>CP034456.1:2400000-3652500 GCA_004217705.1 Metschnikowia aff. pulcherrima
CAGAATTCGGCATCGCCTCCCTTGTGATTTGGCAAAGGCATCCTTCCTACATCAACGCCCGGTAAAATCGGCATTTTGCATCAAGTTCATTTCCACTGCACGCACTTTTCCAGTCATCATTCATTTGATTTCTGACTAGTTCCACCACTTGTTTTGCCAGCATTTCCATCTTTACTTCTTTTTGCTGTCTTAACCTCGCATCCCATTTCAGTTGGCATTCACTCTCGCATTAAACCCGGGTTTCACTTCTCATAATTGTTAATTTCCAATTTCATCAGCTATGTCATACTACGACCCATACCAGAGTGCTCCTCAGCAGTCAATGGATCAGCAGTTTCGTCAGTTTTACCCCAACGAGCCTGCCCAGGATTTTTTGCAGCCTCAGTACCAGCAGGAAAACACGTCCACTTTTGACTATTACAAACAGATAGGTGGCGAGCTCAACAACGATTATCTGGGCCACAACTTTTTGCCGTCCAACGAAGCACCTGCTCCTTTTTACGATGATAGGCATTTCAACGAAGGCAGAGCGTCTCCACAGATGCATCAGAACGTGTACTCATCCGGGCTTGAGCAGTCGCAACCTCAGTGGAACAGCTTTCATGAACCGAAACCATTTGAGCAAACTTCTTATCCTGCATTCAATCAGAACGTGAATTCCGAGTTCATTTATGGATCTGGCAACCAATCGGCATTGGCACCTCAGCATCACCCAAACGTTAATCAGGACCCGTCTGCCCCCTCCAGAACCGTGTATTTGGGCAACATCCCGAACGATGTGGAGCCCAATGAGTTGTTAGACTACGTACGCAGCGGAATTTTGGAAAACGTGAAGATTTTGCCTGCGAAAAACTGTGCCTTCATCTCGTTCATCGACGCTCAACTGGCGTTGTTGTTCCATTCGGACTGCATCTTGAAGAAACTCAACATCAAGGGAAACGATATTCGCGTTGGATGGGGTAAGAACACCCCGATCCTTCCTGCCATCAAGGAGGCAATCCAGAAAGACGGCGCCACGCGTAACGTCTATTTGGGCAATTTGCATAATCCGGCGAACGGTGAGTTGATCACCGAGGATGAGTTACGCGAGGACTTGTCGAAGTACGGCGTCATAGATTGCATCAAAATCATTCACGAAAAGGGCATTGCATTCATTCATTTCTTGTCGATCTTAAGCGCAATTCGCTGCGTTTCGGGCTTGCCAATGGAGGAAAAATACTTAGACAAAAAGTGTTTCTACGGCAAGGATCGGTGTGCATTCATCACGAAGACGCAGCAACATAATGCAGCACAGTACTTGGGTCTCGCTCCAGGCATGGAGCACGTGGTCACTGCTGCTGATCGAGAGTTTATTTCGTCGGCTTTGGTGCAACAATCCGCTGCGGCTGCGCAGATCGCCACACAGGCCGGAGGCGCAAATAACTTGGGCAACAGGACAGTTTACCTTGGCAACTTGCACCAAGAGTCGTCTGTTGAAGAGATTTGTAATGTCGTGCGTGGCGGTCTCTTGCAGAACATCCGGTTCTTGAAGGAGAGACACGTGTGTTTCATTACATTTATCGACCCGATCGCGGCGGCACAGTTTTTTGCCATGTGTCAATTGCATGGATTGACGATCCACAATAGGCGGATCAAGGTTGGCTGGGGAAAACACTCGGGCCCGTTGTCTAACGCGTTGTCGTTGGCGGTGTCTAATGGTGCCTCGCGTAATATTTACATTGGCAACATCAACGATTTTGCCTACTTCAATGCTCACAAGTTGCGTGAGGATTTCTCCACCTTCGGTGAGATCGAGCAGATTAATTACCTTGAAGCGAAGAATTGCGCATTCATCAACTTTGTCAACATTGCCAATGCGATCAAAGCCATTGATGGTATCAAGTCGTTTAATGATTACAAAACCTTGAAGATCAACTTCGGCAAGGACAGGTGCGGCAACTTGCCTCGGCAGTTCCAGAATCAGCCTCAGAACGTTGCTGAAACACACGAACCCCGCCAATTTAACAACCACGCACAATTCAACCGCGACATCTTGTCGCCGCCACGCGACTTTGGAGACTTACGGGGCTGAGTGGGTGATTGATCACGCATACAATCAAATTAGATAAAGACAGTCATTAGAAAATTCATTGTACATATTCTTCACACGAAATCGTTTGCATTATATATCAATAGGAACGATTCAACTTTTATTACCTGCAGCTGCTGCAATGTTGTCTCGAAGAAAATAATTGTCGTGTGTTGCAATAAATAATTATGTATTTACTGGTCTTTGGGAGGCAGTGAGTACATCAAGTACCCGGTATAGCGAAGTCTGGATGTACTCAATTCGAGCCCTCGACAAATCGGCATACATTCTTTATACAACCAAGATAAGGCCATATTTGGCTAAATGCGATGAGATTATGCACGAAGCCCAATGCACGATAGGTCTGCTGGAGCCGCCATGGCGATTTGCTGATTTAAATGTTCGGATAGATTTGCCAGTCCGATCTCATTTGATAACATTGGCAAAGCCCTCCTGCTACTTGAGGCACTCTTCGAAAACTTTGAGGACGAAGATCACTCTAATTTATAAGCCCGTCAATTCATGAGCTTGTTAATTCGAACAGTTTGCTCATCACGTCAATCTCTACGATAGATCACCCTTTCTTTTTCTCTTTTGACTGATGCAGCGCGTCCCGAATGTATAGTTTTTTTTTTTCGTCAAAAAAACTATTAAAACGAGGTTTTCTATCTTATCATACCACGGGGCTAAGAGTCAAGGACGTGCTTCCCTGGCCATGAATACAAGTGACCGCCAGAAAATGATATGATTTCTTCTTTGCCGATATATCCGAAAAATCACCCATTATGGAAGACCCGTACAATTTGGCCCCTCAACAATATGGATTCGATAATTTGGCCCTGGTATGTATCATCGTGAGAGCACTGCGTGCGGGGGGAAATCGTTATAGCGGGCACCGGTTGTATATTTGAATGGGGCAGTGTAAAGTATTCAAGGCCAGTTTTGTGGAGAGCTAAGAAATCAATTCTTGCTCACATCCCTTGATCAGACGGATCCAACAAAAAAAGAAAGAAAAAAAAGATAAGAGAAATGGGCCCCGGAAATTTTCTCGGCCGTGCCTTATTGGGTTATCACACCTGAGGGCTTCAGGGGGCGGCGGGTCCCTTTGTTGTTCAAGCATCAGCTACTATACGCAGGCAACTTGTTCGTTATCTAATTGTAATGCACCTTGGTATCTCAACATGTCTTTTTCAAATGATCCCTTATTTCCCCATCTCGAGGAAAAGAAACAGTTATTATTTGAAAAAGTCATGAGGGTCACCAGGGAACAGCCCCCGTTTTGGACGTATGCTCGCGTACAAAGATTGATCTTCGCAATTGCTGTATCGGTATTTGTCATGTTGTTATCTCTGCCCTTCGAGGGTGCAGAGAACCAACACTGTCGAATTTGCGAATATGGAACCCTCAAGGCAATCAATGGGAAGCATTTGATCACAGTGTGTACCACCAATAAGAAGTGTGACGGGTATGTTTCCAATAAGATATTGATGGGGGCGCATGCATGGACACAGCAAGTTGTTCAGAACCGAGGCACACGCGCTGGCGCGGTGGTGCTTGATGACAAAAGAAATTGGCGTGCTTGTGTTCAATATACTGATGGTTGGAGCTTCCCCGACTGCCCAGAAGGTTGGCAGACTTAGAGTGATTTTCGTCCCGTTAGTTTTTTTTTGACTCGAATTGGACATCAGTAAATCCTGATCGTAAAAAGCCAAAAAGTGTAAAGCGCTTTAGCAATTGTGACTTGTAAGAATTGCAGCATACCAGTGCAATATCGTAAGCGACGAGGCAAGCATCTGTATGTGTAATTGGGATATAAAAGAAGGATCACATTTTCGGGAGGATCTTGGTGAGCACGACCATGATAAAGAATAACACAAACACAAACGCCATGGTCTTGATCATGAAGAAAATCGTGATTTTGCCGCCGGTTTTCTCGCTCAAGTATGCGTTGAGATTCGTGCCCACGCTCTGCATTAGCGTCAGGTTCTTCATCATATTCTCGCCCGTTTCAGACACCAAGTTTGCATCATCCACGATTTTCGCCGAGAGCGAGCGCGCAGAGCTTTTCAATGCCGACGCCAATGTTCCCAACTCGCCCAACAAGTCCTCCTGGATGGTTTCGTGGTAATCATTCATCTTCTCACTCGAGCTGTTTTCAGCGTCAAGCAACGAAGTCTTTCCATCAGCCAATAATCTTTTCCTGAGAGAGGCGTAGTTTTCGCCCTTGGTCTCGTCAACTTCCGGCTCCGATGTCGTCAAAGCGTCACTGTCAGAAGCTTGTATAGTCTCCTTTTCATACCTCTTGAGAAACTCACTTGTGGCCGAATCCACTTCATACAAACACTCATCCAAATGATCCAGAAGGTCCTGTATCTTGGATTTCAACAGCTGGTACAATTTGCTGGATCTATGTTCATTCACGGCCCGTAGTAGCCGAGGAAGATCCTGTTGAATTTTCTGTAGCGTGAGCTTTTCGAGAAATGGATTGGTCTGAACAGAGCCCAGTTGCTGTGTCATTGAACATTCGCTGATCTCCTTTTCATACAGCGTGACTATAATGGCCACATTGCCAAGTGTCAATGCCATTCTTTCAATTTTTCAAAATTTATAGGTAATAAGGATGAAGGTGTTTTTGGATACCTTATGCTGAAGCCGTTGGTCTTTTGGGTAAGGTTTGATGTAGTGCTGGCGCGCGAAAAGCATGAATTTAGGAAGAAGGCCAGACAGGCAAGCCAAATGGGAGTATAGATTCATAGTGAGACACTAATTGGCGAAACGAAAGAAAAAATGAAGAAAAGCAGGTTTCATGTTCATCCAGTAAGTATGATGCTCAACGGTGACATTATTAATCAATCATGGCATTTAGGATCGAGAAGCCAGGATTCAAAGCCTATGCTTTTTTGTATGGCCCTGACAAGCTCGGTATGAAGCCTGGCCCTTTTTTGGTGACGATTGATTGTTGGCGAGAGTGCAACGATAGAACCGGAAAACTGACAAATGCTCTCGAAAATCATTGAAAGAATATTCACCATCTTCTCACAAAGACGAATCTTGTGTCGAACTGCTGTTGACTAAGCTACACATCGCAAATTGGCTCAGGACCAAGACATGAGAAAGAAGAGAAAACGAGAAGAAAAAAAAAAAGATGTAAGCCCCACTACTATCAAACTACGATCGGTGGGTATAGATCGTTGTTAGCGAAAAAGGGCAGGTGTTTTTTCTGAGCGGCCCGCATAAATCCTCAAGAAAGACCAATGTTGGAGAAACCCCAATGAGTCTAGCCGAAAGAGAAGGAACCGCTTACAGGAGAAAATATTTCCACAAGAAAACGAGCATTGCGTTATATACACTTGGTGCACGGGTGTTTCACTTGAAAAGCTGAAAACGCGACGAAGCCCTATCGAAAGAAAGCATATTGAGCCTTGGGAAAGAGTTCGCGTATGGGGCCCAGATCGGTCTCTGCTCATGCAAGTCGCGTACGCGAGTGAAGCAAATGCGAATGTAGACTCAACTGCGAGCGATAAATAGACGAACTTTCAATAGTGAGTAGCAAATGATACAAAATAACAGAAAGATGTGTTCGGACTGAATGTCCCAAATCCTGATATGACTCAAAGACACTTAAATGTTGCAACTCCTAGTTGTTTGAGGCAAAAAATGACAATTTGAGCGTTTTTGCCTCAAACACGGTCTTGCAAGGGAAAAAACGTCACGGCGCAGGTTGTTTATGTCGTTCCCAGAAAACCTTGTCCACGTCGTGATTCGAAGATTGATCTTTATAACATGACAGTAGATGAGACTGACAAAAGCGAAAGTGACACGATATCATGCAATCTGCATTCTGACTTCATATTCTGTGTTTGACAGGGTTGTCCCCACACAAAAAAAAACTTATAAAATCACTTAGTGTCTGCCTCGTGCCTGGCTGTGACGGATTCTGCCTCGAAACGCCCATACGAGCGCGAGACTGCAGCGGTGTGCATACAAGCACGTGCCCCGAATCCAGGGGCCGCGAGCGTGAAGGTCCAAAAATAGATGTGATGCGGCAGAAAAGCCAAGAATAGTCACCTACTAATCGCGGTACGAACACACGTCACCATTTGTTGACTCCAGGACGTTACATCCCTTGCCATTGACGACGATGAATCGAATGTAGGTACAAGGACTGCGCCTTGAATTCTAAGCCTGGTTATACAAAAAATTGTCTAGAACACATCGAGGCTACGAAATTCTTCGAACGCATACCGTACACAGAACGCATGGAAGCACCTGCACATAAGCGCGAAAATTGTGTTTTGTCGCCATTTCCCACTGCGACTGTTGTTGTTTCCCACGGCCGCCTGGCACATGCAGGTTTCTGTCACGATGGCGAGCGCTGGGTCAGATCTGGTAATTGAAAGGCCACAGGGACCAAACCATAGGGATACATCAAGAAAACAAAAATGGACTTTTTTGGAAAACTTGTCCTTATTCGAATGACGAAAAACTTTTTAATTGACAAATTCTGCAAATATTAACATGATACTTGTCTTGTGGTGAGAGCCTTGGGGGAGCCTTGGTGGCTGCGGCGTGGCCGGGTCCGCCTGTGTGCGTTACGCAGCCCCGCACCCGGCCAGTGTTCGCTATGGTGCCTGTTTTTTTCTTGTCTTGCTTCGGGCATTTTCGTCCCAAATTTACTACTCCATACCGATTGATATCGAGGAATATATCGGATTCTGCTCTTTGTCTTTTCATCAACTTTTGGCTGAGCCCGCCGCATCACTCGCTACCCCTTTCTCCGGTCCAATTTTACACTCTTTTCCGTCTTTTTTTCATACCCACACACCACCCGATCCGGCCCCATTCATGATCCATACAGATCACACAAACATGAAAAGATACACGCTTAATTTGCTACTACTACTATCCGTATTGGGCCCGGCGGCTGCTGATTCGTTCTCGGACTACGGATGCTATGCTCAGAGCGATATCCAGGGGATCCTTAGCCTGCAAGGCTCGTACACATACCAGACGCCGTCGTACTGCGAAGGACTTTGCGAGGGCGACAAAGTGGCGGCGGTTATGAACGGGAAATTCTGTTACTGCGGGCTGACCGTGCCTGCGGAGTCCCTCAAAGTCGACAGCTCGAACTGCAACGTTGCGTGCCAGGGTTACGGCACGATCACGTGCGGCGGAAGCGGCTATTTCGAGGTATTCGTGAATGGCGACGTGGACGGGTCTACCCAGGTCGTGTCTTCCAGCAGCGCGAGCCTGCTGAGCTCGTCAAGTTCCTCGACCAAGGCCACGTCTACATCTTCATCAACAAGCTCGTCCAGCACCTCGTCGGCCAGTTCTGCCACCACTTCGTCCTCTTCCTCCAGTTCAAGTAGTTCTCCGTCGTCGAGTTCTCTGAGCAGCCAGTCTTCGAGTAGTGCAAGCTCATCGTTTTCAGAAAGCAAACTGCTGTCTTCATCGGGATCGTCGTCGGGCAAAGGCGGCCTCACAACGATCGTTTCTACTGTCACATCGTCGCCTGGAGGATCATCAAACTCGGTCTTGGAAGTCACCACCACCGTCGGCCCTGCGTCTACAAGCTCAAGTTCAAACACAGGAAACACATCACAAAACACCAATGCATCCAAGAAATCGCTGGGCGTCTCGGGCGGCACGATTGCGGGCGCAGTTGTCGGCTCCGTTGCTGGCGTAGCACTCATTTCCGCGCTCGTGTTTTTCTTGCTCAGGTGGCGCAAAAACCGCGAGAGCGAAGCGGACGATGACTTCTTTGACGTGGGCAACAAACACGCCCAGAGCGGGTTTGACTCTGTGCCGCCAAACACGTTCATGGCTGGTGCAGGCGGCGCCGCCGCGGCCGGCTCTCATACACATAAAAACCTGAACACAGACAGGTCGTACTCGTCGAACAACGAGGATGTGTTTTACTATGCTAACGAAAACGACCGCGAGAACTATTACCCGGGCAACGAGGAGTATGGCCGGCGCCGCTTATCGAACGGCCTGTTACCGGACATGCTCACGCGCAACCCGGGCTCGTTGCAGGTGGTCAACAATTGAGCTAGATTATGAGATATAGGCTTCACGGCAATGCATGGTTCGTTTTCTTCTATTTCTGTCGCTTTTGACGAGATATTTATCTTTCATTTAGAGAACTTGATGACCTAATCTGGTAGGGGTCAATGATAATATACACATGCCACTCTACAAGTCGAAGAGTGTATACATTTACAATTGTACTATCTCAAGAATGGCATAGCATTTGCATACACACGCGAATGAGGAAATAAACCTGAAGTAATGTATGTTTGTCCGAATTGTCAGACTTTTTGGTGATGTATTACCGCGAGATCTGGAGATACATTCTGCCCATCATCTTCAAGAGCGATTCGAAGAATAGTTATTCATACCGGATTTGCGCTTTTTATGAAGAGATCTTATCTGAGCAACTAGATCAGTTCCTGACCAAAAAAATGTGAATTCCGTAACCATGTCTCACTACACAAGTTTTATTGAACAGCGAATTACTCGCACTCGTCTAATCAGTACTAGTGCTAGAGAAGCGCAAATATACTTTTAAATAGTGGGTCTAGTCAAGGGAAATATTAATATTTACATTGGCTGCTTTTCTAGATTTGTTTTTGTCGAAAAATCTGCCCGGTTTCCGATGTGTGGACCCTATTTATGTTATATCTCGTCCATCACCATTTGCAGCCAGAGGCTCGATTACTCCACCAGTCACTAAGATTCATAACTGATGCCGACTTACAGCCTAATCCGTAACCCCAAAACTATCATTGTACAGCCCAAATAGTCATCAAAAACATTTTGTAAAAAATCTATCAAATAAACGAAGACTAATTGCAATGCAAATCACCAGAACGCCGAATCATTGGACTACCTTATTCCAAATCAACAACCTCCCAATCCAGCCATAAGCGCATCGCTCTGGCCCAAACAAGGTCACGTGCGCGCAAAAACTCTAGGTCTTTGACCCTAATCACGCACTATGTGCACACCAGCGCCCGCTAGAAAAATTTTCCGCACGCTAGCCTCTGCGCACACAGTGGAAAAAAAACCCCAGCCATTTACTACTTCTCACCTACAAACTATAGAATATCATCATGTCTGGTTCTGGTGCTTCCGGTAACAAGTTCCGTATGTCTGTATGTACCGCCCCAGTCGAACCCAAACACGCCGTTTCCACATGCTGTTTTCTTGGATTTTGAAGTGCTGATTTGAGATGCCTCAGCAGACTCTCACTACCATGAGAAACGCAATCTTGCCATGAAAACAGAAGGCATGGAAAACTCCACAAAGAAACAGAAAAAAAATGTATGGATTTGGTTAATGATGTTGATCTTCGAACCAGCTTTCCAAATAGCCCACAAACCCCTCTCGAAATGACCTGTTTCACAAATTCGATGGCACCTCTTTCCTTCAATCCACTATATATGAGAGGCCCATAACTCATCAGTTCCCCAAGTCTCATTGAAAGTCCTTCGCACCATACGATTCATCCAACGGAAAAAAGGCCACCAGAAATTATATCATACCCCACCATAAGACGACAAAATTCCAAGAACCTGAAAACTTTTTTTTTCAAATCTTGATATGCATCAGAAAACCATGTGGAAACGATTTTACCAATAAAAAAAAAGGGAACAAAAATACTAACATATAGTTGGGTTTGCCAGTCGGCGCCGTCGTCAACTGCTGCGACAACTCTGGTGCTAGAAACCTCTACATCTTGGCCGTCAAGGGTGTCGGTGCAAGATTGAACAGATTGCCCGCTGCCTCGGCCGGTGACATGGTCATGGCCACCGTCAAGAAGGGTAAGCCAGAGTTGAGAAAGAAGGTTATGCCTGCCATTGTTGTCAGACAGTCCAAGCCTTGGAGACGGAAGGACGGTACCTTCTTGTACTTTGAGGACAACGCCGGTGTCATTGTCAACCCTAAGGGTGAGATGAAGGGTTCCGCCATCACCGGCCCTGTCGCCAAGGAGTGTGCTGACTTGTGGCCAAGAATCGCCTCCAACTCTGGTGTTGTGGTCTAAACCTCATGTATACGATACTTAATTCACATTTTATGGAACTTTGATAATGGATGGTTGTAGTAGGCTGAACTTTCGTGAAACGAATTGTAATCAGTGGCAAAAGAGGAACTGGGTTCAGCGATTGAAGAGTTTTTATACAGGCTTTGAATCCGGTTACTACTGTAGGTGAGATTTTTGAAAATGTATTACTAAAAGCACGTTTGATTTTTGACGAATGAGTTGTTTTGAGACTCTCCATTGCTGACAGCTTCATTTTTACAATTCTGAGATATTTAACTGTTGAAAGTTCAAGAAAGACATTGTTTGGTCCCAAGCTGTTTTCCTCGTATATGTTGGCACTAGAGGACTTTGAACGAGTCAACTTTCGATGTGTAGTTGTTCAAATTGGATCGATAACAGCATCGTTTGAAATGCGTCTCGAAGAATTCGACAATAAAACACAATCGGATAAATAGCTCGATGAGCGATTATCGAGGTAATTAGACTTCCTGGTCAGACTTGGTCTCATCATGGCATGTTCTAGTAAAACAAGCCCTGAAAGGGGTTGATATCATCCCACTTGACCATTTAGGTGCCCGCCTTTTTCATTTATTGAATCAAAATCACCGGTTTTGCCGTCTTTATTGTTTTTATCATTTCATGTTCTCTTATTCCTCAGGTATGCTTGCTTGATTTTTTGCTGCACGAAGACGTTCAGGGACTATTGACTAGAATTCCCTCTCTCTTGTTTTTTATCTGCTCTCTCACAAACAAAGCCCACCTTTAAAAGGTTTTTTGTGTAATGCCAGGATTACAGTGCAGTCAATCAATCGATTTCTGGTATTTAAATTCTTTTTTGCAGTACATACTAATTCCAGAATTGATCCTCATCTGTGGCATTCTATTGTAGCCGCAGCTCTTGTACGCCAACTACATCATGCGAATCTCCAAAGATTTCATGAGCAAAAGCGAGGTTTGTAAGTGTTCATATAATACATAATATTTACTGTTGTTCGTCGCTGATGGTGGCCTTCGACATGCGCTCATTGATGCTGGATTTACGTGCCAACTGTGGCGCCGTCGAAGAAGAAGGACTATGAAGGCCCGCATCGAAGTTTTCGCCGAACTGGACTGGATAAGGTGCATTTCTGGAAGCACCATCACTGAAATGGCTTGGGAAATGTGGAATATTTTGACTGAGTCGTTTCCCGCTCTCACCAACAGCCATAAATTGACCTTGTTGGATCTGCGGCGACTGCTGATTGCTTTGTGGTAGCAAGTTAGGAGACCCTGGTCCCTGGTTTGGAATAGGTAATGGCGACGAAGGGAAGTATTGCGGCATTGGCTGGCCGTTTTGCTGGCTCGTGCTCACATTTTGAGGTATCACAATTGGCGCCAAGTTTTGTTGTGCCACTTGGTCCGCTTGAGCAACCTGCAGGGCCGGAATAGCGTTGATCATGAAGAACTGTTGCAGGACCGGATCGTAAAACTGCTGCGGTCTCTGATTAACCTGGTTGATGTAGTACTGATAATTCTGTGGGATTGTCTGTTGTGGCGAGGCCTGGCCACCGCTGCTTACCTGGTCGCCATTCTGAACATTCTGGAAGGTAGATACAGGAAGATCGATTTTTTCCGGATGTTTCTGGGCTTGCGAGTCCGAGGCCCGATTTTCTGCTCTGTCGACCGATAACAGTGTCCGAACAGTGGCATTGCCGTTTTGGTCAACAGAGTCAGTTTCCTTGGTGTGGTCCTCCATAGATGCCACCGCAGTGCCGTCGCTGTTGATCAAGTTCAGCAACTTGGGAGACCGGTGCTTCGTTTGCGATATGCTTCTTCTTGGTGGGCCCGAGTTGGGCACAGACCTGTGTGAAGGGGCAGCGGAGGGCACAGCAGAGGGGACAGACGAGTTTGTCACTTCACGGGTCAATTTCGTGCGTAATTTGGAACCTGTTGAACGCATCAGCCTCATGCCACTGTGTGCAGACACGCCGCTTGCCGTTCTAGACAACTTTTCGTTGGCAGCACTATTGGCCATCAACTTCTTGCTCATGGCCTTGGCACGTGCCGAGGGAGATGGCAAAGAAGTTAATGTCTTGATATCGTTGTACCACTCGATCATTGCCTGGTATGTATCGCATCTGAAAGACCAGTTGTGGCCACGGTGGATCAATCCGTTTTGCTGCTTCGAGTACAACACAAATTTGTAGGCGCCCGAAAGTTTTCCGTCGTTCTTGGAATGCTCGCTCACCAGACAATGGTCTAACGACAACGACATCACCGGGGTTTGATCCTTTTTCCTGTCTGCCGTCTTAAACTCGTGGAGGAAACTGCATGTAAGCACGTACCATCCACCTGAATACGATTTGAGGAACTTCAGTCTTCTCTCCAACGGCCCTTCTTTGACCGGAACATTGATTAAAGAGTCGTAATGAGGAATAGCGAGATCGCTGATTTTCCTAGATGGGAAACTGAGGTCAATGAACATACCGGACGTGAGTGCGTTGGAGATTGATGACGACCGTGGCAAGTTGCGCTGCACAAAAGCATCCCACTCCAAGTTGGGCTCTTTCGCGAGAAAGCCCTGGGTAAAGTTAGGCACTAAAAAGTCGGGAACTGACGCTGCCTCGCTTTCCACTAAATTCAAAAACATACCCATATGGTTCTGGATCTCCAATACAACAATCAGCTCGAGCTTCTCACTCAGCGTCTGTAGGTTTTTGTATGCCTCGTAAAGGTAGGCTTCCTCGTGCAATTGTCTTCTGAGCTGTTTCTCCAAGCGGATTTTCACCAAGTACGGGTCCTTTTTCGACGTGTCCAAGTCGCCACCCAGCTCGTGCAGCGCGGCAGCGCCTCCTAGCGTCTCCAAATGCGTGGCTACATCGATCAGCTGGTTGAAGTTCGCAATCAATGCTCTCGTCTCGTGCATTTCCCGCGAGAGAGTGTTTTTGAAGTCATTCTGGAGATTTTTAATCTCTTTCACCTTCACAAGCAAGTCCTTGCGCAAGTCTTCTAACTTCGGGATGATCACCTGCGTGATATCCTTGAGCGTCTTCGTGCCCGTGTGAATATTCTGCTGGTGAAACTTGGTCAAAATCGTCGGGATATCCTGTATCAGACCGTTGCCAATCGGCAAGAAAAACTGGTTGATTGCGCTGAGCTCGTCGTCGTCGATCGTGTGCTTATCGCGTTGCCTCGCGTGTGCACCCAGATGCTGTTTGTCACCTGAAGAAGTCACATTCGACAAAGACAGGCTTGGCGCACCCACGGCCTGCTGGAGTCGCACCTGCTGCCGCACGATTTCCTCCTGGACGGAAGCGTATTGCCGAAGATACAGAATGAGGTCCTTCACAATGTCACGGTATGCCTGGAACCGCTGTGCCACGACCTCGGTGGGGAAATCGAGGTGGCTGTGGAACTCATGCGGAATGATCACCGAGAGTGGGTTGTGATAGTCTGACATGGCAGAGCGGGGTAATGTGTTTGTGAGATAACCGCCAGCCCCTGAAATATAAAAAGACTGTTTTCGTGTTTGTGTGTCTTTAAAGCTTCGGCGTGTGTTCAAATGTGTGTTCAAAGACACTTGCACCGGTATTTGCAAGTGATGGTTAGCAGAAAAATGCCCGCTATCTGTGGGTATGGGTGTGCGGGAACCAGGGCTCTAAAAAGCTGTAAATCCCGTGAGTGTGGGGACAGGAAATACCGAGAGCAAGCAGCTATAATCGGGTCTGGATAAACCAACTAGAGTGTTTCACGTTTGGTTGCTGGAGACTCAAAGCCAAAATTGCGCTTTTTCTCCCGGATTCGGTGTTTATGGAACAGAAGAAAAAAAAGCATCTAAAAGTTGGCATCAAAACTCGAGTGAGCGAAGATGGGACGGTTGTCTGGCATACAAGACTAGGTGCGCCAAGATGAAAGGGCAGCCGAAGCAGTAGCGCGGCTGCGGGCTTTGAAGACTGCTCAGGGTCAACAGGGTTAGAGAAGGTTAAACTATTAATAGCCATGCCCTTTTCTGCCTTTTTTCTGGGTGTGACACAATGTAACACGACTAAATTCACAAAAAAGCGAATTATATATTGACTTTATAGATAAAATCAATGTTTTCACTAGCGAGTGTTTTGATTGCTGCCGGTTTCGGTTCTCGTAATATGGCTGACTGCTTGCATCGCGGGAAACAATGGCTTCTGTGCCTTGCGCGCTGCCAAACTTGTGGAGAACAATCAATAAATGCAGGGGCCGCCGGTGATACCGAAGCATGGTTTGGGTCATGAACAATGGCACCGATGACACGAACATAGCCGAGTTTTATAAGTGAAAAAAAAAATCAGTTTTGGTGAATTTCTTGGCAACACTGTCTGTCAGCCATGGCTGTTCACTGATGTCCAATTGCGCTATAATTGCTCGCATGCTGCGCCTACTAGCGCATGGGATCGCCACGAACGCACCCACAATCCGGGGCACGAAGGGAAGAAAAGGATGACCCAATAGGGAAATTATGGATTTAAGTCCAGAAAACAAAACTATTCAACAGCTAATAAGAAGTATGGTTACTTTGTGCTGTTGACTTTTTCGAGTTAAATCCTAGTTTTCGACGGGTTTTTTTCGGATGTGTAGAGCCAGTACTGTGTTGCACGTCACCAGCACCAGCACTCGCGAAGAGCCAGCCAGCCAGATGTAATGACGTCAGGTCCTAAGGAAGAATTACCCACGATCAGGGAAATTTCAGTAAAAGGTGAATTTATCGGATTTTCGAGATTGATTTTTATGATTTAAACCTGAAGAACTTAGTATCTAAGATTGACAAACGACTTTATTGGTACCCACACATCAGTTCATGGTGAGAGGCTGATGCAATGTTGTCGTGTGGAAGGACAGTTTCAAACACTTTTCCTGATGAAAACATGGGGTTTTCACAGTTGTGAAACGAATTTGAAGCAAAATTGCTTCCCGGGGGCCAGCAGATCGAAAAAATGTCTGAAATTTGATTATCTGGTGCTCCCTCTCCGAGCCCTTGAGTGGTAGCTTGATCCGTCATTTCGCTTTCTCAACAGGTGCAGCAGTGGCCATTCAAAATCACGTATGCTGAATTTCAGGCACTAGTTTTTTCGTCTTCGTCCTTTTAAGGTCCCTGTAAACATTGTCATGGCCTTTATTACATGCCAAACATGGTATACCACGGTTAGACGTTTGCCCCCCCATTATCTTCTTTTCTGCAATCGTTTGTCTCTGTGCAGGCCCGTTGTTTTCACCAACTTAACACCACCTTTACGCCACCTTACAAATTCCACAAACGTATGTCTCGGCCATATATAATCTCCGTTTCATCTGACGAAGAGGAGGATGACGACGTGCAGGTTCTAGCGTTTCATGAGGCAACACAAAGACTTATTGACCAAGCCCCACCGAAAGTAGTGAAGAAGCTATGTGAGGCCGAATGCCCCATCTGCTTTGACTCAATCACTAATGCCACCACGACTTCCTGTGGCCACGTATACTGTTTGGACTGTCTACAAAAAAGTATCCTGGCGTCCTCTGCCCGCGGACAAACCAGGGGCAAGAAAGGCGTGGGGCTATGTCCGATGTGCCGAAAATCGGTGACTTTTAAGGATACGGTGGTGCTACGATTGCGCAAGGGTGCAAAAGTTGCGCCGCCAGAAACGAAGAAAGCAGATAATGGGGAGAACCTGGATAACGAGAGTCTGAACGACGACTTTGCGAGCTTTGACCGAAGCGAAGAGACAAATCAGCATGCGAATCAGGAGGATACGACTGATAACGACGAAGATGATGAGCTTATTGGGCTCTTCTGAAAATGTGTTTTTTTCAAAAGAGATCATAGATAAAAGTGGCGATTGCTGCATGTGTGTGGTGTCAATCATAGAGAAAGTTTCACTCCTGTAAGTGATGAATTTTGGGATGTAGGGTTTGCATCCATTGTTTTGTTTTTTTGAGACTGTTCAGGCTGAACTCACATGCTTGTACGCTTCATAGAAGAAGTCGGCTTCATTAGCCCAAAGAGATTGTTTTTGGTAGAAATGATGAAATGAGCTAAGCGTGATTTCAGCCAAGAAGCGAGTTCAGAGATTTTTGAGCTTTTTTTTGCCATTGTTTCTAGGCCTTGCTTTATATACATGTTTGATGAAGGGAGTGGGGCTCAAACTTGTCTATCCATTGCCCAAAATAGACCCAATTTTTTTTTTTTTTTGCTTGATACACCTGATTAAGGACTGGGAGCCAGAATAGCTTACCTAGCTCCCCAAAAAGCTATGTATGAATATGTACGAACATATATATAGCCTTAGCCAGCTTTGCTACCATGCCTTGCGTTGATATCTTGGCTTGGCAGCGTGTGAGATAAATTAAAGTCATTTTTAGTCATTTCTTATCGGTAGAATCGTTTCAGTGAAATATATCAGGCCAATTCATGTACTGGTGTCATAAAATGAGCATTTCCTAGAAAGGCCTTTTTTGTAAAAATTTAGAATCTTACTAATCTTCTTGCGATTGCAAAATATATCTGATGACAGAATAGTTAACACGAAAGAGACGGGTGCCTTAATAAATCAGAAACAAAAACTATGCATGTAAAAGTTCGGAATTCTCAAAACTTGAATAACAAAAAGCAGATATCCAATTTTGATTCATACAGAATTTCGGATGATTCATGTCTTACAGGGTTTCCGTGATTTTCGACCTGACATCAAGATGGCGTGCGGCACGTCTTCCGGCCACGCTCACCCTGGAATTCATACGAAGATTAACATGGCAGAGAGGAGCAAAAGGCATTCATCAAAAGGACAATCACGAAACATAAAATGGAATGCTTTTAGTTAGAATCAAATAAAAAAACTTGTTTATCTATATAAGTGACCAACCATCTCAAGAAAAGTTACTCTTTCCTTTCTTTCTCTTAAGATTGTTGTTGCACTGGCAGATTTCTTGCTTCGCCACGTGACCGAACCCTCACAAGCCACGCCATGCCACTCTACTCCACCCGCGCACTGACTCCACTTTAATGTCTCCTCTCCCTACTGCCCTCCTCACCTAGAGTATATCTCAGAAAAACCACACAATCACATACCAGATTTCCATTTGTGTTTTCCCAAAAACATGTCTTATCAGCCCGTGCCCTCACAACCGCCTGCGTACGGCGAAGACCCGGCCGCCCGTACCATGGGCGATAACGTGCCAGACGACTTCAAATACTCGGTCAATGTGGCGTCGTGTGAGTTGCCCGTGCGGCAAATGTTCGTGCGCAAAGTGTATGCGCTTTTGTCCGTGCAAATCTTTGCCACGGTGCTTGTTGGCTACATCATACGCCTGCACGAGCCGCTCCGCAACTGGTGCTTGAGCAATATTTGGCTCTATATTGTGTCGATTGTGGGCACCCTCGGATTTGCCATAGGCGCCAACATCAAGGCGCGCTCCTACCCAATCAATCTCATATTGTTGGGCGGATTCACGCTCTGCGAGCTGTACGGCGTCGGGCTCGCGTGCCTGTTTGTTGAGACCGACGCTGTCGTGCAGGCGCTTTTGATCACATTCATGGTGTTTATTGGGCTCACAATCTTTGCCTTCCAGACACGCTACGACTTCCGCTCGTGGCAGGGTGTGTTGGGAATCTCCGTGTGGGCGCTCATTGCCATTGGATTTGTGAATATGTTCTTTCCAGGAAATTCCAAGGGCTTTGAGATGCTTTACTCGGGCGCCGGCGCGTTGATCTTTTCCGCCTACATTCTTGTCGACACGCAGCACCTCATGAAGACGTACTCGCTTGACGACGAGGTCTCCGCCGCGATTGCGTTGTACTTGGACATCTTGAACCTCTTTCTTTTTATTCTTCGTCTCTTGCAGAGCCGCAGCGACGATTAAGAGAGCGGAGACTATGTTCTTCATGGCTTGTTTAGGCCGGACAATCCATATCTTGGGAGATCCAGAGTGGAAAGAGCCGGGCTCTGGCAGCCTGTGCTCTGCAGAGGTACTCTTATTCCGTTTGATTCAAGTATGTCATTCTAGAATTATCATAGTGTCGGTGGCAAGCCTTTTACAGAAAGCACTATGGTCTCATTAGACAATTTTTTGGACTCGGGAGAAATTCATATGGTGATTTTTGTCATGCCCAAAAAGACGAGAAAGCTCCAGTCCATAAAAGAGCCGCCTAGGCCTTCGAATGCTATCATGAAGTTTGCTTTTATCAATTTTAGCCTATGATTTACAATTTAGTACCCTAGCGATGAATCTGATTGCTCGTTTCTAGACATTAAACTTCTGCAGCAGTGTGCGACAAGCAAGACAATATCGTAGCTGATGAGCATAGTACAGTGTATCTAGACCAATAAAGACCCAATTATAGCCAAACAGGAATCTGCTACAAGACACACACCATCAATCTCTCTTCTTAATGACATACTCTACAAGTAAAGACCCTCGAGATTCTCCTCAACCTTGTTCTTGAGCACGCGCTCCTTCGCCGTCTTGAAGTCCTCTGCCTTGACCTGCATTCTGCGTTCCCGCAACGCCAACAAGCCGGCCTCCGTGCACATGGCTTTGATGTCGGCACCAGATAAGTCGTCCTTGGACGTCATAAGCTCGTCGAGGTTCACGTCGCTCGCCAAACTCATCTTCAGCGTGTGGATAGATAAGATCTTCTTTTTGGTGTTGGAATCCGGGTTCTCAAACAAAATCTTTCTGTCGATTCTGCCCGGGCGAATCAACGCCGGGTCCAAGGATTCGATCTTGTTGGTGGCCATGATGACCTTGATGTCGCCACGGTCATCGAAACCGTCTAGCTGGTTCAACAACTCCAACATGGTTCTCTGGATCTCCCTTTCGCCGCCCGACGACGACTCGTATCTTTTGCTTCCAATGGCGTCAATCTCATCAATGAACACGATCGAAGGAGCCAAGTCACCAGCAATCTGAAAGATTTGCCTGCACAAACGAGGCCCGTCTCCGAGGTATTTCTGGATCAATTCCGACCCCACTATACGCAAGAATGTGGCGCTGGTCTGATTGGCCACAGCCTTGGCCAAAAGCGTTTTTCCCGTTCCGGGCGCACCATATAAAATGACACCCTTCGGTGGCTTGATGCCCATTTCCTCGTAAAGCTCTGGATGCGTCAAGGGCAATTCGACGGCCTCCTTGATTTCCTGGATTTGCAGCTCCAAACCACCGATATCGGCGTACGATTCCTTCGGCGATTTGTCCAACTTCATCACAGACACCATGGGGTCCGCCTCATCCTGCAATACACCCACCACAGACACAGTTTTGTGGTGTAAAAGCACCGAGCAGCCAGGCTCCAAAAGGCCCTTATCAACAAACGACATGATCGTCACATAATACTCAGACCCGGCCGTACTGGACACAATCGCGTGGTCATCGTCGATGATTTCCTCTAGCGTGCCAATCAGCATGGGGTAGCCCCTCAACTCGTCGACTTTCTCGCGCTCCTCTGCCTGTCTGGCCTCGGTCGGCTGGAGCGCCTCCTGGTTGGCGATAAACTCCTCTTCCAACAACAAATGATCCTTAATCCGCTCCAATTTCAAGAGCTTCAACTTGCATCGTGTGCTCGGATACACATTAGGCAACTTGACCGCGGTGTCAGGCCCCTTTCTGCGTTTTTTCCCGAATTTGGCCTCCACGGGCGGCTCGTACTTGGGCTTTTCCTTTTTCTTGTCGTCTTTCTTCTTGCCGAGGTTTCCCCCGCCGGGCATGCCTGACGCGCCTTGTCCCTGGATATGTTAGTATGCGCTAAAGTGATTTTCATCAATTAAAAAAAGGTGGTTTCCTGGGTTACATACCATTTTGTTGTGTAGTATATAGTATATATGGTGGTGGAGGTAACATGCGTTGCGAGATCGCCACTTAAGTGTGGCCCGCTGTGCAGGCAAGATTCGGGCTCAATCAATCAGGCTTCCACGAAGCAGGCAAAAATGTTAAATTTTTGGGTCAAGAAACTCATATATGTGTTTTTCACAGCATATTTGAGCGTTTTTGGATACATTCAGGGGGATTTCAATTTCCTGTGTTGGAAAAGCTGTTGAGTCATATGGCGTTCTGCTGATTTCTGAGAGACCGAGAGTATGGAGCGTGCGACGCAGCCTTGCCAACGACAAGTAAGAATGTTGAATGGCAAGGGCATCTCTTTGGGAGTCTGGCGATTTCTTCAATTTTTCCCTTGCATCGAGTCTGGTTCGATTCTTTTTTCCAAAATATTCGATTTTGCTATAACTGTATTGTTACTGCCTACTTGTGGCCACCACTAAAAGCATTATTACTTAGCTCATAGACGCATCCAGGCTTAGTGCCAGGAACAAAAATCTCGTTTCGTGACACTTTCAAATACTGATAATTCCGCGAGATTGTAAGAGTGATCCCTATATGGAATGTTCCACCAATCATTATCATGCATACATCTAGTCCGAACTGAAAATAAGACAGGACTATATCCTCTTGAGCATGCACCGTGAGATCTACATATAGATCAAAGAACCCCCACGTTTCACGAACTCCACCAAATCTACAATAAAATCCATTGGTCATTGTCCATAAGCGTGAACTTCTCATTTCGTTCCTTTTGCTTTTTTTCTTCTTCACTACTTCCTTCGTATCAAACACAGTGCACTGTCTGTCCTAGCCAAAAACCACTCCATATACAATCCACGCGGATCTCAATTCATATGCTCAATTCTCTATAACCGTCTATAATCTACCTCAGCTTCACGTCCACGCCAGAGTACTCCTGGATCGACTTGATCAACTGCGGCATGTTGGCACCAACTATCGTGCTGACTTTTTCGCCACCTTTGAAAAAGAGAATCGTGGGCATGGCAGTGATGCCGTATTCCCTTGCCACATCCTCGGCCCGGTCGACGTCCACACGTGCAAATTCCGCCTCGGGGATTTTCTGGGCCAAAGTATCGAAAATCGGCGCAATAGCTTTACAAGGCCCGCACCACGTGGCGTAAAAATCCACAATCGAGACTTTTTCCTTGTTGCCTATCAATTTGTTGAATTGGGCCAAATCCTTGACTTCAGCCACGGCAGATGTGGAATTGAACCTAAGTTGGGGCATGGTCGTGCCGAGCCCGACTCTCGTTCTGGCGATCTGGGCCGTTCTGATGGTCTGACGGAACATGTTTGATTGTGTTTTGGAGGAATTATCTATTGTAATGAAATAATAGTACTGGTGATGGCACTGATGGCGACTCGAGGTTCCGGCACCGCGGTACTGCACTGTTGGGACATGATATAATTCATTCGCATATGGCCTAATAAGGTAGCATGAATCTGATAAAGTCGTTCTTTTTAGATATTTGTAATGGGTTTTTGGAGCGGAATTGTTATGGGTATCGTGGATTTGGATCAAAAGCATGACCACATGTATCGTCTTCTTCTTTGGCTTGCTCAATATTGGTGCGTAATTGCATATGTCTTTGAGTCAAGCTTGTGCCGGAAGTGCAGGCAGATCTCAATTTAGAGATAAAAGCAAAATGATGTGAACTCGTATTTGCTTGAGTAAAAATTGATGTTTTTCATAACAATTGATTTTTACTTTTGATTGGTATCACCTTATTACTGTTTCTCTATAGTCCAAGAGCCATACTGTACCATATCTGTAATACTGCGCGTGGTCTTGTCTCTCACTAGGGCGAACGCAAGCTACAGTAGTGGCTGCGGCGGGGTACAAGGTCACGCAAATTTACTACTTTTCATGCTGTGATGAGATCAAAAACTAGTGTTTATTACAAATTTATATGAAAGGTGAACTAATAAAATCTCAAAACTGCAAAAAACTGATTCTGGGTCTGAAAAGGCGGACCCAATTATTGACACCGGACTGGCCCACTCACGCACGTGACCTCATCGCACAGTATATTTTCACATCCACCTAAATGAGATGCTCATCTCAATTCCCATAAGCACAAACTCGAAATGGCGAAAGGAGTAAAAAGAACGGCCACTAAGGGTAACGCTAGCGAGAATAAGAGGGCCAAGTTTAAGCCACAGCCCGTGCCACAACCGGCAAGCTCGCTGGAAAACGAGGCCACATTCTACGAGTCTGCCGAGGACGATTCTGACAAGAGTTCTGGGTCTGAATCTGGATCTGAATCCGGGTCCGATTCTGGCGCTGAGTCCAGTTCAAGCGATGAGTTGGACTCCGACAACGAGACTGGCGAAAAATCCGACGAGGATGAGGAAATCGACGAGTTGGATGAGTTGAGTGAAAATGACGAGGAAAATGCTGATTCGGACACGGAAAGCGGTGAAAAAGCCGCCGCAAAGGCCGCTGACCCAAACAAGAAATCGTCTGCTGAACAGCACGCCGAGCAGCGTAAGTTGTTGGCCGAAAGAAAATTGAACAGAAAGTCCGGCGCCGAGGTGGAGCGCATCAAACTGCTCTGGGAGAAGTTGCGCGTGACGAAACCGCCTCCATCCAAGGAAATCAAGGAGAAATTGTGTAACGAGATCTGGGAACTTTCCAAGGATATTGTGCTTGACTTGGTCTTGAAGCACGACGCGTCACGTGTTGTGCAAACGTTGATCAAACACACCACCAAGCTGAGACGAGACCTGATTGTGCAGGCGCTCAAGGGTAACTACTACAAGTTGGCCACGTCGTCGTACGGAAAGTACTTGTTGGTCAAGATTTTGCACTACGGCTCAAAGGAGTCACGTGCGCTCATCGTGGACGAACTTCACGGCAACTTGCGCAAGTTGATGAGACACAAGGAAGGTGCATATGTGGTGGAGGACCTTTTCGTGTTGTATTCGGGCGCCCAGCAGAAACAGCAGATGGTCCGCGAGTTCTGGGGCTCCGAGTACGCCGTATTCAAGGATTCTGGCAAAGACAAGTCGATTCTCGACATTGTTGGCGAGTCTGCGGAGAAAAAACAGCTCATCATGACGAATTTGAGCGGCACCATTGTGGCCTCGATCGCCAAGGGCTCTACTGGCTTCCAGATCTTGCACGCGGCCATGAAAGACTACGTGACCGTGTTGACCTCCGATCTCGAGAAACACGACCTGCAAATCAGAGAGTTTATCGATGCGTTGGCCGAGCAGTTTGCCGAATTGGTGCATACACAGGAAGGTGCCGAGGTTGCCTCCTCGCTCATTGCGATCGCCAATGCCAAGGAAAGAAAAACCATCATCAGATCGTTAAAGACTCACGGCAAAGAATTGATCAAGAACGAGTACGGTAACGCGGTGTTGATCACGTTATTCATGACCGTGGATGACACTGTGCTCGTACACAAGTCGTTTTCCGCCGAGTTATTCACGCCTGAACTCTTGCCAGAACTCGTTCAGGACAAATTTGCGCGCCGTCCGTTGTTGTACTTGCTCACAGGCTTGGCTGGCAGATACTTCTCACCAAAAATCAAGTCGGAGCTCACGCGCTACGAAATGTTAGCGTACGCGAAAACAACGAAAAAGCCCCAGGAACAGAGATTGGCCGAGTTGCAGAGCAAAGCATTACCCGTTATCTACAAGTCGCTTTTGGCGACCACTTCCGGCGACAGCGAGCCCACCCTCGCGCAGCTTTTGGCTCTGAATGTCGCCGCGCAATTCGTCACCGAGCTTATCTTGACGAAAACAGTCGACGAGGAAATCAACTCGAAATTGAGACCGCAGCTTGTGGATGCCATTTTCGACATCACGTTTGCGTCTGATATCTTGGAAGACTTCCATTTACTCAACAAAACACCGTTTTTCTCGAGAACTTTGAAGGCTTTGATTCAAGGCAACGAGTTCAAATGGGATAACGAGGCCAAGAAATTGGTGGCTGTGGACGGCGCTGAAATTCCACAAGTCGGCTCGGAATTTGCCGCGCGCTTAGCAGATGCTCTCTTACAGGACAAGGCTCTTGCCAAATGGGTCACGGGCCAAGGTGCGTTTGTTGTGCTTGCCGTATATGAAGTGTTGACTATTCTGGACAAGGAGAAGTCGCTGGAGATCCGCAAGGCAATCAAGAAGTTGAGAAAGGACTTGGAGCGCGACACCGACAACAAGGGCGCCCAGTTGTTGTTGAAGTCGTTGTAACTTAGACATTTGTATAGTGATAAAGCATGTGAACAGAGATATGGATCAAGGTGAGTAGAGTGGGTAATGTAAGCGATGTACAGAGAATGCACAAAAGGTCGGCGGGAAATTTGGAAGTGATTTCTTTTTGTTTTATTCATTTTGCACAAAGTCAGCATCGTATTTTACCCGTAAGTGGTCGTGGATTTGGGTTGGCACTCACCGAACTCGACTTCAACATTTGCAAATCTCCAGTATGAGTGCAAAATTGTATTTTCAAGATTGAAATGTCAAGAATGGATTTCATCACTGAACAATCAATCTAGTATCCACTTGCCACCAGAGACTACCCGAACCGATCACGATGAACACATTGTGTCAAGTTACTATATACAATTGTTGGTCTATTGCCTTCGACTCAGAAAGCCCTACCACGAGAATCGCAATTCGTCGTCCTCATCGAGGTGCGAAGTCTTTGTTGGTGGTTGCTTCGTAGAGCGCATCTTCTCTTTGGGAAGCACTTGAAAGCACATCATGGTCTTCATACGGAAAGGGTCTGGTGATCTGATGCAGATCTCACCAAGGCCGTCATTTTCTTGGTTTCAAGACAGCCGATTCAATTGGATTATCCTTCTTGGAATCTGCCTCGGCCCATGGATCTTTCTCTTTCCCTTCAATTTGATTCTCCACCTCATCTACCCGATGACTAGTGCCAGCATCATCCGGAAAAGCGTTTTGCCGGAGCTCGAACTCTTTGTTCTCCAGCTCAACCCTGTCCAACTCCGCCTGAAGCTTGAGAGCCTGTTCATGTTCCAACCGATGTTTCTCCGCCTGCCATTTCTGGTCGGCATGCATCGCCAAAATCTTGATCCGTTGTTGTCTCACTTGTTCCTCCATCAATTCCAGTAGTGTAGGTGGATCTCTCTTTGTTCGGCGGAGCCACTGTAGCCACTGGGGCGGAATAGTCTCGAAATACTCCAGTTTGAATAGCGATTCCTGAAACGGCTCCAACTTTCTACGAAGCCGGCTCATGTTGCCGTCGATTGTGAATTCCCAATACGTATTCCCATGGAGGTCATATCCAACAAAAAACTTCTTCCGGAACGGAATATCCCTCCTGGCTTGAAACTTGTGTAGCACACGCTTCCAGAGCGGGTACTTAGACGCCATAGGATCCATTATGTGAATGTATGAATGTATAAATTTATGAATATATGGCAGAACCGAGGATACTATATCTGTCTGGAGATGCGCGATGATCTGGGACATGTGCCGTACCGTACCGTCTTAAATAGATAAGGTAAGAAGCGATGTTCTGTTTGGCTCTGGCAACCCTTTGGAATGTTCGGGCAGATTTATTTTATTTCATGAGCTATATCTCGCAAACTACTCAAATCGATCAAGTCAATATATACCTGGGAGAGAAATACTGGTGATGTGGATAAGCCCTTTTCTGCCACACGCGGCCCTCGATAGGTCTTTCAGATTTGGATCTTGATAGCATATACACTTTACCAACAAATTTGGTTGCAAATATGTCATTCGCCTTCATTTCTCAAAACTGCAGGGATAAGCGCAAATCATCTGCTCTTTTATGAGAAAAATGCAAGCTGTACAGTAATCACCAAGAGCATTCCATCTATAGTCCTGAGCATGCATTCTCTCACGTGACAACCAACTACCATTCCTTTACCAAGTTATTCACCAATACAATTATCGGCAGATTTCCCCAACTGTTTCCAAGAAAAAGAGCGCCTAATCTTTCTTTTTGCGTTTTTCTTTTTTTTCCTTTTGCTCCTTCTCAATCAACTTGGACATTCGGCGGATGTCCCACCACGTCCACCCTAGCGCACCCACAACGAGCCCAATGTAGATGAAGAACCCCGGCCTGCGGAGTCGATTCAAGAACCGGTCAATTGGCGTGATGAACATGTAATTCGCGGGAAAGACGCCAAAACCTAAACTTGAAGCTTCAAGAACTCAATTAACACTCAAATTTTAGGTGTCTATGAATAATTACTGATCGTCTATAGTTTTAGATCAGCCATGAATCAGCCATGGATGGGTCAGTTATTTGTATGACCAGCGCGGTGCGTGCGCCAGTGTTGCATCGTACAGCCCAATACGACGTACATGTCGGATATCCGATACGATGGGCTATCGTATTCGGATACGGATATCCGATCCTGTACGACGCGTACGAAAGTACGATGAATACGATGGAATACGAAAGTCGTGTTTCTACCAATGTTTTGGGGATGGATCGGCATAATCTCGATGAACGCCAGAATAATAAGCTATTCAGAGTTGATTTTGTAATCCCTTTCGACAGTCTGGTAAGTTCTTCTGAAAAATTAGTCTTGCGAAAGCTTGTCAACTTAAATAACGATGTCCACGGCAGCCGGATTTTCGCATCTGCTTGTTCTCGCAGCATCACATGAATCTCCATCCATTTCTCCATCCATCTCTTCATCCATCTCTTCATCCATCTCTTCATCCATCTCTTCATCCAGCTCTTCCAGCTCGTCCAGTTCTTCCAGCTCTTCCAGCTCGTCCAGCTCTTCCCCGCCGTCAGAGCCTGAAGGGGTTTCGTTTGAGCCCGATGATGTTTCTCTATATTCGAGAAACGCCAACAGCTTCACCGTAACCGAGAGCATTCGAGATCATTTCTTGGTGAAAACGTCATTGGTGCGGGAAAGTAACGACTCGGTAGGCGCGGACATAGGTTGTACGGCTAAGTATTCTTTTGCAAGATCATAAAGAACGGGATATGATGTGCCTTTTCGGCTTGATAGATCTCGATAAGACTCTTGTATCGCCTATTTCGTTTTGTAGAAAGGTAGGACGTGAGCTTCCTCAAAAGACGATTGGGTGCAAGTCCTCTCCTCAATTCCTGAGGTTTTCGAAGCTTCATTGCTCTGCTTCTTTTCATAGGCTCTCTCATGGCGATGGTATTCTAATCAATAGTGCGACCTATCTTAGCCGCTGATCTGATATTTAGATGAGGAACAAACTGATAGCGTCAAGAAAACTGTATTTCAAAGACGCCACGTCACAATGAGGCGCCATCCAGCGAGTACAGCAGCAGTGCTCGAGCCAATTCCGGCTAGCACGGGTCGATAATCATGTTCTTCTCCAGAAAGAGGATGATTAGTCGTTTATTACAACCCAAACTCTCACACCCACCGAAGAGACAAAATAGCCCAAAAAAACTCACCAACCCTGTACGAAATCGTACTTTGGTATAGACGAAAGTACGATACGATGAGCCTTCGTTTTCGGATATCCGATACGATGAGCCTTCGTTTTCGTACCATCGTACAGCCCCGAATACGATGGTGTACGAAAAGTTCGCAACACTGGCGTGCGCCGTGCGGCTTTCCCGATTCTTGCTTTCCTGCACTTGCCGTCACGTACGAAGCCATTTTGGCCATTTTGCCTCCACGCTTATCTGTGTGGCTCACCTGCGTTCGCGGAGCCGGCCCCAGATTTCAGTATCTATATAAACCCACCTACCCTTTTCTTCTTTCGATCACGTCGTAAAAAAATACCCAAAATGTCCGACGCCAAAAACTATATTGTCACATTGAACGAGGCTGCCACCACGCAAGACGTGCACGGCTTGAAACTGAAGATTTCCGAACATGGAGGAAAAGTGCTCGACGAGTTCTCGTTGATTAAAGGCTTCTCGGTGAACTTGCCCAAGCCAGCGGCCGATTTCCTCAAGGACCATCATGTTGTGAACACAATCGAGGAGGATAAGGAGGTCAAGATCCAGTAAGGACCATGATATCTCTGTACGCGAGAAAAAAGACAATTCTGGAATTATCGATCATTCGTGCACCTCTTTTATAGACAAATACATTGACGTCTGCTACCGTACCGGCAACTGTAGCTCCCCATAGATATGAACCGCTATTTGTAAGCCCAAGCGTAGCGACCAATTGGCCGATTTCGAACTTCGCATTGTAAAAATGTAAAAATCAGCGAACCGAAAACACTTATTCCAGAAATAAAATAAAAATCTTCATTCTGGGTACATCTGATCTGGCGCCACCGTGCATTTCCAGAAGCCAGCTGCTCCTTTAGAGTGTGTGTACTGCATAGATTCACCCCTAATTCCAGGTCATGAGCGAAACCCACTGCATCAAAATTTTTGGGTCAAATTTTGTTCAAGCTTGGTTTCAGTAATGCGAAAAACATCATTGATGTTTACTCACTAAGAAAAATTACTCAAAAAGCATCCAAGTTCAGTTTTCCATGGCCATGTGGGTGGGACCACGGATTTGGCCCCTCATGCATGCAACGCGGCCCAGATAGCAATACCCCATATTGGCAAATACTGTCTCCAATCTCCATGCCACGTGCACAGAATTGCAGCCAAATTGAGTATTTATTTTAATTAAACAGAGCTTAAAATAAAAAGATATGGATTTCTCAAACCGATCGATCAATTGGGGATTATTTTCTCTTATGAACACCCGAAAAATTACTGTCTTCTATCCTGCCCTGCCCGCTTGTTTCTTGTTCTAGGGATCTGTTGCCGAAAGCGTAACCCCGTGCGCGGAATTACCTGCACGGCATAGCCTGGCTGCCTGGGGAGACCCCGGATTTCCCATTGCCCGTGATATTGTGAGGCCAGAAATGCACAGCTATTTATTACCTTTTTCTTGTCCAGTAAAGTATATGACTACAAAAGCTTGCACATTGAAGAAACATAAATAAAAAGAAGTATCCATAAGTATTCTCTTAACCGCTCACCAACTCTCATCATGAGTTACGATGCTATTAATTTGCAGCCTAACTTCAAGCCGATAGACAACCTCTTTCTCAACAGATTGCGCCAGTTTACGGATGAAGGCGCTTACAAAAGCTTGAATTTACCCAAGTTTTACGACCATGACAGGTTAGACTCAAACACAGATGCAATCGATTTGAAAGTGTGGCGCGTGCCGGACGAAAACGGGAAGACGGCTCGGCCTCTTTTCCGAGACATTGACTTTGCCAGCATCGAGTGGCTGGCTGCACGAAAAGGTGATAACTTTGGGCCCTCATGGAAAACATTCTGGTTCAAAATCGAGTGGGAGATCCCACAGGGGTGGCTAGCCGTCGCGGATGAGATTCATTTTGACTGGGACTGCAGCAATGAGGGGCTTATTTACAGCGCTGAAGGCACGCCTTTACAGGCATTCACCGGCGGTGAACGCACGCTCTTCAAGCTTCCAAAAGAGTACAGGAAGGAAGGGAAACAGCTGTTCTACTTGGAGATTGCCTGCAACGGCATGTTTGGGAATGGCGACGGTGGGGTGCCTGACCCGAATAGGTATTTCCGTCTCAACCGATGTGACCTCGTTTATCCTGATGTCAATGCCCGTAAATTGTTCTGGGATTTCTGGATTATTGGCGACGCCGCTCGTGAGTTGGGACTGGGCGGCAACAAATATCAAGCGGCGCTGGTGGCGACGGAAATTATGGACACGTTTGACGCCAATGACCGTGACTCGATTATCACGTGTAGGAAAATAGCCGCGCGGTTTTTGGGCAACGATATCGATTCGGACGAGGTGTTCGAGGTCAATCCTTTGAATAAAGTGGACGTGTATGGGGTAGGCAACTGCCATATTGATACAGCATGGCTCTGGCCATTTGCGGAGACAAGGCGCAAGATCGTGCGTTCGTGGACCACCCAGTTGAAGATCGCCGACGAGTATCCAGAGTATATCTTTGTCGCTTCACAAATGCAGCAGTTTAAGTGGTTGAAGCAGGACCACCCAGAGATTTTGAAAGAGATCAAAAAGAAGTTTACGGCGAACCAGTTCTTGCCCATTGGCGGCTCGTGGGTGGAAAACGACACCAACATGCCTGGCGGAGAATCGCTTATCCGGCAGTTTCTCTTGGGCCAGCGGTATTTGATTGACGAGTTCGGAGCACCGGCCAGTGTCTTTTGGCTCCCTGACACTTTCGGATACTCTTCACAAATCCCGCAAATCTGTCAAATTTCAGGGATCGATAAGTTTCTCACCCAGAAACTCTCATGGAACAATATCAATACTTTTCCGCTTTCGACGTTTAACTGGAAGGCCATTGATGGCTCGCAGGTGCTAGTACACATGCCGCCGGCAAATACGTATACTGCAAGTGCTAATTTTGGCGATGTGGTGCGGTCGCAACAGCAACACAAGAATTTGCGGGACGTTCCAACCGGCCTTCTTTTGTATGGTCATGGCGACGGCGGAGGTGGGCCCACAGAAGAAATGTTGGAAAAGTTGAGGCGGTGCAGGGGCATGGCCAACACAAATGCGGCGATTCCAACCGTGCATCTCGGCAACACCGTGGAAGAGTTTTACGAGGATGTCTTGGAAAGGTCGGATTATGGGAGAAACCTCCCAACATGGACGGGTGAAATATACCTAGAGTTTCACAGAGGTACCTACACGACGCAGGCGGACGTGAAAAAATGGATGCGGCTTTCTGAGATCAAGATGCACGACTTGGAGTTTCTTGGCACGATCCTCTCCATTTTAACAGAATACAAATACCCCACCAAAGACATTCATGATCTCTGGGAAGACATTGCCTTGTGCCAGTTTCACGATGTCTTGCCAGGCTCATGTATCGGCATGGTGTATTACGAGGAAGTGAAGCCTATGCTCACAAATGTCTTGCACAAATTAGACCAGCTCACAAAAGACGCTTTGAGCCACTTTAAGAAGAAAAAGAATTGCGTTTTTGCTGTTAACACTTTGCCTTGGGAAAGATTTGAATTGTTGCCCTTGCCTAACGAGATGGTGTTCTCGTCAGAGACCTTGCGGATTGAGGACGGTGCTATTGCTTGGTTCGGAGTTGATACCGCTTCTGACAATTTCATCACAGAGAGCAAACTCAAGTATGCTGCTTCTGTTGAAGAAACCGAGGAAAAGGAGTTCGTTTTGACGAATGGCCTTCTCAAGGCGAAAATAAATGCCAACGGTGAGGTCAGATCCTTGTTTGATTTGAAGGCTGGGCGAGAGGTCATTGATCAAAGTGTCACAAAGCAAACAACTGGCGTCGGAAATCAATTTGTACTCTTTGATGACGAGCCTTTGAGTTTTCCAGCGTGGGATACAGAGATTTATTCGCTCAACAAGTTCACTTTTTTGAACGAAGGAGAAGTTGTGGCAGTTGTGAATCATCCTCTTGAATCTAAATTGGTAGTGAGACATAAGGTTTCTAAGGAGTCTAGTATTGAAACCACTATCTCTCTTCAAGGAATCCCAGACATCACCAACATTCCGCAAAACAATTTCTTGAAGTTCTCATGCCGCGTGCAATGGCACGAATTCTACAAGTTCTTGAAGGTGCAATTTCCAGTCACTATCCATACACCACAATATGCTCTGTATGAGACCCAGTTTGGGATTACTCAAAGACCCACTCATTGGAATACGACCTGGGACGTGGCCAAATTTGAGGTTTGTCACCACAAGTTCATGGACTTGTCGGAACACAACTACGGCGTTGCAATTTTGAATGACTCGAAGTATGGAGCATCTGTTCATGGCAATTTGATGAGGCTCTCACTCCTCCGCTCGGCAAAAGCACCAGATGACAGAGCGGACATGGGGGTGCACGAATTTGAGTATGCTTTGTACCCTCATCAAGGTGCTTTGGGCCCTGATGTGGTCAAATTGGCACACAATTTCAATTACAAACTCTCGCACACTTTTTCAGACTCAAAAGTCTCGAAGTCATTAATCGATTCGATCAGGCTCATTGGCGATGATTCACTTGTCTTGTCCACCATAAAGAGAGCAGAGAATGATGAGGATGTGAATGTTTCCGAGAACATCGCAGTAGAAAATAAGGGACAAAAGGCTGCCATTCTACGGGTGTACGAGGCATTGGGCGGGTCATCCACCGGTAGACTTGTTTTTAAGAATGTAAAGGTGGACAAGGTCTTCAAGACAAACGCGATGGAGGAGGACGAAGAGGAATTGGAGTTGCAGGACGACTCCGTGGAGATTGCGTTGCGCGGCTTTGAAATCGCTACATTCAAAGTTGTGTTCAAGTAGCCGAATTGTTTTTAGCTTGTATTTTCGCTATTCCATGTTTTGCTTTTCAACGCCCTGCTCAGAGTTCGGCCGAAGCTGACGTTTCGCGAGCAGCCATTCTGGGGAGTGCACATATCAGTCTACTACTGTACTAGCGCTTACCCCATCTTCTTCACAAAGACAGCAAAAATGGGAGTCATAAACCAGCCCTCGGGCCAGATCAAATTGACTAATGTGTCGCTAGTGAAAATGAAAAAGGGCAAAAAGCGGTTTGAGATTGCTTGTTACCAAAACAAAGTCCAGGACTGGAGACTGCGTGTGGAGAAGGACCTTGATGAGGTACTACAGATACCGCTGGTTTTCACCAACGTCTCGAAGGGCCAAGTTGCGAATAATGAGGATCTCTTGAATTCTTTTGGAACAACGAATCACGATGAAATTATCCTTGAGATTTTGGATAAGGGCGAAATCCAGCTCAACGAAAAGGAGCGAAGCGCCAATTTGCAGCAGAAACAAAACGAGTTTCTCAATTTGATTTCTACCAAATGCATCAATCCGCGGTCGAAAAAACGGTACCCTCCAAGTATGATTCAAAAGGCGCTAGGCCAGCTAAAGTATCATCTCAACCCCACCAAGGCCACCAAGTTGCAAGCCTTGGATGCAATCAAGCTCTTGATTTCAACGCAGGTGATCCCGATTGCACGTGCGCAGATGAAGGTGAAAATCACGGTGCTTTTGCGCGTGAAAGAGGCATTCAAAGAGCATATTGAGCCTATGTTGCACAAGGTAGAGAGCGAGAACGAAAGTGCCAAATTGTTTGAGGCGGTGGCGATCATTGACCCCTCGCATTATAAGGAGATCGTTGACTTGCTTCTGGGCGAAGATCCGGCGAAAATGAAGAAGGGGGAAGGCTCGGTAGAGGTGCTTGATATGGTGGCGTTGCAGGAGTAGGTCTGGATGGCCATAGCGGTGCAGCATTTTCATTGAGGGTTGAGATTCGGTTACATTGTGGCCTAACAGGACTATTCACATCAGAATGACAGATAATACGTGTTTGGCTACCTGTTTTGTGGGGTTTCTCCATGGCGTATCGTATACATTTGGAAGAGCGGTTTCGAACGATATGCTAAAATATGGTTAAGATACACATTTCGTGATTAATCCATAACAATGATACTTCGGTCTCAACTTCCGATCTCAAAAAATTCGCCTTGCAGTGAAGACCAAGAGTTCTCGGTTGGGGAGGCAGCCATAATGACTAAGGCTAGTCTAGGTCTTGCAAATTCATGGAAAAAGTAAAAAAAAAAAAGTTAAGCTGTTTCAATAACAGCCAAAGCTGGCTTGAAAAGCCATAATATAATGATATCCTTTGGTCATGTCGCGGGTCAATGTGCTTAAAGAAAACACTCCTTATTTACTTTGCAGCAGTAAATTCCATCAAGTGAACGGTATAAAATACCCCGTGAAACGTGCTGTTTTCTGGCGCTTCATAAAGAAGCAGACTCTCCCTCCCCCAACTAGTGCTCATGTTATTTCTAATCCAACCTTATCAATCTATTCTGGCTTACCGTGGTCCTAACAAATATGTCATACTAATCTTCCTCAGCCATCAAACATTGAGTATTCTATAGAACCAGCTACCACCCATCATACTAACCGCAGAATTAAAGAAAAAAAAAAGAACACAAATGAACTTGAAAAAAGGTAAAAGAAACAAAAAAAAACTTTGCTAAGCGTTTCACAAGCACCAAAAGTGTGCCCTTCTATATGATAAAATCAACCCTGCCTTCACAGACCCAGGCCAACGCTCAAGCCGGTGCATTGGGTTTCGCACGCAGGCCAAAAAACGCATCAGGCTGCGCACGCTAAGGCTTAAACCCATTCCAAGACGTCATATACCCCCCAGCAAAACGTGCCACAAGGATGCCTCCGAAAAACAAAAAGCAGAAGGAGATTGTACAGGATGAGCGGCTTCAAGCGATAGTGCTCACGGACTCTTTCGAGACCCGGTTTATGCCGCTCACGCTGGTGAAGCCGCGCTGCCTCCTCCCGTTAGCCAATGTGCCTTTGATCGACTACACGCTTGAGTTTTTGGCCAAGGCGGGCGTCAATGAGGTGTATTTGATGTGCTCGCTGCACGCAGACCAGATCCAGCAGTACATTGAGCAGTCTCGGTGGGCCAACAACACGCTTTTCTCGGTCACCACAGTGATGAGTCTCGAGCTGAGGTCTGTGGGCGACTCGATGCGTGATTTGGACAACAGGGGCCTCATTACGGGCGATTTCCTCCTTGTTTCGGGCGACGTGGTGACAAACATCGATTTCGCGAAGGTGATGGCGTTCCACCGCGCGAAAAAGGCCGCTGACAAGGACCATATTGTCACCATGGTTCTCACGGAAGCTAGCGCCGTGCACAGGGCGCGGTCGCCGCTCGACCCGTCTGTTTTTGTGCTCGACAGCGTGTCGCAGCGCTGCCACTACTACCAGGCAATCCCTCCGGTCGAAGGGAAGAAACTGAGCGTGAACATCGACCCAGAACTTTTGGACGATATCGAAAACGATTTTGTCATCAGAAACGATCTCATCGACTGCTGCGTGGATATCTGCTCGCCGCACGTTCCACAGATCTTCCAGGAGAACTTCGATTACCAGCTGCTCCGACTGGACTTTGTGCGCGGCGTGTTGACGTCTGATTTATTGAAGAAAACCATATATGCATATACCACCGACGCGTCTGAGTATGCTGCCCGTGTCGAGAGCTGGCTGACATACGCTCTGATCTCGCAGGACGTGCTTGCGCGCTGGTGCTACCCGTTGACGCCCGACGCCAACATGGTGGAGAATACCTCTTACAAGTATGAGTTCAACCATATCTATAAGGAGGACCGTGTCGTGTTAGCACAGCTGTGCACGATCGGCAACAGCACCTGTATCGGCGCCAACACCACCGTGGGCGCGCGCACGGCGATCGGCAAGTCGGTGGTGGGCCGCAACTGCCGCATTGGAGCGAACGTTGTGATCAAAAACTCGTATATTTGGGACAATGCTGTCATCGAGGATAATGCCGTTATCGACCACGCAATCGTGTCCAGCGGTGCGGTTGTTAAAGAGGATGCGGTGTTAGCCGCCGGGTGTGTTGTTGGGTTCAACGTCGTTGTTGGGCGCGGCCAAAACGTGCCTTCGGGCACGAGAATCATCGACAAACCGTTGAAGAAAAGCAATTTCGACGGTTCTTTCGACAGTGATGACTCGGAGGACTCGGAGCTCGAGGCCAATGACGCAGACATTGTTGGCGAGGACGGCACGGGCGCGTTATACATGTCTGAGCGGGAGTTTGACGATGAACTGGAGCTGGAAAACAACTCCGTATCGAATGTTTCGGGCGTTTTATACCAATTGAACTCGCTCAACTTCTCGGACGACTCTATTGCATCCTTGACGAAGCGGAAAGCCCGCCGCCTGGCGCGCCGCAACTCTAGAAACAGGCGAATGTCTGCCACACTGATGATGCTGACGGACTACGACGGCGCATTCACCGAGGAAGAAGAAGACGAGGAGGATTTCCACAAAGAGGCGATTGCGACGGTGGAGCGGGCCATGGAACACAATCACGACATCGATACGGCGCTCTTGGAACTTAACACCTTGCGCATGTCGATAAACGTGACCTACCACGAGGTACGTGCCGCCACCGTGCAGGCCATGCTCCGGCGCGTGGTGCACTTTGTTTCTACAGACACGTTGAACGCACGTGAAGCCACGGCCAAGGTGTTTGGCGACTGGGGCGCGTTATTCCAAAGACAGGTGTTTAACGACGCCGAACAGGTTGACTTGGCCCAGATCTTGCAGACGGCATGTGTGCTGCTCGATACGCAGTATTCCGCCGTGGTGTTGTTCGTGGCGCTCAGGCTGCTCTACGAACAGGATATCATTGAGGAAGAGAATCTTTTGAAATGGTGGGAGACGCCGGAACTGACGGCTTCGGACGCTTTGGTACAGGTACGTTCGTTGACGGCACAGTTTGTGGAGTGGTTGCGTGACGCCGAAGAGGAGAGCGAAGAGGAATAGGCAATTGGGATATGGAATTTGCGGCTGACTTCGAAGGAAAGCACAGCGTTCCGTATGAATGAAAGCACCGCCAAAAACAGTGATTTTGGAAATGGATTCATTCCGAAGAACGTGCATAAAAGGAGGCCATGGACGAGCAACGGAGGTGTTGCTTCTCAGCGAATGAAAGCTTTTCATCGAGGATAAATCTTACCATCTCTCAAAAATTTGGGCCCAGGATAACTTGAGTCTCACGAGTCCATTTCAGTACATAGCAACAAGCGCTTATCAGGCCAGCGTTCATGATCCATGAACTTCTGATAATTCAAAATATTATAGACCCCCATTGCAGCCATATCAGCCAGTTTGAGACCAATACACTAGCCAATTGTAGCATCTTGACAGCATTTACATGCGCTTGATTTACTTTGAATCTTCTATAAAACTGGTCTAGAGCAGCTGCCTTGAAACATCTTCGCCCAGATCCCTTTCATCACTCATGAGTACATAGATCCATTCTACAGTAAACAAAATTGTTTATTTATACTTCTGATGAGAGGTGGAATGTCGCTGCCACCGTTCCTTGTCTTTTCAAGAGGTTATAGAACATGTATATCCAAATAGATCCAAGCGTACGCATTTAGAGCTTAATTACCATCATAAATCGGAAATTTATCTGCTAGGTGTGATGAATTCGTCTAAAAATTTTTACTGTGCTTTCTTAGGGGGCGCTTGTCACTGACTACTTGTTGTTAATTTCTTTATTCTGGATGTTAGATCACATTGCTTACCCCACCCAGCAGCTACCATTCGTCTGACAATATATCAAACTGTGCTAAAAAAACAAGAAAAGAACAAAAAGCGCATTCTCGGGGGAAAGAAAAATGAATGAAGGCTGCTTAATTCAATGAAACCGGAATAGCAGAATCTTGAAAGTAGTACATAATAAGTAACCACCTTTAATTGGCCTGGTGCGGCTTGTGGCTGTGGCAGTGGCGGAATTATCACATGCCAAACGAGATCCACCATAAACGAGACCAGCGAAAGATAAACAAATGCACCCGCTTACGTGTCCGTGTCAGAATAGCGTGTATGTAAACAGGAATGATTACTAAAACGCCAGCATGCAGAAATTTTACAGGATGCAAATTTAATCGCCTGATCAGGCCATTTAGAACCATATTGTACGATCGCGCCGCGCCGCTATACGAAGAACAAGTCCGGTGGTGCTATTTCCAGTGTGTATATATGTATATAAATATGTGTGTAAACACGTGCATGAACATTTAGTTGAATTCACCAAAAAGCAATTCCATAGAACCGGTTTGCAAACAAATCTATTCTTTTCCAGGACGCGGAAGAACGATTAGCCGCAAGAAAAGACACTATCCACAAGTCTTTTTCGCAAAAGAATAAGAGCTCATTTGCCTAGAGTTCGCAGTGCACTAGCAACAGAGCATCGCACGGTCTCGCCACGCACCGGACCATAGAAGCCATATTTAGAATTGGCTCAAAAACACCCAAAAGGTACCATAAAAAAGTATAAAAAATCGATTTTTGATTATTTCCACACGTGATGTCAAAGCTAGATGCTATTGTGATCGGCGCAGGTGTGGTCGGCCCTGCGTTGGCCACGGCGTTGGCGCGCCAGGGCCAGAAAGTCATGATTATCGAGCGAGATTGGTCTGAACCAGACAGAATCGTGGGCGAATTGATGCAGCCTGCCGGGGTCAAGGCTTTGAAAGAGCTAGGTATGATCCAGGCATTAAATGGCGTCAACGCCAGGCACGTGGAAGGTTATTACATCAAGTACCACGACACGTCTTTGAAGATAAATTATGCCAGTAAACAGGCGTGCCAGAAGACGAACCCAGAAGTTCCTGTTCCTGACTGTGTTTTTGGAGACAACGACAAATTGCGCCGGGATGACCCGGCCCTCAGTGCCGAGGAGTGGGACGCTGATGAGAATGTTCGTGGCGTGTCGTTGACGCACGGGAAATTTCTCCAAAATCTTCGTGATATCGTCAGAAAAGAACCTAATGTGTCTTGGATCGAAGGCACCGCTACGGCCTTGATTAGAGACGAGAACGACCCGCTGAAAGTTCTCGGCGTGACGGTGAAAACCGCTGAAGGAGCGCAGGAAGTCCGCGCCAAAGTCACGTTTGCATGTGACGGAATCTACTCAAAGTTCAGAAAGGAACACAAGGGCGCTGCGCCCAAGGTGGGCTCGTACTTTGTCGGGCTAGCGTTGCACCACGCCAAGCTCCCGGCGCCCAACCGCGGTCACGTGATTTTGGGCGACCACGCGCCGGTGTTGGTGTACCAAGTCTCGGATGATGAGACTCGCATGTTATGCGCTTACAGGGCCACGAAGCCACCCTCGCTGAGCAACAATGATTTTTTCGACTATTTGACAGAACAGGTGTTACCCAACGTCCCCGAGGAATTACACCCTAGTTTCAAAGCGGCAATCGCCCTGCGGCAGTTCCGTGCCATGCCTAATCAGTACTTGAGTGCTGTCAAACAGGGCCATCAGGAAGGGTTCATTGTGTTGGGAGACGCCTTGAATATGCGCCACCCGCTCACTGGTGGTGGCATGACGGTGGGTCTCAATGATACTGCACTCATGGCAAGACTCTTACACGGTGTTGATTTGGGGGATCATAAGTTGGTGACACAGAAACTTCATTTATTCCACCGCAAGAGGAAAAACCTCGATGCTGTGATTAACGTCCTCTCGATCGCGCTCTACTCCTTATTTGCAGCCGATACAAGGGGTCTCCAGATTCTTCAGCGTGGGTGTTTCGAGTACTTCATGCTTGGCGGGGACTGTGTTGACGGGCCCATGGGATTGCTTTCTGGCATGTTGCCATTCCCCATGCTTTTGTTCAACCATTTCTTTTCCGTGGCGTTTTATGCGATTTACGTCAACTTTGCCGCCAGGGGCGTGTTTGGGTTCCCCTTGGCGCTTCTTGAGGCGTTCGATGCATTTTACACTGCCGTAGTAGTGTTCACACCTTACTTATGGAAGGAATTGATGCAGTGAGGGAGGTGGTATACACAGACATGAACTTGTTCATAGAAATGGCACATTCGTGGCATAGTTGTCACTTTGCGTCAATAAAGTATTTGTTATGGTTTGGTTTTGATATGTAGATTCTGGGCTTGTTGAGTCGTCCAGGTTTGTTTAGATACAGTAAGACCTGATTCATGGATCACGTATTTTGGGCAGAAAAAGAAGTGGCTCTAAGAGAGTACTTATTTAAAGTGAGAACACCATTTCAACCAGCATCTGGTAAAAAAAAAAAGTTAAAAATGACAGTCACAGGTCTTGCTTTCTTTATGCAACATCTCTGTAGACAGGGCGTATGTCATACTGTATATCAAATGTTATATCAGCCAGAACAGCCCGAATGCCTCATCAACTATATGGGCTGGTTCATTTTGACTATTTGTAATTATCTCATTTCTTTTATACTACGAAACAAATGTCTTCTGCGGGTCTTCATCAAAAACACCGGCGTGAACATCTTTTGATTGGTCGGGTTTACAGCCTCCTGTTTGAAGTTGAATCCAAGGGAGTTAAGTGTATGTCGAATCCTTTGAATGTCCAGTACAGTCGAATGTTTCTTTCTTTTTGCAGTTAGATATTGACGATGCTTCATTATATAACTAATTTTGTTCACTCAAAAAAAACATATACGCTCATAATCTTCAAATGTAAGTGGGGCTGGGACCATTCTGAAAATAGCATCAGGCAACTTTAACCTCAGATTTGCTACAGTTTCCTAGCTCATTACACGACCCTTGTTTTCAGTTTTATCTTAGTTTTCAAATAACACATCTAGCAGGACAAAAGAAAAACATGTGATACTGACAATGGTCGCTACTTCATATACAATGGACATGTTTTAGCGAACACGCGCGTTGTCAAAGCGAGACACAGGCTTCAAGCCACCTATTATCCCCAACAAGCAATTTCAGGCTTTCTTTTTCAGGCAATTTATGGCCTTGAATGTAGGTGAAGTTTGTTGTCTTCGTATTATCACGTAAGTAATCGGGGGTCAAAGGGCACTATGCCTTTTATGTTTCACGCTAAATCACTCTTACCGAGGGAAGTCAGAAAAGTCCACAGATACCCTTCAAGGCCGAAGACTGAGAGGGTCTTTTTAGTTTAAAACTATGAGTGTTTATCTTTAAGATTTTGTTATCCAATCCCACAAAGAAAAAGCAGGCAGAAAAAAATATGAAGGATTAGCATGTACCAGGACAGTTATCAAGAACATGTGTGAGTCAACACCCTCCAGGGTATTGAACAAAGCATATACTAGAAGACCCACCACGCACTCACACAAACAAAAACAAGAAAAAGACACAAACAAAGCTCCTTCCATAGCCTTATGCACATCTCCCTTTTTTCGTTATCATTTAGTCAATCCTGGTCATTCTGGCTTGTCATCGAAAAATATAAATGCACCAACGAGCCATCATTGTTGCAGCCGCGAATGCGCGTGAAATAGGCTTCATGCGTCGCGCCTGCACACATCAGGGGCGCAAGCATCAGCAAGGAAGCGCCTCAAAACACACACTCCACATCCAAACGCTTTTATTCTCTTTCTGATTATTACTTGGAAATGTCTGACCGTTTGCCCCTTTTGGGCCGCAAATCCCGCGGATCGTCGTCGGTGTTATCGCTGCTTCTCACAGGAACGAAGCTCACTTTGAAGCTGTCGCCCGTGAATTACCTCTTAATATTTGTGCCGTTGGGCCTCTTGGCGGGTATTTTGGACTGGGGCCTGAACGCCATTTTCTGGGTCAATTTCTTTGCGATTGTGCCCCTTGCCTCGATTCTTGCGTTTGCAACCGAGGAGCTTGCCGAGCATACTGGCCAGACCATTGGCGGGCTTTTGAATGCCACTTTTGGAAACGCCGTAGAACTCATTGTGCTGATTATCGCATTGAAGAACAATCAGGTGAGGATTGTGCAGGCGCTGATGCTCGGCCTGATATTATCCAACTTGTTGTTAGTATTGGGCTGCTGTTTCGTTGCGGGTGGTATCACGCGTGTTCAGCAAACGTTCAATCAGACTGTTGCTCAAACAATGTCATCGCTTATGGCGTTGGCAACCGCTGGATTGTTGGTTCCTGCAGCGTTCCATGCAGCCATGCCGAAACTGAAGGACGGCGCTGTGTTTCCAGATCCCGCCTTGGACCTGGACTACAAGATCCTCAGCTTGTCACGCGGTGTGGCGGTGATCTTGCTCGTGCTTTACATCTTGTACCTCGTGTTCCAATTGAAAACGCACAAGGCGTTATTTGAGGAGCAGTCCAGCGAGGACGAGGCCATCATTACCACATCTGTCCCCGTGGGTGAGGATCACGCCGAGACCGAGCACTTGTCCGTAATTGGCTCGCTCTCGGTGTTGGTTGCGGCCACTGTGTTGGTGTCTTTCTGTGCAGACTACTTGGTGGGCTCTATCGACGACATTGTCGAGCTGTCAGGCTTGTCAAAGACATTCATCGGTTTGATTGTGATTCCAATTGTTGGTAACGCTGCGGAGCACGCAACTGCCATCATCGTCGCGATGAAAGATAAGATGGACTTGGCCATTGGTGTTGCAGTAGGATCCTCGCTTCAAATTGCCCTTTTCGTTACTCCTTTCATGGTTATAACGGGCTGGGCAATCGACGTGCCAATGTCGTTGTACTTCTCTACTTTTGAGACGGCTATCATGTTTGTCTCCGTGTTCATTACAAACTTGGTTATTCTCGACGGCGAGTCAAATTGGTTGGAGGGAGCCATGCTTTTGAGCACTTACTTGATCGTGGCCTTGGCGTTCTTCTACTACCCCGACTCTGTCGCTGCTTAGATGAACCGGGGATCAGCGTCCTACTGGATGCCATGAGAAACCTCCGATATGCCGACTGAATGCGGCTCTCTACGAATACTGTGATATATCAGCTCACGAATTTGATGTTGAGGCAGACTTGAGCCTTGTAAAGTTGACTCTGAGAGCCAGTGCCGTATTGATAAGGAGTGGATCAATTTTGATGGTAAGTTTGACCCAACCTTTGCGTTTCACTTCGAGGAATATTAGAATATTTATGTCTTTTGTAGTTTGATTTCGGACAACTTCCATGATGGGGTGACCCAAGTAAAAATCCAAGACGTCGCTAGATTCATTATTTGGGACGATGGCTGGAGAGAGTATTCAAGAGTGAGAAAAGCACCACAACGCTCTTGGAATTCCTACTCACATAAAGTTTTCAAGTGTTGTCTTGCCATGATTAATCGATAGCTTCATGAAAGCTAGCAAGTAAAGTTACGAGGGCCGGTGTTACAAGGCCGTTCAGCAAGTAATTGTTTGACTAACATAGGTGGCCCAATTTGGAAAACACGCCATGAGGCTTGATTGACCAATCAGATCTTTGTTTATTGCAGTTGCGGAAAGCCTTGCATCACAGGCACGTTTCATGAGGCTTACGCCTTCACGTCAAAACTCGAGATGAGACAATAGAATTGAGCCTTCACACATTGGCAATCAAGATTTGTTAGGTGCTTGAAAGATCCCAAAAAAGTATAAGCTCAGATATCAGTACCGAATTGAGAATAGTCCTAATTTTTATCACCATAACTCAAAGAAAACCCAAGCTTGCGGCTTTTCCAAATTAGTATTTCGAAAAACGCGTCCTGTAAAATATTACACAATAAGAAATCGCACATTGTTATCAACACATATGTGCCGAGCAGGCATATTGCGAGGCGTGAATCGCGTGTCAATGAATAATAAATACCGCAGATCTCACATTATGCACGAAGTGTGCTAAATAAGGAAAACGCGCTATGTGAGCTTGGAAGTTTCAGGTGTGTACCGGAGCCTCAAAAATTCCTAAAGAAGCATATTACAATTGATGGAATTTCAAGAATGCTTTACCAAATTCGTAGAGTCTGGATTGGAATACGGGCAGAGAATTTGGGCAGAACAATGCAGCACGGTAGAAGGAGTAGATGACCTTTTTTTTGTATTTGTCATGAATTGTAGGCGTGTCTCGGCTTGACTCTTCCGAACCCCTACCTCGTGTAGAATTGCTCCTCTTGCGCATCTGCCTTGGCCTTGTAGTCTAAATGAATAAACCCTGGGTTTGAGGCATTGCTCATGCGAAGAATGCGCAAGACGCGTCGCGATCGGTGAGATTTTGCTGCAAAAGACGCGAATCACACCCCCTGCGAAAAAAAAAAAAAAAAAAATAGAGCGAACCTTTTGCAGACACCACACAGGTTCACGCGTTGACTAAACGTGTGGGTATCCAGGTATATATCGCTATCAATCTGCCCATTATTTTCCAAAGGTGATCATTACGTTTTGCTTGAACTTGTCTAGTCAATTCGAGCATTTCATATAAGGCTAACGTGTTATACCCCTCACTCCATCTGTTCAAAGCATATATTGTGGCCTAGCTTCTCACCTGGTTGGGATAACACATTTTCGCCGATTTGGATAAAGTCACACAATCTATTCTTCGCATAATACCAATAACACATTTGGAGTCACACATCACACATCACACATACACTTCCCAATGTCCGATTACGACGCACTCAAGATCTTCTCTCGCCAGCCGGTGTCACACACCATGGTCGAGGTTTTGGCAGCCACCACATCGTCTGTCATCCAGGTCAAACCAGCAAAGAAACAGTACGACCAAATGGGCCAGTATTTGGTGGCGCCCACACTGGAAAACGTGACGCTCCAGAAATTCATTGGCCGTTTGATAAACTATTCTAATGTGCAAACGCCCACGCTCATGACCTCGCTCGTGTACTTGAACCGGTTGAGAAACATTTTGCCAGGCAATGCTGTCGGCATGGAAACCACGCGCCACCGTATTTTCTTAGCTGCGCTTATCATTAGTGCTAAAACACTCAATGACTCAAGTCCTTTGAACAAGCACTGGACAAAGTATACAGACGGGCTTCTAACGAACCAGGAAGTGAACCTGGCCGAGCGCGAATTGATTGCGCTTTTGAAATGGGACTTGAATGTGTCTCAGCAAGAATTGGTGGTTGTTTTACAGCCGTTCTTGGCTGATATCAAGAACGATCTCCGTCGGAGACAAGAGGCAGAAAACAGCGCCAAAGCTCATTACTACCGTTTGCTGAGCTCATACACAAACCTGACAAACTCGCTTGCGTCATGTGACTCGTCAAGGTCGTCGCTCCACACATCAAACTCGACGTTTTCCTTGCGCAAACTGGCCACCTCTCAATACAGTTTGGCGGATTCGCTTACACGCTCGCCTCTTCGGGAAAAGTCGATGACTTCGCTCAATAATCGTGCGATCCACAAGGATGGAAAACATCACTACGGTCAGACACTAACAGTGCCAAACCTGCAGTACAGACAGCACGTTTAGTCCTACTTGCGTGTTCTTGTGGGCTGCTGGCCATTCCCGAGACAATTAATACTTTTTTCAATTCTACACGGATCTGTGGTTACTACCCAACACCCTATATACCTTTATACCCTTTCGAATGGCGCACGGCCAATTTAATAAACCATTTTCAGATAAATCTCGAGCCAATTACACATTTCACGCGCAAATGTGCCTTTACTTGCGCTGTTGTGTGTAAATACTGGTATATTAAGATAGTAATAATTTATATCCTGCAAAACATTATGTAATTACAATTTAAAACTGCTTACAACGTTACGTGCCCCATTTGCCTTTGGCGCAGCCACGATCCATGAGGCTTCAAGCATTCCTAACCGCAGACGGCCAACGTAATTCCTCGGCTCTTGAGTATATAATGATGGCTTTTCCCTATAATACTGGGAGGCCAGGCTGGTTTTACTAAATGAAGTACACAATAAATATCTGTCAGGTATGAGGAACCTAACATACAGAATGCTTTTGACTGATCAGGTTCTCAGATTTCAAGGTGCATAGAGTCAGAACTCAGGCTCACTGGGGAATTCGATTGATAACTACTACGCTGTATTTACCATCAAATGATGCATAAAATATTTTCTCGAATCAAATGTTTAATAGCCTTGCTCGAGTGTTTTTAGGCTTGAACTTCTACTCAAAAATACACTAAAAGGACTGCATGGAAGGCGTTTCGTCACGTGATCCTTTGCGCTCCCGCGTTCTCGCCGCACACATAATGTCACGCTCCACAATTCCGCACTTCCACTCAACATTCCGTTTTCGACTACTCAATCTCAGTGTGCGCAACGCACAAATTTGCAGCCTTTCATGTTGTAAAAAAGTGAAATTAGCTTGATATATACCATCAAAAGACAAAAAGAAAACGACTGCGCAAGCCCGGAATCGAACCAGGGGCCCAACGATGGCAACGTTGGATTTTACCACTAAACCACTTGCGCTTGTATGTATTAAAGTAGGTGGCAGTGTAATTCACCAAGTATGACAATCAGAGTCACCCTAGATCCACAGGCATTGCGTGGAAAGTTGATTTATTGAGCTCAATACTCTCTGAAGCTTAGGGTGTTATTTTATGAGAAATTTTGTATTGTATCTTAGCTCAGTTGTGGAGAAAAACCTATATAGAACATACGTGAACGGGAGGGAATAGGCAATCTGCGAAAAACCTCGGCTTTGTTGCCAAGTTTTCTGAAAAAAATTTCAGATGAAAGGCATATTGGCAGATCCAAGGTAGGCAATAGATTACCTAAGTGCCTATTGAGAACATTTTCCCTTCATGGTGATTTTAAGGCCTCATTTGCGAAGTGACCCCGTCACACCAGGCTGGAATTAAGTACGCTATCGTCTTAAATAAAATTGTCAAATGAAATTTGGCAGCGCATAGAAAGTAAGCATCGTATCGAAAGATGAGTTGAAGTTGCGATCTATTACAGTCCTTTTTTTTCTTTTAGTTTGTATAGTTTTTGCGATTAATGGGCTGTTTGTCTTACTCGGATGAGAATGTGACAAAATTTCGGAGACATAACCCTATATTGTAGTCATTTTGTAGTCATAGCCGTACTGGTGAAGAATCTTCTTCTCTTTTCATGAAAACCAAAACATTTGTCTTTATTGGTTCTCTATGCGTATGAGTCGTTGCCTTTTATTTCATCATTCTCGTATATGAAGCAATTAATTACACATGCAGTGCTGTGTGGCTAGTAACAACAAAGAATCATGTGAATCTTTGACTACATCTCCAGAACAACCATAGGTTTCTTTATCTTGTAACTATCAGTTATTTACATTGCTAGTGCTGGTGCGGGTCCTCCTTCTCTGGCTCCGGCGCAACGGTGATCATCGTGTCGATACGTAAGATCGAGATACACGCTTCGAGAGCCAGCTTCAACGACTTAATTTTCAGTAACGTAGGTTCCAATACGCCTGCACTGGCTTCATTGACAATCTTGCCCTGAATCAAGTCCAAGCCGTAGTTCTTGTACTTGTTACGTTTCACGTCATCCTTCAAAGCCATCTGCGCCGCCGCATGGTAAGTACGCAATTTCGCAATCAATTCAGACGAGTCCTTGGCCGCGTTCATGGCTAATGTCTTAGGGATAACAAGCAAGGCATTGGCAAACTCGGCGATCGCCATTTGCTCACGTGAACCCACCGTGGTGGCAAATTTCTCCAAGTAGATGTTGAGTGCAGTCTCAACGGCACCGCCGCCGGGCACAACGTTTCCACTCTCCAACGTACGTTTCACCACACTCAAGGAGTCATGCACACTCCGCTCCATCTCGTCCAAGGAGTACTCATTCGCACCGCGCAAGATAATAGACGCGGCCAGGTGCTGTTTCGTGCCTTTGACCAAAATACATTCGTCGTCGCTGATTTTCGTCTGTACGACTTCATCAGCATAGCCCAAGGAAGCGGCTTCAAACGTCTCATCGCCTTCCAAGTTTGCCAACGTACCGATCAAGGTGGCACCCGTGGCACGAGCAATGCGGCGCAAGTCTTCCTTCTTGCACCTTCTCACGGCCATGGCGCCGGACTCAACAAACTCCTTCAAGCACAAATCATCAATGCCCTTGGTTGTCAAGACAACATTGGCACCTGCAGCAAGAATCTTGCGGATACGCTCGAGCACAATGCCGTACTCGCGCTTCCTGATCTGCTCCAACTGGTCTGGGTCCTCGATGTTTATCTGCACGCCCATGGCCATCCTAGCCTTCTGCAAGTTTATGTCGAGACACGCAATGCGGGCGTTTTTCACCAGCTTCGTCATGGCCTGCGACGCGACCGTACAGTTGAGCGCGTAGCCATCGACCAACATTGACTCACGTGACGATTTGCCATGCGCTTTCAAGATATTGACTGCCTTCACAGGGTACTTCGTTTCGCCCTTTGGGTTCGTCGTCTTCACCGCGAGCATCGCGTCCACGACCATCTGTGCGAAGAAATCCGAGTCGGCGCCGATGATCTTCGACAGCATCGACGTCTTGGCGATGTTGACCATGGTTTCCTTGCCCAAATCGGCCACATTCATTGACAACACCTCATTCACATACCGCACGGCCTCTTTAAGCGCCAAGCGGTAGCCCGTGATGATTGTAGTCGGGTGGATTTTATTCCTGACCAATTCGCCCGCACGTTTGAGGAGCTCGGCGGCTATGATCACCACCGAGGTCGTGCCGTCACCCACTTCCCGGTCCTGCTGCTGTGCCAACTCAACAAGGATCTTACCCGCCGGGTGCTGCACATCCAACAACGAGAGAATCGTCGCACCGTCATTCGTCACAGTGACATCGCCAATGTCGTCCACAAGCATCTTGTCGAGCCCAACGGGGCCTAAAGACAGTTTCACCACGTTAGCCACGGCAAGCGCCGCCATCACGTTCTGGTTGCGGATATCGTCGCCCAGGACTTTCTCGCCACCGAGAAAAAGCGTATCCGAGCGTGCTGTTGAGTACATGCTATAGAGATTTTGGTGCTTTTTTTGCAAGTGTTTGTGTGCTAATGAAAGATTTAAGCTTGGTGAATATTGAGGTTTTAAGATGCCTGAAAAGTGCTGTGCGCCGGCCTCATTGATTGAGCGCGACACGCATGGCATGGCATGGCAGTGTTGGTTGGGGAGGGAAGAAATGAGAGAAGGCTCGAGAAAAAAGGCAAATTTGATTATGAGAGAATTGATTCATTAATTTTTTGAATGCGTTTTCTCCCAAAACGGCCGATTCTGTTTTTCTTCTCATTGGCTGATCTTTCTGGTGGTTGTGTGTTGGATGGATATCAGATGCTAGACAATAATGTTCTAACCTGCTCACAGGGATCTCGCCTCGCAAGAAGGTTTGGGGTTTTTGCTTGAACACTATGTCGGTTGGAGCTATTTGCATTTGAACACAATTTTTGGAAGGGAGATAGACCTGGTCACGCTTTTTAGCAGAAATACTTCTACAATTGTTTTTCCCTGGAGACTAGACTTACGGATTGTTTCACAAGATTTGGTGGTCATTTAATGCTCGAGCCGAATAATCATAATCAAAAGTGCTTTAATTTCCCCCAAGCGAGGCGCGAATCAATCATTACTAATTTCGTAAGAATAAACGAGACTGTTCTCGTTTTAGTGAAGAAACGAGCATTTCAACCAGCCTTGGGTGTACTTTATGTTGTTGCTCTTCATCACCGCTTTATATACACATGAAAGCGCTCCAGCCTCTTGAGAAGGACGAAGCCGAGCATTTTACCCCCAATGGAGTATGATGTGCCCCGGTATTACTTGAAAGTACTACGGTTGGTTCTTGTCGAAAACTATATAATCATACTGATAGATCAGCGAACCCATCGCAGTCTCGATCATCTTTGATGCAAAGTCAGATTAAATTGCCCGATCGATGTATACGTTTTCAGGAAATGAAGGCTTGAAGAGAAATAGTTTGTTGTCAGATATGGAGCCATCATCACGAGCCACACGAGTACATTGAAAATCCATCATTTTCTTGTTTCCTCCGATAGAAAAAAACAACGAGTACTCTTTTCCAATCCTTTAGGACACTTAACCTTTTGTAGCATCACACCTTTCATAGTTCTTCATTGGGACAATATTTATGCTTCGCATCCGCACAGGCCAAGCCAAGCCAAGATCTGGCACGATTGTGAATTTTTCAAATCCCACATCTTTTTCCAAAAAAAAAGCTTCAGTGTTTTCGAGTCAACAAGAAAAGCAAGACAAAACAATAAATAAGCAATCTACAAAGCTTTGAATGAATTGTTCATCGCTGAATTCTGACTTTGTCGAGTTTAAAAGCTTTGCATGTTTTCATCCAGTCACCACGCGCGATAGTCCAAGGCCAACTCCCAAAGCGCATCCAACGGAAATGCGGAGATGCATCTCCAGTCGAGTCATTTTGAATAATACCATAAACACCTCCACAACTTGAAAACATCCCGAAATAAAAATATTTTTGGCTCGCTGAAATTTCATCACTTCCTCATAACAAAACTCATTGAAAACCACTCAAAATGTCCCGTGTTGTTGTCACCGGCATGGGTCTTATCACGCCGCTTGGAGTAGGCCTAAAGCACACGTGGAAAAAGCTCATAGCAGGAAATCTGGGGCTAGTATCAACAAAAACTTTTTCTGATTATGAGACGGCAGGCTGGAGCAAAGTGCCTCTGAAAGTCGTGGGTCAGGTCCCGCAGGGAAGCATCAAAGAAGGCAAATGGGACGTGCTAGATCATTTGGATGCCGGCGAGGCTAGGCGATTGGCGTTGTTTTCACAATATGCCTTGTCAGCGACCCAGGAGGCGCTTAATGATGCCAGAATCGATTTCAGCGAAGATTCAGGTATGGATAAAACCAGAGTTGGCGTTGCTGTTGGGTCCGGGATCGGATCTTTTCCCGACATGTACGATAATTCCTTGGCATTTGGTTCCTCAGGGTATAAGCGAGTACAGCCGCTCTTCATTCCGAAATTGCTCAACAATATGGCCGCCGGCAATATCCTGATCAAGCACGGCTTAAAAGGCCCGCTTCATTCCGTTTCCACCGCGTGTGCTACCGGCCTCAATTCCGTGGGTGATGCCTTTAACTTCATTAAAAATGATTACGCAGATGTCATGGTTTGTGGTGGAACGGAGGCGTCCCTACACCCATTGGCATTGGCCGGTTTTGCACGTGCCCGCTCCGTGGTGACGGATTTCGAGGATACTCCAGAATCTGCATCGAGGCCGTTTGACAAAGACCGAAACGGGTTTGTTTTGAGTGAGGGATGCGGAATTTTGATTTTGGAGAAACTTGAACACGCTCTTTCACGTGGTGCTGATATCTATGGCGAGGTTTCCGGGTATGGGTTATGTGGCGATGCACACCACATCACGGCCCCCGAAGAGTCAGGAGAAGGCGCTTATAGAGCCATGGAAATGGCGGTGAATCGCGCCAAAATCGACTCTCTGGATATTGGCTATGTCAATGCACATGCCACATCGACCGTGATCGGCGACCGCGCCGAAAACAATGCCATCCAAAGGCTTTTCGCCGGTCACAATGACTTATCTGTATCCTCCACCAAATCCTCCATCGGACACCTTTTGGGTGCAGCAGGTGCCGTTGAAGCTGCCTTTACGTTGATGGCATTGAAAACGGGGGAAATCCCGGCCACTTTGAATTTGAACTCTGCTGGCGGCCACAAACACGATGACATTGATAAATTCCAGGATTTCGATTATGTGCCCAACACGTGTCGCCAGAAGCTTATATCGCATGCGTTGTGCAACTCATTTGGCTTTGGTGGTGTCAACACCTCCGTCGTCTTTTCCAAGTACAATTAGAAGTCTAATCGTTTATCTATGTATGTAAGTATATTTAACACTGGCCGGATAGCTGTCACTGTTGGTCCTCTTATGTAAGGCAAACCTTAGCACCCATTTAGAAGTCTGTTCTTCGGGAACTTATAGCCAGCGCTTTCCCATGACGTATGGTTCACGTTATAGTATACGTTCGCGTGGTCCTCAATGTATGCCAGAGTAGGGTAGTCATCCGGATCGCATGTCATCTTGATGCTGTCCTTCGGTTGGTAAATCCTCACATAATCCACCCGCATTGTGAGGGGGAATTTTAGAGACGGCCAATCTATATAGGCCCAACTGTTGGAGATACCCAAGTTCATAATAATAGACATCGGCTCCTTTGAGATTCTTCGGAATCCGACATTGCCGTTCGGACCCAAGGCATATGCATTCACCGTAACTAAAGGATCTTGGCCAACGTACCACGTAATGTATCCGTCGTCATTGTCGTTCAAGTATTCAAAGCCGTACTCTTGAAAATTTCCGCTATCGGGTCCCTCGGAATACCAAGTTGTATTGAGCGTCGAAACCGCTGAGACAGCTTGTTGAAATGGCCCACCCGCGTACGTGTTCATTGTCGTCACCTCGCTATTGTAAATCTCGACAAAGTTGTAATCGGGCATATACCAGATATCCATGGGCGCGACCTGGTATGATTGCGACACCACACCTGTTTTGAGAGTGGTGTCAGTGGCACCTTCAACAATATCGATTTCAGGTGCACCTCTCCCCACTCCCCTATTCGGATGTTTTTCGCCAGGGCATGTGCATGAATTGAGCTTTTGCCCTGGAAGGTAGGAAATACCATCAGGGGACGATTGGTTCGCAGTTATACCTGAGTCGCAACTTTCGTAAGTGTATGGCCATACGCCCTCTGTTGTACCCAAATACCCCGGTCTGCCCAAATTGCCCATGGTCCATAAACCCGGCCACAAACCTGAGATATTACCATATCCTGGAAGATTTGCAGACACAACTATCATGCCCTCTGTGAAACAAAGCTTGTTCCAAGACTGTATCATTCCCGACCGATAAAGCAATCCGTGGTTTCTCATCGCGTCCAAGCGAATGACCAAAGTTCCATTTGCTGTGGTAACGGCGTCAGGGTCATACCATTCCAAGTCTTTTGTTGCATCATAATGGAGGTCGCCCGCCTGGAAAAACTGATCGTCGCCCTGGTAAAATGACCTGCCCTCGGCATTAAATTCATCGGAAAATGTCAAAACCCACTCATCACCCGTCCTTGTTTTTTTGGTAAGATTCTCACTAGGCGTGTCTGGGTCAATGAGGCTTGTTCTGATAGCCGCCGAAATCGGATATTGGTACTGCGTCAAGATCTCGTAAGTTTGTGGCTTATAATGCGTGGCCGCGCCCGAGTATGTCAAAATGGGGAGAATGACAAATACGGCCATCGCCGCAAGGAAGAATATAACAAATCCAAGAAAGCCAAAAAACGACCGCCTGTCCATGTGTTTCATGTCATAGATGAAGCGGTTTTTGTCGTAATCTGCATCGGCGATAGGATCCGGGTTGTGTAGATCATCATCATCCTCTTTCTCATCGATATGAAGTGGGAATTGCAGCGCTGGGTACCCGCCGAAGGGTGAGAGCTCAACTTTTTGCGCAAACGGATCGATGAGGTTCTGACTCAGGCCAAGAGACTCTGTCTGTGAGCGACGGTATTCATTCTGATTAAAATGCAGCGCTAGCGACGTTTGGGACTGGTCCCGCGAGACCATTTGGGGGTATCTATCGAGCAGAGATGGCGGCACGAGAACGTTCAGCGAAGGCAGCGAACTACCCAGGAATTGCCGCTGGACAAATCCAGCGCTGTTTCGTGAGGGTATAAAGTTATCATGAGGCTCGCGAAACAGCGAGCGGTTGCTGTTGCGGTACTGATCACTCATTACCAAATTGGCCAGACTATCCTCACGTATGCTGTATTCGTCAGACAGAGGTTCGTCAAATGGATTTCTGTCTGTGTGACTGACCGCAGGGTCATTCTGTGTCAAATTGCGCCTGGACATGTGATTTCTTTTTCAGATCCTTTTTGTGTTACCCTCCGAGCAAAGTGCTGCAAAAAAATGAATGGAAAAGGAGTTAGTGGACAGTGGTCAAAATGTCTGTATAATGTCGGGTAAATGCTGTAAACGCAAAGTTTGAGGCTTACAAGTCGGTGGTAACTTGAAGAAGAAGCGAATCTAAACAGACTGTGAAATTGTCTCTATCGTAAACAAATATTTAAGCGCCAGGGGGAAAGACCATACAACCTAGAGTGGTAGCTATGGGCCAAATCTTTAAGCGGAGGTGGTGATGTGTTGCACTAACGAGTAAATGTCACAGCGAGGCTTGGTTGCTGTTGCCAGTGTTACCTGTACGGGGAAGCTTTAGAATCGCGGAGTAAAGCAGGTCGAGTTCCCTCTTGAAAAAAGTCTCAGTAGTAGTAGGAAAGCCGATGTGTGAGTTCAAAGAAAACAGACGCGGAGATCGGGAAATGAAATGGCTGACAAAAAAAAACCAACATTCGTGGTGCTCGATCCGGGATGTTATTGAGAGCGCCCTGGACAGGAACTCCCATATGAAGTCTTGGCTGTATAGCCTCGCCCGCTGCTCGCGTGGGGAGAAGCGCATCTGGGCACGGTTTGTGCAGGAGCTCCTGCGAAGGTTAGCATCGTATGTACACTTTCGTGCCTTTATGCCGTGTAAATGAGAACACATTCCGTGTTATCACAATGCATTTCATCTTAGCAAACATTCAATTCCACAACAGTTCTAAGAATAGACCAAACAAAGTGCGCCTTCGAACGCCAAGACACATTTGGGCTACCACTTTTTTTCTTGCGCGAAGGATCTTTTTCCTTAAAGTGAGCTTGGCACTAGCCCTTCGCGTTTGTATGCACTCCCAGCAACCGTTTTTGTCAACACACAATGCAGATCCACCACATTCTCAAACTGGAACGGCACTGCATATACCTCGCGACTGCAAGAATGGCCCGCGGTCTAGTCTATTGATTCTTGGCCGGCTTGGCGAAAAGCGCAATAAAGAAACAAAACCGTCGTCGATAAAATATGTGCATTTTTCGATGTTGAGAATAATCTGTCAACCATATTTTCAATGGAAAAACCGGCTTCTTGAAAAAAAAAATTGTTTCTTAGATATGCAATTGGCGTGACTTCCCGATTCGTCTATGCCTCAATTAATCAACACCCATGCACCAACTTATTCTTAGGAAATGAGTACCCGGCGTCTTCCCATGAAGTGTGGTTGGCGTTGTAATATGCCGGTTTGTGGCTAGCGATATAATCGGATGTTGGGTAATCTTCAGGGTCACATGTCATGTTGATTTCATCCTCAGGCTGGTATACTCGGACATAATCGATGTGCATCATGTTCGGGAAATGGATCGAGGGCCAATCGATATAGGCCCAGTTTGTCGAAATACCCAAGTTCAATACAATCGACATTGGTTCTTTAGAGAGACGGCGGAAGCCTATATTACCATTGGGGCCCAAAGCGTATGCGTGCACGGTGAATGTTGGGTCGTCTCCGACATACCATGTCAAATGGCCATTATCATCATCATTGAGGTACTCGAACCCGAAATTCTGAAAGTTGTGCTCGTGATCGCCATACTGATACCACGTGACATTCAACGTGGACGTTCCCGAAACAGCCTGTTGGAAAGGGCCTCCAGCATACGTGTTCATTGTTGTTACCTCGCTATTGTGAATCTCCACAAAGTTGTAGTCCGGCATGTACCAAATATCCATTGGCGCAAGCTGAAGTGACTGCGACGCAACACCCACTTTGATATCGGTGTTGACCTCTCCTTCGATGATATCAATTTCAGGGGCACCACGAGCAGTGCCTCTGTTGGGATGGTCTCCGCCTGGACACGTGCACACGTTCAATTTTTGCCCTGGAAGATACGAGATTCCGTCTGGAGACGACTGATTGGCGGTTATTCCAGCATCACAACTATCGTATGAGTATGGCCACACACCCTGTGTCGACGCCAAGTATCCTGGTCTGCCCAAATTGCCCATGGTCCACAAACCAGGCCACAATCCGGTCACATTTCCGTAGTTGGGCAACATTGCTGACACAACAATCATTCCCTGCGTGAAACAGAGCTTGTTCCATGATTGCACCATGCCCGAACGGTAGTATAGGTTGTGATTCTTGATGGCATCCATACGCAAAATCAACGTGCCGTTTGCCGTGGTGACCGCGTCTGGGTCGTACCACTCCAAGTCGTGCGTGGCGTCATAATGAATGTCCACGGCCTGGAAAAATTGATCGTCACCATCATAAAACGTCCTTCCCTCGGCGTTAAACTCGTCTGAAAACGTCAAAACCCACTCGTCGCCCGTCACGCTTTTCTTTGTGCGTGCATCTTCTGGCGTGTCTGGGTCAATCAAACTAGTGCGAATCGCGGCCGCGAGCGGGTACTGATACTGTGTCAAGATCTCGTACGTCTCTGCCTTGTAATGCGTTGTCGCGCCTGTGTATGTCAACGCCGGCAACACCACGAAAATCATGGCTGCAAAGATGAAAAAGGCGATGAATCCGAACAAGCCAAAGAGCGAGCGCCGGTCCATGTGTTTCATGTCGTGCACAAACCGGTTCTTGTCGTACTCGGCGTCGGCAACAGGGTCGGGGTTGTGCAAGTAGTCATCGGCTTCTTTTTCATCAATGTGAAGAGGGAACGACGAGGCCGGGTAGCCGCCAAAGGGCGAGAAATCCACATTGGACACAAACGGGTCCAGCGATCTGGTGGACGAGTCGTCCGGGCTGGCGGAACTCTCATTCCGGTGCATATTGTGTAACTGGGATGCCAAAGATGTGGACGACACGACGCGTGACGTTGCCATCAGCGGGTACCGGTCAAATTCCGAAGGAACCTGCATTCCATCGGCATTGGCAGCCGGCCCTGGAGAACCATGGTCCTCACTCAGCGCTGATCCGTGCAAAAGATCCTGCTGAGTGCCATGTTGAGAGTAGTAGCCAGCATAGGGCGCGTACTTTTGGCCATATTGATCCGATTCAGATGTCGGAGGATGCATGTTGTCACGCGAGTTGAGCGACAGTCCACTGGACTCGTCTTCTGATGCAAACGGGTTTTGCGGATGCTCTTCGGCAACGGAGTCCGCGGTCGTGTTGAACGTTAAATCCCGCTGCATTCTGAAAAAGTTTGAGGTATTGCGAAAGCTTCTCAGAGGATAGTAAAAGCCGGAGGATTCAAAGCCTGCTTATCCCAAAATAGTGTAGCCGGGAGAGTGTCCAGGGTATGTTGTTATGGGCCCGATGCAGATCTAGCAGATAGTCTTGAACAAGATGCAAATCACGCTAGGGGGCCGGAGTGGATGCAAAAACGAGCGTGTATATGCGTTTTGAGATGCAAATGTCCAACAAAACTTGGAATAGAGATCTATAACGACTATGGGAAATGCGTGACAATGAGAGCAGTTTGGATCAAGCCAGATCTATGAATTGGGCAAACCGCACTGGGATCGAGAATAGAATTTGCGTGCCGGATACGCGACGGAAAAAATATCGGTGTCTGACGTCTCTATGCCTAAAACCAGGACGGCCTGCATGCGCGCTGACGAAACATTGATTGCTTTTTTTCCAGCCCATTTGATGTGTGCATCGCTGCTCGTAAAACATCGAGTAATAGCCTATTTTTGCGGTGACGGCATTATTCACAGATGGAGCTGAGCGTTTTTGAGAATCTTCTAATGATTTTTTTGGGTGTTCATCATCAAAGATGTCCTACCCTTGGGTTTACGTTTGAGGTTAAAGTTCTAATTTTAGGCGGCCCGCCTCACTCGTTGCATCCCCTTTCGCATTGTTCCTAGCGCGATGGCTGTGCGTGCGGACCCCACTGAGCCTAACGCGCTCAAACCAGGCTTATACAAGTGATGATATCATTGCTTGCTATGTTGGCGAAAGTTCTGGAATCTAACTGATCCTTTCCGCCACCTTTTGAATCTTGCTCGATTAGTTTGTCGAATAGACGCGTCCTGAGTGAGGTGTTTGGCTGAGATTGGACACCCCCTGATTCGAACGTTTGTCGCTTGACGCAGTGTTGACCAGAATGCCGCCCGCTCGGGACCGCGTCGGGCCTGCAGATAAGATTTTTCCTGCGCGACATTTCACAAGGCTTGTTGTAGCGCCTTGTTGCAAATCAAAATAGGCATCATTAAGCCCATGGTGTGGGCCGATGTGTATTTGGCCACTTGCATTTCACGAAGCCGTAATCTGTTTGATTGTGGGAATTGCTTGTTATGAAACGTAATTATAGACCTAGGTGTGCAGATGAAGCCTCGTTTGCCCGATCTACCTCACTGTCATCGCTTCAACAAGACGGCATTCCAGTCAGAAAATGACTGCAAGTGATATGTCGAGATTTTATTAATTGACCGTTATAAACTTTCTTTGTACTGACTGCAGCAAAAATACTCGTTTACGTGTCAGTCCTTTTACATGGAAAATTCACGTGAGGTAAATCAGTGGATGTTAAATATGGGCACAAAGAATCAGAGACACAGTTTGAACCTCCCAGGCCATATCCTCGCCTTCATTTCCCGTTTTTGGCTAAATCCATTGATCAAGAAAATGAAGTAAAATAAATACATACTCGAGTTCAGTTGGTGTCCTGGCGCCGCAGGCTCACAACTTTACATGAGGGCTATTATGCCGAGCGATCTAGACCCTCACAGACCTCTTGCTTGAAAGATGAGCCACATGTGGAGATGTACGGGTGTTCAAGGTTGGATTGACCAGTTATGTTTATGGTAGATGACGGCCAACGCAGTCAAGTTGATAAGCTCGTGTAGTTGGATTTCTTGTGAGAGATTTTTGAGGCTAGCTTGACTTTCCGCTTCAATTTTATCCGGGATGAACTGAGCAATCGTCAGAGCATTGACATGATAAATCTTTCCCAGTGTTTGGTCACGTGATGTGCACACTTCTCACAAATATAATTTGGCCAGGATCATTTTGAAGAATCAAGTACTGATTGCTCGAAGCCTCTTTTTATTCGAAATTTGAGACCTTTCAGATATGAGGCTCTTTTCCTATACTCTAGCAGAAAATTGTCTCGCGGAGCTCAAAGCTTAGGAATTAACACACACACACTCACACACACTATTATCACAAAGGATCTGCTTCTTTCAAATCTACACCATAGAAGCAGTCTTGAATACCTCAACAAGCAATTGAATTCAATTCTATTCAACCTTTCCCAGCCTAAAATGATCATTTGAGTTGATAAAATGTAGCAATTCGAAGTGTAGCATCATATCGATGTGCACGAACAGACTCAACTGAGCACGTGACCTAGACGAGGCTGGTGGAGATCTCACCGAAAACAGTTCAGTCAAACAACAGGTAAAGTCACGTGAATGAATACGCCGTAAAGAAAAATGTATATAATAATTGTTTTTATTACTTTTCGTATTCTTCTTTTCCTTCTTCTACTTCACAAGGCCGTCTGACATAATTCGGAAAGTCTTGCTAGCACATCCATCACCAAGTTCCCTTCTTATCGCAGGCGCACGTGACGCGCACGGTACTGGGGCTTATCGCCTGTACAAGGCCACCAGGAAGAATCCTAGCAAGGCTATCGTTAGGGGCACGAAACTGCACGAAATACGAATTTTTGGCCCAATTTCCAATCTTTCGTACTGAAAAATGGCCTCATTCAATGATCCCATCGAGGGCCTGGGCGATTTAGCACACAGCGATACTTTTCTTTCAAGGGTATTCGGGCTCCACTCAGTATACAACCAACTACCGGAGAACTACCAATACTATGACCCTGAGTCGGAGCTTTACGATATCAGGCTGGGTGAGGTCCTGGAGCAACGTGCCTTCGTTACTTCTGGTGAAAATTTCGTGGAGAACGGGGCTCAATTGGGCTCTGCAAGCGGAATCCAAGATAGAAGTGCAGATTCCCAGAAATTGCCAGATAAGAATCTTCTAGACTCCGAATCTGATCTGGATTTGTCATCTGTAGCGTCACTGCTGCCACCGTCGCCAATCCTCCGACCGCTTGGAGCTCCACCGCCAAATTCACACGCAAACTCGCCTCAAATCAGTTGGGACGCTGAAATTAGCCGCCAGGGGCCAAATGCATCATCTTTCTTGCACAAAAACGGGCATGTGCCAACGACAGCGGGCCTAGGTGCGCGAGATGGCAATAGTGGTGGCAGAATGGGGCAAAATAAGCCGAATCGCAGCTTGATGTTCGATCTTCCCAACCCCAGAAAGAGTGCACTGAAGGAAGCTGGCCTTCCGCTGCGAACCCCGCTCCAATTCAAGAAAGCGGAAATTCAGGGTTTGCCGTCGCCAAATTCTCATTACAGCCGCCCGGGTCCGGGAAGAATGGCTATCCCGCCAAAGGAAAGGGCATTGTATCTCTGGGCTAATATCGTGAATATGGACGAGTTTCTCATTGACGTATACTACTACTATCGAGGAAAAGGGTTCACCAGCATTGTGCTAGCGCGCATAGTTGACATTTCGATCCTTGTGTTCGTGTTATCCTTCACAACTTTTCTACGCTGGGGCATTGACTATGACTATTTCTTCAATGGCTGGTCGTCGAACTCAGACGTCAACTTGACTCTCTCCGATTTGATCATCCCGCACTTCTTGCTGGCCAGAGTGCCGTGGCTGATCAAGCTTTTGCTTTTGGGGTTTTCTGCCTACACGATGCTTCGCCTTTTACAACTCTATTTCGACTACAAGTATAAGCTTTCTCAGCTCTCGAACTTTTACAAGCATCTCCTTCAAATCTCGGACGACTTGGAGCTCATGACGATATCCTGGTCCACAATCGTCGAGCGCTTAATGCTGCTTAAAGACCAGAACTCGTTGACTTCCACGAACCCCAACATCCCGCCCCAATTTCTCAACGATTTGAATTCCAAAGTGCGTTTGAATGCGCATGATATCGCCAACAGAATAATGCGCAAGGAGAACTACATGATTGCGTTGATAAACAAGGATGTGCTTGACCTCTCACTTCCATGCCCATCGTTTTTGCGGCCATTTTTTTCGGGGAAATCGGTCTTGACGCGCACGTTGGAGTGGAACATTAAGCTTTGCATCAACAATTTTGTCTTCAACGAAAACGGCCAGATAAACCAGAACATTTTGAAAGAGGCATCTCGAAATGCGTTGGCGCAAGAATTGTCGTCCCGTTTCAAAATGGCTGCAATTATCAATTTGGTTCTCTGCCCGTTCATTGTGATTTACTTTGTCTTGCTATACTTTTTCCGCTACTTTAACGAGTACAAATCAAATCCTTCCTCGATCTTGGGTTTGCGCCAGTACACTCCCTGGGCTGAATGGAAACTTCGAGAATTCAACGAGTTATCTCATTTCTTTATTAAAAGATTACATTTGTCGATTGGGCCGGCAAATACATATATCAACCAGTTCCCCGGAGGAGTCTTCGTTGTGAATTTCCTGCGTCTAGTAAATTTCATATCGAGTGCTTTCCTAGCAGTTTTGGTGATATTCGGTCTCTTGTTTGACGATGAAGAGCACAATTTTTGGTCGTTCGAGCTAACGCCAAATAGAAGCACGCTTTTCTACATCAGTGTGTTCGGCACGATATGGGCGGTCACGTCAAATTCCGCCAACACGTCCACAGTCACAAACTCGGCCGAAAATCTTAATACGCAGGGAGTGTCTTTTTTCTATGACCCGGAGGCTAGCCTTCGATATGTCTCGCAGTTCACACACTATTTGCCCAGCTCGTGGAATGGCAAGCTCCATACCGTGGAAGTCAAAAACAAATTTTGCGAGCTATTCAGCTTGAAGATTGTGATCATCATAAACGAAATTTTGAGTTTGATTCTTACACCTTTTGTTCTATGGTTCAAGATTTCGAACAACTCGAGTGCTATCATTGATTTCTTTAGGGAGTATACTATTCACGTGGATGGTTTGGGGTATGTGTGCTATTTTGCCATGTTCAATTTCGAAGAAAAGGACAAAAATATGATGTATGAGCTCAACAAAAGGCGAGGCGGCAAAAAGCTGAAAGCCAGGCCAGAATCGGCCTCAAAGAAAGCAAAGCATTTGGATACAGATAGTTCAGATGATAGCAGCGACGCTGAGCTTTATGATTACTACCAGGATGATAAGATGATAAAATCTTACATGTACTTTTTGGAGAGCTACGGGAACAAGAAAGCCACAGGCAAACCGCAAACGAGTTCTCATAAACAAGTCGCAGGAAACTCTGAAGGCCCGTCTGCGGCGATGGCTCTAGGAAAACGAAACTGGCAAAATGGCGGCACACATGGGAACGAAAGTGTGCATGAAAACTCTTACAATTTCGCAGAGTCGCTTGAGGCCAGTATGAGGCCAGGAGCTAAAGGCCGTAAAGGCGTTTTGGGCATGATCAATCAGTTCTCCAAACAGGAAGCAGGGCATTAAGCGAACTATCAGACACGGGGAATACTAGAGACATCACCTGATTGATTTGTTCGTCAAATCAGTGTGAAATGATGTAAAAGTGTACCGAGGAAACTTCTTTTTGCTGCAATGAAGAGTCCGCTGAATGAACCCATATTGCACGCCAAAAGCCATTCGGAACTCAACTCGGAAAGAGATCCGATCATGGTGTTCTGCGATTGCCCAAAGACCATTCGATACTAGGGCCGAGAGGAGCTTGAATTGGTCGAAGACTTTATGTGTGTCATGAACATCTGTCTTCAAGCACAGTTTCAAATGTTCATTGAGTGTGTCAACTTGTTTTGATCCATGGAATGAGCTTAGTCCCTTCTGAGAAACCACCCAACGGAGCGAGGCTTCATGAAAGAACTTGACTAGCCCTTTTTCGGTATCGCCCTGCTTGTTTAAGTCCATATAAACTCCACCCTGGTGTGAAGATTCAGGTATATAAAGTTGGCTTCTACTTGAAAGCAATTTTCATTTGATCTCGCATCAAAGCACTTGATCTTATTGATCTTATCAATGATACTCACACAACATGACAGTCATATCGGGTAGACTCATTTGATGGAGGCAATGACGCACCTTGAACGGTATCCAAGCTGGACAGGCCATGGCGTGTCAATAACGTCGGATGAACTCCATCTTTTCAAAAAAAGATAGCAAGGCATGCTCAGCGGAATCACAATTATTGGGCAAAATAGAAATGGTAGACTTGTATACCCTTGTAAAAGAGAGCTTTAAGTATAAGAAACTTCACATCTGCAGAAGTGTGTTCGATAATAAAGCCCAAATATTTCTCGGATTAGCATACTCATGGATGCTTCCAGCTTTGGCGATTACATGGAATTGTGGCAAATGTCAAAGGTCTAATGGAAAAAGGTATTTCAAGTAGACACTTACAGACATTAAAAAGGGTTCTAATTCAGGCATAGAGCTCCCACAAAAAACCTAAAGATCGTCACTATTTGCTTTTTTTTTACCTCAAAAAACCTCTTCAACCAGCCTCGTTATAAAAAAAGACGAAAAGAAAATTCCTCTCTACTATCATCAAGAGTGATCATGTTATCACTATTATCACTATTATATCACTACCGGCCTCAGTGCGCACAGATATTTTTTTCCCAGACAGCAGATGCGCATCGCACCACGTGAGATGAGACTGTTCATATTCACCTAGTGATTCCAAAACCACCTATATCTCTCCTTATAAACCATTTATTAACCCTGAGAAATGGCCGGTTCGCAGCTCAAACAGCTCAAGGAGGCGCTCAAGGCGAAGGGGCTCGTGGGCCGAACCAACATCAAGCGGAAAAACAAAAAAACCGCTCCTCTGGACACCAGAAAAGACCAGGAAGAGAAGAGGAAAGAGGTGGCCAAGATCCGTGATGAGTTCAACCAGTTTGACAAACGCATCAACCGGCTGAAACACGACTTCACCGTGATTGCCGGCGGCAAATTCGTGAAAGCGGGGCTGAAACAGCATAATGATGCTTCAAAAACGCACTCTTCGGTGGAAAAGGCCATGAGATTGGACTACGAGGCGGAGAAAAAGGGCAAAAATCGCGTGGGCGGAGTGGTTGATCGTAGATTTGGTGAAAGCAACCGTAACTTGACCCAGGAGGAGAAAATGTTGCAGAGATTTACGCGTGAACGTCAAAGCAGTTCTAAGAAAAACGTGTTTTCGTTGGGCAGCGACGATGAGTACGAGAACGACGACGACAATGGTGGGTTTGCACTCACGCATCTGGGTAAGAAACTCACGTTTGCAGAGACAGACTCTGCCGATGAAAATTTGGGTCTGTCGACGGAAAAACGCTTTGTTGACGAGGATAGTCTTGAAGACCAGCCTGCACGCAAGAAACTGAAGAAAGAAGTCATGGCGGAAGTCATTGCCAAGTCGAAATTCTACAAAAGACAAAGACAGGCGGCATTCGAGAAGGCACAGGAGGAAATCATGGATTTAGACGACGACTTTGCCGATGTTTTGGGTGATCTCCGGTCGCAAAAGGGCAATAATGCCCATATGCAGAAATCGAAGCAAGATATCGACTATGACGCCAAAGTCCGGGAGTTGACGTACGATCGTCGAGCCGTGCCTGCTGACCGGACAAAGACCGAGGAGGAGCTTGCCAACGAGCACAAGGAGAAGATGAAGAAGTTGGAGGAGGACCGGTTGAAGAGAATGACTGGTTTACAGGAACAAGGCGAAGATGCTGATGATTTGGGAGACGAATTCTGGGCAGGCAGCGACGAGGAAAATGCCGACGAGGCCAGTGAAGAAGAAGACAACGACTCGGAGCTGGAAACGGGCAGCGCTTCTGAGGATGAGAAGCCACGGAACGCCAGAAAACCGCCTGCCGTATCGATGCCTGAATCGTACGAAGAGTTTGCCACGCAAACAAAAGGCATGACCCCAAAACAAACAACCGCACACATCAAAAAGGTCTTGGAGATCTACGACCCGCGCCTATTGCAGGGAAACAAGCAAAAAACCGACTTTTTCGTGGGTATTCTTCTTGAGCATATCTTGGCCGTGAGCAATGTATCAGATACGGATTCATCGTTGGTGAATCAGCTCACACACCTCTTGCGGACGTTGGCGGAACGCTACAACGAGGCGTTGGTGGAGGTGATCCGCAGGACAATCGCCGAAGTCGAAACCAGGGTCATTCACAACTCGCTCGAAAAGAAAGACCTTGTGTTTTTTGTGGTTTTGGGCTATCTTTTCTCAACATCCGACCACTACCACTTGGTGGTGACCCCTGCACTTATTCTCTTGAACCAGTTCTTGAGTGTTTGTGTTGGTTCTCGCGAGTTGACCACGCAAAACTTGGGCCAGGGCTTGTTGGTGTGTGAGATTCTTTTGAGCTATCAGTCTTTTGCGAAGAGATTCGATCCCGAAGTGGTGAAGTTTGTGGAGCGCTGTATTTGCAGCCTTTTGCCGGTGACGCCTGTGGGAGGCACGCTTTCGGGAATGCCACGCCATGCTTCGCTTCACTTGAGCAAGTCCTACAAGCCAAAGACGCTAGTGCAGGAGCCATTAAAAGTACAGGCGCTTTTCGAGCCAGCACAGGACGAAAATTTGTTCAAGTTCCAGTTGATCGGCAGAGCGCTCTCTGTGATGGACCAGGCTGTGGGCTTATGGAAAGAAAAACTGGCCTGCATCGAAATGCTACACTCGTTTCAACAGGTCTTGAAAGCCACCGCCAGATTCTATAGCGCACAGTTGCCGGCCTTAAACGAGATGATGACTCGTTACAGCAAACTTCTGCAGAACCAAGTCTCGAGCCGCAAACCATTGACATTGCAAGAGCACAAGAAAATGGCGATCCAGACATTTGCACCTAAGTTCGAGGAGAACTTTAACCCAGACAAGAAATCTTACGATATCAATAGGGAAAGACAAGAGTTGAACAAGGTGAAGGCCCAGATCAAGAAGGAGAAGAAACTGGCATTGAAGGATATCCGCAAGCAGACGAAATTCGGCGCCAGGCAGCAGATCGAAGAGAAGAAGGAGATGTACTCGGAATACCACCGCAAAATGGCCAACATTGTCAACTCTATTTCAACGGTCGAGGGTGCCGAAAAGAACCAGTACGAGCGGGAGAAGAAAAAGCGCCAGAACCAGCGCTAATGCAAACATGTGCATATTTGTTCATAGGGAAGAATTACTTTTTGTTTGCAACATATTAATTTATACAGTATATAAACATAGGCGATGCCTATTTTGCGGTATTGACGGACCAGAAGAGCCCATTAGTAATAGAAGCCCTGTGCGTGAATGCCACGCATCAATTGATATAAAATTGCAGCGACAGCCGCTAACTTAAACCTTGGAGGTGTTGCGCGAGCCACCGAACAAGCCGCCCTTGAAAACGGAGATGATCGAGAAGACACCAGAGGCCAAGAACACGAAGAAGGAGATGTAGAGGAAAGCAACGGAGGCCTGGGCCTTTCTGCATCTGCCGGTCTTACCCTGGGCAATGGTGTTTCTGTCGAGGTAGTCCTGGTTGGAACAGGAGTGCACTCTGATGTTGGCACCAATGGCGGTGGCGGCGGCAAAGGTGAAGACAATGTTCAAGAAGTCAAACAAAGCCAAAACCACGGGCCAGGCAAATGCGGCAAAAAGGTATGCCAACACACCGTAGAAAGTGGAGGTCAAAATGGCAAATGCGGCGGCAAACACGGCAAAGTTCACCTGTGGGTTCAGCTGGTACACAGTGGTAGCGGCAAGCGAACCGGTCAAGCCGAGAGCAATGACCAAGAGCACAAAGTTGACGGCTCTCAAAATGGTGTCACCAATTGCCAACATTATATGATTAAGATTTTTTTTGTGTGTGGTTGCAGTTTCTCAAGTGGCGAGAAATACAAGGGGTGAATTAGTAGCGGGCCAGGGGTATGCGGCTAGCAGGTTTTTTTTTTATTAACGACGACGGAGTCAATTGAGCACAGAAACAATGGATGTATTCTGGAAATAAGCACTTAAAACTGGAAAAGGAAAAAAGTTAAGATGCGATCGCAAACACAGCGCCGCTTCGTTATATATACTGGGTTTCTCGGGAAAGCTTACCATAGCAACAACTGACGTCGTGGGAGAGCAGAGAGCGGCATCATGCATCCCTTGGGGATGCGGGCCTGCACACAGAATATTTTGCTTTCCGCTAAAACAGGTGTGACCCATTTCCGGGGGTACCATTGTGCAGGCCCACAATGTATGCCCTGCTTCCTTGCTTCCGCCGCCGGGGACGCTATATATCGCTCCACGCATGTCTTGCGGTTTTGCAACCATGATGCCTGCTAGTGACTTTCTTTATTGCATTGGCCGCTACAGGAGAAGACATATCGTTATGTTCTTGAGATTGGTTTACGAAGAGTAACAGCTGTGGATTTTTTGGTGGGTCGAGACCACACACTACCTCCCGTGGTGAATGCCGCTTAACCTTCTGGCCGCGTGCAATCTATCAAACCTCACAACTTGCCCTTGTTCTTCAAATGCCATTTTCGAAATACTTTCGTACACTTTCATTTGCTACAGCTGTCGGGGTTTCGCCAGCACCAGTTTCTGCTTTCGGGTCGGCTCCTAGCTGTACCAACAAGACCCCCACATCGCCGTGGCCCTCAGCTAGCGCATGATGTAAGGGTGTCCACCCATCCCGATCCTTCGCATTCACGTTCGCTTTGGCCTCTACTAACATTTTGATGATTGGTTGGCTGCCAATGGCGGCAGCCCTGTGTAATGCTGTGTACCCTTTGCGGTCTTTTTTGTTCACGGAACACTTGTACGTGCTGATAAGCTCCGAAACTAGGGTGTAGTGGTTTTTGCTCACGGCCAAATGAAGGCTGGTGGCGCCAGTGTTAGTAGGCAAATTGATATCAGGCTGTGGATTTCTAGCCATAAACTTCTTGAGCATATCAAGGTTGCCTAGTGCAGCCATAATGTGTATGGGAGTCCAGCCACTGGCATCTACGAGCTCGTCTAGATCTGTCTTCACGTAGGGAAGTAGAATGTCAATGATTCTTTCGTTATTCATGGTACACGCCCAGTGCAATGGTGTGCGCATGTCATCATCCTTCAAAAGAGCAAGCTTCGGGTTTTCCAGTACGAGATGCAGCACTGTGAGTTCCTTGCCCTCCCTAGCTGCCTCGTGAATTGTAAAATCTTTTGTGTCCAGCATTCGGTTATGTTATGATGTAAAGTTTGAGGCTCGTTTCGTGCCACGAGTGGCACATCATTATAAATTAGAAAAGATCCGTACATTCGCAAAATCGTGCGTGTGAAGCAAGCATGCCTGCTCTTGCTCGAGCAAGCTAAAAAGAATGTATGCAAGTGAATCCTACTTTCATTTCAAAAGATACGTATGGCTGCATGATGAATGTCTTCTTTTGAATGGAACTGTTTACGAGGCTTTGTATTTTTACCCAATGTTCGTTGTTTCGAGCTACATCTCGAGTGTAATGCCGTCCCGATGAAGTTTGCGAGCGGGCTGCATTCCTCAGCGCTGTGCGCAGGACCGAGAGCAGTTCCGAGGGCGGCTGACTCAAAATTTGTCATGCAAGCCGCTTGTCTTCGGGAAGATGATGGTCCCGGTAGTTTCGGCAAGACAATGGCACATGCTTGCTTCGCTTGCCACCAACGGATCTTCGCCAAAATCTTCGATTCCAATCTGACAGCGGTTTCGTCTCCTGTGGAGACGTTTTCTTGAACCAAGATCTGTGATGAGCAAACGTTGCATACGCGCCAGAATCAGAAGGTAAATGAAGGTACTGCATAGGTTGTTCACCTTCCTATTCGAGCCGCATTCTGCTCAATTTGTATACATTGCACGCTTCTATGATGAGGCGCGCACGGAATCGGCAAAGTGATTGCGAGCCGGCTTCAGCCTGACGATGCAAATAATTAAGCAATTTTGGGCCACGTATTTGCAAATTCGCCCAATGCAGAAAGTTCCTCAAAGCGGCTTCACTTCAAATTAAGCTGCCTCACCGTCCTCGTATATTGTATCTCCAACATTACTCGTCACTGTCAGAGTCTGTAGGGGGATCGTTGTAGAATGGAGCGGCTATTATTTTCATGTTGCCGTTTTGGCTGATATTGAGGCTCATGGGATCACATAAATTATCTTTCGCTGAGGCAAGTGAGTCGCCCTGCACCATCGATTTGGCCACTTGCGATTTTCCAGATACCACTGATTTAGACCTCGCCATGAACCCATTTTGTTTCGTGCTGACGGGTCCTCGCGAAATGGATGCAGACGTCACCGAGGTCAGGGTTTGTTTGGAGTTGCTCGATACTTGCTTGTGTAAATGCTGTAAATAATTTTGATAGTCTGTAATAGCGTCACTGTCCCTGCTGCCAGCGCTAGAGGATTCATCTGACTCGTCCGAGGTATTGCTGATAGCTGGTTGTAAAAGGCCGTCAAAGCGCGGGTCGGGCGAGAGCCCAACTACACTTTTATGATTCGGTGCGAAAGCAAATCCACTTTCCGAGTGGGGAATCGTTTCTAGCCGGTCCAACTCAACACCAGTTGCAAGTGGAAGCTCTTGGTGGCCGTGTGACGACGAAGAGTTCAGTTCCAACTTATCCTGCAGCGTGGGATCCATGGCCCATTCGTTATGCGGCGAACTGACTAGACTGTCGATGATCACGTCACCAGGACGCAACGTAGAGTAATCGAAACGTCTGCTCTTGAACTTGGTCGAGGCACGAGAATTGGCACAGATCTGGTACATGAGATCCACCTCCTCCAATTTTAGCCCCTTAGTCTCATAAACCATGAAGTAGACGAAGACGACACCCAAGGCGTTCAAACCGCCCCAAATGAAAAATATCTTATTGCCCAACGCGGCCGTGTGTGCGCCCGTATCGATCAAGTATGGCGTTATGTACGCAAACACAAAATTCACCAACCAGTTGGTGGATGCCGTGATTGAGACGGCCTTTTGACGGATACTGATACCATATATGTCGGAGCAGATCGCCCACGTGCACCCGCCCCATGAGGATGCAAAGCAGGCAATGAAGCAACAGGAGAACACGATGCTAACAAGCGATCGAGCGTCACGTGAAGTCATGGTGACGCCCACAATAGCGATGATGAAGTTGCTTACCGTCATGCCAATGCCGCCTAAAAGAAGTAGCTGCCGTCGGCCGATGATATCGATGAATATGATTCCGGGAACGGTGAAAACAACATTCACCAAGTATGTGATGAAGGACATTAGGTAGTAGTTTTTCACGTCCATGGTGGCGAAGAAATTGACGCCATAATAGAAGATGAAGTTGATTCCTGAACATTGCTGGAAAAGCTGGACACCAATTCCCGTGAGGATGCGAAGCCCCTGTTTATGGCGGCCACCTCCCAGGCGGAAACAGTCTAGGTAGGTCGTCTTCCCAAAGCTCATTTCGTAATCGTAATTGGCCTTGATCTCAACCAACTCCTCGATCAAGTCTGGATCGTCTGTTGGTAGTCGCCGAAGTTTTTTCAACGACTCGAGCGCCGCCTTGATATTGTTTTTCTGCACGTAAAATCGCGGGCTTTCGGGCAAGAAAAACATTCCGACGCAAAGGATAATCAGCCAAGTGTACTGTAGCCCTATAGGAATCCGGTAGGATGCACTGCTGTTGATCTTGCGGGTACCCTGACACACCGCCAGCGCTATGAGAAGGCCCCACGTGATCGCCCACTGGTACGTGAACACAATCAGGCCTCTGACCCACTTGGGCGATGCCTCAGCCTGATAAAGCGGCACGATTGCAGATAAAATGCCAACCGCGACGCCAGAGATTGCACGGCCAACACATAGCAATGCCACGTCGGTCGCTGATACCTGAAGCGTGTTACCCGCGTTGAAAATCACCGCCGCGCTGAAAATGATCGATTTCTTGCGCCCATAAGTGTCGGAAACAAGGGGTGCGGCCAACGCACCGAAAAACGTGCCCAACGATAAAATCGCCGTCACTAGCGCCCGCTCGTGCACGTTGAAGCTATGATGATTGGCCGGGATCTCCATTTTCACGTACGACATCTCCATGATGTCGTTTATTAGCCCTGTGTCGTAACCATACAAGAACCCGCCCACGGCGGCAACAAGCCCAACAAAAATCGCCAGACCCGACAGCGATTTCTGGCGCATTTTGCGCACAGCCTCCTCCTCGACTGTGTTGTCGTATAGTAGGCCCTCTAGCCTATTTCTGAGCCGGCTTAGTAGCATATGTAACGATTTGTAAATGTCTGATTCGAGGTCACGTGCACCGGTCACGCTGACAAATAAATCGCAAGCAGTAATGTTTTTGACGCGCCTTCCAGCTTGCGGGCAGTTAATTCTTGGTATAATAGGCCTCCAGACTCGGGCCTTTACCTGACACGTGTTTTTTGTGTTGATTCAAGCCACAGTTGGAAATTTGCAGATGACTGGCGTAGATGGGCTAAGATAGTATGGGGCCCGCGTGGGGCATCGTGGGGCGAGAAAAAGCGTCGCGGATGGCCGGCAGGCCGAAAAATAGTGGAGAAAACTCGTATATTGGAGCCGGGGCAGCCGCTGCGTGGAGTTCCGCAACCAGCGGTAGCGAAAGTTCAATTTGATTCAGTGAATTATTCTGAAAAGCCTTTTTTGTCAATTAAGACGGAGACGAGTGATGTTCCAATTCGAAAAAGTATGCTTTGCATTGGAAATTTCGTTTCAGGGTGAGATTATCGAGGTGTGCAGAAATCGGCCGTGGTGGCTGGGCCGGGAGCTCACTGCGGGGCTAAAGCCAATCGCGCGCCAACAAAATTAGCTGAAGGTGCTCATGAACAGAATGTACTTTATTGTCATTGATTTGAGCATTAGAGTATTTTCAGGCTTGGTTTTAGGCTCAAGTTTCAGCTTATTATCTACGTAAGATTTGAGAAACCATAAGAACAACAATAGGAATAATAACAATAAAGATCACGAGGTGAAGATACCCAAGTGTGCTATGACTCGAATCCGAACATACCTAGCTCAGATGTCTTGTCAATCCATTACGTGTGTATGTCGTGCAAATTTAAGTCCAAAATTGGATACTTTGATCAATTGATCGATTTTTTGAGAGCACTGTCAGGGCCTCATTAGGCGCTTTGGAGAGTTTTTTTTTAGTTGTCGGCTCTTTTCGTATCTTCAAGCGATTCCGGCTGTGAATTGTGCTGTGAGAGTCATCGAAATTGTCGTTGAATCACTGCACGGGCCATTCCAAGAAGTTTTTGACCCAAAAACAAAATTTTCCCATCAATTCGGTGAAAATCAACATCAATGTGTTACGAAAGTTGTGCAGACAGCGATCATATTGGGCCCTTTTTTTTTTACTTTTGAGCAGTTCTTCTTTCCAAGGAAGTCTGTATTTTAAAAATTGAGAGGCATGAACCCAAATGTCTCGAATGAATATTTCGTCAGAAAAAAACAAACACTTCACGTAGAATGCTAAATTTAAATACATAAATGTGAGTTCACCCGTCTACATGCCTGTACAAACTTCTGAAAACGTCACATAGACCCAAAATCGAAAAATGCATCTAATCTTTTTTTAATGTCAACCATTGCATCCTGTGAGTCTTGAACCCTGCTCCGGACGTGTCAAACATCTGTACACCACGGGGTTTTACGCGCCCGCACAAAAGCCCAAGAATCGCAGCCATCTTTGCTACCCCAAATCATCCATAAAGCTGCAAACCCAACTTTCTCCGCGGCAAAAGCGACTTCAAGACCGTACTTTGATAATCCAAAGCCATCAAAATTCCTTCAAATTATCCATTCAAACATATATAGAGCCATGGTGAATCGGGTTGAGCGTGCCGCCGCGGCCGTGGTGGACCCGGCAGTATTCTACCTCCGCTATACGGTGCTCTTGACGGTATTCTTTTTCATGTCAATTCTACGCAACGTGCAATTTGTGTACAACAAAATTCGGCTTCGTGTTTTCAGCATGACGTATTTCCCCAACAATTCCCCGCGTGTGATTCGCGACGACGTCAACAAGCTTGCCAAGATTCCACAGCGTTTAAGTTGCATTGTCAACTTAAGGAGTGACGACGACGAGAACGGGGGTGTAAACGGCGTTATTGCCGACATCGCCGAGCTAGCCGCTTGGTGTCTCAGCCTGGGTATTCCTAGCCTCACCATATACGAGTATAATGGCTCCGTGAAAGAGTATTTGCCTGAACTAAAGCGATATGTGGGCAAGAATTTACTCACTTATTTCGGCAATCCACCGCCAAACTTCGCCATACGCATACCACACCTGAACGTGGTTGTGCAACACAGTGAGGATGTCGCAATAGATTTAGAGATCTCGCTCCTCTCGCGCGTGGACGGCAAACCCACGATCGTCGAGCTCACCAAGACCATTAGCGAGCTCTCGGTGAACAAAGAATTGTCCTTGCAGGATATCACTGTGGATCTCATTGATGAGGAGCTCACTGAACTTGTTGGCCCCGAGCCAGACTTGGTAGTCTGCTTCGGGCCCGTGCTCGACTTGCAAGACTACCCACCGTGGCACATCCGCCTCAGCGAGTTGTACTGGGAGCCTGACAATACGAGCGTGAACTACGCCGTATTCATCCGTGCATTACAAAAGTTTGCGCATTCGAAGGTGAATCTAGGCAAGTAGCCTTCCTTGTCGTTTAATTACATCTGCATTCCGGCTGTCTCAGTCTTGAGCTTTTGACTCAAGTTTGCAGCAGCGCTGGCTAATATATTATTTGCATATTATAGATCGATACAATAGATTTCATGTCGAAGGGGTTATCTTTTGACTCAATGTTACTAGGGGGACTATAAGGGACAAGAGTATGACTACACGCGCTACAATTCGCAATCAGTTGGACTTTCGATGTCCAAAGTCCTCCAGATCGAGCTCAACATTCTTATTCTTTTTCCTGGGGTCAAATTGCATGACAAAGTCAGTAATGCAAAACATTTTGATATCAATCTTGTCTTTTGGGCAATGTTTGACATAGTTTCCAGGTTATTCTCAAATAGAGCTCACGTTTGGTGTGTAAGCTGATTCTGGCGTCGGCAAAGAAACACTGCCCTGCTATCTCTTTGACCGATATCTTTGTAAATATGTCACAAAGTATCCACAAAGGGCTCTTAGTCGTGAAAGTCAAATTTTGTGACGATGCGGGCTCACTCATACGCGTGAGACTTGAGTCATTTACTTGCCGAAACGACATCACTCACATGTATCAATTTGCTATTAGGTCTAGCGGTGACGTTTTTGTTTCAATTGGAATAATAAAATCGAATAAAGCGTGTTACTTTTTAAAATATATGCGATTCGAGGCCAGGGTCATTCAAGCGACAGTCTCCTTTCCTGAAATCCATGAAAATGTGTGCACCGCTTTAGTCACTGTTAGTACGAGCTCACAGGCAGTAAGAATTGAAAAGACACACAACAAGTATTTAAACCAATTTTCGACAAGAGTGCTATCATGTGGAGGGTGTGCTCACAGCTGTGACACTCGAGCTAGAGCCAATCTCTCAGCTCGCTAGGTTTAAGCTGTCGAGAATTCATATTGCAATGGCTATACCGGTCAAGAGCAATCATCACCGTGTTGGCCGGTACATTTTTTGAGGATCGCTCCACAAATTATGGTGACACCCATAAATTTAATAATCATTCTGTCTGCTGGAGATCTCCTAAATGTATCTTGGTGTAGTCAATAACCACTACAATTTGCAACCCACAGCGCCACACCAATAATAGATACGTTTTTTATAATTTATTTCTTGGATATCAATTGTGGCGAAAAAACCCTCAAAATGGAAACAAGCGTCAGGTCAGAATTATCCAATGAAATGAGAACAAAATGTTCCTCATACCATTATATCGCGCGTTCTTCTTATATCCGGGAATCTAATGAAAAGGCGTCTTCTTGGGCTGATTTACGACGCGAAAACGGAGACGCACCTGTGAATCGAAAAAAAAAAACAGCCTGAGATATTCAAGCCCCACGCCATGCAGCATAAGGATAGGCTAGAGTCCACTACGCCAAAATTCAGGCATGATTCATTTAAAAAATTGTAAAGAGTATTTTAAAAGATTCTTGAATACAACCATAGTTTTCAATTCAAATATGTCAACATTGAATTGTTTGTTTCTACACATGTCCATCCATTCCGATCAGCCAGCAGGCGACGGCGCCGTGGCGGGACGCGGTGGAAACATGGTACGCGCACGCCCCCGCCTGTACGGTGTCCATATTCCCGCGATTTGCTGTTCAATTAGATTCGACATCCCGATTTCAAACACTTCTTTGTGCTTCCAGAAAAAAGAACCGCCGTTTCGACTAACCCAGGAGAAACGCCCGATATAAGCAAGTAAACTCATCAGCTTGCCCCTTCTTTTTCCGCCGCGCTTATTTGACCGTTTTACGCCTCGGTTTTTAGCGCCCACTCAAGGTACCCCCAGCGATACCACAAGCAGACCTAACCAGTTTTACATAGAAACTAGACGCCCCTTGAGAAACAACAGCAAAAATGGGTTTGTCGATCTCGAAGTTGTTCAGCAACTTGTTTGGCAACAAGGAAATGAGAATATTGATGGTGGGCTTGGATGGTGCCGGTAAGACCACTATCTTGTACAAGTTGAAGTTGGGTGAGATTGTCACCACTATCCCTACGATTGGCTTCAACGTCGAGACCGTTGAGTACAGAAACATCTCGTTCACCGTGTGGGATGTGGGTGGACAGGACAAAATCAGACCTTTGTGGAGATACTACTACCAGAACTCGCAGGGTATCATTTTCGTTGTTGACTCGAACGATCGCGACCGTGTCGCCGAGGCGCGCGAGGAGTTGCAGCAAATGCTTAACGAGGACGAGTTGCGTAACGCCTTGTTGTTGGTGCTTGCCAACAAGCAGGATTTGCCTAACGCCATGAACGCCGCCGAGATCACGGAGAAGTTGGGCTTGCATCTGATCAGACAGAGACCTTGGTACATCCAGCTGACTTGCGCCACCACCGGTGACGGCTTGTACGATGGCTTGGACTGGTTGTCGAACAACTTGAGAAAGTCGAACTAGACAAGGCCGCGAGGGCACCCCTAACTATTGTGTATTGTACTGTGTAGCCCAATGCATCCTGTGATTAGACTGGTGTAGAGGAAGACAAAATCTAGCTGTATTACCGTTGGAGCTAGACGAGACGAAGACGAGGTTTTCCCCGTTTTCTATGCAAAGCATATACCCAGAATCCAATCGTTTATACACAAGCGTGCCGTCAGACTCAACAGCAATATGTCTATTTTTAGGAAGCTGAATTGTAGATGATTTTTACCACGAAAATATATACTTTGACAGGAAGTTCATCATAGATATCAAAGACAAAAAAGTGCTCCATGATCGCATGATAAGGGGTCCCGGAATCACCCGGTATTGCCCAAAGGTCAAAGTCACGTCCACCAAATGATGTTCGGAACAGAACTAAAGATTACTGAAAAACGACTACGTACAATTCGTGACCTAAATGTAAAATAAAATAGCTTATATCCATCATTCTTATAAAATCTATCTATTTTTTTTCTTTTCTCAATCTTTTTCTTTCTATCGTTGTTTTTGACTCCGCTTTTCACATAAGCGGCCCATGGAATGGAAAACGGACGCGGCCGAGGGTATAACCCCGATTTGGTCCCACTCGCGTGACCCTGGACTCTCCGGACTAATAACTCCCCAAGCAATACATCAGCACCAAAACGTAGCCATAGTGCATTTTAATGGTGCATGTAATAATTCTCAAAACATGTTTTTTACATAGCATTGGTGAAATTTTTCCTACTCCATTGATCCACACCCTATCACATGCGCCTACTAGTCATGAAGATGGGTGATTTGAAGCAGACGGAAGAAAATGTACCAGGCAGCCCACACAGTAAACTTTACATGTATATGAGTTTAAATATCGGTAAGCGTTTCTGGCCTCAAAAAGCATAATTTCAGCGCTGAGTTAGGCAAATTAGGGGCGTTGACTTCAAGAACCATTCCACTTCCACCGATGAAGTATGAAGGGCCTGGCTGGTTCAAGAGTCCTCGCATTAGTCTCAAAAAAACACGTGATATGAAAAGACACCAAGCGATATATAGAATCGATTCAACCACATAACCAAGAACACTCATTGTTGAATAAACCAATCATTTATAGTAGCTATAGCGACTGCAAGAGTGGAGAAAGGTCAGCGTGATTAACCTCTCTGTTCCTCAAAATACTAAGCCTATGCAGGATTATAAAATCCGTATTCGGCCAAAATGAGGGCTAGTACCCTAAGTCAAGCGTGCACGTGACCCGCCCATGCAGGACGCCGCACCACCTTCACGTCTCGATGCAGGCTGCGCTCGATCGGCGCCAGGCGCTGTTGAAAATTTTGTCCCAATTTCTCATCGACCATCGCATACTAAATCACAACACACAAAATGGTATGTAGCCACGCTGTCGTGAGAGGTTATTTGATCGGGTGATGACAGAATAAAGGGCCGGAAAGAATTATCGGCAATGTTTAGATCGACCATTTCCCGCTGGTTCAGGGACTTTCTACCACCTTTTGACCCATCTGGGCCATCTCCAGGGCCACTCAGTACATGCCTCAGTGAGACTTTGATGTGAGGGAACAGAATTCAAATGGGGCCCATCAGTTACACACATGCGGATTTTTTTGAAAAGAAATTATTGCATATTCAATGATTTGTGGTTGATATTCTCATCCTCGAAATATACCTGCATTTACAACAAAGGACGGTCAATGACACGGGCCCATATTCACTCTATATGATTGTATTGGGAAAAGTCAGTTCTGAGCACACCCAAAATCCGTCAGATGCAAACCTTCACTTTGTACTATTCATATAGTTACTAACATATCCAGGCCGTCGTTAAAGTTGCTGAATTGAGATCCAAGTCCGAGGAACAGTTGAGACAGCAGTTGCTTGAGTTGAAGCAGGAGTTGGCCTCTTTGAAGGTTCAGAAGGTCACCAAGGCCGTGCCACAGATCACCGTTGTCAGAAGAAACATCGCCAGAGTTTTGACTGTCATCAACGCCAACCAGAGACAGAGCGTCAGAGAGTTGTACGCCGGCAAGAAGTTGATTCCAAAGGACTTGAGAGCCAAGAAGACCAGAGCTTTGAGAAGAGCCTTGTCTAAGGAGGACGCTGCCAGAGTCACCCTCAAGACCAGAAAGCAACAACTTGCCTTCCCAAAGAAGGTCTACGCCCTCAAGGCTTAAACTTACATAATATCATGATATTAATATAGCTGTACACTTCGGTCGTTCCTTGTAGAAATCGTACCATCAGAATACACACGTGAGCAGGGAGAAGAAATAAAGCATCAGTGGTGCTGCTGCAAAACAGTATTGACCGGTCAATCAACCCCTCTTTCCCCTTTTGAATTGCTCGATCTTGTGCCTCGTTTCAACGTCGTCGATAACATCTTCGAGACTCAAGGGCATACGGTTGAACGGGTCCGTAGGGTCGCTGAGCAAATGTGCTTTGATCGTGGATCTGTCCATGGTTACCCTCGAGCCGGGGAGTATCACAGGGTCCTCCATAAGGGTGTACATGAGCGGATCAAGCAATTCTTCGGGAACTTCTCCCAATTCTTCCTCTTCCTGCTCGATGGAGAGCCTCTCTGTCTCAGCGGCCTCTCCAAATGAGTAGAATCTGTCGATTTTCTCTTGAGGGGTGCTCGTCCGCTTAAGCAATATGTCCTTCGCTCTGTCAAAGAGCTTGAAATCAAAGGATCTGCCATCTCTGGCCACTGCTTGTACAAACTTTTTCTGTTGGCTCAAATTGCAGTAAATTTGGCATATGTCGGCGAGAATCTTTTTTGGATCAAAATCATAGTTTTCAGGGGACTTCACTTTGAGATTGGAGCACTTGGGGCCCACCATCAAGCTCAAATTGTAGTCCAACATACCTGCCAACCGGTCCACGAGCTCTGGAATTGTGAATCCTTCTGGTACTTGTCCAGTGAAGAGCTTGAAAAGCATCATGGTCTGATTGGCCAAGCCCATATAAGATTTGGCCTTTTTTTCGGCCGACAGCAACTTTTCCTCGAGCTCTTCGCTCGTACCGAATTCCTCCTCGTTTGCATCGGCGCCGGACCCACGCTTTTCAAGCTCCACTTGATACTTATGGATGTTGTTCAATTCGTTAAAGGCCTCGTCGAACAAGTATGTTGTGTCATTAAGCATTCTCGCGATGAAACGAATGAAGAACTCCACTTTGTTTCGAGAATAGTCAGATAACTGCACTTTGTAGTAGGAATCGTTCCAGAGTTCCTCAATTATCTTCGAGATGTAGAATCTGCTGTTGAACTTATCATAGAACTGCGAGGAAGCACCTGTCTTCTCGATAATGACATAAATGTCCAAAAGCGAGTACAAAATGTTGTTCTTGATGGTGCTGTTTCCACTAAAGATGTTGGCGAAGTAGCCTGGATCGCCAAATTGAGATTTGATTGTTCCATAGAACACAATCTCGACAATAGATCCCTTCAAGTGCGGGTTACCGATCAACTCAGGGCATCTCAATAACGCGACAAGAAACTCTGCCATGATGGCAACCTTCTCTTCATTTTGTGTCAACGGGTTGAGATGAAATCTCGAGATAAACTTGCAATAGTTGATCATGCCTTCCAAGCAATATTCAGGGATAAACTTCCATGGCACCGGCGACTTACTCTTCAAAAACTCGTTGTCGTCAAGCTGACTAGTTTTCGCCACCTCAAAAGTCGGGATCTTGAGTTTTGGTGTGGGGTGTTTGTGTGAAGGGTCAATAGTTCTGGAGAAAAATTGCGCCGAGCCGACTATGAAATCGAACACTTCCAAATTAAGCGCCCTGTTGAAAGCAAAAGCCTCGACAACCCACCTAAAACATTTCGTGTTGTTGATGAATATGGTAAAGCCAGCAACCAATCTATTGTTGGCGCCGAGACGCCTGCTCTGGGCTTCTCTCTGTTGTCTATACGAGCGCTGGTGATTCTTCATTTTATCGTAGTTGACAATGACACCCCCGATACCATATTGGAGGTAAGCAAGCGTGAGGTAGAAACAATCGGAAATGAAATTGGATTCTTCCTCCATCGCATCTTTGTAGAATTCGTCGGCTTCTGTAGATGAGGCGTATACTCTGGCCTCCTCTTTAACGTCCAATAACTTGTTCTTGCCGCCAAAAAAATTTGGATCAATCTTGTCAAGTTTCGAGTACGAGGGATAGTTCAAAAAAGGCAAGCTTAATCTCACTAACAAGTAAGAAATGTTAAACATAAAACCGTCGCCAGCCAATTTCTTCGGGTCTGAGTAAGATCCCGTACGCAAATGAGAGACATTGGCCAAATCAGCAAACCACTTCATGATGGCCAGCCTTGTTTGTACCGAGCCGCGGATGAGTTTATCCAAAATGAACCACAAGCGCTCGATAAGGCCCTTATACTCGTTTTGTATGGTGGAGAAAATCGGGACTAATTTCCCGTTCGAAAGCTCAATCTCGGCATTTGGCTCTGTGCCGCTCGAAAAGTACTGCGTATACACGTTCGGGTGAAGCGGTGATAACTTAAGTAAGGACCCAAGCAATGTTCTGTTTTCGAAATGCAACCCGCTTGTGACGTCATCTGGTTGAAACATGTCAATTTGTGAAAACGATGCACTCACCGGTTTCAATGAAACGAGCGTCTCCCATAGTGTAAGGTACTGGGTGTATTCTGGGTTGCCAATGTTGATCAAATGGAGCCGTTCGGCCATTTGCGGGAATATAGCGTTGGTGACGTCCAAAACAGCGTCTTGCTCGGCTGCTTTCCCGATAATGTCCGCCAAAAGCGTGTGCGAGTCCAGGCTGTTGATGAGGCTCAAGACTGTATCGGCCAAATTGTTTCCTAGAATCATTTCCGGTACCTGGAAGCAAATGAGGCCATAGGAAGCGCAATAGGATGAAACCGCCGACAAAAAGCCCATTTTGACATCGTATTCAACGCTCTTTTTCAGGAGCATGCGCCGTGCTGCAAACGCCCGCGTGTACACCTCGAACAAGTACAAGTAGGGCAACTTTGCGGCCGGCGTGCCCAACTCTGTGAGAATCTCAACAAAGATCTCATCGGCGCAATCTGGGGTCAAGAGGCCGCTGTTGCCCAAAGAGTTGAAGTTCATTGCCTGGTCGCCAAATCCGACGTCAAATAATGCCGGGATCTCCTGTTTCAACCACTTATCCATCGCCACTTCTGGAGATACTGGTTGTGGAGCTGGACGAGCCGTTTCTTGAGCCTTCGACGCAGTGTTGACGCATTTCGGCTCGGCTTCCATCTGTGTCTGAGCTGGTGGTCGTTTCTGCATCTTAGCTGGTGTTTCCCGCTGGCTGGACTCCACTTTTTGCTGTTTCGGAGCCGCAGTGGTGCCTGCCAGAGGTGAGTTGGCGGATAATTGCGCTAGCCTTGCCAAACGCTTATTTCTGATCTAGTTTGTTAACAAAATATTCGAGGGTGGCAAGATTTATACTTGATTTTGTAGCAAAACAAAAAAAAATATCACATACTTCGTCTGGAGTGCTCATGTTGTTAATCTAGAGATTTTATGTATGGAGGCAGATCATGAATCAATCTATAGCCGGGTGTCCGGGTGCACATCAGTGCGGTGCCAAAAGTGGGTACGAGCCTGGGTGGCATTATACCGGATAGTGAGACGGATAAGATCATTTTTTGTGACAAAACATGACGATTGTGTGATTTGAAACAGTTCCTGTCTGGGTTTTTGAGAAAGTAGTGTGCTTGCTTCCGTGTATTCATTTCTGCCTCTATAAAGCTTAATAAGTGTGATCACGAGTAGAGCCGGTGATGAAATGTGCCTTGGTCTGTCTGCGAGTCTTGCAACTTCATACGAGAATTTTATCAAAATCAATCCTTGAAACATTCCATTGTATTATTTATCAAAAAGCAGAATACTTCTTATTTAATTTTATCGGATTTGATCAATGGATCAATTGATGTTCTTTCAGATCAGATGCATTCAAAGGACACTGCTGGTGCGGTTACGTATAATGTATACTCCGTGACGGCGACAAAACGTTTTTGAATGCGATGGCTGAGAAATTTGGGCCTATGGACAGTTCAAGATCCAAAGAGTGAATTCTTGGAATTTCCGTAACTACACTATTCTTTATTGTCAACTGTGGCTGCAAATATTAAGTGCGACAGATCAAATATAACATGACGTCATAGGCACTGACTTCCCCGAGTGCTCTAATCAGTGGCCTAAATCACAGTATACTTATGCATATACAAGAGTCTCTCAAAGACAGACTATTGCTCAAGCAAAAAATCTCCAGTAGAATGGTCATCGCCATTGGACAGACACTGCTATAATCAATCAGTCTTTGTGGCTATCCCACTTATTGGAAGGCCTTGTGGGGGCAACAACTAATCTAGAATTGTACAATTCCAATAATTTAAAATATTTGGTATTTACTCGTGAAAAAAAAAAGTTCTCGAAATCTACTGATGGTACTAAGATTCCATGAGCACGCAACTGAATATCAATCCCTCCGCATATTTGCACCTTGATTTTAGCGCCCCATGAGCCTTGAGGCGGATGGGTGCACGCGCGCGTCAGCCTCGTGTCAGGTTCTGAAAACAGGCACGTGCCCCGCCAACTGTCAGATCACGCTCTTGATCGCGGCCCGAATAATACTACCTTCCGCAACCACTTTCACTTCTGCTACTATTGCTATACAGAATGTCCCAGGAGGAATTAGCACCCGAGCAGGTCGAAGGGTATGTTGTAGGCGAGAAGAAGACAATTGAAGAATACACGAAACTCGATGCTGAGGACGAGAGTTTGGCCAAATGGAAAGCTTCGTTGGGGCTCTCGGCAAATGCCAACGCGTACCCGGTGGCCCCAGGCGACAAGCGCACGGTGGTGATTGTTGAGATGGCATTGAATTTCCCGGAACTGCCTGAAATGCCGCCCGTAGTGATTCCAATGGAAGACGCGAACGGTGCCACGATCGGAAAGGATATCAGTTTTTCCATCAAGGAGAAATCCGTTTACGAATTGCACATAAAGTTCAGGGTGCAGCACGAGATTATTACGGGGTTGAAATACTTGCACCTGGTCAAGAAAGGACTTGTTCGCGTTGATAAAGTCGACGAGCCGTTGGGTTCATACGCGCCCAACACCACCGAGAAACCATACTACGAGAAATCTTTTGGGGCGGTGGAGGCGCCCTCCGGCATGTTCGCCAGGGGCTCTTATTCTGCCATCACCAAGTTCATCGACGACGACAAGACCGTGCATCTAGAGTTTCCTTGGTCGTTCCAGATCACTAAGTAGCCTGCCAGTGATGGTATCAAGTATCAATGCAAAATCTTTTCGTTTGCGCGTGTCGGTAGTTGATCATTAGGTAGACTTCTACTTGGTTCGCCTGACCACGAGGGGGTTTATATCTTTGGCTTTATAGTCTCTGAATTCGGGTCTTGACTCAGGCTCGAATTTCAAGCATAGGGCGTCCTGAGGATTGGGTTCGCTTTACATCGAATTGTGACATAAGTGTCTCAACGCCCCGCCCACTCAAAGCATTCCTTTAAATATGTAGACAGAGAGACACTTTACCGTGATCCAGACTTGATAAGGTAACTGCTTGAAGACTTCAGTAACAATCACCGAATGAGCTCTTTTCGATCTAAGTACTTGTAGTCAATAACAATACATTAAAACTAAAATTCCCGGTTCGACCATAAGTCGATGCGCCTAACAGCTGCCAGATTCCCTTGTAAATACATAATGACTCAAATCTTCTCATTTGGTTCCTAATCGCTTCTTGCTGTTGGGCCTTACTGGGATGTACGCTGGCGCCCGTTTCACCCCAGCAGCACCAGTAAGAGCCTCCGCTGGTTTTTTGAAACCTGCTTTCATGCCCTTTATTGGCGGCAATGTCACACTTGGCGCCTTCTTCGGGCTATTATCACTTTCATCATCGATGCAGATAATTTCCGGCATGGCCGTAGATGGCTTCAGTCGCTCAATTTCGGCCGGTTTGGGTGCAAATTTAGGGAATGCCGCCGATTTCCTATGGAACGGGCTCTCGGGCTTGAACAGGTCCAAGTCGCCTGCAAACGTAAACCCCTTCAGCGAGTCCCGCTTCTCTTCTCTCTTGACGTATTCTTTCATGCGCCTGTTGTACTTCTTCATGTAAGTTTTCACGCTGAAGTCAGGGTCATTCATGGACATCCCTCGGATCTCATATAGGGCGAGCAATTTTTCCGGCGTACTAATATCCAAGCTCGACACACAGTGTGCACGTGCCTCCTTCATGAACCGGGAAACCTCGTCTATGCGCCGGTGCCAGCCCAGACCGTAGTCTGATTCGACGTACCCGGAAATGAATAGAAGCGCCTGGGCCCTACTTGTGGCCACGTAAAAGCACCTGCGCTCTTCATTAATGGTTTCCGGTACCTTCTCGTTGATCGCAAAAGAGGCCGGTAATAGTCCCTCGCTGAGCCCCGGCACGAAAACAACAGGCCATTCCAAGCCCTTGGAGCCATGGATAGTTGAGATCGAGACCTTTGGTTTTTGCAGCTCCTCCTCGGATTTCCCAGGGTCTGTGTCGTAAAGTGAGATCAGCTCTAGGAATTTTCTTACAAATACTGGGCCGGTCATTTGTTCCGCAACGGCGGTTTGTGTCAAACCAGGCAACAGATCTTCTGGTGGTGGCTCGAATGCCATGAGTTGCGATTTCACTTCACATATGTTGAGATCACAGTCTTTGCTGTCCTCGAACTCCTGGCTGATTCCGGCGTTTTTGTATAATGTGCTGAAGATTCCTTCCAAAATAGCTTGTTTATCGTTTGCTTCCGGGTCAAATCTCGTCTCTAACTCCAAAACCGTGTCTTCTATCACCAGCAAAAACAGTTTCAATCCAGACCTCATTTTCGGGCCCAAAGCAGATTTTAGCTCGGCATCACCCACTTTCTTCAACGTCTCGTAAACAGTCTGTTGCGGGTGACTTATCCTCTCACGGTCAATCACGCTTTCCAAGTCAGCAAGTGTTTTTGGGCCCAAGCCCCTTTTAGGAAAATTCACACACCTCATGAACGCCAATTTGTCGTTTTCGTTCGCCACACACCGGAGGTAGTCCAACATTGCCACCACCTCTTTCCTATCCCAGAAGGCTTTTCCTCTCACCATGAAATATGGAATCTTACGTTTCGTGAGTTCGGTCTCGATGGCTCTTGTTTGGTACGCAGACCGCACGAGGATCGCCATATCGGAGAGCGTAAAAATGTCTTGGGGAAGCCCTTGCAAACACTCGATTTGGTGCGCGATCCATTTTGCCTCCTCTTCATTGGACTCCAAAACGGCCTGCACGGGCTTGAACGACTTGGAATGTTGTGACGTGAGGTTCTTCACTACTCTGCCAGACTGCTGGCGCATCACCGTTTCAGAGATGTGCAAAATATCCGAGGTTGAGCGATAGTTCTCATCCAAGGTGATCACCTCGCAATTCCTGCCAGGGACTTTCGCGTAGTGCAGCCTCATTTTCTCGAAATTTACTGCCTGTGCGTCTCTGAATGCATAGATGCTTTGATCTGGGTCACCAACAATGGTCACATTATGTTGCAACTCAGGGTCGGTGCGGTGTCCTTTGGCAAAATGGTACATGAGCTGCAACTGGATTTCATTCGTATCCTGAAATTCGTCCACTAGCGTATGCTGTACAAACTCTAACACAGGGAAAGTGCTGACGATTTTGTAACAGTACAAGAGGCAGTCGTCAAAATCTAGCACCCTGTTTGAAATGAGCTCGTTCTGGTACGCCTGGTAGACTATTGATATAAGCGAATTTTTGTCGCGCTGGGCATCGTACGTCTCTGGGAACAACCCCAGCGATTTTGCCTTCGAAATGTGTCTTCTCAACTTTTTTTCGTCAAATCCGCGATATTTCGATGTCTCGTTTCTCGCCTTGAATTGCAAGGTTTGGTCCTTTGGAAGCGAGTCAATAATATCCCATTGCTGGTCGGTGATTTTCGAGGTCAACACGTGCGTGAGGATCTGCATAGCATCCTTTTCGTCAGCGATCGAAACATTTTCGAGTTTCACGAGTTTGCCGTACTTCTGTATGATCTTGTAGCAAATACTGTGGAATGTGCCTATGAGGAGCTTCCCCACGGCGATCTCCGTGCCCGCAAAGAGCTCTCTTAGCCGCTCCATCATCTCGTTGGCAGCCTTTTTGGTGAAGGTCGTGACTATGATATTTTGCGGCGAGATCTGCTCGTGGAGCAAAAGATATGCCACTCTCGAAACTATCACTTTCGTTTTTCCCGTACCAGGACCAGCCACGATCTGAAGAATACCGGAACTGGGCGACGTGACTGCTTGGCGCTGCTTTTCATTCAAAGAAGCCAAAATGCGGTCCTCGAGCTCTGTTTCGTCCATTTTTCAGCTGCAAAATTTGATATTACGCTCGTTCAGGCTTTTTTCCGGAGTTAAGCGTTGGTGTGTTTGGCAATCTTAGAGGCGCGTCCCAGCCGACCGCGTCGCGTGCGCGAATGTTTCTATTTTTGTTTTTTTTTTGTTTTTTTTGTCGATCTTTTTTCGATTCTCGATTAAGCTATTCTTCTCTTTGCGGGGGGTGCTGATCTATGTCAGTAGACTTGATGAGAGCAATACTAATCGCTAATCTAAACTTCATGAATCTTGATTAATTTATTATTTCTTTGGCTTGATACATCGTATTGAATACTGGGAAGCTAGACATGTCTACCTAGCATTCCACAGGAATTACATACATACATATAGCGCCTCAACCAGCTTCGCTTTCATGCACTGGAGTTTGTATTTTGGTTTGACAGCGTGTAACATTAAACCTGGCTGTCATCGCCCTAATGGCAGTACTTCCTCCACCTGTTCTGCAACACCTGCATCAATGCGAGCCCATCCGGTGATTCGCGCCGTCTTAGAGAATACACTTTTTTGACGGTCTTCACAAACCAATTCAATTTTCTTGAGTTTCCCGATGATGCTTTTATTAGTTTTCATGAAGTATGAAAAGTAACTCCTAGTCACTAAGGCAGAGAACAGAAACAGCAACAGTCAATTTGAAAAACATTATTTTCTTTTGTACAAATAACGGATGGTGAGACTGTTAACAAAAATACGGACGGCTCATTACCACAACTGGAAAAATGTAAAAGTACGGTAAAAAAATAAAATACTCCAAAAAACGAGCAGATAAAACCCACCTCTAGACAAAAAAGGGCCTGAATTATATATTTTCATATTTTATTTGTAATGATATTATTAATGTACCCCATTTGCATGGCTACTCTATTTCTTCTTATCGCTCTCATGCAATCGCTTGTCTGCACAGACCTCATGCGCACAAGACTGTCAGCTATTCATCCAAACTAGGTAAGTTGCCCTTCAAAACTCTACGAAAAAGGCTTATTACGGACCTTCTATGTTGCTACTCCGCGCCGGAGCCGCTGCGTTTGTCATAGCAATATGCTGTGCCCTGCTCGGGTGGACGGAATTGGCGCTGCTATATGCCGACCCATATACGGCCGAAAGAGACATTTCCACGAATGTTGGCATCGACCAGCTCACGTTCTTTGGCATTTCGCTCAACAAGCTCGTGTTCGATGTGCAGGGTTACACAAACACGTCGTTGCCAACGATAGAGTACTTTTTAAATATGAAGTATGGCCTCTTCATGTTGGACTTGTACTGGAATCATTTCACCCAGAAATGGCAGCTATGCCCCGGGCCCATTCCCGCCAACGAGACCGCAGACTTGGCGCAGAACGTTGAAGTTTCGTGGAATAATAACACTTATACGTGCCTGCCAGGGTTCACCGTGACGGACGTTTTCCACCGTGTGGAATCGTATCTAGCGAGCACAAATGTGCTCTTAGACGCTGATGTCGTGCAATTTGCGTTGAATCTCAAATCCATATACCTGGAGGAGAAAGTCGTCTATCTGAATGGGACTCAGAGCTCGCGGAATGCCACAAAAACGGTTGTGGACACGACTCCAGACGCCTACAAGGCATATGGCCAAGACTATTTGAGCCTTGGAAATAGCACATTGAAAGACTCGCTAGGCGCGGTTGAATCGTACTTGTTCACGCCAACAGACCTCCTGCTGATCCAGCTGACAGAAACTGTACAGTACCCGACCCAGTACACCTATCTTTTCAGTCTTTATAAACGAGTGTTCCCTTTCGTACTAAGCAATGCTATACACAACTCCAGCACGGGATATAACGTCTCTTCTGCAGACCAAAACACAATCTTCTTTCCTGGCGGCGACTTTGAGCCCTGGGTAGCCCTGCATGGGCACAGTTCGCTTGCACAGAACATTTCACGGACACTAAATGGCTCGAACTCGGCCATATTTGAAGATTGGAAGCTGAACACTCAATTCCGTATGGTGATAGACAATGACGACTCACCACTCACAAACAAGACCGCCAGTATGTACCTTCAAAGTGGGTTCAGCGTGATACTTAACTCGTCAAACGCTGGCTATGACTCCGAACAAGATATTTTGGACATGGCAAATGCATACACCCCGGCAGCGTTCTGGTCATGGGCACCAGGGCTGTTTCACGAAGACCTGCTCTATAATTCCACAGCGAGTTACGCAAAACACTACGAGGAGAACGAGGACTGGTTTGCTGAAGGATCCCAGACCGCGTACCTGTGTGTCTCCATCACCAAAAACGGGTGGGCGCTCCAGAACTGCTACGATAAGATCAGGGGCGCGTGTCAAAACACACTGGATCCGTTTTCTTGGGTTCTCACGGAAGACATTGGCAGCTACCTAGATTGGACAACGCAATCGGGGTGCCCTGAAGGATATAGCGTAAGCATTCCGCTGCTGAGCCTTGAGCAGTTTTCGCTACTCTCACATCTTGTGAGCCACAATGTTCTGTATCCAGTCTGGGTCGACATGAATGATATCACCGTGCCTGGATGTTACGTTTCCGGCGGGCCCTATGCGTTGTGTCCTTACCAAGAAGCCATCACCACGCGCAATTTCGTGAAAAGCCTTGCCCCCAGCTCGCTGGTGGCGCTATTTCTCATAATCTTGATTTTCTGCGAGCGCATATTTCTCAAAACGCCCATTCACACAAACAGGAAGCGGCACTGGAAACGCAAGATCGCAGACTACTATAAGGAAAATGACTACGAGGGCGTGCCATTGTGAGCTTCAAAGGTGAGCTTTAAATGTGAGCTTCAAAAGTGATGTATTTTAAAGACATTTGCAGCTGCAAAATGTCGCGCACTATGAATGTCGCGCGCGTGTCGCTCCGGGGGCAACCCATGAGAACACTCACATTTTTATGATCAAAGGTGTTCCATAACCACACACTTTTACACACCAATTCATCAATAATCATGAACGATCCCAACTGGCAAAGAGTCACGCAGGAGTTGAAACGCCGCATGGCACAAAATGGTACGCGCGGCGGTGCGCCACCGAAATCGCCATTTGGCATTTTTGCCGGTTTTGGTGGCCTTATTCTCTTGGGTGGAGCCACGATGTTGGCGCAGAATGCATTGTTCAACGTCGACGGTGGTCAGAGAGCAATTATATACTCGCGTTTGCACGGTATCCAAAACCAAATCTACCCTGAAGGTACGCATTTCATCATCCCGTGGTTCCAGAGACCCATTGTTTTCGACGTGCGGGCCAAGCCTAGAAATGTCTCATCCTTGACCGGCACAAAGGATTTACAGATGGTGAACATCACCTGTAGAGTGTTGTTCAAGCCCGATCTTTTCCAATTACCCAACATTTACCGCACATTGGGCCAGGACTACGACGAAAAAGTGTTGCCTTCGATCGTCAATGAAGTGTTGAAATCGGTGATTGCGCAGTTCAACGCCTCTCAGTTGATCACGCAGAGAGAAAAAGTGTCGCGTTTGGTGAAGGAGAACCTTGTTCGCCGTGCGTCAAAGTTCAACATCCAATTGGACGACGTTTCGTTGACATTCATGACGTTCTCGCCCGAGTTTTCCGCCGCAGTGGAGGCCAAGCAGATTGCCCAGCAAGACGCCCAGAGAGCCGCATTTGTTGTCGACAAGGCCATTCAGGAGAAACAGCAATTGGTGGTGAGGGCCGCTGGTGAGGCCAAGTCCGCAGAGTTGATTGGTGACGCGATCAAAAAGTCGAAGGATTACGTCGAGTTGAAGAGATTGGACACCGCAAGGGAAATCGCGCAGATCTTGGCCAACTCACCTAACAGAATCTTGTTGGACAACGACACCTTGTTGTTGAACACGGTTGTCGACGCCAGAAAGTGATTGCCGTTTTGTACATAGTAACGATGAATGAACACAGATATTTACGAATGGGCTAGGCTTGTACTTTAGTTAGCTATACAGAACCGCAAATCGGATATGAAATAAGTACACATTGGCCTTTTCTCTACGCCGTTAGCTATACTAGAGTGCTGCTTTCCCCCATTCGATGATCGCATTATACATGTATCATATACATGAGATGATTACCGCATAAGATTGCTATTGTGAGGCGTTGATTCACCGAATGAATCGATTTTTCAGGCAGGCATATACTCACACATTCTGATAAGTATCAAGCTTAGATTCCTTTCTCTGTAGCGAAGATGCTTTCGTTTTTCTTCAGCACTTCATCACATACTAGGGTCGCTGAAATTAGCCTCCAATTTTTGGGCTGCAGTCTTTGAGGGATTCTGTTCTCTCTTTGGCTCAGAATTCATTTTTTCTAAAGATACATCACATTATAGGACGCTCTCGTCCGAGTATGACAGGCACACCCAAACAATGATGCAGTCAGGTAAATCATCTGCTTTCGTCAAGGAACATCAAACAGTGCGGTCTTATCACCAAAATGTCCTGATTTATCTTTCTCCTACTGCAAGTGTATTTTTAAAAGGGCTTCTACATTAAGGGGTGTTTGAAACAGATTTCTATCTCTTTTTTTTTTTAAAGAAACAAATCGTATTAACAGGAAACCGCGGTTAAACGGTCAAAAATCTATATATCTATAGACAAAAAAACCTGCATACGTCTGGATAGAACACTGAGTAATGAAGTCCCCCGACTTTCCCAAGCCTTAGGTCTTCCTCCTTATCCTAGCCGCTGTATAAGGTAGTGTCAACTTGTCCGCATTTTACTTCGTTCCAACGCCTTTCATGTACTTTTCTTAGGGTCCATAGCTAAACAAATGAGTCGTTAGGAGCTGGGAATCTGTCTTCGCTTTTGAAAATTCTGTCTTCGCATCTGAAAATCCGGAAGCACCCTTGAAAGTTTTTATACAAACAAGTTTTTGGCCTGAATTCGTAAGTAAGAGGCCAAAATCTGGCAATAAGTTAATCCAACTGCATTTGATTATAACTGTATAGTTGTTCAAAATCAAGAATCTGCAACAATGGTACTCTGGCCGAGTGGTCTAAGGCGCCAGGGTAAGGTTACCTTACCATACATTCCTGGTCTCTTCGGAGGCACGAGTTCGAACCTCGTGGGTATCATTAACTTTTTGTAATTTTTTTCACATGAATGTCTCTTCAACACTAGACATGAGATGATACAAGCACTTTAATGTCATTGAGCCCACCAAGCTCCCAAACTTTAGTTTATGCGGAGCCTTTGCGGGTTTAACTTCCGCGTGATTTGGGTGCCCAGAACTATCACGTGACATGGTGCATCAAGCCAAAATTAGTCAAAGTTACTTGTAAAAAATTCACCAACAAACTCGAGATTGGCAATCATTTCAGAAATGATTTTAGTCAGCCACACGGCAACATATTTTCATAGACTCATACCATATACGCAAGCAATACCACTACAAGGCCTCTCATCCCGATGACGTCTGATGGCTGTACCTTGAATCCGGCGCCATCGTATGTTGAAATTGCTCGATCTGACTCGCTAGACAACAGCGAAATCGACGATGTTTGCAAATTATCTTGATCATTACTCAAAACAGGACTTCTTCTGCTCAAACTTTTTGCAGCCGAGATGTGAGAATCCCTCTGCGTTGGTGTCGCGAAAGCCTGCTGTTTTGCAACCACCGGAGCCTTCTTCATACTCCTATCCCTATCCATAACACCTGAAGCAACACTTTTTTGTGTGTTCACAAATTTTCGTGGTAGCGGAGTTGGTTTCGTGTTCATTACCGGTGGTAGCTGAACGTTCTTGGGGTCGCCAGGTTTGATTTGTTGATACTGCATTCCAGATTTCCAGTGCCAATCGCGTTTCGGGCCTTCCTCAGGCTTGGGGGCGGAATTGCGGCCACGAGAAAGGTGACTTTTTTGAGCCTCCCCAACAGAAAAACTAGGGTTGTGATTTGGATTCACGTATCTGCTTCTGAATCTTTGTTTTTCTGCTGTTCCCAAGTCATTGTGTTTCGGGATCGCACCTTGCCTCAATCCACTTCCCACGTATTGCCATCTAGGCTTCGGAGGGCTACTCTGTTGAGACATGACATTAGCCTTCTTGGCCTGAACCATGCGATTATAGTTCTGTGGCCTGGTAGACAAATCCGGGCGATCCAAGGCATTCGGTTTTTCTTCGTTTTTTGCTGGCTTTTCTCCAAGTATGAAAGTCTGACCAAAACTGAGAGACTTCCTAGGCGCCGGAGATGGAGCTTGAGGCTCATTTCCACCAGAAGTATCTGCCGAGTCAATCTTGATTCTCTCATTTGATGGCGTGACTGAGCTCACATTCTTGGGCTCGGGCAGAATTGCACCTCTTTGTGGGTACTTCTCGTTTTTGAATGTTGGTGACGGGATACGAGAAAACTGGACGCGAGGCTTTCGCGGACTATGTTCATTTTTCAAGCCACTCAGCTGTTTCGAGTCTGGCGTGTTTGAACCATCACGAGAATACGATGAAGACATTTCTCCCAAGCTTTCGGTATCTTCCGAAGTGACCGATAACGAGTTCAAGCGATCAGACACACCCTCAGACGGAATTTGAGTGCCGTCATCTTCATTTTGAGCAATCTCTGAAATTTCATCAAAATGTGGTTTCGGGGCATCAGTTGCCAGCTGTAAATGAGATGGTTCGCTTGTGTTTGTCTCGTTCAGTCCGCCAATTTCCAGAAGCTCAGAGGGGGTCATTTCGGGCTCGGTAGTTACCGACGAAAGATGGGAATTATTCACTGATAAAGGCAGACTTTCTGTACCAGCATACTGTACCACGGGCGGTTCTTCACTTCTGTCGCCAGACAATTCATTCTCTGGCAGGATATCGGAGAACACTGAACTCGAAGCGGCCTGATTGGGCACACTAATCACATCATCAGCATCGTCTCCCAAAGCCATCGAAATATGCAGCCTGTTGTGAGCAAGCGTCAGCTGTAAAGCAGACAATTCCTGGATCTCATGCGATAACTCGTCATCTTTTCCGTCGACAACTTCACTAGAAACCTCAGTTGCAGACTCAGTATTGCTGTCGGACTCATCGAAGCTTGCCTTCATTCTGCTAAGATTGGCCAGGTTCTGATTGCGCAGATAAAACCCGGTGTCGAGCCTCCGAGACCTTTCTTCAAACGCTAGCATCTCGTCGTCCGTGCACAAATCTTCGAGAGAGAACGTGTCATCACACGATAGTAATTCATCCATCGTTGGGCCTATTTGAGTGAGCGGACTGTACGAAATGTTATTGTATTCGGTCAGGGAGTCCGAGATATCATCAGAGTCAATTTCAGGATGGTATGAACTGAAATCGTGGCTTGACTCTCCATGGCCATAGTCTTCTTCTTGTATTGACTTTGAGTTTCCTTCAGCACCAAGAGCCAGGGTATCTGTAAAGAAGGCGGTCGACTCTTTCCCCTCCGAATTGATTCTGAATAACATGGCATGTGCCGCATCGTCTGTCTCCGGGTCTTTTCTGATTGGTGAAATGTCCTGTACTCCATCCTCACGCTCTCTGCTCATGAAATTACTTTTGCAGCTGAAGTACTCGCCTGAAACTTCCGCAGGCGAAGGATACCCATTTTCATTCACTGCTCGATTCTGCCGTGAAGACCTTGCTGGCTCCTCTGGCACTTGGCTGCCCCATATACCGAAAAGGTCTACTTCGGTTCCTGCCGAATTAAACGCTTTCACCTCCCATTCAGTGTCTTTCCGGTCGCTGATCACGGCGATTCTGTACGGATAATAAAGACCGGCTGCAAACGCGAACTTGGCGATATTCCTCACGCGAGTGTCCAAATGCTGCCAGTCCTTGTCCATGAAGAAGTATTTCTCTTTCTGTTCGGCCCCGGGCCCAACATGCACAACGGCGAAAACCTGTCCGCTCACAGTAAGTGAATACAAGCCGTCTTCGTCAACCACAATTTGGCCAGTGACCTCAACAATGTTTGGTGCTATGATGGATTCAAAAGCCAATTCCGAGAAGTTTTCATCAAACTTGCCCTCCTGCGCAAGATCAAGCCGTTCATAAGTGCTAATCGCCAATTCTGGGTCCGCATGCACGGGGAAGAGAAATGCCTTATAGTGAAAGCCGGGCTCTGAATACTCCTCCACGGGCGGCTCTATCCTCGTCAAGCCAGGTTTTTGGTAGTTGTATATCACATGTTTGATTTGACTGTTGATGTCTTGCCATCCGTTTTCAGTGCTCACTTTCACAGGCACTCTCTTCTTTCCTGCGATGTATACAATTTTCAAAGGGTAAAAAGCGCCTTCTCTCAACGGATACGACCGTTGAAGAGTGGTAAAGTCATAGGTTGGCTCATCAAATCCGTTTTCAGGGCCCTGAACACCAACCGGGAACAACCCAAGCTGAATCGTCGCTTTTTGGGTCGAGTCCATCCTAAATGTATGCACGCCCGTCCATTCTGCCTTGTAATGTCCCGTGATTTCCCAAACAAATGAGTCTATTGCACGAGGCACGCTTATCAGAGTGCAGTGCTCCGACTCCACCATGGTGGTCGGTGCAGGAAAAAACGCCAAAAACGGGTTCTGCTTAGGGTCAATGGCCACCAGATGCGGGTGGTCATAACGGGAAACGGAGATTTTGGAATTGCGCTCGAGACTTGGCCTCACTGCAGCTGCAATTGCAACGAAAAGGAGTAAAGTTGCGATCATTATTGAGTTGCGTAATTTCTCCTGAAACAGAATTCCAGACGCGGAAATAAAGCTTCATTTATATCTTTACTCAACTAAAGATACTGGATTGCGGAATTTCTTTTGCCAATTGTCACCGCTGTTTTTTCTTTCTCCCTTACTGTGTCTAAAGTCGTCACATTGTTATCAAACTGCCAAGAACAATAAGACGATGAAGCATCTTTTCGACTCTGTGCACAATGGCCACCAGAATATTTGCTCACCCTTCAACTGAACAGTCAGCAATCACTGGAAACATGTTTTGGGTTGATGAAAAACTTTGCTTCACCTATAGAGTATGAACAGGATATCAAATGCTCCACAACTTTTTTTCTTTTCAAAAAGTGGTGAGATCTCCGGAACAATAATACAATATGCATCACCATGCAAGATCTCGGAGAAAGGCGAGAGCACCAAGGAATAGTTAGGCTTGGACAATGAGTAGATTATCCTAATATGTGAGCTCTAATTGCTCAAGTCTGATTCGTATCTGCTTCACAATGGGTACATATCATACATTTTCAGCCCATTTCAGACTATTACAATGGTATAAGCCATGAACACGAGGAAAAGCAGGTGTACATGATTTGGTCTCACAAATTACGAGCCACAACCAAAAAGATTGGACTAAACACCGTGAGAACTTCGGTGAATCGAGGGGATCGCCCGAATTCACGACTTCGATCAATGTCTGTGAGCTTTTCGGGTATACTCGGTTTCGAGGTGATTTCTCGGATATGTGTCAAGTGAGCATATGGACTGATGTATTTTCATCTGTAATTGGCCTTTGTCTTTCTTGACAATAACATGCACCCTGCACGAGACATGGTGAGCTGTGCTAGTGATACATCTTGGGCGTCTCGAAAACAAAAGAAATCAAAAAAAAAATCACAATTCATATCATGCGAGAGGAGAAAAACTGATATGAACATTGTGTCTACACCCTGTGTGACTGATGCTACCAATTGTCTTGCATTCCTCGTTGTATTATATACCCCACAACAGCGTGAATCCTCAAAATTTAGAAAATCAGGTTCACGATATCGCTTCCAATCGTAGCACCGGCACCGAAAATGGCTGCATTTCCCAATTTGCTTCCGAACTTTTTGAAGTGCTGCCCTCCGACGCCGCTTGCATGAGGGGCTTCCTGTTGTTGTGGCTGCGCTTGCACTTGTTGTGGCGGGGCCTGATTCTGACCGTAGTAGCTAGTAGATGGAGGAGGAAACTGTGCATATCCGCCGTATGAGGGCTGTGGCTGGTAGCCCTGTTGATAGCCCGAATTTTGGGCCTGCTGGTACATCGGAGGAGCATTCACCGGCGAGCCAATAGGCTCATAAGAGGCCTTTTCGTTTTGCTTTTCAGACGCGGCATAGAATTCAGTGTCCGAAATCACAGTAACGTAGTTTGATGGGAAAACACCAGCCTGTGCAGCAGAAGAACCTTTTTTGTAGCCCTTCCACCAGTCCGGTGAAAGGTGCTCAACAACAGCAAGAAGGTCGCCTTTCATGAGATTCAAATCACCACTTTCGCCCGATTCGTAGTTGAAGGCGGCCTTGCAGTAGCCAAGGGCAGGAGCAGATACCCTTTCAGGCACGGGAACAGCCGCGGGCGGGTTTGGAGGGGGCGTCAACTGGTCACGCAAGGATGCCTTTTTCATCGAGTCAACAATAGACTCTGTGGCTGCATCAGCGGCTATTTGACCGCCGTTGTTTGTGCTTTTCTCGTCACGGTTTGCGCCCCCTTTCACAGGCACTTTCTCGACGCCCCAGGGCGCCATATCCTTGGCGTATTTCTTGGGAAGTGACTCCATGAGTGTTTCATAGAGCTGTTTATCGATGACCTCTGAGTCAAACAAAAATTCGAGCTCCGTTCTCACGTTTGTGAGCGATCTATTGATAAGCGCCGCAGACATTCTTCAGGGTTTGGTATGAGACTCTTGAGCTAAGGATATTCGGGCAAAGTAGGTGCTCCTTTTTCGTGTAATATCTTAAATTGTTGCTTTTGGCAAGTTTTGTTTGATCTAAATTTTGAACAGTTTTTTCTAGATCTCGGGTGTGCTTTTTGCTCCAGATCTTGCAGAAGAAAAGTGGTAGTTCTTAGTCTTGCCGCAGTGCCACTATATCCGTAGATGCTGGATTCGCACAGGGAAACCCGGGGAATCGTGGTGGCTGTGTACACTCCCCATGGTATTTACTTGGATCGTGTTGCCAATTATAACCACATTGAAATATGTTTTGAAAGATCACGCCTTTTAGGAAAGCAAAGGAGTGGCATTCCGGCTTTTTCATTAAGGATGAAATCGAAGCATTTAAGAATGATCGTCTCGCTTAGTTTTTGTAACAAAAGAGACACAATGTCTTTTTTTTTGTCTCTTTAACCAAGATATCTATAACTAGGTCTCACTCTCACAGCACAGTCTCACTCACTCACTCACTCACTCACGCAGCACGCTGTACCCATACAGTACACTGAATATATGACTAAAAAGAGAAAGGGAGATGTAAAAATTAACCTTCATTCATAGCAATCTTGAGAAGCCCCGAACCGTGATTCAAATCAAGTATTTCTTTCATGTTTCCCTGCAAATCTCGCTTTTGACTTCCCTCTGTCGTTTCTGACCACTCTGCTTCTCACCTCTTCAATCGTCTATAAGTCTATAAGTCCGCGCCCGGTTCCGCGCGTCCGGGGCCAAAACCGGCGTCTGTCGTCGTGCATGCACCTGGTGAGTCAAGGCGCGCGGAAAAAAAGATATAAGATTCATCAAGGCCATAGAAATCGATTCATTAAACCCATATAAAAATGCGAGGATCAGGTCTCTGCGTGCTCCGCCAGGCGCGGCTGAAAGTCACGCTGTCATCGACATCGGCTTTGGCGTACAAAACTTTACACCGCAATCAGAAACGCCCCGCGTTGCCCACTTTCGAGACCCCAAACTGGTCTGCCGACGCCGCGGTGCTGCTGATTCTCTATGAGACGCCATTACCTTCAAAAGCGCCTAGAAAACAGCACGTGCTCAACTGTTTGGTGCAGAACGAGCCAGGCGTGTTGTCGTCTGTTTCTGGCACGCTAGCCGCCAGGGGGTTCAACATCGACTCGCTCGTTGTATGCAATACTGCCGTCAAGGACTTGTCCCGCATGACAATTGTGTTGGGCGGCCAGGATGCCGTTGTCGAGCAGGCACGCCGCCAAATCGAGGACCTCGTGCCTGTGTACGCGGTGTTGGACTACACGAACGCAGAAATCGTCAAGAGAGAGTTGTTGTTGGCTAGAGTCTCTTTATTGGGCCCAGAGTACTTCCAGGACTTGATTGCTGCGCACAACGAATATGCTAGCGAGGCGCTGGCGCTCCCAGATTTGGCTGCGCGCGAGTCTGAGTACCACCCCAGCAACTTGGCGCCCTCCGCGGCGTTGAGACAGAAACATGCGCATTTGCAGCACATTCTGACCATCACGGAGAAGTTTGGCGGCAAAGTCGTTGACATTTCCGACAGAAATGCGATTGTCGAGTTGAGCGCCAAGCCTTCGCGCATCTCTGCGTTCATCCAGTTGTTGCAGCCATTTGGTATCTTGGAGATCGCCCGTTCGGGCATGATGGCATTGCCTAGAACTCCTTTGGAGGAGGCCAGCCCAGAGGAGGAGCAGGCTATAGACGCTAACGATATTGTCGACGCATCCCAGTTGCCACCAGGTTAAATGATCGATGAAAAGGTAGTCAAATGTGTGCGTGGTATGAGATACTTTGTATGTAATGGATTCTTAGAATTCGCTTGAGACCCGAGATCTCTATGAAGGAAGTGTAAGATACGAGAGATCAGCAACTTCGAGTGTGCAAGCCTTCCGTGGTGTCCTTTTGGAGCCTGTATTTCTTCATGGCTAATCTTTCTTACCCTTAAATTTTTCTGTATCGTTTCTTTCGTTTCTTTCGTTACATCTTCTTCCCACTTCTTGTTCATGTAGCACAATAGAAAAGAAGCAAACCACGTGGCCTGGTACTTCAGAAAGGATTCATATTCCAGGCAATGTCGTTTCCCTTTAGCTGATGAACTCACGAATCTGAGCGTTTTTTTATGGCTTTTTGGCTTGCTCTTGAGCTACATTAGCTGGCTTGTTGTGGTTTCGAAAGTGTTTTTTCCCGTGAACATTTGTGTTGTCTAATCTTTTTGCACGTGTCACCAGTATACTTCTACGCGGACCAATCTTCATCTCGCTGTGGTGAAGTTTGTGTCACTCAATACGGTGACTTTCAGTTTTCAAGCACTTGACAGAACCAGCAGAATAACGTTTTGGTGATCACTGTTCGTGCACATGGTCCATGATACAAGCACTGACATACGTTTCTTTTTTTGTTTTTTTTTTGTTTTTTTCTATTTTCCTCCTTTTCTTTTCCTGTTCTTTCATCTCTAGTGGATTGCTCCATTCTATAATTGGCAGAATAGCCAGAACTGCTTGCCTGGCTCAGCTCATTATATGCCAGTCTGGTACAGGCAGTTTTGAACACGAGCTTGGCGACTGGACCCTGCCAGTGTTGCACAGTAATTAGTATTTAGTATTTCCGCGCTAAATACTAATACTAGTAATTCCGGTTAGTAACCGTTTATTAGTAATCAAATTTCGAATTACTAGTAAGCAAAATTCGTAATTAGTACTTAGTATTTAAAGATTGCTTAACAGTTTTAAAGTAGACCCCGTGTGGTACGGTGCCTCGAGAAAAAGTACACACAAAGCTGTCATAAGAACCAGGAAGTACTTTTAGCATTTGCCACGAATTTCTCTAGTAAAGAAGCGAATAGCACGAACACTGTCCTGAATGGTTGTTGTACAACCACTAGCTAGGTCGAGGTGGCTGTCAGCGCTTTTGTTTGCAAACGAGGAATAGAATAAAGTCAGAGCATGCGGGTGGAATGGTGAGCTGGCCGTACTAATCTTTTGATAGACACTTTCGGCGGTGAAGGTTTTCAATACAGCTCACGTCAAAGCGAGCAAAGTGACTTCAGCTTGCCAAGCAATCTCGGATACACTAGCTCTATGAAATGTAGCTCATGCCCGGTCAACAAAGTTGATTTTAGTGAATCGTGCGAATCCACCCTAGTCTCCAAAACGCTATCTACTATCTTATTCCATCAATGAGCTTCCTCCATGTCATATACATCTATACGACATGTTTTATATGCATAGACAAGCCATTGAAAAGGTCTTTGTAAACATTTTCTTTGGACGCATGCAATATCGTGCTCACGAGATTTACATTGTGCCATTCCGCAATTGTGCTCACATTGTCGTTTGTCAGCGGCTGCATTCCCGCTGAATGCGTTCGAATTTCACGAGATCCACGGCTTTCAGTAAGTCTCGACTATCATTGAAAAGCAAGCATGAGAAGGGAGATAGGCTTCGACTGTAAATGATCAGCTACAGCCTCACTCTTGGACAAGGTAGTCTCCAATTTTCTTTGACTTCGGTCAAGAGTACGTGATCGGGCACTTCGTCCGTGTTGCTCGTTGTTTCAAGCTGAATCTGGTTTCTGGAAATGAAACAGCACAAGCATTTGCTATTGTTGTCGGCCCCCTCGTACTCTACTATACTTGCATCTCCGGACTTACGAAAACATCTTTTCTCTAGGGACTTATTGTAAGATAAACTCTCTTTGTACATACGAGAAGCGGAAAGGAGATCGCCAGACTACCCTTCGCGAAGACAACGCCACTATCGCTCGACCACTTGAGCCAGCAAAGCCACTGATATGAGCCAGCCATGTAAGCTTGTAGCCCAAAGTCAAACGTTTTGGGTACTTGAATAGTCTGCCATTTAATGCAGTTTGTCGTCTATAAGAGCCCCATATTAAGCAGTTCCGCGGAAAGATCGATAGCAGCTCAGGTCAAGTCTCACGTTCGAAGACTGTCTTGTACGAAAGTCTGCTTTCTGCAGGAGAAAGACTTGTTGTGCGTATAATTCTTAGATGCATACATCACGTGCTTATTCGCGATATGGCGTGATGTCTAACTATCAATTATCCTCACTCTCTGATTGGCTAACGTAGTTGTGAAGCTCATTCTCTAATCATTACAAATAGTGTTCCGCTAGCTCGTAGAACATCTAAGCTAACTGAACACAGAATACAAGAACCTTCTTGATAACTCTTATACAACTTCACCTACTATCCTCATAAGTATGTCTGATAGTTCTGACTCGGATGAGTCATTATCTCCTTCCTCCAAAACTACGGTTGAACGCTTCCGCCAGTTTAGCTTCCAGTCGCAGGTACACCCCGTGAGTTCCTTGGTGGACTACACAGGTAAGTTCGATGCTGCGCGAATCGCACCACTACAAGACTTGTATACTGCACTAGGATATCAGAGCTAATCAAGCCTAGCGCATCGAATTGAAGATTTAAAGATATTCAGCACGTAACCAAATCTAGGAATTCATGTTCTTTCTGCTATGACTTAAAGGACTTACTCGGTTGAACCTCAATTTTCGGCAGCGTTCAACCATTTTTGCCGACAGAATAAATTGAAAGAGCTCACACCGCTCGAGATTTTTCTTTCATTATTTCCTACGCTATGATTCTCATTGCATGTCTATTATCTCGAACGACATTCTTGTCCAAGAAATCCTGAGCCAATTGACCACACTATTTGAGAGCTCAATCATGGGAATTACTAAGATCTTAGTAACAAGTATGAGTATTAACGATTAGTATTTCAATCTCTTAATACTAGTATTAGTAACAAAAACCAAATACTAATTACTAAAGTAATTCAAAAAAGTCGCGCACCCGCCTTAAATACTAAAAGTGTGCCACACTGGACCCTGCCACTGGGAAGTCAGTGTTTTTTTTTTCTACTTTTATTCATTTTTGATTTTTTCTTACACCGCTCAAATAGTAAGTTTCGCCGAAAATGCATCTTGCGGGACGAATTTGTCTGAGAAAAAACTCGTATATCCGTATAAAACAATTATCTCGATCATTCTTCATTCATTGGCCGCAGGATAAGCCCTGCGCCGCTTGTATGCACGTTCGTCGGATGTCAATAGCAGTCAAAGATTTAAAAGAGAATACTAAAAGTAAAGGGTGGCCTTAACAAAACACTGTTGGCATAGAAAACTCACAAAGGCATAAAGAATTTACAAAGAAATACACAGTCGTAACTAGAAATCAACAAATTACGAAGGTTTAAAGCCAAAATCTGAACGGTTCCAACGGAGAGCGCCAGGACGGCTAATTTGCAAGAATTTGGTTGCGAGCCTTTGCGCGTTGCTTGCCCGATTCATCATCCGTGGAGATCCAGGCGAAACGTGGAATGTATGTGTCATCCTAATTGCCGCTGTTTTCGGCACCAGATGCAGATAGCCTGACCTACTGTATATAATTAAGGTCAGCCCGCAGAAGTTTGTAATGCAAATCCTGGATTATACGTATGAATGCTCTTCTTGCAATGGCCGGGTTCTGACTGCAGAAGTATCACATGCGGGTCGAACCTGCAATCGTGTTCCGCATCGCGGCTGGGGTCTGTATGCTCTGCATATAATCTGAAGAGGTGAGCGACAGTACTCGATACAAGTCGGTCAATTGCAGAGTAATTTTTTGTAAAAAGCATAAATTTGAAAATACATTAACTTGGTTTCCTATCAAGTCGCAAAATTCACTAACTTAAGCTCTTTATGCGCCTCTTTCCTTGCGTGACGGCGGCTCGCTTATACTCGCTCGTAATCGTGGTGCGACCTTGCCCCCAACTACATGCCGGCCGTTCCTGTAGGCCTACCACGAACAAGTGATTGATTTTTTAGCTTCACGAAAAAAAAGGGTCAAAGTGATACAGTTGGTATGCATCCGAATCAGCCAAATGGTCTGCGGCCACCATACCATTCATACAGTGAGCCCCTATATTCGCACGGGCCATCAGCTGATCTGCTGGCAGCAACACACGCGCCGCCCGCCGGCCCGTCCCGTAACGACCCGACCGTTCATCATAACGGCCCGCTGAACCCACCAAATTCGGCGTTGTACGCCTATTCGCGATACCCGTACCCGTCTGGCCCGCCAGGGGCGCCGCATTTATACTCACAGGCTCCGCAAATGCCGCTGGCGCTCTATTCGCAGGCAAAAGTGCCCATGATGAGTTACCCGCCGCCATTACACCAACAACAGCTAGCACCCGTGCCTGTATCCGTGGGTGAGACACCCTCTCTGGCTGTGTCCGCACACATAATGAATGACCCGCCTTCAGGGACGGCTGTGCCCGACCGGCATCTGTTTTCGCTGGCAAGTCACCACTCAAACGAGCCGGCGGATCACGAACAAATAAGGCCAGTCCACGTGGCCTCTCATCCAGAAACAGACACTGTTACGGGGAACAAAACATACGTGAAAAAAGAGGCCTACGCGCCGAGTCCACTGGGTGGCAAGTTGAAGCAATCCGTGGCGCGTAAACGGCTGTCTACTGCTTGCGACAAGTGTCGCCAAAAAAAGATAAAATGTGATAATGTCAAGCCGCGTTGCGGTGCATGCACACGTGCGGGGATCACGGATTGCCACTACGGTGCCGACACAAGCGGCGGCGACACGTGGTTTCTGGATGCTGCATACAGCGGGTTGTCGTCAAAACTCGATCTTATCATGGATGAGTTACGCGCCCAGAAAGAAACTTCAACGCCCACTAAAAGGCGCAGACTAGCACTGGACTCTGCTCGTGCCGGGAACTGGGACGCGTCGTTTACGAGCTTGATTAAATGGCCTTTTTTGCAGCAACAGCTCGGCATTCTGGCAGAGGATGTTGATAGGCACGTCACCAAGATAGTCACCCATTGCGATATAGCAAACATCGCCACTCCTGTGTTTGGGTCTATAAATGAGCAAATTGATGCGATCACGGCGGCCGAATTTACCTTCCACACACAATTCAGCGCCCATCTCAATGCTTACTTGGTCAATTCTCACACAAAGTTGCCTTTTTTGGACATCGTGCAGCTAATAGAACTGCTAGAAGTGTTCAGGTTGGTACGCAAAGTAGACAATCTGGTCACATTCTTTCGTTTACTCAGGGAGTTTTACTCTTTAAAGAATACAGAACCGGTGGGTGAAATCTACAAGAAATCACTTGCAGAGCTTGGTATCGAAGATTCAAAAGTGCTCCAGGAAGCGTACAAGCGATTGTGCGAGTCTGCGCATATTGTTTTGATGGCATGTGCCATAGGCGTTATTTCCGCGCCTGTTTCTTTGAACAACATTGGGACCTACGAAAACTCTCTCGAAGAGCGGTCTGTCGGCCCGGCGCCAGAACATGACAGGTTCATCTTGAGTCAGATGTATGTCAACTATGCCCAAGCCCTCACGGGAATCTTTCCCCAGTCTGCGAAAGCGTTCACCATGGTATCGATCAAGTATCACGTGTTGCTCTCTCAATATTACCACTACACGATGAATCCGTCCATGGCACATGAAGAGATTGTCATTGCGTCTGATCAACTTGTATATTACATTGAGAAAGCGGAACTGAGAGCGAGGTTATGTTCAGATCAAACGGTGCATTCTCGCGATGATGCGCTAATGAACAGGCTCTATTGGACTTGTTTGAAGCTTGAGTGTGAAGTGCGGGTCGAATTGAGTCCCTACGTTCCACCATCCCCAATCTTCAATGTCACGCCTCCGCTGTCGTTTTTCAGAATTCCCGACCCATTTCATGAAAGTGAACATACAGAGCAAAGTATTCGTATTGCCAACAAGTATGATGACCAGAATACCTGGTACTTCTTTTTAACAGAAATCGCCGCGAGGAAAATCGACAACAGCATTCTTGACGAGTTCTATTCTGCATGGTCGGAGCATTTCACGTGGGATGATGATGACTTTGTGCGCGACAAGGTATGGAGGCTGACTATCAAGTATCTGAACCAACTCAACGGCATTGTCGACTCCCTTACACCCGCTATACGCAACTTTGTTCTCCATGAAACGGACCCCGAGCAGATTTACGCGTCCATCAAGAGAAAAGCGCTCAAGAGAAAGAAGGTCTCTGACGACGAGGACAAAGTGCCCCAGATTCTTGACGACTTTCTAGTTGATGAAGACATGTTGCACCACGCGCAGTCCGAGTCCGTGATGTTTATCAAAACACGCATCCTTAGTTCGAAGATGCTACTAATGAGGCCACTTGCATACATGTATTTGCATGATCACATCCAGTTCGAGGAAATTATGGAGGCTGCACTTGAGGTTGTGGCCCAAGCGCTGGTAAGCCAGTCAGAGAAAGAAATCATCAGTTATGAGGACCCCAGCGGCACGCAAGGAGAGTCTTCAGCCGCTTCCGAAGATTCAATTTACCAGCTGGCAGCCGCACTCAATTTTTTGAATCATGAAGATGGAGAAGCCCTACAGCAGCCCCGACTGTCCAGTTTTGGCCTCAACAAAAAGTTTAGGCTTGACGATTTTACTGACTTGGTAGACTTTGCAGAGGGCATTGAAGCATTGGATGAGTCGCACGCCAACTATGAAATTGCAAGAAAGAGAATTTTAAAAGCATTTATCGGCGCGTTCATCGCGATGCCGAAACTCAACATCCCTAGACTCGGACTGTTCAGACACCCTGGCTCCTGGTACTATATCCGAAACTTACTTCTAGGCGTGATGATGGTGTTTTTAATCTACAAGAAAACCCAGAACCATGTTGTGCAAATGGCCAACAACATGAGAGAAAAGGGCCTCAAAAACCCCAGCCCAGAAGCCATGGAAGTGTTGAGTCTGATTTTTAAGAAAGAATCAGTACATTTGTCTTTGGAACATGCCCTTTTGATAATCGATTATTGGAAGGACGAAAGAAAGGATTGCGCAATATATGGCGAATACTTGCGCCAGTGCTTAGAACGGCTTTGAATGCATACAGAGGCACTAGTCCGAGACTCGCATTTTGCATCTTTACTTAAGCGCGCGGGTGCCCTGTGGGGGGATGGCCGGCCATGATATTTGCAGCCCGCATTCACAATTAATACCAGCATTCATCTCATTCGCTGATTATTGCTAAAATATTACTTTTTGATATTTAACGGAATTATTGGCAAAACCAAAAAAAAAATCATGGGCGCGGAAGATCCTCGAGACGTACAATTACGCAATTGCGACTATGAGATCAAAGAGCAGGACCGCTACCTACCCATAGCCAATGTGACAAGGGTAATGAAGAAAGCGTTACCCGAGAAAGCAAAACTATCAAAAGAAGCAAAAGAGTGTGTTCAAGAGTGTGCGTCGGAGTACATATCTTTCATCACATCCCAGGCTATAGACAAATGTTTACTTGAGAAACGGAAGACATTAAACGGAGAGGATATTTTATGGGCGATGTTTACACTTGGATTTGAACATTACGCTGAAACTCTAAAAATATACTTGGCCAAGTACCGGCAAAGTGAGCAAGAGGAGCAGATGGCAAAAGCACCGCGCCGACGCAGTGCCAAGAAAGAGCCGGAGTATAATTCGGGCAGCGACAGTGAGGATGAAAGCGCAGAAGATTTTGAATTTGACTCTAATGGAGACCATTTTGTAGGCTTTGACGAGTTTGGTTTGCTGGGCAGTGTTGGAAACGAAGAATACGACTGATAATCGATGTAAGGCACTGGTGCTTAAGCATCAACGCGATTAAATCTATGCGGTGTTATGCATAGTTGAACGCATGGCTTTTTTTCTGAGAGTGAAATGGGTTATGAGAATCGAGAATCGTAATTTTGCGTTGCGTGACAAGGAAAGATCTTTTTGATACGAGCTAAACGTCTCAAAATGCGCCTGCGTGTACGAAGAAGTGGTTTTCCGACACACGGCCTCATCAAAAGGAATTGTGCATGTGGAGGGAAAAGGGACAGCTGGGATTTGTCAGACGCTGCCCTAACAACCCTCTTGTCTGACCAATGTCTTGGCATCACGTGACCATTCAGGAGATCAGTCGTAAGAATCAGGAATGTCGAGACCGGAGCGAGAAAAGCACAACGGTCTGGCCCGTTGAGCCCGGTGCTGAAGAGCTAAGCCGCGCGGTGGTTTCTGGGCCAACTAGACCCGTGCACCATAAAGACAGCCCTGCGTCGCGCGGGCGGGAGAGGCTGGCGGTTTTTCGAAAGCCTACATGAGCACAGTAAGTGTCAGAAACCACATCTTTAGCATCCATACACATAGCGTGCCAGACGTAAAAACCTGTCACTCATAAAAAAAAAGTAACAGAGGCATTGACCGAAAACGCAAGTCAACTGCCATTCATTCACACGAATTAAACTGGTCGCGACGACTCACGGAGACTGCAGAAACACCCTACATTGGCAAAATGATGAAATCGTTCCGCAAACTGAAACGGCTGCTGAACCTGCTGAATCTGTCCAAGCACCTGATTTCGCGCGTGACGCTGAGCCAAACGCCTTCTGACGAGCTCAGTTCGGTGTTAAGACCGCCCGAAAAGGCAATAAAAGCGCTCTATGATTACACGCCCCAGGGCCCCGGCGAGCTTCGGTTCCAGAAGGGGGATTTTTTCCACGTGATACAGGACCAGGCGGGGAACAACGAGGCCAACGGGTGGTATGAGGCCACAAACCCTGCGACGCAGCAGCGCGGAATGGTGCCGATGTCGTACTTTGAGGTGTTTAATAAGACCAAGCATAGTAGCCAGAATGAGGCACACAACATAGAACAGGGGAACCCGCTCAATGCCAAGTTGCAGCATTTGGGGGGTCAGCGCCCTGTTACACAGACACTTTACGCGCTGACGTTGTTTGACTTCAAGGCCGAGCGAGAAGACGAATTGGACATTTCCGCAGGAGAAAATTTGGTTATTTGCGCCCACCACGACTACGAATGGTTCATAGCCAAACCCATCACGCGGCTCGGCGGGCCCGGATTAGTGCCAGTGTCATATGTTAAAATTATCGACATGATGGGGTCTGCCGACCACGGCGAGGACGCGCTGGCCATTATTAACCACTATAAGATCCCTACCGTGGAGCAATGGAAGGATCAGACGGCACGCTACGAGGCGCTGACAATCCCTTTGGGTCACATTCTGAACGCGCAGCCTGTAGTGCTGCTGAACCTGCAGTATTTCTCGAAAGACGGCGAGTCTCTGAACAGGTCATCCTTGGCGTCAACACGGACCCACGTGACCGAGGCCGCAGTCGACCTGTACCACTTGGAGCACGGTCGGTATCAGTACTTGGTGGTTGCGAAACTCTCCAACGGGCGCACGCGCTATTTGTACAGATTCTACCAAGATTTCTACGACCTTCAGGTTAAACTTCTCGAGCTCTTCCCCTATGAAGCCGGCAAAATCGAAAACTCGCGCCGAATCATTCCGTCCATTCCCGGCCCACTCATCAACGTCAATGACTCGATATCAAAGTTGCGCAGAGAGAAGTTGGACTATTACCTTCGGAATTTGGTGCTGCTCCCTACACATATCTCGCGGTCCGAGGAAGTCTTGGGGCTTTTCGAGGTCCTTGAAAACGGGTTTGATAAGGAGGTGGTTGAGAGCCAGACGGGCAAGCGCACGCTGAGGCCCGTGATGCGTCAACTGCATTACCAGCATGACCGTCTTTCCCAATACTCGGCTCTGTACATAAACGGGCGTACTTCGGTGACGCCGTCAATGGAGTCGCTGATGCACCGCTCCGGATCCACGTCGTCAACTAATCTTCTTGCGCAGCAAAGCAGAGACAACCTCGGCGCCGAGAAACAGGGCAAGGTCAAGGTCAAGTTTTATTTCGAAGATGATATTTTCGTGCTTTTACTACCCGTAAGCTTGCGCTTACAGGACTTGAAGACAAAGTTGCTGAAACGACTTAATCTTGATACGGATGACGACGCCAACGTGTTTCTCTTCCTAAAGAATGAATACGATGAGTTCATGGACGCAAATAATATTGCCACCGATGTTCTCGAGCCGGAGCAGCGTGACCAGTTGTTTAGATTGGTAGTCGATGATGACGAACGCTTCCAGGAAATCCTCTACGACAAATGCAAGGTGGTGATCTTGACGGGATAGACCAATACACGAAGGCTCATTGATACATTACGCATGATCTCGGGTGTCAATGGACGATTCGATGACACATCAATCGTTCGTGTGAAAGAGCCGGACAACAATCATAGAGTCCGGTGCACGGCCTCCGGCATTTTTCCTGACAACACCATTATGCTCTGAACGGTCAGCAGTATGATATGTGCCTTCATAGCTACCGCCTCTTTTAGAGTCTCTCAGCTGTCTTAAAAATGAATGGAGTGTTTCTATGAAGGCACCCGAAGAGATGTTTCACAAACCTGACTGCAAGAAAAAAAAACACTCAGGGATTTTTGGGCCTGACAAGTATGGTTTGTAAAAAGTTGTGCTTCATGTAGTTTGGGAAAACTCATAACTAACTAAAATCATAAGAAAGCCAGTTCCTGTGCAGGCAAAATTGTGGGATGCGCGTTCGCGCGTTATGATAGCATAACTTCGGAGTAATGATAAGCTCCACAACACGACAGTAACAACCACACTTGCAGGACTGTATTCATAAGTTTAATGGAAAAAACGTGACTCATAACTAATTGTATTTATGGCGGCGGAATTAAGTACAGATATTGGCGATCAGCATGCCAAAAGACTGCCATCTAGGAGATTCACAGGTGCGCTTCGGAGTCTCCTAGGGTCCATTCCCATTCCGTTCATGCTGGGCACAAAACCCAATCAGGATAAAGATAAGGGAAGCGGCGGTCTACGGCAACTGAACTTTGAAGATTCTGAAAATCTGGGCTCAATCGCTTCAAAACTGACCAATCTACGAGGGGACAACGATCGCACGGTGTTACCTGAAAATGTGATGCCCCAACCTCTGGGTAAAAACGTGATTACGACAGATGATAGTGATTCTGAAGTAGAAATTACTAGAATTGAGTATCCCAGCCCTCTGAGAGCAATCAAATCTGGAAAATTCAGTGAAAATCTGATTGTTAGTCGAAGAGACAGGTCTCTACGAAAACGGCTGCCTATAAGCACGGAAAAAAATGATATTTTGTCTCGAGATCGAGACCTACTTCAAAAAACTCTTTCAGAGCAAAGGCTTCCGAGAAAACGCAAGAAGTTTAAGAGCTTTGAAAGCAACAAAAAGCGAGTTATCATCAATCCTTCTTCGGAGTCGGAAAGCGAGGTTACTGGTGAGCCAAATGTGTCTGTTACCACGCCGAAATCACACAATGTGAGCCAAAAGCTGTCACAAAGTTTGCAAAGCCCAAAACATGCGGATTATAAGTCGGCAGGTAGTGAAAATAACACGAATCAGACGGCAGTACAGAATACTGTTAGTGACGAAAAACTAAATGAAAAACACAATCTAGGGCAAGATAAAGTGCTGCGAAAGCCCAAACCCAGTCATGAGAAGGAATTCCACTACTCAGAGGATGAATTGGACACGTCTAGGGTCGAGTATGTTGGGCTCAATAGTGCTCTATCCAGCACATATGAGGCAGAGTTGTTGAGACTGATAGAAGAGGCAGAAAACTCGCGTTTGTATGTCACACGTACGCAGGTACAAGCCGGGGACGTTGACGATGAGAAATTGCTGGCCGAAATTGAGGCACAATTTAAGCTTTTAGCTATGCCTCGTGGAGAAGTAGACAATACTGAGGGTGAAAATGCTATTGAGAAGCAGGCAATGGATTTTCAGGGACAAAGTGAAAAAACTCAATTTCCGGATCATGACAACCCTCGCGATGAATCCTGTGAAAACGTGTTTCGAGAACAAAATGACAAGGATAATATCGCTGCGAGATCGGCTATCGATGATACGGAAAACGTGATTGAAGAAGGTACAATGAAGAATCAAGAAGATCAGAATCAAAACCACGTTGATCAAGTTGCCATTGAACTGAATGCTAGCGGAAACATCAAGCTTGTCTCTCCTCCTGCGGTCCAAGATCTTGAGAAGAATGTTGATCATGAAGACGTGCCAAGATTGTTTCAAGGGTCGCATTACCCACGTCTTTCGGTGCCACAGCCATCATCGCCGCCCCGCAACAGCACTTTCACGCTTTCATCCCCACATAAAGGTGTACTCGAGGCAGGGGTAGTGCACCAGATAATTATTCACAGTGAAACTGACCATCCTTTTCACGATAACTCAATTGATGTTGAGCTCCGCCAAGATCATGATTACGCATTGGGCGCCAACACTGAAGAACATGCAGAAGACAGGGAGAAACGCCGGGTAAGGAACAGGAAAAGACGTCAAGGTGCCGAACGCAAACTCTTTAGATTGCAGAGAAAGAATCGGCTTCTCAAAGTAGAGTCAATACCAAAAGAATCCGAGGTTATCGAGAATGGCATGAATGAGGAAATATCTTCGGAAGTCGAAATGGCTCGCGCTGACTCCAATTCGGCGGACCTTGTTGAAAAGAGCAAATTCACAGAGGAAAAAGATATGGATGAAGATGTGAGAGGGAGAGTCGGCAATTCAGAAGGCTCAATGAAAGAATTAGCCCCTGGTATCCTGAATGACAATGTGAATTGTACAAATCAGTCCAGGGAACAAGGCTTAGCTTTGCTGCAGAAAGAAGGGGAAAAGAGTGATTCCACTGAACTCGCCTGTGGCAACGGCCCTGGTCATTCCACTGACGTTGAATGTCTGAAAAGCACAAAACTGATTGGTCCTGAGGATGTTGAGAACAGTGGCCCCTTTCATCCTCCTGTGCAGAGCACACAAACCCCGTCGCTGCCCATCGTGTCGAAAACTCAACAAAATCAAGATGAAAACATACACAATGTTAACAAAGCAGATTATCAAAACACAGAGCGGTCGCCCATTCTGGAGCTTAGAATGATAAAGGCAAATATTGAGGCACCCGAGCAATCAGTTTCAGGAAAAAGCGCATCCCCTTTGCCAATTGATCAAGATAATAGTGGCTCTTTCCTGCCACTTTCAAGCCAAAAGAATGTGCAACAGCCTGTCTCTCCCAAAAACTTCGAGTTCCAAGAGTTTGAATCTAGTCCACATCAGCTGGGTTCACATGACAAATCAAGCCTTCAAACGCCGCATGCACAAGAAGAACTAGGCATAACAGGCCATGAGAATATACTGGATATCATTTCCATTTCACTGGGATTGTCAAGCAGAGGCTCAAATGTCTCATTGCAATCCATGGAAAATGATGCAAACTCAGAGCCACAACCACATTCTCAGGGCAAGAGCAACAGTATCCCAAACTCGGACACGACCTTTCTCGGCACCGTGATCCCCAACTCCTCACAGTCAATTCAAGCAAGCCAAAGACGTATGCCGATAACGTCGCAAATTGCCATCAACAGCTCTCAGGAAAGTCAAATGAACAGCACGATCGAATCGTTGAAGCAGGTGAAAGAACCGACTAAGCTGGAAAATTCATCGCGCCTGAGAAATAAAAGGGTTCCTCAAAGGACGGTGAGGGGTGAGACTGTCGATTTTGCTTCTTCCGAAATCGTGACAGTCGATAGTGAGTCCGAACCGGAGCTGGCTCCGGTAAGTATTGCCGAGATTATACGACGGAAATTCGCAGAGGCAGGGACTAAATTCGATGGTTTCAAAGTCGACGACGATTCTGACGACTGAATTTCAGGAGGTCTAATAGTGTTCTGCGATTTCTCGCAGATATGATATACAGTGAATCAAAAAGTGGTGAATGCACATATGATCTTGCAGCCAACGGCAAAGCAGTTCGCAGTCTTTTTCGCTACAAATTGTATTTTCACAAATCAAGACCTTGTTTATTTTTGTTTAAAAACAAATTACTGAGGCTGAGTTTCGGAGTACCAAGAAAATATTCACTTGTAACACACATGGCGTGCAAAATGTCTCGATAAAGAAACCTGTCTTGTACTTCCCCGGGCGATGGCATCCTGATTTATTCTCATACGCTGCCGAGCCAAGATATCAACGCAAGGCATGGTAGCGAAGCTGGCCAAGGTTTGATGTATATTCATATACAGTTCTGTGGAGAATTAGGTAACCAAATCTGGCTCCCAGTCCCCAATCAGATGTATCGTGCAAAAAGAAAAAAAAAAAATCTAGTGGTAATGCGTCGAGTATAACATATAGTTCACAAGAGTATGGGCAGAAACTTTCAAGAGAACACCACAATAATACTTTGTGAGTCTCGCCTTAAGTACCCAAAAAAAGAGGGCTCTAGCTATAGTCTTGTGCTCGCATATTCGATAATCACCAAAACTGCAGCTTGAGCTTTGTAGCATGGTATTGTGAGCAGTGAGTCGTGACCACCTGCACTAAAGTCTAATCGGATCTGGTTAGCACGTTGAGGAAAGTCGGGGCTCGCAACACTCGTTCTCCGCAGAATGTCAGCCACAATACAGTAATCTACCTGACGTGCGCAAGTATATAATCCCGGTTGCTGCCCCTTGTAGTCAAGATTGCGACCTAAACAATGATCTCGCCAAAGTACGCACTTTCCCATTATTTCTTCAAGCCTTCCGAAAACAGGTTCAAGGCACCAAACGTGGTAAACCTCTACTTGGACTACAACTGCAAATTCTCCGCCAAACTTTTTTTGAAGCTCATCAAAGTGATACCTCAATTGGAGGAAAAATACCCGGGAAAATTTCAGTTTGTATTTGTCAATATTGTGCAGCCATGGCACCCAACCTCTGTGTTGCTACATGAATATTCGTTGGTAGCCGCTGATGTGTTGCGTAAAAACGATCCAGATTCTTCCAACAAACAATTCTGGGCGATTTCTGAGGCAATTTTCCGGAACAAGGAGACGTTTTTCGATACATCAACAGTGTCGTTGAGCAGAAATGATATCTACAAGTTGATCTCTAGCGTTGTGCTGGATGAAGTACAAATTTCCGCCGAAGACAGCGAAATCTTGGATGCTTTGGAAATCCAGGAGGAGACGGATCCGGCAAAAGCTGCAAACTCAGGAAATGCGGCCACAATCGACTTGAAATACTTCACAAGGTACACCAGGACTGTGGGCGTACATGTGACCCCGACTGTTAGTGTGAATGGCATCTTTGATAATTCCGTTTCGAGTGGCTTATCGGAGGAAGAGTTGGTGAAAGTATTTGAGGCTTATGCGAAGTAAAGTATAAGTAGCACGATGTAGAATCTTATTGCAATTCATTCCATTCTAGAATTCTTCTTTCGGATGCTTGTGTATTGTCTCAGCGGTTTCGAAGACTCTTCAGTAAACGTTGAAGCACAAAATAGTGAACGTTAGTATTGCCCTTTTGAGTTTAGTTGTTTTTTTTTTGGAAAAATCAGATAAGTTCTGATTGAATAGGACCATCCAATTTGACCATTAGATTGGATGGATGGGTGTGGGCTGTTTGGCACGACGGAATATATGTGCTTTTTAAAGATTAATCAAATTAATTATTAGATGCTTCGACAAAAGCTCTGCCCGAAAGAAAAAGTGTTTTCAAATCACTATCTGTGAGAATATTACGCTTTTATGTAACTATTTTTTGGACACACGGCGCTCAGCCAAATATAACTTTCTCAATCTTGTTCGTATGGCCTTATTCTCATTTTCCACCTGCACAATCTCCGCCGGTGTAGTATAGTGGTGAGTACAGCTCGTTGTGGCCGAGCAGACCCAAGTTCGATTCCTGGCACCGGCAGTTATTTTTGCGTTTTTTTCCACTGAATTTTGTGTGCGCGATCACAGCAGCCCTAGCAGTTACCCGGCCGTGCACCATAAAGCAGGCTCGATACGCGAACAGAAAATATTATTCTTCATCCACATTCTTTAGCAGAGATGTATGTTTCAATATTCTAGAAAATGTTTCGTGATGACAAATTGTTATCGTGTTGCTTGAAGATTAACTTCGATGTAAGCCACAAAAAGACTACAACGGTATCTGACTGGAAACAAACCATAGACTTTCAGGAGCACATTACTAACTTCATAAGACCATTCCACTTCACTCGAAAAAAACTCGTACACAAATCTCCTTGTGTATTTTCTATCCCGGCAGCTATATACACGTGATTCACCTGGCCAGACTCTTGCGGAGGAATCATGGACAAGCGTAAGGGAAGATCGCTTAACGCCATCTATAGTAGACCTCTCCCTCTCACGCTCTCGGTAGATAAGTTTGGCCAACTTCCCCAAGTCACTGCACATAATCCACTTTCGTGGGTATACCTATTCTACCGTGTCGCCAGCATCTACTTTCGTACTCCACCACAGGCGCTCCAACCGAAAATAACTGTAAATGTGGTTGATGTTGGCGTCGACACCGTGTATCACGTGACAGAAAAGCCTGCAATGGACAAGTTATGGAAGGAAGGATTTTTCGGGAAAGGCACGTTGCTGAGATCGGACCCAACGTGGGAACAGCGGGTGCAGCGTAGGCTAAACTTAGACGGTGCTGGCAATAAACTCACGAATGAAGACATCACGAGTGTCAGAAGAGGCGACAGGAAGGCGTTTAAAGCCCTCAGAAGCAAGGCCCAGGAGTACGAGACTTTGGAACGAAAAAGGGTATTAACCGCCACCGAAATCACCGAGTGGGGCAGAATAAAGGATGAAATGGAAAAGATGAAATCGGCAACGTCTTTCACGAAAAATCAGGACGAACTGTTGCCATTGCGAAAAGAGGATGCAGATCTCATAGATCCTGAGACTGGTGCACTTCGGAATAATTTAGAGGCGTTGCAACTAGAAAAAACCGAGCTTTTTTTTCTTGCGTTTGCACTCGATGTGGTTTCTGTGTTCAAACACGAGGAAAAGTGCCTGCTAGATCAGATTTTCCGGATTTGCATGCGCAACAACATTGTTCCCGACAATAAGTTTTTGCTAGACTACGCAGTTTATCACCATTTCCGCAGCTTAGCGTGGTGTGTTCGCAGCGGCATCAAATTTGGCTGCGATATGTTGCTTTACAAACGAGGACCTCCTTTCCTGCATGCAGAATTCGCCATTTTGGTCATTCCGAATAACAACAAGGAGTGGACGACATGGGAGGACTTTATGGCCGTTGCCAGAGTCGTTAGCGGGGTGAAGAAGACATTGGTGCTTGCGTATGTTGATCTCCCCACGCAACAGGTGTTTGATCACGTGATGCAGATTCCAGATATCACCACCCGCTTCAAAACCTTGCTTCTGCATTACCGTGTGACGGAAGTGATTTACAAAAGATGGTCTCCGAGCAGAACTAGAGATTGATCACATAAAGACGCAATCGAATGAGCTGACGTGGCATATTGCATGGTGAACTCTTTACCGAGCGGTTGTGCATATGGCAAACTGTCTGCATAATGCCACCATGCCAATATCTGAGGCCAACAAACAATAACCCATAATTCTTCATCATGCCCCACATATGAAAAGAAAATCAAGCTTTTGAAAATCCTGAAAATTTCTCTCATTTTGAAAGATCAGATACCCTAGAAATCATGATAGTCTCGAGCAAATGGAAAGGTGGAAATGACAATTAACCACATCGTCATACCTGCATATCAAGACAAGACGCGCTGGGTCTTCGATGCCTCATGGAAAAACAGAGATTATATAAAGCCCTTGAGAATCCGCGCGGTATCAAAAACTTCTATGCACACCACCCCTCAGAATGAGCGATATCAAGTCTCTTATTAACCCGCCGGAGGAGGCGGGTGATCCCATAATGCCCTCGATTGTTCCGATACAGCCCAAAAGGGAAATTGCTGTAAAGGATGAAGACAAAGATTACAAAGAGGAAAGTGATGACACTACTGCACATAACCAGGCCGGGCCGGCTGTAAGCCAAGATACCATTTTGGGTTCTTTCGATCGCATCAAAACACATTTCCCAGCAGCCAGAATCAAGAAAATCATGCAGTCAGATGAGGATATTGGCAAGGTCGCACAAGCAACGCCCGTTGTGGTGGGGAGAGCTCTTGAAATTTTCATGGCCAATCTAGTGGAGGCTGCCATTATTGAAACCAAATCGGCCGGTGTGCGCCGCATTGCCGCATCACATGTGCGGGCTGCCGTGGAGAAAACAGAACAATTTGATTTCTTGGTGGATGTGGTGCTGAAGTACCTGTCGAGCAAAAATTGAATTGGCATTGTATAATATGTATAGTAGTATAGGGTAAGGTATTTTTTTTCTCAGCGAATCTTGTGTGCGAGTGTATGGTAATGCGTAGTCGGTGATGTTAAGTGTGAAGCCACATTCTGGGAAATAAATGAAGAACAAAAGAGCCTCCAAATATAGCCAAGCTCGGCTCTTGGATTCGCCTGTTAAACAAATGAAAACCTCATTTCAGGATGTCCTGGGGCAAAATAAGGCTGACCAATGAAGACATGGATAGGCGACCTTTTTTGCAGCAATAATTACTTGAGAATATGTGACGGCCGACCGGAAGGAAGCGTTTGACGTCGTAACTGACTTTGGAACAAGAGTTTTTTTTAATATTTTTTTTTTTTCTTCTTCTGCCTGATAAATCTGATGGACGACTGGGTGGCCAACATTGCTCACGCAGATCAATTTTATACATTCCAATACTCTTCCACATAGATTGTGTGTACTTCCTTGTGAAGCACTAGAGTTACCAATCAAAGAGCATGTTTTTGTGACGTTCATCTCAAGCCAACTTGTTGGTTATCACACTTTTATTGTCACTTAGAAATATCACGTGCTATATTCGTACACGATTCCTTCTATTTTCTTAACACAAAAGCTGCTTTGTCCACGATAGAGCGACGGTTGTGCGCTATCGCGGGCACGACTGCTAATTTGATTCGAGGTAATGCTTTGAATTCCAGGAGACAAGAAACAAATCGGTGCATTTTTCAGGCGAATTTATTTACGAATTCACCAGCTCAAATGAGAAAAATTCCACAAAGTGTTTTGCCACACCTCTAATGCGCCGCCGATATTCAGCGTTGACAAATCAGAGTTAATTTCACACTCATGCATTTCGTGTGCTGAGTGCAATTAGCTTGATTAATCATTGTTACACTGTATAGGAAGTCAAAGGTCTGTGCAGCAAAATCTAATTGAAATGACAATTTGATGTGCAACACAGCACTCAGGTGCTTGGTTCACGATAGCTTACCCTAAAAACATGCATGCTCAAGAAAAGCAAGTGAGAGTTCTTCGCTGGGTCGCTTGCTCGGATTGCCTTAGAAAAAAAGCCTTCGTACGATCGTCTAGCAGCCTCCCTCACGTTTGTATCCCCGCTTTGCACAACTAACGCACACATCGGAAAAAACATCAATTGAAACATTGCTTGCTCTCAAAAATGATTTAACTGCATGTTATTCTATCAAAAAAAAAAAAAAGAAAGTGAATTTCCGGTACGGGGAATTGAACCCCGATCTCGACGGTGAGAGCGTCGTGTGCTAACCATTACACCATACCGGACCTGTTGAGAAAGTATTGTCTGGCTCAGACATGAGCTTGCTTTTCGGAAGGAGGGGTCTGCATATAGACGGGGTATCTTAATACATATAAAAAAATGAAAAAAATTCGGAAAATGCTGTCCAAAAAGTTTGGGGTGTATGAGCCTTCCCACTCATTCCCCTGGATAGGATTTTGTATAGTTGACAGCAAAACCCGTTCCGATGAAGCTCGATACTGCTGCGATTATTGTTTTAAAGTTCACTTCCTCACAGGACCTATTCTCTCTCGCTAAAAAAATTCAATTTGTTGGTGTCTGTGTGTCACATTCCAAAAAAAGCGTTTTGTAATATGATAAATTTTCGACCAGACGATGTTTTGTGTCGACATCTGCATAAAGTCTACCTGTGCCACTGCCGCCCACGTTTGATCATCCCTGACCTATTAAAGAATGACCTCTGGATGCTAGTCTTATGTTTTGGGCCAGAAATATGATCTTTTGGAGCTTGAGCTTGCTTTGATGTATACGGTGTATCATAATACATATAGAGTGTTGAACGAGGCGTGCTCAGGATAGAGTAAATGAGTATTTCCGCATTCACCTAAAGAAACTGTCAGACATATCTGTTCTAGTAAGATAATCAAACATATATACGAAATTCGCAAATATCCACGCAGACCAACCAAATTTGAACTGGATAGCGTAATAAAGTGGCCGGATCGGTTTTCTGCAAAATCGAATTCTTTACCGTTCCATCCCACCGCTCGCAGGGTTGCGCGAGTGTCTGAGGTGGAAGCGAGATGATGAAATGCGGCAGCAATGGTCATGTCTGCGCAAACCCGCAACCGAGATTTTTCCCGGGTGGGGCATTCTAGAAACGGCCCTAATTTAGTGGGGGCATGCCAAGTCCAACTGCGCTCAGTAATAAGTGAGTCCATGAGAATTTATAAAGATCAAATTTGATCAATTCAAAATGCAGAAAAGCGATTTATCGCCATTTTCATCTCAAGTAGTCTATTCTTGATTAGTTCTCGGGGCCTTACGTCAGTTGCCCCCCGCGGCCTGCACAATGCGCAGCAATCGGGCCTGCCAGCCGGGGGCCTAGCACCGCTCCGACCCCATACATAACCAAGGCGGGCCCCCTCTCCAGACCGCCGATTGTAGTGGTTTATACTTAAAATCAACATTTAAGTTTTTTACTGTTATTTCTGAAAAAAACCTCAAATCATGGTCTACAACAAATCGCACACGAGCTTGAACTCGCGGAAATCGTCGTTTTTCAACTCTCACCAGTTGGCACACCCTCCACAGCCAGATGTCTACTTTGTGGGTGTGGATGTCGGCACAGGTTCTGCCAGAGCATGTGTTATCGACACCAACGGTGTTATTTTGGGTTTGGCGGAACGGCCAATCACGAGGCACCAATTGAAACCCAACCATATCACGCAGAACTCGACCGAGATCTGGAACCTGATCTGTTTTTGTGTCAAGGCATGTTTGCGCGACTCGGGCGTGGATCCCGCCGAGGTTTTCGGTATTGGTTTCGACGCCACGTGCTCGTTGGTCGCGGTGTCGCAATCGACCGACCAGCCGGCTGGAGTCGGCCCTGATTTCTCTGATAGCAAGGAAAACATCGTGCTCTGGATGGACCACCGTGCCGAAACCGAAACCGATGTTATCAACGCCACAGGCGATAAGGCGTTGAAGTACGTGGGTGGACAGATGTCGATTGAGATGGAGTTGCCCAAAATCAAGTGGTTGAAGCACAACAGGCCTAATGGTTTGGGTGACTTGAAATTCTACGATTTGCCCGATTACTTGACCCACAAGGCCACGGGCTCTGAGGCCCGTTCGTTCAACTCTACCGTGTGCAAGCAAGGTCTCGTGCCTATTGGCGTGGACGGGTCCACCACGGGCTGGTCAAAGGAGTTTTTGGAACAAATCGACCTTCCTGAATTGGTTGCAAATGACTTCGAGAAGTTGGGCGGAATCCCAGGCAAAACAGGCACGTGGCTCAGTGCCGGTGACGTTGTCGGCAAACTCACGCCGCAATCTGCCGAGGAATTGGGCTTGACCACCGAATGTGTGGTGGGGTCCGGTGTTATTGACGCCTATGCAGGATGGATCGGTACGGTGGCCGGTAAGGTCGATCTTCCCCAATACCCCGAGTTGTCGCAAGAAACGGATGGCTCTATGAGCTCTGGATGCGGCCGCTTAGCCGCCGTGGCAGGCACGTCCACATGCCACATCGCCATGACAGAAGAGCCTTGCTTTGTGCAGGGTGTATGGGGTCCTTACAGAGAGGTGTTTGGCCCTGGGTTCTGGCTTGCAGAGGGCGGCCAGTCGTGCACTGGTGCACTCTTGGCACACGTGCTTTCGATTCACCCCTCCCACGGTGAATTGGTGCAGTTGGCGGAGGCGTCCAACTTGTCGAAATTCGACTACTTGAACTTGGTGTTGGAGAATATGGTATCCGAGCACGGCTCACGGTCTGTGGTGGCTTTGGCCAAACACATCTTTTTCTACGGTGACTTCCACGGCAACCGTTCTCCTATTGCCGATCCAAAGATGCGTGCGTCGATCATTGGCCAGTCCATGGACTCCTCAGTGAAGGACTTGGCGTTGCAGTACTTCGGTGCGTGTGAGTTTATCGCACAACAAACGAGACAGATCATTGAGGAAATGGAGAAAGGCGGCCACAAGATCAAGTGTGTATACATGAGCGGCGGGCAGTGCCGTAACGGTCTCTTGATGCGTTTGCTTGCGGACTGCACAGGATTGCCTGTGATTGTGCCTCGCTATATCGATGCTGCAGTGGTATTCGGCTCGGCGTTGTTGGGTGCCGTTGCCGCGTCGCAGATGGTGGAGGAGCACATCCTGACCAAGGGCCGCAGCAGAAAGACTCTGTTGTTGAAGTCGCAAACCGACTTGAACGTGTTGAGTAAGACCAGAACCCAGTCGCCTCCTCACTCACCTTACACGGCGCCATCCGCCACGGCTTCTTCGACAAACATGGCTGCGTTCGCGTATACCAGCGCCAGCCACCATAACCAGTTCACCATGACGCCTGTCGGAGAGTCGCAGGAGCCAGACTACTTCAACCAGACTGCCGCTCCAGCACCAAAGCAAGCCTCCAAGGCCGCCGGCACTGACTCGGAGTCGGAGGACGAGCAGACCTTGTCGTTTGGCCTGAAGCAGAACACGTCGCAGACCGTGCAGAAAGACCTTTCCAACAAGATGCATAAGTTGGACATCAAGCCCTTGACGAGCACTGCGAAGAAGCAGAAGAAGCCTCAGCACCAGGGTGACAAGTTGTGGCAGACCATGGAGAAGCTCACAGGCCCCGGAAGAGCGATCTTGCCAAGTGCAGAGAACCATCCCGACCGCCGCTTGTTGGCTGCAAAATACAAGATCTTCCTCGAGCAATGCTACAAGCAGCAAGAGTACAGAAAGCTTGTTGACGAGGTCGAAGCCAGCGCGTAAGCCTAGCGGCGCGTACGACTCATACGAGGCTCAGGAAGCCCGCTCAAGTGAACACTTGATTATACAGAATTAGAGTACATCATGCTCACCATTCCGCCTGTAGTTTCAGTAGAATTTTCAATAGCAGTTCTTGCTCCGACACACGGGGCCCCTTGTTTTATTCATTATGGCTTTTTTCTCTCGAATTTCGTCATTGCTCCGGAGATGGTATAGCATGGTATACAGTCAGCGGTTGGAAAACGCTGAGGACTTTATTGATGCGTTTCACGTGCAATTGGTTGCATCTGTCGAATACATTTCTGTTGAATACGCTTAGGCCTCATGAATGCCTGCTCTTGTATAATTTTCAAAATAAGTTAAGCTAGTTCTCATGAGGATGTTGAAAACTAAGGTGCGTAATCGGCGCTCCAGTCAGCCACAGTCAAGCTTCAGCCACAGCCAGCCATATCTCTACAGCCTATTTACCAATAATTCCATGCAGCAAATATACGATAGAATGCTTTCTGGAATGCAAGACCGTGGGGCTGGTCCACAAGAAAAGTGGCTAAAATAAGTTCTACCACTTTCAACTAATCTGTATCCTGGTTATCGACTGCGAAATACTATAAACTGTATCTAATGTACGAAGACCTCTGAAACATAAAAAGCACGTGCAAAAATCAGGTTCCACAATTTCGAGATAGCGAAGCCCTGAGCGATATTTCTGTAAGAACCAATTTTGCTGCCCCCGAGCGGAAAACTACATTTTTTAATGTGTGGTGTAGAAATTGGCGTATCAGCACATCACACACCCACACCTTGAACAATATTGTGTATGCGCCGCCACTGTGAGATATGTGCAGTGAATGAGCTAAAATTCGCCAAAGATCCACCCGGTATCGCGCCGGCAGGATCTGGTGATGTCACCCGCACCGTGCGTCTCCATACGCGCATCGCGGGATTGCTTTTTCAGCACACTAAATTGCAACACCTCACGTGACTGTTGCAAATATTTCGCAGCAATTTTCAGCCCCAAACGTGGGCAAGAGACACGAGAGAGTAGAAATGGCTGGGGTGATTACTTCGGGCAAACGACGAAACTGTCAATTTTCAAGACTTTTCAGGTTTTCAGAAACGCCCAAAGACCCATACATTCCGTCCTTTGGGCCCAGATCGATCTTTCCGGCACGAGTTGCTTCGCCGAAACCCGCGTCACGTGCGCTAAGCAAACTGTGGTTCATTATTACTAAGACGTGATTTCCAATTCCGATTCTTAAAAGATCCACAGTTGACACGAACTTACTCCATTTTATTTTTCACATTCTGCCTTTTTGGAACCGCCCGCCTCATCTCCAGCCGCACGTCTTGGCATTTCTCTGCATTATCTTCAGATTCGTCCTTTCATATATAATACCCATTATTTCTGGTGAGCAACATACATTTTTTCCATCTTCACTAATTTTCAACAAGCTAAATCAAGGTTTTATACTTCTATTATAATGGTGCAACTTCCGCCTTTATCGCCGGCCGTCTCTGAACGGGCCGAGCCTCAGGAATATGATATGGTCAGGGCCCTGAGGGTGCAAAGCCATGAGTTCCAAAGAGAACATCAGCCGCCAGTGGGCCTTGATAACAGAAACGTGCCTGTGCCAGAATACTATGAAAAAGAGCCCAATGTTGTCGAATACGGCAAGGGCGTGTTTGCTAATCCTGTCGGGAAACTCACCGACTATGCTGTGTCGTTGTTCCCTATCGCCCAGTGGATATTACACTACAATGGAAAATGGCTTTATGGTGACTTGGTTGCCGGTATCACCGTCGGTGTGGTGTTGGTGCCGCAGTCGATGTCGTACGCGCTGTTGGCCGGGTTGAGTCCCGAATATGGTCTTTACTCGTCTTTTGTTGGTGTGTTCATTTATGCCTTTTTCGCCACCTCCAAAGATGTGTCGATTGGCCCCGTGGCCGTGATGTCGTTACAGGTTGGTAAGGTCGTGGCCAAGGTGCAGTCCGAATACGGAGACACATACGGGGCCCCAGAGATCGCCACTTTCTTGTCGTTGATTTGTGGAGGTATCGCTGCCGGCATTGGTTTATTGCGTCTTGGCTTCATTCTTGAGTTTATTTCTATGCCTGCTGTCATGGGTTTCATGTCTGGCTCTGCATTCAATATCATCACTGGCCAGGTGCCTGCTTTGATGGGCTACAATTCTGCGGTGAACAGTAAAGTATCTTCGTTCCACACTGTGATTTCGACGTTGAAACATTTACCCTTGACCAACGTCAATGCGGCGTTTGGGCTTGTGCCTCTTTTCATCTTGTACGTGTGGAAATTTTCGTGCGACTATTTCGGCAAGAGATACCCAAAGAAAAAAATGTGGTTTTTCTACTTCCAGCAGTTGAGAAACGCCATTGTGATTATCGTCGCCACCGCCATTTCGTGGGGTATTGTCCACCCAGAATTGAAAAGATTCACGGGCAGCAAGTCGAGTTTCAAAGGCACGATCAAGACCATTGGTGAGGTCCCCTCTGGGTTGAGACACGTTGGAGTAATGTCCATTCCAGACGGTATCATCGATGCCATGGCGTCGGAGATCCCTGTGTCCACGATCATCTTGTTGTTGGAGCACATTGCCATCTCGAAGTCTTTCGGCAGAGTCAACGACTACAAGGTGGTGCCTGACCAGGAATTGATCGCTATTGGAGTGAATAACTTGATTGGTACGTTTTTCAACGCATACCCAGCCACGGGATCTTTCTCCAGATCGGCGTTGAAGGCAAAGTGTGGCGTGAGAACGCCGTTGGCCGGTATCTTCACCGGTGGTGTGGTGTTGTTGGCGTTGTACTGCTTGACTGACGCATTCTTCTACATTCCCAAAGCCACTCTTTCCGCCATCATTATCCATGCCGTGTCCGACTTGTTGACCAGCTGGAGGGCCTCGTGGAACTTGTGGGAAGTTGCTCCCGTCGACTGTGGGATCTTCTTGATTGCCGTCATCATCACCGTGTTCTCGTCGATCGAGACCGGCATTTACTTTGCCATGGCAGCATCTGCAGCAGTGCTTTTATTCAAGGTCGCCAAGCCCACGGGCCAGTTTTTGGGCAGAATCCGCGTTGCCGAGGTGGTCAATCCCGTGATCCAATTCAAGGAGGAGGACGCTGTTTCCAACGATAGCTCAAACGACGATATCGAGATCCAGCAGGTGTTGTCTCGTGAACTGTACCATTCCACAGACGCTAGCAAGCACAAGGTGAAGGACTACTATGAGAAACTACACGTGCCAACAGCGGGCCAGCTCGTCAAGGAACACCCCAACGTCAAATTTGTCACGAAATGGGTACCTTTGCTGAAGAAAACGTTCAATCACGATATCGACGTGCTCCCACCGCCACCGGGCGTGATTGTTTTCCGGCCCGTGCAGTCGTTTTCGTACCCCAACGCATCTGACTTCATTGACCAGATAAGTGACGAGGCCAAGAGGGTCACGCGCAGAGGCAAGCCTTACGCCAAGGGCTCCGCAGGAGACAGGCCGTGGAACGACCCGGGTCCGTTGAGATGGAGCTTTTTGAAGAAAAACAAGCATGTGGAAGAAGACTCCGTGCCCGACGAAAGGCCTCTTCTACGCATTGTGCACATTGACTTCTCGTGCTCCCCCTCTGTCGACTCAACCTCCGTGCAGGCGTTGGTTGACTTGAGAAGAGCGTTGAATAAGTATGCTGACAGGGAGGTGGAGTTCCATTTCAGTGGGATTCTTTCGCCATGGGTCAGAAGAGGGTTGATCAAAGCTGGCTTTGGTACGTATGGTGAAAACGAGTTGGTGAGCGAAAAGACATATGTGAACATTGCCACGAAGGAGACCGACTTGGAGAGCGCGGCCTACCATGCGGCCGTCGGCACCAACACGCCTTTCTTGCACATGGATATCCCGGACTACCAGTAAGTTGGCATTTTATGTACATTATAGATCACAACACGACATCTCACGAGTGCTGATTGTAGAAAGCCACGCCCGCCAAGGAAAGATCAATATCCCTCTGTTGCGGCCATGCAACGCGTAAAACTTTCTCTTCTTCAAAGATTTAATAAGTTTTTTTTTTTTTAAAGATATATCACATTATAGGACACTCTCGTTAGAGTATGACAGGCACACCCAAACAAGCGCAAAAACTATACAACATATAGAAAAAACCTATAATAGATCGCAACATTCGCTCAAGGAAGGAAATATGGATTATGTATACTGCTTTCGTTTCTTTACTTTTCTTCTTTTGCTATATAAACATCAGGGGAAGAAACAAAACAAAAACAGACCAGTGGATTTTCGAAACAACTCCATGGCCTGATTTGGTTTGAGTCTATAATTTGCTACAGTTCATCGTAGGAGGGCCAAACGCTCGAATTCCTACTTTTTTTTTTTTAAAGATATATCACATTATAGGACGCTCTCGTTAGAGTATGACAGGCACACCCAAACAAGCGCAAAAACTATACAACATATAGAAAAAAACCTATAATAGATCGCAACTTCACCCCACGCATCGTTTGGCGACACGAGATCTCTCATCGGAAATGAATCCGCTTTGATACCTCTACCCAGAATGAACTCAACTAATCAGCTTTTTTTTTTTTTTTTATAAAGACTTATCAGACTTTCCTACATGATTTTCAGTTCATGATAAGCTTGCCGCACAAAAATACGTGGCAGGCAAAATGGTGTGCAGACATATCTCAGTGAAAGTCTCATTGCAAAAACAAAAGAAGACCACCGATTGAAATCCTTTATAACATATTGCAAAAAAATTTATTTTTTCAAATAACCCACATATATTCAACTCTTTTATTTAAGTTTGTCTAACATGCTAAAAAACATGACTTTTGGTTGCGACCATTCCAGGTAGAAAACACTGTTTCCCGTCCGATCAACGTTAGTTAACCTGCCTAGGGCCTTACTGAGTAGTGTAGTGGGAGACCATATGCGAAATTAAGGTGTTGCAATCTTTTTAAATTTTTTAGCGTCACAAATGTCAGTGTGGTATCGAGGCCAATTTTTGATGCCAATTGATAAAAAGCAGATTTGAAAAGTTTTTGCGAATGCGTGGCCTTTCGAATTTGTACAAGCTTCTAGACACGTGTTCCCTTCACAATAAGATAGTCGTTTTCGGATAATCGAATCTGAGTCATTATGGCCGGTTCAACGCTATGGCTCTAATCATGAACCACATTATCCATACGCTCATTGGCCAGACAATGACTTGTACCAAAGGCTCGGTTGTCGAGAAGCGTTTCTGTGATGCGGGATTGTTTGACCCGTGAATGTATTGACAGGCTGCAAATGGAGCCTTGATATTGGCGATCACGCTTTTTAATGCTAGCCATGTATTTACTACGCTGAAGAGTTCTTGCTGGAAAAAGCGTCTTTTCGATAGAGTACCATTCAGTGTATACTTAGTAGTGAACTCGAGGAAATAGAACTAATTAGATGATGCACTTTGAGAAACACATACCGTTAGTCACACTAATAACCTGCTCATTGTGCCTTCGTGCCTGACGTCCCTATCAGATAGACCTGTTGAAAGAATGAAAACAGTCACGCTAATGAAAATGGAGATTGTGGATACGATGGTTTGATCTTGTTCGCTTGCAACTAACTCTGTGAGGCAATTGTGCCAAAATCTCTACGTACTCTAATTGACTAGACCGACTGCGAGAGGCCAGATGGATTCTTAAGATAGTTTACGTTGTGACACCCTTTTCTTCTGTTTAAACTCCCTTGTTCAACCCAGACACAATGTTCTGTATAAAGCAAGAAAAAAATCATTCAAATTCGATCGTCTGCACCTAAGAAGTCAAGTTGAACAAATCTTATGCAACTTCACCTGTGAAGGTCGTTTGTGACCACACAGTGACTTCGAAAAGACGTAAATGCTAAGAAATTAAGGACTGTGGCTCCTGACCTTGGGCAAAATTAAGATTTATATTCATTTTTCAGTAAATAGACCGATCATGGACAGAATCTCAACTCCATTTCGATCACAATCTAATAATCACATTGGTCTAAGGGGAGTAAACTTACATGTCCTGAGCATCTTGCTCCCACCGAACATCACCGCTTAGCAGGCATCTTTGAGTCTTGTATTAATGGCAATCAAAAACTGATAGCCCCAAGCTTCCCTAAAAAATGCCTCTTTGATATAGTCGAAGGAATAGGCCAGAATCGCACCAATAGTTATCAGCAAAGATCATGCTACAGTGAGAGTTACAACAAATGGATAGTACATTCAAAAGATCAAGGAAGTACGTAATATTGAGCTGGAAGATTAGTTGAACAAAGTGCCAATGTCAGCAGGCATCTCGTCGATCTGGGTGGAGTAGAACTTCTCGATCTCTCTCATCATACCAACGTCCTGGCTGGTGACGAAGTTGATGGCAACACCCTTTCTACCGAAACGACCACCTCTACCAATTCTGTGGATGTAGTTCTCCTTGTTGGCTGGCAAGTCGTAGTTAATAACCAAGGAAACCTGCTGGACATCGATACCTCTGGCCAACAAGTCGGTAGAGATCAAGATTCTCGAGGAACCGGATCTGAACTCCTGCATGATGGTGTCTCTCTCCTGCTGAGGCAAGTCAGCGTGGATGGAGGAGACAGTGAAGTTAGCGCTCTTCAACTGGGCGGTCAAGGTCTCGACCTTGGATCTGGTGTTACAGAAGATAACGGCCTGGGTGACAGAGATAGAGTCATACAAGTCGCACAAACAGTCGAACTTGTACTGCTCCTCCTCGACGTTGATGTAGTACTGCTTGATACCCTCCAAGGTCAACTCGTCCTTCTTGACCAAGATTCTGACTGGGTTGTTCATGAACTTGGTGGTGACCTCCAAGACGTCCTGAGGCATGGTGGCGGACAAAAGCACAACCTGGGTGGTCTCTGGCAACAACTTGAAGATGTTGTAGATCTGCTCCTTGAAACCAGAGGACAACATCTCATCGGCCTCATCCAAGATGAACATCTTGATCTTGTGGGTCTTGAAGTATCTTCTGTCGATCATGTCGTAGACTCTACCTGGAGTACCAACGACAATTTGGACACCGGATCTGAAAGCCTCGATGTCGTCAGCCATAGAAGTACCACCGATAGAGGCGTGCACGGAGACGTTCAAGTACAAACCGATCTGGGAGATGACATTCTGGATCTGCAAGGCCAACTCTCTGGTTGGGGCCAAGATCAAGGCCTGGGTGGCCTTCTCGTTCTCGTCAATGTTCTGCAAAGCGGAGATGGTGAAAGTAGCGGTTTTACCGGTACCAGACTGGGCCTGGGCCAACACATCTCTCTTCTCAGTGATTGGCAAGATGGCTCTCTGCTGAATGGCAGAAGGAGCCTCGTAACCGTAACCGAAAATACCACGAACAATCTCGGGCTTAAGGTTCAAGTCGTCGAAAGAGTACACGACATTGTCGTAGTTACTCTCGATCAAGTTGGCGTCGACTTCGGTGATTCCGTTAGACATGATGTTATGATAATGTGTCTGTCTGTGATGGGCAAGTCTACTGGCGGCGTTTTTTTTTCTTTGATCGCTAGCTGGGGCCGCACTGCATGGCCCAATTTCGCAGCAAAATTTTCACCGCCGGGTAACCCCTCAAGCGGATCTCTCCCCAGTGCCAGCGGCTGGCACTATGCGGTGAAGATAAGTCACTATGCTCAAGTTTTTCATTTTTTCGGGTCAGAATAAAACTTATGAGATTTGCGATGTAAATATTTAGTGTTATTGGTTTTTCAATACCCCTGTGATAATAATATTCAAACTATTGCGTTATTTGAGTCTTTACCGCTGTGGTGCCGATTGGCTGCGTTTTTGCAAGGCGCGAATGCGCTTGCATAAGTCCGTTAGGCGCCCCTTCCCACACGGCCACAGCGAAGGTCAACCACCGCTCGCACAGGGGGGGCTCGGAATCTTGAGACCGATGGCTGCAAAAACGAGCAGCTATGGTCATCAATAGAAACGTCGTTTTCGGGATTTTTTTCAAACAGACCGATAGTCACCAAAACTTATTTAGTTCGCTTTGATATCGTTGCATGCCCAGGCCATAATCATTATAATTACCTGTTCTTCAATAGCCATGAGGACCAGGGCGGGTGATGAAATATGATACCGAGAATTCTGGAAAAAAGCCCGAAGCCTGAGAAACGATGCTCCCATGACTAGTCCCAGACTCTTTCCGGGATGTTCTCTTTAAATTCCCATGGAAAAATCTTGGGCAACTCGTCTTCATACCCAGAAGTCTCAGCTAAGATAGGTTCCAATGCGCCTCTAATACCTTCTCTCGAATAATTCCCATTGCTTCTGTTATTCTTTGATTTGGAAAACAGGTTGTCTAGGGCATCATTTAGCTCTTCAATGGAATCCGCTTTCCCATCGGCTACTGAATCTTTACGGGCCACCATCAAGGGATGATGTGGGATATAATCAGAATGCTCATCAAAAACTCTTTCCGCAACCTGTTCTGTGTGAAGGCCGAAGTCAGAGTTGATTTCACGCACACTTGATTCCGTGTTCCTTAGAGAATCATGACCATGGGATGGCGTCTCAAAAAGCCGAGAAGCTTCTTCTGTGCTCATGGCATGTTCTCTATGACTCTGTTCCTGATAGATAAAACTGCCCCAGTCGTTGTCGGTTTTCTGCAAAACCAGCCCCGATTTCATGGGCGAGGTTTTGGGTGGGCTTTCTGTCGTAGCATCCCAGTAATGAGCATTTACGTCAACAGGGCTTTTGAAATGCGAATAGTTCGAGGGATCGCATAGATCTGCGGGAGTCTTTACCTGAACCGCGCTTGAAACTTTTGAGGAGGAGGGGAGGCTCAATTCGTTGATCATAGCCGGAAATCGTTGCCGACGTAGTATGGAGTCCACCAGCTTGCCGTGAGAATACTCATACCACTGTTGCCACCATCTTTTGAAAATGGAAGAGTCTCCATTATTCCAAGGCTTGACGGGCCCAATAAAATGAAGAACACTAATTCGAGCATTCAGTTTACCCGTCGAAAAATGCTCTAGAGCCACTTCACCATATGCACTAACACTCAAGCTTTCAAAGTTTTTGATCAAGTTTGGGCTCGTTGATTTGTCTGACTTTTCTTCACTTCCCCGATGGCCGGGAGCAGACAGGCGGGTTTCGGGGTACTCAAAATGACTCAGAGCAGGATAATATTGATACTGGGCGCTGGGGGTGGTATTGTACAAGAACGGGATTCGTATCCAGTTTGTCCCTGATACTAAAGAAGGCTGTGGTTGTTCTTCATTAGAAGCCAAGGCCTTCGAGACCCAATCAGGGTTTGCGTTGAAATACTGGTTGAGCAAGCCTTGGTCAGCACCATCAAAAGACGCATCATTGCTGTTTGAAACCACGAGTTCAGTCAAGCTCAAAAAGTCAGTCTGGTTAGGGATCAACGCAAATACGCCCGAATTGAATATATCGGGAAATCCCGCATCGGGCGCCGCCAAAATCTTCCCCTTTGGGAAGTCTAGCTTTAGCAAATTCGTGACGGGATTTTCACCCTCGAGAGGCAACACGTCTGCATCGAGGTATAAGATTTTTTCATAGGGGAGATTCCACAACTCGATTTTTGTGTATGTCTTCGCAAGTTCCGGCCGTTTCAAGTCGTGTTCTAGTTTATGCCGAAGCAGAGACTCCAGCACTTTCGTGTCGATCAACTTATCCCAAGTTTCACGCAAAAGGTCTAGCTGCCAGTTTTTTAGTGCAGCGAGATCGATCAAGATGACCATTTCTACATCTTTTTGCCGAATTTTGCGCAAGACATGGCCCAATACAAGCGCTCCAGGTAAGTACTTCTCATCGTACAATAAAGTGGCGACGGCGTTCATGGTGAGTTTTCGAGCACTCAATGATCAAATGTTGGTTTCTGAGTTAAAAGTTTCTGAAATGTTTGCTCTTGTTCTATGCTTTTTATTGTTGGGTGTTCGAGCTTATCAGTTCTTATCTATTGGGAGGGAGTGCACGTGGATCAAATGAATGAAAGATGTATATGGCCTTGTTTTTGAGCAATTTGCTTTATCAATGATCAATTTCCAAAAACACACAAAATAAAAAGGTCGGAGATGACAGAAGTTCGTGTTATAAAGCAGAAAAGAAGGTTTTGTGGGGAATGTGAGATCTCGAAAATACGTCGAAATGAGGCGACGGAGCGGGGCAGATGGCGCGGGCGCTCTGGGGTATTGATTTTCCAGAAATTTTATCCGAGAGAACGATGAATTCATGATGGTAGTATTGCCCCAGAAATTTTTGCGAAACAAGTCTCAGAAAAGTTTGTTCCAATCAGCCGAAAACGATCCATAAACGAAGTCTAAGCGGTATCGTGAGCGACTTTAGTTGCCTTTGCTAATGAAATATAAAATGTGCTATTGTTTTCTCACGATGCAGGCTTATTGACTTGGGACTGGGTCGTATGAGCATGGGCACTGATAGGCTAGCCAGTCAGCCGCATGACGGGGCCGCCGGTCGTATCGATGGTGCACTCTTGTTTTCAGCTGAACTTAAAGTCCCAGGGTGGTGAAATTCTTGTCTAGATGATGAAACATGAATTCGTCCAGATACACAGAAGTTATTGCTACTTAATGAGATGCGTGCACAGTCCCTAGTTACTTCTGTATCAGGATCGCAGGATATGAGTATTCCATCCCGTCTTTTATTCTGGTGACGACTAATTTTTCCGAACGAAGTCAAACCTGATCTCGTTTTTTAAAATTGTCTTTCCTGGTTGCTATGAGAAGTCTGTATTGTTTTCGTGTTGACCTTAAGACGGCAATACGTCAAATAAGGCTCAAACCGATTGTGAACGAAACTAGCCCTTTCAAACAAAACGTAACATTGGTTGCTTTGCCGGATGCAGAGGCGTGTAAACAAAGGTGTTATACATTGCACGAAGATATGGATCAGATCGTGTTATATCAAGCAAAAGAAAAATAAAAAAATCAAATCACTACCGAATCTTAAAATTGTCTCGCGAATCATTCAACGACCCCGATCAAGGCGCCAAAGCGCTCAATGTGACTTACCAGAAAGCCCACCAAATAACAATTTGCCTGGTGTGTTCTCTAAATTCTGCGGAAAACTGAATGGAATTATTCATACACGGCAGATCATGCTTTTACCGCTTCAGACCGCAACTGATAAAACCTCTAGTTGAGAAAGTGAGGCTGCGAATGCATGATACAATAATGATAACAAATACAAAATATATTGGTCTAACGAGTTTCTAGCCATTTGAGACTTTCAGCAAATCAAGCACAGTCAAACTGGACTGCTCGACTGTTTTTTTGAGACGAATCCTTAGAGGCTCACATCTGCCATTTGGACATAAGCTCCTTATATGATAAGGCCAGACTCTCGGCAAAAAACCGGCAGGAATCATCATCAAACTATTCTAAACAAACATGTCAGAAGCAAGCCTAACATACAATCCCCCCACACATTCTTAAGATTCGTCACTAGCGCCAACAACATGACGCAGAACCTACACTAGCTTCACAGTAAAAGATATGACATTAGATATACAGGACCTTAACGGGAGTAGGACCAGACGTTCTTCAACAAACCGTCCTGCTGGGCCAATCTGTTCAAGGAGTCGTCAGCCTCGCCTCTGGATCTGATGTAGCCGGACAAGGCGTAGGTGGTGTTGTCACCTGGGATGGCTTTACCCTCAGCATCGACGTTGGCGATGTTGATCTGCACGGACGCGTGGTCCTTGGCCTTGATGATTCTGTTGGAAGCAGAACACTTTCTTGGCACGTACAATTCGACCTAAAAAGGGGTTAGTGATTGTTTTTAAGGGCTATACCTTGTGAATGAGGGCGTTTGAGGCGGCTATTGAGTGCTTTGGAATGGGGTATAAGTGCCGTTTGGACCGTCTCAGAATCCGGTCGAAATCTTTTGATTCCGATACTATTTCTGCAATTCTTGAAAGTAAATGTTGTCACGGGGAATTCGACTTTTCTAAAAATACAGCTTTTGCGTGTAATTATGGGCTAGTACGAATATGGCATTCCCTCATATGCCCTCCAAAACACCTTTCTCGTATATCGTATGGTGGGGTGCAATCAGGCTGATCATATGAATATTGACGCTTCCTCACGGGTTTTCTGCACTGGTATATCCAAATCTATGGCTTCTCAAAATCACGATTCTAACGGCGCATGTTACATACTAATTGACCCTTATCGTTCTCCATTTTGTATGATGTCTAGTTGGATATGAAAAACCCGCTTCGAAATTTTTTTTTCCTCACTTGGCCAATGCGCAGCGACCCAGAGTGCGTGCAGGCAGACTGGAGGCACGGGTGTGCAGATAAGCCTTAGGGCTCAAGCCCTATACACTGGTGTGCATTGCCAGGCCCAGCGTATCTTTGTCAATAAAAGGGAAACAAAACAAAAGATTGTGATTGGTGTTGATATTTTCTTTTCTGATTTCTGCTTTTACAGCATTTTCCTGTTTCAGGTGTGGGAAGTGCCGATTGCTATGAGTGTAGATGCTCCAGCATCTCGTATGCTCGCCAGTATTGTTGTTAGTCATGGTGATATTGACTATATTATGGGATATCATAACTATCCGTAATACTTTTGGGTTATATGAATATTATATTTTTTATCAGTTAAATTATAGGCGGGATATCAACTATGCATGATATATCACCACATCTTCGTCATGAAGTTTGATGACTCTGGGGATTTGGTGCACCGGGATTTCATGCACCTTAGAGTCTTGGACCAGCCAGTGAGGCCTGAAAAGAGCAAAATCACTACAAAAAGGGGTTCTTTACGAGTTCTTTGTGTATTCGTTCCAAATTGAACGCAAACCTCATAATTGCCAGGGACGAAAAAGACCCATACAAGCATATCACCAAATTAGATAATATGGTGCGAGGCTTAACTTAGCCTATTCTTCCACTACCATATCAAAAACATCCTAGTATCCCAAACCAGACACGTTTTTAATTGACCAATTTCGACTAGATCTATTTCATTTCTTCAGCTGCTTTCTACTTACTTACGGGTTTGGCATTCTCTTATCCTTATCCTTTTACATAGTATTATCGCTCGAGACCGGCGTAGAGTTTTCAAACTCTTGAACTTCATTCAAAGATCAAACACTGTCGCGACTCGAAGATTTCTGAATGGCTCAATTCAAACTGTTTCAAATGTCTCAAATTAGAAAAACTTGGGAGATTTAGTATACGCATCCAGTAGGCCCGAGGCTTGCAAGTGATGGGGCCCATGAATTCGGGAATTGCTGAAAATGCTGACTTCCTCCAGTTTAGTCAGGATATCAAGACACGCAGCGTCCACTGGGCAGCTCCACTTTCCGCCGCACTCATAAAGTGAAATATATTAATACACTATAGGCTATATTATAGATCCCGATAATTTTTGGCGATACTAAAATGGATTTTTTAGTCATATTATATTAAATTAGTACAATGCATCTTAACTCCATGTTGGTGGCAGTCAACGCATCATCGGAAAACTTAAGAAAATTAAATTGGTTTGTGAACACCGTCAAAAAGGTGTACTCTCGAAGACGGCGCGAATCACCGGATGGGCTCGCATTGCTGACCCTTCTGTTGCGAGAGTCGAAGCGGCAGGTAGGGGAGTGCAGCCGTTAGGGCGATGCCAACCTAATTAATTTTCGTGTGTTGCCAAGCCAAGTTATCAACGCAAGGCACGGCAGCGAAGCTGGCTAAGGTTTTATATAACTATATTGGTAGTTAGTTTTGTGGAGAGCAAGGTAAGCAGTTCTGGCTCCCAGTCCTTATTCATATGTATCAAGCAAGAATAAGTAGTACGAAACTTGCTATCACCATTTGTTCGTCCACTAAAGGTTCGAGCGCGGTTTTTGCAGACCGATAGTGGTCCCAGATCGGGTGCAAATTGAGTACATCTGGTACAAGTTTAAGAAGTATTGTTCACGAAAACCGAGCATATTTAACAAATATGGTTTTACATCGTAATCGTGTTAAAACATCTTGCAAAGAAAAGATTCATGAAACTTACCTCTAGTGTCAACTTAATGGTGCACTCTCTGCTGAGTCCGGTCACGGTATCGCTATGGGCATCACCAAGAACCAAAACAATGATACCAAACAGGCGGGAAAACGGCTCACAAAAATCAGAATTTGAAACAATTTGTCAAATCATGATTAATAACTCTATCTGCAGTCACCCAGCCCAAACACTTCCTCACTTTAAGCTCAATACGGCAACAGACTCCACATGGTGCGTCTGCGGGAAGAAATCGAACCCCTTCACGCTTTCAACCTTGTACTCACTGCCCGCCGTGGTGTTGTGAATAAACCACTCCACATCACGAGCCTGGGAGTGCACATTACAGCTGATATACACGATTTTCGCCGGGCGGTACGCCGCCAACTGGTTCAAAAACACGTCGTCACAGCCTTTCCGAGGAGGGTCCAAGATCACCGCCGTGCGGGCCGCTGGAGTATCGATTTCTTTGAAGATTTCCTCGGCCTTGCCCACAATGAAGCTTGCATTTTCAACCTTATTGTTCTTTGCATTCCGCTCGGCAAACTTGACGCTATCGGCACTCACTTCAACGCCAATCACTCTGGAAACGCCTCCCAGGCACGTGACCGAGAAAAGACCCGAGCCACAGTATGCGTCAACCAAGAAATTGTCTTCGCCTTCTTTCCCCGGGATCTGGAGGTTCTCCTTCACGTAGTTTGTCACGATGGGCAAAATCAGGTTATTGTTCTGGAAAAACTCGCCCGCGCTGAACTCAAACGTGTATCCGTTCACGTACTCTGATACCACTGTGCGGGGATTGGTCACGCACGTTTTCATCAATTTTTTGTCTCCCTCATAAACCTCAGCCGTCGAGATCTCATTGTTCGTATCGGTGGAGCCCGTGGTCACCTCAAACTCGCCGTTTTCTCGCGGCAAAAGCGTGTTTTCACGCAAAAGAATCGTGGCGCCGCGCTTATATTTGGTGAACTCATCCGTGAACCGTGCACGCTCGTTTTTCATGCCTTGATTCACGATTGGCGTGCCGATAGAACACTCCTCAATATCTAGGATCAGCTGGCTGCCGCCCAGCACGTTTTCGCGCCACTCAGGACGTCCCTTAGTGCCAAATCCAACCGAAGGTCTGGTATAGTCTTGGGGAATTTTATTTGGCACGTTGAAATGCGGCGTGAGTTTCGTGCGGTAGTCATATTGTAATGGCGACGCCTGCGTGTTTGCCACATCGGGCAACTCACCAGCAAAAAGCTTGGGTGCAAAGTATCGGTAGGCATTCACAATCGTTTGTCTCTTGAACTCTAGCTGCGTATCGTAGTCCACGTTTTGGTACTGACACCCCGAGCACTTGCCGAAATACTTACATCTGATCAACTCATCCTTCCGTTCGGGCGAAGGCGAAGTCACTTGAAGAAGATCACTCTCGACAAATAACGGGTGGGACTTGAAAACGCGGATGGTGGTGATATCACCTGGGAACGCAAACGGCACCACAACAATCTGGCGTTTTTCGGCGTTTGCAGGGTGTGGTATAAGCGCAAGACCATCACCGTTCGACGAAAGACGCAAAATCTTGACGTTTTCAACAACCCGATGGTATATCTCCTCGACCGACCGGTCATTAAGCAATTCTGGCATATCATTGTGAATATCCGTCTCTGCAAGGCTATTTTCACGCATAATCTCCCGGATTTCGAACTGTAACACGCCCATCGGCGCCGTAGGGTCCACAGGCTTGGCCTTATATTTGCGCTTGCTTTTTTTTTGCTGCTTCACTTTCTTCACCGCCGGCTTTTCAGAAACTAGCTCTGGAACGGCCGTTTCGTGGCCTTCCACAACGGGTATCGTCTCTGCTGAAGGCGTCATTCTTTTTTTTCAGTGTCAAATTTTATGCCTCTTGGTTGAGAGAAACGAACAATCTGGAAATTCAATGATTCCAAACGTTCTTCGTTATAAGTTATTTAACATTCTATGCTTATCGTGTTTTTTCGGCGTTCCTGCATACCGTCTCATCGCACTTACGTGATGCAAACTGTACCGCTAATTATTGGTCGCGACCGGTCCCTTGCGTAAACAGACGAATATTATGATTGGATCAGGGTACCATTTTTTGTTTTGGCCTTGTTCAATCGGCCCCGGAAAATTTCTTTTCTATTAATGAACTCATTTGCATTGTTCCGGGGAAGCTGGATTTCATGACATGCTTGCTGCCCTCGAGGTAGCCATAGCGTTGACATGACGCGCACGTGATCAAATCAAGCAATTTGAGCTGCAACCATTGGCAGCCATTAGCATTCACTTTTGCTTGCAGATCGAAATTAGTGATTCAAATACGACATACAATATCAACATATCGTGATACCCGCACATCTCTAAGTCCCTGATGCTATATCAAGTCTAAAGTAACCACACTGAGGCCCAATCCCCAGACTGCGGCTATAGCAATGCCTGCGTAAATGATGCACCGCCCAATGATCTCAACATCGTACCGTGGCCGGAAAACCCCACTTATCTTCACGTTGACCCCATTTTCACTCTGTTTTCCCTGGTAATCAAGTAACTCATACGCGTCAATATCGTTGTCAGGAGACATTGTCACCGTTACGGGTGAAAGGACGCTGTCAAGATCGGCCAAAGGCTCGTTTCTCATGTTCGAGAGCGACTGACTGCGCACTTGGCGATTGGTCTTTTTTGTGTGTGCTGTAGAGATGAAATGGCTTCTCGGAAGATTCACGCCAATCATCTTGTATAGAGGGGGAAGAATCGTGAAAACAGCCGGTTTTGAGAGTGTTTTCCACACCACAACCAAGCTGACACCAACAACGAACCGCACAACAGACACGATAATTCCAGAGTCAGCATTGTAAGGGATCAAGAGAGGGTCATGAAAGGCATTTAATTTCGCGAAAAATCCCGTGAGAACACACAAGTAATGCGCCAAATCCAAGCCGATAAGCACGCCAATAAATGCCACGGAATCGTCGAAACAAGGACAGTCGTCCACGGGCTCAGGGTGGACGTGAATAAGAAAGAGGTGACCAGCTATAATAAAGAAAATCGTTGTTGAGATGCCGAGCCATGACGAGTTTCGGGCTGAATATAAAAGCCACATATCCCATTTCTCGCCGAAAAGATGCCTGAACAAAAATAGGCCGGATCCAAGCAAGATCCCCGTGGATATATCGAAAAAGCCATGCATACCACAGTAAAGCCTGCCCAAGATCAACGAGAAGTAGTAAACTGCTAGAAGTGCCACTAGCGCAATGAAAGATGTCGTTTTCATGGTGCCATATAGTTCTAGAAGCTTAAATAAAAGCACCAACGTGACCGCTGTGGCGTTGGCAGAATGCGACGATGGCCAGCCGTATTCTTGCGTCGTATACGACAGCATGGTGATTCTGTGTAAGGGAGGAGAACGGGGCCTGGGCAAACAGAGCATGTCTTTGCAGAAACCAGTGATGTAGATGCCCAATCCGAGCACAATCACGAGATCTCTGCCCAATTTGGATGCACCGAACCAAAACAGTGGTGGGAGCATCAATACGTAGAATGTGTGTGAGGCCAAATTGGCCGTCCAGGCGAAGTATGCATCTAGTATAGGGTGCCTCACAGAGTCCTGCAATCGGGCTAGTATTTCCGTTTCCTTGCGCACAATCGGGAGACATTTGTGGCGGAAGTTGAACCTCCACGGCGCGAGCCGAGACTTGTAGTGGTCACTCGATTTGTTGCCGGCATCTTTTTCGTGTAACTGCGACTTCTCCACATTGGCGATATCCACCACTCCAGATGATGGCTCAATGGTGGAGTTCTTATTGTGGGAAGGGGATATTTCGGCCAGATAATGCTTCCTGTTGCGAGTGGACATCTCCGTTTCAAGCTTGATTCTAGGGCTTGGTTCTATGCTTTATGTGAGTGAATATACGTGTGATGGGTCTAATTTGGGGTGCTCCATGTTGTTTCGAGACGACTGGCCGCGCAAAGTGCCTTGGATCTATCTGATGCGCGTGCGTGCATGCACACATAAGTCGCGCGGACCCTGCCCTGCGAGTCCCACACATAGGCACGCGAGTAAATCAATTCGCCATGAGTGGCTGGTATAGATTTTGATCTTCTGCATCCAGAAATGACAATGCGATTACCATCCAGATAGGCGCCTAATTCCGATGACACTTGAACATGCTCCCTTTGTTCCTCACTCTCCAGCCCCTTCTAATGTCTCAACTCCAGTACGAGGAGTCTTTAAATGTAAATGCGTAAAAGACAGAAATCTTGAATTCCTCGGTTTCTAGGGCCCTAGAGGATTGTGCACTTCTTTGACTTCTTTTTCCGCGTAAACGCGAACTCTTCGTCATTATACCGCAGGGGTGGCTGAGTTGTGTATGGGTTTGAATCGTAAGGCTCCTCGGTCAAAGGCGCATCAAGCAACACGCTTGAGCTCATCGAAGTGTTTTTGAAGTGACCTCTTTTATAACTGGCCGAGCTGTTATTACGCGTGTGGCCTGGCCCACGGAGCTTAGAGAGCCGCTTACGCAGTTTCTCCACCTGATCCGCCATCTCCCGCTCCTTTTGAAACTTCGAAAGCGCGAAGTCAAACACCGTTTTCACATTAGTCATGGTCTTAGCCGAGCACTGGATGTACGCAACAGCATTTATTTCCTGTGCCACCTGCAAAGGCACGCCATCGTCGATTTTCAGCTGCAAATCGCTTTTTGTCCCGACCAAAATCACGGGGATGCCGGGGCAGAAGTGGTTTACCTCAGGGTACCAAGTATCCTTGACGTTCTGCAAAGAGACCAAGTTGTCTATCGCAAAACAAATAAGGATAAGGTCAGTGTCCGGGTACGATAACGGCCGAAGGCGATCGTACTCCTCCTGGCCAGCGGTATCCCAAAGCGCCAAGTCAATGTGTTTGCCGCCGGGAGAGCGCACCGTGGTCACGTAATTCTCGAAAATCGTCGGCACGTAGATCTCAGGGAACTTCTGCTGCGCGTAACTGACCAACATACACGTTTTCCCGCAGCCGCCGTCGCCAACAACAACAATCTTCATGCTGTATGCAGAGTTCTTCAGCACCTGCTCAAGCATCTGGTACGCGGGGGCTTCCGGGTTCACCTCGACTTTCTGCCCGTAATTACCCGTTGGGGATGACCGCGCCTCATACGGATTGAAGTAGCCGCTGTTGATTTCTGGCGAGTTATACTGTGAGGGTCGGTTCGACATTTGAGGGTTGTTTTCTAGTGAATAAATAGAAGATCAGAAGCAGAACTTGACGGATTACTGCAGCCTTCTTATCGGGACTTTTCTTGAGTGGTAGTTAAGTTTTGGGTTCCAGATGGCCGTCAGAAAGAAACACGCTAATATTAGAAATCAACACTCGTTTAGCAGGAGTGCACAAGCGATTGCCGGCAAGGGGAACGAGAGTCTGCGAGATTCCTGCATCACGTGACTCAAGAAGCAGCCGTCTGTTGATGACGCGGGTGCGAGCATTGGCAGCACATTTACAAGACAGGAGCGTGTCCTGGTGCTAGTATTTACAGCCAGAATAATACATTGTAATTTTGCCATGTTCTTTCTTTCTTTCTTTCTTTCTTTCTCAATTCTTTTTTTCCTTTTTTTTTCTGTCTCGTGAGGTTAGTGGGGAAGTCCGATGTCTGAATGGGGAACGAGATCATGGCGAGTGATCAGGGTTGTACTTAGTGGCTGATCTGTGGGGATCAACTTCACGAATAATCATACTAGAAAGACGGTGATAGTCGTGTTTTACACCTTATCGGCCAGTCATAAAACCTCTGGTATAAGTACAGAGAAAAAAAAAAAAGATTCTGATCTTTCTGTTGAGTGCTAACCGCGAAGGTACGCCCGCATGGCGTAAATAGGCGAGAACCTCTGGAAAGATAGAACTGGGGAGGCAGAATCAATCACCTAGAAAATTCTATTAGAGGTTAATTAACTTCTGGGCTCTTTTCGCAAGTTTTCGCTTACCACGTTGATGTCTGAAACGATCACACACTTTGGAAAAAGACGAGGATATTGCCTAGAGAAGTTTTATGAAGATGTCGTTTTTGCTGTGAGAAGCATAATCTCAACCAGCTTTTGGAATGTATAGCCTGGTTAATCTTCAACCAACATTCTTGAAAAGGGCCTCATTGTATCTACATGTGACTATACCCTTGTGTCTCTTGAATTCCGGCACTTGACGCTCATTGTGAAACCCTAATGTATCCAAAGAGCCTTCCTCGTGAATGACGTGAGAGTCAATAGTCAATCAGTTATTGCTTCGAACATTGTTGAGCTGAAGGGTATCGAGGGGACCCAAGTGGTATTGACTTGAATATGCGGTACTCGAGAATGACTGCAACTACTGTTCCTCTCTGAAATCCCAGCATCTTTCTTATTGGTACCGAGTAAGGCGCCATCTGAACGGAAAAACGATTTAAAGGCACTCTCATGTTCGGAAGATAAAGTGACGCGGAAGGATTGGATATTTGCAGAGCAATGCCAGTGCTTTATTATACCCGACTTTTCCGTAAGGCAATATGATTTCCACAATGAGTAATAAATTTTCTCCAACGATGGCTCCTTTTAGTCAAGTAAAAAAGGCTTGCTCTGGAAGACCTCTCTCGGATCTGGCGGCATGGGAATAAACTGGTCATTCATCTCAGATGTATATGCAAGGCCCTATGTCTTTGCGACAATTTACCAACTGCCATTGAAAAGCAAGGTGATAAGGTGACATAAAGAAATCTATAAAGTGCTTGACTTTCACGAGAGATTTTTCTTAGAACTCAACAAAAGCGGAGTTGACTGGCCCCATAAGGAGAATGTGGCTTGGGTAGCAATGTTTACGTAAACAAAAGCGATAGGCTTGGCAAGAAAAATCAAAACAAATACATGGAAATTCTCAGAATGCTTCTGAAAACCGCAGCGAGCTCCTCTGTTTGAAAAAGCACCAGGGGCGTAAAAAGAATAAGCAACTTGAAGATGTGCTTTGATTAAACAATTTAAGCGAGCCGGTTAGGATCCTCGTGCCCATGAGGAAATTTGAGCGATAAACGTCATCAGGTTTTGGGCCCGGTGTTTGTTTGTAGTCGCGGGTGTGAATGATAACAAAAAATGCAAGGAGCGGGATCTGCGCTTGGCCACCACGCATGAAACGTGCTTGGTGCAGAATCTGTAAAATAGGAGCAGTGGTTGCCAAATAGGGGCAGTGCGAAAATGCAAGGCTGAGACCGTAGAGGTAAAGGCAGGAGGTGAAGTCGCGCTTTTAGATTTGTGTGCAGTATGACACCTGTGTACGGAGCTATAAACAAAATAATCCGGATGTTTAAGGTTTATCATTCGCGGTCGAACGTGAATGACGAAAACGGCGAAGGTTGGCTTGCTTTTCTTCCGTTACACAACGAGATCGCAGACCTGGCATTCAAATTAGCGTCCATTTTTTTTTGTTTTGCCGCTGCATACAGTCACTTTGCCAAAGGTCTAGATCAAGTTCGAATCGCCGCATCTCAGTTTCACATTTGTATCGCCAAATGCCGAGGCAAATGCGCCAATGTCAAGCCTGCGTAATGTGCAGTATCGTGTGCATACTGCAAGCTCATCTGTTTATATACAGAACAGTCAAGAAAATCACCAGATCTAGCCATACAGAGATCAAGACAGTGCAGATATAAAGACAGATTATTAACACCGTAACCACGACGGTTGTTGATTCTCCAATTTGCAAATCGTCTTCTTGGTGTAAGCAGATATGTGCGTGCCTTTGGCCACGTGATGGGCGTGTTCAGCGACGCGCGTATAAGAAAAAACAAAGACAGATTGGCCGAACGGCGATGTATGCGAGTCAAAGAAGTAAACAAAAGAAATCACGGCTTTTTTTTCACAGTGTGCAAACTACAGGTGATCTTAAAAAGAGACTAAGCAACGCCTTGTTCTAGAACGGGCCATGCCTCAGCTCTTGTCGAAGCGACACAAATCTTCAACGACCTAATTGATCATACCTATACATTTTTACGTGTGGTCGCAAACAATCACTCCTCGCAGGGGTTGCAGTGTTAGGGCGCGGCGGGTTTCTTGTGAAACAGGCGGCAAATCTCGTAGCCATATTTTAACTCAAAACGCATAGTGTGCATATACATGACGCACTGGGTCGCGCCTTGCATGGCGCCTGCACCTATGATGCATGGTTTCACCAAAAGCGCGCACCCACCAGCATGCATGCCCAGAAACATGCCTTGTCGCAAGCCACCACCGACTCGGGCGTCCGCTTGTTTTTTTCTCCTCCTTCTCAAACATACCACCCACTCTTCTTCTTTCTTTAGTTATCAACGCTCTCTTACCCCAGTCACTCCTTTCACCAACTTTATTCATTCCTTTCAAATGAAGTACTCCACGCTCATTTCCATGGCCTCTGCCATGGCGGGCTTAGTTTCCGCCAACTCATGCACCGACGCCAACGGTTACTACTACTGTGATGAGACATCCAAGTTCATCTACAAAAACGTCGGCTTTTCCGGCAGCTACTCCAACGTTGTGAGCATGAACGAGGACAACACCGCCGTGTCTTATGCAACTTCCTCCTTCTCCGGCCCCTTGGCGCCGTTTGACGAGGAGTTGTCTGTGCATGTGCGTGGCCCGATCAACTTGCAGGAGTTTGCGGTATACTACCCTGCCAGTGGTGCGTCGAACAAAAAGAGAGACACTGACGCTGAAGAGGAATGCTCCACAACGCAGCTTCTCCACCATAAGCACGTGAAACGCGCCACAAAGGTGGTGACGCAGACGATGTATGTCAACCAGAACGGTGAGGCGATTACGCAGACAGTGGCCATCAACCCAACTAGCGCCGCTTCTGTGCAGGACAATGTCGCTTCAAGCGCAGCCGCCCCTGCTGCCGGCTCGAGCTCCGCGTCTGTCGCCAGCCCTGCCTCGGGCTCCGCCTCGGGCTCCGCCTCGGGATCCTCTTCGGGATCTCCCGCGGGCTCTGCTGCTGCGTCATCGGCGGCTTCTGAGTCCACGGCGTCTGCCAGCGCCGGCGACTGGGTCAGAACTTCCCACTACGTGCCCGGAAGCACCACAAACCTTACTGTCTTGAACAACTACGGTGGCGCCGGGTCCGGCGTGTGGTCTTCCACCTGGGGCTTGTCTCTTTCTTATGCAAACTCAGACAACTCTGGCGGTGCTTCTTCTGCCACGCCATTGGAGGACGTTACGCTCAAATCCATTAGTGAATTCTCTCTCTGGTCTGGCCTCGAGTGTGGCGACAGCTCTGAAGAATACGACTGCGGTTACTATAGACCCGGCTCTGTGGCCATGCATGCATTTGCCGGCGCCGAGAAAATCATGGTTTTCTCATTCAAAATGCCATCCGACACTTCCACGGGCTCGCAGACCGGTACCGACATGCCAGCCATCTGGTTGTTGAACGCTAAGGTGCCCCGTATCGGGCAGTACCTCGGAATCTCCTGCTGGAAGTCCGGATGTGGCGAATTGGACTTGTTTGAGGTCCTCGTCAACGATTACAACAAAATGGTGACGGCTTTGCACGACAAGCAGGGTGGCAACGGTGGCGGTTCGAGCGATTACATTGCCAGACCATCCGATAGCGTGATGAAGGCGGTTGTCATCTTCTATGCAGGCGAAATCCATGTGCAGGTTGTTGACTCCGACTACGAGTTTGGCTCCACCTTGAGCTCGTCCCAGGTGAGCACATGGAGAGCCGTCAGCGGCAGCGAAATCACGCTCTCATCGTAGATCATGTCTTTTTGATTGCGCCGGTTTTTTTATAAATTGCCTTTTTGAATGTATTATTGTATCGCCTTGTTTTGGTTTGGGTGTTCTTAGACTACAAGACATGTAGCGCTGTAAAGTCAGTAGCGATTAGTGTCGGGTTTCAGTCTACTGGAATCACGCAATCAGATGGCGTGTTGCAAGTAGTTGGTCAGGAATGACTTTTTCTTCTTCTTTTGCTGGCAAGAACTGGTTCATAGCCGGACTTTTCAATACACTCTGTGATACAAATAGACGACTTTTGATGAACTTTATGGTCCCTCTGTCACCGCCTTGAGGGCTGGATCAACCCGATGACCCTTGAATTCGATGAAGATCATTGTTTGATTCTTTTGACACGCACAGAACAAGTACAACACTAAGTTGGAATGAAATGTTTTTTTTTTTCATTTCTTTCACTTGATGCAGCCGATAAAGGACGCTGGTGCCAGAATTGCTCACCTGGCAGCCCACAAAAGTATACTTATTTGGAAAATACTGTCTAGTTTCGCCACAGTGCTCCAAAATTTATCGTTTCTGATGAGGTATAGCATTAAGGAAGCAGAATCTTTTGCAGCATTGTTAATGGTTTCAATTCGATTTATTCTCGATGCAACACTTGCAACAGCACGGGCAACAACGCGATTTGATTCGTCTAGCAGCCGATAGACCTCGTGTTGAATATGTTTTTAAAGTTGAATATTCGATGTATCGGTCATTTCAAGTGTATTAATAAAAATCTTAGCAGATTTGATTGCTCTTATTGACTGGTAATCTACTCACCGCCATATTTAAGAATTGGCCGGGGTGTGCTGTAATAATTGGGCTGAGAGTTTCACCTATTTTTATGCAATGAATGTACCACAATCAGTTTGCATTCCTCAAAAAATAGGCCTTGATTTCTTTAAACGTTCATATGGATAAATCTGGACAAATCCGGCGAAACTGATTCTTTCGTACGATGAATCCAATCAGTTCAACTGATTACCTTTTGTTTTCGCTCACTGCGTCTGATCAAGAACGAGGAATCAGGTCAACTGTGCCCATATTATTGAAGAAACTTATTCGGTTTTGAACGGAATAAGCTCAATCATATATCTAGTTTCGATTTTTTTTGTCTTTTTAATCTGGCATGCAAAAATCATATCGTCTTTTCATGCCCGTCTTCCAAACAGCTAATGCTTGATGCGATTTTCTGACACCACGTCAGTCTGTTTTTTTTTTTTTTTTTTTTCACTTTGACTGTATAATACTGTAAATCGTGATTCCGGACATAAACGAATATGGAAATATCCAAAAAATAGTATCTTATCTCGAGATTTCTTTTCACCGAATATTTTATCTTTTGCCCTTCATACTCAACTTGGTTGTTGGTTGGCGGGTACTGTAGATTGACTCGCGGTATTGCGCTAAACGCGTTGATGATCATTCAAGCAGAAACCACAACAGATCATGACGGATCTAATTGGAGTAGATATTGGCTCGGACTCCGTGCGTGTCTCGGTCAGAAATGGGAAAACGGGCAAAAATTTGGACCTCGAAAGGCCACTTAGCCGGTCGCAGAACGGTCATGAACATACTATGAGTGGGCCGGCATTATGGGCCCAGATTGTGCTAATGCTCAATGAATACGATCCGCAAATCTCGAGTTTGTATTCCCAAAATGAATTACCAGGTGATGATATCTCTTTGCTGGCGGATTCAGAGCTAGAAAATAGTGGCAACGCTGACACGTGGCAGGAAAACCATGGTAAAAAACCTTATCAATCGATAGCGAGCACAAAAAGCGATGCCATTATTCAGCCTCTCAAAAATCGCATTCCCGCTTTTGTGTGTGTAGCCGCCACGTGCCTGATGGTGGTTATGCGGAGGGTGAGTCATGCTAACGCCGCCTATTTCGAGCCCATCCAACCTGGCCACGAGGTGATTGTATGGATGGACACGCGGGCGCGGGCCGAGGCCCTGTGGGTAAGCTCACGACTTCCGGAACTGGCACTAGCCCAAATTGGCGGCACTGTGACGCCCGAAATGGGCATAGCAAAGCTAAAATGGGTCGATAATCACTTTCAGAAACCAGGTAGCGAGATTTGTGTGTTTGAATTGTACGACTGGGTGACCTACGTGTTTTTGGCAGGCGGCTACACTGCCAGCGGCAAGGTCAAATGCGTTTCAGGAGACATGCCCCGATTTCCGCCGGGCCTGATGGCGATGGACGGATCCGTGAAAGGCTGGGCTCCAGAAATACTTGAAGCGCTCGAAATTTCAACAAAAGTCTGCTGCACTCCCAATACTTTTGACGCAGCTAGAGTATTTCCTTATGTAGGCACGCCGCTTGGCAACTATAATGGCCTTACCGTTTCGCATGGCTGCATAGACTGTTACGCTGGCTGGGCCGGACAAGTTTGTTCTAACAAGACCACGCTCGAGTCACGTGCCAGCTCCTTATTGATGGTGGCCGGCACGCTGACATGTTTCATTGCGCTGGTCTCTCCAGACCATGCCAGGGCCGTTCCAGGGCTCTGGGGCCCTTTTCTGCAGCTCCTACATTTGCCAGTATATTCGTTTGGCCAGCCATGTACAGGGCAGCTTTTCACCGAGTTGTTTGAGGATTATACCGAAATTGTTGGTGACAATGCGCCGTTTGAGTTTGTCGAGAAACACGCACGTGACATTGAATATCGAAAAGGTTACAGCTTGCCTGTTTTGGCCCGCCATTATCTATACTACGGCGATAAGCATGGTAACCGCAGCCCATGTGGCGATTTCCGCATGGGCGAGATTTTAGTTGACGGGAAAAATGCAGCAAATGCCGATACTATGCAGTGCGCCATACAGGAAAGAAACATCGAGTCGCTTGTGCTACGTTACTACTTGACAATCGAGTTTTTGGTTTTCCAAACAAAGCACTTGTGTGAGACATTGGCCCAGTCTTGTGGCGCCATAGGTGAAGTATTCATTACGGGCTCACAGGCGCAAAACGTTCGTTTCATACTGATGCTCGTCCAATTTGCGTTCACAGGGGCGCCGGTGAAAATCCGCCCGAATGACAACAAGTACGCGGGCAGTCAGGGAATTGCACTCTCAATGGCGCCATATGTTGAGCAAGACCTACAATTTGTCGACAAGAAACAGGGGATGTGGGTCGAGCCAGAGCTTAAGGTGGCTGAAAGTCGCGCCACTGCGATCTTGCAGGCGAAATATCGTGCATATCGGCAAATGGCCGCCTGGCAACAGCTGTTCCACGGAACGATGGGGGAACTTTAAACTGACACAAAAGGACTGTTTCTGTCCCCAAAAACATTGATTATACACATAACACAGAGCTTCCAAGAAAACAGGCCGCAACTTCGAGGTCACGCATTCAAAACTGTCACATTTTGAAGGCAAAAAAAAAAAAAAAATTGTGCCAAGAAGTCGGGGTGCGTGCGTTGCCCAGAGATACGAAAAGTTTTCGCGGGCATGACGACGCACGCATGTGCACCCCCAAACTTCCCCAGCACCCCCCACTGCCCTAACATGTGTCACTGAGGCTCTAATCTCCGAGCCCATGCTAAAAGAAAAGTAGCTTATGAAATAAAGCGTGGGAAAAAAATTTAAGGATTTTCAGGCCTTGTTCAACATTTTTTACCTCCTCGAAAAATCAGGTGCTTACCATGAGCTGCTACAGCGCTGCTCTCCACGGCCGGCCCCGCGTTGTTGCCCAATTTTACGAGGCTTTCTCGCGGTCCGCTATCGAAGCCCCAATTTTCGCATCCGGCCGAAAAACCACTCGATCCTCCTGTTTATATGCCAAGTACTTCGCTTGAATGCTGTTTTTCTCCTTAAAATCCGCAAAAAGCGAAGCACTTCTTTTGAACGAGGCTCAACACAAATAATCTGTCATCCAGAGGCGCCATGAGCAATCCGTACTTTGCCTATTCGATCAAGAGCGAATACGTGGGCGGAAATGGGTCTCTGAGCGATGTCAGTCAGCGGGTAGACTCGCCGCCCGTGCCCGAGAAACCCCGCAAAAGGAACACCAGCCGTGCCTGCGACGTGTGCTCGATCCGCAAAACGAAATGCGATAATTCCCGCCCATGCCGGCTGTGTGTGGCGAATAATGTGAAATGCACAGAGTTGAGAGTGCGCAAGAAACTGGGCCCGAAAAGTCTCCGCAAGAAAACCATGGACTCCATCAGTCTTGTCGGCGCGGACTTCGCCGGCATGAACGCCGATCCGGGCCTTTTGTCACTGCTCGACCTGAGCTGCCAGTACCCGGACTTGGGCGCTGTTGTCGAGGCGCTCTCGGGGATATCACGTGACTTTCTCCAGGAGGCAGTTCCCTTCACAATCCCGTCGATTGCCGAGGAGGCCAAGCCGTTGCTATCATACTTGCGAGACTGCCCGCACGACCCTACGAATGTGCAAGTAAGCACGATGCGGTACGCAATGCTGACGTTGGCGTTGGTGCTTCTAGAATTGCTTCTGCGGGTCGAAAAACCGGCCCAGTACGCGCTTTTGCTGCGGGATTTGCACATCTACATCTTGCTGGCACGTGCCGCGTGTGAGAGGCTCATTGTATTTGATCTGGCTGAAAACTTGGGGTTTGACGCCCATTTCTACCTTGCATTGGGTGACCTTCATCAGTTCTCATACCTAGCCTTAAAGGCCGTCCCCAGCAGCCACAAATGGCTACACTTGCACGCATCGATGGCTCACTGTGATTTCTTGGAATTGAAAGCCGAAGACTCTGTGTACCTGAAGGGGGAATTGCGCCGCACGCTCCAGATATGGATGCGCCAAATGACGCTTTTCGGTGCCGACCGCGTGTTCCGCAAAGGCCGTATTTTACCGCTCAATTTTAACTATGAAGAAATGTTGTCGACGAAAAACCACGCTTTGAACACGCTCTATGAATTGCTCCGTGTATCGGATCACCTCGCGGAAACAGGAGCTGTTGTGCCCGAACCATTTTCTTGGCTGCACCATCAGACAGAGTTTGGCGACTCCAACTACACTTATGCGGCACTCAAGCGTAACCTAGACACTGTATCTGAAACACGGATCTTGCGCCGGCCGGGCGAGCTTGTCGCCACGCAGATACTCAACTTGCTCATCCAGTTCAAACTCCTTTTGGTGACGTCACACAAATACTCGAAACCGTATGTTTCTGACGAGCTCATGGATATCATTGTGCGTGTAAATATGGTGTTGGGTGAGGCGGGCACGCAAGCAAAGTTACTCATGGAGAAATTCACGCTCACTACGCCGCTTTTGGAAGTGTTGGCGGCATACCTACTGATTACAAGGGAAGAAGAGTTCACGCCCGAGAGCTTGAGTGCATTGATTCAATTCACTACAATCGTGTCTGTGTATATGAGCGACCGCAGCAGGCCATTTTTGGAGATTCCGCTCCTCAGCGGCTGGTTCGCACGGTTTTCGAGTCGATAGCTTCTTGCTACAATGCGATTAGCAAAATGACGGGTCGTGCGTGTGAAACAGATAACCAGGAGTTGATGACAAGGCATTGTGCCGCACATAATCAAACGCGCCTTGCGGTCTCCAAGACATTTAATCGAGAAAAAACGATCACATACTCGATTGTGAGACCAGAGAGGATTGCATATCGAATTCTCACCAATACGGGATCGAGCCGTGCGCGGCCGGCCTACCCTATCGAGTGGGACCAGGCTACCAGCAAATGTATCAGCGGTGTGTGCAGTACTCGCTGATTACCAGGTGATAGGCCGTAGATCAAAGACTCATAAAAACCAAAATTTTTACCTCAAAAACCAGGCTGAAGCTCACCATAACAATTTATAGACACTCAATTAAACAAACCAAGAATTCCACTCCATTTTCCTGTTACCAATTTACCCGCATATCGGGGCCAGTGGGGCATTATCTGAGCCGCGCAGACGTCATGGCAGTGAGAATGCAAGCTGGAGAACACCCGTGCACCAGGCCGTTTTCGACGAGCGGAGGTGATCAGAGGAGGAAAAAACCAAGACTCACCTGACCCACCCTTTTGGCCCTTTGCTGTCTCGAAAACGTCCATCGATTCTTACACACACCCTAGATATTCGTTTCAAACGGCTATTAGTTGAATCTTTACATACACACAGGCCATTTTTTTCGGTTTTTTTATCCGTTCAAGACACTTTTATCGTTGGTATATCCTGCCTCTTGGGTTCTCCGTGCTTGTTGCCGCCCAGATTGCTACAGCCCCCGCTTTGGCAGCATCAAACACCACTTTTGCCCGGATATTTTGACCCAATCATAGTCTTCGCGTGCATTTACTAGACGCCAGGCCATTTTCGCCAAGTGCTGCAAAAACAAAATTGGTGCTTTTTCGTACCAAAGTTGCTAATCCCCGTGCCATAACCGCGGCGCACCACACCTACAGATATAGACCACACCAGCATGGAATTAGACACCGACGTGCCCATGGAGGACGCTCACGAGGAAGTGACACACACAAAAGGCGCTGCCTTGCTAAGTAAAAAGGTTGATGCCAACACCTCGCTGATTAACCAATTGGACCAGTGGATCGAGAAATTGTCCCGCTGTGAGCCCTTGCTGGAGACCGACGTCAAGCGGTTGTGCGAAATGGCGATAGATGTGTTGCAGTTTGAGGAAAACGTGCAGCCCGTGCAGGTTCCCGTGACGATTTGCGGCGACGTGCATGGCCAATTCCACGATTTGATGGAGTTGTTCAAGATCGGCGGCCCGTGCCCGGACACTAACTACTTGTTCATGGGCGACTATGTCGACCGCGGGTACTACTCGGTCGAGACTGTGCTGTATTTGGTGTGCATGAAAGTGAGATACCCTAACCGGATCACGATATTGAGAGGAAACCACGAATCGCGTCAGATCACGCAAGTATACGGATTCTACGACGAGTGTTTGCGCAAATACGGCTCCGCCGCGGTCTGGAAGTTGTTCACGGACTTATTTGATTACTTTCCAATCACAGCGTTGGTGGACAATAAGGTGTTTTGTCTTCACGGCGGGCTTTCGCCCATGATTGAGACCATCGACCAGGTGCGCGAGTTGAACCGTATCCAGGAGGTGCCACACGAGGGCCCCATGTGTGATTTGCTCTGGCTGGACCCGGACGACCGTGGTGGATGGGGCATCTCGCCCCGAGGCGCCGGTTTCACCTTCGGCCAGGACATTTCCGAGCAATTCAATCACACGAACGACTTGAGTCTCATCGCGCGCGCGCACCAGCTTGTAATGGAAGGATACTCGTGGCTGCATCAGGAAAGCGTTGTGACGATTTTCAGTGCGCCAAACTACTGCTACCGATGCGGCAATCAGGCCGCGATTATGGAAGTCGACGAGAACCACACCAGACAGTTCTTGCAGTACGACCCGTCGGTGCGCCCAGGCGAGCCCACCGTCACGCGGAAGACGCCGGACTACTTCTTGTGATTGTACTCTCTTCTCTTAAATGTATTATTTCTTCCCACGAGGCAATATATGAAATCACGAACCATGTGTACTTCATTAGTGTGGCTCTGCCCTACGCTTTCTTGAACAAGTGTTTCCTTCAGATTCGAAACTCTGACAACCGGAATCACGAGACTTCGTGTGTCCCGGCCCGGGTAATGGAACCCACCTCCATGTAGATTTAAAGCGGTCATCAACATATCGATTGCTCGCTTGCATGGGCATAATTGACTATGTATCAAGCCAAAAATATCGACATCCACTGAATCGCTTCACCCACCGGCATTCTTTCCATCAGTCGCCTCGGTCTTTGTGATTGCTTTTCTCATGTAATCAGTCTCCTCCTGCTGACACCAATCCACACTCAATTTGGGTGTGAATGAAGAATCGCTACTGGCGAGGTTCACGACCCCTCTCAAGACTAACAGATCCCGATTCTCTTCGGTCTCTTCGAGCGTGCACGGAACGTATGCTGGGGTGACTAAACCCAAGTGGACACTCATGAGCACACTGGAAAGGGCTAGAATCTTCATGGCCTAGAGATTCTTTTGCGTCGGTGTTACTGTGAGTCGAAGTCTTTAAGTATGAATTCCCATGAGCAAATTACAGAATGTGAGATTAACACGGCGATTTTCCTGTGACTACTAAGACAATGGAACTAACAAGGATCGGCTGAAACACGGCCGGCACAATAGGCACATGCGGGGGGAGATCACATCCTTCTATAGTCAAAACAGTGCCACTCATAGTTGATGTGAATTCTGTCTGTGATGCTTGAATAGGACCTTTTGAGCAACGAATAAGAACAAAAAAATCGAAAATCGAAAAAACAAATGAAAAAATGAAAAAATGAACATATTCAGGGAAACACCTCATGGTGTCTGACTCAAGGTGAGCATACCTTACCAACGCGTCTATTATGGAGGCCGACCATAAACATCCAGGCGTCGAAAATTAGAGGCACATTAGGATTTATAGAAATCTATATCAAAAAAAAATTAAAAAAAATTAAAAGAAAAAGCATCGTTCAAAGGCGTACGCGAAAAGCGACAAAAAGGGGGGCAGTTGAAACAATGTGCCCTTCAACGGGTGCCAGGTGCCTCAGACTTCCGAGCAGCCCCATGCAAATACAGTAAGGCCTGTTTAGAAGGATCTTGGCTTGAGAGATAACCTGGCTTTATATTTCAAAACCAGTGCGAGAAATTGAATTTCACCCCAAAAATGCGCTCTTCAAGAAGAAAACCTGGGTATTATTTCTATTTCTGCTCAAAAGATGTGATCCTTATAAACAGGTCTTACTGTTAGCGCTTGACGAGAAGCGAATAATGGTAATATTTTCACGTTTCGCTTAGTTAAAAGCGTCCAAATCATGTTTTTCTCACGGACGCTTTTTGTGCTGAAGCCATTCAATATTGTGACTGTGAGCAGATTATCACTTCATGGAATGTCTCCAATTTCTTATTCATCAATAAAGAGGCAGATTTGTTGACTCCTATGTATCACATCACTAGAGCTGATTCCAAGGTGTGGTTCCGGGAATGAAAAGATGTTTTTTTTTAGCTTCACGTGAATAAGGGGCCATTCTGCTCGTGGTTTACTTCATTTTAGTGCGCTAGCCAAGCTCCTATTCAACAAATAAGACTCTATGAATTTGTTTCTTTAGGAAAAAAAAAGCGTGGTCTTTTACTTTCCCAGTGGCTTCTCACATATATCTATGGCGCCATGCACAACTTAAGAAGTTACGAAACCGGATTTCTTCTGTTTAAGGGATTTATCACATTATAGGACGCTCTCCTCAGAGTATGGCACACACCCCAACAATCGCAAAATCTATACAACGTATAGAAAAAAAACCTATAATGTAGATCGCAACTTCACCCCAGGCATCTTTTGGCGATGGAAGATTTCTCATCGAAAAATCAACAAGCTTTGAGACCTGTTCCCAGAGTGAACTTTACTATCCAGGGCGAATCTCACAATCACATGAAACTGAGCTTGTCCTCCTGTTTTGCAGCCCTTCTCGGCACACGGGTCTTTTCCAAGCCAAGGAGGTCCACGCTTTTTCCAGACGGCCCGGTTTGGTCCAAGACCCATTTTGCGTCCTTATTGTTTCCAAGAACAACAAGCCTAAATGGGTAGGATTCGCCTTTTTGAAGGTCAAGCACAATCGAGGTTTCAGACCTCGCATCCAAGACGTTCCAGCTGGCATCAACAGTGTACCGCGTCTGTACTTGGTTACTGCCTGGGCCCACGTAAAGAGCCGCCAATGGCGATTTCGACATATTCATGGTGTACTTCCCGCTTTCAGGAGCCCTTATGAGGCCCGTGATTTCAATGATGCTGGAAGGCAGGACGCTCGGTGGCGACACTTCGAAGTCCTTCTCGTCAAAGTTACCTTGCTGAATGGGTGAAATCACCGAAGCGGCTTTCAACGCCAGTTCCCAAGATGTTTCTTCAGGAGCCAAAGCAACGGAATAGTCAAAATCTGCATTGTAATATGTTGGCTGAGATACCTGTTCGCCATTGATGTTCTTGACCGTGTTGTAGGTGACCTGCTTGATCAAAGTGGTAAGTAAGCTTGGCCAGCCAGGATCGCAGCGGCTAAAGAAGGCCGGGCGCTTGGCATTAGCAATAAATGTCACTTTGATCGCATATGGCACCCCCTTCTTGAGATGAAAACCTGGAAATGCCTTCAAGTCGTGAAACTCACTTCCCAAATTTTCGGCGAAAGCCTCTGTCTTAACCTCCCCAATCTGAAGGTATCCTTTCTTCATCAATGGGCTCATGAAAAATTGATGGTACTCATCTTCAGTGGGCACAAAAAAGCCTGTCATTTGCCACAAATACGTGTCCTTGGCCGGAGGCACCTCCACGACAATCGAGAGGGGTCCTTGCTTCACCTCAGAAGCTTCTTGCGACAAACTCAAATATGGGTTTTGGTCAAGTTGCGAGAGCACGGGCTTTGGGTTGCGGTAAAGCCCGAGGCTCTGCTCTTCTCTGATCTGGGAAAACTGTCCCGCTAATGCCTGGGCAATCACTGTAGCGAAAATAATCGGTTTGGCAAGCATGTTCGTTTTTGGATACTCAGAATAATTTGACTTGTTGAAAACCTTGCTTGTTTTATACCCCACGTACCAGTATCCCCAGAACACAAGATACGAATCTCAGAAGACCACATTACTAATCGGTTTGATGACAAATCTTGGAAATGCAGCTGAATTTCTGGAATTTTTCGTTGACAATGCATCCGCAACGGGTAGGGACAAAGAATGCACACGGATGAGCCAATCCTGACGCGAGATGTGATAGCCGATAAGGCCGCTAGGAAAGCTCGTAATCCAAAAATCCCGCCAATAAAAATGAATCACTCAGAATCTAATAGGTACTCTTGAAAAATACTCGTTCGATGCAGACACACTTGTTTGGGCTTTCTTGCAAAGCGAAAACTCCATAGCATGTTCGCGTTTTGCACCCATTTGCGCAGATGCGATAGATAATATGAGGTATATTTGGACCGCTTCACCAGCGAAATAATGCAGAAACTTGCGCCGCGGTAACGGTTATTGTACGTCGCATAACAAGCCAGAAAGTGGAGTGCTGGATTCATTGTTGCCTCTGTCGGGTAATCACTGCGCCTTGCAAGTCAAGCTGCCATTGTATAGAGCCTGCGTGGTCAGTAAGCCGCGGAAAAGGCCGAGGTTCAACAATGAAGTCGAAGAAAAATGAGAATCAACAATGGAAAATGTCTTGGCCTGATCGAACAATGCCCATCCTAGAATTAAGCTTGAACCTCATTGCTCAATGTCCATTGATATCCTTCTTGGATGAAGTATGGAAATAGGACTGGGATCAAACCGCAGTCTCATCGAGTCTTTAGCATCACTTTAAAGTATGATAAATTTCTTGGTGAGCAGGGCGTGTATCTGCCTGAAGTCAGAAAGCAGGATTTGATATCTATAATGAAACATAGCACATTGTGGTCTGAGCATCTTTCACAGGCCAATCCAATGCTGTCTTGCGCAGACTGAAGAAAAACCAGAGTATATGGTTTTTGTTTCGGCATGGGAAATTGATCTTGTCAAAGACCCGACCGAAGATATGGTTTCGGCGTATGCAAGTTTCGATGGACATCGAATTATTTGAGGTGATACCCTATAGCGTGATAGAGCTTATTTTCGAAAACAATTTCACATACAGCGAGCTATAGGTTCAATCTGCATTGGGTATCATTCAGTGGGACACAGAGATCGTAGGATGCTTTCGTGGTAATGAAAAAGTTATTAATCTGAGAAAGAACAAGTTAAGGACTGATAATAGATTTAATCAAGTTATTGACAATATATTGAATCATAAAAAGTTTAATATATTAAGTAGTTCAATCAAGTTTGATAAAAATAATACTAACGATTTTAAAAGAGGTTTAATACAAGGTTTCTACTTATTTGTTGTTAGTGAAATTTTAATATTTGCATCTTTATTTTGAGCTTATTTACATTTTTCATTAAATCCTACAATGGAAATAGGTATGTCATGACCTCCAGCAGGTATAGAAGCTATAGCAGCTGATGAATTATAGTTATAAATTAAAAAAACATTTAGGTGTAGGCACTATAAGTACTGGAACAAAAAAAGGTAAATATGATAAAGTATTAGAATTAGCTTATTATAGAGTTAGGGTGCATCTGCATTTGTATGCCGAGCCCAGTATCATTCTTAACCTTAAAAAAAAGATGCATGATTAGTATGTCACGATTTACTGATAAACTTTAGCGATGAGATTCGAGATTCGCCATTCCAAATGTTGTATACGAAAACATGGCCAATTACTTGATTCATTTGTTTCAATGGGGGTCCCAACGATGGCCTGACAAATAGCTCTTTTGCGGTGAGAAAGTCAGATATGACCGAGAATAAAATACTCGACTGAACATCCCAATCCGTTGTTCAAAGCCATTTCAGAGAGTTGAATGTATGCCTCTTTCATGACTTGAATAACGGAAACAGACCCTTCTTACGAAAGCGCCAGGAATGAATTTGAAAGACACTAATAATTGATTGTAGATCTGAATCTTCAACAATGACTGGAGAGGCTCTAAGAAAAAATGTTTGTTTTGGTGAACTTTCATACTTCATCATCACGCACCAGCATTTTCTTTTGGTGCGATAAGAGCTGCAAATAAGTGGTGATTCGGGATCCTAAAACACTCAAAGCCTTCATTCATATTGGATAATGGTCAAGTTCCATGCACCTCAAGTCTATATCGGACTCTGTCATGGAATCTTTTCTCTGTTTGGTGTGAAAGCCAGCACCCAGGGTAAGCATGTGTTGGCTATATACGCCCTGTCAAGATGGCTTTTTCCTGTCATGGAGCGCATATTAAATAGAGCAAGAAAATTGTTTCGCTGTCACTGATTGTTTTCAATGATGCAGCTTTATGATTTTGAACATCCAAGAGTATGTAAACGATTCATGATGGCGGCCCAACCCAGACGGGCCTGAGGCTAGTATAAAGACGCGAGAAAGAAAATGATCTTTAAGGAACAACACATCAACGGCAGTCTGTTACAGTAAGATAAGAATACAAGAGAAGAAGTTCAAAAAAAAAAAGTCGTATCTTGTTGAAAAGATCGCCCTTTTCGGGCAAAAGATCGAAATAATTACTACCCAAAGACTAAGGGATCCTCGCAAAGACGGCTTTTTTGGTGCGGAACATCGTCTCGAGCAGCTCTTGAAGAGGCCGGCCAGGACATGCTTATTATCTAGCTTCTCTCAACAGAGTTCCAACGCAAATCAATTGCCTGTTTTGAGAATACAGCAAACACCCCTGAAAAAGAAGGGCATTTGTAAAAACTGCGTTTGGCTGCGCTTTATATCTTCACGGTCCTCAAGTATGTGCACTATATATGGCCTATTCTCGAATCTCAGTCACACCAACCAAAACACGCAGACTGGCGGCCATTTCGTTCATTTAGTCAAGAAAAAAAGTCAATTAAGATTCGAAACCCAATCTTCTCAATCTGGCAAGATTGAATCTCCCATAAATCTATAAAAAAATATCAGTTGGCGGCACTTTCTAAGAACCTCTCGAGGTCGTGGTGCAACCACTATATCAACCAACCAGAGGCCCGTTTTTGTCATTGCGCGCACTATGTGAAGGACACCCCAAAGCGATTCTTCTCACAAGAAACAGCTGCGCTTATCGCGTATATTGAAACATCTCTAGGTCTCTTTGAAATAATTCAGGTAATACATAATTGTTCCCGGTTAGCCATGTTGAGATCTGCGCGTGCACCCGTTTTGCGGGCCAGAACGCTTTACACATCGGTGTTGGAATCCGACATCAATATCACCAGGAACGGAAAGGTGAATGTCGCCGTGGGCGCCGGCGGCAGGTCGTCGAGAACAGGTTACACTGCGACGGTTTTTGGCGCTTCGGGCTTTTTGGGCCGTTACGTGACGCTGAAATTGGCCAGACACGGGACTAATGTGGTGGTGCCTTATAGGGATGAGTTGAAAAAACGGTTTTTGAAAGTGACGGGCGACTTGGGCGTGGTGAATTTCGTCGAGTTCGACCCTCGCAACATCCAGCTGATTGAGGAGCTGGTGGCGCACTCAGACATAGTATTTAACTGTATCGGCGCGGATTACTGGACAAAAAACTTCTCCATGGCTGATGTCAACATTGGCATTACTGAGCGGATCACACAGGCGGTTAAGGCGGCTGGAAACTCGCGCTACGTCTACGTTTCCTCATATAATGCAGACCCTAGCTCTGAGTCGATATATTACGCGACCAAGGGTATTTCCGAGCAGGTTGTGAGGGACATTTTGCCCGAGACCACGATCGTCCGCCCGGCGCCAATGTACGGCCGTGAGGACACGTTGTTGAACTACTTAGGGCCCAAGTTGAAGATGTGGACGCCGAACAGAAACGCCAAGGAAATCTGGCCCGTCCACGTGATTGACGTCGCCAAGGCGTTGGAGAAAATCGGCTACGATGACTCGACCGTCGGCCAGACCTACGAGTTGTACGGCCCAGAGAAATTGTCGTTCCTCGAAATCAGAAAGATGATCCACGGTATCACGCAGGATTACGCGCAGGTGGGTCCTGTGTCCTACTCTTTTGGTGACTATAAGGTACCTTTGGAATTGGCCAAGCTTGTGGCTCAAGCGAAGCAATACATCTACTGGAAACAGACCAACCCGGATCAGGTCCAGAGACACTTGATCCACCAGAAAATCGACCCTGCGGCAAAGACGTTCGAGGACTTGGGCATCACCAATATCGACCAGTTGGCCGACCGCTTGTTCACTTACGTGAAGGGCTGGAGACATCCATTGATCGCACAACAGGGCGGCTCGCTGAAGAAGGAGGCCCGTCGCTTGCGTGAACAGCAGCACTTTACTCAGTGATCCCAGTGATTCGGCCGCAGACCATTGCATACAAACCCTTATAATATATTTATGACCGGCTGCGGCACTGTAGAGAACGCATTGGAAAACAAAGGACTCCATGTAGAATAAATGGATTCTTTGATTGGGTAAGTTTTATGGGGTACCAGAAATTGAACATCGATAATTGCCCTTTGCAATTGCCTAGTGAGCTTTGTTGCAACTTGTTGATATGCGATTCGAAGATCTAAAACTTACGTGTACGTCTTACCGCGTTCGGTATTTCCATAAAGCAAATAGATGTACATCGTTCCCCGTACTTCCTTTTCTTGAATTTCGGGCTAAATCTCGAGTCATCATCAAAATCACAAAGTTCAAAATAGCTATAAAGTCGTCTTTTCAATTTTCCTCTGCATTTTGGGAAATGCTTAAGTCACCACGCACCTCGGAGAACGCCGAGCAGCGACCCCGGTTTTTCTTATCTCAAGATCGAAAACTCAAAACGCGATAATCTTCACATATTTTCATATTCAAACAACTTCTTGCAAACACCACGATATGCCTTTTCAGCTCCCACCCTCTTCTGTATTACACACGCTTTCTCGTGACGAAAAAGTCGAGGTCTTGGACCACCTATTCGAGCCCTGCTCGACGCTAGCTGGGCTTCTCACAGAATCGGTGATGACAAGGCCATACGCAAACTACAGAGAATTTATTGAGCTGGCAAGAGAGTATATGCTTGGATACTTACAAGAAGAAGAGCAAAAGCCGAAAATCTCGCCAGATATTTCCAAAATCATCCTGGCACATCCACGCCTTGGACCTTCTAAAGACAGTCTTTCGTCGCATTCTGCCTCGGAGCAGAAATCGCTTGCAGGTAGTGAGGAGGAGGCAGAAAAACTTAGAGATTTGAATCAAAGATACGAGGAGACGTTTCCTGGCCTTCGCTATGTGGTGTTTGTGAACGGCCGGTCCAGAAATGCCATCATGGAAAATATGCAAGAACGTATTGCAAGAAACGACATTCTGCTTGAACGGAGAGAGGCGTTTGGGGCCATGTGCGATATCGCATGCGACAGGGCCAGGAAGTTAGGTGCGAAGTTGTAGCTTTTAAATAGACGAGTGATGGATATTTATTGAGTCTTTTTTGATTTGTTTTGTTTTTATTTATATTTATTTATATTTATATGAGCGCTTGTGTGAAAAGATATGGCACAGGGCAGAAAAATGTGACATGTTATTTCATTTGTGGCATGTTCGATGGGATCTGTTTTGGCATGTTCCCAATTCTTGATGGAACTGGGCCAAAGAAATCAGATCTCGCGTCCAGGCGTGGGACTGTAACAATTCAGCTGATCACTCATTTTGACGGAAAAAATACGAAACCTAACCAAATCACAAAATAAAATGTCTCTACTTCGAGAAAATCTCATCAAGAAGGCATCATACTTACCATCTTCTGAAAATTACATGCGGACATACGTGTAGTTCCGTAATCATAAAATTCGTTTTGAGGCCTATCAAGAGGTTGCGCTCACAGCCTCACACTACCCTAACAAGCAATACAGATATATAAGCTAAAACCCTGTTATGATAAAATTAATCATAGCCAAAAATCTACATTGATATAAATCACAAGGATAAACGGCTAAATATACAGCCAAAACCATCAGTTTGGGACTCCATCTTGTTATCAGTGTGCGGTACAAATCAGCTAATAATCTTGAGCGTCGAGGCCTGCACCAGCCAGTCATATTTCGCCCGCGCACGCCCCGCTGGGAGCCAATCTCAACGATAAACCTCCGCCCGCCCCTGGCCCAGTAGATCTTTTAATCAATCAATACAAAGATGGTATGTGCCCCCCAAAATTAGAATACAAAACAAATCGAAAACAGAAAGAAAATAGATCCGTTCCCGTTTACTCTATTCGATTTAATTTTTCCCGTTTCAATTGCTAACCTCTCCAGGCTGGCGCGTTAGATAATGCCCGCAAAGAAATCAAGCGCCTCTCCTTAGAGGACCATGAGGAATCGAATTACGGCCAGATTTTCTCCGTTTCTGGCCCCGTCATCGTGGCGGAAAACATGATTGGCTGCGCCATGTACGAATTGGTCAAGGTTGGTCACGCAAACTTGGTTGGTGAAGTCATTCGTATCAACGGTGATAAGGCCACCATTCAGGTGTACGAGGAGACCGCCGGCGTCACAGTTGGTGACCCAGTGTTGAGAACAGGCAAGCCTTTATCCGTCGAGTTGGGCCCCGGGTTGATGGAGAACATTTATGACGGTATCCAGAGACCATTGAAGGCTATCAGAGAGACCTCCCAGTCGATCTATATCCCCAGGGGTATTGACGTTCCGTGCTTGAACAGAGAGATCTCGTACGACTTCAATCCTTCTTCGTTGAAAGTGGGTGACCACATCACAGGCGGCGACATTTTCGGCTCGATCTACGAGAACTCGTTGTTGGACGACCACAAGATCTTGTTGCCACCTCGTGCTAGGGGTACTATCACGTCGATTGCCGAGAAGGGCTCGTACCAGGTCGAGGATACCATTTTGGAAGTGGAGTTCGACGGCAAGAAACACTCCTACTCGATGATGCACACGTGGCCCGTCAGAGTGCCCAGACCGGTCGCCGAGAGATTGACAGCTGACTATCCGTTGTTGACCGGCCAGCGTGTGTTGGACTCGTTGTTCCCCTGTGTGCAGGGTGGTACTACCTGTATCCCCGGTGCGTTTGGTTGTGGTAAGACAGTTATCTCGCAAGCATTGTCGAAGTTCTCCAACTCCGACATCATTACTTATGTTGGCTGTTTTGCTAAGGGCACCGAGGTCTTTATGGCCGACGGCTCCGAGCAGACAATCGAGTCCATCAAGGTCGGCGATCGTGTCTTGGGTAAGGACGGCCAGTCCAGATTGGTGGTTGCCTTGCCTAGAGGCCACGATCAGATGTACGAGGTTGCTCAGGAGACTGAGTCTGCCCATGGAAAGGTCAAGTATACCTGTAACTCGAACCACAAGCTCGTTGTTGTGACCTCGCAAAGGGCCTCTGTCAAGGACATGGCAGTGACTCGCTTTGTTCTTGCTGACATCATGACCGACGACGGCCGCGACATCAAGATGGTTGAGGAGGTCACCGAAACTTTCGAGCTGGCCGCTGACGCCGAGACTTTCTTGCAGTCGGTAAGCAAGGACGATTTGCACTGGACCGTGGAGGCCAGAGACGTTGCCTTGTTGACCAGTGCTGCTCGCGAAGCTACCTTCCAGCTCATCAACCCAGTTCTTGTTGAGAAACCCACCCTTGCGCCTCTTGTCAAGAAGTACGGTGGCAACACTAACGCCGTCGAAGAGATGGCATACTTGCTTGGTTTGTGGACTGGTGACAGCCACACCGACCGCTCCTGTCTTTCGATTGACGCCGCCGAAACCGAGGTCTTACACCGTGTCAAACAGTACGGCGAAACGCTTGATTTGTCTATCGACTCTGCCCAGAGTCACAAGAAGGCCCGTAAGAACATTGAAACGCCCATGTCTCCCTCAGGCCGCGAAAACATCTTGTCCGAGGAGTCTGAGGAGCAAGACTCGAGCTTCTCCTCTTTCCCCATGTCCCCACGTGACTCCTTCACTAGCGAGGAGAACGAGGAAAAGACCGAGGTTGTCGTGTCCATCCGTGGAAGCGACATGCGTGGCAAGGGTGCTCGTCAAGCTGTTGATAACGAGAACATCTTTTGGAAGTTGGCTCAGGAATACAATGTTTTGAACACCGTCAAGTCTGTTCCAATTCATTTGGCCACCGAGACAATTGCTGTGCGTGAGCACTTTATTGCTGGCCTTATTGACGCCAAGGGTCAAGTTACCTACAATGACGAAACTGGCGCTCACAATGCCATCGTCGAGTCACTCCAGTCTAAGGTCCGTGACGGTCTTGTCAAGACTTGTCGCTCTCTCGGTATCCGCGCCTCTGTTTCTGGTGAGTCATCTGTTGTGTTGACCGGATCTGCCTTGCAGGGCGTTCTTTCCAAGTGTGCTTCCGCATCTAAAAGAGCGTCGGCCTCTGCTGCCATTGAGCGCGTCCCAGAGGCTTACTCCTTCACCTTGAAGAAGACAGCTATTGACGACTACTACGGTGTCACTCTCGAGGACGGGTGTGACCACCAATTCTTGTTGGCCAACTGCGCCCTTGTACACAACTGTGGTGAGCGTGGTAACGAGATGTCCGAAGTTTTGATGGAGTTCCCTGAGCTTTACACCGAGATCTCGGGCCGTAAGGAGCCTATCATGAAGCGTACCACCTTGGTTGCCAACACTTCCAACATGCCTGTCGCTGCCAGAGAGGCTTCCATTTACACTGGTATCACGATTGCTGAGTACTTCCGTGACCAGGGTAAGCACGTATCCATGATTGCCGATTCCTCTTCTCGTTGGGCCGAGGCTTTGAGAGAAATCTCTGGTCGTTTGGGTGAGATGCCCGCTGATCAGGGTTTCCCCGCTTACTTGGGTGCGAAGTTGGCCTCGTTCTACGAGCGTGCCGGTAAGGCAACCGCATTGGGTTCCCCAGACAGAGTCGGCTCGGTGTCGATTGTTGCCGCTGTGTCTCCTGCTGGTGGTGACTTTTCCGACCCTGTCACAACCTCGACCTTGGGTATCACTCAAGTCTTTTGGGGTTTGGACAAGAAGTTGGCTCAGCGTAAGCATTTCCCATCCGTGAACACGGCCATCTCATACTCCAAGTATACCAACGTGTTGGCTGGCTACTACGACAAGAACTTCTCCAACTTTGCTTCCTTGAGAACTAAGATGAAGGAGATCTTGACCAACGCCGAGGAGTTGGAGCAGGTCGTGCAGTTGGTGGGTAAGTCTGCTTTGTCTGACTCCGACAAAATTGTATTGGACGTTGCAACCTTGATCAAGGAAGACTTCTTGCAGCAAAATGGTTACTCCACCTACGACCAGTTCTGTCCTATCTGGAAGACCTACGACATGATGCGTGCTTTCGTTGCGTATCACGATGAAGCACAGAAGGCCATTTCCAACGGCGCCATCTGGTCGAAGTTGGCTGAGGCTACCAGCGATGTTAAGCACGCTGTTTCTAGCGCCAAATTTGTCGAGCCACTGGAAGGTGAGGAGGCTGGCCGCAAGGGTTTCAATGACTTGTTGAGCAAGATTACCGAACGTTTTGCCGAGGCCGCCGAGTAAGCGTGCCTTCATGGACAGGACCAGATCAAAAAGAATTTTAGATTTTTAATTCAAATACACTACGTTTCATCTTGCCGTTGAGGCGCCCAAGATATTCTACCAGTAGTCTGCAATCTGCTATATGCAATGTTATTAGAACGGCCACCAAACGCACATGCACTGGGAGGCGATTGGAGATAGCGGTGGCCGCTTGACATCTGCTAGTGGTACTGCTCTAGGAACATATGACATGCCTGAGTCCATCGGCTCCGGGCAACAGGGTCCCTGCACGCCTCTGGGTAAGAAAGAGCTAGTACTGTTGTTCATGGGAGGAAATGCTGAAACGGGGGAATCTACCGACACCACGGGCGTGGGTTCGTTTACGGGCGAGACCCGTGGATGATTGTTCCTGTTTGAGCTCATGGTGAACCAGCTTCTCATACGCGCCGTTTCGGCCTCATCAGCTCGCTGGTATGGATGATTCAAGCTAAGCGTTTGCTCGACACTGTTTTGAGACGATGTGGGCCGGAACATCACCATACGATCCTCCATGAATTGGACAAACTGGTCATGAAAAATTGCAGGCGCGGCCTTATGTGTGGGTTGGTATGGCTCAGCCGGCCGTGGCGGTTCGTGCGGGCCAGAACGGAGGCCTTCACATGGATTGGGCGACGCTTGGGTTTCCTTCAGTTCGAGAGAGTCCAGCTCTGTAGATATATGCTTGGAACGCACCGCTTTCGTCAAGTCCAGGCTGACTGTGGGAAACAACGCAAGGGTGTAACTTCGAGACGGAATATACCGCGCAGGCCCGAATCCAGAGATAGACGTGCTTAGCGGCAACAGCGTGAAAAAGCCGCCGGTTTGACCAAATGGGACCCTGGTAGAATTCACGTAGGTGCTCTGACTGGATGTCTTGTTCCTGCGGGCAGCAGCAGTAGCAGCGTCCACACTAGCTGGCTCGTCCGTGACGTAGTTGCCATTAAATCGCTTTCGCCGTGCGTCGAATTCCTGTAAAGACCGAAACGGGCTCGGATAAACCTCTGTCATTTCCCTTATCAGGACATGTGCCTCATTTGTGGCTTCTTTTGGTAAGGTGTTCTGGTGCGACTCAGAACCTACAGCCTGAGGCTCAAACACAGGCGAATTTATATCTGGAGCGGTCTCGCTTTCCTTGGTAGACACTGGCCTTGTTTCTCCCAGGCTGGCGTTGCCCGACGAATTAGTTTCTACGTTAGTGGTGTCCATATGGCCTTCAACAGGTGCTTTTTGCACCCAAAACATGCAAACCATTGGCAGTGCGGAGATAGAGCCGGTCACGTGACGCGAAAGACAGATCATTCATCTATCCAGAGCAGCACATTTGAAAACGGCTTGACGAGTAAACTCAAGGCCAAGCAAGCTTTTTCGAATTGAAACGTGGGGTAGGCTCACTGGAATAAAGTAGTCTGAATGCAGAATGTTGGGACAACCGAGTCTCTGTAGGAATCTTGTGGAGCATAGCATAGACTACAATTGCCCAACAGCAATACTGATGCATAAAAGTTGCTCACGAACTCTTTCTGATTTCTCTTCTTTTTATTCATCATCAATGACTGTTCCAGTCAAAAGGCCGTCAGAGGCCAGATCTACATGTTTGTGTGTCACACCAAGGGCATGTATTTTCTATATACGGACGATAACGAGACTCATTGAAGGCAGCCAAATGCAAGAACAAACAGCCATCAACATGATCCCGGGCTAAAAGCGATCAAGTGTCCGATTACTTGGATCTAGCCCGGACCTTCCGTCTCTTTCTCTTAAGTCTTCTAACTCTCTTCTTTCTCCACTTATTTCTCATAGTAGATAAATGTGATGGATAAAAGAAGTTGGAAAAAAAATCCGCGAGCTCTCGCGCTATATATGCGAGCGCTAGCGTGTCGAGGCGAAAAGACTTTAAGGTGGCGTGACTGCTTTTTTCCCCGCACGTGACCCTCGCACGCCAATTTCCGGGCTCAGGTCCTAATGTACGCGGCCGGACTCTATTACGTCACAGGAAGTGGAATGTCAAAGTCACGTTGAACCTGTTAATGTGTGAAATAATACATTTGAGTTTATGGATATTGATCAATGTTAGGTATATTATTTTGATAAATAGTGTTATCGAGGTAATTTTTTCACGGAAATGCCACTTATTCTAGATATCTCATGGTACCAGGACTACTAGTATTGCTGCAGCCCTACTCACGCGTCGCGATACTTGATTACCCTGTTGAGTACAAGCCATAAAATTCAATCGAGTCGTTCTCAAGCCAATACTGAATTTCGAGTGATTTTAAAATGGGCAATTTGGACTCTTCGAGGTCGTATCTGTTCATAACTATCAAATCTGTAATCTTAACTCAAAGTAAACCCGCTTTGAGGTGCTGCTATGCATTCTTCTATATTGAAAGGCTCTATTTTATGGTTCTAGTATACACGATCCTCGTCACTCTTTTCCCTCACGTACCTTCTTCAATCTCTCAGACTCTTGTTTAAATGCTCTGTACAAATCGTCCTTGATGCCGATAAGCCCTGTCGAGTCTACCAATCTGTCCACAGCATCGGAGTCTATAAGCATACGCTCGCCCGACTCAATTCCCAGCTCAATTGAAGAAAATTGGGTATCCAACTCCGGCCTGTGTTTGAATGTTAAATGCGTTGAAGTGTCGTTATGACTCCCCTCGCTCTCGAGTAAATGACCCAAGTTTCTAGCCCCTCTCAATGCCTGGATATGGCAATATAATCTATAGGCCAAGTAGAAACCAGGCACATTGGGTGCAACTGGAACTAAGGCAACGGGTAGAGTGATGGGGATACCTATGGCGCAAAGCGCGGCCCATTTTCGATGGTACGGCACGAGATTCTTCTTGAACAGATGCATTTGCTCGAGAATCGTGTCTGGTGTCTGGCTTGAAGCATGATACACCGGAACCGGCTTTAATTGGTCTGGTGATACCTTGATTTCGTCGATTTTTGCCGTCAAGATCGCCCTTGGCGAGTCCTGAGACAGCTCAGTCAATTCACGCACCATTGCTTCTTTGCTGGGGAAAGATCGTAGACAATTCTCGTTGTATGGAATCAGATTGAGCAATTTCAGCACCCAAACCACGATTTTCTTGTTGACACTCATATCTGAGGCCACCAATTTATGCCATGCCTTTGCCGCCAAGGAAACAAGCTTAGTCTCTGCTTTTGCTAGCCACGGGACGGCGTCTAGCTGGTCCCTGCTCAAAAGCTTGGAATTATGGTGACAATATATAAATGAGCGTTTGGTGGTTATGGGGATGCTCAAGAGAAACACCGAGTCGAGGTCAAATTTCGGGCTAGCATGCTGTTTCGCATCCTTATCGTGTGTAGAGACAAATTCCTTCTTTTCGTTCGCTGCCTGGGTCAAACTGTGGGTTTTTTCCGTTTCCTGGTCTTTTGCATTGGCCTCAACTCGGGCCAATCTGGAATATGAGAACTCACGGCTGATGCTTAGCGTGAACGGATGAAACTGGGCTTTTGAAGGCAAATATCTAGTGACCGCCTTTTTAGGAAACACTCTATGCATAAATAAATAACTCATCTGGCCTGCTTTCGTGAAATCTACTGGGTGGGCAAGATAGCAATAGATCGATAAATCATTGAATCGAAGCGTGTATGCAGGCAATGGCGATTATTGTCATGTGCGGGCGTTGGCTGCGGCGATACCATGCACGCGATAACGTGACTGGAATGGACAAAGTATTATAGCAGGCCAAAACGTGCTGACAGAACGATATGTGCGAATTTTAACCTCATTTACGAAATTGGCGAGGTTTTTCACACAAATAGTCTATTCACCTTCATGGTACGACCACGGCAAATGATAAGTGTGCTATACTCGTGACTAGTTTCTGTCGATCTTGTTACTGCCCTATAGATCCAAACAGCCGTACATGTTTCAATTTATAAACCCTATGAAAGATGATATAATACGACCATCTGCTAGATATCATCACACTTGGCATCACTGGCCTAGTTGATGTGCAATCTGGAAAAAGCTATAGAACATGGCTCATGTGCAGTACCAATCAAAACTGGAACGATTATCTGCAGACAAAGGGCCGCTCCCGATCCAGCAGTACAGTATCAGATACTTATAGGACCGCCAATCGATGCTGTTTCTTGAGTGACAAAATCGAGGAATTATATCTCGATCAGGTTACTGTGGCCTTTTCAATGGTATACTGAAACAAGCTTAATTCACTCCGTGGAGTCAAAACGGTCGGCCTCAATCGGCCAGTCAGTCCATATTAGAGGCTTGATGCGGCAGAGTATCGGTTTGGCCCAGCCACCAGCCACTAGCACACCCTCATAAAGGTCATGCAAAACCGTGGAGAAACGACTTTTTAACAAACCAGTAAGGCAAGAATCGAATAAAATCAGAATTTGAATTATTCTCTAAATTTTCCAAGACAAAAATTCTACTAAATTGTCCGAATTGCGTGTACTTTCATGGCGCTCTTTATGGGGCTGAACCCGAGCAAGCAGTGCGTGCTGGGCGTGCTGGGCGTGCTGGGCCTGCTGGCACACCGAAAAACCGCACGCTTAGTACGCAATACACCGGCGCCGCGGCCATTGCTTAATCCGGTCCTCCACAAACAAAGAGACAAAAGCCAGGACCATTCATACGCATAGGCTTAAGGCATTCACTGACTCAGCATAGAGCAGAAGAAAAAAAAGGATTCTCTTTGGTATAGCAACAGATTAAAGAATCAAGTCTAAAACGGTCATTCATCCCTATCCTTTCAGCACTGTCCCACCCTGATATTACCCTTCTGTGGCCCGTATAAGAGTACACATCCACACACAATACATGTCTGAGGAAAAGCTACATCGCGAGAGCCGTGGCAAGCCCACGATAGATCGGCACGGGCGCCTTGAGGCCGAGGACCCGTTTGCGCAAACACAGCTTCTGTCGTACTCGCTCTACCCGAAAACAGTGCCGAATTATGTCTTGGATAAGCTCTCGCTGGCACATTACAAGGAACAGCTTTTGAATAGTAACGTCAACACCGACCAAGCGGAGATCGCGCCTTCGGTCAAGGCGCACGCGCTGAAGGAAGATGAGGAGTTTGTGCTGTTCATGCATGACCCCTTCATCAAGTCCTTGAATAACAACTGGGCCAATCTCTTGGTGGCCGTGAAACAGCCGACGGAAACGCCCACAGACACGGCGCTGCGGCACGAGTCGCTCCAGACCAATGCAGAGTGGGCAAAGCCATGGGGCGGCGATGAGCGGCTCCGTGCTGCGTTATTAGGCACTACCGACCACACCATCAAAACCGACGACGAAAATGTTCCGTTTTACCGGCGGTTTCTCGGGAAAAAGCCGTTGGTCGCCGAAGACAGCCCGCGGCACCGCACCAAGGCGGGATATTGGATGCTGGACGAGAAGCGAAAGGATTTGATGCCGACACTTTGGCGCATTTTTGTGCAGAATCCGTTCTTGCCCCTTTTGCTCCGTGTCACTATCCTCATGTTTTCCGCATGTGCGTTGGCGCTCGCCGTGCTGATCTATATCTACTCGCGGCGGAAGTACGATAATACCAGCATCGAACAGCAGCCCAGCACGATCTTTGCCATTGTTGTGCAAAGCTTTGCTATCGTATACATTGTGTACATTGCATATGATGAGTATTCAGGAAAGCCATTAGGACTTCGTAACCCTTTGGGCAAGATGAAACTCATTATGTTGGACCTACTCTTCATCATGTGCTCGCTGGCAAACATGTCGCTCACGTTCGACTCGCTTTATGACGAGAAATGGGTGTGCAAGCCGGAAAACGACGGCGGCAGCGGGCTCTACCCCACCGTGAACTTCTTGTGTCGGCGACAACGTGCGCTAGCGTCTTTTTTGCTCCTAGTTTTGGCTTTGTGGGTCTTGACGTTCACAATCTCCATCATCAGGGTTGTTGATAGGGTCAGCGTCGGGCCACGTGCAGACTAGATTTGAGACTGAGTAGAAGGAGTGGTGGCATTGAAATACAGAGGGTGGGAATTGGACGAAATTCCAGACCAGTCCATACTGCATATCCACTACTTGTCACTTCGTGAATCGACGAATGTGAGATTCGTAAAATAAGAAGAAAAACTCATTTTACGCAAACCACCCAATTAGAAAAGCCGAAAGAGGCGTTGTTGGAGCAGATCCGCTCGCTCAAAGTGTCTCCCAGCTCGACGTCGGTGAGGGAAAAGTGGTTGTACATGGTGCTGTACGAGACCCGCTCGAAATTCCCCGCTTACATCTGGAAGCTGTGGCAACATGGCTTGAGCGATGATAGATTTGATGCCTTCTTCAAAGAGGGCAAGGCCCAGTGGGCGTTTAGAAACCCGAAACCTCGGGTTTGTTCACGAGTTGTTCAATGACAATACGAGTTACGCCACAGTGAAGCACCTTTACAACTTAATGCCTGAATTCATCGAGGAATACGAGGCATTGCCCGAAGTCGTTCTCAGAAAGGATTCTTTTTTTGGAAATGCATCAGAATAAGGGTGAGCCGAAGACTGAGACGGTCTAATGCATATCATCATATATGTACGATTGGTTGACAACGACCGCATTGGACAGCTAGCATCAGTATTTTCATCTAAGCCAACTTATTTGATAGTAATCTTCATATTCTGCCCAATTGCTGGTCTATCAAAAGATAATCAGCCCTAATCATCATACCCTCACAAGTTACAACCATGTGCGCCCATCATAAAGGTACGGTACTGACTGGCCTCACACTCAAACGCTAAAAAAAGACGGAAAAAAGCGCAAGAAAACGTACCATTGCATTCGGCTCTGCTCGCAAACATTCGATTTGGTTCTCTTGTTTTAACGGCCACTCTAACGAAACAATAAACTCTATTATTCCAAACAATGTATTTTTCCCGGGGGGACTGCACACAAGCACGGCGATCCACAACCACCACCACCGCCGCTCGCTCGCGGGCCTCAGCACCAAAAGCGTTTCGGGGACACGAGTTGCGGACGCACGGATTTCATACTAAACGCCACAAATCAACAGCGCTTGAGACGATTGCGTGAATTAAGGCATATTCAGGAATTGCAGATTCTATTTCTTCATTAATATCCTCTTCCCATATCCATCTAGCGGATTTTCGGCGCCACTGAATCCAGCCGTACCCGCCCCACATAATAAGAGCATTAGAAATACTATACTGCAGCCACAACCGCCACAAGAATCGTGTGACATTACTGGACGCCATATTTGTGGACGTAATTACGGCAAAAGGCTCTATATTTACCTCATTCGAGACCATACCAAGCGTTGTTTGAACCTGTTCTGGCTCCTTTAATCGCCATAAGAAGCCTCAGCTCATCAAATCACATAACCACCTTTTTCAAGCACCAACATGTCAGCGCCTCAAACACTTCCTATCGCTGGAGACTTGGAGGCCACGTGGAACTTCATTGAGCCTGGGCTCGAGTTTATTTTGGGCGCTCAGGGTGACCAGGGCGTGACGCTGAAAATGTACATGAACTGCTACACCGCCGTGTACAACTACTGCACGAACAAGTCACGCAGCAGCAACCCGCTGGGCGCAGCGGCTACGAGCACGCGTGGCGGCGCCGAGAAAACAACGTATTCGCTCACGGGCGCCGAAATATACTACAAGTTGGAGGAGTACTTGGTGAACTTCATCCGTGGCTTACGCGCGGAGCCCGGAGAGCTGTTTCTAGAGTTCTACGTGCGCAAATGGAAGCGCTTCACAATCGGTGCGGGGTACATGAACAACGTGTTCGATTATATGAACCGGTACTGGGTGCAGAAGGAACGCAGCGACGGCAGGAGAGACGTTTTCGACGTGAATACGTTGGCGTTGCTTCAGTGGAAACAACACATGTTCGACACGAACGTGGAGCGGATCCGCAGCGAGATTTTTGCCTTGATTGAGCGCCAGCGCAACAACGAGATTGTCGACACTAATGTTTTGTCGGTGGCGGTGAAACTGATGGTGTTCTTGGGCATCGACGTCAACGACTTGAAGAAACCGAACATGGTGGTGTACGCCACGTGCTTCGAGACATTCTTTCTCGAGAAAACTATCGAATATTACCGCCTGGAGAGCGCGCAATTCTTGCTGCACAACAGCGTGGTAGACTACATGGTGAAATGCGAATCTCGCTTGGCAGAGGAAATCTCACGCTCGAACAACTACTTGGAAGACAGGAGCAAGCGTGCGTTGCTAGAAACGTTGCACACGGTGCTCATCAAGGACCACGCGAACGAAATGTATGAGCAGTTTGTCAAGTTGTTGGAGCGCAACGAGACAGTACACATCCTGCGCATGTACACGTTGTTGGCCAAAGTGCCAAGTACGCTCCAGGCGTTGGCAAATGAGTTGGAGCTGTTCATCCGCTCTGAGGCTGCGCAGGCAATACAGGACTTGAAGACAGCCTCAGAAGCGCAGGAGGCACAGGCCGAAAAACCGGGCCGCCGCCCTCAACTGGCAGTGAGTCCGAAGGCGTACATCCACACTTTGGTTCGCGTATACGAGAAGTTCAACGATGTTGTCTTCAACTCGTTCAAGAAAGACCCGTTATTCATCAAGTCGCTCGACAGTGCGTGTCGTCACTTTGTTAACGTGAACGTGATCGCCACTCCCACCCCGAAAGCGGGCGGTAAGAGCCCAGAATTGTTGGCCAAGTACGCCGACGCGTTTTTGAAGGCCACAGGCAAGGAGGCAGATATCGAAAACATGACCGCAGACAACTTGGTGCTCATTTTGAAGTACATCGAAGACAAAGACGTGTTTGAAAATCATTATCGCCGTCTTTTGGCCAAGCGCTTGATCAATAGCAACACAAAATCCGACGAGTTGGAGGAGGGGATCTTGCAGAAGTTACAAGAGGGCAACTCGTTGGAATTCACCTCGAAAATCACCAAGATGTTCCAGGATATGAAGTCCTCCGAGGACTTGAAGGTGCGCGTGCGTGACATTGTTGGCTTCGACACTGCCGTTGGCGACTTCAGCCCTTTGATTTTGGCCCAAAGCATGTGGCCTTTTGTGCACAACGACGACTACAACCTTAAGATCGCGCCCGAGTTGCAGCGCACAATTGAGGTCGTCGAGCAAGAGTATGGCAAAAAGCACAACGGCCGCAACTTGCAGTGGTTGTGGAATCACGGAAAAAACGAGGTCAAGGCAAACCTTTCTCGGAAGGGCAAGCCGCCGTTCATTTTCACCGTGTCGAACGTGCAGTTGATGATTCTTCTTGCGTTTAATGACCAGGCCACCCACACGTACTCGTCGCTCATAGAAGCTGTTGGGGTGGCCCAAAACGTGCTTGATGCACACCTCTTACCATTTGTAAAATTTAAATTGATCGAGCAGAGTCCGCCCGCACCACAACAGATGAACGACGCGCAAACTACCTTTACCATTGTCACCGAGTACAAATCGAAGAAATTGAAGGTCAACTTTGTCAGCTCGATTCGAAATGAGCAGAAACAAGAGGAGACTGAGACAGACAGGGAAATTGAAGAGTCAAGAAAGAGTTACCTATCCGCCAGTATTGTGCGGATCATGAAGGCCCGCAAAACTATGAAACATAATGATTTGGTCAACGAAGTGTTGCTTCAAGCGCACTCACGATTCAAGGCCAAGCTCATCGATCTCAAGCGGGCAATCGAATACTTGCTCGACAAGGAATATATAGCACGTCGCGAAGGCGACACCTTTGAGTATCTAGCATAATTACGAGAATTTAATGGTGATGAATGAAAATAAAATTTGCATATTGACAAGACAAACGGTTGCATTTCGTAGCTATTTGATTCCTGGGATTGAAAAAAAACCCATACACCACACAGTATTGAGGTTGGGCCATCACAATGCTAACATCGCTGATTCGGTCACCCATGTCTTTAGTTCCACGACCGGTCAGTGGAGACGAAAAACGGTCTATTTTGTATGACGAAGCCGTAGTTCTTTCAGGCCATGAAGGCGCGGCTCTTTGTGTGAAATTCAGCCCCGACGGACAGAACATAGCGTCCGCGGGTCTAGATCGCACGATCCGGCTTTGGAACCTCCCAACAGACGCCAAGGATGAAGTTCCCAATTATGGGGTCATAGAAGGCCATAAGGGCGCCGTCACGTGTCTTGACTGGCTCGCGCAAAGCAAGATTTTCACGGGTTCTGCGGATTCTACGGTGGCCTTTTGGGACGCCGAAACGGGCCAGAGGGTGAGGACGGGAAAAGGCCATGAACTCACGATAAATGACTGCAGCTCAAATGTGGACGGCACATGTATAAGCGTAGGTGATGACGGCTCGCTCAGGATATGGGACGAGCGGGAAAAGCATCCAACGGCAACGATCGAGACGCCGTATCCCATATTAGCATGCGATTTGAGCCACGACGCGAAGTTCGCATACATTGCCGGAATCGATCCCACAATCCGTGCGTATGATTTGCGGACGGGAAAAGAAGCATGGAGTTGCGCTGGATACACCGAAACTGCCACAAGCGTGGCATTAAGCACAGACGAGTCGATGCTTGTGCTGCGTGGTATGGACGGGTCTGTATACACGCTAAACGCCAAGTCGTCTGTGCCCGAAGGGGTCTCAAGACATGGCCAGGTCTATGACGGTGCTCCAGGAGGTGCACAGATGCTCTTATCACGCGCAAAATTCTCCAAAGACGATGTTTACATCTGCCTGGCGTCAGAAGACCAGCTGGTGACAATGTGGAGCACGTCTTCCCGCCGCATGGTGAGCAAGCTTGACGGGCATGCCGCTGCAGTCTTAGATATCGATTTCCATCCGTCATCAAACGTATTGGCAAGTTGTGCGCTTGACGGCGCCATCATCGTGCGTGAGTTTTAGAACCTGACGCTTTTTCCCGATTTCCCGGTTTTTGGAGACATGGAAAACAGCGTTTTTCCAGAGACAAACTCCGCGTTGAGTTGGTCAAGCCCCGGTTGGCCCTGCATGGACTCGGTCAATTTCTGCAAATTGTCCTGGCTGAATAAGCGCATCGTGTAAATGGTTTTAGTACGACCTTTCTGATGGACCCTTTTGACGGCGTGAGACGGAAGCGAGAACTCAGTCTCCAGCGCAATGTAAGGGTAGCTGATGTGATCACTAGCTGCGGTGTCCTGGACGGTGTCTGATCGTTTGGATTTCACCATTCTTGTATGACTACTGCCGTTTAGTAAGTACTCGCGCTTTTCACAATCCTCCATGTCATTAACTGTATCGGAGATTGGGGAATTTCCAGACTCTCCAAAGAGACAACCACCCCCTTCATGCCTTGAATCTTGAAAGTTGCTCCATTCTTCAAATCCAGCATACTCCGTCTCCTTCCCTTCATCAATGGGAAGAAACTCGTGCCGCAACACAAAGTCTTGCATCCCAATATCATCAATCACCGAAAACTTCTGACCAGGGTGTTTTTCTGTCTCGCTGTTCTCTGAGTCATCATTCACAACCCGGCGCTTATAGATCTCCTCTTCTAAAGTGCCGCGGAGAACCAACGTTTCCACAAAAACTTCCTTCTTCTGCCCAATTCTGTGTGCCCTTTTGATAGCTTGCGCTTCCACAGACCTCAGCCATACCGGGTTCACAAAATACACCCTGGTGGCAGAAATAACCGTGAGGCCATGTGAGGCCAATTTGAGGTCCATGATCAAGGTCACGCCCCCTTTTTTATCGCTATCATGCGAGGCAAAGTCATTCAAATTGTTCGGTCTTCGCTCGGCACCAATGAATGTTGCATATAGGATATAGTTCACGCCCAATATATCCAAAAGCTCTGTGAGATAGTACGCGCTATCCTCGTATTCGAAGAATACAATTGACTTGACACCGTCTTTCTGATGCCCCACCAACTTGCTTGCCAAATAGGAGAGCTTTGCCGACGCGGTTCCCATAATCTGGGCTTGTTTGGGGTCACATACATCTTTGGTGCTTTCAGAATTGGGCGGTATCTCGTAATAATACCCCGAATTTGTCTTGGTGAACGTGTCCTCATGATCATATTTGCCAATTTTCGTTTCCTTCTCGAAAGAGACTTCTTTCACGCCATGAGAATCAAACTGCAGAGAGAAACCCCCCTTCAGGAACTTGCCCTTCTGTTGCTTTTGTGAACGCAGCCAATAATCTTTCCAAAATGATTTGGAATTCTCTTCTAGCCGAGCCTCTAGTGCAGCGCCATCGGTCATGGTCATGAACCTGTTTTTGTAGTAAAACTTTTGCACTGCGTTTAGTTGTGGTGCACCGTACACACCAGTATCGGAAACAGATCCCATTGCAAAAGCGGAAGTATACGCTGGCGGAAGACCTGACACATACATCTGCATTTCATGAACCATCGTCGCTGATTTCCAACGAGGGTTCTGGAGCGCCATCTGCACTGCCTCGTAAGATTTCTGTAATAGCTTCATGTCCTCAGGATTATAGTATGGGTTTCCCGCAGGATCTGCTCGTTCCAAGCAGTGTTTGGCCACCTCAGCCAATCCATGCACATCCTGTAGTTTGAACCCGGTCCAGTAAAAAGTCGACAATTGTAGATTGCTGACTAATCGATGAAGGTCCAGCTTATTGGATGAGTCGAACATGTAATCCACCCCCACCCTTTCCGACGACACCGCGTTCACTGCAAGGACTGCCGTGAATAGGTTTATTGCCAATTTGTTGTGGAATGATGGCTTTAAATAAATCGCTTCGTGGTGAAGCTGTGGGAGCACCAAATCTGCCTCTACCTGAGTCTGACTATGCCGAATCATTAGCGAGTCGAGTAGGTTTTGTAAGCTTCTTTTTGCAGTGAGCTGGTTCGAGTTTGTCAAATTCTTTACTATTGAGCTGCTCCACAACCCAGGCTGCGAATGAAATGGCTCGATCTTAAAATAGTTGCCCACGAGATTTCCTAGTTTGGCCAAATCCTCACGCACGTTGAATTTACCCCTCACAACATACTTCCTTCTTTTGTACTTCGTGGTTTCCGAAACAGATTCGGATGCGTCTTCATCCATGTGTAGGTTGGTAAGCCCAGACGTGGGGGTTCCAGTAACCACCCAGCGCCTTTCTGCGGACATTGACCTGCAACTCAAACTAAGGTTAGACGAGCGGGAACTCATTGAATGTCCTTCATCGATAATAAGCCGTTTCCAGTGTATCTTCATGAACACATTATCAGGCTTTGCACTGACTTTGGAAAAGACAGGCACTGAAACGACGATAAGATCGTACTTCAGTAGCGCGATGGGTGAGTCTGGGGGAGAACTAATATAGTCAGCATCTTCAAGACTGAGAGAAGTCTTGAATCGTTCTGATATGAACACCCGTTTAAGAACACCCGTGCCAACATGCTTTTTGGCTTCGTCGTTCCACTGATGCAAGAGGTTTTCAGGAACAATCACTAGGGTTGAACTGGTGAGCAAAAGTTGTTTCCACGTGCTCGTTTCTTCCCTGAATTGTCTGCCTCTAGTACTCTGATGGTTTTGCAGCTGTTGAGCAACGAAGAACTTTCCAGGCAGATTGTTCAATCTTTCCACAATCGGTGGTGGCAACTGCTCTGCAAAGTACTTCCAGGACAAAGAGTTTTGCGCTATAGCCGTCAAACACAATTCAGCAAGTGTCTTTATTTTCTTGGGGGTATTTTTGTGAGTCATATCATGAAGAAGGACATCACTAGGTATGGCTGAGACTTCGTGTTTGGTCATGCAAATGAGCGCCAAACAGATCAATGTTTTGCCTAACCCCATATTCTCCGCGAGAATGCCTCCCTTTGGTGCACTGTATATTTCTGGATTGGTATAGAATCCGTGATCGAGTGTATTATAGTAATAACAAGAGTTGACGGGGGATGTAAAGTGCACGAAATGCGGCACACACACTTTTGCCGAGCTTGATTCTCTCTCATACATTTTACACACGGATCGTAGCTGGAACGGGTATAAAGCCGAGGTCACACCTGGGAGTACACCATCCTTCTCGCTTAGTAACCGCTGAATTAGTTCATCTGCAGTAGGAGTGCCCGATACACGTATCGGCTGTCGGTCCAAGTACATTGAAACATCTGGGGTCTTGATGCTACCATATACCTCTTTGATCACGCTCTCCAACGTTAACCGCGAGAATACGTTTGCATTGCTGGACTGCCTCAGATTCCATCTTTGCATATTGAAATGCATTTTTTCTTTCCCCATCTGGCCATTAACGCTTTTCTTCGCTTGTGGCTGCGCGTAAAAGGGAAGGCACATTTTTATATACGCTGGGTCCCAAGAATTACTAGCCGCCACATCCGGTTTCCATCCCGAGGGAGAGAAGTCGAGGTAAGATAGAAGCACGTCCCATTGTTTCTTGTAGGCAGAGTGCAAGTTAGAGTGTTTATGCAGCCAATTCTGGCGCCACAGCCGCATGTATCTAGCCCCATTGATATCCAGAGGAACAGCATAAACTCTAACGTTCCAAAGATATAAAGGCTTGGCAGACCTTTGCGGACTAGTAAAGTATGTAGAGACTCGAAAAGTGGCCGAGAAAAACCGGTGGCGTACTAAAAACACTAGCGCTTGTAGCGATGGGTGCAATTTGTTACCATATACGTCATGGAGAAACTCCGCGTCAACAAAGTTCCATGAAGGACTGGCGCTAATGCCCTGTAATGCATATTCTGTGCACGGCACGCCATGATAGAGGAGTGTACCTATTGGTACTAGACTGTCAAGATTGTTGGAGATTTGCACAGCGTTCTGGACATCTGTCTGACCTTGTCCTGAAAGCATGTGGCTGATAAGAGCATATATTGATGCAGGAGAAAGCAACGCGGATCGGATCCACCTTGATTCCGTGACTCGACTTGACATCACAAAAGTCACGTGATGCTGGGGTTTCGCAGCCATTGCTGCTGGAGAATGTCTTTGGTAAGGTCATGAATTTTCGCCAAATATGTCTTCTTTTTTTTGTTTGATCTTTTGGCATTTAATTTTGAGCTCATTCATGACTGTCTTATTTGTTCTTATATTTGCTTCGGGAGTGCTGGGCCCAAAAGACATACAGTGCACATGGATCGCAATGGTGAATTTTGGCTCAAGCTATCAAGTAACGAGAGCCCATATCCTGATTTACATTCATCGGATAATATCCCAGAGACATAGTACTTTTCATTCCAAGCCCCTTTTTGCTGGAGTCAGACCCGTCTGATCTACATGTCTCTAAACGAAGGACGGATAAAATTCGAGTATAAGCGGCAGGTCAAAAAGAGTCAAAAGTTAAGCGTGGACTTGACTTAACTTTTCTGTGAATGATTTACTGATATTTTGCTTTCTTTTATGAAGAAAAATCCTCAATGATAATCTTGGGCCATAGAGCCTGTACATTCAACGTAGCACAAGGAAGGCAAAAGCTTGATCTTCTGTATCAAACTTACAAGAATTTTAGGATAAAGTTTTCCCCTTTGACCCCCTAGAGAAAAATGATTTTGATTTTTTGAAGTCTCATAATTAAGTTTCTCCGGCATCGAAGCCCAGCGTCCCATGTGATTGCCATCATACTGTATTCAGTGTATTGCGGTCAGAGACTGTCAAAATTGAGTGATCCTGACATGAAACTCTATTGATTGGAACGAGAATATGAACCTTTTACACAAGGAGTAGAATCAATGGAGATACGCAATACCTCCGGTAACGCTCTCGCTTTTTGATATGGTTTTTGAACCACTAATCTAATCAATCTCGCTGCAGATAGACACAATTTCCTTAGTCCTGTTCGTTTTTCTAACAGATGCCAGGGAGCTCTAATTTAGACAATACAATGGAAATGGTTTCGTAGAAATGATTTTATTAAATAAAAAAAAAAAAAAAAAAAAAAAACTGATTCTTAGTCAGCCCAAACGGGGTAGTACCTACAAGTTGGCCAAAACCTCACTGTCTCCATAAGTCAATTTCGGACGCTTGTTAAGCCTGGCACCTCCTGGCGTCACAGCGTCAAGACACCAAACGTAATTCTCTTTTAAAATCTCGTCATCCACGTCTAGGTACTTCAAGCCAGTGGCTGTCTCAGTTGCTTTTTTCACATTGTCCAAACAACGGAGAAACTTGTCCATTGGGATTTCCGGAAATGGCTCAGTTTTCTTGACCTCTGCTGAATTTGCAGCCATGGGAGATGTCTCATTTGTGGATGCAGCCAAGGCTTGACCCAGCAAGTAGAAGAAAATAGGCACGATGAAAAAGCTTTTCATGTTGACGTTGATTGTGTAGATGAAATCTGGTATTGGGGAGAGAAATGCCCAGGTATTTATAGGGCGGAGGTATTTGACAGAGCTCAGGCTCACTGAATTTCAGCTGCGTATAGGGTAGAAAAAGATCCATGTATTTTGATCGTCTAAACCTTCATACAGGAGGTGTGGCTATGTGGGTCTTTAATATCAAACAATGAGGCGATAGCCGAGTAATTCGGTTTAATCTGGATATTCACCAATGAATACTCGACTATCGAAGTGGACTAAGAGAGAAGCCCATTGCAAGGAAAGTTTGAGTACGAAGTCCTGCCGTCATGTATTTCCAGTAAAGAAAGATTTAATACTAATCCAAAAACCTTCAAATCTGCATCTTTACTCGAAGTGTGGACAATTATTTGTCATCATAGGTGAAATGGCTGGGCTATTGTTTGATCGCAGTGACCGCGTACTCTGTGAAGATGTGATACCTCAACAACACTCAATAAACTTGTATCATAAGTGTTGTTGAATCAATATTAGCTCTAGCTCCATCTAAAGAGCTCTTGATTCTCAAAAATCAGTTTAAGGTACCCACTCTTATCGAATTTGGTCAATCTTGACAAGTGCCCAAGTGGTCAATACTAACCGAGCTCGGTACGTTCCATCTCGCATGTCCCCTTTTCGGCAGCATGCAACAATGAGTGGCGCAATTTATGTGTTTAGCGACGGAATCAAACAATAAAATGGGCTGAAAAGGCTAAGTGAAAATTCCGCTTTCCAAGAAAAAAAGTGAGATGAGTTTCAAGTGCCTGACAATCAATATGTGAACCTGTGAAGGGGAATCAACTTTGTTTTCTAATCCAACACTAACAACAGCGCTTTGATGTAAAGACTTTCACCATTTGTTTTCCAAATAGTCCGCATTTAAGAAATCACTGTGGATTCTTCATGAGACTTTCGGCATCAATGCATCAATTAATGAATTCATCACTTCTAATTGCAGCGGACACGGCAAAAATGTCAACCTGGTCCACTAATTTGAGAGTCAGTAAAGGAGGTATAACATGCATCGTCTTTCAGCGGATCATTTACCGAATGATCACAATAAAAAAAAAAAAAGGTCACGAGTGGGCTGGATCCGAATTGGGGAAGATACGCTTCGGTTGTCAGAGTGGACAAAGTGGATTGAGATGAAAGATGTCATAGACTTCACAAAGTCGCACGCCGAATGTCAATATTAATTTTTGAAAGGGTGGCAAGTTTGACGAAGAACATAAAAAAAGAGCTTTTGCCAATCGCAAATTGAATCTGAATTCAAGGGAACTGGTAGATCTAGACTGGTCTATACCCGCGTATCGAGCGTGGTGCTAGACAATGAAATACACTCATACGATCAGCTCACTTGTAGAAAGCGGTTGAAGATTGGTTGTTAAAGTTAATGAAAAGAATTTGCAGCTGCAAAGTATGAAACAGATTACGGACTCAGTCCAGCATTCTGAAAGGTTAGCTGTGCACCAATTGTGTCCGCTGGATATAGTGGGTCAGAGTTGGTCATATTACTTATGAGGCATCCGCTTCGTTTGAGCAAACGTGAGCGTGAGTTCAGTTATTTATCACGAAAAGCGGTTGTGATTCCAGCCCTGAAGATGAAGACTCCCGGACTTATGTATTTAGAGTTTAGTTTACTCAATGCCATGGCTTTCTACAAAATCAGCGTTGAAAGTCACATAAGTGGCATTTAACTGCAAGTTCAAGCAAATCAAGCCTAAGTGATTTCATAACAATATACTTCGCCAATCTTTCAGCGATCGAACTCAGTCTTGAAGCTTTTTGTTGACTTTACTTAAGTTGAGCCACAGTAGTGTGAGTCAAGCAGATGATGGCTGTATCATGCTTTGAGAGCTTACATCGAACAAAGCACGAAAATATGTAGACGTGGGCCATAAAAAAACAATGAAAGCAACCATCTATAAATCAATCCTCATATGAAAGAATCCGGTTTCGTACAATGGTGGTCCGGAAAACACCTTCATACATATCGTTCTTGTATCACGTGACATATATATCTGGAGATATTTTGGGTGCAATCATCGAACCCAATTTTTCTTTTCTTGCTTTATAACTAGCATTTGATTGTGTGACCCGTTCGAAATTGTAACTCTTCATTCATTTTCTAGAATTTGCTGGAGAAATTGACGACTTTTCATTGATTGGGAAGATTGATATTTATCATTCGCACTTGTCATTTGTAGCAAACTGTGTGTCGAGACTCGTAGTACTGAACAAGTAAGCATACTGAATTTCCACCGATTATTCTTAGCAACAATAACAATTCTCATAGGATGCTGATAAAAGCCTTATTTATATCGAGTAAGGCCAAGAGAGCACATTTATAGCAAGTGTGAGACCACCAGCATTTGGTGGCAACAAATAGGGCTTGAGGGTCCAATGATAAGGATTTATATATATTATCATATAGCTTTGTGGAGAGCCAGATAAGCGGTTCTGGCTCCCAATGATCAGATGTTTCAAGCAAAAAGAAAAAAAAAAAACACAGATATATGAATCTATTGTAAAAGCGTTCCGCTTCGTGTCTTATCAATCACGTCTATTCTGAGCCGAGCCCCGCAAGAGCCCTGTGCAGGCCATAGTCTTCCGAGTGCGAGTCGATTATCACTGGGCCCAATTGCCTGCCCGCCCACCATATTTATCACATTTGATTTTATTCGGAAAAGGTAACTATTCTGATCCATTATCATCTTGTTTGATTCACACGGAAGTATATTGAGATGAAGGCTTTGATTTTAACCGCGCCTTACAAAACCACGGAGGAATTGAATTGGGCCAAACCCTTGAATAGCTATCTACTATCCGTATACGGAAACACCACGGACTTTCAGGATGATTTGGCCAAATTCACTGACTTGAGGAAAAGCATACAGGATGCGACTTCTGGATCTGAAAATGCAGCAAATGTTGAGACCTTTCTCAATTACTACAGTAAATTGGAACTTGTGGACTTGAGGGTGCCCATGGCAATAGTGAACAAGCGGAAACCAGTCAAATTCACTTGGACTGATGCGTTTTCTCCTTCTGCAGAACATACTCAATCAGCATTGGCGTTCGAAAAAGCCAGCGTGCTTTTCAATCTTGGCGCAGCGTTGATGAAAGAAGCGGCTCATACGTATAGTGAATCGTTCAAAAACGGCGCGGAAAATGGCGATTCTCTATTTAAAGACTCCATTCAGCAGATGCAGCAGGCAGCTGGCGTATTTCTGTATTTGTCAGAGAGCTTCATCCATGGCCCTTCTCCGGATTTGAGTCCTCCCACGGTGAAGTTCTTGATGAATTTGTGTTTGGCGCAAAGCCAAGAAATGTTTGCATTGAAAGTCATTGATGGTGATCTCGAGCAAAAAAAGAACTCGCTTATTTCTAAGCTTTGTGCCTCAGCGGCTAAATATTACGAGGACTGTTGCAAAGAAACTGCCCATTTAGTGAGCGAGGATGGATCGTCTCACGTGGACGAGCCCGCCGAGTTCGGTATTGAGGAGGCAGGGCTAGAAGACGAATTTCTTGGCGAAGACAGTGATTTTGATCCCAACGAGAGCGGACCAGGGTCGAGTAACGCTCTGACTTCAAAAGTCTCTGCACGCATGAACCCATCTTGGGTGGCTACATTCCGCGTTAAGCACTTATATTACGAGTCGTTGGCGTACTATTTCCAGGGTCTACAATTAGAGGCGGGCAAGAAATTCGGCGAGTCGATAGCGTGCTTGTCGAAATCGTCCGAGTTCTTTGGCCAGATCTCAACGATGCTTTTGAAGTCCGTGGCCAAGTCACGTGGCTTTCACGTCTACGATTTGTTGGACAATCTCGAGTATCAAAAAGATGCTTTGAAAATCAAATTGGCTGACCTCACTAAAGATAATGACCTCATCTATCATGACATCATTCCATCTCTCGTGACGCTTGCGACACCAAAGCCCATGAACAGCGCGAATATCATTCTTATGAACAAAATCCCTGCTTTCATTGCGATTAACGAGAATAATTACAACAACTTTCTACACAATGTTGTGCCTGTGAGCATTCACGAGCTTCTTAGTTATTACTCCGAGGAAAAGTCCCAGCTTTTGCGAAATGAAATCGACGCGGCTGATGTTTCTAATGAAGAATTAGCATCAGCGTTGGAATACTTGAACTTACCGAAGGCCCTTGTCAGTGTGAAGGAACTCATTTTGGCGGAAAAGCCTTTGGAGTACGGTGCAACAGAATCAAGTTTGGATCACGAATCGCTTACAAAAGTGCAAGAAATATCATCCATGTTCCTGCAAGACAATGCAAACAGAAATTCGATAGCACAAAGTCGGAAGAGTATCCACGAGTCTCTCATGAAGTCGGAGAGTCTTTTGAACTCCGCCCTGTTCAGCAGCATTGGAGACAAGTTCAGAGATGATGTCATCAAGTTAAAAAAATCTTTATATGATGCAGCAAATTCTGATGCGAGGCTTTTCTCCTTGATCGACCAGGATAATAGTGCACTATACCAAATTCTTGGCAAAGGTGCAAGCTCCCCAGAGTTCAAGCACCACTTCGAGATGGTCGGCACCACGCAGAGCGTAAAAAGTGGCCCCGAAATTGAAGTGAGCTTGCTAGATATGGATGACAATCAACTTGAAAAAATGAGTGTTACGATTGAAGATAAGATCCGCCGTCTTGAAGATCTCCTCAATGATCTCAACAACCTAAAGTCTGGAAAAGCAAAAGTTATCGCTGAGTTGAAGAAGGCAATCCACGAAGATGATATATCAGACATTCTCTTGATCAACAGTCGGGTGAAATCGACAAGTGAAATCAAGACGTTGATTTTTCCAGAGGAGTTGAAAAAATTTGATGCATTCGTGAATAGTTTGAGCAAGTTGGTCGATCAACAGAAAGCTATTTTGAGCGATACAAGAAGGCTCTGGGAAGAATTGAGTTCTAGCCCAAAAGTGAAAAGTGTTCAATCTTCGTCAACTTTCCGGAGCGATTTGATCGCCGAACATAAATCCAAGATCGATAACTTCTACAACAACAATTGGAAAAAATATAGCGCAGGACTCCGGAAAGGGGCGGAGTTTTATATCAAGTTGTTGGAGTATACAAAAAGTCTTGAGAGTGCCATTCTGGGGCAATTGCAAAAAGGTCTGCTTAATCTTTCAATGGACTCTCTCAAATTGAGCTCAGATTTGACTGGGGGATCCGCATACTCACAGGTCTCTCACAGCTCCGGGATGCCAGTACAGACCACCGTGCAACCAGGGTGGCCCACCAATGTTAACTGGGGTCAGGATCAAAAAGGCCATCAGGGTGCAGCCACCAATGGAAGTAGGGACATGCTAACTAGCATGGGCTCAGGCGCACCTAGCGGACCGCAATTACCCCCCAAAAGACCGTCACAGAATAGCATTCCTGGGTCTTTTGGTGCCAGTGTACAACAGGACACAATCAAGAGTGCACAACGACTGAAACCAACTGCTCTGTTTGGCTCGGGCTTTCGAAAGGATAGCAACAAAGAAGGGAGCGAGTTGATCTATGACCAGCCGTCAATGTACGAGCCCAACATGTACGACTTCTTCACTCAACAACGCGAGTGAAAAATGTCGTGCAAAAAATTGAGATTAAGCCCTCATGTCTCACTGGTATAGCCGCGGGCCGTCTATTATAAGAAAGCGTCGCTAAAATCTCTGATCTGGATTTTTCTCGCTTCTATGTTGTTATTTTTGACTCGCGAGCATGTTTCAGATAAACAGAAAGTACAGTAGGTGAGAAATAACCTGCATCAAGATCTTAACCGTGCGCACATAAACGCGATAGCTGTCGTTGAACTTTCCAAATTTGCCAGTCCCACATACAGGTGTTGTTGATCTGCCATAACGCGCTTGATTGCAAAGGCAACTCGTGCAAGGCAAAGACCGGAGCTAAGAAAAGTTTACGGGAGAAAACTCGATGCCAAGTGTGATAAACCACGTGCAGATTTTCAAAAGACAACCGATCAAAGGACGCATTAGATCTGGGACGCAGGTCTTATTACGAATTTCTGCAACCTAAGTGAAAAAGAATTCAAGAAGAGTATTTAATGCCCTCAATTCCCATCTGTTGCAAAATAACGCTTTGCCAAGAATAGGTTTCCGGTACCTGCAAGTTTGCACATATTCATGCATACCATTGTCTGGGGACTACTCGTGCGGAGCCAGGCTATGTGTTTCATCTCAAATTGGAAGTTCGGCCGTCTGCCCATTCAATGAAGGCCGTGCCATTGTGCCCTCTTATTGACTAAAAAACGAAAACAATCCGAAATGTGCTATGATTCACCATCTTTTTCATCTTCTCGAAATCAAAAGAATCTGCAAGCTCCGTTACTGTTAAAAAGATTTGACACCGGTTAAAAATTTACAACTCGATCCAAAACTCGACCTTTCGCTTTATTTTGAGGATTCAACCCGCGAACACTTTTCATTGAAAATGGTATCAAAAGTTGTCGCCGTCTGCGTGGCCTTGATTTCACTCACTGCCAAGGTGCAGGCCGAGACATGGACCGAAATACCCTGCAATACAACGTCACAGTGTCCTGAAGACAACCCATGCTGCTCTCAATACGGCATGTGTGGAACGGGATGGTACTGTTTGGGTGGCTGTGACCCAAGAAGCTCATACAACTTGACCGCATGCATGCCGCAACCCAGAATGTCATCATTCACAGACCCACTCAGCGACGCCAGTAAGATCTTGAATGTGGAACAATACTTGGGTAACGCATCAGAAGCTAACTGGGTTTATACGGGCCACGTGGACAGCAAGGATGAAGCTACGTTGTTGCAGATGCCAAAGGATTCCACTGGTTCAGTCATTTCGTCTACAAAATACCTTTGGTATGGGCGAGTTGGCGCATCTCTTAAATCTTCACGCGACAAGGGCGTAATCACGGCGTTCATCATGTTTTCTGACGTCCAAGACGAGATTGATCTCGAGTTCACAGGGTCCGACTTGTCTTTCCCCCAGACAAACTTTTATTCGAAAGGCGCTTTGAATTATACAAACACCGGCAGGTTCGAGGTGACCAACACATTTGAAAATTGGCATTACTACGAAATGGACTGGCAAGAAGATCAAATTAGATGGTTTGTTGATGGCAAGATAGTACGCACTTTGGAGCGTGCTTCAACTTGGAGCGACAAATCGAAAAAATTTGAATTTCCTTCGACGCCTTCAAGGATTCAATTCTCTATATGGCCCGCTCAAGCTGCGCTGGGGGGATTGACTGACTGGGCGGGTGGCAGCATTGACTGGGAATCTGATGATATCAAGAATGTTGGGTATTACTATGCGTACGTCAAAAATGTATCTGTTCAGGCGTATGCTTTACCTTCGCTGATTGACCAAAGAATGACCAACATCTCCGGCGACCACGCGTTTTTATATGAGTCTGCCGATGGCAACGAAGACAACGTCTACTTGACAAAAGCAAAAACATGGTTGGGGTCTTCCGACGCCTCGGGGTTAAATCCCGACAATGAGGACAAGAAGCCCTCTGCCAGTGTCGTGCAGCCCAAGTCGTCCAATTCCACAATCATTTCCACCCCAGAAAAGACTAAGGCGCCCAAAGCCCAGAGCACGAGTACAGATTCGGTCTCCGTTGCACCGTCGTCTACACTGGAGGTGTATTCGGGTGGCTTCGTGCAAAACTTGAACAGTTCCTCTCCCCCTTCAACCTCATCAAGCATGCCGCCCGCGTCTGGGGCAAGATCTCAGAATCAGGATGTCTTGTGGAGCGTGTCTATAGCCGTTTGTGCTATCGTAGGAGGCTTATTTTATACTATATACTAGATTGTTTGCAATGAAAGTTTTGAGTTTGACAAAGCATAATTTATTGCCCCCTTTAATTCCAACTTTTATTGTTAGGTCCAAAGAAAGTTGTGGCTTTTGGTGCCATCAGTGAGCATAGTAAGGGTGAAACTGATATGTTGATGAGCGAAATTTCTGCCTCAGACTGTTTCTGCAACTTTACTTGCCATTCTCGTGGAGCAAAATTAGAGATTTGTCGCTTTGTTAAAACTCAGTCATCTTTTTCAACTTTTCGAGTCGGGCAGTTTATTGGAGCACACCGCATTAAGTCAGCACGAACATATCTGGGACAGTGGATAGTTGGTCGTTCACCACAATAATTGTATAAATATTGACCATGTACTTAAAGATCCTTCACAAATGTGACAAGTCAATTTTCCATTTTAACTTTCTCGGTCGAAGGCATATTCAGTGAAATCTGCCATGATTGAATTCACGCAAATGCGTAGTCTCATAATTGAGCCCGGGCAGCTGTGCGGGCATAATGCTTGATAGTCACAGTCAGCAGTTGATAGAGAAGCTTTCCACAGACTATCTAGGAAGGGTTGGATGAGCCCCTTTTGCATCACTACAGCGTATCGAGAGTCAATACAAACATATAGATCTGTGATTTACTGTCTCAAGGTGACATAGTTATGAAACGAATTATAGTAGACTAAAAAAAGCGCTCATAAAATCCACCCGAGCGCCTAGAAAAAATAAGAACAAGGCTCGGCCGATAATGTCTCAAGGGATAGAGACCACGGCCAGAAACAGCAGTGTGACGCGAATAGTAAACAATGCCTTATTGTATCCAAGGTACATGTACGCTACAGAACACGTCAAGTATAATCACTTTGACTTTATGAGCTCAACGTGAGTTTTTGATCATGGTTATTCTATTTTGTTGCTTGAATTATCCAGTTACCAGCCGCGACAGGCTAAGCCCTCAAGTCAACCCGGCATACAGCCTTTTGACAATGCCAGTCACGTTAGTGAAATCATTCTTGGCGGCAAAAAAACGGCCAGACGACGACTCTCACTAAAATGATCTCATTCAACAATAAAATTTGCAAAATTTTTGGCTTATGAAACTGTTTCAGCGGTGCAAAAAAGAACAATCAAAAAAAAAAGACAATGTCTGCAGCATTTCCTGCATGAAGGATCACGCGTCTGATGCGTGTGCGATTATGACTTACAGTGCAAGGCTTTGGAGCAGTCCAACGCAAAATTACAACCATATTCTTGACATTCAAGCCAACCTGGATGTATAATCAATACCAGCTTCCAGGAACCGCGTCTCGTTGAAACCATTCAATCTATGCCACCTCAGTAATCGGCATTGAAGGAGCGCGGGCAAGTCACGTGCCTGCATATACTTGAGTGTTATGATTTGCCAAGGCGTGGTGGCCTAAAGCGGCAAAAAAACGAGTGGGGAGGGCCGCGAAATGAGAAAAAATCAGTGACAGTGCCTGTGCTAAAAATATGAAATCGTGTTGCATGCAGGAAACGGGCTCGATACGCGCGCCCTTTTTCTTTTTTTCTTCGTTTTTCTCTCTCTCAATGCGCAAATCTTGAGGTATAAGATTCAGGTCCAGGGCTTCTCAGGTATCACCATTGTTTCAAAGTTGCATCCGCAGAAATCCAGGCAAAAGCACCAGTCACGACTTTCTGGGTTTTTTCTATTGTTTTTTTTTTGACAAGCAGGGACATTGGAATCGAACAGTGCTCCATTGCAACACAATCGTTTGTTTTTTCTTAGACAGATCTGGATCTCATATATCGAATCTGACCTGAATTCAAGGATTCGCCATTGAAATGAAGTCGTTTTTCGTGCTCATTTTCATGGCCTTGGCGTCATTCATTGGCTACGCTAGGGCAGACACTTGGACCCAAATCGCCTGTAACAGCACGGCCCAGTGCCCGGAAGACACTCCTTGTTGTTCCCAATATGGTATGTGTGGAACAGGCTCATACTGCTTGGGTGGCTGTGACCCCAGATATTCTTACAACTTGACCGCATGCATGCCGCAGCCCAGAATGGCATCCTTTACCGAATCGTTCAGCGACTCCAGCGTGGTTCTCAAGCAAACAGAGTATTTGGGTAACGCTTCCGACACGGACTGGGTGTATACAGGATACATCGACAGCTACGACGACGCTCTTTTGTTGCAGATGCCAAACGGATCCACAGGCACGGTGGTTTCATCAACAAAGTATCTCTGGTACGGTAAAGTTGGCGCCACGATCAAATCGTCACGTGATAGGGGTGTCATTGCTGCATTCATTACGTTTTCAGATGTCCAGGATGAAATCGACTATGAGTTCTTGGGCTACAACTTGACCTTCCCGCAAAATAACTACTACTCGAAGGGAATCTTGAACTACTCGAATACCGGCGATTTTGAAGTTTCAAACACGTTCGAAAACTGGCACTACTACGAAATGGACTGGCAGGAGGACAAGATCATTTGGTCTGTCGACGGCAAGGAAGTGCGTACGTTGGAGCGTGACTTGACGTGGAACTCCACCACTGACAGGTACGATTTCCCCTCCACGCCGTCGAGAGTGCAGTTTTCCTTGTGGCCTGGTGGATCCACGCTTAACGGCTTGGGTACCATTGAGTGGGCTGGTGGTGAGATCAACTGGGACTCCGAGGACATCCAAGAGTATGGCTACTACTACGCTTACGTGAAGAACGTGTCTGTCGAGACATATGACTTGCCCTCATTCATCGATCTGAAGACCACCAACAGCTCGAAGTACCACGCGTTTTTGTATAACTCCACCGACGGAGACGAGACAAACGTGTACTTGACCACGAAAAAGACGTGGTTGGGCTCATCCGATGCCACGGGCCTCGATCCAGACAACGAGGATGAGGACACAACGGAAACGTCTGCGGTAGTTATGCTGTCTGGCTCGTCAACTTACACTTCCACCTCAGTCAGGACAAAAGCGACCAGTGCGCAGGATCCTTCCAAGAACACGAAGGGGGCCTCGACTTCTTCATCCAGCGAAGCATATTCTGGAGGCTTTGTTCAAAACTCTAAGGCCACTTCGTCGTCGTCGCCTTCATCCACTTCGTCGTCCAGCTCAGGCGCCAGATCTCAAAACCATAATGGCCTCGTGAGTGCTGTTATTGCCGCTTGTGCTGTAGCCGGCGGCCTTTTCTTTACTGGTCTTTAAACAACACTTTGTGACTGAAAACTATATAAAAACTGAATAGCAACATACGATACGAAATCATCTCTCCACGCCGACCAACGTACCGTTGAAAGCTACCCTTGACAGCTACCCAGGAAGACATTACTTTTCCTGAGGCTAGACGATCGAAGGCTAGAAAAAAAGATGATTTTCTTTTCATAAAAAAAAAGAAAAAACGGCTCGTGCAATGAAAAATATCAGTTACACATAACTATCAGCGTTTTTGCGGTGAGTAAGTAAGGACCACATGAGAGTTCATCAATATGCGTACGTACGGCCATACTTCTCACGGGCATCACATTTACTTGAACAAAGTTAAAAACAGAACCATGAACGCGTCCAAAGAAAAATAGCCAAATGATATAAAAAGCTATTTCAAGCAATCATTGAAGACCAAAATCCGAACGCCCAAAATCGAGATTGGCGGGTTTACGCAAGTTGGAGCTGGACTGCAGGCAGACGTGGTCTCAAACGGGCTGGGAGCCTGGGAATGAACACCCTAAAAAGTCAGAATCAAGAAACAATCGGCAGATAAATGACCGCCAGACCGAAGAAAACAGCCAATCTTGGCGAAAGTATGTTTGATGGTTTTTCAAATTTCAAACAAATAAGAAGTAAACACGCCGCTTGGATCCCAGTCTGAGCCCATCTTGAACTAAGCCTCAGAGGCGCGAGGGTTACCTTCCTAAGATACTAAGACATCTCCGTAAGATTCTAAGACATCTCCCTAAGATGCTAAGATACCCACCTAACAACATACGAAAGCGTGCGTTGCAATCTTCTGGCGAAGCTTGCATGAAAAGAGCGCTCATTTAGGTGTCCCGCGTGTGGGACCACACGCGGGTCGCGGAGGTACGGGTGTGCGGCAAGGCCACGTTGAACAGCGCCGAAACGCACCCTCGAGCAAAATAGAAATATATACATCGATAAATTTTCCGCCATGAAAATGCTCACGAAGTTTGAGCTGAAGCTGTCGCGGGCCAAGGGCGTGGCGTTCCACCCGAAACGGCCCTGGGTGCTCGTGGCGTTGCACCTGTCGACAATCCAGCTCTGGGACTACCGTATGGGCACGTTGATTGACCGATTTGAGGACCATGAGGGACCGGTCAGATGTGTGAACTTCCACCCGACCCAGCCCCTTTTCGTGTCGGGCCTGGACGACTACACCATCAAGGTATGGTCTCTTGCCACGCGCAAGTGTATTTTCACGTTGAGCGGCCATTTGGACTACCTCCGTAGCGTGTCGTTCCACCACGAATTGCCCTGGGTCCTTTCTTGCTCAGACGACCAAACGATCCGGATCTGGAACTGGCAGAACCGCCAGGAGATCGCGTGCTTGACCGGGCACAACCACTACGTGATGCTGGCGCAGTTCCACCCGCTGGACGACTTGATCGTGCTGGCCTCGTTGGACCAAACGGTGCGTGTATGGGACATCTCTGGGTTGCGCAAAAAGCACCTGGCGCCAACGACGCAGCCACGCCTGTTCGAGGAGCAGATGCAGCGCAAGCAGTTGCCCCAACAGGACATTTTCGGCAACGTGAACGCCGTGGTCAAGTACGTTTTGGAGGGCCACGATAAGGGCGTGAATTGGGCCGCTTTCCACCCTACGTTGCCCCTCATCGTGTCTGCCGCCGACGACCGCTTGGTCAAGTTGTGGCGCATGAGCGACACCAAGGCCTGGGAGGTCGACACGTGCCGCGGCCACACGGGCAATGTGCTCTGTGCCGTGTTCCACCCGCACCAGGACTTGATTCTTTCGGTTTCCGACGACAAGACCATTCGCGTGTGGGACTTGAACAAGCGCACTGCGGTGAAACAGTTCCGTCGTGAGAACGACCGGTTCTGGCTCATTGCCCCGCACCCTACGATCAACTTGTTCGCCACCTGCCACGATTCGGGCGTGATGGTGTTTAAGTTGGAGCGCGAAAGACCGGCACACACCGTGTTTCAGAATAAGGTGTACTTTGTGAATGGCGAGAAACAGGTGCAGAGCTACGATCTCGCACGTGACGAGGCTTCCATGCCCATGTTGTCGTTGAAGAAGATTGGCAAGACGTGGCTGTTCATGCGCACGGTGTCGTACAACCAATCGGACAACTCCTTGTTGGTCACGCACGGTGAGGGCGACAACGGCATGTATGCGCTCGTGACGTTACCGAAGCACGTGACCGGCGCCATCGAGCCCACTGACGTGCGTCTGGGCGAGGGTAACTTTGCCTGCTTCATTTCGCGCAACCGGTTTGTTAGTTTTGTCAAATCGTCCAAGGTTTTGCATGTCAAGGATATGAACAACAATGTGACCAAAACAATCCAGTTGGACTCTTCCGTGACGGACGTCTTGGCCGGAGGGGCAGGCCGTGTGTTGTTAGTAAAAAGCCACGCCGTGGTCAATTATGATGTGCAGCAGAGAAAGGAGTTGGGCGAGTTGAGCGTGAATAACGTCAAATACGCGTCCTGGTCTCCCGACGGGCTGCACGTGGCGTTGTTGGCGAAACACACCATCACTATTGCCACCAAGGACTTGGCGTTGGTCACTTCCATGCACGAGACGATTCGCGTCAAGAGTGCCGCTTGGGACGATTCCGGCGTGTTGTTGTACTCTACTTTGAACCACATCAAGTATACCTTGTTGAACGGCGACAACGGCATCATCAAGACGTTGGAGAACACCATGTACATTGCGCGTGTTGCTGGTGCAAAGGTGTACTGTTTGAACAGGGCCGGCCAAGTGGAGGTGTTATCGATCGACCCTGCGGAGTATAGATTCAAGAAGGCTTTGGTCAACAAAAACTTCACCGAGGTCTTGCGTATCATCCAGACGTCCAACTTGGTGGGCCAGAGCATCATTGCCTACTTGCAAAAAAAAGGGTACCCAGAAGTGGCGTTGCAGTTTGTTGAGGATCCAGAATCTAGGTTCGACTTGGCCTTGGAATGCGGAGATTTGAAGATCGCTGAGACGGAGGCAGCGAAGTTGAAGAGCAATGCTAAGTGGGAAAGATTGGGACATGAGGCGTTACTTCAGGGTAACGTCGAGGTTGTTGAGCGTGTTTACCAGCAGTTGGAAGAGTTTGACAAGTTGTCGTTCCTTTACTTGTACAAAGGTGACCAGGAGAGATTGAGCAAAATGACCTTGATTGCCAACGCGCGCTCGAACGTTTCATCGCTTGTACAAAACACCTTGTACAACAACGACGTCGTCGCGAGGATCGAAGCCTACTTGAAGGTTGGTATGTACCCGTTGGCATACACTTTGGCCGCTTCCAACGGCATGAACGACAAGGCCAACGAGATCTTGGAGGCGGCAGGACTTTCTGCCGGTGATGTGCAGTTGCCAGATATTGAGCCCCCGGTGGAAATGCCCACACCAACGGGTGAAATTGCCAAGAACTGGCCTATCGGTGAAGGAAAGATGTCTTTCTTCGAAAATGCTTTGGTTACCGGCAACGTTGAGAACTTGAGCATTGAAGATGAGCGTGAGGAGTCAGTCGAGCCTACCAAGATCACTAATGCCTTCGATTTCAATGACGATTTAGATGAGGAAATTGAGGAGGACGAAGGTGGCTGGGACATGGAGGACGAGGATCTTGATATCCCTGACGAGTTTGAAGATATTGATGATGTTGAAGATGCCACCCCGCTTGCTGCTAAGCCCGAAGATGGTGTCAGTGGTGAAATAGCTTTTTGGCTCCGCAACAATAAGACAGCTGCGGGCTACGTGGCAGCGGGCTCTTTTGAACAGGCTGCAACATTGTTGAATAAGCAACTTGCGGTGGTGAACTTCGCGCCATTGAGAAAAAGATTCTTGGAAGTATACACCAGCAACAAGTTGTATTTGCCCGGTGTCGCAGAGTTGCCGGCGATGAAGGATTATATCAGAGAGCACAACGACGAGGATGACCCTCATAAATTCAGGCCTTTGATCCCGGGCTACGACTCTTTGGAAGAGAAATTGGCAAACGCATTCAAGCTATTCAAGACTAACAACTTGCCCGAGGCAATCAACGTGTTTAGGGATATTATCTACACCATCGCCGTATTGACGGTGGATGACGATGAGCAGGAAGCCAAGTGCGATCACATTTTGATCTTGTGCAGAGAGTACATCTTGGGTTTGTCCATCGAGTTGGAGCGCCGTGCGCTCGATCCCTCGGATGTCAAGCGTAATCTTGAACTTGCCGCGTACTTCACCAGAGCCAAGCTTCAAAATGCACACCGCGTCAACGCCTTGCAGGTGGCCATGTCACAGTCTTTCAAGAACAAAAACTACACCAGCGCGTCATACTTCGCGGGTGAGCTTTTGTCGATCATCTCCACCGGGGCAAAGGCCGAGCAGGCGCAGAAGATCCGTGCTAGAGCCGAGTCTATTTCCAGTGAAGCCTACGAAATTGATTTCGATCCATATGCCGAGTTTGATATCTGCTGCGCATCGTTTACGCCGATATACAAGGGTAGCGATGTTGTCACCGAGGCCTTGGTGGGCGCCAAGTATAAGACCGAGTATAAGGGCCAGGTGTGCCGCGTCACGAATGTGACAAGCATCGGGGTCCCTGCCTCTGGCTTGCGGATCAAGGTATGAAGACACGAACAGCAAGCATAAGCAGCTAGCAGCGAGCGAAGGCAAAACATTTAGCGACGGTAAGTTTGACTTAGTCAGATCAGAAGAACAAAAATAAAGTATTGTAAGCAAATACATGATATTATCGAGAGTAACAAGAAGGAAACAGATGGGCAGCCACAACAACAATATTCAAAGCATTGAAGTCTTGAGACAGCATCCGAGAACCTCAAAAATGACCATCCGCCACTAGGTTTATGCATGCGAGTGTAGTCTTTTTGAATTGATACCTTTGTAAATATTTGTGGGGAAAATAGACTAGTCAGGGTTTCCAAACATCTCAGACAGACACGTTAAAAAAAAGAGGTAAAGATTAATTGATGGATTGACAATTCTGAATATCCACACATGAATCATGATCTAGTTCAATAGATTGAGTTTGAAATCTATCATATAAAGAAAAGAAAAATAAAAAACAATTAAAAACTAGACAAATAGAGTGTATTAGATAATGGCCAGTGCGGGCACGGTAAAACAAATGATAAAGGCGCGAAAAAAAAAAAATGGAAGTGAAGAGAAAAAGCATTCACGCATAGAATACCAAATAAATATATATTTATCAAGGACCACGCTTGATACAAAAACATACAAATAAAATTCCGTGGCACCATGTCTAAAGAACAGGCGTTAGCGCTAAAGGACCAGGGAAATGCGTTCTTGAAAGAACACAAATATCAGGAGGCCGTGGACGCATACACCAAGGCGATCGAGCTTGATGCACTGAATCCGATATTCTACCTGAACAGGGCCCAGGTACACATCAAAATGGAGAGCTACGGGCTGGCCATCAATGACTGCAATTTGGCCTTGGACGTGGACCCGAATTTCGTGAAGGCATACTACCGCAAGGGTGTTTCGTTGATGGCGCTCTTGAACTATAAGGAGGCCCAGACCAACTTCAAGCAGATCTTGAAAAAAGTGCCCGGCGACAAGGCCACGCAGGAGAACTTGAAGCAGTGTGTGAACTACTTGAAAAAAGAGGCGTTTGAGCGCGCCATTGCCGGAAATGAGAAGACCCTGGTGATCTATAATGTAGACTACGACGGCATGTTAGTGGAGAAGTCATGGGCCGGGCCCGAGTTGGAAATCAGCCAGCTGAAGAACGAAAAGGGCGAGGTCTCGGTTCTGATTGCCGGTTTGGACCACGCTTACCTCCAGTACATGATCAAGCTCTTCAAGGAAGGTGGGAAACTCCCGAAAAAGCACGTTTTCGCAATCGTGGCTAAAGTGCACGAGCTCTGCCGCCAGGAAAGCGCCATGGTGGAGATTTCTCTACCGCACAGTCTGCTCGGCACGCGCGCCAATCCTGGCGAGATCGTGTTGGAAAACGGCACGAAAGTCACCGTTGTTGGCGACACACATGGTCAGTTTTATGATGTGTTGAACCTCTTCCAGAAGTTCGGCCACGTCTCGCCCGAGCACGTGTACCTCTTCAACGGTGATTTCGTCGACCGTGGCTCATGGTCCTGTGAAGTGGCGCTCTACCTCTACGTGCTCAAGGTTCTTTACCCCAAGAGTATATTCATCAACAGAGGAAACCACGAGACAAACGACATGAACAAGACGTATGGATTCACCGACGAGTGCGAGGTCAAGTACTCGCGCAAGGTGTTTGAGGCGTTTGCCGAGTCCTTTGGTGCGCTCCCGCTTGCGACTTTGATCAACCAGCTGTACTTGGTCATGCACGGCGGCTTGTTTTCCAACGATAAAGTGACACTCGATGATATCAGAAAGATCAATAGATTCCCCAGCTCTGGCTCGTCCCAGCCAGCTCGCGAGGGCCTTGCCATGGAGTTGCTCTGGACAGACCCTCAGCCGGAAAACGGCCGTTCACCGTCCAAAAGAGGCTTGGGGATCCAGTTTGGGCCCGATATCACCGAGCGGTTCTGCTTGAGCAATAAGATCCGGAAAGTTTTGCGCTCGCACGAAGTCAGAATGGGTGGTGTTGAGAGCGAGCACAATGGAAGACTCATCACGGTGTTTTCTGCTCCAAACTACTGTGATTCTACCGGTAATTTGGGTGGAGTGGTGCACATAACAGAAAACAAGGACTATGACGGAAAGAAAGATGATGGCGAAGGCTACAGATTGGCCGAGGACCCGAACTGCCCATGGACGTTGGCCACCGAGACGTTTGCCGCCGTGCCGCACCCAGACCTCAAGCCTATGGCCTACTCCAAGAGCGGGTTTGGTTTCTAGGCATGCGCCTGTAACGTGTATTATTTAAAATGAACGATATCTCATCAATCAGGCTAACTGGATTTGTATTCAATTGACCGCGGAGTACGATTTCTTCACATTGACGTAAAATGTGTGTATTTCTCATTGGCTGGTGATTCCTTGGCCGGTTTGAAAATTGTTGATTCTTATTCTTTTGTCCCCCAGCCTCTTCTGAGATGAAGGCAATTGAGAAAGGCGTTGGAACGAAGATTCAAATATGGGCAAGTTGACACTACCTATACAGCGGCTAGGATAAGGAGGAGAACCTGAGGTCTGGGAAAGTCGGGGGATTTGATTACTCAGTGTTCTACCCAGACCAGACGTATACAGATTTCTAGATATCTATGTTTTTGACCGTTAAGCCGCGGTTTCCTGTTAATACGATCTTTCCAATACCAGAAAAAAAACTTCTGTTTCTTGTTGAGCCTCTATTCACCCTGGCTCCCGATTCACTTGGATTTATATCAGTTATGTCAGTTCTTGAATCACATGTCTCAGTGCTTACTCAAATTCAGCGCATTTATGAGTTGTGACGCGGGTCAGACATGACAATCGACTCCAAATGAATAAGTATATAGATCATAAAAAAAGCTTGAAAAACAAAGTCGTTTCACCAAAAAGTAGCATTGTAATCCATTAGGTGATTTAATCTACATTGTTACTATAAATTGGGCTTTGAGCCTTTAACTACCCCATAATGGGCCCTTCCGATTGTTGCGCGATCACTATAGTACACCAACTATACCAAACACCAACCACGATTTCTTCTTAGTAGGATCGTCAGAAATGAAACCCACAGCCAGTAATCCACCCAGTACGCAGGATGATGACGCCCCTGATGAATGGGATCAGCGGATCTTGAACACAGGCTGCTACGAGGAAAACTTGGCGCTACAATTGTGTCATGCCGATGAAGGTGACTGGCGAAAATGTCTTGGGCAAATGGCGGCGTTTCGCAAATGCTGGGACGCGAACAGGAATAACGAGCGCACGCACACCGTCGACGAGAAGTGATTGATTCTTGAAGAAATTTCGTGTTTTCGAACGGATTGGAGTTTTGAAGATTGTAAATAGTAAATAGTAAGCAGTGAGCTGTATAGATTGAAATTCCGGGCACTGTTGTTTGGTGATTAGCACTGGATAGACGTGGGTCACTGTCAACCTGAGCAATAATTGCCATGGATCAATGCATTTTTCTCGGTTAGGCAATTATTTAGTTTCCTGATAATTTCAGCGATCTCTTTGTAGAGCCTCGTTCAAAGGCATTTCTTTAAACTTTTAAATTTTTTTAAAAACCCATAACCTTTTTCCAGAACTTGATGTCCCATTGTAGCCTTGAGGTAAACAGACACAGTCACGTGATCTGTCAAAACCAAATACGATCCATTCTAGGTTCACCAAAACAACAAACTGCAATGGCGTCAGTCACCTCCGAATTCGATAATCTGATTCTGATTGATGAAAGTTCCGAATATGATTCGTCGCATGAAAATATTGGCCATATCGAGTCCTGGCCGCAAGAAAAGTCTCTTGATTCTGAAGTTTTCCGGTTGAAGGCTCTAAACACAAACCGTTTGCAGCAGAAATGGGACGAGATCATCGCAAAGTACTCGAGTATCGATGATAGCAAGGAGAGCGACGAAATAGATTTAAGAACAGGCAAAATCATTGTTGATAATGGCCATTTACGGTCGTTTGCAGATGCCGCAGCCTCGCAAAATGGCACCAGAGCATATTCCAGTGTTTGGGCGCCAGACGATCAAATTGAAAAGGAGCTGAGGCGAGCCAGACATGCAGAGAATATACGTAAAAAGCTTCGACAGGAGGAAAAACAACGGCTCAAAGCCAACGAGTCGTTCTACAATACGCGTATGAAGCTCATGAAGCTCAGGTCTGAAGTCTTGGAAGACAATCTCATGCTTCTTAGTCCGTCTCCCACTAAAAAGCATAGAGTTTCAACAATGTCGCCTTCAAGCCTGTCTTTGTCTTCTCCCAGCAAATTCGAGCCGTTTTCGCTCGGTCACGGGCATAGACTAGATACGCCCGAGTCAAGTCCCTTGAAACAAAAACTACCGTCAATTGTTTCATCTCCCAGCGGGAGTTTGGCGGGAAGTCCCACAAAACAGTCTCCCAATAAATCAGATGAATTGCTATCGCCTGAAAAAGCCTTTCATACGAATCATCGTGATTCATCTCAATCTGTGGATTCTTACGATTATCGTCCGAACGACGACAGCACAGCAAAAGATGACCCAGGCGTATCTTCAGAAACGAGTCATGAGGAGTACAACGAGCTGTTTCTGATCGCAGAGATATATGATCCTTGGCATATCTCCTACTTCCGCTGTGCATTTTATGGCTGCAAATACACGAACAGCAGCAAGGCGTCTTACCGAGCACACCTATTATCGTCACATTCTCCTGAACTCAAGCAAATTGGGTACCCCGTACACACGGAGAAACTGTGCGTTGATCTCATACCCGGAGACACCATCCCCAAACTAAACATTCACTTTCCTTTAACCATAAACATTCCCCAGCGGCCCTTTCGTTGCCTTCTGCAACTAAATCATGGCACGTGCCAGAAAATCTTCACAGACGAAAAACAGTTAGCTCGGCACCGGCTCGATCCGGGCTCGTGCTCTTTGAAAAGACAAGTTTTCGTGTGTCCGCTTTTGGGCTGCGATTTCATGACAGACACAGGCTACCGAGAATTCTACGATCATGCCAAGTCACACCGAAAACACTTTACGACGCTTTCAGATAAGAAATGCTCAGAAAATATTATCGGCGAAACAGGTTGTCACAATGAAAGTTTCTTGGATTTCACTGCTTCCGACCAGGACACAGTCAATAACTGTTGTGATAGTATCAATCTTGTCAAGCAAAGACTACCGAGTCAGCAACAAAAGTCATCCCAGAAGACGGTCAAGAATAAATATGTTCGTGATGTTTCCGATAGCGTGCCGAGATTAGACATTGCCGACCATGGCATAGACTTCGATATAGACACTGGAAGTCATGCCGAAGACAATGGATATTCTTCCATAGACGAGCTCTTTCAATAGCAGGCCTTGGCAGTGGTTCGGCATTCTGCAATACAAAATGAGCACGCCAAGCTTTTCTAGTTGTAGTTGACTATATACAAACACACGTGTGTTCTGTTCATGCTGTGGTATGGGTTCTCCAATCGTTTGCGTCTCATTATGCGGATGGCTTACCCTTGAAGGCATCATCACCCAGAAGATACTTGTCAAAAGCCTCGTTTCTCTCTGGGAACGGGCGGGGTCCACATATCTTGATCATGTCCTCTCTCGTCAAAACCTCTTTCTTAAACACTTCCTGCGCGACCTGATCGACCAAATCGAGTTTCTCCGTAAGTAATTTCTTGCACTCAACATAAGCCTCGTCGATAAAGCGTTTGACTTCTTTGTCGATAGTGCGAGCCGTGGTTTCAGAGTACAAGTTGTGAACCTTCATTCCGCTGTTCTCGTCGCCATTGTCAAAATACACATTACCCAATTTATTCGACATTCCCAACTTCAACACCATTGACTGCGCCATCTGCGTGATTTTCTTAAAGTCATCCGACGCACCGCTGGTCACTGAATCGAAGTGTAATTCCTCACTGACTCTGCCTCCCAACGACATGATCATTCTGTGCTTGAACTGCTCCTGAGACACCAAATATTGGTCCTTGGGCAAGTACTGAGCATACCCCAAGGCGCCCTGGCCCCTCGGAATGATCGAGACCTTTACCAATGGATCAGCAAACTCCAAAAACCATCCACAAATGGCGTGTCCGGCCTCATGATACGCCACAGTCTTCTTCTCTTCCGGGCTCAATATACGGGACTTCTTCTCTAATCCTGCAATCACACGTTCAATGGCTTGTTCGAAATGGTATACATCCACGGATTGGGCATCATCTCTCGCAGCAATCAATGCACCCTCATTACAGCAGTTGGCGATGTCAGCGCCTGCGAAACCGGGCGTTAAAGCGGCCAATCTGCCGGCCAATTTCTCAATCGACTCGTCAATTAACTGGTGATATTTCCCAAAATCGACGTCGTTGTGGCTGGCCTTTATATCTTTCACCGGCTTCAATGTGATTTTGGACAAGTGCACCTGGAAAATGGCTTTTCTGCCCTCGATATCTGGAGTGTCGATCGAGATGTGTCTGTCGAATCTGCCTGGACGCAACAAGGCTTTGTCTAAAATATCAGCACGGTTCGTACCAGCCAAAACCACAACGTGGTCGGAGTCTTCAAAACCGTCCATCTCCACAAGCAATTGATTCAAAGTGTTTTCGCGCTCATCGTTGCCGCCCATACGGCCATTACCACGCTCTTTACCAATCGCGTCGATTTCGTCCACGAAGATGATTGAGGGGGCCATGTCACGCGCAGTCTTGAATAGGTCACGCACACGCGACGCGCCCACACCAACAAACATTTCAACAAACTCGGAGCCTGAAACGGATAAGAAGGGGACACCGGCCTCGCCCGCAGTAGCCTTAGCCAAGAGCGTCTTTCCTGTTCCGGGAGGACCAGACAAGATGGCACCTCTAGGGATTTTGGCGCCGAGCTTTTCGTACTTCAAAGGGTCTTGTAAAAACTTGACGAATTCCATGATTTCCTCCTTCGACTCCTCGCATCCGGCAACGTCCTTGAACTTGATCTTGACATCTGTTTCCTGGTTGAACAACTTGGCTTTCGACTTGCCGATCTTGAAGATGCCGCCTGGTCCGCCAGCGCCTCCTTGCGCCAGAGCACGCTTGGTGGTTATATACCATAATCCACCAATCAATAACACCGTGGGTAAAATGGGGAGTAACATGTTAAGCCATGAGCCACGCTCGACGTACGAAATGGGCAACCGTTCCTCTACAGGAATACCCAATTTGTCCTGGATTGCGTTCATTTCTTCCTCGAAAATCTCGACTGACCCAATCGTGAAAATCACCATGGGATGGCCATCAGGGCCTTGCACGGTTTCGTCCGAGAACGCGCCACGAATCAACTCGGCCTCAACGGCGAATTTGTTGATGACTGTAAGGCGCGTGACCAAGCCCTTTGAGAGATACCTGTTCTGGAAATCCTGGAACGAAAGTTCATCGTGGTTCTGCAGTTCCGACAAGAAGTAAAACGTCAATAAAGTTGTAAATAATGTAAACCCAACGGCGATTTTCGCGATCTGGGCGCCTTTGATTTCCACAAGCTTCACGTTTTTCATGCTCAGGTTCAGTTTCTTCAAAAGCTCCTCCAAATGTTTCCGTACCTGGTCTTCCTCGGCCAGTTTTGGCTTGCGCTTATGTAAATCTTCGTCTTTCCCGTTTTCCGCCGAGCTTTCGGGCTTTTTCGTTTCTTTGTCGTTATTCTCTTCATTTTCTGGCTTTTTCGGCTCGTTTTTACCGCTGTTTTGTAAACGACTGCTGCCGCTGAGCTGCAATCTATGGAACGAAGAAAAGCTCTTGAGTGTAGGTAAATTTGAGGGTAAACTGGTGATTCGAGACGGGAAAAGCCCGCCACGAGACCGGCCCGCAGCTGCTAATAGCGATCTCCGCATTAGCACTGTGCTCATGATATGGAATTTGTATATATTTATGAGATCAAGAAGTGAATAGCGAGTCGTCTTTTGCCGTCGTCAGGCCTCAAGGTCACGTGACCCGCGCCGGCACGGTTTCGGATCGCGGTTGCCTCAAAGTTCAGCCTGGCGAATAATAGGCTAACGCCTGGTTTATGTATTTCAGATTCCATATTGATAACAGCTGCTTAGGCAGTTTTTGTTTTGTTTTTTGCGTCTTTTTTGAAAAAAAAATGTATGTGTGGAAAGTTTTCATGCTGAGCCAATCTGGCATAGGCCTCGGTTGGTGTTGGTGAATTGGGCGAGACTTCGCGATCACTTACTAATTAGCTGGGAGTTGATGCTAAACAAAGGTATTTTCCATATGCCACAATCACGTTCAATAGACCCCATGTCACTGTTTTCAAGGCATTTTGTATACCGCCGTATGTGAATTCGTAATACTACATATCAAAATTTCGACTTGAAAACGATATTTTTGCGGATCTGGTCCTCATCAAAATTGCTGGAGGTATCTCCCTCGAGTCAAATGGTATAAAGCAGGGCCTTCGAAATCATATCATTCGACTCAGTATACATACGATATCGCTCTTTATCGAAGCTTTAACCATAAACAATGCATAAAATGTATTTCATATAACCCACAGGCATTACGCTACGCACCTGTCGAGCTGGCCATGTACTTGTCCCACGTAGTTTCACACACCTCCAAAAACTTCTTCTTTGCACTACTCTCATTCCCCTGGAATAACGTGAAATTGAACGCAGACTCGTCGTTGAACAGAATACTGCCCTTGAGTGCCGAATTCGCACGTTTCCGCTTCATTTCCATCTCCTCCATTTCCTCCTGCGTCGCAGCTTCATTGTCACTATGGCTGACGTCAAACTTCTCGAGCTGTGCGGACGGCGGCTGCGACGGCATGGGCGCTAGCTTTGCCACTTGGCCTTCAAACACGTCTAGCACGGGTTTTCTCCGCCTACTAGCCAAGCCGCGAGGCAGACGTGGCTTAGCCACTCTTTCAGGCATAAGCCCATTTCGCCTGACCGGGGTGGGCATGTAATGAACCGCCGTCGGAGGCAAGTAGCCCATGCTAGGGTACACGTAACGTACCGGAGCGCGGCGAAGCGCGTGTGGGCCATATAGTGGTCTTATGGGGGCCAGGTTTATGGCCGGAGCCATGCTGGCATTAAATGCCTTTGGAGAGATACGGAGCGGGCCTGGGGCGTTGTTCCGTTTTAGTTTTTTGCTCTGCAACGCACTACTGATACGTTCGAGCTCACCGCCTTCTAGAGGGCTGGAATCACTCGAATCTGAGCTATTGCCGTTTGCATCATTTCCGCTGTCATTCACGCTCTCGTTTTCACTCTCACAGTCGATTTCAATCGCTGGTTTATTGTTGTCGGTCAAATTATTGTCCGTGGTATAGTTCCCGTTACTGGTGTCGTTACTATTCGTACTGTTCACACTCGTTTCTTGCGCGTCTCTTTTCTGCTCGCTCAGCACATCGTTTTCGCCCACGGCAGAGCTGCTGGCGGTCTTGAAATCGGCCAAATCTGACCAATTACCCAGCATCGGCGTCTGACTCGGGGTCTGATTAGATGGCGACGTCCTTTTCTCGTAATTCCCCAGGGCTATAAGTTCATTCTGCTGTAGTCTAATCACCTCGCTGATTTTCAACGTGTCTCGCATATCCAGGCTCACAAAGTGCGGCGTGATCGGGCTCACGATTCTCATGATCATGTCGTTTTTCGTCTTGTCCTTGGAAAACTCTAGCAGCGCAGGCCGGGGTTTTTCACTGGTGGTCATTTTATCGTAATGATGTGCGGACGTGCGGCGTGCTAGTCTTTATTTAGAATGTGAGAAAAACACAGGTGTATCAGCTGTGCCAGGGGGGCGGCGGAAGCTCTTGTTGCCGGTGAGCGGTTTTAGAGCCCGGGCAGGAATTGTGAGGATGTGAAACAAAATTTGGACTATCAAATGAGCGAGGCGGCCGGAACAAGAGGAAAAAGAAACGGGGACTTTTTATCGACAGACCTAGATCCCTGTACACTCAAGATTGAAAACCTCTTTTTATTGACAATTTGCACAAATAATGCTTCGAAGGTATTCTCGATTCACAATATAATTTTAAATTAACTCCAATTGACAGCAGGGTCGCGGTTTGGTCACCGAATTACGTTTCACAGCGGGGTTTTTTTTGGTTCTGAAACACGCTCGCAGTGAGGGAGGAATGGCGCGGCTGGTTGTTTTACATGGGAATCCACTACTCTATGCGCGCGCCCAATTTTGAGAAGCATCGGCGTTTGGCACGTGCCCGGCCCAACATCTTCCCCGCGCTGGTATTCTAACCATTTCTGTTTCCAGAAGCATTAGAGTATACTTTACACCATCCTTTCTGTTTGTAAATCGAGATACTTTTCCGTCACATTATCTACCGCTCGATCAAGCGCTTGCATGTGCGTGTGCCAGACTCCTACAAATTGTGTCAGGATGATATAATCGAGCGTCATCGTGGGGCTTGGTGCACGGCTCTGAAACGCGCCGAATGTGAAACTGAGTGATTTCTGCCGCAAGCAGCAGCATGCCGCGTGAAGTTCATGCTCGACATGACGTTTGACTAGTTTATAGCTTGCAACCTTAGTTTGAAGCACTCTTGTGACGATTTTTCCATTTCAAATCAATTCCGAAATAAACTTTTTGAAACGCCCGCGAGTTTTCGAGCGGTCACCTATGCTCACACTCCGGCCGGAACTCCGTTGGTACCCGCCTTTTTGTTCGTGTTTCAGATTCGTGTGACATCATCGCAGTGTTCGCCGCAATATCCGTGCGGAACCCATCCGACACATTTACGGAAACGTACCCGCATCGGTTTTTTCCTTGGCATCGATGATGGTCTCATGTTCTATTTTTTTTTTTTTTCAGCTCTACGTGATTTTCGCGAATAAAATGAATCTAGTATTTCGGGAGTTTCTAGTCTACACTCTCCAATGCGTATGGCGCACACGCGCTTGCACCGCCATATGCTAAGCCATCACCACTCCACAGATTCCACCCAATGGACAAACACATCCAATCATACGTGAAGGGCACACCTCCAAGGTATCCAATCTTGAGTATTCTTCGATACCAAGATCTAATGCGTTTGTTTTTCGATTCGTCAAATCGTGTAGAGCGGGATTCAAGCATAATACGAGCCAGCGCGCACCGCGCATTCTAGACGTTCTATGAAGTGAAGTTCTCCCAGCCCTTAGGTCTCTTCAACCCATTGAGAGTGAAGTATTTGGGCGTGCAGGAGTATGGTCTCCACGTGAAGTCGTCCTTGGGCTCACACAAGCAACGCTTGTTGAGTCTGGTTTCCTCGTCAACCGGACAGTTGTGGAAAGGTACATGGAAGTAGCCAACGTCCTGGAAAAAGTGGAGCTTGTCTCTAGGCATGAAGAGCGACGCGGCAATCGAGTGCACGGGCGCGTCACCCCATCTCTCGTAGAAAAAGCCACCTTGTTTGTCCAAGTAGTCGAAGTACTTCATATAAGCTTCCAGCTGCCAAAACTTCAACGCGCCCACCTCGAAGTTAGACCAGAAGTGGCACCCGTTGTACGACTCGCCGTTATCGTCGGAGATCCACGCCATGTTGTTGTCTTTGGCAACGTATTGTGGGTTTTCCTGCATAAACTTCTTGGTGGTGTCCCACAACGTTGGAATCGTCTCCTTGTACTCAGGCAACGAGATGGTCCACCCGTACCACTTGTCGTTATCCTTCATGTACTGGAAGATATCGTAGTCGATGTCACAGTAGATCTTGATGTCGGGCTCCACGCGCCAGTAGTACTCGTAATCGGCCAACAATTCGTGTCTGAAAAAGAATCCAGACTCGAAACGGCACATGTGTCTGTACGACTCGGAACCGCCGTAAATGACCTTCTTTTGAACCATGGCTTCTCTGCCCAAGGCGGCCTTTTCCTTGTCGATCCACTCAGGGTAAGACCAGTGCTCTGTAGGAATCACACCGAACTTGGCCTCGCCCGAGGTCAAAGCGGAAACGGCTTTCTTGAACTCCTCGTTGAAAGGCTCGTCGTTTAAGAACACCCAGTCATAGTGGTAGTTTTTGTTGAATCTGTCTTCGATGTGAGAAATCGACTGCGATAAGCCAGACAAGTCGGAATTTCTTGCCAAGGTGACGAAAGTTGCCTTCACCTTACCACCTTTGGCAGCTCCGGCGGCTCCGGCAGCTCCAGCAGCGCCAACAGCTCCAGCGGCACCAGCAATGGCTTTTTGGGCCGCGTTTTGTGCTGCATTTTGAGCTGGTTGAGCGTTTTGAGCTGGTTGGGCATTTTGAGCAGGCTGAGCAGGCTGGGCGGCAGGCTGGGCGGGCTGAGCCGCAGAACCAGCAGTGGTTCCCACATTAGCCGTCGTTCCCGTGGTTGCAACAGGGTAAGACGAGCCCTTGGTGAGAATGTAGCCACAGAAAATCAACACTAGGGCGAAAATGCCGAAGCGGATAAGACGGGCATTGGATCTTGAGGACGCCATGATGGTACGATCGTCAAGAACAAATGGGGTCTCGTGGGCTGGGGCAGTTCAAAGTTAGACTAGCGTGTGAAACGTTTATTCTGAACAAAGGGAAGAGAGAAAGGAAAAAAAAAAGAAAGATACGAGAGGCTCTATTAGGTCGTGTGGTGCGTCAGCCTGGGTCCTGCGCTGGGGGCGTGAGGTCCACCGGGCCCAGAGCGAACGAGTCTCGTGGCCCCAGAATTTTCAGGGCGAACGTACCGGAAATGTCCACCAGTCTGCCGTCATATTGGCACAGGGGCAACGCAAGAAGCTCACAGGTGGTGCTTATGTCCAGGACGCGAAATTTGAATGCAAGATTTCGACGCGACTGCGCGTTGCTAGGCGCACGAGGCGCGTATTGATTGGCCATGATTGCACGTAATGTGGGTGCTCGTAACCGATGCGCATGAGCGTGCGTCAGTTGCCGAAGCAGCGGGCACAACCGAGGATCATGGATTAGAATAGGGAAAAAATAAAATGAAAAAGACTAACTGAAACTCGAATCGCAAGCAACCGACGATGTTGCATGACTGGACAGATTTCGAGGAATTTTCGCGTGGAAAGAATGTCTCATGGGCTATGTGTAACAAAAAGTATCGATTTGCCAGATGTCGCGTCTTGGTGAAAAGGACAGCGAAGCAATTAGTCTGCTCCCGAAGAGGTCGGCCTGCAGAATACCGAGTCTCTTGCAGAAACCTTTTGCGTTTATTCTTGAATGAAAGGCTTGGGAAACTTGCCGGCACGTATTGCCGAGAATCAAACCCCACCAAATTGATTGTTGTGTCAGAAAATATACGAGAACAATGAGATAAAGGTGTATTAAGACAATAGCATAATGCCAGAACAATGGGCATGTGTGCCCTGCGTTCGTCTTGCGTACTGCTGTTCTTTTTATTTTAGATTTTATATTTTTAATTGTGAAGCTCCTCCACCAAAATAATTCCACAAATGTTATGTTCTTTGTAAAAACAAAATAGCAAACTTTTTTTAATTTGAGTGAGAGCATCCGAATCATCAACAAGAATCGTCATTTTTCTTCGACCCCACTTCATGCCAAGCCAAGATATCAAGCAAGGCATGATACCGAAGCTGTCTAGGGCTTATATATATACTTACATGTAGTCTTGTGGATGTGCCTAAGCAAAAACAAATCTGCAAGTTTATCAAAATCTACTCGATGTCGGATCTGACAGGTCACCACCTACAAACCCTTCCTATTCATCTTGTGAGTCCGAATAAAAGTCTTCCTGTTGATTACATAATCAACTATTGTCTTCCCTTCAAGTGATCTAAACGTCTATCACTAAGCATGATTTCTGGGACTGAGCCACAGAAAGTGCAAGTATAATGCGCCTGAGTTTGGATAACCAATTTGATTTCAAATTTCTCCAATTACGTCTTGCTTATCTTTCCCGAATACAGTAAGACATGTTTATAAGGATCACATCTATTGAGCAGAAATAGGAATAGTACCCAGGTTATCTTCTTAAACAGCCCGTTTTTGGTGTGAAAAACGATTTCTCGCGCTGTTTTTGGAAAATAAAACAAAGTTATCCTTTTAGCCAAGATTCTTCTACTGAAGTACGGTGCATCGCATTGCATGGCACGCTCACAGAGGTGATACTTTTGTCACCATGCTCTTGAAAAAGAGGGGAAGAGCTATTCAGATCCTTACATCACGTGACCATCACTGTTCGACTACTACTCTGTGAACTGTGGTCACTGATAATTCACCCATTCTTTGGGTTTCTCGATCCCCATTGCGTCGTAGTACTGCCGGCCGCAACTGTATCCACGGAACGTGAAGTCGGACTCCGGACGGCAGTCACATTTGTTATCGAATCTAAATTGATCGTTCAATGGACATTGTGTGTATGGTCCATGATTGTATCCCACATCCTCGAAGTAGTGAATCTTGTCCTTGGACAAGAATAAAGCCACTGCAATGGAGTGAATGGGTGCATCTCCCCACCGCTCATAGAAAAAGCCTCCTTGTCTGTCTAGGTAGTGAAAGTAGTCCATATACGGCTTCGACCGAAGAAACTTGAGCGAGGCCACCTCAAAGTTCGACCAGAAGTGGCACAAGTTGAAAGTCTCGCCATTGTCGTCACTGATGAACCTCATAAAGTTATTTTCGGCAATGTATTCAGGGTGCAATTTGATGAAATCTTTTGTGTGCTTCCAGAGCGTTGGTATTGTCTTGTCGTATTCATGAAGAGAGATTGTGAATCCGTATATCTTTTCGTTATCCTCCATGTATTTGAATAAATCGTAGTTCAAGTCACAGTGGATTTTGATCCCCGGCTCAACCCTCCAATACCAATCGTATTCTTCCATCAAGGGGTGTCTGAAAAAGAAACCAGACTCAAATCGGCACATATGCCTATAAGACTCAGAGTCACCATAGATGATGTTTGCTTTCTTCATATCCTCACGTGTTTTGGCCGCCTTTTCTTGTTCTATCCAGGCTGGGTACGACCAGTGTTCTTTTGGCACAAGCCCGTACTTGGCATTGCCAGAGGTAATCGAGGTGGTCACCCTTTTAAACTCCTCTGTGAACGGCTCGTCGTTTAGAAACACCCAGTCGTAATTGAACTTGGTATTGAACCTATCCTCAACATGTCGGATTGCACCCACCAATTCGTATAATTCACTGTTTCTGGCCAAAGAAACAAAAGTCGCCTTGACTCTTTTTCCTGGAATGGCACGATTAGGAAGCGCCAGCCCTGATTGTTTTTGTCCCTGGATCTGCTGAAGTCCAGCTTTCTCCTCGTCTTGCAAATCCTTGATAGAGTATTCTCCTTGCAATTTAACCTTTTCCAGGTTGGAATCGGGAATTGGTAACTTTCCTGGCTCAAAACCTTGCAAAACATTTCCTGTTTGAGAGTCGACATAGATGACAGGCTGTGAGATAAGAGAGCTGACATGGCCCTTCGTTGTCAAGAGATAGATGAGGAACACGGCCAAAAGCACCGCCACCCCGGTGAAAGTCTTCTTGCCCTGCGACCTGGGAAGACCTAGCATTTTGAGAAACCAAGTATAAGTTGTTAGCCGGTCCGCCGTTTTCGAGAAGCCAAATCGTAAACTACGTTCATTTTGGATTGGCCGTTTGTTGACCAATTCGGCCAATGCACAGAGTATACAGGTTGCACGCTATTTTGCGTGTTCAGTATGCCCTCCGGAAAAGATTAGGCTTGCCCGTGCGCCATGAGGCCGCGAATGAATGCGGCCGACGCTCGACGCAATGCAAAGACAAAAGAATAGAAAGACAGCGCATCACAATTGCGCACGAAATATTTCTGAACAATGAGGTAGCTAATGGTCATAATGGCTGCAAAACGGAAATGGGGGTTTTCGCAGCAAATGTGCTTGACTGCATTGTTTCTTATGCGCAAGGGCGAAACTCATTAATTTATTCATGTTGTTGACAACAATAGAAACGCGACGCGCCTTGGCGCAGCGCGCGTCTCCTTGCTTGAATATACAGGTTGCTGCGGTATATATTCCAGATCTGATAATTCGGGGCCGAAAAATACTGGCTAGATCGTAATACCAGAGGAAGGTGCTTGTAATTATAATGGTCGTTTCCTGATTTTCATGCAATGCGAATATCCCGTATTTTGATTTAGCTGTGAACGGATGTATCAACAGTGTAATTTATTCAAGGAGCCCGTTACGCAACACCTGCTGTCCAAATTAAATTTCACCAAAAAGTGTCACAATTTCCCCTTCCTCACGAATCTAACTTACTGGAAGTCGACCCATTCCTTGGGCTTCTCAAGTCCCATGGCGGCATAATACTGCTTGCCACAACTGTAGCCGCGGAAAGTGAAGTCGGAGTCGGGCTTACAATCACACCTGTGGTCAACCCTGAATTGATCGTTCAAAGGACACTGCGTGTACACTCCGTGGTTATAGCCAACATCGGAGAAGAAGTGAATACTCAGCTTTGGCAAGAATAACGCTGCTGCGATCGAATGCACCGGGGCATCTCCCCATCTCTCGTAGAAGAACCCGCCCTGCTTATCGAGATAGTGAAAGTAGTCCATATACGCCTGCGACCTCAAAAATTTCAATGACGCCACCTCGAAGTTCGACCAGAAATGGCACAAGTTGTATGTCTCCCCGTCGTCGTCACTGATGAATTTCATCAAATTATCGTGCGATACATATTCGGGGTGCAACTTGATAAAGTCTTTTGTGTGTTTCCATAAGGTCGGGATCGTTTTTTCAAACTCGTGGATCGAAATGGTAAAACCGTAGACCTTGCTGTTTTCCTCCATAAATGTGAACAAGTCGTAATCCAAGTCACAATGGATTTTGATGCCTGGCTCGACTCGCCAGTACCACTCGTAGTCTTCCATCAATGGATGTCTGAAAAAGAAACCGGACTCAAATCTGCACATGTGTCTGTAGGACTCGGAATCGCCATAGATGATATTTGCCTTCTTCATTTCCTCACGCGATTTGGCGGCTTTTTCTTTGTCGATCCAGTCAGGATAACTCCAGTGCTCTTTTGGCACAAGCCCGAATTTGGCTTCTCCGGACACAATGGAGCTCGTTACCCGCTTAAACTCTTCAGTGAAAGGCTCGTCATTCAAAAACACCCAGTCATAGTGGAACTTTCTGTTGAATCTGTCCTCAACATTACGAATAGCAGTGATCAATTCATAAAGTTCACTATTCCTGGCCAAAGAAACAAAAGTGGCCTTTGCTCTTCTTCCTGGAACGGGACAGTCTCCGGGACCTTTGCTTTCATGGCCCTGGTTTATCTGCTGAAGAGCCGCTTCTTGTTCATCTAGTTGATCCTTGATGGGCTGGCGGTTAGCGGCGGAAGCTCCGGGGTTTTTCGAAACATCCTTCTTTGGAATATTGGGATCGAAGTCATGCAAGACATTTCCTGTCTGGGCATCCACGTAGACAATGGGAGAAGTCTGGAGGGTGCTTGTGGGAATCCTTGGTCCCAACACTAGGAGAAAGAAAAGCACAAGAAGGACGGATACCCCTCCGATGACCTTCTTATTTTGGTTTCTTGGAAGATTAAGCATCGGAAAATGACTTTCCACAGATGATAATGTGCAGCCGCTTTTTCAAATTTTTTGGTTGGTTCCTCGAAGTAATGAAAGCGATATAAATGTCGCAGAACTTGCGTCAAGGCCTGTCTCATGCATGCCAGAAGTCAAGGTTTTTTTTTTTTCCTTTGCGCCAATGACGTACGCCAACCGCCTTTCTATAGCTAAATCGCGGAGGCCACCGCTGTAATTTGCAGGCTTGCCCGCGACACAGCCACTGTAGAGAGGAAGCCTTGGCCCCTATTCGAATTCTACACCAAAGGGGTCAAGGACGGCTCTCAAAGTTGATTCAGAAATTGCTGCTCAATGAGTATTTCTTTAAGGTCAATTAAGCTGAAAGCACTCAAGCATCTGCATTTTAAATGACGTCTGGTCCGACATTTGGATGAGGTGGGCCTGCGCAACTAATTCGCAAAGCTATGCGACACGCAATTTAGCTGCCTAAGCGAGACAAGCGCCAGTCAACTTCTCCGCATAACATGTGAATCGCTGGTCAGATTTTATGTCAAATCAACTTCTATGCCATTTTCAAGTATTAATCATGAATTCCAAATTTTCGAAAACACATAGATCCATGTGTACACAGTGGTTAGTCTTCGCTTCGCATGCTAGCCAAGGCTGATGCGCCAATGTGCGCCTCGATCGACTCGCACGCGGATGCAAAATCGAGAATGCGGATATTGGACAGTGTCCCGTTTTTCAACTTTTGGAAATGGAGATAAATTTTGTCAGCGGTTTCGAGCGCCATGAGGCTCTGCTCCAGAAATTTCATCACCGCAAGGCTGTAGGTGATTAGTTTGACACATGGATCGTTCGCTAGCATAAGCCCATCAAGTAGGCTAAACCACAATTCGAGAGACTTGACCGTTTCGGTAAAGAGCCCTAGCCACCATCCGAGCACAACAATGGCAGGCTCTACGTTTAGTTTGGCAAAATGATGATGGAGATCTGGCATGATTTTCGGAAGAAATTGGTTCACCGTTATGGACACGTCTCGTTGTATGAAAGGGAGGGCTCTTTGGTCATAATACAAAACATGACCATACTTTGGAAGGAGATCTTCGATGACCGCAACAAATATCCAGAACACATCCTCTTCCGCCAATCGTAGTGATCCATTTCTCGAACCATCGCTGGACCCAAGTATGATATTTCCAGCTATTCGGTTCATTCCTTGGGAGTACCCAACGTCCCTGTTGTAGGCAATGTAAGCATACAAGATGTTTCGTAGCTTGTAAAAATGAGGTCCTGGTTTCGCTTCTGAAATATCAAAGAAAAGTTTGTTGCTTGATAGAGTTCTATGCAAGTCAAGGTTGATCTGTTCGATATTACTCTCTATTCTAGGATCACCCGAATCGTCACATAGACTCAACAACCGCAGGTACTCGCCTGGTACATGTATATTATGAGCTCCAGAAAGCTCGTACCACATATGGTTGCGATATTTTGGAGGAATTCCCTCTTCATTTGAGAGCAGACGGAGCTCGCGGAACATGCTTGATTCTGAGTTACCCAGATTTCCTGTGCGATTTGAAAGCCAGGATGAGCTTTTGTTTGACCGTAGCTTATGAGCTTTGAAACCAAATTTCTCGTTTTCTCCTTCTGTCTCAGAATGGCTGCTGGATCGGCGCCGATTGGCTCTTGCCATGAAATCCTCCCAATGCGCCAATAATTCTTGATTTTTCATGTCGTGTTGCTCTCCCAATCGCTTGAGTGTTTCCATGCTCTTGTCCAATTGAATATCACTTACATTGGGTTGCAGTGGCGTACTATTTTGCGATGCGGAACCCAACGCTTCGAATTTGGATACTCCACTTGAACGAGACAGGCCTTGTGATAAAGAATCGCCTTCAATATCATCTTTCGAGGAAACAGAATCAACGGGAATGTCTGGTTCGGAGAGACCTGAGTGCCCCCTCATAGTATGATAGAAACCAAACTTGTCTGTCTGAGGGTCTGTGGCAATACCGAGCTCACCCACAGGAATATCTGTGTTGAGCCTACTGAGCTCAACCGAGTCACCATTTTGAGAATTTTTCTGGGGTTCAGGGCTCTTCAAAGATGGTCTTGTATCTACCGGTCTGAGCCAATGGAGCCACTTATTGTTTTCGCTTCCAGATGATTCCGTCCTCCCCTCTTTTGTGTCATGGTTCTCCTCATTCTTAGGGTCTTCAAGAGATTTTATCTCCTTGAAAAACTTATCTTGATCCAACTTATATGAAGCAGGATCTGCGACGCGTTGTGCCAGCTGACCTGACGAGGTAATGGACACAGACGAGCTCGCTGGTAAGGTTTGCGAAGTATGCAATTTTCTATTCAATGGATCATGATGCGTGATGTTCTCAGAGCCGCTGGCGTCATGAGACCCCCTGTTTCCCAAATTGCTGATATCTTCATTCTTCATTTGGCGGTCCGTATCGCCAACAATCGCAGATTCTATCATACCAGACAAAACTTCATTTGGGTCCTTGCTTTTCTTTATGCATGCTAGTTTCTGGTCAATTTCGAGCTTCGAAAGACCACCATACTCAGTACATAATCGAATGAGCTCATGTTCTCTCTGTGCGCTCTTCTGTCGAAGAAGAATGAGCTCTGCTTCCTTTGCCGCTAGATCACGCGATAATTGTCTTATCAAGAGAATAGGATTATTCTCAAACTTCACACTCACCAATTTTTGGATCTGCTTATCCAGGAGATCGTGTGCATGGTCTCCCACAATTGTCTGCTTCATGGTATTGGAAGAATGTGAAGACTCATGGGATTGACTGATTGCTAGGGCTAGTGGTATCGTTGGCTCGAAATCGCTTTCATTTTCTGGAAATAATGAGTCTTTCCTCATACCCAAAAGATAAATAAAGAGATATCCCCAAAATTAATTGAAGCTTCTGGATGGTGTTGATTATGCGTTGTTCCGTTTTATTCGTTTGCAGCCTGTATGCGGGGGACATGCTAGAACTACTCCATTCTGCCAGGACACGCGCGTGGTGGAAACTTGAAAATCTGGGGCTGAGGATTTTGGACGATTATTGAATATGACCGTTTTATTTTTTATTTTTATTTTTTCTTGACACGGGTGAATAAGAAGAAGAACTTGATGTTCTTGGCTACATTTTCTACGAAAATTGTACGCTAAAGCCTGCTCATAAGATTCACATTCTTAAGCAAGAGGTGTAGTTAGCGTTGTGTATATTTGCCTGTCTGAAGAGTGCAACTATTATTCGAAAAACATGACCTCAAACCCAATTGGCTTTCGAGATCTCGAGCCAAAATAAATATATAGCAAAAGCCTTGGTAAGTGGTTTCAGTGTTTAATTTATAAATTCCAAAAGATGGTATCGCAAAATAGAAAGATATGCTTCGGGGTTCTCTTCCGGGCACATGTTTATAGTCGATAGAAACTTGCAATTGTTATAGATTGCAGTGTTGCAATGACGTGAATTTCATTTTTTTTTTTTTTTTTTTTTTTTGATTTACTGAGATAGTGCATGGAAACCAAAAAGTAGCATAAGTAGCAATCTCGCCTACTTTCCAAAGTCTTAGGTATGGTGACTCTTCATGAGCGATAGAAGCTTGCCTGGGCTCAAATGATCTGTTCTTTTCTTGTTTTTTTATTTTTGTTTGAGTTACATCTGATTGGGAAATGGGAGCCAGAATTGCTTACCCACCACTCCACACACAAAATATACGAACGTGTGTGAACCCCTAAACGCCATTCTTATATCTGATTTTTTACAAATAGATTCCAAGTTGCGTAATTATTATTAGATTTTATGGAAATCTGTGCTTCTTTGTTTTCCTTGCAAGCATTGAAATCCACTTCGTGATGTGGCGGGACGATATTGAGCTGAATGTCGTCGCCTAAAATGGCTGTGCTACGTAGACAGTCCGTGTACAGTTGCGATAAGCTACTCGATCAATAAACAGTCTACATTCTGCATCCAGCTAGGATTTTGTGAACTGATACTGTGCTGAACAACTTTTTTGCTGACTTTAGCAAAAAAAACTAGGGTCCGTTGCATTGTTATTATTTATTACTTTACGCACTTCAACATAGCTGATTAGATTATTTGTGAAGGGTAAGTCAAACAACACATACTTTTCCAGAGTTACAATTGGATTGATCTTATGGAGTCATCAGCTTACATGGAAAATCAGATATAGATGATAATTAGATCAAAAAGGACAATCTTTATTAACTCATTTGGTAACTGTTTTTTGTATATACCTCTAGCAAGTCTCAGTAATGCTGCCGCACCTTTCTCAATAATGCTCACCTTCTGGCGCCTTCTGGCGCTGCCTTCACATAGGCTCGGCTGCGATATGCTACTACATCAGAATCAAACCCCATCATTATTGTCAAAAACTACACTATACAATAACGCACACAAAATGATTCTCAGATTTAGATCAAAAAAAGGCATGGTACGGGTCCTGGTTGACCCTGCCCAGCAATTCACGGAAGCTCTCAGTGAAGCCGCGGCCAAATCAGAGATTCCCGGTGGCGAGATCTATGTGAACAACGCTCCAGGCGAAAAAGGGAAACATTTCAGTGAGTTTTCGGGGAAACTGGTGGCGGATCTCGACTTGAAGAACGGAGATATTCTTTTTTTGCATTATGAAGAACAAATAACTCCGTCTGAGCCAAAGATTGCCGCTCAATCGGTCAACGGCTCCGTTGCTATAGACGCCAGCGAAATCGCATCGATAATTGTGCCCAGCAGCGGGAAACAGGAATTGCCCATTGATCAGCAGCTCAATAAGGAAGAAGGCATGATTTCACGCCCAAAACTGTACATGTGTAGGCATGGCGAGAAGGGGATGTGTGAGTATTGCTCCCCATTGCCGCCTTGGAATAGAGATTACTTGGATGAGCACGGGATCAAGCACAAGTCATTCCACGCGCATGTGAAGGAATTGAACGAACAGCAAAACACGAAAAACAATGGCCTGTCGTATATTGCGCCGCTCAAGGAGCCAGATTATACGATCGACTTGAACTGTGGCGGTGGTCACGCGCCCTATCCGAAGGGGATCTGTTCCAAGTGTCAGCCTGCGCCCATCACGTTACAACAACAAAAGTTCCGTATGGTGGATCATCTAGAGTACGCCGATCACACGATCTTGAACCTGTTTATCGATACCTGGAGACAATCTGGTGTACAACGCTATGGTGTACTCTATGGCCGGTATGAGGCTTACGAGAAAGTGCCTTTAGGCATCAAAGCTGTGGTTGAGGCGATCTACGAGCCCCCACAGGCTAGTGAGCTAGATGGCGTGACACTCTTACCATGGGAAGACGAAGAATTGGTCGATAAAGTTGCGCTTGGCTTGGGGCTCTATAAGGTGGGAGTGGTATTCACCGATTTGACCGACGCGAAAAAGGGAGACGGGTCGGTTTTGTGCAAGCGCCATAAAGACAGCTTCTTTCTTTCGTGCATTGAGGCGATCATGGCCGCACGGAACCAGGTGAAATACCCGAATGTCACAAGATGGGCTGCATCCCAAGAGTACTCGTCAAAGTTCGTCACGTGTGTCATCACGGGAGGGCTAGAGGGTGAGATCGAGCCCCGCGCGTATCAGGTTTCGGCCAGTGCCGAGGCATTGGTGAAGGCAGACGATATTTCTGCGTCCACTCACCCTAACATGATACATATCAAGGAGACCAGCGGCACGCGGTATGTGCCCGATGTGTTCTACTCGAAGATCAACGAATACGGATTGGAAGTCAAGGAGAACGCGAAGCCTGCATTTCCCGTCGACTTTCTTTTGGTGACGTTGCTGGACTCGTTCCCATTGAACCCGCAGCCAATGTTTATGCTGAAATTCCCGATCGAGGCCAGGGATTTTCTTGGCGAGCTTCAAAACATGCGTGCCGTGCACACACAGTTGCAATTGGGCCAAGGCGACGCGTCTAAACTCCGTGATTTCCACTTTTTAGTGTACGTGGCGAAAATGGATATTTTGAGCGGCGACGAGATTGACTTGCTCCTCCGCTGTGTGAGGGAGGGCAAGACAGAAGACTACGTGGCCCTCGTCGAGTCTGGCGGGTGGATGACGCTACTTACAATCTTGGACCATAGCGTTTAGAACGAAACTGTCAGCTACGTAGTTCTGTTTGCTTGTGTTTTAGACGTTGGCTACTCAGTGGCGCTCCGGCAACGTCCAAAGAGACACGTGACTTATTGAATAGACGGAGTCAAGAGGGCGAGTTTCAGAGAAAAGGTTTTCAGTGATCAAAGTATAGGCTCAAGGAATTGACAAAATCAAGATCCCAGATCTCTCATTTTCCGCCGCTCCTCAAGGCTCACAGTAAGCGCATGGGATTTGGCGGTGCGCGCCATCATGGAACAGTAGCTACCGGGGCCTAATAAGAAGGGATGATACGGGATAAAAGGCCCACTTTAAGCACACATTTCCAGGCCATTTTCATGATTTTTTTCCCCACAAAAAAACCCAGTTTCTAGATCCGAGTCCAATATTTGAATCGCCTCACAAAAATTTTCGTCTGGGCATCTGTTGCCTTGGCCCTTTGTTGATAGAGTTCTCGAAGCTTCTAGATGAGTCGTGGCCGCACCAGGCGCATTTTTTCGCAAGGTTAACTAGCAGCGTGCCCACAGAAGGGCCAACCAGTCTTTTTCCACCATCCTAAAACCAGAATAACTATACACCATGTCTGCCCCATTAGGAGTTGATTTCGGAAACAACAACACGGTGATTGCTTGTGCGATCAACCGTGGTATTGACATCATCGTCAACGAGGTGTCTAACAGATCCACGCCCTCGCTTGTTGGCTTCGGCGTCAAGAATAGATCCATCGGAGAGTCCGGTAAGGACCAGCAAACGTCGAACCTCAAAAACACCGTCGACAACTTGAAGCGTGTTTTGGGCTTGAACTACAAGGACCCAGACTTCAAGATTGAGCAGGCGTTCTTCGCGCCTCAATTGGTGGAGAACAGCGACGGCCAGGTGAGCGCTAAGGTGAGATTTGCCGGCGAGCAGCAGGAGTTTTCCTTCACGCAGTTGGCCGCCATGTACCTTGGCAAAATCAAGGACATCACGCAGAAGGAGACCAAGGCCACGATCCTGGACGTGTGCATTTCCGTGCCTGTGTGGTACACTGAGAGGCAAAGACGCGCCGCCGCCGACGCCTGCAGAATCGCCGGCTTGAACCCCGTCAGAATCGTGAACGAGGTCACCGCCGCCGCCGTTGGCTACGGTGTGTTCAAGCAAAACGATTTGCCTGAGGACGAGCCAAAGAAGGTTGCCTTTGTCGACATTGGCCACTCTTCTTACCAGGTGTCGATTGCCGCCGTCAAGAGGGGTGAGTTGAGAGTTCTTGGCTCCGCTTACGACAAGCACTTTGGTGGCCGTGATTTTGACCACGCTATTGCCAACCACTTCGCCGAGGAGTTCAAGGCCAAGTACAAGATTGATGTTAAGAGCAACCCTAAGGCGTTCTACAGAGTGCTTGCCGCCGCCGAGAGAGTCAAGAAGGTGTTGTCCGCCAACACGCAAGCTCCTATCAACGTGGAGTCGCTTATGGACGACATCGATGTGTCCTCATCCTTGACCAGAGACGAGTTGGAGCAGTACGTGACTCCTTTGTTGAACAGAATTCACGTGCCAATTGAGGTTGCGTTGAAGGACGCTGGTCTCACCACCGCCGACATCGACTCGATCGAGATTATTGGTGGCTGCACCAGAGTGCCATGCTTGAAGAACAAGTTGAGCGAGATCTTTGGCAAGCCTTTGTCCACGACATTGATCCAGGACGAGGCCATCGCCAGGGGTAACGCCTTCATCTGCGCCATGCACTCCCCAACCATGAGAGTCAGACCTTTCAAGTTCGAGGACTTCAACCCTTACTCCGTCTCGTACTTCTGGGACAAGGACGAGGAGGACGACGACCACCTCGAGGTGTTCCCTAGAGGCGGTGCCTTCCCTTCGACCAAGATCATCACTTTGTTCAGAAAGGGTGACTTTGAGGTGGAGGCTAGATACACCAACAAGGAGGAGCTTCCTGCTGGCGCCGAGCCTGTGATTGCCAAGTGGAAGATCACTGGCGTCAAGCCCAACGATGGCGAATCTTCCATCGCTGTCAAATTGAAGTTGAGAAACGACCCATCCGGCTTCTACACTATCGAGTCTGCCCACACCGTTGAGGAGAAGATCGTGAAGGAGTTGGTTGAGAAGGAGGGCGAGGAGGCCGACGCTGATGCCGAGCCAGAGTACAAGGACGTCAAGAAGTTGGTGAAGAAGGATGACTTGAAGATCGAGATGTTCTCTTCTGCCTTGACCGAGGAGCAGAGAAACGCCTTGTTTGAGAAGGAGTCTGCGTTGATTGTTGCCGACAAGTTGGTTGCCGACACCGAGGACAGAAAGAACGCCTTGGAGGAGTACATCTACGAGTTGAGAGGCAAGTTGGAGGAGCAATACAAGGACTTCGCTTCGGATGCCGAGAAGGAGAAGTTGAACGCGTTGTTGACCAAGACCGCTGACTGGTTGTACGATGACGGTTACGACTCGACCAAGGCCAAGTACATTGCTAAGTACGAGGAGTTGGCCTCGACTGGTAACTTGATCAAGGGCCGTTACTTGGCTGACCAGGAGGAGAAGAAGCAGGCTTTGAGACAGAAGCAGGAGGCTTCCCAGATGGCCGCCATGGCCGAGAAGATGGCTGCTGCCAGAGAGGCTTCTAAGGGTGGTTCTCAGGAGACTCCTAAGGAGGCCCCTAAGACCGAGAGCGACGAGATGGACCTCGACTAAAGCAGCTGCTTTTGTTAGGCCCGGGAACACTCAACTGACGCACAGGATTTGTCAGTTGGGTATTATATAGTAATAAACTAGATGTGGAGAATCGATCATCGTAGAGGCATAGGCGTCGGTTCAATCGCACGTGAATCTAAGACAGCGCAAGCCCAGATAGACCAAGATCATTATGTCTACCATACTATCGGTTATTTTCGAAACATTTCAAAATACTGAAGCCTCAATCGTGAAACTATGCTGGCAGAACACTTTGTCTGAATTGAAGCTAAGTGAACGAGAAAAATAGGCTAAAATACTGGTCAAGATAACCACTGGGGCACGTGCGCACTCAAACTAAGGTGAGGCAGGGCAGATCGACGAAAAGGGTAAATCCAGTATAAGAACACAGACAAAGATTCGAGTCCACAATAAATGAGTGAAGAAAAACAAAACAAAAAACAAAAACTTTTATATCAAATAACGAATCAGCGAAGAAATATCAAAAAAAAACCTTGAGTTCACCGAAAACATTGTCTTGTTCATTGTCTCATCGGATGCCCCGGTCGAGTGATCACGTGACGTACAGTTCGCTCAAGCCAGCTCTTTGAAGCAGGCGCTCCAGGAAATCAGATTTCAGAAATCCACTCTACGCAAAACAAATATATCCCCACGCTTTCTGGGCCAAACTCTTGAATCATTGGTGGACCACTCCCAAAAATCTGCTAATCGAAAATTCCAACAAATATCTTTGTCTGGCAAAAAGTGGGGTTTTCGCCATTATATCCTACAGAGAGCACAGGCCATCTGGAAAAAAGAAGCGTAACGAGGAAAGTGGAAAAGCAGCGAAAAGCGCATAGAAAGATACGTGAGGCGCCGAAAACTTTTCGTTTAACGGAACTTATTTACTTCTACTGAAAAAGCCAATCAGTCAGTACTCCCAAAAATCTCTGCTGGGCGTATTTCAACTAGCCCACACACATCTCGCTTGATCTATTCACAAACGCATAGGCAGACGGACAGAAGCGGCTCGAAAGTGCACCTAAAACACGAAAAAAGCCTGATTTTGGACCGCATTTTGAAATCCAATGCCACTCTCGAAAAAATCGAACTTGTCGATTGCGATCCAGAAAGCCGATGCCAACAATGAGAGTCAGCCGCAGACCCACCTCACATATAAGGCCGAAAAGGCGCCTGTGAGGCATAACAGTGTCGCATCCACAGGCGACCTGGCGCTCGGGTTCCTCCCCTTGGCTGGCATGGCATCCACGGCCACACTGCTGCCGCTGGTGAAATCGTTCCGGCCCGATTTGGCGCCGATCACCACCACTTTTGACGACGAAGTGCCGTTGACGTCCTTGAAAGATAGACTCGCCGAGTCGTACCATCTGGGAGCCTTTCTAGACCGCCAGAGCACGCTCGACGACTCGGAGTACACGCAAGCAGACGTTGAGTACAAGCGCAAAGAGGGCCTCGTGCCCAAGGAATCAGATTATGAGGACCTTACTATCACGGGGAAAAGTAATGATTATGAGGCATATACTGGTGGTGACGACGAGCACGACGATGAAGACGACGGCGATGATGATGACGATGATGATGACGAGTTCGCGAACGTGAACCCGGAGAACGAGGAGGACCTCAAGGACTACGTGCCTGGCGGCTACCACACGTGCTACATTGGCGAGACCTACAAAAACAACAAGTACACACTTGTGCGGAAGCTTGGGTGGGGCCATTTCTCCACGGTGTGGTTGGCCCGCGATAACGACAAGCAGTGCCACGTGGCCATGAAGATCGTGCGCAGCGCCAAGCATTACACGGACACGGCGATCGACGAGATCAAGCTTTTGGACAAAGTCACCACGGCCGATTTGCGCCATCCGGGCCACCAACACGTGATCCAGCTTCTTGACACGTTCACACACAAGGGCCCGAACGGCGTCCACGTGTGCATGGTTTTCGAGGTTTTGGGCGAGAATTTGCTTGGACTAATCCGCCGCTACAAGCACCGCGGAATCCCCGTCGTTTTCGTCAAACAAATCGCCAAGCAACTTTTATCCTGTCTCGACTTTCTACACCGCATGTGCGGCGTGATCCACACAGACCTCAAGCCGGAAAACGTGCTCATTGAGATTGGAGATGTCGAACAGATTGTGCGCATGGTGGAGGAAGAAGAACAGCAGGTGAAACTCCAGCGGAAAATGCTGCGCACGAAGTCGCGTGCTAGCTTGCTTCCCGGAACGGGAACGGGTTCAGGAACCGCCAGTCCGCAAGTAAACACGCCGCTCCAGCGGGTGAAACTGATCTCAGAGGTGCCTAAGCTGCCCAATTTGGGACGAAACGGGCGCGGTCTGCGTCGGCAGACTCTCATCACGGGCTCGCAGCCATTGCCCTCGCCATTGCGGTCTTTTAGCAAGTCATTTGCCAATGTGCAGGGTATAGCCGTTACCACGAGCAACACCCCTTTGAAACCCACCATGGCACCGCTGTCGTTCATGGCCAACTCTGCAGGAACCGGCTCCTACAAGATGGCTGAGCCTCATCAGTCCTTCATGGGACACACCGCGGCAGGCGCCTCAAAACCGGGCATTCATCCGGTTGTCAGCCACGGCGGCTCTTTTGTCAACAACTCTGACAATGAAGACTCAGAAATGAATGAGAAAAGCTTGAACAACTCGCTCTCATCGATGTCAATCTCACATAACGGCAACAACCCAGGCCCCTTTTTCGGCCAATCTGCCACTGGAACTGAACACACCGACCCAATGGTGATCAACGAAGACGAGTTGATCTCGGTGAAAATCGCCGATTTGGGCAACGCCTGTTGGGTGCACCATCATTTCACGGATGAGATCCAAACGCGGCAATACCGCTCTCCAGAAGTGCTTCTCGGCTACCACTGGGGCGCGTCTGCAGACTTGTGGTCGTTTGCGTGCCTAATTTTCGAGTTATTGACCGGCGACTATTTATTTGACCCACGCAATGGGAAGTCCTACACCAAGGATGACGACCATATTGCGCAAATCATTGAGTTGATTGGGTACTTCCCACGCTCAATGCTCAAGGAGAGTTTCAACGCACGTGAGTTCTTCAATCACAAAGGCGAGCTTCACCGCATTTCGAAATTGAAGCCATGGGGCTTGAAAGACGTTTTAATTGAAAAGTATAAGTTTTCGGTCAGCGATGCCGTGGAGATCGCGGACTTCCTTCTTCCGATGTTGACGTTACAGCCCGAGACCAGGGCCGACGCCGGCGGTATGATCAACCACCCATGGCTCAGCGATGCGTTAGGGCTTGAAAATGTCGTGTTGGAACGGCCCGTTGGTGGCTCTGGTGAAGACATACCCGGCTGGTCACGTGAGGGCGGTCACCCATCTCAGGGTAACAAAAACAGTCACCGGCATCACTTCGTTCATCGTTGATCAAGACGTATGCCTTGCGCCTTCTCATCTTCTGCATTCAATTCAGCCAATCGGCTTTTCCCTAATCGCCAAACCCCGGATAATCTCTAGCATCTTATATGTATCTTTGTATTATAGTTTAATGATTTTTTCTTTTTCCCAATCAAGCTGTGAGGCTCCGTTGGTTTGTCGAAGCAAACACACATTGGCAAAAGAAGAAAGGAGGTTTTAGGCAATAACCGAGCTAATTAATGTTCTGCACTCAAGCATTCGAGATACGAGATTGAGTCCGTTAAAGTTGATTTATATGGGTGTACTTATTAGCTAGATTAGTAATGGTGCTTCAGTTTCACCTGCGCGGACCTTGCCCCGACCTTTGCTTCCGCTTGCTGACCGTTTTGGACATAGTTTTCAAGATCGAGGGAACGGCAAGCAAAGCCTGATGCTTGAACTTGAAGATTTGAGCACTTAGTAGAACGATAGCACAAACAAGCCAAATAATGACACGTTTGGTTAAATATCAAGAGAACGCAACACCCAAAAAGTCGCATTCCAAGGTGACTCAATCGAGCATTTTCGACATGAACGGCCCGTCCAACTCGTAGCCCAATTTTGCGTAATAGTTCCGTACCCCGACACCGGAGATGACAGATATCTTCCTGGTGCCATGCTCCTCCCTCGCGATCCGCTCGGCCTCCTCCATAAGCAAGGTACCGAAGCCCTGGTGCTGGAACTTTCTTGGGTCACGTGAATGCAACGGCACCACTGATCCGTACACATGAAGCTCACGCACAATCGACGTGGGCTGCTTGGTGAACTCGTTGCGGAACGTGTGCTTTTTCAGGGCCTTCCGTAAACGCAAGAGCCCAATCAAGATGTCCTGTTTCGGGTCCTCATACGACAAAAACGTCTCCCATCCGCCATTGGCATAGTAATCCCTGCGTATAAGCTCGACCTGATCCGGCGACACCTTGTGATGCACCTCCTGGATGCCAACTTCTCGCGTGCGCACGTCGCGACACAGGGTGCCGAAATCCTTCATTCTGGCCAAGGCCAATTCTCGAAGGTTTCCATTCTCCACACCAGAGGTCACCAAAGGCATGGGGATATCACGCTGCACACGGTAGATTCGCGTCCACGGCGGCACAAGTGCCATGATGCGTGCCACCAAGTCGATCAACGCATTGGCATTGTATGACTTATAAAGACCTTTCTTCCAGAGCTCATATAGACCCGTACCGCGAATGACCAAGGTGGGGTAGATCTTGAGCCCGTCTGTGCGGAATGCTGGGTTCTCAAAGTACTCTATGAACTGCTGGAGATCACGCTCCATGCCCACATTGGGCAAGTCCGGCATCATGTGGCTCACGACTTTGTAGCCGGCGTCTTTCGCCACGGCAAATGTCTCACAAACAGCCTTTACTGTGTGGCCACGGTTCGTGTCACGTGCCACGTCCTCGTACACGGACTGCACGCCCACCTCCAAACGCGTGCACCCGTACTTTAGCATGTCACTCAAGTGTGTTTCCGTGCAGTAATCAGGCCGCGTTTCGATTGTGATGCCCACACACTTTGTCTGGGACTGTTGCGAGTATTTGATCGCTTCGTCAAGATCACGCCCAGTGTATCCCAGAAGCGCGTTGTGGAGCTGTGCAATGAACTCCTCGCGGTACGCGAGCGGCAACGACATGAACGTTCCGCCCATCACAATGTACTCGACTTTATCGATCGAATGACCCAACAGACGAAGCTGTTCTACCCGCCCACGCGCTTGCTCGTAGGGGTCGTAGCGCGCACGGATCGCACGCATGGACGTGGGCTCATAGCCCGTGTATGATTGAGTAGAGTACTCGAAGTCCGAGTCTGGTCCTCCAGGACAGTAAACACAGATATTTCCTGTATATGCGATGTGGGGACACCGGTGAGGCTTGCACATGACGGCCACCACGGCGATACCAGAGGCTGTGCGGACGGGCTTCGCCTTGAGTTTTGGAAGCAAGTATTTCTTGTGCTGGTCCGGAATCGACAGAATAATGTCGGTTAGCCGAGGCTGGTTTTTGAGCTTATACTTCTTCGCAAAGCGCGTGATAAGCCCGTTTAAATTGATATCACGTGCCGTTTTGAGCGACGCCACGAGCTCAAGCGAAATGTCGCCGCAGCACTGGAGAAATCTCTCCTTTTCGGGCGCTTTTTTCGTGTTGGCTGCTGGCATGCTATGGGATTCAAGATGTGATGAGTGATTTCTGATAATGGATTGGGCCGCAGGGCTGATGGAGCCTGTATCGCATCGCTTTTTTTGCGTGGTGTACGGGTGTGTTCCCCTGGGTCCCCAGCCAGTCATCTGCCAGCCGTATCAAAACGGTGTGTTTGACAAAGGCTAATCGTGGGGAGTATCAGAGGCTGTGTAAAACTCACAAGAGAAGAGGTTTTAGTAGCTGAAATTCAGAAAAATTCTACGTGTGTGGAATTGGGTGGTCCCTATGCCTTTCGAGACTTGATAGCAGATTGACGCGGACTGCACACAGTCTCAACTTCGGTTCTTATGGTGCCCTCTTCACACCTAGGCAGCAAGATACAAATGACGATCAAAGAACAGATATAGCCATAACACTAGAGCGAATACCACTTCCAGCTCTTTGCATCATGTCTGCAACATCATTCATCGGTATACTGCTCATGTTCATAGAGCTGTTCTCTGCAGGACCACAAATTTTCGCACCTAAACCCGAATTGGAACCTCAAATCAAGCCATCAAACCCACCTATAGCCCAAGCATGATCGGTTTGGTTGCAAGAACGCGTCCCGGAATGGGGCCCGCAGTGTCTTTACTGCGCTGGGCAAGCGCACAAAAAATCTCGGGGATCGGATTGAGAAATTACGCCACGGAGGAGCAGAAACCGGTGAAGAAGAGTAAAGATAAAGGTGCCGCCATGACCACAATGCCCATTAAGGCCATCGGTGTGGTGAGCGACTACTACGTGCCTCCTAAATTCACGCTGGCACCCGTAAAGTCGTGGCTCAAGCTTTTATTCAAGCGAATCGGCCTTTTTGGTCTTAACACCTATTCCGTCTCACGGTTCAAGAACGACACCAAGTTGAAACTCCAGTTCAACGACTGGAAGGAGCTGGCGGTGGATAAGTACGTGAAGACGAATAAGATCTTTGCCGCCGCATGCTCCTTGCCAATAAACCAGCGTCAGTCATATGTGCAGACCCAGCTAGACGGGATAGCCGGCACCGAGGTGATCAAATCTTTGACTGCACGTGTCCGCACGTTCCCCATTGGGCTGAAGTTGAAATGGAACTTGTTGAGCGTGGAGAAAAACCCTAAATTGGTGGTTTTTGTGCCGATTCCTGACGGAAACGACGTGACCTCTTTGGTGCAATTTGTCGTGCAGGTTACCACGAAACAAGAGATGATTGTATCGGGAGATGCGCTGCCGGAACCCTTTCGCACAGAGAAAGTGGTCACAGATAATATTGTAGCCACCATGAATCCATACACTAATGAATTGGTGTTCGTGGGCACGTTATTCGAAAGTGATCACGTGCGCGGCTTGAAACCCCAGATGGATATGAACGACATAAAGGCACTTGAGCATCATTTGAGAGAGTGTGCGGATATCTATAGAGCGCCACCCAAACAGATCCTGTAAATAGACTAATGGAGAACTTGTGATTATGTTTTGAAAACGCGGGAGTAGATTACTTTGAACTTCTTGGAGCTGACAGAAGAATCTTTAGGTTGGCCAATGTGAAGATTGAAACCATACTTTGAGACATATTTTGATCACATTACTCAGGTCACACGCTCGACGAACCGTAGATATGCCCGTCTGTTGGATCATATGCAACATCTTGTCAAATACGGTTACACTGGTATTGACACAAAGTAGGGCGATAATTGGAAAGTGCTTCAGTTCTGGTAGATATTTGGACTTTATGCGCATGTGGGTATTATCTATACTCTTCTAAGCTTTCTCATTGCGGTTGTAACTCGAACGACCCCCAGGAAAGGTGATCGCCAGTGCTGGTTGCTATGATTCATCTATTTCTATTTGTGACCCCCCGGTTGTCGCTATTCACTTTACTGGAATCAATAACTTATCATTCCAGCATATGCTCAAAGTTGCCTGACATCTGTTTGACATCTGATCATTACCTTGGGGTCTACACATTTATCTCTGTTGAATTTCTCATTTTTTAGTTAAAATCAAACAAAAAGTCTAAAAAGTCTAAAGTTTTGTCCCCTAAAGATAAGATAAAGTATGTCCAGCATCTTTGTCTTGTCTCTTTTCTAAGCCCCAACTGTCTTGAGTATCGCCTAACCCAAAGTCATGATGAACATCCTAATGCGAAAAACCGAAAAAACTTCAGTCCATTAAAAACACTCCCTCCTGATTAGCTTCACAATTACCCGAAAGGCTCGAATTCGACACTTTCCTCTGTATTCTTGATTCCTGGTCAATCACTGGTCGCACCAATAACGTTCCTGACTGAGACCTTGACTCGCGTCGTTTCTTCTCCTGTGGAGTAAATATGAGATTGGCCAATGAGGCGGGGATATAATCCTCATAGTACGTGTCGTCAGAACTGGCGTCCTCCTCCTCATCATCAACAATCGCACTGGCTTCGAGCACAATCTTATTGTAATGCATCAAAGGAGATGACGATGAGCTCATATAGTGATGAAAAGATGGCGTTCTAGATACGGGTAGTTTATGCGAAGATTGTCCAGCAAAACTGAAAAACAGGCGCTCATTCGTCGAAGGCGAGGACTCAGACATAAATAGCACCGGAGAAACGACGCTTGTATCGTTGGTATCTGACCCTAAAGTAGTACTGTACAGCCACTCGCCGGGCGTTGAAGCATACCTTTGATCCTGCTCAGACCCGCTTTTCAGTCCAAGCTTGAAATGGCTCAGGTCAATCAAAAACGCATTCGTGCTTGGAGAAATGTACTTGGGGGAGCTGCCGGAAAAAAAGGTCTGGTTTTCCGGACCCGCCTGGCCTACCGAATCATTGAGCTCGGGATACCGTTTACTCGTGTTTTGGCCAGGAGAGTACCTAGTCCCATCTGCCAGCAGATATCTATGATTCGAAGTATTGGGTGAAGGTTCAACAAAACTCCTGGAATAGTCATTGTTCCGGCGTGGTGACAGTTTCGCATTCACTCTTGTTCCGTCTGGCAATATATGTGCCAAAGCGCACTTCAAGCCAAACTTACAGTTCCCCTTTTGGAAGTACTTGCAGGGAAGCTTTTCCGCCGACAACACTCCCTCCAAGTCGTGACTGAATGGGCATGATTTTCCTGCCTGGCACACGCCCTGTTTGAAAAACTTGCAAGGCACGTGACTCAAGTTTTTGCTGGTATTTGCTTGACTGCCGCTGATCACTTGCGTGGTTCCGGGCGGCCCGGTGTTGGGCGGCAAAGTGTCCTGGAGAGCAGTATAATCAAACACATCGATGTTTTTCAAATAGCGGGGAGCCGAAGAGCGTAACCCGGAAGACCTTTTGGTTCTGGTAGCAGAAGGGGATGTTTGTGCCGAGGGTCGAAAAGGCAGCATCATTGCCATGACTGCGAACTGATATAAATCGGTATTTCTTCCTTATGATTCAATGGGAAAATGTTCACTTCTTGAACAGACCTTTCAAGTTTATTGTTCAAATGGTAAATATTTGTGTTTTGACTTCAATATCAAATTGTGGTGTTTCTTGAAGTATGTTTCCAGTGGTTGGCCGATAAGCTTGCTGATAACGCTTAGATAGAGCCTTCTGACGCCAATTTACAGATCCAAGAAAAAGATTTTGCCTCTAACAATGTAGAAGAATTGCGAAAGACTTAAAACAGTATGAAAAGCGGATAAACTTGTTTGTAAACTATACTATAGAAAAAAGAGGGCTGTGACTCAAGACTCAGAAGGGGAAGGATACGGAAGTTTAATTAGCTGGCGAGCAGGATCTAAGGAACTGTGGAGCAGATTCTGCAGGAGAAGTCTGCGCTCCGATAAGGAATGCATACATGCAGTATAAGCCACAATATGGCAGCTTTGGTCCAGCATCTTGTCATATTTTTCTGGACAAGCTCCCAGCTTACCGTTCCCAACAGCATTTTATTGCAAGAGCTTTCTATGAAAATTTATGAATTTAAGCCCGAAAGGTTTATTGCGGGACCAGTGCTATGGGGGAATATGATAGAATCACATATGTCGCACGCCGCCTTGAACAATGCGACATGCGTACTTTATGTCTTTTTGGATTTATCTCCGAGACATTTTTCCTGAGCCTTCACGATTCGCGGGACAATTCCAAGCTCGGGAAAAAAAGCATCGTTTTTGTATGTGGATGTCTCTGGTATGAGAGCCCCGTATTTGACTTTCCCATTGAAAAGCGGCATTTTTTGATTTAAACGCATCAGCATCATCGACAAACGCCGCTTAGGCAGATTCCGCGTCACCACCGCGACCAATTAAGGATAGACGCACGCCTGATGCAGGATTCACCCTTTTTTTGCTCTTTTTATACTGTATTGTGTGAAGTCCCAGCGACTTCTGGTCTACTGGCAGCAATTGAAGTGCGTCATTCTAAGATGTTAAACCATCGACACTCACTCGCGCTACTTCGTAGTTCCTTTTCCCTCAGTCCAAACAAACAAACACGTCAACTGAGCGCGGGAATGCCCAAAATTGGTCACGCTGGCATTTTTTTTGCTTAGTTTCTATCTTTTAATGACAACAAATATCTGTGTTGGGTCGAGCGACTGATTTACCCTGAGCCTCAGATCTGAGTTTGAGGTGATGGCGAGGATCGTGTTAGGACAATTTGGTTTGGGTTTTGGTAAAGTTAATTCTTATTTGTTTCTCTTTTTCTGGCTCAGTGGCTGTAGATTTGAGAGTGTCAGCTCATGTGTCATTCCACGAGAATTGAGCAAGAAGATATTGAACTTGTGGGCAAGTCTCCTAATCCTGGATGTACAAAAAAAGTAATCAAATGAGCCCGTAATGGGTTCACTGCGTTTATTTGGCAAAGAATCATAAGCCTTCATAGGGAAGGAAAAAAGTGATAAAATTGCTTACACTTTGTCAGTTATAATTAAAGCATGTCTCATGAAAATAACCTGTATTGATTTCTTCTTGTCACAAAGATATATCTTGTAAACCATTCGCCGAACTCAGAAAAGAATTCGTTGCAAGACAATGTCCGGCTTTTTTCTTTTTCGCTCAAACAATGATTCTGTCATGTGCTTAAATTACTTGGAAATTTTTTCTCAGCCAGATTCGGTCAGGCCAGCCAGATTTTAGTATTTGCGAAATTAAAGTTTTTGATTGTCTACATCATTCACACAATCTTTAGGTCACTGTCATTAGCGGTTTTGTTTAGGCGGCAATCCCAAAGAAACACAATTTTTGACCAAAGAGTCACGTAATTAAAACGAAACAGACTGGATTCCATAGTCACACTTCTTGATTAGTCATGCGTGGCAACATGACAATAAGGCTATGTTGCTTCAAAATTTTTCACAATTCAGATATTTCGAATCTTGATTAAATGTATTCGAAAAAAAAAAAATCAAGAAACGAACAAACACGAGACCTTCGTTTTTCCAGCAGCATAAAAAAGTCATCTGTGTGGCTGTGCAAGTTACGTTTATTAGATCAAGTAAACCTAGAACTAAACTTTCGGCACTAACTCTTCAAACATAAATCTCACCGGAGGCATTCACGATCTATATAAGAATACTTCATAAATCATCAATGAAAGCCTACAGAATATGTTTATTTGTGATTCTCGCGTTGATACAATTTTGTTGCGCTCGAAGTAAGAACATGCTGGAAGTAATGGTAGCCAAGGAATCAAAGTTGTTGCGAAGTATGGAAGAAGCCGTTCAAGCCGCTGCACGAAGGCGTCCAAACAAGCCTGGATCTGGGAGAAAGACGCCTATATCCAGACGAAAGAAACCATCAACAAATTTATCGAGTCAAGCAAGGAGACATTTGAGGCGATTCTTGCGATGTTTACGAGGCTTCATACACGACACAACTTTTGAATACATGAAGTTTTCTAGCCGAATTAGCGATCTCAGTGAAGAGTTAGCCGGGATTGAGGCCATCATCAACGAATATGGATATTCGCGTAAAACCCTTTTGCAGCAGCTTAAATTCACCAAACATATGCTCCGAGTGATGATTGACTCCACTGAGCTCATGCAGTTCTATGAGCCTGAAAACGGCTTGGCCCAGGGATTGGTCTTTAAAGTAATCCAGCTCAATGTGAGGCTTTTGACCATGTGTGATTCACGAGGCAATCCTAATCCATATAAGAAAGGGTATGAAAATGATGTCTACCGCTTTGTTAATTTATTGGCGTCGTGGAGAGATCTTTTCAGGGCCCGCACCCAGGAGCCAGCCAGTACTAAGCTCGCGTTCGAACAATACAGTGGCCAGGCATGGAGGACACTTCGAGTAATGCTCAGAAAGATAATAGAAAACATTCAGTGAGATCAATGTGCCGGCATTTGGAATCGATTCGTGAGCTTAAATACATGGTATTTCTCAATTCGGCCGATGTAGATTTCGTGTTTACGTGAATCTGCAAGAATCTATATGATCATAGAAGGTCTGGTTCAGGTTGGCTTTCCTGAAACTGCAACATTACCATCTTCACCAGCAATGAGACAAAAATATAGTTCGAATTGCACTTTCGGTACTCATTGCAACGATAATAATTTGGTGGAAGGTTGATATTGTTTTTTGTTTTGCTCGATACATTTGACTTAGGATTGGGTGCCAGAACTGCTTATCTAGCTTTCCTATGTGAAAACATGCATTCTACTTAAAATATTTTTCCTTTCTTTTTTAGTTCGGTTTTTGACTTGAAAGGTGTTGATGCAACTATTTTTTTTTTTTACAGATATTTTTGTTGCGGAATTTATTTTTTTTATTTGCAGTATTGCAGCTCACTGAAAGATCAATTAACAATATAAATTACCAGATCTATGGGCGTGTGCACACATTCTTGCGAAAAGACCACCAGTCGAAGGAATCTTGTTTACCTGACAAACTCAATTTTGTTTCGAGTGACGCTGGCTGGGGGATTTATATACGTGTATACATAGAACATCAAGCAAGAACAAAAACAAAAACAAATTTTTTAAAAAGCTAGGTAAACGGTTCTGGCCTCCCGGGATCCTACCACAAGCCCCAAGAAATAAGCAATCGTGGAAAAAATACGACCATACGGTCATTTCTCACCTTCGCGGCACAGAAAACGAATTATGCCATTTGCGATTGCCTGCATGCTAAAGCTTATCAAGATTCAACACAACACGCACGACGCACGTGTCCGGGTGCGTCTTATCTACAATTCCCGTGTATCTTCCCACACTAAACCAACACTTTTTTTCTTTGCCACGATTCAAATAAATGAAAGAACCGTTTTTCGATGACCACGTAAACTCTGCCATTCGCTTCCAGCTTGCTGCTGAAGCCTTCAAAATCCCGCCTTCGACGGATTACCCTCTCATGGTGAGTATCAAGCCGCCTCTGGCCCCAAAATCCGTGCGCAGACCGTCCAGAGAGCCATATTATACCCGAACTCTATCATCCAGATCGGCTTCTTCGAGCCTGTCATACGCTAAGCTCTCGGATATATTTGATTATGGCTATTTGGATCAGATTCGGCTGGAGGAACATGAAAATGCCCTAGTATTTGATAGTGACTCGGACTATGAAGATGTATACACACCTGAGGTACAAGATGACGCAAAACCCATTGAAAAACCGGGAATGATTTCCGGGAAATTCGAACACCTCAAAGAGTTTTCCCTCTGCGATGATTTGGAATCTGAAGACGAGTCGGGCTTGGAAGATTATCTGGTGCACATGCTCACATTCAACGTGAATGCTCGGGCACAATACACACGGCCACCAAGAAGATCCAGCTCGGTGTCGTCGGACTATTTTGACGAGCCCACTCCACGTGACGACTTGAATCCTCTCAAAATTTCGCTGCACCCAAAATTCGCGGCGCCTAGCTGCAAGAATACGTTCCCAGACACGATTCTTCCCCTGCCTCTAGTCGATTTGGAGGAATACGCAGAAAAATGTGCCACCGATTTTCCCAAACGGGAAACGAGATCAAATTTACCAGCTGCAGCTTTCAGGAAAATGCATGTCATCGATGACTACGGCATTAACTGTCAGAGTAGAGACCTTCGTGATGACTTTGAGGGTTCTCAGCCAATGTTTCTCATCTAGAGTGAAGCATTTAAATGGTTTTTGATTGATTCTTAAGTAGTCGTAAAGTCTATAATGTCACGAAAAGTACTCAAAAAACCTTGTTGAGCAATTCGTAAGTGATCAACGTAACAGAAGGAATCAACACGTTATCGTTCAAAGAGGCAGATCCTTCAATAGCGCCACCCACAAGCGACACAATGAACATGTTTTCCCAGTTTTTCACGCGAGCGCCCTCTGGCAACACGTAGTAGTCAGCAAGAACAAAGCTGGCGAACGTGACCACAATGTACGCTACCGTGCCTTCCACAGACCTCGACTCGCCCTTCCATTTCGTTTTTCCGAAGCGTTTGCCGATAATCGAAGCAAGCGAGTCTCCAAGCCCCAAAGCGATGAGGCCAAGGTAAGATCTCATAGAGATGACGTCATCCACAACAACACCATACCCAATTGGAATGGCCACGCCCACTAGCAAGAAAATGTACAGCAAGCTCAAGGGGCCCTTTAAGTCCTTGTCATCCTGGAAAAAGTGAAGCAGGCTGTTGATGACATCACCCATAAACGTGATGCGCGTGCATCTAAGGCACTCAAGGCCAATGAAGATAAACACAGAGCCCAAAACGGCAATTGCCGAAAAGGTGGGTTCTTGGGTCAAAGCGGGATAAGCCAAGGCGCCGACAAGCGCAAAGTGCCACACTTTTCTCCTGTTGTTGATTGATATGATATCCTTTGACGCCGCGAAAAAGATGGCAGGAAGAATACCTCCAAGAGCAAGCATCCAATATGTCAAGAGCTTCTGGCGTAACTCAGTAGCAGCAATGAACTCAAAGAGCCAGGTGAGTACTTCCTTTTCCACCACGAAAAGCAGAAACAAATAGTTTGTGAGGTAGTAAAAAGTGGTGGAAAACACACTAACAACAAGCAACGCCACAAAGGAACGCAAAGCACCACTTTGCAACTGCAAGTAAGCGTAATAAATGGGCGTTGCAAGAGCGAAGGCGCCAATGAGAGCAAGCGACAAGATTCTCACGATATAGATCGGCACTGTCGTGTCGGAAAGAGGAACATTAAAGTTGGCAAGTAAGTTCACCATAAAGATGGCCACGATATGGATTTCCGTCGGGTCCATTGTGCGGCGCACGCTGTAACTACCATCTTTCTCCTCAACTGTTTCCTCATTCCATGCCTTCAAAGCAAACTCCACCATGAAGTAGATCCACACCACCTGGCCAAACTGCACAATGTCCAAAGTGTTTGCGTCACTGAACATGTAGTTATACACGAACGCCGACAACACCTTGGCGATCGGGTGCAAGTTCTGCAACGAGAAGTTGGTCAAGGACAAGTTGACCTGAAAAAATGGGTCTTTGGGGTCAGCCAATAAGAGCACAAACGAGTATGGAATGAAAAACGCATAGAGCGAGTTGAAGGCAGGCAATTGGGGGTAAGGGGCCGTTTCGGGCGATGCCTCGTGTTTCTTGACCAACGAACGGTGACTCAAGTACATCGCCACGATTGCACTTAAGATATTGAAGCCCACAGCCGAGATGACCTCCATGCCAGTTTCCTTGTGCAAGTGAATATAGAAAATCTGGCACAAGTACAAACACACCATCACTTGAACTCCTTTGGAAACCGTCAAGTGATTATTCAACAAATCCTGGAAATCGTAAACTAAACTTAATGGAAATTTCACCGGTTCCGCGGACTCTTCGTCCTCAACAGGCGCTGGAGGCTCAATAGTTGTAGGTTTTTCATCTGAAGCCGGGGCGAGCAGTTCTGGGGAGGTTTCATTGAAAATTGCCGCCAGAGACCGCGAGGAAGCCGTTCTTGCTACATTCGCTTGTTTTCTTCGAGCCATTCTGTTCCGTTAAAGCAAAAGCCGTGCTTGTCCAAAGTGCCTAAAAGGTAATCTGGAGAGGCGATATTCGCTCCGATAGGGCATGTGCAGGATACGGGATGTGCAGGACATTTGTATCTGCTAGAGTCCACGCTTGACGATTCCTTCTCTTTAAGTTCATACCTTGCGGCTTTAAAGGGCTTAGTGATTGGGTTCCGCTTCATCAACAAGACACAATTCGCCAAAAAGCTAGAATAGATGATGGCTTTCCTGCCATTGTTAGTGATAATGCCTTCACGTCCGGCACATAAGCATGCTGTCGCGAACTATCATGGGTCCGATTACGCTCGAAACTTTTATGCACGGCGATGCGACAGAAAAACAGCAGCGGTGCCTCACGGGCTCACATCAAGGTTCATAAAGCACATTAGAAATCAAGACAAAAAAGAATGACTCCGGCGTGATTCGAACACGCGCATCTTACGATAACAGAACTTGAGTCTGCCGCCTTAGACCGCTCGGCCACAGAGCCTTCATGAAGAAAAAACGGGGTGTGGGTGATTAAACCCAATCACCGAAATAAGAAAAAAGCAAAGTGCCCTCCAATGAGCTCATGTCATGAAATGCCTGTCAATACAGCTGGAGAGAGGTATCGATATCTTCAATGATTAAAGCACTAACTCAGAAACGTGATTCATGTCCCCGAATGTAATTTAATCAGCTTCAATCGATGCTGGTCCAGTTTTCGATTCACGAAAATGAAGCAGAAAAAAACGAGCGGATGTTAGGTCACGTGACCTTTGGAAGCCTGCATCATGCGCATCGAAAAGTTTGACCTACAAATCTACACTTGTGAGTCATTGACAATTGGAGTCATAAAAAGGATTCATAAATATAAGATAAATACCATTCGATCGTCATCAAAGCCCTTACAAGAAGGATGTGATTTGTAATCAATGGAACGTGACACTTCGATGTGGTGCGGATATCCATGCCCACTGATAATCACATGTGGACTGCAGTGAGTGCATGGAACCTGCATGTGCGGTCCGCAAACATCCGCCCGAATTAAGTGAGTGAATTTAAATCAAGGAGCTTTCGAAATCTAGATCCTTCATGCTAATGCCCAGGTTTGACAAGATTCAGGTGTGAACGAAGTCGGTAAATACCTGATTAGCAACATCTTGTCGAGAATATCACCGAGTAGTTTAGTATAACCGAACATTCTGTTGGTGTACAGTATTGAGCAACAATCACGTGAGACAAGATGGAAACCCAATTCACTATGAGGGCTACCAGCGAAAGTCTGGGGATGATTTTGTTCTATACGGCCATTCACACGTGAGCAGGAGTATTTGGACATTTTGAAGACGCACTTTTAAGTACACGGACGCCGCAAATGTGTTTGACCGCCCAAAACTCTTGGGTGACACTACATTCTGTTTTTCTTGTTCTTTTTCTTCTTGCTGGACACATCGTTCAAATGAGTTCAAATCTAGAAAACCGAAACTCGCATAGTTCGTAATGAAACAGCAAATGAGTAGCTGATAGCCACCACTACGGTGCGTGACGTCACTGCAATTTAACCATAGCGCGCAAGCCACATGGAAGTTAGTTCATATCGCATCTGGACCATCAGTAGCATTTGTAAATATATCGCTCATTTATTGTAAATATATGTTTATGGCTAGACTTGTAGATATAAAAAATCAAAAATAGTCATAACATTGAATCGGCACACCAACTTTACACGCACCGTTGACTATATTGCGCTAAGCCCACTAAAAAGCTTCGACTAGCTTCTACAGCGCTGATATTTCTCCGCAACCAAGCTCGGCACGGGCAACTTGGCTGCCAAATCTGCGGCCAAGCCCAGGGCTACATTGCACCGGCGCAACCACAAGCCCGCTAGGGAGATTGGCCCGAAAGTATATATAGCAAGCAATTGCCCCAGAGTTTCTCGAATGTAGTTTACTAATTCATTCAACTGTACAAGAATAGTTCAAGAATTATTCAACAATAACCCAATAAGAATTATTTACACACACAATGGTTAAGGCTTTGATTGCGCTCGCTAGTTACAACGGCAAGTTCTACGACGACGGCGCCAACACCGGTGTCTTCTTCGTGGAGGCCTCGCACCCATACGAGTATTTCGAGAAGAACGGTGTGGATGTCACTTTTGTTTCTGAAACCGGGAAATTCGGCTGGGACGAGCATTCGCTTTCCACTGACTTTTTGCAAGGCGATGACAGAAAGGTGTACGAAAACCCGGACTCCTCCTTCATGAAGGCGGTGAAAACAGTCAAGAAAGCTTCTGAGGTAAACCCTGCTGACTATGATATCTTTTTTGCCGCGGGCGGCCACGGTGCAGCTTTTGACTTCCCCACTGCCACCGACTTGCAGAAATTGTACTTGGCCATTTGGGAGAAAAACGGCGTTGTGGCTGGTGTTTGCCACGGTCCATGCATCTTTGAGAATGCCCGTGGTTCTGACGGTGAGTACTTCTTGAAGGGCAAGAAGGCCACTGGCTTCACTGATGAAGGTGAGAAGATCATGAAGATCGACCACATCATGACTGAATTGAAGTTGAAGACTCCAAGGCAGGGCATTGAGGCCTGTGGTGGTTCTTATGTGCAACCCCCTGACGCATGGGGTTCCTTTACCGTCACCGACGGGAAGTTCATCACCGGTGTGAACCCTGCCTCTGCCGTCGAGACCGCCGAGAAGGCTCTCAAGGCACTTGCCTAGACGTTTCTTCAGCTTTTAGCTGTATACGGAATTAATGATATTTTGAAATTATGCAAATGTAGAGAGTTACTCTCGAATCACTCTTCAATGATAGCCTTCTTCTTCTTCTTTTTGCTCTTTTTAGGCACAGACACTAGTGAGTCACTGCTCACGAATTTCGTGGGATCGGCTTCCAAACTCTCCGTCACCGGCGGCTCCGCAATTACGCCATTCCCGACAGACGTCTTGGGTGGACCAACATCTTTGCTTTGCTCTCGTTTTTTCTTTGATTTCTTCTTCTCTTTGTCTGCCTTTTTCACCGATTCATCAGCAAACTGTGTTCTAAGTTGTTCCAAGTCGACCTCATACTCAAAAGGTTTTGTTGTTGTTTCAGTAGCTGCTTCAGAGGAGTCCATATCCAAAGACTCAAGGTTCAAAGTATCGATGATGAACTTGTTTTTCTTTGTCTTCCTTTCCGTCTTGAGTTTGGGCTCAACGGGCAAATCGTCTTGCTCGCCGCCAAGAGTATCTTCTGCCAAAACAAGAACCTTCTCCTTCTTCATTTTTTTGGACTTTTTAGTCTTCCCAGCGGGCGCCTCCGACAAGTCGATGAGCGAAGGGGCCTCACTTGGCGCCTCAGGACTGACGCCCGCATAATCATCTTCTAAACTCACGATTCGGCTCTTACCTTTACCTGACTTCTTTTTGGAAGAACTCTTTATGTAGTAAGGATCGTCTTTCAACCTGTCAAGACGATCGCTAACCAGGGATTCTCGCTTCGTGTCCAACTTTTCGGGCTCGGAATCAGAAACTTCCGATGAATCTGAATCTTCAATCACAGGTTCCTCTTCAAAACAAAAAGCCGGTGGCGTGTTGATGACCGTGTCCAAGTCAAGATCCTCTGGTACCGGGATTCGACTCTGCGCAGAAGCAGAGATTGGATTTAAGGGGTATCTCTTGAAAAGAGAGGGAAGTATCTTGGCGATGAGCGCAGGAAGCTGTCTTGACTCAAACTTGTTTTGATTAGGGTCCATTTGGCCATCTGCCTCTGGGGAGTCAATTTTTGCGGCTGGGAATTGTGAATCATCAGCATCTCCATCTTTGTCATTACCATCACTTTCGGACTCATCAGAGCTGTCATCGCTCTCGTCAATTCCAGAGCTTTCGTCCTCTTCACTGCCCTCTTTATTATCTTCTTCGTCATCAGAGGCAAGTTGATCTGTACTCTCACTTGTTTGCTCGACGGAAAGATCTTTATAATACTCGAGTTCTTCCTTCTCCAACCTCATCACACCATCAACATGTTCAACTTTTAAGGCGTCATAGCAGAGCTTGAGATACTCGAGCCATGATGAACACTTTTCTTGGACCTCGTAGCTGGCGCTCAGTTCCCATTGTTCAAGGTAGCGCACAAGCTTGAGTAGGAAGTAAGCAATCTCGCAATACTTATCAAAAGCAAGCTCCTCATCTTGACGAGCGTATAGCTTCTGATAATCAGTCACAATCGAGCTGTAAAGCTTGACGAGCGCATCTATGACGCTGGAGATGACATCAGGATTAGAGATCTGAGATAGCTCCTTAGAGACGGGAAACATGCTTGAGCCCAAAAGCTTTTCATCAATGTGCCTGTTGACGAGCGCGTTGAATAGAGTCACTTTTTGGCTCAATGACTGCGTAAGATCCAATGCGTCATCGCCTTCTTCACTTTCAACAACACCATAATCATCCAGGTATTCTCCCATGATCCAGTACAAGTCTTTCATAAATATGGGACAAGTTTGTAAGAGTCTGACATTTTTGGCGTACTCGAGAATCACTCTCGAGATGATGAAAGGCCGGATCGAAGGAACTTTCATCGCTAACAGTTTGAATTCGCTGCTTAACTTTGACGCGATCACGCGCGAGATCTCTTTAGAGAGCGTGATCTTCCCGTCGTCGACCAATTTCGAGGATTCGGCCAAAAGTGTCAAGTTAAGGAGCTCTTTGAGTGCAACAACATACCACTTGAAGTTCGGAATGTTGCTGTAATTGTCTGAGGACGTGATCTCCAATATTTTGCAGGTGATTTCTAGCTTGAAGCTTTCGGGGCAATGAGCGGCGGTGTTTTCTGGCAAGATTTGCAACAAGAGCGTCTTCACCAAGCTGGCTATGTTATCTTCGGTCACGAGGTAGTGACAGATCTCGAGAGCTTTCCGTTTGATGATAAGATCATTATCTTGAATGCAGAGATTGATCACCGACGAAACTTCACTCAGCTTATGAATAAATGATGGGAAAACGTGTAAGATCTTGATGAGGGCCAAGAGCCCAACAAAACGAAGGTTGGCGTCGTTTTGGTGGAAAAACTTGAGCAAATGGTCAATACACATTTTCGCCACTTCTTTGTCACGTGACGAGTCGGGTGAAATCATACCGCCGTCAACAATGCAGTTGATCGACTCGTAGATCAAAGACGTGGCCTCCGTTTTGGCCATTAAGCTCACAATCGAAGGCATGATGCGTTTTTTCATGCGTGGCTCGATTTTCAGCAAGCTCTGGAACAATTTGAGAATACGTATAATGAGCCAATTGTTGCTTGTGTCCTCCAAGATTGTGAAGAATTTCGGGAGATACCCAATAAAGAAATTGGGGTGTTTTTTGGACACTTCACATACGACTGTGATTGTGGCGCTAACAACCGCTACGTCTGGATCGTCAAGCTTTTCAATGACTCGTGGGAGAGCACCTTTCCAGCTTTCTGGGTACTGTAAAAAAATCTTGAAAAGAGCCAAAACGGCCTTTTTTCGAATGTATGGTTTCAGATGCGTGAGTTTCATGACAATGTCGTCCACGATGTCCTTTGCAAGGTTGGGCGTGACGATGGTTGCAATGCCACTCAAGGCCAAGCCAATTTCAATATGATTATGGGAATTGAGGTCTTTTTTGAATTGGTTAGTCGCCAAAATCAAAAGATCTTGCTCATTTTTGAACAGCTGGGTGGCAGCAAGGTAACCTATGCGTTTTTGCTGGAACTTTGGCGAGGACATGACCTCCAAGATATGAAAGTTGCACCAGCTCATATCATAGCCATACATTTCCAAGTAAGCCAACTTCAACACCGCGGTGGCCTTCACCTCTAAGTCTGTGGTGGTCAATTCATCTTTACATTCCTGAATTGCATTGTTGAGGAACGTCAGTAGCGCTTCCGGAGACTCTTTCAGATGGAGCCTTATACCTTTGATAAGATCGGTCAATGATTTCTCGAACGTGATACCAAACGGCTTGAGCCGCGCCAAAACTTCAGAGCTTTGGATCTGGAACGACGACATGGGCACGGATGTGTGCAGAAAATAGTCAGGCTTTTACCGGTATTTTGCGTGTATATGCGTGGCAAAGTAATGATTGAAGATAGGTGTTTCACGCGGCGGAATCGGGGCCACTGGAAGATCAACGTGCGCGCACGAACGATGGTTGGAACGGGGCCACATGCCGCGGGCGTGCACGCTTCCAGCCTCCAGGGCCATATCGACCACCAAATCTAGCATCTACAAGCCATGGTAAAATGAACAAAGAAAGCAGAATTTATGTGAGTCTTTAAGTTTATTGAATATAACTATATCTGGATTTCGGTTTTCTGCCAGAAAATCAAAAATTTCTTTATAGATAGGTAGTGCTGTTTGGTCCCTTGTAATGCTTTGCTTGAGCCAGTATGTCAGTGCGAGGCTGGCCCCACGCGTTCGCATACACTAGGGCCCAGAAGATTCATAGCAATTCTCAATACCATTTCTTTAGCCATCCGATCGGAAGGACCTGAACGCCCAATTTTTCTGAAATCGCGTCTTTATTTGAGTGGATCGTAATGTTCAACAGTTGAGAAGCTGACTTTATTTGCGAGTTTTGGGTTATAGATTGTTAAGCCTCATGAGTGATATTGCCTCTGATACATGCTCCACAGAGTCTTTGAATCCATACAAGTCTCAAAATACAGATACCAATTGTCATATGAGTGCCACTGAAACTGCTGAAAACCATCGCTCTACGTCGGATCTGGGCCTTATAATTGACTGTCCCGCAAAACGAGACCGCCCCAACACTCGTGTCACGCATGATGAGTTACCCGCTCCGGAACCAAATACTGTTCATGGAGATTTACAGAAAATACGAACAAACTCAGAAAATGTTTCCCACAATGAGAGTTCTGGATTGCTGGATGCAACTTCAGACGATGAATACTTAAGCAGTGGGGACGATGCACTTGAGGGACCAGACGAATCTGCTGCTCACCATCGCCATTTAACATACAATTCTGGGATTGCAGAACATGCAGCGTTTTTCGAAAAATCGTTAAATGAAGCCTTGGATCTGGTATCTTTGGACTCATCGCTCGCCATGCAAGCACGATTGAGTGGGCAACTCAACGATAAGTCGCAGCTTCTATCAGAGAAACAGACCGAGATTCTCACCCGATTGGGCACGCTCAAAGAGTTATATGAAACATATATCAGCAAAAATAAGCTTGGGGATCTTGAAAAGGATATCGACCAAATAACTGTACGTCTTCGAAACCTAAAAAATGGTCAAACAAAGTCGACATTTTTTGGGAAGAAGATCTCATCAGGAGTGGCTGATAAGTACCCCGTTGAGTTTAATCAGGCGAAAGACAAGGTTCTTGAACGGCTCAATTCTTAGACGAAAATCTATCAAATGCGCGCGTATATAAGCCCAATTCCGTCCATCCACGACCCGGTGTATCCATAAAGGCCAACAATCTGGTGCTGCGTCGTGGGCGGCTCCAAAATCGAGAGGTGGCCTCCTTGGCTATTGCCGAGCATTGCTGATTTCCGGCCTGTGTTAGTCTCGATTTGGACTGCATCCATCCATTGGCCGTTTCTGAAGGAAAGCTTGACAATGCGCTCACCCTCGGGGATTTGGAAGTCGGTGTAATGATCTTTCCTGTTGCCGATGGTAACATCTCCAGCATTGACATAGGCCTGGTGTGACGGAGTTGAACCTAGAAATTTCTTTAAAAGATGTCTTTTCAGATGCTTCTCGCTGTGGCTTTCTTCTGTCTCTGTTTCATCGCCACGATAATAGAATGTCATGCCGTCCAAGGCTCCACCATGATACACACGGACTTTGTAGACGCGGGCTGCATCAAACCCAATGAATTGCATTCCCCCCTTGGCGCTACCCAACAAGTCGCTCTTGATTCCGCGGATCGGACCCCTGCCCAAGTTGAAATCATTTTCGATCACAGAGTCCCTGGAGGGGTAACACTTGGACTTGAAGTTTGGTACCCAAAGATCTCCCGAGACGGATAACACTCTCAAATCGAAGTTGTCAGCAGAACTTTTCCAGCCTTTTCGGAAGTCACGCAAGCATTCGTCAAAATTGAGTGCTAATTCCAGTGGAAGGCCACGTCCGCCATAGCTTTTGGGATAAAAGCGAATATGATGGCGCGCCAAGTCCTCCCCGACTAACTCAACCATAAAGATGCCCGTGGCTGACTTGACAACGACTTTCCCAGGCTCAGTCATGAACATGGATGGCACGGGGTTTCCCTTTGGCGTTTCCAAAAGCGTCGTTTCCGATTTCGGGAAACTTGCATCGTTTGCATCTGTCGGGATCGCAAATGAGCCATGGTAGAAATACCGCATGATATCCATGATATTCCAATGGCATGTTTTTGCGAAGTTCCCATCGTTTCCAATTACGCAACCAGGGCTATTATCTCTCAAGCAACGAGCCTCACGAGTCATGAACAGCCTGTTCCACCAAATGTAGTCGCGAAGCATGACGCCGTCTACCTGATGAGGCGAACCCAACAGATGGCCGATCTCATGCATGAACGCACCCATGCATATGTTCAAACACTCCCACGAGGTGCCACATTGGTTGTTATCATTCGCAACCTCTTTTGTCAGGAGCTCTGTATCGTCAAGGAAACATGCGGTCATCTGGTCAAATGTTGAGGGAAATGAGTGAAGCCCATGTGAACCGAAAATGGCCATTTTCACCTGATGTGTGCCTCCGCCCAAGGCTGCGTGTGTGGTGATGAAACGACCATTCCATGTAGAGTCCAAGTAAACCACCGCACATTGGATAGGCGTATGCAATTGAGCGTAGGGCCGGTAAAAGTCCTGTTTTTGCACAAGATCAATTGCATGAGAGAAAAGACCCCCGTTATTCTTGGCATCGGGGTTCTGTTGCGCCAAATCTGGGTCTCTCAACTGCGCCACAGTCTTTGGCGATCGAATCACGTGCACTTTCACCTCTGTGTGTGGCGCTGAAGCGTGGTTGTTACGGCCGAAAAGCAGCTGCGAGGTCGTTTGCTCTTCAACAAACTGGAAGCATCGGTTACTAAGGCCTAGGCGGTGGAACTCGTCTTGCGTAAACGCCTGCATCATGCGGCCGGCGACCTTAAGTTTTTGAACAGCAGCATCCAAATTGTTGGGTTCCCCGCGCCTGCTTTTGTACGAGGGCATGTCGTATGCTCCCATGGAGTCCTTTCCTAAAATGACACACAAATGAATAGGCTTATTGGCCGGCAAGGCCTGGTAGTGAAGCGTGAGGCGGCCCTCATCAATGGTATTGCTACCGCTGTTCAGTGAGCCGTTTTGGCCCAGAATTCCCGAAATTCCCGCATTGACGTGGTAGACCTGGAAATTGTTCTCGCCTGGAGATACATGGAGAAGTGCCTTGAATTGAGAGTTGTTCACTTCAAAGGCTTGTGGCGGGATTGCCTCGCTATCGTTGTTAACGAAATTCACAAAGCCACGATCATACGCGGACGTTCTTCCCGAAACAATCACGGCTGGCGAAGAAACGATCTCGTCCTTGTAATTGAACTCAATCATGCTTGGCTTGGCAATGGCAGCGAGAATGGCAACGATAAGGGCAAAAACGTTTGAATTTTTGCTTGAATTAATTTTGTGATTTGCAGAATCAGGCCAGGTTTGTATAAAAAACCCGCTTTTTGTAATTTGATCACTGTTTTATGAAACGAGTGTGGATGTATATATATATATATGTATGAGCACTTGCAAAACGAGCCGAGATTGCTTGGAAAGTTGACAGGTGGACCGAACTGCCGAGCCGTGGACTGCAAATCGCACCGCACCGATCTTCACCACTATTATGCTTATGCCGATAAACGATCCTGGGAAACAGAAAGCGCCATGTTTGAATATTCCTTCGATGGTTTCTTGTGTGAAACGAACTATGTTGGTTTTTTGTTTTCTGTTTGTGGAACACTTGAAATTTCTATCGTACACAAAATTTAACTCGAGGGGCATATCAGCAGCTGTTGCAGGAATCTATAATCATACATAATTTGCAGTCGAGATCGATCTGATACACCACCAATCTCCACATCGATCTCGTATTGAAAGAATAGTGAGATGCGCCACGTAACTTCATTTTTATTAAAATGCTTGTGCCGTGCATGTGGGGTTTATTTGAGTAAACAATGGGATCAATATATATGGCTGTTGAGCCGAGATCACCTATCATTTTCGCTCGCAGCAGAAGACGCATGGTGGGTGGGTTGCAGTAGATTGCGTGCAATCGTCCAGATTCAATAGTGGCATTTTTTTGATTATTTTCAAATTGACAAAACTTCATTAACGATATGCGAGAATAATTTTGTGAATTGTGGTTGAAAAAAGTATGTATATATGGATAATGACAATGGAGGACGCATGTGCGAGATTACGAGCGTCCGCCTTTACGAATGCGGAAAGTTGTGGTCGATTTCAGGCATATTCATGTATTTTTTTTTTTTTGCTTGATACATCTGATTAAGGACTGTTAGCCAGAATTGCTTACCTAGCTCTCCAAAAAACTATATATGGATATATATAAAACCCTAGCCAGCTTCGCTACCATGCCTAGCGGCGTGGCTGCGTATGAGAATTACCTACCAAAGGTCCTGTCACGCGAAAACTCCTGAATACACGGCTGTGCTTTTAATAGTTCAGTTTAACACAAAGTTCACGATGGCCAGATTGTTTTGAAATTCGCAGCTAATTAGCCTCACAAAATGCCACCATTCATTCATCAGGGCTAGAGACACGAACAGAAAGGGTCGTTGCGTGACGGGTAACTTTGCAAAGTACATGGATACCAGAACATTCAAAAAGAAAAAAAAAAAAGAAAAAAGGCCAAAGGAAGAATGGAAACAAATCAAAGAACCTGATATTTTCACCGCAGCTTGCCAATAATCATATGAAGTTGACCCTCAATTCATTCATTGCTAAAATGTAAATGTACCCAAGACATCATAGAGGCAACGCGCGAGCGGTGATCGTCAGAATTTAAACGCATTGGAAAAGCATACAAGCCAATGATGGATAAATGAGATGTTTCATGAAACTTTCACAACAGCCCCATCTGGATTTGTTCTATTCATACAATTATATTTAATCTTTTCGATTCTGAGAGTATTTTCTCAAAAAACTCCTTCTTGACATGAATAGCCTGGGCAAAGCATCTCCCGAAGATAAATCTGGCTCGGAAATCAGGCTGGTAATTGAAGCCGAGCCAATCCGTGGCTTTTCCAGCAAAAATTATCTCAAAGAGGCGGAAGAGGCAAGAGTGAAACGACGCAAATTGGCAGCACAGAAAAAAGAGCATACCCCATATGTTGAAGCCGAGATCATCTCATTGGATAGTGAAGATGAATCAAACACGGTGCCACATCAGACTGGTCTGAAACCAAATGTTAAGTCCTCAACAAGCACGTCAAATGTTCACCAAAAGAGCCCAAATCTTGGGTCGGCGATATGTGTGGACTCGGATCTGCTGAGCTCTGACCTGGAGGTAGAAAAAGAACCAGATTTGTACCGTACTCTCCTCCCTAAGTCATCTGGAAAAAGACCGCGTTCTCAGATAAGACTACTATGCGACCTAAGCGAGCCGGGCAATGATGCTAATAATGTGGACACTGTGTCATTGAGTGACCTCATTGGCCTGGCTGATCTACTAGAGACATACCAGTTCAATTTCAGCGTACAACTTCCGCTATTTCTCACGTTTTTGCATGAAAACTTCATGAAAACTGACCACAAAATCCATTTCATCACGGGAAACACGGTTTTTGACTCGCCTGAAATGAGAGACGCCGTAAGGAGCAAATTCAACATCTCTGATGCACGTGCCCCGCTCCCAAATAGGTTCGCTTCTCACCATACGAAAATGATGGTGAATGTGTTCGAAAACGGAGACGCTGAGATTATCATCATGACAAGTAATCTCACACTGCTAGATATTTGTGGGTTGACACAGGCTGTCTGGAGATCAGGAAAGCTAAAGAAAGGACCCACAACAACTACTTCGGGGAAACGGTTTCGTTTTGATCTCTTGCGTTATTTGGCTCGCTACGGTCTTAGTGTGACCAAGAAATTGATTTCGGTTGTGGAGAAGTACGACTTCAGTTCAGTGGATGTGGAATTGGTGGCTTCTGCCCCCGGAATTCATGATGTGCAGGGCTCTCCGCTGAATGAATTATATGGATACGCCAAACTTCGACAAGTGCTAGACAGAAATGACCTCTTGATCTCGGATACGCATTCAAGGCATAATATATTGGCGCAGGTTACTTCGCTTGCTTACCCTTACACAAGCCAAAAGGGCCATGTCAGTTCGGTATTCTCGCACATTCTTTGTCCGCTCATGTTTGAGAACTGGCGAAAAGATCTTTCTCCGGGTGCTCAACTGTTTGAAAACCATCAAAAGTTCTTTAATTATTCGCCTAACCTTATTTTTCCCGCGAAAACAGATGTGGCCAAAAGCAGCCTTGGCCAAGTATCGGGAGCTGCTCTTCACTTCAAGTATGAGAATTCAACAATCCACAGAGCACAATACGAACAGACTATCAAAAAATACTTGTGCAAATGGGCCACTCTGGGCAATGTCACTGGCAGGGAGAAACTCACTCCACATGTGAAGTACTATGCGTGTGATAATGGTGATGACTGGCAGCTGTTGAAGTGGGTCATGGTAGGCAGCCACAACCTCTCCAAGCAGGCGTGGGGGTACCCGAAACCGAAAACCAACGGGCTGAAAATGGATATAGCAAGCTACGAATTGAGTGTGTTGATCCCACAAGGGACGCGACAATTGACACCGGTGTATGGTGCCGATACGCTTAGTGACGAAAAATGCACGCCCGTGAGGTTTCCCTTTGTTGTTCCACCAACACCTTACGAAGCGGACGATATGCCATGGTCTATGGACTGACGGCACACATGCGAGTGAGGAGCTATATATTGGTTAAGCTTCTTTTGACATGTTTGCATCAAAAAGCAGTTTTTTGACTGAAAAAAACGTGATTGTCTCAAAACACGATATATGGCAATTGGAATATCACACGATATATGGCAATTGGAATATCACACGATCTGTGCATCCCTTGCAAGGTATCTCATTTGAGAATGGCCAAAGAACATGATGAATGCATTATGCTAAGGCTAATTGGACAACAAGCTACAGCAGCTAGCTGCACCAGGAGCAAGATATTGAACATGTTTCACATGCTAATGCTACGCTCATGAATCTGGATAAATATGCATTTTTGTTTTTTTCTAGAATAGCACTGACGAACATGTCTCTAATCACCTGTCGCGGCCAGTTGAGACAGACAGACAGTGCCTTATAATTCTAAACAAGCTCAGAGTACTCAAATTATCTAGGCCTATACTAAAAAATAAAGAATTGATTTCCTATCTTTGTGGTGAGCCCAGAACAAATAAAAACAACCTTTTACGTAACACCGTAAATACAATCAACTCTCACATATTGCATGTACCATTTTTGGTCTCAACTCATTATGTGTAGAAGGCTGCGGGCAGACTCGCCATTACTCCACGCGTTTTTTTCTTCTCTCGCACCTGAAAACAAGACGCGCTCACTCACCCCAAATCCGTCTCTTACATAATTACCCTATCCATAACAATGCACATCAAACGGATCACCATCCAAGGTTTCAAGACCTATAAAAATACTACTGTTATAGAAGACCTCTCGCCAAATCTCAATGTCGTGGTGGGCCGCAATGGGCTGGGGAAATCCAACTTTTTCTCGGCCATCCGGTTTGTTCTATCGGACGCGTACACACACATGACAAGGGAGGAAAGACAAGGGTTGATCCATGAGGGGTCCGGCACGGTGATGTCTGCGTATGTTGAGATTGCATTTGACAACTCGGACCGGCGGTTTCCGATCCAAAAAGACGAGGTTTCGATCCGCAGAACGATCGGGTTGAAGAAAGATGACTATTCGATGGATGGCCGCGCGGCTACGCGGTCTGATATCATGAACCTTTTGGAAAGTGCTGGCTTCTCGCGGCTGAATCCGTATTATATAGTTCCACAGGGCAGAATCACGTCCTTGACCAATTCTAAGGATGCTGAGCGGCTCCAATTGTTGAAGGAAGTGAGTGGGGCCAAAATGTTTGAAGCGAAGCTCCGCGAATCGAATAAAGAAATGACCCATTCGCAGTTTAAAATGGAGCGGATTGACGATTCGATGGAGAAGCTCGAGGAGAAAATCTCCGATTTGCAGTTGGAACTGGATAACTTGAAGGAATTCCAGCAACTAGAGAAAAATAAGAAAATCTACGAGTTCAATATTTTCGATCGTGAGCTTAAATCGTTGAGCGCTCTGATCGAAGAGCACGAGGAGGAGTACGAGGAAATTGCGTCGAGTTCCCGCAAAGATATATCAGATTTGGAAAAAAGAGAAGAATCGTGCCAAAACATTCAACTTTCGATCGATGAGCTCGATTCAAGCATTAAGGTGGCGGCGCTTGAGGCTGAGCTGGCCAAGGCAGATGAGTCTCGGATTTTGGAAGCCATTGCTGCAAAGAAAGCCGAGGAAGCTGGAATTGCAAATCGTCTTGCATCCCAACAAAGTATGGAAGGTGACGACGCGGTGAAATTGGACCAATTGGTTGAAAAGCTCGAAAAGAATAATGCTATTTTGAGTGAACAGCATTATCCTAAATTATCAACCTTGAAGGAAGAGGAGAGGCGCATTTCTAGTGAGATCACCGAGCTCTCGAATACAAGCCGGTCGATTCTCGCGAAACAGAGCCGGTTTCTGGATTTCGGTCTGAAATCAGAAAGAGACGGGTGGTTGCAAGGGGAAATTGACCATCTTGAAACCGATTTGGCTGCGAGGCAAACCCGTCTAGACGCATTGAAAGCCAGCTTGCAAGAAAATGAAGAGCAGCATCTCGAATGTGTTAATCATCTTGAAGAATTGCGAGCCTCAATTGACGACGATCAATACCAGCAAAATCTCCACGCTGCAGAAGAAGCCGAGCGGGTGGCCAAGTTGAAAGTACTGACGCTCATGGAAGAGAAAAAACAGCTAGTGCGAGAAGAAATAAAGCTCCGCTCACTTCGCGATTCGGCAGAACACGAGTATGCAAACGCTACCCACAAGGTGGCGCAAACCATGGACCGTTCACAGGCCAAGGCGTTAGAGGCTGTGAACGACATTACCGAAAAGTTTGGCCTTCAAGACTCCGTTTTCGGGCCCTTGGTTGAGCTTTTCTCTGTCTCAGACAAGTACAAGACTGCCATTGAGGTCGTGGCCGGGAATTCGCTTTTCCATGTCGTTGTTGATACGGATGAGACAGCGCTGATTCTCATGAAGGAATTGACGCATTCGAAGGCAGGAAGGATCACAATCATGCCGCTCAACAGAATACACGCACCTCCGGTGACTTTTCCTGATCAAGAGGAACACGAGTTTATTCCACTCATCAAAAAAATCAAACACAATCATGAACTGGTGGGAAAAGCTATCCAGCAAGTTTTCGGGAAAACAATCATTTGCAATAATCTCCATCGCGGGTCGGAGTTGGCGAGAAAGCATGGGCTCAATGCAATCACTTTGGAGGGCGACAGAGCAAGCACGAAAGGTGTGCTCACTGGTGGGTTCAGGCATTACAAACACGCGCGTCTTGATAGCTTGAAGTTGCAATCTAGGAAAAAAGCAGAAGTGATCAGATTGTCTCAGGAATTGAAGCAGTGTGAGATAAAACTGAAGGAATTGGACCAAGAGGTTGTCAGAGCCACGGCCATGCTTGACACCAGCACAAAAGAGTATGAGTTGCAGAAGTCCAGTCTTGAGCCTCAAAAGCTAGACCTCACAAAGATCCTCAGCAAAAAATTGACTTTGGAAAGGGAGATACATACTTGTAAGAGTATCTGCGCAACTATGTCTGAGGCAGTCATGAGCCTTCAGGACAAGATCGAGCAATATCGCACGGAGATGGCCGCCGATTTCACTTCCATTTTGACGGCCCACGAAGAGAGCAGACTCAAGGAAATCTCCACAAGACTTCCTCAAATTGAGGAAGAATACAATTCAATTGTGACAGAGGTAGCTGTCTTGGAGACTGAAATCGCCGAATTGGAGAACACTTCTGCAAAGTATAACTCGCAGATCAAGGTTTTGAAGGTCTCTACTCAATCAGAAAGCATGAAGGCCGAGGAGTCAAATCTACTTATTTTGAGAAATGAGATCGCTGCGCTTGAAGCACAGATTAAAGAGGTTTCTAAAAAAGCAGCGGCTTCGGAGGCAACATTAGCGGGGCTACATGGAAAAAGAGATGATAAGAAGAAAGAGCTTGAAAAAGCCAACAAGAAACAAGCAGCTCTTTTGGCGAAAATTGAAAAGGCGTCGAAAAAGGCCGAGAAGCTTCTCGTCAAGAAAGCAATCTCTGATAAACGAAGAGAGGAACTTCAGGAAAAGATTTGTGCTTTGGGTGCACTCCCGGAGGAAGCCTTTCAGAAGTCAGCTTTCGAGGATATCTCTCTGGACGCCATATTCCGCAACCTTGATCAAATTCATAGCGAGTTGAAAAAGTATGATCACATCAACAAAAAGGCTTTGGAGCAATACAGCACATTTGCCAAAGAGAGAGAGGATTTGATTGCGAGGAAAGATGAACTCGAGGAGTCGAAAGTGTCGATCGAAAATTTGGTGGTGTCTCTCGAGCAGCAGAAGGACAACGCGATCAAAAAGAGTTTTTCGGAAGTATCCAAAAGTTTCTCAGAAATATTCGAAAAGCTCGTGCCAATCGGAAAGGGAGAGTTGGTCATGCGCACAAAAGATGACAGAGATAACACTCAAAACGATGACTCCATCGAAAACTATATTGGTGTGTCAATTCTTGTGTCCTTCAATTCAAAAGAGGACGAACAACAACAAATCGAGCAGCTCTCTGGAGGCCAGAAATCTCTCTGCGCAATCGCCCTTATCCTAGCCATTCAAAAATGCGATCCGGCGCCATTTTACTTGTTTGATGAGATCGATGCCAATTTGGACACCCAATATCGCACGGCAGTTGCAGCCATGATTCTGAGCTTGGCCTCCAACGCCCAGTTTATCTGCACTACGTTTCGCCCAGAAATGCTTCAGGTAGCAAACACGTTTTATGGTGTTTCATTTGCAAACAAGGTAAGTTCTGTGACTGAAATCCAGCAGGAAGAAGCTTTGTCTTTTGTCGAAACCCAAAGATGATTACTAATACACGTATGATGGGTGGGCTGTGTGTTGTGGGATGTGAAAACGGCCCCATACGAGAAAGAGAGGCGTTTTCGCGCGCATGCAGAACTCACCTGATGTCGCGTCCCGATCTCAAAATAGAAAAGGCGATGCAGACACGGTCCAGGCACACATTTTCTTCCACCAACTATCGTTTTAAATGGCCAGGATCTTGACACAGCAACAGATCGAGAGCCTCATATCCGAGGGAAAAGTTGTCGTCATATACAAAAATAGTGTTTTGAATCTCACACCATGGCTCAAGTTCCATCCCGGCGGTGATAAAGCAGTGTATCACATGGTGGGCAGAGATGCCACAGATGAAATGCTAGCATATCACAGCGAGGAGACGATTTCAATCTTCAACAAGTGGAAAATCGGTGAAATAGATCATCCTTGGAAAAACATGTTGCCTCCTATTCAAGGCGCAATCTACCCTGTTCATGAATCGACTTTAAGAGGGTGTGAAAGTTTGAGTGAGAAGTTGGATTCAGCGTCGCCCATTGTCTCGGAAGATTCTTCAGAAACATCGATAGAGTTTGAAGAGCCCAAACTCAACCCGAAGTATCACAGGGCAGGATACCCTGCAGGCCCGGTCGAGCCACCGATTCCTCAAAATACAGAATATGTGGATGCTAGCAACAAAGATTCCTTATACCCGGTGGAGATTACTGGAGGTATTGTGGATCCCAAGGAACTCATGAGTCTGTATGAGAATGGGCTTGCAAGAGACGACATGTCACGCATCCCCAGTCTAGATTACGAGACTCAGGCATTTATCAGAGATCGGTATAACAAACTTCATTCCACAGTCATCAAGAATGGCTTTTACAAATGCCACTATTCGAATTATGTTAGAGAAGTGGTGAAAATAGCATCCTTGTTCTTATACTCGTTCTCGTTCTTGCATCTAGGATATTATTTTCTCAGTGCGCTCTTCATTGGCACGGCATGGCACCAGATGACGTTTATTGCCCATGATGCGGGACACGTTTCCATCTCACACAACTATCAAATAGACAACTTGTTTGGCATGGTGATTGCGGACTGGTTTGGCGGGTTGAGTTTGGGCTGGTGGAAGAGAAACCATAACGTTCACCATCTCATCACAAACGACCCTGTTCATGATCCTGACATCCAGCATTTGCCATTCTTTGCAGTAAGCACGCGTTTATTTGGAGACGTATACTCGACGTATTACGACAAGGTGCTTTGGTTCGATGCATTTGCGAAAAAAGTCATTCCATTCCAGGAATACTTATACTACCCAATCCTTGCCTTTGGTCGCTTCAATTTGTACAGATTATCGTGGACTCATCTCATTCTCGGGCAAGGCCCCAGGCATGGCAAAGCGGCCTGGTTTAGATACTTTGAGCTCGCGGGGCTCTCGTTTTTCTTCTTTTGGTTTTTTTACTTGTTGGTGGGGAGTATCGAAGGGGGCAGGAACAAATTTATGTACATCATGGTGAGTCACGTGGCCACCATGCTTGTGCACGTACAGATTACACTCTCTCATTTTGCCATGTCCACGGCGGATTTGGGTGTTAGTGAGAGTTTCCCCTCTAGACAGCTCAGAACGACTATGGACGTGGATTGTCCCAACTGGCTTGATTTCCTCCATGGCGGGTTGCAATTCCAAGCGATCCACCATTTGTTCCCCAGATTGCCCAGGCACAATTTGAGGCGCGCACAACCGTTTGTGATTGACTTCTGCAAAGAAGTTGGGCTTCCATACTCTATATATGGGTTTGGTAAGGGCAATGAGGTTGTCATCAGCAAATTGTCGGAGATTGGCAAGCAATGCCTGATCATGCTCGATTGCACGAAGAAAATGAAAGAAGAGCAGCATTCATTTACTTAGAATAGTGTGATAGACTAGAATTGCATGTGTTTATATGTTAAAGTGAGTCTAAGATTTGACTTCGTCGCTAATCAAGCCTTTTGACTCCAAATACTGAATGAAATCAATGATCACGTTATTTTCGTGCTCGTACAAGTCCCGCTGCACAAGCTTGGTGAACAAGGAGCCTGCTCCGCTAACCTCTTTCTTGTACCGCTGTGGGATGTTGACTTGTACGCCATTTATCGTTTTCCGAGTGGCTGAATCTGCCTGAGTCCCATTATTGGAAGTCCCCAGTTCATGCACGTTGCGACACTTGTTGCCGAATTTGCAGCGTTTGGTTTTCGCGTAAAACTTACAAATGTTTTGTTTCGGCGTCGCCTGTTCGTGTTTCAGAACATTTTGTTCTTGTTTTGGAGGAATGCTTTTCTGTTCCAGCAATTTGGCCTCGACGTTTTTCCGCGTGGGCCATCTTTTCTTGCGCTCAGCGATCCACTTCGCAATATCCTCCTCTGTCTGAAGCGTGATATTTGTGCCCTCAATGAATACGGGTTCCTTTTCTGATTTTGATGTTTTTTGCTCGATCTCAGGTTCAACTTTTAGTGATTTTGGGGCAGTTTCAGTGGTGTCAAAGGCAGGCCCAGGCAGATTTAAGGCGACTGTTGAAATACCACTATTTTCTTCGTTTTTCAGTCCAGTATCAATTTTTTGCTCTTTTTCCGATTCCAAGCCCAAAACCGTTTTTTCAGATCTAGCTTCAGGCGAAAAAGCTGCCGATAAAGCTTTAGATGCAAATGGAGTCGATGCACAGGGAAGATGAGTAGGCAACGCAGACAAATCTGGCCCGAACAGGTATTTTTTCGCCGGGCCAGACCCGAGCCCTAGCCCGCTCAGTGACAGTGTTCGCTTATTGCCTAATCTGGCATTTTCATGATTCATGCTGGGCTCAATTCCAGTTCTATTTTTGAGTGCCTTATAAATCACGATCACCAGCGATGAGTAGCTTGCAGGCCGAGGCCGCGCCGCGGTCACTGAAGAGCAGGCGCACTGCCGCGTTGCCAGGGCAATGCAAGCGACAGACTGCATATAGAGGGTTAAATTCCTGTATATAGTCTGTTTGTCCTGCATCCACACGTCAGCCGCGGGCCGGCTCCACGTTGTCCTGCCCGGCACAGTTTATATATAGCGGAGTGTGATCCGGGTGTTTTTTCCAACCCCAGAACCACACAATGGTATGTTGAATGCGGGTAATAATGAATGGGAAACGGTTCTGAGTCGATTTTTGGCACAAAACCATGATCAAATTGATGAATGAGGTGTTTTCTCTGCACCGAATATCCTGGAATATCCTGGGCCATTTCCCCTCCTCTGCCTAACTACTAACACCTAGAATTACCAACAAGGCCCTCCTCCACAAGGTTACTACCAGCAAGGCCCGCCTCCACAGGGTTATTATCAACAGCAACAGCCTGCATATGTGCAGCAGCAGCAGCCAAGGGGCGGCGGCGGTGGATGTTGTAGCTCGTTTTGCGGCTGCTGTGCGGCCATTCTATGCTGTTGCTGTGCTGAAGGCTGTTTAGACATGATGTGTTGATGCAACTGGCCGATGGAGAAATGCATAAAAGTTCGCTCTTTTCGGGATGATTTTGGACACTATGACATTATAAACTTCTAATATACATATTAAATTGATGGATTTGGATAGAAATTGTAGATTTTGTGGGGGCTTCCGAATGGCTGGTCCGAGCGGTACAGTCTATTGTCTTGGTCGCGTCGCCATTGTGGGTGGTGGACTGATTACACAGCCCTCTGTTTTTTCCGTATCTTGCGCGGCAGCCCAATCCGGTAGGCCTAGAAATTGGGCTCACTCTTATCGAACAATTCAGTGATCGTGATTTCCAATAGAGTTATTTATTTCTTTGATTAGACTTCAGATTGATATTTTGGGCAAGAACTTAATAAGATTCGATTTTTTTGGCGCGGCGAAAGGAAGCTATAGCTAGTGACGAGTGTGCGAGTAACCATGTCTCCCAAGAGGTCTCAAATTGACTGAGAATCAAGTAGAACGATACAGCTGAAAAGAACCGGTCACTTTTCAGTCTGAACTCAACGCTTTTTCTATCAAGTCTAAGCATTCTGGGTATACCAATATCTGAAATGCAGAAAATTTGTCTTTCTAACTAAACGACACATGGATCAACATCTTTCAAAGGTAGTAACGATCATACCCAACACAATAGAGTTATAGTTCTTGCCTAGAAATGTCCTCTTCTACTCGCTGATCCAAGGGCTTTTCTCGCTCTTTATGGTTTTAACCGGCCCAAAATTGAATTTCTCAATGCTGTATGTGTTTCTTTGGTCTATAGTCCTGAAATATAGTCACGTTCACTCTGAAAAGATCGGCCCGAAACGGTGACTGAATCTGTGTGATAAGCTTTCAATCTAAGGCGTCAATGTTGAAATCATATTACCGCCAGACTCAAGCAATTGCAACGTCCGTCAATGCAAACCTCCACATAGAACCACCCATTCTACAACCTCATTCTCTGGTAATCAGTCTATTCATAACTACTACATGCTTCCCCCTAACATTTACTTCTTTTTGGAAGTGCTGTTCTTGGGCAATTCCTTGGAGAACGGAAGGAACTCAGGCAGGCCAGGAATGTATGGTCTCAAGACCTCGGGCACCACGATTCCGTCTTCCTTCTGGTAGTTCTCCAAGATGCAGCACAAGGCTCTCTCCGTCGCCGATAACGTCGAGTTCAAGCAGTGCACGTACTTCTTCTCGATCTGGTTCTGCTGCTTGATGCCACAGCGGATCTCCAAGTTACGCAGCTGGTAGTCTGTGCAGTTCAGGCACGACACCAACTCCTTATACTCTTTTTGGTAAGGGAACCACGCCTCCAAGTCGTACTTCTTGGCGGCCGCGTTGTTCAACTCGCCTGAAACAATGCCCACAACACGGTAGGGCAAGCCGAGCGACTGGTAGAATTGCTCGGAGTTCTCGATCATGTGGTCAAACATCTCCCAGGACTTTTCCGGCTCCGTCAACACAAACTGCTCGATCTTCTCGAACGCGTGCACGCGGAAAATGCCCCACGCGTCCTTGCCGTGCGAGCCAGCCTCGCGACGGAAACATGACGAGTAGCCGGCGTACTTGATGGGCAACTGCTCGGCAGGACTCTCAAACCACTCGTTGGAGTGGTAGGCCGAGATCGGCTGCTCGGAGGTGGCAATAAGGTACTTCTCGTCCTCGCCATCAAGCACCTTGTACAATTCTTCGTCGAATTGCGACAACTGCGCGGTCTTAGCCATCACCTCCTTGTTCATCATGACAGGCGCCTGCAAGGGAAGAAAGTCCTTTCCATACAAGAACGCCAAGCCGTAGTTGATCAAGGCCTGGTTCAAGAAAACACCCCATTTGCGCAAGAAATAGCCGCGGTGGCCCACGATCTTGACACCCCTCTCAGGGTCGTAGCCGTCCAATCTCAAAAGCACCTCGTGGTGAGACAATTTGGCCGGCGCCCCCGTGGCAGAGGCCACGTCGGAGATCTCCGCGTAGTTCTCTGGTTTCCACGTTCTCACGATCTCATTATTGGCCTCGTCCATGGAGTCCACCACCGATTCGTGCACGAGATTACCCACCTGGTTCACTTTCCATCTGACGTCAGCATCGGCTTTTTGTTCAACTTCAACAAGCTGTTTTTTCTCGGCGGCAAGCTGGTCCTTCTCAGCAAGCAATGCGCTGGCGTCCTCCTTGGCCTTGAACTTCTGCCCAATCTGCTTCTGGAGCGCATTCTGCTTCTTGTTCAAAGCATCCAATTCAAACCGGATCTTGGTCCAGTCCTTGTAGCCCTGGATGATCTCGTCCACGATCTCCACGGGCGCGCCTCTCTTTTTCTGGGAAACCTTGATCGCCTCGGGGTCGCCGCCCTTATCGGCAAGGAAAGCATTGATGTCCAACATGTTGTTTTTTGTGGTGTCTGTTTAACTCCAAAGAATGTATGATGTGGTTTTTTTTAACGTGGTTTTTTTCGTGCGGCCCTGCACGGTGGGCCGACTTCTTCTTGAGGGCCCGCGCACTGACTCAGAATCGGGGCCAAATCGGCAAATCGGCAAATCGGGGCCATTTTTACGAGCCTGAATTTTGGTGCATTGCCGAGAACGGCCAGATTGATCTAATCTCTGCTAAATCGCAGTGTATTTGGAGAGAGGAGAACCGTTTGGTCAATTATTTTGCAAGTTTTTACTTGAGGAAGATTGCCTAGACGATATTCCATTATCACTTCACCACCACGTGTCTATGTGCAAGACCTTCATAAACTGGTCAAACTGCTCGGCCAAAGGCTCACAAGATGTACCTCAATAAACCTGATGTGTTTTTGTGGTGCGGGAAATTTTCGTTTATGGCCCTTTTTCTTTTCAATCGTGCGTCTTAATGAATTATTCCTAAATTAGCTCGTCTACTTTGATTTCAACCTGTGGCAGACCTTCCTGCGACATTGCAGTATTTGTGTTGCGACATTCTGGGCGTCCAGCCAAAGCTGGAAGCTGCGAGCACGGCTGACTGACTCTTAACTGATCCGGATTATTTAAATTATTTGAAAGCCCAGTAATTGGTAACAAAGATCGCAAATTACGAAAAGATCTGGCACTGTGTCTGTCTATGGAGCGATTTCAAGTTTTAAAAAGTGAAAAAAAAAAGAAAAAAAGAAAGCAAGCAAATCAGTGCAGTAGCTAGGACACTATCAGCGTAAAGTCCTAGTTGCCATTTACTTGAACCACAGTGAGACCTGTTTATAAGGATCTTGGTTTGGAAGATAATATGGCTATATATTTCGAAAAAGGCACAAGAAGTTAATTTTTCACAGTAGAGAGTGCAGTCCTTTGAAAGAAAAACCGGATTTTTTTTTTTAATGTTTGGATGGATGTGATCATTACCAATAGGTCTCACTTTATCAATAAACACACGAACAGTCTCACCATGCTCACCAAAGGGCAGACGACTGTTTTCAAATTCTTTGAAAAAAGCCCGAGAAGGCCTGGTTCTGGGTGTTTTCTTGTCGAACTGTTTCAGCGTGACGCCATTTAAATTGCCGGAAGATCGAAGATTTCTTTGAGTTTGACCGTTTCATGCGGAAGATACCAATTGTACTTTCGAAAACGTCTCATTTGGGAATATGATGATATCCATGTCACGCGTGTGGAAACAATGACCAACCCAAAGTTTAAATTAATCCGGGTCTTGTAAATGCTGAACTTTTTTTCTCGTAGTGTAGCATTGTGTGAAACCATTGAGTTGCTTTTTCTGCATAAATCTTCCCACAATGATGAAGGTACTTTTATTCTTTCGTTCCTTAAACTAAAAAGGTTTTTGGAGTGTATTGCTTGTCGTTTCTTTTGTAATTCTTATCATTTGTCAGCATTCTGAATGTCTAAATGCTAGTAAGCGGGCGTTATCTTTATTTCGGTAAAGAAAGCAGCTATTTCTTCCAGGAAGAACAACGATCATTAATGAAGTCACGCGTAAAAGGCATTTTTCGTGGTTTTCGGGCAATTGTTTTGAGAAAAATCAAGTCAGACTTTTCCCTTTCTAGCTAGCTATCACAATGAAAGACCACATTACTGTTATTCGTCTAGGCGGATTTGCATTGTAGACATTCCCTAAATAGGATGGCAGTCCTTGTTTTAATTTCCCGAAAATTGCGAGAATTGTTGCTTGGGCTTGGCATGTAGTTTTTCCGGTCAGAATTTATATATTCATTTGATCCAGACAGTATATTCAAGGGCTTTTTCACATTTACCATTCAGCACTTTCAGTCTTTGATCTTTCGAGATGAGACCTACCTTGATTATCACAGTTTTCGCTGCCTGTTTCGTGAATACCATCTTCGCAATGGAAAGCTATAAAGAACCATGCCATATCATCGAAGCAGATGTCAGAGAACGTGGAAATAGAATGAGAATCATAGTGAACGACTTCGTGGAAACTTTGAGTGGATTTGTGACCACTTCAGAGATCGACATTTCGTCTTTCCGAATGAGTATTTCAACATTACATGAACAATTTTCACAGATTGTTTGCTTGGGTGAGGGTTTGCTCCAACCGGGCGAAAACTACGGTTTAATTGAAAGTGCGCTGAACCTATTCCAAGCCTTGAGTGAATTGGTTGCTAATAAAAGCAAGTATGACCAAACTGGTGATACATGTGATAAACTACTCTGCGATGCTCAGGAGTTATATCTAAGATGCTTGGTGTTGAAGCATGCGAGAAAGAAACTGAGTATGACAAGGGATGATCTTTTGATCAAATCGTCGAAACTAGCTTTTGCCTTCGAAGAATTGAAAGAGCATCGAGCGGTCTTAATTGATGTGCCCTTGCTCACGCGAATCAAACTTCTGTACATTTTCACCGAACTACAGCTTACTCTTAGAGCACTTGAAAAGCCGAAGGAAGAAACCAGATCAGTTTGAGGTTTGTTTCAGTTTGTTTTTTTTCTTTTTTCTTTATTTTTTTCTATTTTTGTATGATACATCTGGTTTAGAATTGGGAGCCCGAATTGGTTACCAAGCTCTCCATGTAATTGTATATGAATATACTTAAGGCCCTGGTCAGTTTCGCTACATTGCGTTATATTTTTGGCTTGGCATAATATTCGGAAATGGATATTTCATCATGAAGTTTGCAGATGTTAGTAAATTTTGGAAAGTACAGAGCTTAAGTGGCCGGAAAAGATTTTTTTGGAGACATTTTATTGAAGCTTTGAGATTTTAATTAGTAACTTGGCTTTTCAACTAGCCTCCAGGAACGGGGAACAAATTGCTCCAGCTTTCCTTCTTTTCGATTTTTAGCCCACTTTTTCCATATTTCGTAAGAATTTTCGCGTGCTCTCAGAAAACTCTCTCTATTACCGTTCGTTAAACAGATTCAGATGTATCAAGCAAAAATAGAAAAGTTTGCAGGTTCTTGCTTCGTTGCGATAAAGTCGCAAATAATGACTAGTTCTCTCTAATGCTTCGAAACATCAGGGCAAAAATGTTCACAATGCCTCATTCATAATCCTCACCACGCAAGCATGATTTCGAAAAAGATATTTGAGGTCTCTAAATCACATTTGATTCCCAGTCTAGTTCTTATTCATGTGTATTAAGCAAAGAAAAAAAAAATTAGACATGGCAAAAGAAAATGACAAGTCAGCCTTTTTCTGCTGTACCTATGTTGCAGCAATTAACGAGGTTGCATTGCGCGCCATGCAATTACTGTAATTTGCGTCCACTGTTTCCGGGCACGGTTGGTTCTGATAGAGCACCTTGATTTTCTAGATAACGCAATAATCATCACCCACCACCTTTTTTTTCTTGATGTCGAATTGTTCCATCATAAACAAATAGTATCACATGCAATCTCTTCTTCTTGAGCGGGCGACGGGGCGGCTCCGACCACATGACTTCACTGTCACGGTGACCGAGTCTTTATATGGCACGCTACGACAGGCGAATCCAAACATATTCCCCGATAATTGCCATCACAACGCGGCCGTGAATTCGCTTGCAATGGAAAGGGTGGAACATCGGTACATGCTCAGCGGATGTGCTGACTCAAGCATGAAACTCTGGGACTTACAGGGCGGTATAGAGCCTGAAGAAGAAGACGAAGAAGATGCTCTGGAGGCAATCACCAGTCTACAAGACGACACCAAAAGTGACAAAAATGGAATGAATGACCACATAAATGATCAGCGTGGGCGGCTAACCCCCCTTGCTACGATCCCGCGCCGCACGGCCCACCGTTTCGGCGTCTCGGCAGTGAAGTGGTGGCCCCGTGACACAGGCATGTTCATCTCGGCGTCTTTCGACCATACAGTCAAGATCTGGGATACGAACGCGGTCGAGGCCGTGCATACTTTTGATTTGGCCTCGCGCGTGTACGCGGTAGACATCTCGGCGCACCAACAAAACGCATTTGCCTCGCAGGCAATGATCGCCGTGGCCAGTGATCAGCCTTTCATCAGGCTACTCGACCTCAGGTCCGCCTCGAGTGCTCACACCCTTCCGGGCCACAAGGGCAAAACAATATCTGTGGGCTGGCACCCGCAAAACGCATACATGCTCGCTTCGGGCGGGCACGACGGCGAGGCTAAAGTATGGGACGTCCGTCAGAGCAAAAGTTGTCTTGCGAGACTAGATATGACAAAGACAAACGTGCGTAGTGCAAAAGAGGATCTGATGAACCTAGGATTATCGTCGGTGAAAGCACACCTGGGCCCAGTCAACGCGTTGGTGTGGGATGAGCTCGGACACATGCTTTATACTGCTGGAAATGACGATAAGATTCGGGTTTGGGATATGATCTCAAGCCTCGCTCCGCCAATCAACAAGCTTGTCAATTTTGGGCCCTTGACTCGCAACAAGTACTTGCAGACACTCCCTCTTGTGCTCAGTCCGAAAGAGGAAACTGAGGTGCAGCATTTGCTTTTTGCTTCGGATAACGGTGACGTATTGGTGTTTAGGGCAATCGACGGAAAACTCGTGCTGAGATTACAGAGAAGTGGATCCAAAGGCACCACGCGTACGGCGTCGATCGCTTACGGGAGCCCGTTTTCCGCCACGTACTACTGTGGCACCATGGACGGCGAAATCGTGTCTTGGCGTGGTGAAAGGCCCCCGCCAGAGTTCATTCTGGTTGGAAAAGATACACTGGGATACAAAAAAGGTGTTGATGCGACAAAAATTGGCGTTTCCAGTGCAATGAAAACCGACCTTTTCAACGACCCATTTTTCAAGTATGACTTGGGGGATTCAAAGTGAACAGTGTCAAGACTACTGGGTGACATAGGAAATCGGGGATCATATGACATGCATTCAGCGTTTTCCGCGATATTGTGAGCATTCGAAGCCGCGAATGAGAGTCGTGATTTCGACTAAGTCCCTTTAAATGTTTTGGGACATTCACCGAAGCAGTTTCAGGTCTTCTGTACAGTGGATCGCGCTCGACTTATATCCTCAATGTTCAAAAAACGAGCAGACTCATCACTCTAGCAGACACCGAAGCAAAGCTTTACAAGAGTTACACCCGTGACTCGGGCATACCTGATCTGGGGATGCCGAGATACCTGCCCTTGATCACTTAGAAGATGCAAAGGCGTGATTTCAAGACAAACTTCTGGTACGCGAGTCAACCATCAAACTTTACTCGGTGACATCATTTCAAAAATGTAATGAGCCCGAGTGTCGAAAACAACATCTTGCGTGATACAAGTATAGTCGCAGGCGACATTGATAATATAAATGCACTCTCAGAATATGAGGTGGAAGGGTTTCGACTACAGCCTAGCTTAACTCGTAAATCAGTACTCCAACGAGTGAAGTCAAACAAAATGAAAGAAAAAAAAACACAAAACATGAATTAGCACACAACATAGATCGGTTATGTGTCGTTAACCTCCTTCATTAACCACGTTTCTGGTGTACGGGTGTGCTGCGCGGATCTGAACCTGAAAACAATTCGTATTTATCCTGTGCCATATTCCAACCCCCATAAAACCACCCCTTCAGATGCCATTGAAGCTCCAGGTGGTGCTCGTGCCCGTGGCGAATCCGGACGCATCGGTGGTCAGCGCGCCGGCCCGCAAATTTCTACATCTCACGAGCCCAGAGAGCACCCTTAGCGAGGTGTGTGATTCGCTTTTGAAACGATACTATAGGCTCTACCCGGAAGCAGAACTGCTTGAATTGGAAGGTATACAGGATAAAGATTGCTGTGATTTGGATCCCGAGTTCACGGCGGGTGACGTTTTTGCCTCGGGCGACATTCTTCGAGTCCTTGTGCGTAACTTTTTCCCGCCGTCCCTGATGGACGCTTCCGGCGTGTACACGTCGCAGATTTTGGATGTTTCCAGCGCGCTGGTGAAGCGAGGCAACTCAGCGTGGCTGGACGCCGATACCAGCCGGTTTTCCAAGCGCTCACGTACGATCTGGGCCGCTCAGCCGCGGTCTTCAACGTCTCCGCAGCCCACGGCCAGTGCTACCAACAATTCTGTGCTTTCTCCAAGACCAGAGCAGGAAACACGGCCAGAAGAGCTGCGCGTGGCGTCCTCGCCTGTGCATTTGCCGCCGCCGGAAACGCATGACCCGCTGGCGCGCCTTATACCCCTGAAAAGGTCCTCTCCGCAGTCCGCCACGAAGGGTAAAAGGATCACCTCTGGCATGCTTGTGGTGCCTCCGTCCGCGGACAAAACGGGCTCCCGCATATTCAGTGATAATGACGACACGGACATGGACACTGCGCATGGCATGTTTCTGCAAATCGCCCAGCCTTCTGCTGTTTCGGCGAGGAACGATCTCACAGGGCAAAACAGCGATACGGCCGATGAACTCGAGGCAGATATCACTGTTATTGAAGGCAATTCTGTGCCTGCAGCCCCTGGCGCCGCCACACAGCTCTCTACAAACATTGACACCAACGCAGCCCCGACTGCTGGTTCAAAAGTTCTCAATGGCACAGATCCCAAATTTAAAAATACGCCTGGAGACAAGCAAGCGGTTAAGGAGGCGGCCTCGAAGCAATCACTCGATCCCAAAAAGCAGTATGTGCTGCATCAGCCGCCCCGGCCTATGCCAAGGGCCACTTCCACGCAAGCGGACGCGCCTTCGGCGGTTAGTCTTCCGCCGCCAGAGTCAAATATAGGCAAGACACCATCAAAACCAGTGCCGCTGGCGCCCGCATTTGCCACGCTGACGCCACAGCCGCTGACAGCCACTACTTCGCGGCCTCCTTCCCTGCAACAAGCCACGCAGCGGCCGCGTCCAAGCTGGGGCCAGCCTGTTCCTATTGGACACGTGATTGAGCAAACTGTTTTGGCTGAAAACGCGCCTACCGCCTCCATACCTGTGAAAACTTCACCGCGTCTACCCGCACAATCGCAGAATGGGCTCGTAGGTTCGAGGCCGCCGGCACTAGAATCTGCGCCTGCTAACAGCAGCACTTCTAAACCCGTTCCAGTTGATAATGTCATCGCCAGCAGCACCTTCAAACCTGTTCCAGTCGAGACTACCATCACAAGCGGCATTCCTAAACCTGTTTCAGGTGATACCGTCATCACCAGCGGCATTTCTACTCCTGATCAAAATCTCACTTCGAGATCAATGCCTGGCACGCATGCAAAACAGGCTTCCGAACTGGTCGCCAGCTCGGCCCTGGCTGTGTCTACTCCTGCATCTCGAGCCTTGAATGTCCCGACTCCTGTCTCGAACGGTAGTCAGGTGCGCGTGAAGCCCGTCACCGATGTGATTGACATGTCACAGACGCCACTTGAGGTGAATAAAGCCGATTCGAGTATCGCGCCGCCTTTAGGTCCCAAACCACGGGGCCGCCCACGCAAACATCCGGTGCTTCCACAGCACAAGCCCCCTGCTAACGATATCACAGCCACAACCGTGGATTCAAGAGTACCCACAGCGGAAAATTCGAGTCCTGTAACTGTAACAAACTCAGCCCCTAGGAAAAGCGCTACTCCCCAAAGAAATGGCCTTCTTGGTGTTGAAAACGGCCTGGGGTCCAAACCTGCAGGTGGACAGGCCGATCATCCGGCTTTGCCTAAAGACATGGTACTAAAGATGTTCAAACAACGGTCGAGAATGACCGTGCCGGCAATGGCAAATAGACAGCTTTCCATTCCAGCCTCAAACACGTCACTCGAGCCAGAAGAAGATTTGTCTAAAGACAACTTGGCGTTTGCCGAGGAGCTTCGAAACAGGCAAAATGCGGCGAAGGCCAGTGCCGCAATAGTGGGAGACAGACTCACGCGCTCTCGTGCGCATATATCTGTTGAGCGCAGCCTCGAAACAGATCTTGATAAAGTGAACAGGGAGAAACGTGAAGCCGAGAGAGATGCCCGTGCAAGGCAGATGCCGCACCCGTTCAACGAGTTTGCCAGCAAGGCCAAGCTTTCTGCTGATTACATCAAATTGACGAAGCTCGACGCGAAGCTAGACAAAATCTCGGCCGAGCGTCATGCGATGTCAAGGGTGGTCAAAACCGAGGACGTTCGTTCGCCTTCTGTGAGAAGTGCGCAGGAGACAAACAAGCAGCTGGAGGAACAATTAGATTCTTTGCCAACCGCGCTTGACCAGATTAACGATACTGGTGTACCCTCAAATAGCGATGTTGCCGTTGTGGCCGAACCAGTAGTGACGGAATCTGGCTCGGGGATTCAGACTGAAGATAAGGCTTTGGAAAATCTGGAAAACAATAGCAATGCTCACGCTGGAATGACGATCAATGAACCGCAATTACAAGGTACCGATAAAGCTCACGAGGACAACAGTTCTGAAGCGCAAGGACTTGGTTTATTTGTTGGAGACGAATCCGATGACGAAGAGAATTCGAGTGAAGATCAGGGGCTGGAAGTCGAAGAAGACATTGAACCTACCCGGACACGCGATGCAAGCGCCCAGCTTGATGACGTTCTGTCGTCGTCGGAGGCCATTGTTCTGAGTGGTTCAGAGGAAGAGTCGGTTTCGGATGGAGGCCTGGAGAAAATCAGAGCAAATAAGCGTACCCTGAAAATTGGGAAGAGTACCAAGTCTGCTGCCTCGACTAGATCTCCGTCATTTTCCGGGGATGATGTTCAGATCACAAAAAGAACTTTGCCTCGTCGTGCGACTTACGCTAGAGGTAAGAGACTCGGAAAGGCCATAAACCCTACTGATGTCATTCTGGTCGAAACTTCCTCTGAATCTGAGAGCGAAAGTCTGCTGGATGAGAGCACAAGCGAAGAAAGCAGTCAAAAAGTCACGAGAAGAACCGCCGCTGTCGAATCTTCAGATCCTTCGGATTCCTCGACCTCTTCGGATGAGGAGAATGAGGAGAATGAGGAGAATGAGGAGAAACCTGCAGAAAAAGAGGTGTCTTTGGTCGCAAACCCATCGACAGAGTCTCAAAAAGGAAAGCATAAAAGCGCCTCCCCTGACGCCCCAGAGCGGCAAGCAGACAATAGCATATCCAAAGCTCAGAAAGATTCTCGAGACGAGTCTCCCAAAGTCCAGACGACGGCAAATCAAGACAACCGTGCTAAGGCTCAAGGCGTGTCTGTGCAAAAAGAACCGGCCCAAGGAGTATCTGCGAATATCACGGAACACAATGATCAGAAAATGCCTACAAAAGCTCAAGCGCCTTCTGAGAGAACTACACTAAAGAATTTGATTGCAAAGTTGAATGGTGAAAACTCCGCCAAAACTCAAGATGCGCTGACAGTCGAAACTTCCTCTCTGGTTGCTGGTAAAGTACTGGGCGTTGAGCGACAAGTGCAATCTTCCCTTCCTTCTTTGAAATCCGCCAAGTTGCCAAACGTTTCGGCTGAAAAGGCTCAGAGCTTGGCTAAGGGTGGGGACATGACAACTTTAGCTAAGAAACCTCTCAGTCCCTCCAAGCCTGTTACAGAATCTAAAACTCACTCGGTTTCGAAGCAGCCCATACAAGCGGATACTACTAAGTTCTGGCTCAAGAGATCTCTGGATGGAACTGGGACAATTTCACAGAAGAAACCGAAGGTGACGATCTCTCCCTCTGATACTCCTTCAGCGGATGCCGACGTGAAGGGCGCCGATGCCACTGCAGCAAAAAGGTTGGTGACTAGTCAACACCCTATAGAGACAAAGAATGTCGGCAGTAGGATGCCTTCGACTACGGGTGTTGCCACGCAAAAGATCAATGCAAAGCCAGACTCAACGAAGCCCTATGCTCCGTCTTCTGCTCTGAGCGCCAAACTGGAAATTTCCCATTCCAACAGTATAAAAGTTGACTCAGACAGTGATTCAGGAAGTGAATCAGATGATGAGTCAGAAAGCGGGTCAAGCAGTAGCTCCGAAAACGGGTCGGAAAATTCAGACAGTGAGTCGAGTAGTTCAGACAGCGACTCGGACGCTGATAACGAGGCTGGTAGCGCTGATGAGTCAGACACAAATAATTCTCCCAAGACTGAGACACAGGCCTTACCTCAGTCAGCAACATCAATTCTGAAGGTGGCATCAAAGTCGTCTCCAGCTCAGGCGCTGACAACATCTAGCACGCACAATTCCAATGGGAGCACATCGCTGGAAACTGATGGTAAAGCCGCGACATCGCACGAGATTGGGTCGCAAAAGGCAACACCTTCCAAACTGCAAGCACTGAAGGTCACCAGCACGCAGGAAAACAAGCCTCAGGCAAACAAAGTTGACAGTTCATCCAGCTCTGAGTCTGGCTCAATGTCGGACTCCATATCCGAGTCGAGTTCAGAACTGGATTCCGACGTTCCAATCGATTTGACTGCAAGTAATGCCAAGCCGACTCCTGTGGCTTCAAGCGCAGGTGCGAAAACGCCACTCGGCCGCTTGTTGCTGAAAAAACAAAGATCTGCATCCGGCACACTCATGCCCTTGCCTGTCCCGGCATCTCAGTCCAAGGAAACTCTGAAGCTCGCGAGTGGCAGTACAGCTTCGTCGCCTAAAAAGCCCGTAGCTGCAAAACCCACGCTGGTCAATAGGGTCTCAAAACCATATCCTGTTATAAAGAAGCCACTGCTAGCAACACTCACCAGCCTCACTCAGCGTGGTGTTCCTGAAGTGATTGAGAAACTGGCGGCGGGTAAGGTCAAAAACACTAAACCTGCAAAGCCAGCTCTGCCTGTATCAAGCTCGGACAGCTCTGATTCAAGTAGTGAATCCTCTTCCAGTCTGGACTCGGAGTCTTCTGACAGTTCTGGTGACTCTGATGCAGGTTCGAGTGCATTTATGACCTTGAAAAATCTTAAAAAGCCAAAGCAGGCCAAAAAGAAGAAGAGCGGGGGATTCCTGAGCCTTATGAGAGACGTCAAGAAGAAGTAGGTGTTGAATCTTTGAATTGTATATTACCCGAATCAAAGAAACAATATGAAACCATATGCACATGGCTGCTAGATGGATACCCTGATAATAGCAATGCTCCAGGCCCGAGAATCAAAGTGAAACTCAATCCGTTCTCGCATGGCATGCGAAGCTTTTCTTTGATTTGTGAAAGTGATATTTCAACAGAGTTGATTAGCCGTTCCGTGGCGATTTTCGACGTTTCAAGTATTGATACACCGACATACAGCCTTTGAAACTTGTTTTATAGACGTAACTTGAAGCTAAATCAATAGGTCGCTTCTCAGAAATTTACCGCCAACTTTGATTGCACGCTGTATTCTTTTATATGTTATTTTCCATCCGTTTGGGGAGCAAATAATGATACCACGTTGTTTCCAACACATAAAGATGATGATTCAGATCCGGCTCTTCCTCTTGTAAATGAGCTAACTCTATTTGATTCAATGGTTTCTCTTCTAACCAGTTTTATAAAACGCCCCATAACTTTTCGCTTCTGAAGACTCATACCTTTTGATTGCTATTCAACTACCTCCGCCCTTATATATGTAACTATGTTCGTGTGGCATTTCGCCATTTCGGCATTTCGGCATTTCGGCATTTCGGCATTTCAAGCAGCGACATTTTCCTGCACACTTGATGAAAACCGATTTAGATTCAAAACAATTTCTTTGCTGTAGTGATCATCGTTTTAAGTATGTGCTGCAGCCGGTTTTCCAATGCGTGAAAATCGTACTTTTCCAGACCTTGATGGATACAAATGCTGTTCAGTATGTGCCTGGAGTGAAACATTTCCAAGCGCTTGCATACTTTTGGATTATGAGAGAAAAAAAAAAGCAGAATTACCATCAGAGATGCAGCTTTCGTGAGCTTCAAATTTCAAACATGCAACCAAATCAATCAATTTCCAGTCTCTTTGATGCACTGGATTGGGACAAATCCATAGAATATTATGTGTCTGGCTGCGTCTCAGGTGCTGCGGTGCGATAAGCCGATAAGCAAGCGATCAACCTGGTAAGCCGCAGATGATGCGATTCAGGCAAAGTCACGTGATACGAAAGCATCTTGAACATTACTACATGAATTGGCAATTTGTTCTAAAACCTGTTTTATAAAAAAAAAGCGTGTTCTTATTAGAATCTTCAAAACAGACTTTCAATAATAACTGCACATGATGATGTATGTATAGACCATTATTTGCAAGCTATACGCGTGGTCATCCAATCCACCGAGACTAAGATGCAAAAAAAAAAGTCATCAATACAAATAAATCTACATTCGGATTCTTCATACCAAAATCTTAACGTCATTTTTTCAAAGTTTTGCGGTGGGAGGCTCGAGAAATCGTACGATTTTCAGTGCAACACCCCACGAAAACTCGTACCCTGAACCTCCACAGCCATAGCCATGAATAACTTTATAGCCATCATGAAACGATTCTGAAACGTTGACCCCGCCGATTCTAGCCGGCCTGAAACCGACGTTCACACGCACAATTTCAAAGTATTTTTCACCATTTGCTTTTGTTTTCATTAAACGTGGAAAGAGCCGTGCTCCACGCTGTATCAAGCCCTCTGTATCTATATCTCTTACCCCGGCAAATGTATCATGGGGCTGTTTCGTTCCGCCCAAAATCACGCCTCCATCCAAGGGCCGTGGAATGTAAAACGTCCACAATCCGTCCTGCAGCTGGTGCGTAACTGTAGAATTGAAATTCTCTGGGTGTTTCGGTGGATTGATCAAGAGAGTCTGGCCCCGGATCGGGAAACTGCTTGTATCATATCCACCGTCCCATTGAAGGCCTTGCCCGGTGCAATTTATGATGACAGATTTTTCATCAGGTGAAAAATTCACAGCTTCTTTGAGGGATTTCAATTTTGCCAGAACAAATTCAACATCGTAATGAAACTTTAATCGGCGAAAAAGAAATTGTAGGTAGACTGGGGCGTTCACCACGAAAGTATCGTATTCTGCGCCCAAAACGCAACTTTTTGGGATTTCGTTTGGTTTCAAAACACGGAAATTGTCAATTCCATTGCTCCAGCCCTCAGCCACCGCCTGGTATTTTGCATCTGGCGCCTCAAAGTACTCCACGCCCTTCACAAACTGGATCGACGATTCCGGGTGGTCACGTGCCAACTGCTTAAATTTCGAAAACGTGATTCGTGTGAGCGGGTAGTCTTTTAGCTCATATTCGTCTTTCGAGGGAAATGGCCGGAAATGGGCGCCGGCCCAGGGCGACGTATACTCTGGTGGATACGTGCTTAACTCCGGACTGTGCTCGGAGATAACGGTGATTGAGCGAGACCCACCTTTTTCAGCAATAGCCAATGCTGTGGAGAGGCCAATGACCCCTGCGCCAACAATGATCACGCTGGACATGTTTGGATCAGATTTTTCTGAAAATTAATGAACCTATACTATCGCAAAGCTTATCTGCTCGCCGGTTCATGTCACTTCATGTACGGACGGCATGCGGCATGCTTCACGATGATTGGATGATGAACAATCATCAGTACGAGTAGCTAAATTTCACTTATTATTTCTTTTACTGAGATTTGAATCCTCCAAATTACTCTATACACTACTTGTATAACTTAAACAAGTCCACATCCAAAATATCTACAATGGTTTTACCGGCTGCGACCACATCCTCGTCAAAGTACCTCCGGCCCGAAATTTGCAACCCGATCGGCGCGCCGATGAATTTCTCTGGCACGTAATTCTCGAGCTCCAACTTCTCCACATCCGATCTGTACTGGTAGTTTTCGTGTGCGGCATCCCATTTGTCGACGGCAGGGTCCTGGAACAAGCCTGTCTGCACCACCAAAGTGGGCAAGTCAAGGATGTTGAATAACGACGTGTACGACCAGTTATAGATCTCCTCGGGCCGTGGCGCCACGTTGCTGTAAGTAGGCGAAATGATGAAGTCGACTTTGTTCTCGTTCAAATAATCAGTGTACTGCTGCTTCAAGCGGTCTCTGATCACATTCAACTTTCTGTTCTCGGCCACGTCGTAGACTTTCGCGCCGTCGCCAAAGTTGAGAGCCCATTTCGTTAATTTCGTCAAGGGTTCGCCCGAATCTGCCAACAACTTGCGCTGCATATAGTTACCGTCGCAGGAATACATCTTATCGACCGTATCTTTGGCCAACTGCGTGTCGATCGGCTCGAACGTGACCACTTTCGCGCCTGCAGCGGCTAACTTCTCCGCCACGGTCTTCAAGGCGCGTGCAATGGGCGGCGTGGGCTTGACTATGCCGTCATCGTACATGATAGCTATGGTCAAGTCCTTGGGCTCTGGTTTCGCAACTTTCTTCCAAGGTAAGGGGTAGGTCGTGCAGTCAGCCACCCAAGGCTTACCCTGGTTGATGTACACGTCCATAAGGAAGTCTATGTCGTCCACAGACCGCGTCATGGGCCCCTCTACGGCAGGCACGGATTCCTGGCCGGATCCGGACGAAACACCGCCCACTTTGGAGAACCTGTTTGTGGTGGGGCGCAAACCGACACAGCCGCCGAACGCAGCGGGGCCCCTGATACTGCCGCCAATATCGGAGCCAATTCCCAAGGGTGTGCCGCCAAATGCGACAATTGCTCCTTCGCCCGAGGATGAGCCTCCGGAAGTGAGTGCTAAGTTATAAGGACACTTCGAGTGGCCGATGAAATTGTTGTTTCCGTCCAAGTGCATGAGCGTTTGAGGCTGGTTTGTCCGCACAAAGAAAACCGCGCCCAAATCCTCCAAGATTTGCGTCGTTACTGCGTGTTTGGACGGCACGTTATTGATCATCGACACGTAGCCGCCGTGCGTGATCTTGCCCTTGTAGTTCATCTGCTCTTTGAGCGAGACCGGCAAGCCGTGCAACGGCCCGATTGTCTTGCCGTTTTTCTTGAAATATTCGTCCAAATACTCGGCCCTTTGCAAGCCTTCCTCGGGGAAAAGATCCAAGGCACAATTCGTGAACTGGTGGGCGATGGTGGCTCTTTTCGCAAAGGCTTTGAACACCTCCACGGATGACCATTTGCCGCTGGCAATATTTTGCGTAATGGTCACCACCAGGGAATCCGTGATCTCAAACTTCGCCGGAGTTAAGAGCTTCTTTTCACGCAAATACTTGACGGAATTGAATTGGGCCTCGGTCAATTCCTGCACCGGGGCCGGCAATTCAGCGGCGTACTCGGGCAAGATTCCGCTGGCCAAATCTTTTCTGTATTTCTCCAATTTTGGCACAAACTCTGCGTTGTATTTGGCAGAGTCCTCATAGTTATCAAGTGGGTCCGTGACCATCAAATCAGTGTAGACTACCATGATATAATCCGAGTTGCAGCAATTGAAGGTTGTTTGAGCGTATACTTGAAAAGCTTATCTGGTTTTCAGGAATTTGATGTTTTTTTCTGAAATTTCCACAGGAAAGTAAAATTTGAATTCACGCCGTACCAATCCGTGCACACGTATACGGTTTATATAGCCACCGGATCTGGCACCGCGATAGAGCACGCTAAGCGAACCCCGATAAGGAAGTCGCGCGGGACGCTAGCGGAATTTGGCGCGCGACAAGAGCGCCTGGGTTGGTGCGGATAAGATGCATGTGTGCCCAATCGGGAAGGTGGACCCGGTATTTTTACTTATGCATCTTGATCACGGCAAATTAGCCTGCGAATGCCTCGAATGAAGTAATTTGGTTGATAGGGATGTTTGGGTATAGCACTGAGCAAACTAAAGGTCTAAGAAGCATTTTTAGGTTCATTCTCGTTTTTGATGTAGGCAAGCATAAAGAAGCGACATTGGCAAACAAGGAAGAATGTAGTGATCTCTGATATTTATGGGATGAGACGAAACAGCAAACTATTGTTTGCTTTAGATGCATTTGATTTCCCTGAAAGAGGATTTTTCCCGTACTTCTGCCTCTCTAATCTTTCTTGCAACCAAAGATGAACCAGATTAAAAGCGCAATTTCGTTGGCTAGCGAAGTGGAGATCGTCAACTGTGTGAAGGATATTTCTGTTGTCAATCAGTTGCAACCAAGAACTTGGCTCGAGGTAATTATTTTTGAGAAACTTAAACTAATCATGATTGTTTGAACCTGCCCAGTTATCAAAACATGTAATTGAAACTGCAAAAAAAGGTTGCATCTTTCTGAATTTATATATTTGCTCATGTTCTAAGACAACCCCTAAGATTGTAGGCATGGTAGCGAAGCTGGCTAAGGTTTTTTATATATTCATACATAGTTTTCCGCAGAGCTAGGTAAGCAATTCTGGCTCCCAGTCCTTAATCAGATGTACCAAGCAAAAAGAAAAAAAAAATGTATTCCTTTTACACATTGCACGGTCGGCATTCTCGATCACATATACCAATTGTGAGACCACCAACATCCAGTGGCAACAAGTAGGGCCTGAGGGTTCACTTCCTCTTGCGGCCTTTTTTTTTGCATCCAGTCCACTAATCATCGAAAACTATGAAAAATTTAATTTATTTGTCAAGACAGTCATAAAGGTTGTGCGTTGCGAACTGGCTAGGGCTTCAATGAATATATAGTTTTGTACAGGCCCAGGAGAACAATTCTGGGTCTCTACACTGAGTCCTTAGCCAGACAAATTTGTATAAGCACGTATAAAATCATCAATGAGCGGGTTCTCGCAAGTCGGCATCAGCATGATTAAATGTGAAGGCAGAAAATGACTCGGCAGATGCCACATGAATGAACAGTCGCGTCTTAACACTACGTATGTCCTGGGCATATTGATATGGTGATATTTTGCAGCCATAATCTTCGGAATAACAGATTTCGAGGCAATCAGAAAATTATATTGTTAGCTTGATGAATTTAAAACAATTTTAGCTTACTTTAATCCAAAAGCTTACTATATCATTTGAGCGCCAGAGGATCTTGTCTTGCACCATAGTCTATGTGAGCTCGAGCAATTGTCTACAGATTCAGTTTTCTCGAGAAGGCAAAGCTAAATGGCATTTTCGAGGCTTTATTCGTTTTCTTCGTCTGATAAGAGAAGCGGGCTCAAGTTTCATCTTGCTTCAAAAAGGAATTCAGAAACCCTACAGTTAGTGTATGAAAAGCATAACCCGGCATCCGCTCACGTGATGCTGTAATGGTCACGTGATGCTCTTGAGCGTCAATAACTGGACACATTAATCCATTCAGAGGTCACGCCTAAAACAGACCAAGCATCTTATTATAGTTGGGTGAGGTATTTGCTTTCCCGGCCGATCCCGTCGGGTGGAGTAGCTTTATAGCCAAGGTAATCAAATTGACCCTAAATGCCGGTGTATTTAGCAGAATTGGGAACCAAACTAGCCTTCAACTCTAATTTTCGATTTCCGTGACGTTCCAGTCAGAAACAATTCTTTGAGTAGTTTTGCTATAAATTGTTGTACTTTGGGATCATGTTTCCTATTCTTGTGTCATCAAGCACTTTAAGTCAAGTCCTAAATTCGTCATGTTCGAAACTCGCACCTGCACAAAAGAGCTCGATATGCAACATGTGGACTGCATACGTCCTCACTGAGAATAGGCTGCAACACGAGAAAAATTTTCTGCACGTTTTCTTCGAATTAGAAGGTATTTCCTCGCCAACAAAAAAAGTAAAAGATTGCAGCACCATAATTTCGCATATGGTCTCCCACTACACTACTCAGTATGGCCCTAGGAAACTTAACTAACGTTGATCGGACGGGAAACAGTGCTTTTTTCCTGGTGTGGCCGCAACCGAGAGTGGCGTTATTTAGATTCTTCATTCTCATTTGTTTCAATATTTTATTCTTGAGACTTGATTGAACATGTAGCTCATGTTACTGTAAACCACGAAACTTTTTTTCCGGTCTAAGCATATCCAAGGCGGGCTCTGTCTCGATTAACATATTATGATGAAGTACTGATGTCCATGAAGAGAGTACAAATGTAACGTGAAAAAATCACGGTATGTTTTGCCAGATTTCGATAGTTGATAGAAGAATAGTTTCTTGCGGCAATTACAAAAATTCTGATTTAAGAAGAATTCAATCAACGTGGGTGTTGAGCAAATTGGGTCACGTCTTATTCTCAGACAACTCACCGTCCAAGGCAAAACGCGTGCGGATTGTTGATAATCATCAGACGAAAAGGTTTATCGCGTAGATGAATTGCATATTCTCGCCATGTCATGGATAATCCCGTTGTAAAGTTTACGCTGATATTGGTTTTCGCGACGATATTTTTATTCTACTTGGTGAACCACAGAATGAGAAAAGCGATTCCAGCTGATGGGTCGAGGCGTTTTGCATGCTCTGCAAAAGCCACAAGGAAAATCCACCTGATCAGCTGCCTGAAACAAGTATGAATTCTTGAATGATTATCCTGAGATTGCCAACGGCAGTAGATATACCAGAGCACATAGACCATAGTATAAAAAACACCATAAAAACGTAGGGACGACCGTCGTGAAGAAGTTATGTTTGTTGTCGTTATGAGCCTTTTTGACTTATAGTCACGACCAGTAGCCTACAGCATACGCAAGAAAAAAAAAGGAAGCAAGAAAAACACTACAGGATTTGTGTATCCAGTTTGTTAGCACGTGTTTCCGGACCAACTAGTCTTTGAAAGAATCATGCACATTATGATAACGACCGAAATCGGCTCCGCCATTTCAAATACTCAATTTCAACCTTCTCAATAGACCACATCAACAAACTCCTTCTCAACGCCTTTCAATGTGTAATGAGTTGGGAAAGATTAAGCCAATAAAGAAATCGGACGCGGAAGCAAAACTGGACTATGATCTTTTGGTTTCCCCGTTTTTTCTCTTGATATGAGTTACTGTACATTATGATCTTTCAACAAGGATCCAGCCTTTGATTCTTTTTTGTATATATCAATATCCATTAATTTGCCATGCTAGTCGATTACTTACCTTACCCAGAGACCACCCACACAAACTCCAACACAATCTTGTGTTCAATTGCCTCTCACGGTCTTTTCCAACTCCTGCAAGCCCTTGTCATAGCCGTCACTCCAATCGCTCATGACTGTAGTCGTGCCTTTTGCCTTGCTACGCTGCAGCATACGGGCGTGTTTCACCGCCTGTTTCCGGCCTATAAGCGCCCCCTTGCGGGCATACAGGAGCCCATCGTTCCATGCCAGAATAAAACCGTCTTTGGCCAGATCAGACGCTAGATGCGCCACGGCCGTGTCGCGGACCTTATTCAAGGTCGAGTCGTTTGAAACGGAAACTGTGGGTGCCCGGAACGAGCGGCCCAATTGTTGGCGGAAATCCCACTCGCCGCCATTGCCAGACTCAAACTTGTAGGTCCAGAAATATGAGCCTCCCTTGGCCCTTTGCTCAATGAGCAGTTCTTGTTTTGAACCGAATTCCGCAACCAATTGCAGTTTTCTGGCATCGTTATTATTATTATTGGGGCTTACGCCGCTTTGTTTCCACGAGTTTTGCGCCAAAACACACGACCATTCGGCCACCATGAAGTCCACGCCCTTCCCGTCGTTTCGGAGATTGGTAATCACGTCTGCGTTAAGATCACTGATGATTTTCTCGGCAGACTTGCTCGTATCGGCAGGTGCAAAACACCTGTACACATGATGGTCCACCACCAACCCGGCAAAGTTGTCGCCCTGACTGTCCTGGATCCACTCCACCCACTGGTTGGGCCACCACCCGTCTGAAATCACCACGGGCACGGTTTTGTCCTGTTTGCGGATGACGTCAAGTGCAGTACGATAAAAGTTTTTCTGCACCGAGGCATCGTTGGCGAAATCGGCCTCGTTCACCACCTGGATTCCACAAATATTATCATAGATTTTCAAGTCTTGTGCAATGAATTCAAGAGCCTTGATGGCAACTTCTTGGTTCGCCGGGCTTGTCCAGAAATCGGCCCTCCCGCTTTGCTCGCCATTATGTGAGCTGGGATTGGCGCCACCAGGCACGCCGTGGAGATCCACCAATACAGAAATACCGCGCTTAGCCGCCGGCTCAATGAATTTGCTCTTCAAAATCAGCCACGAGTTCTTGTACACGTCCTTGTAGGGCGCAAAGCGCGTACCCTCGGTATAACTGCCGCCGTTCACGTTCCAATACCCAATTGGGATTCTCACCGAGTTCACGTGATTGTTCTTGAGCCAGTCCCAGTCCAGGTCCTGCATGAAAGAGGTCCAGAACTTCTCCAAGTCTGTCCGTGCTTTATCCTTATTGTCGGCATACGCTTTTGTCACCGCCTCCAACTCTGTATCGGTTCCCTTGGGAAAATGCGACGGGAAAATCCACAGTTCTCTGAGGAAACAGCTTCCAAGATTGACCCCAAAATTGAATCTTGTTTGGTACATTTGTCTGGAAGATATTTGCTCAGACACGGCATCGTCAGCCGAGGCAAGAATTTGGGCATTGCGAGCCATTAGCGTGGGTCTCTTGTGGGCGTGTGAGTTTTGCGGGAGTCCTATTAGGGCCATTGTGAGTTGGCACGTCAAAAAGACGCATACTGTTTTTGCTAGACTGTTGTTTTCTGATGCATTCTGGGCTTTTCCGGTGTATATGCTTGGTACCTTCATGGCTATGAATTATGAATAAGCAGTGGAAAGTGGCTGCAAACACGAAGATGGGAAGATGGAAAAGATAGGCCGGCGTGAACATGCAACATTGCCCCTGGCTTTTATATTGAATTGAAAGGAACAACACGCGACTTTCAACTTTGCGTAGCCATTTCAATCGCTGAACCAGCATTCAGTTATAGATTCCATCGCGTTTCTCATGCCAGCTGTCCCACACTAGTTTTTTTCTGTCACACAGTGGTTTCGCAGTCAAGAATGCTGCAGGCGGGGCAAATTCCAGGGTCTGTATGCAGGAGGGCGCCGCGCCCGTTGAGATAAATTCTGAGATGCCATGCTGGCTTAGTACAGGATCAAAACAGTTTTGGTACAAGATGCCGGAATCGTCGCCAAGCATAACGGCCAGAGAGAAACCCGGCTGTGGTGGTATATTGTGAAATTGGAATGACATATTTTTTTTTTTGATTGGAAGGTCTAGCTTGTGTGATACCATGCTCTCGCTGAAAAAAAACTGGCGTGTGGGCGTATGCGGGAACTCACGTCACATGGCTGTCTAGCTGTCACGACCAATCATTCTTGAGTTTCACAGTACAAGCTAGGTGTACTTTTTTTCTATTAATTCTTGGCCTTGTTTTGGTCCAGCTGTGTGTTTTGATTCCACTGAAAAAAAGGGGCACCCGCTGCGTGACATCTAAAATCTAGATATGCGCAGGGGCCAGCAAATTTCTCATGTCTCAGCCTCGATTTGATTTGAGATTGGCTAAACGATGAGACGCCGGCATAAATAATACCAGCATTTTCACCCACGCCTTGGAACGGAATTGTTTCAGGCGATGGAACTCAGTGGTTTTGAATTACATGATTTGAGCCTGTTTGTTTTTTCCTTTTTTTTTTCTGATTTTTCTGATTTCTCGAATTTCTCCTTGATGAAGTAAAAGTATTGAATTGACAATTTCTCTGTTCTTTCGCTCCAGTTTCTTTGAGAATAGTCAGGCCATGACCAGATTACTTACACATGCGGGTCAGGTGAAATTACAGATCAACAAATCTTGATCAAACAAAGAGTTCCGAAAGAGGCAATTTCACGACATTTCAAAATATAGTCAAACTGCGAATTTCTCACATTCTTGCTCAAGGGAAATCTCATCCCCTCAGCTTTCCAGCGAAATCGCCACTAAGTTCATCCTCTTCCCAGAAGCTATTCCACAAATTCCAAGTTGTCATCTTGTGTGATGAAACTGGTACTTTTCTTCGACTTCATTGAAAGAAGGTCTATTTTCTAAAAAAAAAAAAAAAAAACACACATTTCTGGCATTTCTGTGTCCTTGAGCGGAACAGGATTCCGGAAGAGTTTGTCAGCAAAGCAAGCTCTTTTAAGTCTTCCACCGATACGAAAAAAATGACAAATTACTGTAGACATCCGTAAAATCTTTCGGAATGCCTTAGAAGAAGACGGTTGAGAGCTTTTCTTGGCGACAATGGCATTATTTCTCCTAAAAGGTGCACTGCTGGGCGCCAATCGGTAGAATATCCTTATTTAGTGAGAAACACCAGCACCTTCGCAGCTCAAATTCAAAACCGCGTTTCCTGACATTGTATTTGAAGCCCTTCGATATCAATTTCGGCGTTGTCTAGATAAATCAAGCGGAGATTTGAGGTGCTGTCATATATTATTCCAGCTAAGATTTTGGAATATACAATCCCTTGTGGTGTAACGGCTAGCACACGACGCTCTCACCGTCGAGACCGGGGTTCAACTCCCCGCAAGGGAGTCGCGTCTTTTTCTCTGAAGCTCACGGCTGAGAGTAACATTTTTTCGCTTTCTAATATTTTCTCAATTTTTTGCTTTGTCGCTGTGCGGTCATCGCGACCAACTTGTCGCGTCCGGTTGTTTTTTATGTGCACTACCCAAATACATTTGCGTGCGAGCCTCGGCACGGAGAGCAAAAGCAAACGCCGAGCCGGACAAGTGTGTTTTGACCAGATTCGAAAATGAAAATGAAACAGAAATCGCTAAATATGCAAAATTTTAGAGACTCAATTGGCGCTCCAAATCCAGGATGACTAAACCCTTTCATTACAAAGATTTCAAGATCCGCTTTTAACAAAAATCCATCAGATCTTGAAAAGTCAGATTCGGCCGGAAGCACGCGTAACTCCGGCCCGCACGGCTCGTAATTCCGCGCGCGGCCGTAGATGCTCTCGATGGCTGGCAGGTGCCACCACCTGGAACACTTGGTCAGATTCACCTCACCACGTATATGATTATTCTTTCCGATTCTGATTCTTTATAAGCTGCAAAGAAATAAGAATTTCAAAAACGAAAACAACTAAGGTTTCAATTTGAAAAATATCAGCTCTGAAAGTCTAATTTCTGGAGCTCATCACTATTCACTCACTAGGATAAGTCCACTCTCTTGGGGAGCAACTTTTGCGGTCCACATACATATCGGATACACAGTCAAAAAACGGCAAACATAGAAAAAAAAAATGTTTTTCAAAAAAGATAAGCAAGCAAGCACGGTGCCGGTCAACGAGGAGGTCACGTACACGCCATTTGAGCTGCCTAGCACTGACTGCAAAACCCCCACGCAGACGGAATTGAGCGATGAAGAAAAGAAAAAATACGGCAAAGTTTACGCCCATTTCATCAATGAAAAGTTGGTGATTGCACCCAGCGAGGACGCGCTCAAGCATGACAACAAAGACACGTATACGCCGCTCAGTGTTGACGAGAAAGCGTGGCTCTCGAGAGAGTGCATTTTGCGGTACTTGCGTGCGACGAAATGGGACGTGGAAACGGCTGCAAAGCGCATCGAGGCCACATTGGCGTGGCGCCGCGAGTTTGGGTTGCTGAAAATGGCCGACGAGGAAAACAGTTTGACGTCCAGCGTGGTGGCGCCGGAAAACGAGACCGGGAAAGAGGTCATTTTGGGGTTCGATAACGATTCCCGGCCGTGCCTTTATTTGAAGCCCGGCAGACAAAATACAAAGACCAGCCAGCGCCAGGTGCAGCACATGGTGTACATGCTTGAGCGAGTGATTGACTTCATGCCGCTGGGCCAGGACTCGTTGGCGTTATTGATTGACTTCAAGGCGCTGCCTGCAGGAACCGTCAGCAACAAGATTCCGCCGGTGAACATTGGCCGCCAGGTGCTCAACATCTTGCAGACGCATTACCCGGAGCGGTTGGGCAAGGCTCTTTTGACCAACATTCCGTTGCTTGCATGGACGTTCTTGAAGATCATCCACCCGTTCATTGACCCTCTCACAAGGGAGAAATTGGTGTTTGACCAGCCGTTCCCAGATTACGTGCCCGTGGCGCAACTCGATAAGGATTTCGGCGGCCAGGTCAATTTCGAGTACGACCATGCCAAGTATTGGGACGAAATGGTGCTGATGGCGCTGGAGCGCAGGAAAATGTACGTGAAGCGGTTCGAGGTGTTTGGCTCGCAGATTGGGCTTTCCGAAGAGGACTTGCGGGGCGAACACGAGACGTTGAAGTACCCGATTGATTGGTATTTGAAATAATCGATGCACTTTTCTTTAGTTTTAAGCAGATTTTGCTGCTTTTTCTGCTGCATACATGGATATGCTTATGCCTTTCGGGAGGCTCCAGGCAAGTTCGGCTCTAGCTACATATTCCCCTCAATAATCAACTTTTTGCCATCCGTTTTGTTTTATGTTATGGAAGAGATTTGTAGAAGTCAGTAAAGAGCGTATTTTACACCACTGATGATTTTTTGGTGAGATTTCTCTTGCATTCTTTGATATGCAATATGCCTTTAAATGGCCGGATGACAATCTCTTGACAAACTCCTTGACCCAGAAGATACATGTTTTTCCCCAAAAAACGGCAAACTCAAAAAAGACGTAGACTAGAATACTAATTTCTTGCAAATATAATGCATTTTTTTCAGCAAATCTTGCCGTGCCGTCACCTTCTGTAGGCTTAACACGTATCTAAACGTATCATTTTCACTCTCAACAGATGATCATGAATGGGTTGCGTTTTACAAGAGACGCGTTTCCATGAACCTAATGAAACTTTCTTTTTTTTGATTTTGGCGCAGTCTATGCAAATTTCTGCTATGCTATTTCCTTTTCGATGCACCATGTACTACCATTTGGACATCCCTATATGTTCTCCAAACACGTTCAACGATCCACCGCATCTTTTTTTTTCCACTACTCAAAGAGCTTGGCGCATTTCCGTTTCTCCACGACCCCAGTCTTCTCACACACCATTGTTTCCCAGTCCACGGCGATCATCTGGTCGCCCGCGCCGCCTTCGCTTTTCGCAAAAATCACACCTAGATCGTTCCGCGCGGTGGTGAGGTAGTAATTGGAGCCGTCACCCAAAGAAAGCACCACGGCCTTGACCAAGTCGCCGGGCCGGAAACAGTCGACGATTCTAACCCGGTCGCGGTCCGTGGAACGCACATCCTGGCTCCTGATCACGGCCTTGAACGCCTCTCCAATGTCCAACGGCTGCGCGCCCGCCATGGAGCTTTGCGAGGACGCGATCGCGCCGTACGACGAGAGGATCTGCGAGCCGCCACCCATGGGCACAGATAAGTGTGCAGCAGTGCCATTGGCGCCCTGGCCGCCGTCGGGCAATACGTTGCCGTGTCCATAAACACACAAGACTTCACAGAAGGCCTGTTTTAGATTGAGCCGCGTGATGCGCACAAGCACCACGTCACCCTCACGCGGCAAGTTGGTGGCGGTGGCGTTAACCGATTCCGACGCCGACGCATCGATTTCCGTGGCATATTCTGCAAAGGCGTTTTTCTTACCCAGGACAACGGAAACAAGGAAATTCCGAACGTTTTTCGGCGCGTTTTTCGCCTGGCTACTCTCTGCTGTGTCCTCTTTCCTATCGGCCTCGTTCTCCAAAGGCTCGCTCTGTTTGATCTCCTGTATGACCTGCTCTCCCAACACCGTGGCGACCACAATGGGCACTTTCTTCGACCCGCTGTCGATTGACGAAAGCACGGCCCCCTTTCCGGGGAAAAAGCGTGAAATCATCTCTCCTTCATCTCCGTTTTCGGCCTTGTACTCAGGTACCAAATATTGGCCCGGAACGACGATTGACATGGCTAAGGAAGATTTGGTTTGAAGGCATCGTTCAGGTGCATCTATGATGTTGGTGTGCATGAGTACTTGCGCGCGCACACGAAGTGGCCAAATATTTTTTTTAGTTTCTGGCCAGTTTGCTGCGAACGCTAAAGGTAAGCATATAAGCATCCAACAGGTGTAGTTTGAGCAAAAACCAATATGGAATGAACTTGCTTTGAGCAAAAAAAGCATGATGAATTCTGTTCCATTTTTAAGCACTCAATTGTGAAAGAAATGATAAGATTCGATTTTGTCGATCAAATCCAGTTGGGAGTCTTGTCTTGACTGCTCGTTCAATAAACCATCCTCATCAGCAGCATGCAGCTTCAGGCGCGAAATCCAACCATCGCTAAAGCGCACTCACGAGTTCACCTTTCTTCAATCTCAAACTTGCCCAAAACATGTCTTATCCCAGTTACGTCAACAATGAGCCGCCAACCGTGACTTTGAAAGAATACGACTCGGCGCCATGGGCAGGCACCACGTGTGTGGACAAAAGAAACACTGGCTACGTCATTGTTGTCATGGAGAAGCCGGAGCAGGTGGTGGCCAAGGTGCACCCAGATGACTCTAAGACATTGGACACCATCTTCAAAAGTGCCCACCAAGACTTTTCCGACCAGTTGGTGGAGCACAAGGGAAAAGTGCCACGCAAATAAATAGCGATAATAGCTTCAATGTCGATGTTGACTCGCTAATATCATCAGGATCATCAATTTCGTCAATATCGTTAAAATCGTCAATACCATCCATAACGCTAAATGGCATGTCATAAGGATTCTTTGATGATATCCGATCCAATCCTCTGTTCCCAAAAGTAAACTCGATGTAATCGCTATAGTCAACAGCAGTCACCTTATCGGTACTCTCCACAACATCAATTAGTGGCACCAATGAACGATAGGCAGGCTCGTTTTCGAATCTTTTTCCCATTCAAATCAAACACCTCCAGTCTTTTTCTCCATCCCTCAAAAGTACTGCGTGTAGCAAACACTCTCCTCGTGCACCTCCATGGTAGACTTTAGCTCGTTGAGCTCCTCCTTGATCTGCTGGGCCAACGCGGCCGTGAGGCTGTTGCAAGTGGCCGGCTCTGGGTGTCGGTCGTACTCCTCGTGATGGTAGGTGTCGTACAAGATGATTCGGGAAGAAAACTTGACCGTGGGTCTTGCGGGCGGCAATTGTGGCAGCGCCATGGGCGATTTACGCATACGTGTGATGAAGGATGTCAACAGTTTCGGGCTCAGCACCGAACTCTGGTCCGAGATCGATGGAATTCTGTTATGATGGAATGGTAATGACGTGGGAGGCTGGAGATCCAAGGTGTGTTTGCGGTGCGTCTGGATTCGGTCGAAACTGGTCATTTTCTTGGGTGCCCTATTCGTGCCCACTCCGGGAGCCGTATGGAAGTTTTGCTGGTCCTCCAGCTGCTCAAACGAGTCACTGTCGTCGTCCGAATCTTCATCGGATGACCCAAACCCCTGGCCAACGACGGAATTGTCGTCCACAGAGTAATCGTCATCAAAATGTATCAGCTGATGCGAGCCAGACTGAGGCAATACTTTGTCCTTGAAAGTCGAGCCGCTGAATCCCTTGAACGACATGGAAACTGGTCTTGGCGCTCTGTTGCTCTGTTCATTTGTACGCCTATTATCGGTCATGGCGAACTTGAAGGTTTTGTCCAAGGGCGATTCGCTGGGCGCCGGGTCTAGCGACACATCTGCATGGTCAACAACAGCCTCCTCCGAGTGAGCCTTTGACGTGTCGAAATCCAGGCTAGTTGCCGATGAAATATTGATGATTTCTGGCTCTGGCACGGTAACATTTTTCTCGCTCGTCGCCTGTGGTGCTTGAACACTATTTTTCGAAACATTCATCGACGTAGACGTATCAATGGCTGTGCTGGTTTCAGCGGCAGAAACCGAATCGGCGGCAGAATGTTCTTCCACGGGTTCAGAGTCCGATTTTGGTTGCGGAGCCTCGAAAATCGGGCTTTTCCCTCCATATTCGTCCTCTAAAAAGATCCCGAGCGAAGGCGATACCAAGTCTTGTTCAGGCTCGAGGAAAGGTTGCTGGAGCGGCGAAGAAGAGAAATCGAGATTGTCGAAATCAATGTAATCGGAAAACTCAATGAAATCCGCGAAATCGGTGTCGGTGTTTGAAAGTGCAGCCTGACCCGTTTCAACATGTGTCTCATTCGTCTCAGAGACCCCATTTTCAAAAGCAGTATCGATCAGCGGATACTTTTCTGGCTGCACGCTTTGTGCCGAGGGAGAGTTCTTCAAAATACTGCCAGATCTTTTCATGGAATTCAGTGACGCGCCTCCCAAGGTCTTTCCAAGAATGATATTATCGTCAGATCCGTCATAATTGAGAAAAGAGCTGCGCTTGTTGGACCTGATAGACCGCATCGACCGCGATCTCTCCAAGGAAACAATGCTTTCCACCTCGTGCGCGTCAAGAGACTTCGGGAAGAGTGTTTCCCCGGCCAATTGGTCACCGGACATCCTACTATTCATGGACCGATTAGGCGACTGTGGCGGCTGATAACGGAAACTGTGGGGCGATCTCGGCGACGAGTCGTTTCTTTCCGCCGGAAATGAGACCTTAAAAGGCGACCCAAATTGCGTGACTGAGTTTGAGTCGGACGTCAGATAATTCCCGCTGCCAGGTGGAAGATATGGCGACACGTTTCCGTATGCAGGGCCTGGTGGAGCCACCGAATCAGAGTCTTGACTTTGTTCTTCTCCTAGAGACAGTTTGTGCAGAGACTCTTCGCTGGGTACAGGCAGGGTTCTGGAAAGGTTGGGCAGGTAATCCGAATCGTCGACCTCGCGAATGGTTTCCCTTTTGGGGTCTAGATACGCTGTCAGGGGAGTCTCTGCCGAAAACACGCTCGAGGCCGCGGCAGGGGTGGCCGGCGCGGGTAATTTGGGCGACGGTTTCGTTTCCTCGTATGGCTTTTTCGTGAACGCATCTTGGAACGACATTTTCTCTGTAGGTTGCAACAGCGACACGGCGTGGCTCGAAGTGGACGCTGATTCTTTGTTCAGATCCGTGCTGCTGCCCTTGCGTCCAAAGAACAGCTTTTTCGTTTGAAGTTTTGCTTCTTTTTGCGGCGCCAGCTTGTTTCCCTCTGATGTTCCATTTGCCAACGCCGACATGTTAGGCGTAGAGTAGGATTTCGCCGACAATTTGACCGGCCTGCTGCCGTGCTTGAGCTCCTCTTCGATTCCAGAGAGCTTTGAAAGCGAGTGGTTTTTTGACTTGATGCGGAAAAGCCCGCGGAAACTGAACCGTTTATGCTGAGCAGGTTTTGCGTCCGACAGCGAGCTCAGGCTCTGTACCGCCGGTTTGGCATCATTATTGTGGGGCTCACTAATTGAGGTAGACTCACTTATGCCCGAGCGAGCCAGCGGGGAATTTTTGATGGACCTGGCCTTTGAGCGAGGCGTTGCAAATGCAGAGGACGATTTCACCGGAGACACGTGATTTTGCCCCTTCAATTGCCCCTTTGTTTCCCTAGCCGCCGACAGTGATGGCTTTGTTTTTGCAGCCTCTGCATCGGATGCTAAAAAGGGGCTGTCTAGCAACGAACGCACGGGTTTTTGCTTTGAAGGACTGCTTGGCTCCATCTTTTCAGACACTTTAGCACGAGGCGAGCCTGACTCGTCCGTTTTCGCTTGAGAATCGCTTGGCCGCGTGCCTGATTCCAGCGCCGTGGGCTCAGAATTATTTGGCGACCTCGCGTACTTCCACGGGGCTCTGGGCGCAAACTTTTGCTGGTCGGAAAGTGCCGGGCACGACCTTGAAGGCACCATGCTTTGAGGCTGGGTCTGATGAGGCGAGACCGGACCCGTTTCGGGTGACACGCGCTTGCTGAGAGTCTCTCCCGGCACGCTTTCAAAGCCGTAGGCGCCAGTATGCAGCTCCACGTCCTCGTTTCCTATCTGCGACTGTATAGTGCCATTGAGCGATGTCTCGTCACTCGCCGTCGACTTCAAAGACGCCGCGAGAGATCCCGATGGTAACTGCGGCGTGTCCGCGTTGGCCAAGTAGCCCGGGAGCTCGATTGTCGTGACGGACGCCTGCCTAACCGGTCCAGAGCCGGAGATAAATGTGTCGGACAGTTTGGCCGTGTGGAACGTCAGGAGCGAAAACGCCAGGGCGCGTGATCCTTGCTGCTGGAACCGGATGTCAAACTCAGGCAGCAAATCTGTCTTTTGAGTGTCGGGAAGTGCATTTTCCAGCCGAAACTCGGCCTCTTTTCTGTTCTCAGTGTCGTCCTCGTTTTCGTCCTCTTCTTCGGCAATAACTTCGGGCAGAGTCACCTGTTTCAGGTCAGAATTGAGCGCGTTCTCGAGCGCCTTCATTGAAGGCGAAACTCGCATCAAAGACGTGCGTTTACCCGCCGGGGCCACGGGTCCTGTGAGGTCTCTGGGATTCGTAGAACTGGCGTCTAAACCGCCATTTTTGCCCGTTCCACTCCGAATTTCTCGCTTGTTTTCATCAGACCCACCCGTGTACCCACTGAGCAGCTGCATCAGCATCGAGTTCGGCAAATTCACCACTTTGCGGAGGTTTGTGATATGGTTTGTCGAGGACAGTTCCGTGAGCACGGCTGGCGACGAGTAGAACTGGTTGTTCCAGAGCGCACGCTCGAATTCGTCCTCGGAAGCGGACATTCTGACTTTTTCGTTGTGAAAAACGTAGATTTCAAGAGAAAATACGTGTTTTTTGTGTGAAATTCTCCACTGAAAAGAGGCGTATTCCAAGATATCAGTATGTGAGTGGATGCGGGTCCGGTGGTGCACGCAAATATGACCGTTTGAGATCGAATGAATAATCTGAGTGGGGCTTTTTTCTTGGTTGTTGGTTGCAAAAAAAAGGCAATTTCGCCTCCGTATTCACGCCTAATTCCTCGAATTTAAAAAATCAGAAAAATGACTGGAATTGTAGACCTTTTGGTGTGCCTGATATACGACACTGGAGATGTGTGGATCTTGCAAACTGGCCTCACAGCTCGCGGGGCGACCTCACATTTTCACCGCTATGGCTGGCGCACAGTTCGAGAAAAAACGGCGGTCGTGTACGAACCAGTATATAGAGGCCCATAGATATTTGGCAAGCCAGCCGTTTTCAAAAGCAAATTTGACTATTCTTGGAGCAGTTTATTTTACGATTTTCATTTTTATCGTTTTTTTTTTAAGATTAAATGGCTTTAGTGCAGAGTCATGTTCCATTTGGAGAATGCTAAGGGCACTCCCGCACAGCCCGCGTGCCTACTCACGACTGCCTATTTCAGCCTAATGACACGCGTCGCGTCCACGTTCGATGCGCTCAGTGTGACCTGCACATAGCCAGCACACGACGTTTGATGGGTGCCATGCTTTTGATTCTTTTGATTTTTTCGATTTTTATTTTTCTGGTCTGCTTAGTTGCAAAATGTTGGGAATAAACTTTAGGCAACAAAGGAAAAACGAACGATAAGACTTCAAAAGACTATTCGTGCCCCATTTGACGATACGATGCTTTTAGTAGACCCAAGGCACCTATGTACGCTCTGGGCCCCACGCATAGTGGGGTATTATTCTGCAGTAAATTTATAAATATTTCGACAAGCTTAAGAAAAAAAGTTGATCTTTTCGTGAACATGCGCCACCCAAGGCTTCCCGAAGCAACGGGGGCGAAACTTGTCGCTTGAACTCGATACACACTTCAGTTCTTCCTTCACTCTCTCTTCCATACATCATCTTTTCGCTCGGAAATCTCCTTACATAATAGCACATTCCGCCTTGCGACCCAAACGTCCCTTTTTCTTCTTGGCACGCACGGGGCTGACCGGATGAAGAGGCTCCAGCACGGCCAGCACGGCCTTAATCGCCGAGGTCTTTTTCGGCGAGACTTTCATCAAGTCTGACTGTTTTGCCGGATGTGCTTTCGCTAGTGGCACTCTAGTAGACATCACCGATGACAACTCCGTGCCAACCGAGCCACGACGAGGGTCCGCCAGCATAACGCTCTCAGTGTCTCTTGTAAACACCAGCTCCAGGCCCGTCAATGCACCTTCCGACCTGTCACCCACGCGCATGACGGGGTCAAGGCCGAATTGAAGCAACAGGTTCGCCAAGTACATGTAGAATTTGATCCAGAGTACCTCCAACTCGTGGGTGAATCGCGTGCCGAAACGCTCGTGGAACGTCTGGATGAACGCTTCGCCCATCAACTCGAACTGCGCAGGCTCGATTCCTAGTATACGTGAATGTCTATTTCCCAATTCCACGAAATAATCGTCTAGCTGAGCTAGGTTCTCAAGCGAGTTCACTGCTAATGACAACACGCCAGCCATCGACACCGCCTGGTGGCGGAGGGATGGGAATGCAGTCTCGAGGTCGGGCGCCATGGTAAGCAAGTTCAGGTACAACTGCAGGCAGAAGGTCAGTGAAGGGCCAAATGCATGACGGGGTACATGGCTGCTGGGCTTCTCGCGTGCCTGCTGCCACAAAGAGCCCGGAAGCGGTAACGAAGACGCGGGGTCTTCGAGCGACTCTTCGCCCAACATTTTGTTCCACATGAACCGTAAAAGCGAAATCTCCTTACTCGAAAGCTCCAATTGAACGCGGTACCGCAGCTGCATCGACAACGCCAGCCCAGCCAGCGCACGGCTGTCGACACGCAGAAGTTTATAGTTTGCTTTAAACCCCAGGAAGTTCGAGTTATCTGACTGTGCCGACAGGTTGGACTGTACAGGGGCCAACGCCCGGCGATCGGGTTCAATAGCCGCCAGGGGTAATGTTTTCGGCGTCAGACTGGGTCTTCTGGAGGTCATACTGAGGCGGCTCGGGCGGCGCAGTGACGCAGCTGAATTTGTCAGCATTTGGTCCAGGAAAGTATGGCTTGAAGCGGCCGCTGCGAGTGCTTTCATAGTATGTGGAGACTGATTTGGCTGGCTTGAATACGACAGAAACATGCGCTGTCACGATGATAGGGGGAATGGAATAGCCTTGGATTTGCAAACGCTAGGAATTAACTTTAATCTTGTCACGGTGTTTCCACTTTCTTGGCCCTTTATGAGAATGTGTGTTCAGTATGCGAGATCAAAGGGTGAGATCTGAGATTGGCGCCAGGGATTGATTCCGAGAGGTCGTTGAAAATGTCCGTAAATGAGACGGTGGCTGCAAAAACTAGACCTAGGATCACACTTCCTGATAGAAATAATAAATAGTGAGCCTTTCGACCGAATGAAAAAGGAAGAGATTTAGGGAAAAAAAGTCGACGTTAGCCGCCGATTGGTTCCTCCCCCCTGTGGCAGATCAGGCCATGGTGACGACGCACGAATCTAGGTTTTGCATCGGAATCCTGCGTCCTGCACCGTTGTCACCCAGTGGGGACAATTCTCGGGCCTCGACATTAATTACGGCCAGTTACGAGCGCCAAGAAAAGTCCAAGCCACGTCTAACTTGAATGGATGACAGGGAATCCAAGGTTTGCAAACGGTTTTTTTATTAATTAAAAAGGCCTTTATGCTGTGAAAAATCCATAGGAAAAAAAATGCTTGATTTTGATGAAGGGCAGAAGATAACGCGTGTACCTCCACAATCGGGGAATGGGTCCTGCACGCAATATCAATTTTTGGCTGCAAGTCTTATGACATACCAATTTGCATGTGAAGGTCGTGCTCACAGTGCGGGATTTGCTCACCAATTTGAAACGAGAGCGCGAAGGTGATGTCACCAACCACGCACATCTAAGTGTATTTGAACACGTCATCAGATTAGCTATTGGACCTATAATGTACCTTCCCAATTGGGTTAATGAGCATTCAGGGGTGCCGCGTCGTCCGTTTGCGCAGCTTAGCGGTGACGTTATTCGACGCGCAACTGGGCAGTTTGTTGGATTTTATGCAACACAGTGTTTAATGCGCTAGCACACAGGTAATTACATTTGATGGAGTTCCCAAGTTTTGTAGTGGTTCAACCCAATGTGACTTGGATCTACGTCCACGTATCTATTTTATATAGTCTATCTGACGCTTAAAGAAAGAAAAAGGCGATCTTTTCTTCCGCCACTGTGAAAATATTTTCTCGCAGTGGTCGCACTCTCGTAAAAAACCAACACAGTTCTGTAATGACGCGGTCCATACTTTGAATAAAAAGTGCTTTTATACTGCTTAAAATTAAATGTTTTTGCATAAAGCGGGCTCGATAATGGACTTGAAGAACCCTTTATACACTTGTGAGCTATCCAGCTTAAGTGCCGAAGAGTGTTTTGATCACGTGACGTCGCTGGGTTCTGTTTTGACTCGTCTCAAATAATAAACAAATGCATATTGAGTCACGTGCTTCTCGTTTCAACGGCCTTGTGCCAAATGAATGCAGACACCGCAAACAGTTTGATTCTTCAACGAATATATCAAATAAGTTCTGCGGATTCACCCATAGTCCGCCGATATGACCTGGAATACATTTTGCTATCATCCATGGGCTTAGGTGGGGCAGAATGACCTTGATGGCATGGTCGCCAGGTGCCCATAGGAATAATTGGGCCAGTCGTTCGATGGGCCAAGATTCAACTAATGTTAAGCTTGAACTATGATTTTTGAAATTTCACTTTTTTTCACTCTTTTTGTTGATAGGCGCATGGAAAATCGAAATCATGCTGCCGGCGATACTGAGTGATAGTGATAAAGCAAAAAGTTCCGTGTATGAAAAACATCTACAGCCACGGCAACTCGTCCTTGATTGATAAAGCATTACTTGAGCGTTCTTTATGTAAGCGTGATATGGTGCATGAAAATCACCAGAATTCTAAAAAACTGAGTCAGTCTCAAGCCAAGATCGTCTTTGGTCATGTATCTAACTGTGGCATTTGTCGGGCACCGAAAAAGAAACTCACGGGGACAAAAAAGCCAAGAATTCTTATTCCCAGAAAATAAACTTTATCGGTTTCCGATACGCCCAACGGAATCGATTGGCGTCCGCTTCAGCTTCCGCTTCCGCTTCTCTCTTATACATAGGCTGGCCCATTCTAAGTCTTCCCCAATGCCAAGGCTCCGCACTGGCTTCGGCGTCTCTTTTGGTTAGATTCTCGGCACTGTGTGCCTTTGCTTCGGCTAAAATAGTGGCATTTAAGAACACAACAGTCGCCGTGTTGTTCTCGTAATTGAACACTGGAAAAACATCATCTGGAATAGGTAAACCGCCAATCACGGCTTCAAGAGGCACTAGGGTTCCATTGTCTGTCAGGTCGGTGAGGTCACTTGCTGCTTCCGCGACCGTCAAAACGGCAAGAGTGGCAAGAACAAACGAAAAAAGAAGTCTCATTTTTCTTGATAATTTTTGATTTTCTCTTAAGAATTCAAAATGTGGGAATGTAATCCGTGGCCAAAGGATGTAACTAGTGATAGATTCAGTATATCGGTCGGATATAATCGAGTTATGTACTCAGTCTTAATGACGAGTCTTCTCACAACAGAAGGCTCTTTGAAGTCCCGATTAGGAAATTTTATCTCATGAAAGTGGGCTCTATGTGAGGAATATGCCATTCAAGTTTCGTCTTTGAAACAGTTTGAGCAGTGAGTTGATTGAAATCTCCCTTTGAAACCTCAATCGGGAAAGTGTACGGATCACACGCCCCATCCAACATATAGCACAGCGCTGCCCGATTCACCACATGTTTTATATGCCTCATGCTATCTCTGATAATAAAATCCAATTTAACATTTTGCAGGGGCCAGTGTTTTTTTGCTTGAACATAGGTCCGTTTTGATTCCATGGTGTTAAACTTCCGTTCGAATGCTGTTTATGTGATTGAAGCAGTAGCGATATTTTCACCACCAGTGGCTACCGTAAGCATCCTTATTGAGGCTAGCCTTCTTGATTGAATGAGCCAAGGAGATAATAGTATGGGTTTTTCCTCCTCCTTTATTCTTGGTCAAGACGCTGATGAAGTTCGAGAGTTGTGAGTATTCATGCCTTGATATCAAGAGAGGCACATTATCACCTATATTTAATTCAAGCATTTGACATTTTCCCCCCTTTCCGCAAATTCCTCTTTTTCCTCGTTTGTCATTTGACTGGGAGAACGCAATGTTTCTGGAACGATCATGTCTTTTGTGAGGAAAGGAATCATTCTATAAACCAAGACTGACCATCTCTAAAACTTCGCACTATGGAAACCGTGACTCGCTTTTGGTTTTTTTTTGCCACGCAATACTCAAAGGTACTCACAATGTGGTACTGTAGGCGTAGACGCAATGCTCGGCATGCAGGGCAGCATTTTGCTCATGATTTTTTTTTCGCAATTTGAAAATTTGCCCGACATGCGTCTACATTCACGGCGCTTAATTCAGAAAAAACATTGTAGCCAATAGCGAAAGGGAACAAGGCGGAAGTCGGCCCCACAAATACTCCAGCCTAAAGCTAGGCCGTCTCGCCGGTATCTCGTTAGATACTGATATTTTTCCACGGAGAATCAGGTGGTAACAACCAGACTAGGACTGACACTGGCACACTAATGCAGGCACTCTCACACGAGCAATTTGAATACCGAAGCTGAAGTTAACTTCTTTATTAGCCTGCCTGCGTCTCGTGTACGAGCAACTTTACAAAGAAAGCGCAATGCGAGCGCATGCATCTGTGGGGCCAGACGCTTGCTAAGCCACAAACGCACCCCAAGAATCTGGGGAGATGTCTGCGATGCAGATACGAAAAGTGATTACATTACATCAAAATAATAAGGGGCTTACTTCAATTGAGAGAAGGCCTGATTGTGAATCCTATATAATCTGAACGTTCATTATGTTACGAACTGGTTGTAAACGCCAGGCACACTACGAGCCGGCGCTGTAACAAGGCTAGTCTGCTTTCTCAAAAGAAAAGCTCTTGTCCTCCATTGTAGAGTCTAGCAAGTCATCCTTGGGCACTTCTGCGTAGTAGCATTGCATGGCTCTGTGTAGAGCAGGCACGAGTTTCTCCCACAGCAAGATGCGTACGTCTTTGTCGAATCCACGGGGTTTACGAATATCGTAGCGCATGATGCGCCTGGCAAAGTCTGTGCGCGAATCTGTGACTTCACGCACGACGGCCTTTTTCAGCGAAAGCGGTTTTTTCAGCCAGAACGGCATCAAGTTCAGGCGGATGCGTCCCTTTTCCTTGCGGAGCGAGCCCAGCGTCATCGTGGTCAGCGAAATGAGTGCCTCGATAATGTTCACCACCTCCACCGACGTGATACTGTAACGAATACCATTGTCCTCGTCCTCCTGCAGCACGTAGTTGAGACAGGAGACTTCGACGACCTTGACGCCCGCGGGAGCTTTCTCCGGGGTCGGGTGCTCCAACGCCAGGCCCACCACCAGGAAACGGGCGCTGATCACGTGACCCCGTTGGCGACGCTCCATGCGGATAATTCTTCTTCCGTCCTGCTGTTCCTCGTACAGCCACGGCCGCTCGTTGATTTCATTCACCTGCGCCCCCTGCACATTAAGCTCCACGGGAATGTATTCGAAACTAGCCTTCAGGCTCAGGTATGGTGGCCGCGTGACCTGCCCGCTGGCAATCCCGCGAACAAGCTCATACCGTTTCGGTCCGTCATTCCGGTACTTGGGGCCCTCGTAATAGCCGAGGTACATGCTAGGTAAGTGCTTTATTCTGGCTGTGGGTGACGCGGCCAGCCCAGGCCATGGCTTGCAGGGGGACGATGTTGTGTAGTTAGAGTAATGGTCAATATTGGGCGTGCATGGCCCGTTTGGGGGTCCGGTGGGGAGCAGGCTGTTGCGTCGTGTGCTTGACAGCGATGAATTCGTGCGTGTATGGACCATTCTCTGGCGTTTGCGGCCCAAGTCAGGGAAAACTTCATGAGACAGCCGGCGGGTAGGGTTTCCGCTATGCTGAAGGGTGTTGATGCTTGGCTCAGAATAGCTCTGCAGTGCCAAAAGAGGCTGCTTCTGGTCTGCTTCATGCCCATACGGATGGTCTGTTTGCGCCGTGTCGTCCACCATCGCGTATTGTGCGTGCTGCTGAGAATACGAAATGGGCATACTCGCATTGTAGATGCTGGGGTTGTGATGGAATGGGCCGCTGAAATTGCTCGGATGACGGCTGGCACAATTCGTGTAATTCTCGGGAGCCAAGTAGCTGGTTTGCGTTTTGGGCGAGTATTGAAAAGCGGTTTCCTCGAAACTATCCTCGTTGTCCCCTTCACTGGTCCCCGGTAGATTTGACCCGGGCTGTAACCAATCGGGGTTTCCCTGCTGCGGGAAAGGTGCCGTAGGAAATAAGGCTAGTAGATCATTTGGGTACTCCATGTTGATTTGATTTAAGGTTTCTCAAATAGAATCTGCTCAATTGATTGAGCAATCAAGGCTTTAAGCTCGGCGGGCCACGTAGCACAAATATTCGGCTAACAACCGGCACTCGTCAGACTCAGAGATATTTATTCCTGATGCGAACACGGCAGGGCTTAGGGAAAAAATAGGCCTTGGAATTCGCAACGCAGACGAGAAAATGGATGTGTGATTCTGGCTAAGGAGAGATGGCGAATTAAATTGGGGAATGTGCCACTTTATAAGCTAGACCTAAGATTTCGAGAAACACTGTATTCTGCAAGGTCGTGTGCCTCTTTATGCACCCCTAGCTTAAATTGAAAACCACTTGTGCATACCAAATAGAGGCCTTTTTCTGTCTGGATGCAGACTGAAGACGCATGGCGGTTAAAGTTTGTAAGATTTAGCTGCAGATCGGCGTGCGTGCAATGCTGCAGCTTGGCCTACCGCGTGCCGCAGTTGATACTCGCCCCGCATGCGCCCTATCTTGGCCACAAGCAAAATGCCGTGGCAGCAAACGAATCTTATCTAACACTACAGTTGTAGTATATAACGCAAAACTGCATGTCACAAAAAAAAATAAGCCGCCACTGTAGTTGCGCAAAGTCTGGCGCCCGGCTCGTATTGCGGCGTTTACCCAGGTCCGCGCAACTGCGGTTTTTGAGTTGTGCCGCAGGCATTATTGAGAATGACGATAACAATGGGCAGCTCGCCACTCGTCGCCAGGTTTTTTTTTCCGAATGTATCGGGAAAGGGCTATGGGCGCTCTATGGCAAAGGGGTGTCCATCATCCAACGTGAAACCGGGTGACCGGCTCACGCGAATACCGGTCATTTTTGGAACTTTCAATAGGCATGGCTATTTTTAAAAAAATTAAGCCTCCGCCGTCGGCCAAGGCCATGCGGGGTGTCCGCCGGTCCCAGCAAGGAAAACGGGTGATGGTTAACTACAGTTGTGGCACGAGGCTATTTTCTTTTTTTTCAACTTCCTATTTTGTTTTGGGCGTGAATGACCGAAGACGAGAGAATAATAAATAAAAGTAACCGCAGGTATCAAATCAGGCCACGGTCGAGCGAACAATGGGGGGTGCGGAGCCCGCCTCAAATCGGGCAGGAACATAAAGAAAAAGACAACACCAGTACTCTCAAAAAAAGGAGGCGCTCACGTGTGGCCCACAGCGGCAGTCTGGCCAGAAGCTACACCCGTGAAGATTTGCTGTGTTTGCGAAAACAATGAAATTGCCACCAGTAACTAGAGTGCAGGCGTAAATCAATACATGTAGTATGTATGTAGTGTGTGTTGTGTCCTTACGTAGAGATGGGCTACCCGCATGATGCACTCAAAGCGGGAATATTGCGGCAGAGACGTCTGCAACCAAGAAAAAGCGCAAAACTCCCACCCATCTCGGTCGCTCAGGATGCACGGATGCATGCAAAGCTCGCTTGCACTTGACGTTAGCCCGGATAGGGTCTCTCAGCCACCTCGATAGATAAGAATATAACCGCGCAAAACAGGGCTGTTTGGACGGACTTATCCTGAAAGCGGGCTGTCGATAAAATTTTCTTGTTGAACATTATTCTTCTCTATTTTGCTTCATGAAGGCATTATGGTAGCCCCTTTTGACAATCCCGGTGTTTCAACATGTAATTTCCTGCCTGTGTTGCTTCAGCCGTGCTGTCCTGTGTCAGGTTACCGGCGCAACCACCTAAATATGGTATTCAAAACGTAGGGTTAAGTTCTGCATGGTCGTTCTATAGGTCGCTACGTGTTTTAACACATCGCCCATCATTGTCAAATGTCTGAATAAGACACTTTTCATTGGAATGTGCGGCAATATTTGCACAGTTTAGTCACACTAAAGCTTCTACAGCTACGAAACGACAGGCGGGCTGACTACAGCCACGGCGCACGCTGACACGGAATTGTGTTTCATTCATATATACTGGCGGCGGTGCCTGGCGTCTAGTTCTTCTTGTACTTGGGGTACAACTTCTGGAACACATAAGCGTCACCCAACACCAATGCGGTGACGAGACCGGCGTGGATTGCAACAACGTACTTGTTGTCGGAGCGGATGTGCGCACGCTCGGCATACACATACCAACCAGCGGTGGCACCACCGGCAATCAATGCAAGCTGCGACAACACCACAGGGTTCTGGAGCTCCACCACTGCATTTGACACGGTCTCGGTGTTCACGCGCAGAGTCACAGCGGCGCTGAGCTGGGCATACTTCTCTTTGACAAAGGACACCGCTTGCTGGAAGTATGGTGCAGCATTCTTCTCAAAGTCGTCAATCTCCTTCTTGATCTCCTTGGCCTGTTTTTTGGAAGCCTTGGCGGCCTCTGAAGCCACGCGCTCAACCTCCTTGGCTGCCTCCTTGCGCTTTTTCTCAAACTCCTTGCCATCCAAAGTTTCCACGGATCCGTGAGGTTCCGATGTTCTCTCAAGCTTGGCGGGCTCAGGGATTTTCTCGGCCTTAGTGGGGCCAGAGGAGGCGGCAGCTTCAGCGTATGACATTATTACTTTGGCGATGTGGGAATAAATGAATAGGTGGATTCTTTAAAGGGCTGATGTGGCACGGAAAAAGAAACTGTTCGAAACGTGAGTTAACCGCTGGTTTTCATCGTGCGTCCTGAGCAAGCTCCCCAACCTCACGCCCCCAGATTCCTGCTTTGCTGTCCTGCAGATAAGGGCGCCCCACGCACCCGCGCTCCTGTTCGAGGCCTCGCACGTTTCCACACAACCGCTTTATTGCTATTTTCAGCAAGAGCTGCAATAAACGTCAATTCTTGTTATGTGGAAAAACATAAGATGGTCCATAGCTACTTTTGGTGTCTCGCACATAATGAAAATCTCAGAATAGAATAGCTGCCCGAACACTGCCGATATTAGCATTTGGCGGGTATCTTGCGAGACATTATTCGTGCACAATGCCACATCCCTCATTTGCGGCCGCCCTGAGAAATGATGACCTCAGTGCCATTAGCCGCGACGACTGGATTGCTTCCGACGTGGCCAGTGCACCACGATAAGCTACCCGAGATTCCCCGGGAGCGCTTCGCGCACGAGAGTGGAGAGACTTAGGGCTCGAGCCCTATTGCAAAATGTACGGGTCTTTTCGAGCGATGCGAAAAAATGTGAAAAAATGCACCAACCCTCTGGCCGTCCTACTTCTTCAGATTTATCGATCGAAAACCAACACCCCGGCTTTCCACGTAACATTCCGATAATAATGTCCACCGCCCCAGCTCAAGCAGCTCCTAAGAGAGAATTTGGCAGAAAGCCAAGAGGCCCAAGAAGAGGCAGAAGAGACGAGGAGAAGGGATGGACTCCAGTTACCAAGCTCGGTAGATTGGTCGCCGCCGGCAAGATCTCTTCCATGGAGGAGATCTACTTGCACTCTTTGCCTGTCAAGGAGTACCAGATCATCGACGCTTTGCTCCCAGAGTTGACCGACGAGGTCATGAAGATCAGATCTGTCCAGAAGCAGACCAGAGCCGGTCAGAGAACCAGAATGAAGGCTGTTGTCATCATTGGTGACTCTAACGGTCACGTTGGTTTGGGTATCAAGACTGCCAAGGAGGTTGCCTCTGCCATCAAGGCCGCCATCATCATCGCCAAGTTGTCCATCATCCCAATCAGAAGAGGTTACTGGGGTTCCAACTTGGGTGAGCCTCACTCCTTGCCATGTAAGGTCACCGGTAAGTGTGGTTCCGTTTCCGTTAGATTGATCCCAGCCGCCAGAGGTAAGGGTATCATCGCCTCTCCTGTCGTCAAGAAGTTGATGCAGTTGGCTGGTGTTGAGGATGTCTACACCACCTCCTCCGGTTCTACCAGAACTACCGAGAACACCTTGAAGGCTGCCTTCATTGCCATCGGTAACACCTACGGTTTCTTGACCCCTGACTTGTGGGACGTCAAGCCTTTGGGCGCTTCCCCATTGGACACTTACTCCGAGGAGGCCAAGGCTGCCAAGAGAAGATACTAAGCGCGCTTCGTGTTAATCTAATAAATCTTGTATTGTCTTCAATGTTATTGTAGCATGTAGTGCTATACTATCGATCGTGACGTGAGCGAAGGTTCGGACACTCACGGTTGAAACTTTAGTCAATGCACAGGTATTAATCAAGAAATCGGCGCTTACGCAGAAAGGGCCGACATTTACAAACAACTCAAAAGGCGAGCAGTCGCAAATGATAGTTATCGTATAAAGCTTGGGTCGTGAAGTCATGGGTCGTGAAGTCATGGGTCGTGAAGTCGTTTATGGTAAGTCGTTAATCGTAAGTCGTGCAGCGTGGCCAGGAGCTCGTTTGAAAACAGGGGCCATGACTTGATATATGGGAATATCTCAGAGATCTTCTTTTCTTTGTTGTTTTAATTTTCGTCTGTTTTTTTTTTTTTTTCTTTTTTTTTTTTTGTTCTAATACATATACAAAGTTAGCTTCAGATTTGCGTCGCCTGCTCCATCACCTGGTCTTCAGCAACGGCAAACGGACGCTCGATCGTCTGAGGGGCGCCAGATTGCTGGAAGCGTGCCTTTTCCCTGCCATCAGGGTGTCTATAATAACAATTGCTATTCTTGCACTCGTTACCGAAGCGACAGTCCTCGTCGATTTGGTGATGAAACGTACAATCCATACGCGTGCAGTTGTAGCCCGCGCGGCAGGCTACCGCGGATGTGGCGTGTCTCTTTGTACAGCCCTGATTTGTGCAGTTCAATCCGAATTTGCACTGCTCCAATGACGTCGGGGTGCGCTGCATGGCGTACTTGTTGTAGGCCGGCTTGGCGTTAAACTTTTGGACGGGAGGCGCCGCTACGCGAGCTGGCGCCTGGTAATTGGGCGACGAATGGGCGTACTCACAATGCTCGTTCTGGCAGTTCTTGTTCTCGCGACACCACTTTGGGATAATCACTTTGGCGTCTTTGTTGGCGGGCGTGGGGTGGCCGAACGGACACAACTCCTTGGAGCAGAGAATGCCGTATTTGCACAAGGTAACCTGGGGCGCTGCGAACTTGAGTGCCTTGCGGTCGAGGAACTGTTGCTTCGTTTTCTCCAATTCCTGCATCAACTCACCATCCTCAGACGGGTGCAAGTAGTCACACGTACCGGGCCCGTTGGGGCAATTTGGGTAGGCAAAACACTTCTTGGTTGGGTGTGCCAACGTACACTCTCTGTTTTTGCAATGCGGGAATTCTGGACAGCGACCCTTGGGTGGCCTAGGCGTGAAGGGCTGCATGTTGACCGAGTCTTGTGGCGCCATGGCCAAAACTTTCTGCAAGTTGGCTGCGTTCTGCATTCCAAAGCTCTTCTTCTGCGTCTTCCCGTTACTCACGTAATCCTTCCCCACGCCACTGGACTTGCCTGCGGGTCGCGCACCCTTGCCAATACCACCGTTGCGCTTGAAGTCCGTTGCCAGCTTGCTGAAGTTTACGTGCGTGTCTCTTTTCTCGTGCTTGATACCTTGTGGTCCAGTGGGAAACTGGGGTACTGCCGGGCCTGTAGGCGCCGTAAATGGGCTAGGCACACCCACCACGGGCTGTGCGGGCTGTGCGTGCTGCGCGTGCTGCGCGGGCTGGAACGGGTTCACTTGCAGCGGCTGAGGAAACACATTGGTGGCCACGGGAATCTGAGCTTGAGGCGGCTGGACGGGTGGCTGTTGCGGCGGCTGCTGCGGCGGCTGCAGCGGCTGCTGAGCCTCGATTTGCTGCTCTTGCTGCTGCGGCGGCGTGTACTCTGCCTGGGTCTGCGCCTGCTGTTGCTGAAGCAGCTGCAAGCGGCCGATTTCCTGAAAAACACGGCCCATGAACGTTTCGTCAATGGGGATACTGACAACCTCCTTCACCTCGGCGCAAATCTCACCCGCGGTACGGTTTTGGCCAATAAGCATGTTTATGTAGTCCGCAGTGTCTTGGGCATCGTCGGGGATGTTGAATGTGGAGGTCAACTCGTTCACCAAAAGGGGCGTGAGCTGCTTGGCTACTGGGCCTTGAGGGTCGTACGACATTGATGAAAATTTGGAGATTTCGCACGTTAAAAAGCGATTATGGATGAAAAAGCGGCGTTTCTAGCGTCCTGTAATGTTTTCAGGCTGATTTATACGCGTGTGTGGTGGTTTGTCAAAGCCTATGGTTAGTCAGCATGTCACTTGAATAGATTTCGGCAGTGTTCTTGCCCGCGCAGAGCCGCCAGACGCTGGTTCGCGCACGACCTTTTTCCCAGCGCGCTTAACTTTTAACCTGATCCTGGAAATCATGAATACTCTATTAAACACCACTAAAACCCACCACACAAACCATGCTGGTGAATATTTTTGGCGACAATGCCACTGAGGAGCGTGCGGAAAACGCGCGCATGTCAGCATTTGTTGGTGCCATTGCCGTGGGCGACTTGGTCAAGACCACTTTGGGCCCAAAAGGCATGGATAAACTCTTACAGCTGAGCAGCGACCCAGACAGATCCATGGTCACGAATGACGGCGCTACGATCTTGAAGGCGATCCCGCTTGATAACCCAGCGGCTAAGGTGTTGGTGAACATCGCCAAGGTGCAGGACGACGAGGTTGGAGACGGCACCACTTCGGTGACAGTTTTAGGTGCAGAGCTCTTGAGGGAGGCAGAGAAATTGGTCGACAAGAAAATTCACCCACAGACTATCATTGAGGGTTTCCGCATCGCACGCGACACGTCTGTGGCGGCGTTGGACCGGATTGCCGTGGACAACGCGGCGGACCTGGCAAAGTTCCGCGCAGACTTGGTCAATATTGCCAAAACCACGCTCTCGTCGAAAATCTTGGCTCAGGACAAGGAACAATTTGCAGAGTTGGCTGTGGACGCCGTGTTGCGCTTGAAGGGCTCGACAAACTTGAACAACATCCAGATCATCAAGAAGCTGGGCGGCAAAATGTCCGACTCGTACCTTGATGAAGGGTTCATCTTGGAGAAGAAGTTCGGCATCAATCAACCGAAAAAAATCACCAACGCAAAGATTTTGGTGGCCAACACGTCCTTAGACACGGACAAGGTGAAGATCTTTGGCGCCAAGTTCAAGGTTGACTCGACGCTGAAATTGGCCGAGTTGGAAAAGGCAGAGAAGTTGAAGATGAAAGCTAAGATCGACAAGATCAAAAAATTCGGCATTAATGTGTTCATCAACAGACAGCTTATCTACGACTACCCCGAACAGCTTTTCAGCGACGCAAAGATCAACTCGATTGAGCACGCGGACTTCGATGGCGTCGAGCGCTTGGCGTTAGTCACGGGTGCGGAGGTTGCGTCGACGTTCGACAGCCCAGACAAAGTCCGCTTGGGTACCTGCGAGTCCATCGAGGAGGTTCTTATTGGTGAGGACACTTTCTTGAAGTTCCTGGGCGTGGCTGCAGGCGAAGCATGCACGATTGTGTTGAGAGGCGCCACGGAGCAAGGCTTGGACGAGGCCGAGCGTTCTTTGCATGACGCATTGTCGGTATTGTCGCAGACCACGCGCGAGACGAGAACTGTGTTGGGCGGTGGATGCTCAGAGATGGTGATGCTGAAGGCGGTGGACCAGGCCGCAGCAAACGAAACAGGGAAAAAGTCGCTTGCCATCGAGGCATTCGGTCGCGCTTTGCGCCAGTTGCCCACGATCTTGGCCGATAATGCTGGTTTTGACTCGAGCGAGTTGGTGGCAAAGTTGCGTGCTGCGATTTACAATGGCATGACCACCCTGGGGCTTGACTTGAACGAAGGCAAAGTCGCCGACATGAGAGATATGGGCATTGTCGAGTCATACAAGTTAAAGCGTGCCGTGGTGTCATCTGCGGCTGAGGCTGCCGAGGTGTTGTTGAGAGTCGATAACATTCTCCGCGCCAAGCCGAGAACTGCCGGTAGGAACCACTAGTGGGCTAAAGGTGAGCTTGTACAGTAATTAGTTGGGATAGCATAAAGAAGACAAATTGTGAAGTGAGGCAATGTGTATATAATGTGAACTTGAGCCGAAAGAGAAGCGAGCGAAGATAGTGTTACAGGACGAAAGTGTCGTCTTCTCTTGAAAATGGATCCAAGCACACTGTCTCGGGATATTATTTGCTGCTTGAGCCATGAAACCTCAAAAAACTACTTACGGATCTGAATACGAGAAAACCGACGCTAACCATTGCCTGTTGCGACAATTGGAATCGAAAGATACACATGCGTGACCATCATTGTACAGACGATATATCTCCTTGCAGTGTAACTACAGGCCACCTGACTCAGTTTGCATAGACACTACTAAGAACAGATTCCTTCGAAGATTTATAAAGTTTGTAAAGAACCTATAAGCGAACGAACGGAAAGTTTTAAATATAATCACGCAGGCGTGGCCATGCAAAGAGTCTGATGCTATGCCATATTACTATTAACTATTCGAGCGTAAATGACCATTAGCGTGGCACCGCAATGAGGACTTAATAAATCAAGTCTATGAACTAAAACAAAAGTCTCGAAGATGTATTCAGATGGTACTGTCGCTGAAACCTTTGGTAGTAAATTTATGGGATTCAAATAGTACTGTTTCTAAGATAATTGTTCATACAATCTGATACATGGGATTCAATTTGGTAGATCACGATTTGCCAAATCTCACGACGATCGTTCTCAGGTTTGTATCATTGCAGACCCTTCACCATACCGAGTATTTTGAGATCAAAAAGTCGGAGAAAAGTTCTTTGTGGAAAATCTGGCCATTGACAGCCATGAATGGCAGTCTCCTGACCGGAAAACCACCAGTGGTTGATGGAAATGGACTGCCTCTAGTTGCTATCGAAACCCAATAAAGGATTCCCGGGACCAACGTCATATTCTTGTATTATGGTGAAAATAGAATGACTGTAAATATCGAGGCAAGCCTACTGACAGAGTTGAGACGGCCCCACGGTTTCAATTACAGCCGGATTAGATTCAAGTATATACAATACTTAGGATGTCTAAGCCACACCGGGTTCAGCATCCCTGGAGTGAACGGAATTCTTCGTCTCCCTCAATTCTTTAGTGACTGACTAATCACCGTTCCCGGCCCAACTCCGGCTATTGACATGGCTCTTTGAGAAGCCAAGAATACTACTTTGAAAGCATCTATGGTCTCAATCTTCTGGGGTCTCTTGGGAAGAGCGAGGCACGACGGATGTTCTTCAAGTCCAAGTAGAACATCAACACTCTCTCCAAGCCGATACCACCGCCGGCGTGTGGGGCACAGCCGTAGGTGAAGGCGTCCACGTAATCGTTGATACCCTCCTGGGTGTGGTCGACGCCGTGCGCAGCCATACGCTCCTTCAACAACTCTGGGTCGTGGATCCGCTGGGCTCCGGACAAGATCTCCTCGCCCCTCATGAAGAAATCGTACGAGTTCGAGTAACGAGGGTCCTCGGGGCAAGGCATGGTGTAGAATGGACGAATGGCCAATGGGAACTTGTCCAAGATGTAGAAGTCCGTGTCGTACTTTTCACGGACCAACTTACCCAAGAGCTTCTCGTTTTCGGTGGACAAGTCCTCGAAATCGTCGATCTCCTTGCCGGCCTCACGCAACATGGCCACACCTTCCTTAAAGTGCAAGCGCACCATCTTGCCGTCGGCGGGTAACTTGAACTCGTCCACGGGGAACTGCTTGCGCACGGTGGCGATCTCGGCGGCGTAACGCTGTTTCAACTCGGAGAAAATGAACACAAACAAATCCTGCAACGTCTCCATCACCTCGTGGTAGTGTTCCTCAAACGACATCTCCAAGTCTAACCCGACAAACTCGGTCATGTGACGATGGGTGTTAGAGTTCTCGGCACGGAACACGGGCGCGATCTCAAACACACGCTCGAAATCGGCCGCAATCAATTGCTGCTTGTAGAACTGTGGCGACTGCGCCAAGAATGCCGACCGCTTGAAGTACAGGATCTCAAACACGTTGGAGCCGCCCTCGGACGCCGCGCCCAAGATCTTGGGCGTGTGGATCTCGGTGAAACGGCGGTTCAGTAAGAATTCACGGAACAACGCCGAAATCCCGTGCTGGATGCGGAAAATGGCCTGGTTCGTAGGCGTACGCAAGTCGATCACCCGCGCGTCGAGACGCGTGTCCAAGTTGACCACGGGTAACCCGGCGGCTTCGGCATCCGCGTCCAGGCGCGACGCGTCCTCGATCAACATGGGCAACTGTTCCGGAGTCTCTACGATCGTGAAGATCTTGGTCACGTGGATCTCGGCGTCCTGCACCGTGGCAGACTTGATGGGCTCGTCCACCTTCCGCACGACACCATGCACCAACACGATCGATTCCAAGTTGATCAGCCCGGCCCATTTCACCATCTGTTTCGAGATCGAGTCGCCGTTGGCCTTGATGAGGCCCTGGATCAAGTGTTGCTGCTGTCTGAACGTCAAAAACGCCATCGTGGCTCCCTGCTGGCGCGAGTTGTGTGCACGTGCACGGAACACCACTGTCTCGCCGTCGTTAGCCGCCAGCAACGATGCAATCTCGCTTCTCACAAGCCCGTCTTTGGTCGCGGAGTTGATCAAGGGTAACTTGCCGTAGTTGGCCTTGGCAGGGTCATTGGCCGCCTGCGCCTCCTTCTCCGCGCGCTCCTTGGCCACCTGCGCCTCGCGCTCGGCCTTTTTACGCGCCTTTTCTTTCTCCTTCTCCAACTTCTTCAATGCCTTCTTCGATAATGGCTGGCCGTCCTCGCCCAAAATCACGCCCTCAGCGGGTGCGGCGGCGGCCGCGGCCTTGTCTTCAAGCGAGAGCTCGCTCACATGCTTGGTTTCTTCCGCAGACATAATTCTTGCTTTTTTTTCTTTGTTTTTGGAAGGAAAAATGCGTTTGGTGGAACGTATCGTTGTAGGTGACTAACTCAAGAAAATTTATTGCATCAGTGCGCCCGGTGCGCCCTATGTGCCGTCCTGTGTGCCGTATATACGGTAGACCGTAGACGCTAGCAACGGCCAGCCACGTCAGTGACTCGAGATTATGAGATTCTTTGGTGGGTAAAGAGTAGTTTTGAGAAAAAACAGTTTAAAACAGTTCTAAATTCGAAATTTGTGGGATTTTGAAGCATGTATTCCTGATTTCAGTGGGACTTGGGGATCATCATTTGAATAGGCACCTCACCTTTTCCTTCATGGTGCTGTTTCATTGCATGATCCATCAACACCCCCACATTTTGCTCATGGAGCGATATACGTGCTGGGACTTCTATTCGACTAATTTTTCATTGTCCATGAGAGGCTTTTTCTTTTTTTCTTTTTTGCTTCTTTGTGACTTTTCAGCTCTTCATGTGAGTGTCTTCTTTGGGGCTATGGCACTTGTCTTGTCGCACCCAGCAGTTAAGACAGGCCCAGGCGACAGCCATTACATTCACTTTGCATGCGACACAATGCCTGGAAAGTGTACAACAATGGGTCAAATTGACTATTATTTTTTATTCCTATTCTGGAACACACAATCAAAAACTCATTTGTGTGAAAAATCAGCTTTTAGGCCAGATTTTCGTTTTTTGCATCACCATTTTCGTTTTTCCTACGGACATGGTTGCGCGAGATTCATTGTTATATAGGAAAACACAAAAGTCATTTTTGTAACATTGCAAATTTCTTGTTTTGTTGGAAAGCAGATTTTAGAAGCACGCGGAAGATGCTCACATGAGTGAATATTCTATATATTCTAGTCGTTTCATCTGTATGCTTCTATTGTATTGGCCAGGCGCAGAAGAGTATTGCGTATTCCGGTGGAAACGAACAACAGAATTTGCACCCATCGTCTGTCCCACGCACCACCAGAAGCTGTGGGGCCACTGAGAGCACATTTATCACCACCCCACATAATTCTTCGAACGTCCTTTTTCTTCTCACAATCCATTGTTCTATTTCCATTTTCTTTAATTCTCTATTTTTAGAAGCGATAAGTATTTGCTCGATTGCATGCTCGACTATAATCTTTCTCAGGCGGTGACTTGTTGACTATGCCATTTAGAATCCCCCTGAGCAAGTGCAATGGCACACCAATCCAAGCGTGTAAAAGCAAAAGGTCTCAGAAGAGCTTGGGCATCCAAGAGACTTCAACAGATCAAAACACAATGCAGTAGAGATGATTCCTGAGGCATAAACTGCGCAGTTTTGACAGTAACTATAGCCGAAAGATTGCCCCTTCGTGAGGGTGACGCATGTCAAGAGCATATTTTTGGCACATTGTTCGAGCAAAGTTTGTGGGGCTATGCAGCCAACGGGAGAAATTCGCAGCTTTCCGGCTTTCGAACAAGGGCTGGCAAAACCACTTCAAGGGATGATGTGGAACGAGCCCCTTCGTTGCCATTGTAAAGCAATGACAAGCTACTATGGTGAAAGTTATCTTTCTGATCAAACACAATTGGAAAAGAACAAAGAGTTCAAGGACTGAGACTTTTGATTCGTACTTCGGCGTGACCGTGACCCCCCAAAATATTATATAAGAGAGCGCCTGAACCTCTGCCTTCTCCTTTTCTCTTTTCAAACTTCAAAGAATCACACCACCATGAAAGTAGCTTCAACTTTGACCCCATTTTTCGTGCTTGTGTCTGCCGTGGCTACCGCGATTGGAAAAGGCAGCCCGGAGGAAAACAACTTGGTCAGTGTCATGCAAATAACCGAGGTAAGACAAAATAATGATGCATGCATTTACGACTACACTTTGAAGGACAGTTTCAAAAACTTGCCGCTTCCAGAATGGTTGAACAGCTGGGAAGATTTGATGTCAGACTCACTCTGCGTCAGCAAATATGACGTGAAAGTGGACCCCAATGCCCTGCCCAAATCCATCGCTAGCATGCTAGCATTCAGTTTGGCCTCCGGATATGACGTGAGGGAATGGAAGCCGGCCGTTCTACACAAACGATTCGAAAAAACCAATTTGGAAGAAATGATGGACGTGTTGTGGAAGACGGGAGACATTTCCCAATCTCTGAGGCAAGTATCTCCCGAAGAGATTGAGAAACAAGCGGGCTCTTTGGGGGTTGAGAAAAGAGAAATTTTCAAAGTGGGAAACGTGAATTGGCTTTATGACGAGAATAATAAGGCCAGGGTGCTGGTTTTGGAACAGTTACGAGACAGCTTGAGAGACCAGGGCGGGAACGAATTGCGCTTGAAACGATCGGCTATTTGCCACGAAGATCGTGGATGGAGAGGCTGCTTTCTGTGGTCTGGCGGCGAAAAGCGTGTGAAGGCCCATGTTGGCGCCGATATCTTATCCTCAGCGATTGGTGGCTACAATAGTGACGATTGGGTTAGTGCTAAGGCCGCTGGCGCAGTATGGGGCCGAGAATGGAACAGACATCACGATGTGGAAAGACCTCACAATGCGTGTGTCTCAAACAGACCCAACCGGTGCACTTGAGCTGTTTGCCTTCAGTGCCTAGTCTCTTGTGCTTGTTTGTATTCTTTTGTACTAGTTTAGGCACTAAGCCGAATGAGAACTCTTGTTTCGTGATTGTTGAAGTGTGTAGCACATCTTCAAGAAAAGCAAGGTGAGAGCAATTGCATCGCATGTACTACAATGAAAGCAGCAATGAGGTGTGTAGAATGGGTATTCTGACAGAAGAATCATCGTATTTTATGGAGCGATTACCAGGAATTTTCTCTTCTCTACTGTTCAAAGATTCCAATAACGATTCTGCGCTTCATGTTTTCTCCGATAATTTATTGCCGCGCTATGGAAGCAACTAACGATATTGGGCGCATCGTTATACAATATCGTTATACCAGTTGAAAATATGTCAGACTGAGCAAAAATCACTACCAAAAATTTAAAATTACTACGCTTACATAAAGGCCTATCCCGGGCTTGATACGTGTTTCATATAGATAGTATTCAGGCTTACTACAGATCTTTTTAATTTTACAAGAAGGCTGAAGTCGCCCACAAACAGGTCTCCAAAGTCATGATTACATGCCGTATTTCACAAGGAGGTGTGGGAAAACCAAAAAACGATAGATTGAAAAAAGATACAATATGGTTGCTGCAAACTACTCATAAGGCAATACCCAAATAAAAAACTAAAAATACAAAAAAAAGAAAGGAAGAATGGCATATTCTGGGGGCAAAATACTCCTGAAATGGATTGAGACTATATCCCTGACGCAAAAATTATAAATTATAACGATACGGTCTCTTGGCCCAGTTGGTTAAGGCGTGGTGCTAATACGATATCGTTATAAACGCCAAGATCAGCAGTTCGATCCTGCTAGAGACCACTTTCGTCTGGGCGTATGGCGCAGTTGGTAGCGCGTTCCCTTAGCATGGGAAAGGTCTCCGGTTCGAATCCGGATTCGTCCAATTCTTCTTTTTTTTGCCGACTTTACTCAGTTGTAAACGCCAACATAGATCGAAGTACCCTCCCGCAACACATTTTATGGTCTTTTTGGCTTGGCACAGTAGTCTTTTTGGAGTCAAATGACTTTTATGAAGCCTTCGCAACATTTTCCTGCAGAGAATCATGTAACGGTGAATACATAACGATGAACAAGAAGTAATAAATTTTTGAAAAAAAAAGGGAAGCAAATTTTGCCAAACAACTGTCATTTAATAAAAGACTTGTCTCACTAAGATTAATGGGCGCCTTATTCAATGAAGATTGTTGAGGAAAGTGTTTCCATTGTTTTCAAGTGAGATCGGCGGGAATCCTCACTAAGCCATCGCTATCAACAAATTTCCTTCGGGGCTCCAGCGAAAACTTGGAACATCGTTGGCTTATGTCTAAATCCACCACATCCAGCCAAATGGGACTCAATGTCAGTAGAATAGATGCATCCGCATCGGTTTTTTGAATCCTTTAGTTTATTATATACAGGACGAGATTAAATTTATAACGATATTACACCTATATCGTAGAAAACGCTTTATGTTTCAAGATCGTTATAACGCGTACCCACTGTATAACGATTTTTAGACGAGCTGAAAAAAAAAACCACAGGAAAAAAAGCCCGTAAGTTTGCATCTAATAATTGATAGTGCTCGCGCCAGATCTATCAAAGGGTGGTTGCAAAAAGCAGACATTCACGCGCCTGAACAGTCAGACTCCACACACAAAGTATACAACAAAAAATTAAATACTAGAAAAATGTCAGAAACACAGCAAAGAAACTGGAGCAAAGCAATTTCCAGAATCGTTTTGGAAAGTTCTTTTTTCGCTCCCTACATGGTATGTATTTATCGTCTCGCAATGGAGGCTAGAAGAAGCACAGTGTACTAATTATAAGGGGGTTCAATACTTTGCCGCTGAATCAGAGCTTTGGCCAGTATTTCTTGCGACCTGTATTCCCGCAGCTTTGTTATCCATGGGTGTTTTTCTTTTGTTGGCTGTTACTATCTTTCCCATATACGCCTTTGTGACAACCATGGTCACAGGCCCCTTTGGGTTGATTTCGGCCATCATTACTTTGTTTCTGTTGTCCCGCCAGCTTACCGTATGGCTCCTGAATATCGTGTTCATACGCCAGGTCCAGGCTTCGATTTTTGATACTGTTTTGAAGAAAGAAGGCGCTGGTGATATCGTAATTCGCCACGAATTCATGCACTCTCGCTACACTCCGAAAAAGCCCATGCAACACCGCTTTTACTACCAGTTCTTGCCATTCATCTCTCGAGAGGTATTCTACATATTGTTGGGGATCATTCCATTGGTGGGTCCGTTTATTGTAATCTTCATCCAAGCACCGATAAAGGGCTACAAAACGCACAAGCATTACTACCACCTCATGATGTGGAACTATGTGCAAATCAATCGCTTTTACAAAGAATACCAACCGGACTACACAGCGTTTGGGATAGGTGCCTTGCTTTTGGAGATGGTGCCCGGGCTCACTGTATTTTTCATGTTCACGAACAATATAGGCATGGCCTTATGGACGGCGAGGTATCACAAGGATTTCGAAGATTTCATGCGAGACTCTAGCGACAAACCATCTGAGAAGGCCAAGGAGATGGAGTTATGGTTGAACGCTTTGAAAGATGACAAGTCAACCCACAGAGCTGATGTAACACAATGATGTCACGGTTCTAGGGGCACAAGGGGGGAAGAAGCAGCGGGACTTCATCGCGCGTTGACGTGGAGCAAATCGAGAAGTTCAAGCGAATCAACCACATAGTTTGGTGAGTCAAATCACATAGAGCCGCGGCGATGCATGTCTTTGGTCATGAGTACAAGTAATTTGAGTCGCCCAAGCAGCAAGCTTCAGGTTTTAGTAGAGGTAGACATTGTCAACACACCCGAATCCCGCAGCGACACCGCCCTCATCACTCGAGCTGAATTTTGATCTTAACAAGTGCCCAGCATTCTCATTGCTAAGCACCTCACCCGTGTCTTCATTGAAGATTATGTTTCCGAAGATCCCCAATTCTGAAACAATGTCTTCTTTGTACAACTCATTATTCCGCAAGATTGTGTTTTTATGAGTGGGAGGATTGATGAGCTCCATCAAAATATATGCTCCCCACTCTTTCTCATCCAAACTTCTCAAAAAGTCCGGGATTTTTTGCTTATAAACATTGTTGCCCCCACCTTCACGTTGTGGCTTCAAAACGAATTTTTCTGGCGACTTAAAAGCTAGTTTTTTGGCGATTTTTCCTTCCTCCGAGTCATCTAATGGGTATATCTTCACAAAGGTAGATAAAAGGTTGCCAAGGTCCCCAGTGGAAATCTCAGGCAAAAACGATTTGACAACTTCAGGTACAGTCAACACCTGTTGGATCTTCTTCGCACCTGAAAGTTGTGTCAAAAGCGAGGGGCATTTAATCGCTTTGGAAGTCTCTAAGAATAGACGTGCATCCCACGTGATCTTTGGGTCGCTCTCGTAATCGGCCGGACTATAGCCCGAGCGGTAGTATACTACCGATACTTCGTCCATCGTCAGCTTGATGTACAACTTGCCCAGGTTGATTGTGGTATGCTCTCGAATATGCTCAAGACTGAGCCTGTACGACTTCAAGCCATGGGACTCCAACAATTCGTACTCAATGTGTCTTTGATCGAAGCAGTTCCGCTCACCGTTCTGCACGACAAACAAGATGACGGATTTGTCGCTTGTGCTTTGACCGTTATAGTGGAAATTCGCCTGCGCCAATCCCTGTGCGATCTTGACTATCGAGTCTGACACCGGGAGATCCGAGTCTTGGTAGTATTTTCGGGAGTAATCATCGTCGTAACTCCCGCGCTTGTTCAAGTAGCCATGAGCCTGGCCTACCTTAGTCGAAAGACCACCAAACGATACAGAGACCGTGTTGAACTCGATTTGCTTGATGTCATGGGTCAATTCATCGTACATATAGTCTGAGCGGAACACGCCCAAGGCCAATGGCTGAGCCACAGCACCGCCGCCAATTTCCACTGCCCTCAAGTACGTTTCATAAAGCTTACCGGTGAAATCCGCGTCGAATTTGGCCAATTCCTTCACAACTTCCAAAAGCCACGGTTTCTGCCGGGCAACCACACTTGCATATAAGGAATTGAACAGTTTCTGAACATTCACAGCACGCTCAAACATATCCCTAGGAAAGGGCGTTGGATACAACGTGATAGGAGCGTTGTTGGCGGAAAATGTTTCGAACTTTGGTGGATACATAACCAAACCATTGGCCAAGCACCACTGAAGAAGGTTCTCAACGAGAAGCAGCTGATTTTGAGCGCTAAGCGCCGGGAATTCCTTGAAAGACATGTCCGGGTCTAATTTATGAGCAACCAGATGTTGATAATACAGGATGGCCTTATGTGGAAGCTTATCTGCGGAACTTTAAATGTATAAGGCGTCGTCGCCCTAGATATGCTGATCGCGCACCGGCACGCACAAATTAATAAGCGATTGCGTTATCGCACACTTTGTTATGAATGCGAGTGCAGGCCATCCACCGTTCTTTCAGACAAATACCGAGTCATCATTTTGGCATTGTTTTTGAAATGAAATTGTCCAATAAACGTGCGAGTTTTGGATATTACGCAATTCTGGTCATGCTTTCAGACAACGTGAGTATTTTGTGACGGGGAACTGTAGTTATCTAGCATGGGAATGGCTCGCAGCCACGACGCCGCATATACGAGTTCAATAGCGAAAGAGCGGTTTCGTAGCATAACAGCAAAATGCGGAAATAAGGCCAAATCTTGTAAAAATTGGGTAATCGAAAGAAATTCTAAGGAGCTATTTGAAGAAATACTAATGGCTTACTTTCTTCTTGAGTGTTGTGTGGGAATTTGGTCCGGGCGAAACAGATCAAGACAGGTACATCAATAAATGCAAACGGGTTGATCTTCAGAGTTGTGAGACGAGAAAGAAAAGAAGTCAGAATCTAAGCATGGGAGGGAAATATGAGCCGAACAAGAAAGTTGTAATGAAGGATGAGCTTTTGTAGCCCTAATGAGCTCGTTCAGCGCTGTTTTACCGAGCGGGTTCGAAGTCTGTTGAATGACATAGTTTAATATGAGACTGATTTTGGCAGAAATAGAACTTAGCAGAGAAATCACGCATAAAGTTTTTAGAGGGTACAACGCCCGAATTGAAGTAGACTCTGGTTCACCATTTCTGTCATGGCGCTTTCTCTCGTAATGTTCAGTCTTCACAGAGGCAGAATCGTGGGGGGGGGGGGGGAAGATTTGAATTTTGATTTCCATTCAAACGGTACTGCCACATTTCGAAAACAATGAACGTGCTTAGAAGCTACCAAGAGCCAAACCGCAGGTTGTTACTGTGCCCAAAACACTGTCGTACGGTTGCGGCCACACCAGGAAGAAAACACTGTTTCCCGTCCGATCAACGTTAGTTAAATTTTCTAGGGCCGTACTGAGTAGTGTAGTGGGAGACCATATGCGAAATTACGGTGCTGCAATCTTTTTGTAATTCTTTTATCTTTTTCATTCTTATGACGTCTCAATTTCACGTTGTACTTGTGTATTTAGTCCACGAAACAGAGAGCTGTTGCTCAAGGCGAGAGTGCGGGCATCGAGAAAAGCAATAGGCAGGCTAAAACAGAACATGACTCAACCGTTAAAGATTTCCAGCAAAGAGAAAACATCTTCTCTCAACTACCAATTCGTTAACACAACTTCAGTACATTTGGTAGCCCGACCGTATAATGGCTCAAAGTCATTTGTGATGTTAGATCAGGTATTTGAGCATCTCAGATGAAGGTTCAAGATCGGTTTTCATCAAAGGCGTTCAAATCAAGACAAGCTTCAGAGCGCCGGGGATTGAATGTAAATGGAGGGGAAAAAGCCAAAGACTGGTGAATCATATAAATTGCAGATGACCAATTTGCATGAAGACTGCAGATAGAGACAGAATCTGCTGGGGTCTGATCAATGCGCTTCCTATCAGCAACATGTGTCAATGGCAAAAGGCCAAAACCGGTCCCAACATCTCACCGTAAAGTGAGTGAGTGATTTGGGTCCTTCAAATAAAAGCTGGCCACTCAAAATCACAGATAATAAATTCATTGGTTCTTTTTTATCAACCACGAACGTCAGATTCATTACCTCACGTGACTCACAGTGACTGTTTTCGTGCGCCGACTGCACCTTGGCGAGTGCCGGTGCGGCCTGCGAAAAACTTATTCACAATGGAAAACCGTCCCATAGAGAGCATAGTTAACATCCACATCAAAAAGTATGTTGAAGCGCCGAACGGCTACCGGAGCAAAGCGAATACTTTTGACACTTCAGGAGATATGCTCTGTCCAAAAATTTGAATAAAATGGCTTTATTTTGCGAGATAAACGTCTAATCACCATATGGCCCGGAAGGTCCATCATTCCAACGGTATTTATATATACCTAGGCCTTCCAAACCCCTGGAAACGAAACCACAAAACATCCGCAAAGACACAAATTTGTAAAAAAAAGAAATCAGATCCTTGGGCGGCAATTTCATCCGAATGACAAGAAAATTAAGCCATTATTACTCCTTTCCTGCTCCCTTCTCCATAACTCCATCGTATACTAACCTCTAGTGAAATACTTAGCTGCTTACTTATTGTTGGTCAACGCCGGTAACACCGCCCCATCCGCCGCCGATGTCAAGAAGGTCTTGGAGTCCGTTTCCATCGAGGTTGAGGAGGACAAGGTCGAGAAGTTGCTCGCTGAGGTCGAGGGCAAGAGCGTCGAGGACTTGATCGCTGAGGGTAACGAGAAGTTGTCTTCTGTCCCAACTGGTGGCCCAGCCGCCGGTGGTGCCGCTGCCGCTGCCGGTGGTGACGCCGCTCCTGCCGAGGAGGCCGCTGAGGAGGCCGCCGAGGAGTCTGACGACGACATGGGCTTCGGTTTGTTCGACTAAACGCTATATGCAGTACATATACCCGAACATCCGCTAATACACGCAAAAGATAAAAAATTATTCGTTTTAAGGGGCAAGGAGTTGCAGTAGATATATCTTCGAAGGATTCCATTCGGTAGAGATCCAGGTGATGTAGGCAATACGCGCAAGAGCTTGAACTGTGGTGACTTGCCAACTGTGTGGGAAACCAGATATATTCTTTTCATCTATTATGTTGAATCCTGACTTAAGACCCATCCGCCACGAAGCCAACAATCGTCTGAATGCGGGCATGGTTGTTGTGATTGTTTTCCTGACTAGAATTATGCGAGTCTGTTCAGGCATACCGTTTATGGATACCACTTATGCATACCGCTTATGCTCAAACCGTAGATATTCACAACTCATCGGCTTTTCTGGCTGCGTTTGGGTTTCCGAAAACAACGTGCCTCGCCGATGCAATATATGAATCAAACTCAGTGTCTTCTTTTGAATGTTCCCCGTCTCTCCGCTTGAGCCCTGCCTTGCGCTCCTCTGCCTCTTTACTTAGCCATTGCAAGAAATCCTTTCCCACGGTTAGGTTCTCCGCCTCGTGCAATTCGGCAAGAGTTCTGAAAACAGTTTGGAATTGCTTTTCCGAGCCCACTTGTCTCTGATACAAGAATCTCTGGAGAAATTCAGAGAAGGTCTCGTTTGCTTCTGAGCCCTGGTTCTCGAGCAAGTTCAAGTCTTCGAGTATGAGCACAAGCCTGTCTCTGGCGGGTGCTTTCAAGCTGGGGAATACGGAAATCAAAGAATTCAAGCCCTCTGAAAGGCTGGCATCATTGACGTTGAAATTCTGGAACGCATACGTCATATCGAGAGCGAGCGCATGAATAATGCCCAAAATCCTTTTCTGAACAACCTCTGAAACTTCTTTACTTTGTAGTACACTGTAAAGTTTGGGTATGAGGCCCAATTTGTTGTTTTGGGTGAAATTCTCTACGGCCTCTGGGTTGTTTCTCAACAGAGAGCCCATGATGCGGTAGGCTTTTTCAACAATGGCAGAATCACGAGACGTTTCGGCGATTTTGCCCAAAACCGAGAAAAACAGGGGATGTGAAGATAGCTGGACGCCAAAATCTATATCGTGGCTGAGCTCGATAAGTGTGTCGATTGCCTTCCCCAAACTTTTAGCATCTCTAGTATGCTCATAATCGAGCACTTCGATCACCGACGAGTCATAGTCCAGAAGCTCCGTCTCACTAACACGCGATTTCTTGAAAGACGCCTTGGGACGTGGCTGCAAATCCTTTCTCTCTTGAATTTCACTTGAGCCTTCGTCACTATCAAGTAAAACCATATCTGAGGTTTTCTCGTCATTCTCAGCTTGTAATAACCGTGCCTCCGTTTCTCCTGTTTCCAAATTGAGTCTCACATGTAAACCGGCGGGTATTTGCTGGTCTTCACGAACCACCTGCCACTCATTGGAAGGTTGGAAGATCTGCGGATAGCAGTTAGAGTGAACGCCATTTGGGCATACCAGTATGGATTTTGCCACCAGTGCCAGAGCCAAAAATGGAAGCACGTGAAGCAAAAATTTCATCGCTTAACAAAAAAAAGTGGTGTTCTGGGTGCTTTGAAGGTACTTTTGTAAAGAATTTGACGAAATAAAGCGCTTATATTGGCGATACTTTCTGATATGTGTTTTTAACAGAGTGTTCTTCTCGCTTCTACAGAGTGCGACAGCTTGAGGCTTGATGCATCATCATGGATACAGTGCGTGCGCATGTCGTTGTGCATATCTCGGTCACGTAAAGGAAATTGCAGGCATCCGTGGATGGTGGGGAAGAATTGAAAATCATATGCATGTAAGTAATTCGACAACTTGGAGAAGTGCCGATATGCTAGCTAGTATTGTTAGATGAATGCAATTGCTGGGATGCTCGGCATATCCTGCCAAAGATGCGTTCCTCGCGCCTCTTCACCAGTTCTCTCTACCATTTCTCTTCGGGGTTAGCTTTATACGCTGCGTAATCCTGATAGTTAAAAACGCTGATTTCCGTCTCATTTTCAACACCTAAATCCCACAAAGATTTCTCGTGTTGCACCAAGTTAGATTCGTCCTCGCAGTGCACAATATCTTTCTCGTCGTTCTCAAAGTTGATCACCAAGTTCATGGACTTGGACCCGTGAGCGTGCGTGTACACCTTCAACGTATCATACTTTACATTCCTGTAAGGCCTGAACGAGCCAGTCGTGTTAATGGTGTTGCGGATGATCTCTATCAATTGAGCTGGATTGGTGGCTTTCAAATTTATGGAGGGAATCACGTGATTCTTGACATTCCGATATGGGAAAGACTTGATTATGCGGATGGTAATGAGCGCATCGGATGCGGGCCGTACGTTCGAAGTCAAAGGCTCTTCGATATTAAATTCAGCCATTTGTGGTATCAAGTGTAAATTCTGGGGTAAATTTACCAAAAAATGTAGGTGCGAAGCATCTCAAGTTTGGAGGCACGGATTTGCGGTCACCACTCAAAGATTGAATCCCGATTCCATCCGGGTGACAAGCATGGACAAGTCGTAAATTTTGTCGTGGGCCCCCGCGAGCTTACTTTCGAGAGTTCTCGAAACCCTCTCAAATATGGCGTCAGAATCATCGCTATCATCCAGATGATAGTTTATTCCAAGCTCGTGGCTCTCAGAACGTGGTAAATACGTTCTCACTGGGATGAGACGAATAAACTCCAGAAGTTCCGGCCCACTTAATTGCAGGGGCAGCATCCACTTGGACAAAAGCTTCTTCACATCAGAAAATGTAAGATTGGCCTGATTGACTTCGTTTTTGACCTCGTCCCGAAACAAGAAAAAGAGCGACTCTTCTGGTGTTTGTGGGGTCAACGGGAGATCATAGAACGCTATCGAATCAGCGAGCACTCTCAAATCGGAGGTTGTGTGCTCCTGCTTGATCACCAGCTGATACTCTTGCGTTTTGTGTTTTAGAGTGAGGAGCGCTTCAAGACCGGATACATAATTCTGTGCAGCCTGTGAGGTGTTTTTGTTCGCCAGAGGAAGCGATTCCACCATGAATTTTATCAAAAGACCGATATCCCTAACATTGGTCTCGAAGATGACCTCGAGAAATGAGTCGATTTGGGCTGATAATTCACTTTCCCTCTTCAACAAAAGCAGTAGTTTCTCAAGCAACGACTCGAATGAAAGGGCTTTGAGCGGCTCGTATGAAGTCGGGATTCCAACGTTTTTTAACTCCAGATTTAAAGACTTCAGTAGATTTTGAAGCTCGGGGAAATCACTGTACACAATGGCAGGTTTCACATCTAATTTGAATCTGATGCTTTCGTCTAAAATGGCATTAATGCAGTTGACCGGCACCTTGATAGTCCCACACTCTTCCCGCTCGTTCAATTCATGTTGCAAACCCCTCGACTCATCGATGCGTGAACAAAAAAGGTCGATAGCCTTTTCTAAATTTGATGTAGCAAGAGAGCCGAGAGATTTCAAGCGCTCGTCCACTTTTGCGAGGTGCGTGTTGAGCTGATTGAGTAAGCGTAGCGACTTTGTGTCATACTTGTTTTTCAATTTCACAGCTCGAAGAATTGTTGAGAAAAAAGGGCTCAAATCACTTATGGTAGTTTCCAAGACATTGCGGCAGCCCAAGATGAGATCAACTGGAACATCTGTTTTGCGGACTTCGAAGAACATGTACCATTCAAGAACGTAGAACAAGATGCACTTTTCGTCCGGTACAAGTACATTGAAGTCGTCCGCAACCGCAAGATCAGGAATGCCCAATGATGAATCTGCTAGTGCTATGATTTGCTGAAGACCCGCGAGTCTCCTCCCGGCCTGTATCCTTTTGTAATCGACAAGTTTGGGCACGTAGAAATCCAAGATTGCTGCAAAAACTAGGTCCGGACGATTCTCCTGTTGAATGGACCAGTCCTTATTGAAGTTGTGCAATACAGGGAGTGCCTTAGACTTACCAACCACATTAAGCCAGTGTAATAAGATCGTCTTGATTTCACACAACGATTTGCTCTCGGATTTGAGGGCCACCATTTTCGCCAGCAGAAAAATGAAAAGCGACCATATGAGTCCCAAAATCAACTTTGTGTTGCCGCCGACAACATCTTCGGCGCTGATGTTGCACGTGTTCATCTGCAACACCAAGCGACAAAACTTAAGCACATCGTCGACGTTTTCCATTTTTTGCAACGTGAATTTAGGCTTAGTGTATAGTAGTGTAGGGCCATAAGAGACGGCTTTTGTCTCGTCGACTATTTTGTTAATTAACTCAACAAGGACGATTCCATCGCACAAATCCGTGGAAATATCGACAATTTCTCTTTTTGTCTTAGAAGCAACCCAGCGGGCCATGGTGCGTTGCTGTGATAGAACCCAAGGCTCGGTCATATTGGCAGATCTTAGCTAATGTTTTTATAGATGTATGCAATGTTCGTTTTGGAAGTTAGACGTGGAAATGAGATTCTTTGTGACCCTTTTTTTTATGCGTTGACGTGACGCCTGAAGGTGCAAGAAAGACGGCGGTTCTTGACAAAGACAGATTTTAGTGTGAGCGCGGTTGTAAATCCCAAGAATCGAAACTTTTATTCTTCTGAGCTTGCTTCACGTTTATGAATAAATTGTGTACTCAAATTGAACCAAAACGCCTATATTTTTGCTTGAATGAGAAATCTGGTAGGCGGCTAAGATGGGGCCACATCAGGGTTGAGACGCGTTAGTGAACAGTAAACTTTGTGCTGGATGCAAGGCGGGGGTTGCAACTAAATCCGGGCCGACAATATACAGATCTGGGGGCTGCACGCGCAGGATACTTACTCAGAGTCTCAAACGAAAACAAAACGTATATGAAACAACTCTAGATTATAGAAAACTTTAGAGATTTAATATAAAATCCGTTCAAGAATGATTATGCAATAACACATAGCTTGCGTCTTTTTTTCGAAAGTATCATCCACGTCTGGCAACATTTGAATGCAAAATTTCTTCAATGCCGGAGTCGTCGGATCTCAATTGAGGCTTAGACGTCTGACACCCAAGGCTTTGAGTCGCTCTCATACAAAGAGGATGATGGTTGATTGGCTTTTAAAGGAATCAAAGAAAAGAGGAAGCCCATAAATCTAGACAATCATGTCATTTCCGAAATGTCCACTTGAAATTGATGTAAATCTGGAGAACCACTTTTTTTAGTGATTCTCGGTAGGTTTCCCATGTCTCGTATTTGAGAGACATCTCATCTCCGTCGCGACGCGACGCATGCTAATGAGCCGCAAACTGCCCTTTTGGAACAAAATTCTCACTCAGGAAAGTGGAAGCAAAGACACACCATAAACAAGTTTAATTAGTTTCTTGAAGACAGATCAAGTGGGTAAATTAACCAGAAAAGTTTGTTTTGATTTGGCCAAATTAAGCCCTTTTACTATCATAGATGTAGGACACCTACTGGGTTAGTCCCTCTACTCACATGTCCTTGGCCCGTCCAACATGAGATGTCATATACTCATGTGCATTGGGGTACAGATCAGTAAACAGCTTTGATAATATCGGGAAAAGTTTTTACAGCCAGATCCCAGGTATGATCTGAATCGCGGTTGATTGTTTAATCGGGTTTTATTCTGTCGACCTAGTAGGGTGCTGAGTCCTGACACCCGGCCTAACCCCTCATCAGAGAAGGTCAAAGCAATTCTTGCGTAATCGATAAGAAATCCATCTCCAATACACTTCCGTCTCAGTCACAAATTTATTCATATTCGCATTCTATTATACACTATGATTATTATTAATCGGCCAGGGATTGCGGAGACTCTATCATTGCCTCGGCATCCAATTCCCCTGCATGACACTGCTCCTCTTTGCAAAAGCATGCATGAGACGCTGTCACGTTTAGCCTTCCAAGAAAGTGAAATCGATAAAAATCGATTTGCTTAACGAAAATTAGACATGATCCAAAACAACCAACACTTCACGTCATTTTACACCTCCCAATCTGCTGTGAGCACCCGATTAGGATCTCATGATCCCATGATCTCGTAATCTCACTCAAATCTTGAAAAAAGGGTGCGCGAGCGTCTCCTTTGCCGTGGGGCGCAATTGATGGTCGTAGGTCAACAACTTATCGATCAAATCCACAACCTCTTCCAGCACCAAATGCTTGTTGTCTTTGTTGACAAAAGAAGACCAAGGTTTGCGCGGATACTTGCCCAAGATCGAGTCATACTCATCACTCAACTTGATTCTGTACTTGTTCACGTACGCCATCAAATCCTTCGTTCCCAAAACTTTGGCAATCTGCACGAGCTGGTCATTATTCGAGTCGCCGCGGAAAAAGGGCTCTTTCTTGAATATAATCGCCGCAAGCATGCATCCAACCGACCATAAGTCAAGCGAGTAGTCGTACTGTTGTAGATTGATCAAAAGTTCCGGGCCCTTATGATATCTAGACGCCACACGCACGTTGTAGTCCATTCCAGCGTGGTAAAACTCGGCCAAACCCCAGTCGATGAGGCGCAATTTCTTGCTCTGTGGGTCAATCATGATATTCTGTGGTTTCACATCACGGTGCATGATCCCCATCGAGTGGGAGAAGTCCAAAGCGATAAGGAGCTGTGTGAAGTAATACTGGATGTCTGGAATCGTGAATTTTGCGTACAAAACGCGGAAATCAACGTTTTTCACCTGCTCAAAGATCAAAGCCGGAATCTTCGAGTTGGCGTCACGCACTATGTCCAAGAGCGCCACCACGTTGGGGCCTCCTGTGATATTCTTTAAGATTTTCACCTCACGGAAGATTTTCTTCATTTTCACAGGTTTCAACACCTTGATCACACAGGGCTCGTCGTTACGCACGTTCACGCCTTCGAACACCTCGGAGTACTTGCCCCTGCCGATTTTGCTCACAATCTCGTAGTTTCGAATACTACCCCATTCAATAGTGTGGGCCTCATAGTCCCAATATTCCTGTGGTTTCTGCTGATTCACATCCGCGTACACGCGCGCGACCGAGTATATGTTTGCTGTCATACCAGTGTAGTCTAGAGCCAAATTAGTGCTGATTGCGCCGCCAAAGTAGTGTTTTGGGTTGCGTGGCTAGCACGTTAAAATTTGAGACATCGCAGTACACTTGCCTCTCGCTGCGCGCGCGGGAGTGTATGGCACAAGCAAGAGCAGCGCAACGCCCAGAGATATATTGTATGAATTAGGCAATAATGTTAATGGATTGATCAGATCGAGATAACAACATTTTTAAAATAGGTGTATTTTATGAATTTGAAAGTATTTTCTGTTTCCACTTTTTTTCTTCATTTACTCTTTTATTTGTTTGAGTCTGGTTTTTTCGTGATACGGGACGCACCCTTGTCAGGGCTGCTTGGGCTACCTAGCTTGGGCCACCTGCCGTGGCACGGTGTTATCGAGATGAGCTTGCTTGAATCATACGGCAGGCAGGGATAGCGAAAAGAACACTATTTTGTATAAAAAAAAACAAAGGGCCTGTATACGCATGGCGTGTTGCCGGACTAATAATCGTTCTTGATTTCTTATTTTGAAATAAAGAATTGAATTTTTCAACCGGTCTTTTATTTTTTAGAAGTGACGCGTACTCACCACATCTCGAATTGGCACGTGTAGCCATCCGTGAGGTAGGTGCCGAGCAGTGAGAACCTTGAGGAATCACCATAAGACTATGTCTTTGAGAAAGAGGTTTTTACCTTTGAAATGACGTGAAATCGGGTTTTCTTTGAGTGAGACTTTTTTTTTTTTTTCATTTTGATTTTAGTAAAAAAAGCCAAGCGAGTCGTGATTGTAGCGTGTTGTCTATCTATTGGATGCTCGAGTCAATTTCATGGATTATTTACTGTATGACCCAACTTTATTTTGACCCGAAACGACAAAGTCGATAATGCCGAATATTTGGAGACCTAAAGCAGCTCGATAGATATGTAACACATTCAAATCAAGGAAATTTTCCGGCGTTATCACGATATCCACAATCGTTCCTGCATCGATATATCATTCTACTATCGGTGATGGATGTGCACGAGATATGTATAATGCCATTAGTCTTATATCTCGATAAGAGTCCAGTTGCCCGTCGAAAGGGCCGCCATACTTGATAGAAAGCCTAGTTATACTCTTCAAACATCTTTTTTTCCCTGCAAAATTCAAGCGATTTAGCTTACTGTTAGATGCCCACCACGAGCCTATCTCTACAGACCAAAACCGGTCTACTATCGGATATACAGATCTGGAGCGATGCGGCAACATCCCTACCAGCCATGGAATCCGATCTTTTTTTTGTTTCCGCCGTCAATCACCATAAAATCCCGCTCTTTTTGGTTTCTGGTGGGCCGTTTGATGTCTACACCGAGCATCAGGAAACCGAAAGCTACTTCTTTCACCAATTAGTATGCCAGAGCGAAAAAACCGGTGTTCTAGCCAAAAGTTTGACCGAAAATGCCGATTTGTATATCGTGTTCTATGTGGACAGAAGAAAGGGGCCCCGTATTCGATGCTACTACATTGACTTTTGTGTGCTACAGCAGGTGAATGAATTTCGAGAAAAATCCCTTATGATTCAAAACGAGGATATGTTTTTTGTTTCCAAAATACGAAGCGCTACCACCAAATCAGACACTAGCGTGTTTGACCGTGTGCTTGAGCTGAAGAATTCGAAGAAATTACCAAGCATGAATGCTCCTCCACCACCCGTAGCCGTTTCGCTGGCCTTAACGACAAGTCAACAAATCTCGCAGGCTGTGAATAGAGTTGTGCTTTCTGGGCTTCGGCTCCGAGGCCTTCTGACAAACCTGCTGTCATCATCAAACGACAAAATCGCAATTCGAGAGATCTACCAAATGACCAAAAAAGCAGCTTTATTTGCGCTACGAAAGTACACATACGAGTTCAATGAGGCAAATATTGCAGCTTCTTCGAAAAGAGGCGGCCTGGGAATTTCTTTGGCCGAAGTTCAGAGCATAGTCGAGTCCTTGCTACAGACATTTGTGGATATCGAGCCCTCTAGCTTCAGTGAAATAGAAGGGGCTTTACAAACGGGCGAACAACCATCACAAGACGGCAAATTAGGTACAGTATCAGGCAAGCATACGAACATTTAGATCCACTTATGTTCGATGGTCAAGAAAGTCTGGTTTTCACGAGCAAATCAGGCAGTATTCGTGTACGGTAAAACATTGATCTTTCTTGATGACAAGAAGTTTACGGCGTAATCATGTGTGTAGCCTTAAACTATTCTTGAGTTGACTTAGCTGGAATGGATCAAGCCAAAACAAAACAAGAAGTCTAGTTTTGGGTACTTGTAGGAGCCATAGCTGAAGAAAACGATATGTCCAATAATAATAATGGAATTTGGCACTCAGATTACACCCAAGCATGTTATACGCTTCTGCATACATAATACAAGTGGATAAAATTAACCGTGTCGTGTTTTCCTATGTACAGATTAAAGTTTGAGATCGGCTAGCCTTACAATCTTCGACTCGGCGTAATCCGAGTACGTTTTCGTTGACGCGGTTTCTAACTGCTCATCAAGCGTGCTTTTCTTGACCACAGCCTTGCGAGCGTTGGGCTTGCCCACGTGGTCCAACAACAACGAGCGGTCTTTGAGCAAATAGCCGCCCTTTTCCGGGTTGGAATAGTTGGCAATGTCTCTCTTATGGAGAGGACGTGCTTGTAAAGGCACCCTGCCCTTTTTCAAGAGAAAGTAGTCAGGCTTCACGTGAGCAAGCAAACCCAACTTGGTATGGTACACACTAGTAAACTCGTGACCGGTCTTGCGCACGGCGGCAACGGCTCTCTCCGTGGCCAGTGAAACTTCAACATTCAACGGCACATTATATCTCGAGCTGCCGTTCCCCAAAATCTTGACGCCATCTTTCAACGAGCCGGAAATGATGCCACACTCACGCATGACCCTGATCGTGAGCGTCTCACCCTCTTTCAAGGGAATCCTGCCCGTTTGCCAAAATTCCTGTATTCTGCGCAAACTGATCTCCACAAACACTTTTCTGTGGGGCCTTTTGAAACCCACAATGGGGAAAAGCTTATAGTATGGTGTCTGACCACCCTCTAGCCAGTGCGGCACGCTTCCTCTGGCCTTTTGGCCCTTTTGACCCCTTCCGGCGGTTTTTCCTTTTCCAGACGCAGGTCCTCTTCCTAGCCTTGTGTATGCCTTCACAGCACCATCAGCCGGGCGCAACAGGCCCAAATAGGACGCGTTTCTAGTCGCCTCAGAGAGCGCCGACACGCCGCCGAAAACGCTTTTGGTGTAGTTATATAAGCGCAACATTTGTGCTGGTGAAAAGGCAAGCTCAGCCATTTGACGTGAATCGCGGCCCGATAATTTTGATGCTATGCTAAGGGGTCGTGCGTAAACCAGAATTTAATACTGCAATACTCTGCCAAAAGAATATTATCCGTAAGGGACATAAATGGATTTCGACGTTTTCCTATAAATCTTTATTCTATGTGTATATTTATCTTTAAACATCAAGAAAACAGTGTCAACAAATTGACCATATGATATGGCTTGCGCTACTGTTTCTATATCTTCCTTTCAGTGCCGCGTTCATATAACAGGGCCATATTTCGCGAGCCAATTTTTGTGAGAGCTGCAAAAAGATGATTTTTCTTTATTGAGTTCTGAATCTTCGATATCTGATATCATGACAAAGAAATTACTCAGCAATTTTAGGTACCAGGCCAGATTTGTAGCGGCTCAGATTTTTCAACTAAACTATAGCTGCGGGAAAAGACTCCTTCGATAATGAGTCTGCCCAGATGTCACTGAGACAACAGAATAGCTAGCGGTAAATAACCTGATAGCAAGAGGACAATACTAAACCCAATATCATGCTGTCGCCATGCTTGTTATTCACCCGCGGCCCCTGAAAATGAGTAAGGTACTCAGTCAAGTACGACATCTTCAGTAAACAACAGAGAAAAATTCGTCAGCTTTGTTGGCTCGCATGTTTCTTTTTTTTTGTTGGTTGATACAATTAATTAAAGACCATGGAGCTTAAAATGAAAACATAGCTCCCCGCAAAACATGTATACAGAACCCTAGTTAGGGTCCCTACCATACTATAGTTGATAACTAAGTGTGGCAGCGTGATAAACTTGAGTAAGTTATCATCTACATAAATGATAAATACATTCATATGCCAGTTACGATTCTTATTCTTGTTTTTGCTTGATACATCTGATTAGGTTTTCATCGTCCTAAAAGCTGTACTTCCCCTATCTGCCTTTGCTATTTCTGTTAAAAAAGGGTCAGTAGTTCGGGCCCATCTGTTGGTTTGCGCCGTTTTCGATAGTACACTTTTTTGACAGAGCATCCTCAAGCCTTGCCAGCACATTTCAACACGACTTTTGAATAGCAACATTTTTTTTTACTGGTCAAGCACGAAGTATCACATAAATGTGATAGACCTGGAATTTTCTGAGTGAGGCTGAAATTGGGTTGTAGATTGAATTGGAAAGATTTCGGGGGTTCTCGCGCAGAAGTGGTGAAGAATGACCTCCTTTCACTGCCTATCGAGAGAAACTTAAGCACGAAGGTGTGCCTTCTGGCACGAGTACGTGTCATCGTAGTGAAGCATGCACGCGTGTGCATCCATTCACAAATCTTATAGTAACAAGTATTCCACAAACGGACAAAGACGCCCAGAAATCTACTTGTTTGAAGAAAGCGATTGTGAGGGATGGATCAACGATTCATAATCGAGCAGCATAACCAACTATTCAAAGTTAAAAAAAAAAAAAAATATCGAGAAAATCAAAATGAGATTGCAACACCGTAATTTCGCATATGGTCTCCCACTACACTACTCAGTACGGCTCTGCGAAGGTTAACTAACGTTGATCGGACGGGAAACAGTGCTTTCTTCGCGAAATGGTCGCAACCGAAAGTAGAGTTTTGAAATACAGCTATAAAAAGTCAAATAAAGAATAAGTTTAGACCCTAGTGGCCTCAAATCTCTAAAGTGCACTTTTAAAAGAAAAAAGGTAAACAAAATCGACAATGGGTCAGTATGGCCCGGGGATAGGAGACATCCATGCTAAACACAGGCTGTATACCTTATTCCACTCGTTTTTGCACAATTTTTGTTCGCCATCGATGCTAAGGTTTTCTTACCCCACCCGAACCTTTTGCTCCATGGCGCCTCTAGGTGAGGCGTTTCCAAACCTAGCTTTTTCATCCATTTTTTATCTAGAATTTGCAAGAGAGTTCTTAAGGCCTATTTCATCGTCCATGTAAATTATGTGTCGCTTTTTTATACTTGGGATGAAGTACTCTAACGAGAGCGTCCTATAATGTGATATATCTTTAAAAAAGAAGAGGATTGAACCACGATCGGGCATACGGCATCGGTGGTGTACAACGCACTAGAAAATAGACTCTGGGTGCCCACGTAACTTTGGAATTCTTTCTTTCAAGTATACTAAGTTTAGAAAATGTCATAAATTGCTGTACAAGTTTAAAGATCAATAACTTTTCGAGGCCAGACTCATTTTTGTTACGAGAGTCGCGTTTTAGCGGGACGACGAGATAACTTGAATTATTGTTAGAATCTTTTATCCGGCCAGGTAGTCTATTAACTAGGTTTCGCTCATCGAGCCAGCATTCTGAAAAAGAACAAAAAAACCTAATAAAGTTCAGAGATTGGCATCACGCTTCTTTTGCTTCTGTCGATTGATGTTCAATCATTTCCATAAGCAAGAACTTTTAGCCAAGAGGATGATGAACAGCTTTGTGTCTTTTGTTTTTCTTGTGATTATCGCATTTTCTTTTTCTTCGAGACCCTCGGCCTTGAATTGGTTCTTTGGAATCTTCAGAATGTTGATTGTCTTTCAGTTTGGAGTTTTGAATAGGTCCGGAGGGTTTGTGGTTTAGATTCGGCTTACTCCGTGGGCTAACTTGCGACAGAAAATGTTTTTTAATTGACATTTTGAGTCCCGCAAATCCTGTTCGGATTCGAGCTACCATGGCTTCGATATCGGTATGAGTCTTTGTCAACACACTGATGTTCTCGGATAAAAGAGTCTTCAAATCTGTGAGATTTGTTTCGAAATGCCACGTCGGGTTTGCGCTGAGAATGACGTTGAAAATGTATCCGTTGGTTCGCACATTGTTTCTCCTTTGAGCCTCAGAACGTGTGAATGACACATTGATACGATTCATGACATCTGTATGTAGTAGGGAAAGGTTGGATAACTGAATCAAAATCCTTGAAATGCCACGGGAATATTCAGTTTCAAGCTTTGTGAGATCGTATCGAGTTTTAGTAAAAATTTTGCTCATATTGATAAGTGAACATTCGAAAGTTTTTGTCCTTCGAGGCAAGTAGACATCTTCGCCGATACAGTTGTTTTGCAAACGCTCTGCAAGGTCCAAGAGATCTTTTGCCGTTTCTGAGCCTAGAACCACAATTTTTTCCTGAAAGTTTTTGATCTCGAGCATAGCTTGAACTATTGACTCGAGATATGCATCGGCGTTTGGAATGATTCTATAGCACGACTCCCGAAATTCACTGAGATAGCTAGCAGTTGTATCAGTGCTTTCCAATCGTAGTCTGTTTTCATTGCTCGACGAGGCATTATTAGCAACAATCGGGCCCTTTGTTTCCAAATCTCGAAAGCCGTTTTGGCCCGATACGAACTCCAGTTGGGGCTTATGGTGTTTTATTTTGTCGCCAATACCCAGTTTGGGAAGGCAGTCTGTGCCAAACAACAGCTTGCTTTCTTTGATTTTGAGAAGAAAGTTCTCTGTTTTTGCCCATAGAGGCACACTCACGTGAAATTGTTGTTCACACATCTCTTTCAGACGCAATGCGTCGAGAATCATGGACTCTAGAGTATTATTTTTCTCAACAGCTTCATCAGCATCGCAGTTATTTTGCGATTTCGACCTTCTATCTCCGCTTGTGCACTTCTTAGAAGTACACTTCAGATGAGAGTGAAGATTCTTCATTGGGTGTTGCGAATTGCGCTTTTTTCTGATCTCATGCCCCTTTTTGCCATTGCATCCATTTGTCAGAAATTTAACTCCAGAGTTGAGTTTATGGCTTGATTGATTTTCTTGTGTTGCAGTTCTCGAAATTACCAAACGTTCACCATGAGGTTCCATTCTTGACAAGATCTCGAGGCCATCTTGATCCAGAACTTTCCCATCAAGCAGATCACTTTCGAGGATGGTAAATGAGGTCATAGGTGATGCAGAAGTCACAAATTTCAATTTCAGTCCCATTGTCAATTTCGTCGAGGAGTGTTTCTTTGACAAACTGTTTTTGCGTGAGTCGTGAGTCGGGCCCTCGGGCGCCTGAACCGCACGAGTATAGCACTCCTTATTGAAAAGAGCGAAAAAGTCCTTGTAGATGGAGCCATCAGAATCCGAGTCATAATCAGCCCAATTCCTTCGTGTTCTGGTGCATGGATTATAAGTATGATAGAGAATTCTGGGTTTTGTTTCGGCTCTCTCATAGGCAACACGTGTTTGATGTGTTGTTGCATTCTCTTGTACCAAGCGCCCCGTTGTATCATCTCCTGAAGTAAATTGACGGGCTATAGTTCCTTGTATAGGACAGTGAGGACTTTCAGAGGCTTTTCTTATATCTTCTAGATTCGATACATGGAAGTTGACTTGATCAACAGTTTGATTTGTTTCCGAATGATTCTCTATCTCGCAATCAGCTCCTGGCAGCGCAGAGCTGGTAACAAGTATCACTGGATCTGATCTCATTTTTGTCTTTGCCCGATTTTCAGTGACTTGCAGTGAACTCACTTCGGGTTTATAGCTCATTGCAACGTCAATGTTTAAGTCTTCTGCAAAGTTCAAGTCAGACTGGGTGCTGGATGAGTTGTGATGAGATGAAGTGGCAATCGAGGCACTTTTACTCTGGCGTAAATGGGAATTAGATTCCGAAATTCCTGAAATTTCTTCAACTTCATCATTTGCATAATTCAGCAGTGCAAAGTCTAAATAGGCCATAACCGGAGAGCCGTTTCCGATACTTTCGGACATAAGATGTCCATTCTCTTCAATTGGATTGCTGCCAGAACAAGGCCCATCATCACTATAGTGTTCAAATGACCGCGCAGATGACTCAGTCACCTCAATACTCTCAGTTTCCAATTCACTCAGAAAGGTCATAAAATTTTCAAAAGAGACATTGACGGGGCCAAAGTAAGGCATGAAACTAGAATTCATGTCAGAAAACTCTTCGTCGCTCAAAGTCAATGGAAAGCTCGCCACAAATGGAACTCCAGATCTGAAACCATCCAACAGCCTCTGCAATGGCCCGTCTGAATTTTGGTCTAGTCTAGTGATATCTCCGTGGGGATCCTCCAAAACCAACGATGAGTAAATGTCAGAACTGTCCTGGCACGTAGCCCACGAATTGTATTCTTCATCATCTTGAATACTTGCAATTTCAGTCTCAATCATTGGTGTACTTTCAAGTATTGGTGTACTTTCAATCTCACTAGATCGTTCGGTATAGGGAAACTCTCCTATGACAAAAGGTGATGGAGGTATGTTACAGTGAACAATGGCTTCCACTGTAAGAGGAACCCCATTACGGATGTATCTTTCAATATCATTATCAGCATTGTCATAGTCAAACTGCCGAGTTGAAAGCCTTTTGGCGACACGTTTGGATTTCATGTAAGTCTTTTTGGAGAAGGTTTGCATCCTGGACACGAAAAATGCAATGGACTTTTTTTGACGCCTGACCATGCTGGTGAAATAGATGCGAAACGAGCTCCCAGAAGGGCAAGGTTCGAGACTTAGCGTTTGTCTTGCTATTCTGTACCTTCGAGAGAATCGTAACAAGTCTGAATGTGTCTCTTGCGCAATGGAGCGAAGCAAGAACTTAATGATATTTCGTGCAAGAAGAAGATTCCGTAGATCTGTGGGAAACCGAGGCTCGTCTCGTGAAGTGTCCTGAACATCTGTTTGCAAAGATGAGAGGCTAGCACTGGACCAAGTGGGGGAACTTATGTATATTGTTTCTCTCTCTGGATCCGAGAGAGGATCTTGTGCTCTTTCGGTCTCCGGCGCGGACTCAGGGCTATGAGAGGTAACGAAAATCACTTCGTTACTCTGATTATCGGGAAATAAAGAGTTGCCGTTTGAGCTTTTAAGGGTGTGAAATAGTTTCTGCTTTATTATATCTCCCAAATTTCTCCGTGAACGATTTCCATCAATAAAAGATGCCTCCTGCTGCGGGGAAAAGCTGTTTAAGCGTGAACTATTCTCATCATCGCGTGATAAATATCCCAGTGAATGATTCCAAAGTTTTTTTAAAAGGCGTTTTCCCAGTGGTAAACTATTGAATGAGCTTTTCGATAGCTTTAGCCGAGAAGTTTCAGAGTAGAGAGATGTCATTATAGGATAGCGGCAAACGCTCCTCAAACCAATCGAGTATGACAATGAAACTGTAAAGCCCGTACTTTCAAAAGATCTTTGAATCAAGCTAATTTGAAAGGAGTTGAAAGCCAAAAGCAGTGTTAACTTTTTTTTTTTTTTTTTCGCAAGCTGCGTTTGTGCAAAGTCATAGGAACTATTTGACCCAGAGCTAAGCCAAGAGTCCACTTCAGCGCGCAGTTGCAAAACAAAGCACGACTCCTCTTTTTCTTGGCCACGTGTGTTTCAATTTTTGTTTTCTGTTCTTTTTTGCTATATTTTTCTTTTTTCTCAATACGTTTGATAAAAAGCGAGAGGCCCGATTTCCCTTACTTGGCAGAGAGCCCTAGCCAGCTTTGCTACCGTGTACTGAGGTTGGTTAGTTGGCGCGGCAGCGCATGTGATTTGGATGTTGATAATGGCCCGAACGGCTATACTTTGTCGAATTGCCGTTGCAACTATAGAGACAAGAGATATAATAATTTAAGCTCACTTGGAATCCCTTGCCGCGTTCGAAAATTTGTCTTGGCAGTTTTCACAAAGCAATTCAAATTGTTTTCTATGTTTTTCGATGATGCCTCGACCGGCACCAACGTGTGTTAAATGAGCATTAAACCTTCGCGCCCTATTTGCTGCCGCCAATAATCACTAGAGGTTCATTGTTTCAGCTCATAATGCTTCTTCTCTAACGGCTCGTTTTAAGTGTTTCAAAATTTGATGTTTTCGTGTATCGTTATCTTGCACAATTAGATGTAGGGGATATTTCATCATTCGTATCATTTCTTTGAATGAAGGTTTCGTGGGCAAGGAAGGATATCTTTCGTTGTTTTTTATTTGACGTTGTCTGAGACATCCATCTCTTCAGCCTTTTGAATGCTCACCGTCCGCATGGCACTTGCGAAAAAAACTCGCGCCACCGTTTTGAAAATAACAGTCTTACGAATTGGCTCAAGAAAAAAAAATGGTTCAATTGCAGCTGCAATTGGTTCACCTTGCTCTTCTGAAAGGGATTACATAGAACTGATTGCGCGAGAATCATGTGAGATTTATTTTCAAGATTTTTTTTGCAGCCAAATTTCGCAAGGTACTGTATACAATAAATTATCCGAGAACAATATAAATTTCTCAGCCTGTTAGACCAATTTTTCGCACATCAAAGCCTTTATGGCCAAGTTGGTAAGGCACCTCACTAGTAATGAGGAGATCGTCAGTTCGAATCTGGCTGAAGGCAATTTTTTTCCTGGTATCAAATCAAATATTTTTTTTTATTTTAATTTTTCAAGAATAAAACTATACGAATTCTAACGTACTAAAATGTAAAAGAAACTATGGTGGAGGAATATTCGTCGTCCGAATTACTTGGGGCCCTCCAAAGGGTTGGTCTTCTCGTTCACCTCAGAGTGTGACTTCTCACTGGCCACTTCGGAAGTGGTTTCAGGGGTCTCTTTGATGGTTTCATCCTCAAAACGTTGACCTTCAGGCTTGTTTGGGTGCTTCCTGTGAGGACCCTTTGGTCCTTCCTCACTATTTCTCATGTCCTTACCGTGAGGCCACTTTCCCTTGAATTCATCGGCAACCTCGCTTTCGTCGTTACTCTCATCTCCACTTTCGTCAGTAAACTCTTCGTGCGTCTCTGGCCTGTGGTGCTTACCTTTTGCACCCTTTGGGCCCTTGCGACCTTTAGGATGAGGCTTTCCATGGTGCATACCGAACTCAGGGAATGGAGGAGGGCCATGGGGGTCGTCAAGAGATCTGAAACCAGCATGGTCAGCGATATCATTAGGGTGGTCTCTTCCACCAGAAAATTCAATTTCAAAGTGCGGCTTGTAGTCTGGTTTGAAGTCTGGTCTAAAGCCCTTGGGTCCATGACTAAATTCACCATGATGACCGAATTCACCAGCGTGACCAAATAATCTTGGCCTGTCTTCGCCTCTGTGTATGCCCTCTGCACTAAACTCATGTTGCATGTGGGGACCTCCATGACGGGCTATGTCGTGAGGACGATGTGCGCCTTCTCTCATTGCATTGAACTCATAGCCTCTGCCCATATTGAAAAGAAGAAACCCGCCGCAGGCGGCAGCAGAGCCAATTAATACCTTGTGCATAATCCCCTTCTTATGGGGCTTGCGGTGTTTACCCTCATAAAAAAAGGGATCATCTGGATGTGGCTTCCTACCATGATGTGGCGGCGGTGGCGGAGGGGGCATACTTCCAGCGCGGGAAAACTCGTGCGGATTTCCAAAATATTGTTCATGGTATCCGTAAGGCCCATAGTGACCTGGTGGTGGTCTGGGCTGGGACTCCCTTGCGTGAGGGGATGGATACATTGGTGGAGTCGACTCACTGGGCGTGGAAGGCTCGGAATAGTATTCTCTTTTCTCGTTTTCAGAAGCTTGAGGATACATTGATAAGTTATAAGAGAAATAAAATAGTTCAGATCTGGTAGTCCCGAGGGCAGGGCCGGGTTTATATCTCTCGGCATTTGAAAACTGCATGATCATGCATGCGGACATGCGAGCGGAAGCCGGCGTCATGCGCATCGCATTTCCTTTTGCACAGGTCAAACCCCGAACTGACCGCCAAAGATCAAAGTTTCCGGGTTCAAATTAACGCGTACAGAGAACAGTCATCCAGGAGGCCTTAATCCAGGTAGTAGGCCATTGAAGAATTAAGAGCGTATGCGCAAATCAACTGTTAATACAGCGCCCAGATAATGATGATGATGGTGATGCCCGAACCATGAATCCTCACACACGCTACAAAGCCAGCAGTTCTGGGGAGCAAGTTTGTGCGGCAAAAGGGGTGCCGATGCCGATTGGTTGCTGACGCGCATATTGTGGTGACAAGGCTTTGAATACATAACCTTGATTTGGCTATATGCAAGGCTACATGATGTTCAAACGCCGGTATGCAGGTCGACAGCAGGAGATGACGCGAAGCAAACCCCGATGGCGTGAGCCGAGTTCACGGTCGGTGCTGCCATTGGCTGAAGCATAACTCGAACGCAAGATATTTGCGCAATCTACGACAGGGAGGAGAAATGCACAGATTTTTTCAAACCTTATTCCAAAGGCGCAGCATCTTGTCCGAACCTCGCAGCGTAGAGCCCTAGTGCCTTGATGGGGAACAAGAATTTGTAGGTGGGGTACTCAATAGCACAGCTGTGATTGAATACCCCTTCCACGTCTTCAAATTTCCATTCTCCTTCAAGCGATTGTCTCTGAATGATCAATTTTATGCCTCGATCGATTGGGGTCCGATCGGGATACCCGCCCAAGATTAACGCAATGACCGCCCAGGCCGTTTGCACCACTAGAGACTGACCGCTTGGCACATATGTGTGAGTTTCACATGCTTTCATTGACTCGCTCCATCCCCCATCAAGTTCTTGCTTGGCTACAAGAAAATCAAGACCCTTTTTCACAACTTCGGAATTATCATAGACTTTCCCGACAGACTCGAGCGCCTCCACCGCAAACATCGCTGCGTATGTGTAACATACACCCCAGGAACCGTACCAGGAACCATCAAATTTGTCCTGAGCGTTTTCAATGTAAGCGATCGCAATATCAATCGCATGCAGAATTTCTTCGGGCTTATAGTCAGGGTAGTATTTGGAGAAATAGAGTAGTCCAAAAACCGATGAGTCCGTACATTCAACGTACGGGTATTCCACCATGATCTGATTAAACACTTCCGCGGGCGACAACCACTCCATCAAGGGCGAGGCGCGTATTTTCTCGTATGCCGAGAACGAACCGTACTCAAAGGAACCGGTATCTTGGATGAAAAGAATTCTGTCCACCGCGTCCTCCAAATTCTGCCTCGCGATTTTGTCTGATATTTGTGGCCCCAAATATTCGTCGTTTTCCACCATGATGATCGCTTTCATCGCCTCTGCAGTACAGTCACTGACGGTATACCCCTGAGTTTTGGTACTGAATGGCCACGCACCCTTTCTCTTGTCTCTGTATGAGCCCTCCACACACTCCTCGGTAAATTGGGACCTTCTCAAAAACCAGTAGCCTTTCAAAATCATATCGTGGTACTTCAGGTGTCGTGATAAGCCAGCCATTATCAAGTATTGGCACATAAACGCCACGTCCCACACTTGAACGCCGTTTGTTCCCATGACAGTTAAGCCCTGGGGCCCGTGAAACACAACATCATCTTTTTTCTGCAAAAACCCAGCAAAAGCCGCCGAGTCGGGGCCTTCTTCCAAATACGTGACCACCATGTTGAACGCAAAGCTGACAGGCGCTATGCACAAGTACTCTGTGTTCTGGCACTCCTTTTTGATGAGATCGTAGACTGTTCTGTTGGTCTTATTAAGGAGCCACTTGGGGCGCACGTACTTCTCGTATTTCGCGATGCACCAGTTCAACAGGTCCAACACTCTCGTGTGCGGGTAGTAGAGATCGACTCCACACACGGTGTTTCTGTGGAGCGAGAAATCGATCGATTCGTAAGGTAACTGGCGCGGAAGGTAGATTTCCGACCTGATTTCCTCTAAAAGCGGATCCACCGCACACGTGCTTCTGTTAGCACTCAAGTATGCTAGCGGCAAGTATATTGCACGAGTGTGGACCCACCAGCGGGCCGGGTGGATCGATAAAGAGTAAGGAAGAAGCCACATTTCCGGCGGGGCAGGATTGACGCCCTCCCAGCCATAAAGATTCAAAAGCGAGAGCCACGCTTTGCCCCAATGTGGATTTCCAAGCGCACCGCCCAATTTATGAAGCGTTTTGCGTGCTTTCTGGCACACAGCATGGTCGCTTGGCAAGCCCAAAAGACGTAAAACAACGTAGTTTATAGTGGTGCCGAAACAGGTTGATTTGTCTACCGAATGCAAGCCCCAGCCGCCATCAACCGGGTGGGCCGTGTTCACTATATACCGGATCATTTCGTGTTTCTTAACATCTGGAATGTCTGTTTTGGTGAAGTACGATGCAAACACATACCCAACAGTCATAAACATGGGTCCCTTATATTGGCAGGCAAAGATGCCACATTCTTCTTGGATGTGGGCCAAGAATTCTGCGCCCTTCATGGCCGATTCCATGGCGGTATTTATCTCTTTTTCCGGCGCTGGTTTCTCGAAATCGGCCATTCCCAAAAGATACTTTGTCGTGTTCGATTGCGGCTCGAGCTGACTCTCGGTTTCCGAAAGATAATGCCATGTTTCTCTTCCAAGCTCATCCGTGCGAAGCCGCCACCGTGTCTTATCCGAGGGAGGTATCCCGATTGTATCTGAATAGTACATCATGGCCGCTAAATGGGGCCTTATTGTCTTTTCTGGTGGGTAAATTTTGGATTATGAGCGAAAGACAAAGGCTCGTATAAGGCGCGTTTCTCCGCACATGGCGAGACTTTTCGCGTGGCTTAGAAAAAGTAGCGTTGATGATATTTGACCAAGGATAGAGCTATTCCCACTTGGAATTACTGCCAAAAGACAAGCGAGATATTTCTACTTAATATGAGATTTCTAGAATCTTCATGAACTCATCAGTGTGTTATGCTGGCCGCCAATATCTGTTAGAGCTTATAGTAGGGTGTTTTTTCGCACATGCAATCTATACCATCCTAGCAGCACAACATTCGACAAATATTCTAGGCATTTGGCTCGAGCGAAGATTTTTGAATGAAGTCTTTTTGCTTTTACGAATTGCTTTAGCAATTGCCGGACTGTGCATAAGCAGTGTGCCTGATCTTCACTTTTTCGTTTACATGACCTGGCTCACGATACGCATGGCAGCAAAGAATGCGATTTGCGTCAGTTTAGACAAGAATTATGTTAATGCGTCTCGCTGAATCACCTAGAGCTATACTAAAACAGGGAGCTTTGATATTAGAAAAACTTGGTGGTGGATACCACGAAGAAACCATGTTCTTCCGAGTGGTTCTCCTGCACATGACCGCTCGTTACCTAGCCGTAGCCAGGGTACTAGCATTCCCCCAACTTGTATTGGAGTTGACTTTTTGCAACAACAGCCTGAACCCGAGATCCTAAGACCATCACTTTATATTGGTATAAACCAACCGCCTGAACCCACGTGACGTCTTCTTCTCCACAGCCCAGTCTAAGGTCTTCATGATCCTAGTCACGTGACAAGCCCTTGCAGCCATCGAGCGCACCGCACCGCGCACCGCGCACGACTTGAACTCATCGACAGAAAAAACCTATAAGCCAGATCTCTGCGCCAAAATCCCATTCGAAGCAGATCCAGAACGCTCTCAAAAACCTGACAAAAATGGCAAAGAGAAAGTTGGCTGAACAGGACGACGTTTCCGATGCTGAGTCTCAACTGGCACAAGTGCCAGAGCACACTGCTACAGAAATTCAACTGGAAAAATCGCTTGCAGACTTGAATTCTGAGCTGGAGAGTGATGCCGCCGAGCTGGAAGACGAAAGTGGCGAGGAAAATGTCGAAAAAGGCGATGGAATTGCAGCCCCTGCTGGACCGGTCATTCACGGCCGCCCCACGAAGAAACAGCGCAAACAAATCACGGCACAGGAGGTGCAGATGGCGCGAGAGACCGCCGAGTTATTCAAACTGAATATATTCAAGCTTCAGATCGACGAGCTCATGAGCGAGGTCAAGATCAAAGAGCTGAATGTTGCAAAGATTGAAAAGGTGCTCCACCGGCTCCATGATTGTATTTCTCAGGTGCCTGCCGCCACCAATTTGACGCTTTCTGAGGCTGAGCGCGCCATCAATGGCAAAAAAGTGGCAATTGCGTTCCCCGATCCAAAACCACAAAAGGTCAACTACAAATTCGGCTACTTGCCGCCGGCAGACGTGTCCCTAGTCGGCTCGTTCGGGTTGAAGACGGGCATTGCCCAGGCCAATGGATCTGCCATTGATATCTCCTTGACCATGCCTTCAGAGTTGTTCCTGCCTAAGGATTACTTGAACTACCGTGCTTTATACAAACGCAGCTTTTATCTCTCATACTTGGCCGACCAGCTCATTCCCATCACGAAGAAAAACGGGCTCCCCGTCAAGATCTCCTACACTTACTTAAACGACGACGTATTATGCCCCGTTTTGACGCTCGAGAGCATCCATACCGACAACGAGGCCGATTTATCGTTCCACAAAACCAAGTTTTCGATCAATTTGATTGTGGCGCTCCCGTTCGGCGTGTTTGACGCCAAAAAATTGTTGCCCGATAGAAACTGCATCCGCGTCCAGAGTGATGCCGACGAGCTCCCGCCGACTCCGTACTACAATTCGGCTGTCTTGTCGCTCACAACCTACGATTATTATTTGAAGTTTCTTTACGCAAACAAAAAAGCCGCGGACGCATTCAAGGACGCCTGCACGTTGGGCCGCTTATGGTTACAGCAGCGTGAGTTCGGTTCTGCGATTTCCAAGGGTGGTTTTGGCCACTTTGAGTTCGCTATTTTGTTGGGCGCGTTGTTGTCTGGTGGTGGCACCAACGGCAATAAGATTTTGTTGCACGGGTTTTCCTCTTATCAGCTCTTCAAAGGTGCCATAAAGTACCTCGCCACAATGGACTTGAGGACGGGGTACCTTTCGTTTTCCAGTCTGATTGGTGATGGTGCGTCGTGCAAATTCAACCCTGACGCAGGCTTCAACACTCCCACCCTCTTCGATAAAACAGTGAAGTTGAACATACTTTGGAAAATGACCAATGCATCCTACCAGGATTTGCGCCAGACCGCAGCAAACACATTGACGCTTTTGAACGACGTTGTGTTTGACCGTTTCGACGCCATATTGCTCCAGAAAGTGCGCCTGGACTCGTTGAAATACGATTTGCTCTATTCGCTCGAAGTGCCCGACGAAGTGGAGGAATCTTTCGGCGCGTTGGAGAAAATCACCTTCATTACCCTCGACAACTATATTAAACACAAGCTCCATTCGATTCTCAGGATCGCCTTGGGCGAGCGCGTGTCGAGCTTGACCATCACAAACAAAAAGACCACCAGCACGTTCCCGCTTGCAAAGAGAAAACCTTCCTCGCAACACAGCAAACTGTACACCATTGGCGTCCAGCTCAACCCAGATGAGTGCGACAAATTGGTGACCAAGGGCCCCAACGACGGCGACGATGTGGAAGTGGCCAAGTTCCGGGCGTTTTGGGGCGCGAAAAGCTCTTTGAGAAAGTTCAAAGACGGTACAATCCAGCACTGTGTGGTGTGGACTCTCGAGCGCGCCGAGCCGCTTGTTTCTCAGATCATCAGGTACTGCTTGGGCACCCACTTCCACGGGTCTGCATCAAGCATTTTGCATTCAACCACTTCTTTCTTCAACCAGAGATTGCCCGCGCCACTGACCGCTCCTTCGGGATCTCAAAGCATCACTTCCACGGCCAACTACACCCTGGTTAAGACTTCGTTCGACAATCTTAGTAAAGTCATGTACAACTTGGAGTTACCCTTGGGAATCAAGTCGATGATGCCGGCAGGCTCCGCGTTCCGCACCACGACTTTGTTGCAACCGGTTCCCTTTGCAGTAGGAAACCCAGACTTCTGGTGCGATGCCGTTCTCCAGTTCGAGACTTCCAACAGGTGGCCCGACGAGATTGCTGCGATGGAAAAGACCAAATCGGCGTTCTTGTTGAGAATCAGCAGTGTCATGAACAAGGAGTCGACCTACAGGACGTTCATCACGCGGGACGATTCCATCCCGTTCAACAACGACGTGACTCTCCTTAACGTCTTGACGCCTGACGGGTTTGGGTTCAGATTCAGGGTTCTCTCCGAAAGAGATGAGGTTCTTTATTTGAGAGCTGTGAGAAACTCTGATACCAAGAAGGCTTTGGTGCAAGACGTCTACTTCAAATTCAACCAGAAATATCTCGGCTCGATCAAGCACACGCGAACCATCGGGATCCTTTCAAGTGGTTTCCCATACTATTCGCCAACCGTCAGATTATTCAAGCAATGGTTGGATGCACACACGCTATTATCCCATTTCACGGAAGAGCTTGTGGAGCTCATTGCATTGAAACCATTCGTGGATCCTGCACCATTCACCGTTCCAAATTCCGTTGAAAAGGGATTCCTACAGATTCTCAATTTCGTTGCTCACTGGAATTGGAAGGAAGACCCATTGATTTTGGACTTGGTTAAGCGCTCTGATGATGCTGATGATCTCGACAACAAGTTGAGCGAGAAATTGACCGCACTGGCCTATCAGGTTGTACGTGGAAACTTCGACAAAATCAGGGCAAGCGATCCGTCGGGCGTGAAAACGCAATTCTTTGTAGGCACACGTGACGACCCCTCCGGAATCCTATGGTCCAGCAACGTCACGCTTCCAATTGCTAGCAGACTAACCGCCCTTGCGCGTGCAGCCACCCAATTGACGCAGGAACAAGGCATCAATGAACGCACGTTGGACTTGCTTTTCACACCTGCCTTGAATGATTTTGATTTCGTCATCAAGATGAAGGGCAACGACGCTTCAAAGCTGACGGGCATTTCAAAGGCAAGCGAATATAAAAACTTGAGCTATCAGACATATTTCCCCGATGACCTCACTTCTAGAAGCGATTTGACACAGGTCTTGGCTGATTTATTGAACAAAAAGTTCGGAAGTGCCATCATTTTCTCCACGAGGAAATGTGCTGCTGCATTCAGCGACCCAGGTAATATGATATGTGGAGTGTTTGTGCCCTCTGCCACAACAAAGAAAAAGTTCCGTGTGTCTTTGGGCGTGGACGTGAAGCCTACAGGAGATGGCGATGATGTCGTGATCAACAAGGAGACGATCATGGACCAAATCAAGCTTTTGGGTGGAGATGCAATCAAAGCTATCAAGTTTCGCAAGTGAGATTTTTTAATGTAAAATAGCCATATAATAGAATAGACACAGGAGCGTGTATGTTGGTTCGGGCAGAGCCCTTGGCAGCCACATGCCTGCAAGAATGTTTCACTTAGAGGATCCTCGGCGAGTCTTAAATTGGTGTGGTTGTTCATTCACATAAAGTAGCTGGATTGCGTGGGCTTATACGATGTAGACGTCATCAACATTTTCAAGGTCCATACCAGAAATTACAGACTCTGTTCATTCAATTCTAGCCCTTGTTATTCATGCCAATTTTTGCTAATTAATGCCTGTTTGTCCCACCCTTTTTTACTTCTTTGATAAGAGCAATGAGACTGTGTTTAGCCTGCGAGGTGCTCAAAACTCAATATTCTCATCTACATGCCATAAACTCGCTCACCCAACAGAAGTGATGAACCTCCTAGATCCATTCTCGGTGGGGTTTTGCCACAAGTTGTTCAAATCATATGTAAGCATTGCCTATAAGAAAAAAAAAAAAAGATATAATTTGGTCTGAAATGCTTCACCGTTGATCTTCATTCATTAAATACGGTGCATTACAAGATGAGAGTGAGCTGCAAATGGGTGCAAAAGTGTGAGGCAAACGTGAAAAAAAAAACTACTACCTGTGTCACGGGGTTGTTGTCTCAGGATCTTGGTTAGGTTAGTTGCAAGCCAAAAAATCCAGCCGATACAGGAAGCGTGTTTTAATCCTTTTGCCGTAATTATGATGTTGAGAAAAATTGAAGGATACAGAGTTGAGAGAAGATAAAGATAATAAAGACAAACGAAAGAACAGAACTGCAACCGAGAGTGAGAAAGTAAACGAGAATAAAATTCATGACTGGACAAAGTCAAAAATCAGACGCGTGAAGAAACTGAGACGAATACCAATCAAACTCTCGCTGTGTGGTTACTGAGTACAGTAAGACCTGTTTATGAGGACCACATACATTGAACAGAGATAGATTTAGTATCCCGGTTATCTTCTTCGAAAACGTATCTTTAACTAAAAAGCAATCTCTCGTGCTGTTTTTGAAAAATATTGCCAGCTTATTTCTTTAACGAAGATCCTTAAAAACGGGTCTTACTGTAGTATGTGTTCTCCCGCATGGTATAATTGCACCAAAGGTTGAACCAAAGAAAAAGGCAGCCAGACAGTCACCTAATTTTTCCAAATATTAACTCATCACTCATAGTTCCCCAGTCCCAACCCCAAATCATATCAAAATTAAATATAGAAGGAGGGAATTCCTGTTTTTGATCACCCATCAGACTCTCATAAATGGAGCAGCGCGCCATGTGCACGCTAATATTACCACCTATCAACCCACCACGCGTTTACTGAGGAAAATACGAAATCCCCCATTGTTTTATCAATGCCGGATCTGTTTACCAGCCTGCGGTACCCAAATGTTGAGCAGACCCTCAGCAACAATGCGGCACAGCTATATAAACAAAAACGGCAATTTCTCGCGGATTTGCGTACGCTCATGAACACACTGGTGGCGGTGCTCGTCGGCATATTATACCTCCGGGACGTGTCGATATTTTTGTTAATTCTTCGAGTTTCTTTCCAATTCGCGCTAGGCAGCCCATTTTCGGGACAGTTACGATATGTGCTTACGGAAGAGGCTCGAAAAGAACAACATTGGTTTTTCATCTGCACTATATTCATAGTTAACTCGATTTCGGCGCTTAGTCACGTGTACTACGGCCTGTATAGCGCCAGCAGGGCCGTCGACGGGCAACTACATGGTCTGTGGAGCGTGCAATTCATTGGCGAGCGGCTCCCTCGCGGCAGGCTTGAATTGCTTGTGTTCGACTCCCTAATATGTGGCGTGCAGATTCTATACTTCTGTCTTATGTGCACAACCGACGATCTGGAGGTGTTGAGCGGTGGGGTATCAGATGCTAGCTTGAATGATGACTCAATTCTGCTGGATTTGGTTTCAGACGGCTATGACGGCCACGTGTTTCTCTTGACGTTGGATGTATGGGCAAGCGTAAGTAACCTGCTACGGATCGAAAGACGCCAGAGGGATGCTGATGAGCCTGCAGCATTGGCCTCGATAAGAGAACGAGCACTTCAAGGATTATACGTATGATGAGTTTTTTTTTTTTTTTTGTTTTTGAAAAAAAGGGGGCCTTGTCAAAGGTTTTTGCATCTTAATTTGCTGCCGCGTTTCCTGGTGAGGCGGCTAACTGGGTCACCCAACAACCCACAAATTTGTCCTTCGAAGAGAATTGAGAGTTCAAGACTTGAAAATTTTGGCAACTGAAGTTCTTATGGAATTGCTATCAAGCAGCGAGTCTGCTCTTCTGGCCTAATTTCCCTGGCTGCTCTTCTCTGCAACATTGAGTGAGCGCACATGAACAATCATGAATCACAACCGATCAAAGAGGAAACATGGGTAAAAAAAAAAAAAGAAAACTCATTCAACAAGAAAAGCATTGCTCAGAAGATTCCTAAATTTGACAGTTTGCTGACCATGTTCGGCCTGTTTACTTTTACCATTGGACGCTACCGGGGCCTCAGCTCACTCACACCCGTGCACCGCAAAAAGATTCGATGCGAGATGAGAAAAAAATCACTTTCACGAAATCGTAACCGATCAGATAAAGCCAATTTTCGAGCATGTCAGATATTGCCGGCATTGAATACAACCGTGTGACGAACACAACGACCACGGATTTCCCCGGCCATTCTGGCGAGGACCACGCGTGGGATATGGAGAAGTTCAAGGCGGAATTTGACGTCAAGATCTCTCATGTGGCCGAACGCTCAGCCAACTTCGACATGATTAATGTCGATACCTCGGTGGCCAATGCGTTCCGCCGAATCATGCTCGCGGAGGTCCCTTCGGTCGCGGCAGAAACCGTCTACGTCTTCAACAACACGTCTGTTATCCAAGACGAGGTATTGGCACATAGAATCGGGCTTATCCCATTGAACGTCGACCCAGACGCGTTGGTGTGGGTAGACCCTGCCGTGGATGAGAAGGAGCGCTACAACGACACAAACACCATTGTGATGTCTCTCGACGTGAGCTGCTCGAAGAACCCGCACGCCCCAGAGGGAGCCACCGACCCCAAAGTGCTTTACAGAAACTCGTCCGTTTACGCGCGAGACCTCAAGTTCGAGCCGCAGGGCCGCCAGGCAGAGCTCTTCAAAGACCAGCCTGTGGCTCCCTGTGATCCTGACATCTTGCTTGCCAAGTTACGCCCGGGCCAAGAGATCTCCTTGCGTGTGCACTGCATATTGGGCATAGGTTCTGACCACGCCAAGTTCTCGCCCGTGTCCACCGCTTCGTATAGATTGATGCCCGTGATTGACATCCAGCGGCCTATTGTGGGCGAGCAGGCGAAACGATTCCAGAAATGTTTCCCTTCTGGTGTCATTGGCATTGATGAGAACGACGCGGCTTACGTCGCCGACGCACGCAAGGATACCGTGCTGAGAGAAGTGTTGCGTCACGAGGAGTTCAATGGTTTGGTGAAACTCGGCAGAAAGAAAAACCATTTTATTTTCAACGTGGAGTCCACGGGTGCCATGCCCCCAACAGAAATCTTCCTCAAGTCTGTGCGCGTGTTGAAGAACAAGGTGGACTATTTGAGAAACTGCCCCATCGGCCAGTAGTTGCCGCCGACGGCTCCGGGCTGGCCGTCGTGCCCGGTGTAGATGTATATTAGACGAAAAACTGCATGATATGGATTCCGGCCACAGGGGGTCATGTAGATATCTTTCTCTCCAACGCGCCGTAATTGGTGGTGATAGAGATTAGAGGATAATTGAGCTTTGTCGATTTCTTTTGCATGTTTGGGTACTGATGCCTTTGCTGAAGTGTTTATGGTGATTTTGAGCTAAAATTCCGTCAATTTCAGCGGGAAAATAGACTCAACAACAGCTCTCGGAGTACGGCCCTTATTTCCTGCTATGGTGAAGAAAACAGTTGCAACAGAAGACCCCATCCGTTCCTTTCTATTTTTTTCTTTTTGTTTTCTCTCCTTCCTTAGAAATACAAGGCACTATCCTAACCACCGATGCAAATAAAAAATCAGAAAGATTTCAGCTTGCGTGATTGTAGAATTCACCAAAATATAAGTATGAAAGACAGTAGCGTGGTCGTTTCACAGTGCAATTGATGAATTCCAGCCATCTGACATTTCCTGGTTTTTGCGCCCTAAACTGCTTGCCAGCAAAAAGTACGAAATGAATCCTTTTTTCATTCCCTGGGTACTCACTGACTATGATGTTTTTGATGAACCTCACCGGCACCATGTCTCAAGTTGTTAGGCTATTGGCAGCCGGAACCGATATTGACTATGTATTCTATGAGCTGGCTGCAACCCACACAGCACAAGTTCTGGTTGGCAGTATTGATCCAGATCCTTCTATTTTGCTGTCATCCTTCATGAACGTTTCAGACACGGAGTATTTATCCTCAAATGCAACTTTTGCGAAACCGTCAATTTGGCGCAATTCGACTATAGGCAATGCGCCAATTGTCAATAATAGCACTATCCTTGATTCTGGTGAAGCCAATTTAAATTCAGCACGGCACGAATCTGCCGTGGAGAAGTTTTACAGCCATTTGCAGTCTTTTGTGTTTGAATCATCCTTTGACGTTTCCGGTTTTGAGGAAGACTACACTTATCTTCAGAGAGAGTTTTCATGCATCAGCAAACACTTGAGAAGTAGAAAAACACAAACGAAAATTTACGCCCGAGTCCGCTTCTGCAGGTCTTTGTTCCAACAAATGATAAATTTGGCAAGACTCAATAAATACTCGACTACATCAAGACTTCCAGATGCTCATTTGCTCTATAAAGTGACAGAAATACATGTGCTTGCGTTTGCAATGTGCAATTCTCTAGGTGAGCCGGACGTGAGCATTGTGAATTTTGAAAATAAAGTCATGGATCTCACAACAGGCCTTCGTTTCTGGGGACAAAAGTATAACAATTTGAAAAACACGGCAATCAAATTAGCACGTTTATTCCGGAATCGTGTGCACGCGGCAGAAAACACGCTCGCTCATTTGAGTGACCACATTTCTTTTGAACCGAGGGATTTATGAGCCGAAAATCGATTTGATCAGAAAATTGTGAATTTTGTAAGTGCAAGTTTTGGCAAATGCAGTTCTGGGCCAATCAGGGCAGTGGGGGGCTATCGGTAAGTTTTGGTATTATCTTATGGTTTTTCAGCAGACATCAAGCAATAAGGCGGGACTAGTCAATTGTCCATACCAAAGTAAAGGTAATGAAAGAAACCGGCGAGCAAGCTAAATCTGAGGCGAAATAAATTATTAATTATCACTCTCTTAAAATAAAACGCACAGTGTCCTTTTGTAGAGCATGTACAATAATATAGCGATAGCAGCAAGTGGGCAAAACACGAGATTCTCTCTACCCCTTCCTTGCCCCGGCAAAAGCATGTTCCGCTGGTCTCCATTCAATATATACGCTATACGAGTTGCTTGCGCGAGCCCTTGAAGAACAACTGCACGATCGTGATCTGCAAGCCGGCCATGCCCACCATCAACAACACCTCCAAGATCGAGAAGTAGTAGATCCGCGACTCCGTCGACCGCACGGTCGCCTGGTTCCTGTTGTTACGCGTTTTGTAGTACTGCAACTGTCTCTTCAAGTCCTCCAACTGGACATCGATTTGTGCCGCCGTATCCTTCATCGCCTCCACGTGAGCCATGGGCTTTGAGTTCAGCTGCTCAGGCATCTTGGCGCGGAACGCGTTTGCCGCGTCGCCGTCGTATTTGATCTCGAAATCAATCACCTTGTCGGCGAACGTCGACATTTCGTTCAGGAAGCAGAACTCGTATTCGCCTGCATGTTTCGCCGTGATGACAAAGTCGCCTTGTCTTTCCTTCGATTTGGCCACAAGAACATTGCCAAGCGGGTCCTTGACCGAGTAGTCGACGTCGAACGAGCCGCCCTGTTGCACGGCAAAATAGTATGACACCTGGGTGTTGGGCTTCTCCGTGAAGATATAGAAACACGACAGTTCTTTCGCGGGCAAGCTGAACGTCAATGCAGACGCTGCGATCGAGTGTACGAGCGCAAGCAACGCCAACAATGAGAAAAACATCGGTGGTTTGTTTATGTCAGTTTGGATGGAATAGAATATGATCTGGCGGGTGCTTTTTCGTGGTGGTGCGCGCGTGAGAACCGACGCGGGTCCGTGTGCTGGGTCACGTGACGCTTTGGCTACCGTGTTTGATGATTTTACAATTCAGGCCTCGCCTTTATGGATAGAAAGCTCTAGGTAAGGATTGGACACGTGTTTTTTTGCTTTTTTTTTGCTTTTTTGCGCTTTGTACATTTGATTTACATGCTGATACTCTTTTTGTGCTTGAAAGATATTACTAATAAGAGATTAGCCAGAACTGCACACGTAGCTTTACATAAAAACAAGATCTCCATTAAGACCTAAGACCACCCCTCGTCAGCTTCGTATACAAGACTAGAAATTTTGAGTTATCGGTCACATGATTTCATTTGGGCTAGAGTTATTAATCCAGGGTTTGAGTGACTGCTGAAAAGCGCCTTTCTGTCTTCTTGTCTTGCTTGATTGCATTTATTTAGAGCTCCTCGCGTCACTAGTATCTGTACAAGACTATAACCTGAGTGAGTGTAAAGTTCATTTTGAATGGCGCATGGGTCATTCCGGAGTGCATGCTCTTCCAAGCTGATTGGATTGTTTCATTTTTGCTTCTTTAGAAATACGTGAATCTTGAACTAAAAAGGCGACTGATGCTTGAAACATTGTCACCAGGTAAGCAGTCAATGCCACCCACATGTCTTTCCTCAAGCTTTCCAATACGGTCTGTATGATCGAAAATACACTTTTTTTCTCTTTGGATCCACTATTGGATCATGTCACCAAATATCACGGCTGTTTCCATCTCCAGTCCTTTTTTCGCCTTTCCTACTCCTGTCCAACTTCAATTTCTATAGATTTCAGGTTGACTTAAAGACATGGCTTTATCATTAGACAAGCACGTGTACACAATTTGCAATAGCCCTGTCTCCAAAGCTTCGTTTTGCCCTTGAACCTTTCGTTTCCGTCAGTCTCTACAAATAACATAAATATCCTTGTTATCCCATTCTATATACATTTGTTTACACTGTGTAGACCATACGGCCCAGCTTGTCAAAGGCCACGGCCCTGTCCTTCTTTCTGTCTCTTCTGGAGGCACCATAACGGTAGCCAACGTTTCCAGAAGTGGCCATGGTAAATCTGAATTGAGCCTTGTCGCCCTTCTTCTGCTGGCCGACAAGCACCTTATTCGTAGCCACCTGTTGTTCGCCAACCTCCTTCACCTCGGTCAAATGGTCCAATACCGTTTGTGCAGGCTCGAGATCGAAGATTTTGGACGCGTCCACGGGCCCAAAGGGCTCCGACTCGGATATGGTCAAAAACCGCTGGTGCAACGTTTTCGAAGGCGTGGGGATTTCAGTGAGGTTTTCGGCTGACTTAGATGGGCTGAATAGCGGGAACATCTTTTTCATGACGCCCGAGAACTTCTCGAGGTTTTCATTAATCATGTTCTAGTTTGTTAGTAAGCGTGATTTTTTTTTTGGGCTGTAATTAAGTGTTTCTTTGATGGTTGATTCAGTAACAAAGCAATTTTTAACCATGTGGGTGTCTTCAAGACTAATCATAAAGGATCATCATATCAGAGCCAAACAAAGAAACGGGGGAATAGATCTCCCTGAAAAATTTCAAGAAAATTGAAAAAAAAAATCGAACATACCTTTTCTCTCCATGATCTTTCGATCGCCTGCAACCTCACAATTGCCTCCACGCGAGACAACTTAAGGCCATATTTGTGAGCGAGTTCCTGTGCCAGCGTCTGGTCCTGCGTGGCTTCGAGATAGATTTTCTCCTTTAAACTGTCCGATACAATCAGACCCGTTTTGGTATGTGTGTTGTGTGGAAATGGGTGCAAAGAAGGGTCTCTTTTACCATCCAGTCTCTCGTACGAGGCTTGTCCTGCACCCAAGTCCACCGGGTTGCCGTCGGGCACAATGTAGTTGGGCTTGTGGTCCTGTGGCGGGTAATAGTACTTGTTTCTGTGGTAATCGCCCCTGATATTCTGAGGCCCGAGCCACGCCTTCATGTGCCGGCGGAAAAAACCCGAGTGGTCCTTTTTTGGGTGTGAAAGTGGTGCCAACTCGGCACGGTAACGAGGATACTCCGGCCGTCTTCTGGCGTGCCTGATACTTTGTAAGGGCACTACCAGTCTAGGGCCAGAGACAATTGATGACCGTGGGAACATCGTGGGTGTGCTAAAATTATGTACAAGAAAGGAATAGAGAAAGAATGTTATGTAATTGGGTGAGTAGAAAATTTTTGGTTGATTTTTTTGCGCTTCCCGGATCTCACCAAAATGTCGCGCACCGGTGGACAACACTGGCTGGAAAATGTCGCTTGTCTCCAGGTAAAACAAATGTCGCAGATCGAATTTTGGAATAAGGGCTGCACCAAATTGCAGAGGAAAATACCTATTTCTCTCCAAGTGAAGCAACGGCTGAACGCCCAATTGCGCTAGTTTTATTGCTAATTTTTTGCAGTTTGATATGATTGTGGAAGGGGTTTTCATGCTCATGAAAAATTGAAGCTTTTTCAGACGCTCACTGGAGTCTTGGAACCGTCTGGCTATAGAACATTATGCCTTCCACTAATGCATGTCACAACCCCCACAAAAGAACTTCTTTTCAATCTGTCCTACTTGATTAGTATAACGAAGAAACCAGCTTTCGCCAATGACTACGGAGACAGGTTTACTGATGGAAAAATCTCTCATATGGATGCCCTCAGAAACCTCTACTAGACATCGAATGAGGTACGAGTGGAGCAACGACTGATCTAAATTTGAACACGCTTTAACAATTCGGAAAAAACTCTTGAACAATCAAATAAATCCAATAATCTAAAATGACCGGAATAATGCTATAGGTCCGCCATGTTTTCTGTCTCACTAATAGTCTTGTGACAGTAGAGGATAGCTTATGGGTGCAAATTCTCTGGTGCAGCTGGGACAATCCCAGAGCAGACAACACTTCGAATTCCGATTCTGAATAAAAACTTAAGATAAAATGAATGAAAGTATCTGATATGGTAAATTCATAAATACATCCAAAAAAATAAACTTTCTCGCCATTTTGACCTCCCTTTCTGCTTTGTCGATGTATATCTGTTTATTAGTGCACTGCAAGCGACATCGACGCGACACGTTCGCGCGAGCTGCCTTTAAGCTTCAAGCACGCATCAGAGCCAGATCGGAGCTTTTGATCGGCGCCAAATACTATAAACGCACACTGTATTACGCGTGTTTTATACCATTTTCACCATAAAAAATAATTTTGACAAAGCTTATTTTCATTGGAACATAATCAGCATATGGATTCGATTGGTCCAACGTTTAAAAATCTCCGGGGCCGCAGTCTCACGGCAAGCACAGCGCCGCAGACAGCCACGTCTGCGATGCTTGATGAAAAGATAGCACAATTCGAAGCAGAGCTCTCGCGGAAGAGGCCCGTGTCTACGGATGACCCATTTTTTGAGCTGGCGCCCGTGTCTACAGATGACCCATTTTTTGAGCTGGCGGCGAAATCCGCTCGCACGGGCGAATGTGGCGATGCGCTGGGCCAATATGCGTCTGTCAATATGCTGCTGAATGCTCAGTTTATCAAAGACCAGAATTTGCGGTCATCAGCGTCACGCGAACGCACACCCACGGCAGAGCATATTGCGGATCACAACTCCACCGGGGTAAGTCTCGATAAAACTGCGAGTAGAGTTGCGCGGGCAGGGGAGACGGCGGCAAATGATGGCGATAGGGGTTTGGAAGAGCATGACAGCGACAAAACAGCGTCTGAGCAAAATGAAGTTGTACCTGAAGAGGAGGATGATGTGGCGCTCGAAGTACTTGAGGAAATGCATAAGTTGGAAGAGAGCTTCCCCATCTTGGCCGAGCGTTATAGGCTCATTGATAAGATCGGAGAGGGAACATTCTCAACCGTGTACAAGGCTGAGGCAATCGATGGCGCGGTAATGCTTGGCTCGCAACTTTGGAAGTCGCCGCCTCTAAAGCGCACCGTGGCGGCGAAACTGAAGCGGGAGAAAAAGAAGAAGAACCCGCTCGTGGCGTTAAAACAAATTTACGTGACCTCGTCTCCCATTAGGATCCATAACGAGCTCAATCTTCTCTTCATGTTGAGTGGCAACTCTCATGTGGCGCCGTTGCTCGACATTTTGCGTCACCAAGACCAAGTTCTCGCAGTATTGCCATATTATCAGCACGCCGATTTCCGTGACTTTTATAGGGATATTCCCGTAAAAGGCATCAAGAACTACATGTGGGAGATGTTACAGGGTTTGGAGTTCATGCATAGTAAAGGCATCATACATCGTGATTTGAAGCCTACAAATTTTCTATATGATCCGTTCAAGGGCAAAGGCGTATTGGTCGATTTCGGATTAGCAGAGAAAATGATGCCACAATCGTCATCGTCAAGCTCGTCCAACGGGTGCCCCTGCCTCTTGAAGGACAGGTCGGGTGTGAGCAAAGCGCATCTGAAACGTCTTAACATCAAAGCTGCTTATCCCAAAGTTGACCAGCGGCCACCGAGAAGGGCAAATAGAGCTGGTACAAGGGGATTTAGGGCCCCCGAAGTGCTCTTGAAGTGCACAAATCAGTCTACAAAGGTCGACGTCTGGTCTGCGGGTATAATTGGATTGTCCTTGATAGCGAGGAAGTTCCCATTATTCAACTCTCCAGATGATATAGATGCGTTGATGGAAATTATTCTAATATTTGGGGTGGACAAATTGGTGAAGTGTGCAGAATTGCATGGATGCGGCCTCGAGTTGAATGCGCCTAGTGTGCAGATGTCTTCGTTTAACGGTAACCTCATTAAGTTTTTGGTCACCGTTTTGTCATACGAGGATGAGAATGAGTGTTTTCCCCCGGATAGCGTGATCTACGACACATTAAAATTTCTCGACAGGGAAACCAACACGCTTGTGAAACCTTTGCTCGACACAGAAAGCGCTACCGCGGAGTCTTACGCTGATCATTGTAGACTCGTTGAAGAATACAGTGACCTCAAGCATTTGTTGCAGTTGCTCTACGGGTGTTTGGCTGTGGATGCAAACAAACGACTCAGCGCCAGCCTGCTTTTGAAAATGCCGTTTTTTCAGGAGTTGACCGTTCACGAGGACGACGATGTGTTGCTTTGAGGCGTGGAGATGTATTGGACGGGCTCGGGCTGAAGGGAGGAGATCGACTGGTTTTGTGTTTCGAGACCTTCTCAGACCTTAGCCAAGGCTGTCGCTTCTAGGCAGCCCGTTCGATCATCGTGGGGTATATTGATTAAGGTATAAATACAGGTTTTGCTATGAGTAGTTTGTCGCGAGACTGTCGGTACTGGAAGACAGCTCGGACCGACCTCTTTTCTTGGACACGACCATCTGCCCCGAAGCATAGTCCATTGCGCATGCATCATGGTTGGCAAAATTGTCAAGACTCGCCGGAAACATGGCCCTGTTCCATTTCCGATTTAGCTCGGTTATTAGCTTGTTTTGTTGAAGAAGTGTTTGCTCCGTCGGCGGCAGTGGCAATGTCGAGGGCACAGTTTGCAAAGATGAGGAAGATCCCTGTGGTGGAGACGGCGACCTCCATGTCGGGTTGCATGATGTGACAGAGGAGCTAGATGTGCTTAAATACGGAGGTTCAGCTGCCGCATTGGGTATGTGGATGCGTGGGTTGCCACGGCTGGGCGCTGGCTGAGTAAGAAAGTGACTTGGCGAGCGAATCTCATGGCCGGCAGGATAAGATGCTGTGGTGGAAGCGTGGCTGGCTAAGAGCTCGAGTTGAATGTCTTTCAGTAGAAGCAACTTCTTCTTCAAGAACATCAGCTGCGTCATGGACGACAGGCGCACTTTCTTGGCTGTAGGGGTCACAGGCAGCCTTGCAGCTGGGGGTAAGACCTCATGGTCCAAAGGATTGAATACGGAGTTATGCGGCTCGACCGCGGCAGAAAGCGGCGACGGCATCGGTTCCTCGGAACTTGCAACCGGCGCCTTAGGCTTCACGTAGCTGTCGTACTTGAACTTGAAGTTATTCTTGAAACTGAGAAGAAAATCGGGCTTATGCACTTTATCACTCAGCCGGCGCCGGCGCCATGCAGATGTGCGTGTGACCACGTGCTCGGGTTCAGACGAGTCTTCATCGGAAAAAATGGCACATGCGCTTCTGCGTTTTGTCCGAGAAGTCCTATTGGTTACCGGGTAAGAGTCCTTTGTCGATTCTAGTGGAGACCCTACGCCTAACAGGGCTAGGCTCAGGCTGCTGTTGTTTCGCGCCGGCTTCACGAAAAAATCGTCCACAGAGACTATTGAGTTGCGCGGCGACTCCAGGCTCACTATCGACATACTTCGGTGGTGGTCTGGCTGCGTGGAACCGACCGAGTTCATGGACGATGAACGCTGTTTCTGGTGTGGAGTAGGCGTTAATGTAGGCCTGAGCACAACAGGACTCACCGACCGGCTCGACATGTCTGAGGGGCTTTTCAACGTTTCCAGGAACGCACGGGTGCTCATTTTATGCTTCTATGTGAAAATCAGCGTGTTTTTTATTGCTTCAAGTCAAAGTGATGAAACCAATATGAAGAAGCCACAGTGAATTAACAGACACAATTTGCAGCAGAGAGATATGGAATAATGTGCTTCTATCACGTTGAGCCACCTTCTTGGTTATAAAACTTGATTCTGGTTCAAAAAAGGATTTCAGCGATATCTCGTCTGTTCGTTGCGTTCGCCAGTTCTTTTGGCGATGAGACGTTTATGGTATCCAAAAGTTAAAACAGCTGGGCGCAGCCAGTAAGCGGAATCTGAAACGGAGAAAGAGGGCTTCGCGTGGCAAGATTTGGAACCGATAATTCAGTTATGTGTTTGTCTATGGGCGAGATTCGAGCAAAAAGCTTTTTTTTTCTGAAAAGCAGCGGCTGTGATGGAAATATACGAACCTCAGGAATTATAAATCTGGCGACAGATACATGATTCTTAGCCTTGCCAACGATATGCCTGCACACGGCCGAGATGAGGGCCCATCCCCGCGTCGGTTGCGCGAAACTGGTGCTTCAGGCGCGTTATCTTTTACCCACAGGCTTGAATAGACAATAGGAAAATATGTCATTCATTTTTTTTTTCTGAGTGGTGAAATATTTTGCTTTATTAGCAAGGGTTAGTATGAAAAGCTTCGATTCCCAGTTGTATTCGAACAGACTATCTGTGTATCAAGATTTGTCGCTTTTCTGGTTCTTTAGAACGCCTATTTTCGCCCTTTCAGGCCTCGCTAATTCACGCCAGTCGCGCTGTCAGATCTGGCTCCGAGATCTAGCCGTTACTTTAGATAGACATTGATAGCAAAGGCATTGCATCGAGAATTTGAAAAATTTTTGCTGATAAGTTTACGGCTCTAGCGATCGTCAAGTTGATTTTTTAAAAAAATTGGAATTACTTTCCTGATCCTACACTACGAATTTTTTTTACGCTACTGGCGCCTGCAAATGTGTCTTAAAAAATAGGCCTTTAGTTGGCATCAGACGTAGAGGAATCTTCAGGTCAAATTTGCCCCATGGAACTTTGGAGGATAGACTGACGACAAAAACTGATATGCGGATGCTCAAATATATTTCAGTTTTCGCTTCCAGATTGTTTCAATCATTTCTCCTCAATATCTGGTCATAACAGTGTTTTTCCCAGACCACTCCACTTCGGGGGCTTAGCCCACTGAGTTAAGCATTCTTCCATACATACCGCTGTGCCACCCAAGTCCTTGGTAATAATCAGTGCCGCTGTGTCAAGTTTCGAAGGCCTTTCAATGTGTACGATTTCGCCGAATAGCCCAGCTTTCGACGGGCCCACATTAGAAGTTTAGTAAATAACGCTTTTATATTTTAGGGGTTTTTTTCGGTATGGTACGGCGAGTTTTACCTTTTTGTTTTCACGGATGTGACAACCAAAGTGGGTTCAGTGGACCAAGACTCAGGCTATTGATGAGTGATCATCAGAAACCAGGGTATTTGGAATTTGAAGTGTCGCCGGATCTGAAATCACACAGCTGCCATTCTTTGGCAGTCATCCACGTGAGTTCCAGCTCAGAGTAATTCTGAATCCTTGCACAAATTATTTTTTTAAAGATATATCACATTATAGGACGCTCTCGTGAAACTATTTCATAGCTCCTCATATGAGATCGCATCCTGAAGCCTCAAATGCTAACCTATAGTAGACCATTACGACGGTTGAAAACAATGCTGACTCTCAAAGCAAGCAAATTCCCGCTTAACGTTTCTAGAGCATCAAAACTTGATTAATAGCTGTCCCTGGCCACACAGGCCGGGGTGCTGAATGGTAATCGAGTATCTGACTTGCCCCAATATTTTGTATTCTACAGTGGGCGCTATTCACATTTGAAATCTTCAGTCTTTTGGAATCGGAAGAGAAAAGTAGCTAGCTTCGGATAGGTTACTGACTTTTACCAGCAATGTTTTGCCATCGGGCATTTAATGATTCATTATGCAGGTCAATGCTATGTGCACATGCTGTATAGGTCTTACGCACCGATATTTGGGAAAATTGGTTGTATAGTGTAGTGGTTATCACTTTCGGTTTTGATCCGAACAACCCCGGTTCGAATCCGGGTACGACCTTCTTTTTTTGTGCGAAGCTTTGTTTTTACCTGCAGGCACTGGTTTTTTTCTAACCGAATTAAGTGCGATGAGCATCGATAGAGGGCTCCATATACCTCCTAATCCTCCCATAAATGATCAGAACAGTGTACGTATAATGAAATCCATAGTGATCGATGAAATGTGAATTATTGAAAACAAGAATCTTAAGTTTGAATATCTATTAACTCGCCAGAAAACCCAAAAACGCCCGTTCCAAAAGAGCGTTGGCCAAGAAAGAAGCCAAATTGGTGGAAAACACTAAGCAAGCATTGTTTGTGGCCGGTTCCACCGGAAACAGATTCTTACACGATGCCATGGTGGACTTGATGGCTTTGAAGAAACCTGATGCCAAGCAGTTCTCGAAAAAAAACGAAATCAGACCCTTTGAAGATGCTTCTGCATTGGAGTTCTTTTCCGAGAAAAACGACTGCTCGCTCATGGTATTTTCCACGCACAATAAAAAGAGGCCCAACACGTTGATATTCTCGCGTTTCTTCAACCACAAGGTCTACGATATGATCGAAATGTCCGTGCAAAGCGACCCTAAGCTTTTCAAAGATTTCCGCAAAGTCACTTTCCCCGTTGGCTTGAAGCCCATGTTCACATTCAATGGTCCTGCATTCGACAGCCACCCAGTGTTCCAGCAGATCAAATCGTATTTCATGGACTTCTACCGCGGTGACGAGACGGACTTGCAGGATGTGGCCGGGTTGCAGTATATCATTGCGTTGTCCACAGGCGAGATCGAAGACCCTAACTCGCTGGCACTTCCTCTATTGCATTTCAGAGTGTACAAGTTGAAGTCGTTCCGCAGCGGGCAGAAGATTCCTCGCGTGGAAGTGGACGAAATCGGGCCTCGTTTTGACTTCAAGATTGGCCGCAGAATCACTCCTGCCCCAGAAGTCGAGAAGGATGCGCTCACGAAACCTAAACAGTTGCAGGCTAAGGTCAAGAAGAACGTCTCCACGGATTTCATGGGCGATAAGGTCGCCAAGATTCACGTGGGTGACCAGGACTTGAGCAAGATGCAGACGAGAAAAATGAAGGGGTTGAAGGCAAAATACGACCAAGTCGACGATGCTGAGTTTGATGAGGAAGACTATGGCGAGGAGGAGCCAGAACAGAAGAAACAGAAACTCTAGAAGCTGCGCTTTTTTGGGGAGATATAACCTTGATTTGAATAAATCTTGAATAAATTTTGAATAAATAACGAAGTCTACTTTTGGCGAGTGTAGCGTAGCTGCAAAAAAGTTTTGATAGTCTTGAGATGCTTGTTGTTGCTTGACTGGGGTGAGAAATTTACACTCAAGAGCAGCTCTAATGCGGGTGTCTCCATAGTGGTCAATAAATAAACAAAAATGAACTGACGTCAGTCATATTATGGTTTGATAGCATGGCACCGACCAATTAGCCGTGTGGATTAGATTACAGAAACATTGTGCCTCACGTTGTGTCTGCTGATACCGGTGTAGAGTATGAGATAGAGCATAAGAAGGATGTCTTTTTTGTCAGTTCCGCACGATGCTCACGCCTGATAGGTTTAAACTTTTTTGCCGGAACTCGTGTAGGTGCTTGCTTCTTGAAAGGCTCAAAAATCCTTTACAGTTCTGTTTCCCAGCTTCATAGTCTCTATAATAGGTTCTGGGGGGACATAACAATATCGGCCCAAGGCATGGGTCCATCATCACAATGATAGCATGTGGCCATGCAAGATGTGGGGCAATGTAGAGTATCAGCAAAATAAGGATTTACATAAAAGCAAGACTCGACTGGGTTTCACTGTAAAAAGTTTATTGGTGGCTCATGCACGATTGTTCAGTTGATCATTGCATTGTATTGACATTGTATTGAAATTAAATTGACGAGTCGCTGCGAAATGGCTGCAGGGCCCAGGTATGGTGAGCCATCTTTCTGAAGGACCTGGGCGAAATGATAGTTTGGCAATTTTTACAGAAAAACAATTCATCAAAAAAGAGTTTCAGATATGTGAAATCATATTGAAAGTGATACCTCGAGTGAATATTTCATCTTTGTCCAAAGCATGTGAATCTCATAAGCTGGGTGTTCTGTGGTGAGCGCAAGCTAAGTAGGCACTCGGAAAGACGTACCCAACTGTCCTTACCGGTTCCGTGAAAAAAACCGTTTACTTCCTTTTTCTTGCCCTCATTATCTTCGAAAAAAACTACAAAATGTGACAGTCTGTAAATCGGGCCAGAATATGTATGTACATATAATCTCACCCAAAGCCGGTGGCCAGCAGAGGGCCCGGTCAGACGAAGACTACGGGCAAGAGTCGGTGCTCTCATACCAGTACACATCATTTTCAAGAAATGCTAAAATAGTGCAAGTCTAAACTTTAACAAAAGTTCCCTGAGTACAAACCATTTAAACAAATATATATTTTCACATTATTTAATCAGCTCTCAATTCACACCCACTCTATCTTGTCTCAAGTGAATCCGGGCCTGCGCATTGACGTCTACTCTAGAGTCTACCGCGAATCGTCTCAGCCATTTATTGCAAAACACTCGATAGCATCTATTTTGCACCAAAAACACCCAGGAAAACTGCACGCGAACATGCTGAAGCCTGCTGGTCTTTTCAAGGCGCGTAAGCTTGGCACCGAAAGTGACGTCCAGCTGACACAACAGAGTTTTCTCGCGGATTCCACGACGGAAACGGGCCTGGCATCGCTCGCTGCTAGCCCAAGCACTGGAGGCGCCACAGAACTCACGAAAAACGACAAGTATTGTGTGTCTCGGCTCCCTGCGTTGCCGCCCGTACTCAGCAACGACCCTGGAGTGGGCCAGGCTGGCTTTTTGAACGGATACACCGATAACGCCACGCGCTGTGCGTTGGCCGTGAGCGATTCCGCAATCAATGTATGGCCATACGCCTCTACCGACGACACGCCCATCACGTTTGAGTTCCCCCTTCCCCAGGGCGCCGGGAGTGAGGCCATGCCGTTGGCAATTCTCACGCGGCCCACGCCGGGCACGACACTCGACCCAGGGCTCTGCATTGTCCATTCGACAACGGGTCACGTGACTTTCTATGAAAGCGTTCAGTATGCGCCAGCGCTCGGCATGATCAACAGTTCTCGCATTGAAACCCACATCGGGATCCTGGCCGCGCAGGGCGAGTACATTACGCTCGCAGAAAACGTGGAGCCCGCGGGAATCGCCGTGGCGACGTCGTGGAAAAGAGTGGTTTTGATCGTGTTGCGAGACTACAAAGGTGCAGCCCAATTGCAAACGCTCGAGCTCACCAAGCCGCCGCTGCGGTTATTTTCAGGCTGGCTTGGCGGCGCCCGCGAAGAGCTCGATGGCGAGATCGTGCTGATCAAAGTGGGCCAGGTATCACAGCATGGTTCTATGCAGGACATTATCGTCCAGGATGCAAGCGGTACCTTCAAGAAGTTCCAGTACCAGTTATCTGCGAGTGGTACACCTTATATTGGGAGACACGTGTTGCTGTACAAACTCCTGTCGTTTTTGGAGAAAAATATCGACGGCTTGATCCCGGGATCTGTGCTCCATACGCACTTTCTTGACCTCTGGCCTTTGGTGGCCGACCAAGCCGCCTCGACCGATGTGTACGTCTCATTGGTGGCCGTACTGAGCTCCGCATATGGCATTGAACAACACAGGCTCCTTTTATTGAGGCTCAAGATCAATGATAGCGGCGTTTTGGTGCTTAGTTCTCACCAGCTTCCCGACGTGGGTAGCAACCAGCTTGCTTCGCGGCCACGTCTTTTCATACCGAGTCCGGAGAAAACCGCGTTTGTATCGATCGGTAACGCGGTGATTTTGAGCGATTTGTCCGTTGTTTCAAGCAGACACAGCACTTCGAACTTCCAATACTACGAGCCTAAATGGGAGGATGTGGTGCACTTCAAGTCTGCCGTACAAATCATAGGTTTTGGCTATGAGGATCAAACGGCAGCCGCCAATAACCCTGCGTTGGTTTTTATCAGCGCCGAGCATGGCGTTGTCCGAATCGAACGCTTTATAGAAACCTCCACTGAGGTCACCAGCGAGGACACGGACCCATCTGACCCTGTGGCGCTCCTCAAGTCTCATATCCTGCAAGCAATCTTCTATGGCGACTCATCGTTCGTGGAATTCAACGTGGACGCTAGCCGTTCCTTGGATATTGTCAATCCTGCTCTCACGGCAGTGGTGTCAGAGGTCTTGGACTCCACATCGCCATATCTCCCGCCAAACTTTTCCAGCACAAGAGACTCTTTTTCTCTTCGACTCAAGTTGTTGAAGGCGCTTATCGATTATGCAAGAGCAAACTTCGCCGACCATTTGTATGTGTTGTTACCGGTCATTGTTGAGGCCTTGGAAAAGCTCGAGGTTGCATCTAACGTATGGCATATAGCCGACGGAGATGGTGCTGATGCCGGGCATGTGAAGCATGTGCTCAAGACGGTTATCAAACGCAATGATATGGTCCACGGGTCCGCGTCAAAGGATATCCTTAGGTCATTTTTCTCCCACAACGTGAGCGAGATTTTGATTGTCTTGACCGAGCTCGTGGACGATCTTTCGGCCACACCGGAGCTGACGACTGTCTTGTTGCAGCTTTTGGTGCGTACGTTACACGATGCCGTTTACAAGAACGAGGTTGCTTACATTTTTGGTAATAGCGAGATTCCGCCCTATAAATTATGGGTTTTTGAATCGAGCTTGGTTGTGAAGGCAGAGGAAGTCTTCACGCAGGCTTTCTGCACAAAAAACAATTCCAACATACAAGAATCTCTCTTGAGCAGGCCGGAACTAGTTCAGCTCACTGATTCATTGTTTTTCATCGTCAACAGCGCCATACTCTTCATGCAGCAGACAAATGACGATCAACTTCATGAGTATGTGAAGTGGTATAACAGAAGAAAGAGTGATTGGACTGATGCATTGCTCACGCGCGGGTTGTCCAAAGAAGCGTTGGCCATTGCTCAAAAGTACCATGACTTTGACTCCATCGCGTACGTTCTCGAAAAAGAACGGGAACAAGCCTCTCCTGAATACATTTTCGACAAAATCGACTTCTTCATGAACCAATATGGCTACGACTTTGCCTCAAAGTTATTCGATTACTATTTATCACATGACCAGCTCCAAAGAATCCTCGTTGACTGCAAGCCATACGGCTCTTTCCTCGAGCAATACTTTGCAGAGAAGCCAAGAAAGTCCAATAAAGTCTCTTGGATCTACTACTTGCAAGCCAGAGAGTTCAAGGAGGCCTCGAACGTGTTGATATCTTTATCTGCTGAAAAAGATCATGAAAATCAGGAGATTCAGGAATTCAACTATTCTTTGGCTAAGTTAGCTGCAATTGCCGCCAAAGCTGAAGGCTCCAGCACAGAAGACTCCTCCGTGCTTGACGAAATTGCTGTGGAAGCAGAGAGTAATCTTTTGGTCGTGCGGATACAAAATAAGATCTATCAAACGATAGCATCTTTCGTGGGCGACAAGCAGGAATTGATTACATTAGACTATTTTGTCAATGATCTTTCGAACCCCAAGTTGAGGGAGTTCGGTCTCAAAGCCGAAGTTGGCGTTTACTTTGAAAGATTCGCTCAGCAAAAAGCGCTCTCCAAAGAACACTTGGTCTCTCTTTTGACCTCGCTCAATCCAACATCGCAATTTGATCACGTGTTTGCGGATGCTTTGAAAGTCGCTGCTCTGATAACAAACGATGCATTCTTTCACAACATAGCCAGCGAGATTTGGAAGAAGTTGATTTGCGTCACTGACGATTGGCATTTGATTTCTGCCACTGAGAACAATAGCGATGATGTGAACAAGATGAGGTTGAGAGATACAATTTTCTTTCGGACAGTGAGGAGTGTGCAAGGAAGCGATGAAATCATGAAGGTTTTGGATGATGTTCTCGAGAAAGCCCGTGAGGACGGCATGACGGATGGTGATATCTGGGGAGATAAGCTTAAGCAGCTAGCCGAGGAGTGTGACATCGAATTGTGGATCAACACTGTGCGCAGCGAAGCAAAGTGATTCACAACGGACAGCTCTGTTAAATGCGTGCCTCAAAAGAATGATCGATAGAGGCGTGCGCTCACTAGCATGACACCCGTTTGAATGAGTTTGCCCTACTCATTTTAAGCAGCTTTCTGGTCAAGCCCGGCTAACTGTCTTCCTTGCTTGTATCTTGTTGCAATTTGACGCGAACCAAAGTCTCTGGCATGGCCTCGGTGCCCTGGGCCGTCCTTTTAGCGTGATTTGCAAGACCTAATGACGCGAGTGACACGGCACTGACGACATTTTTCCAGTTTGAAAGAATATACGCAACGCTTTCTGCACCGTCGGTCATCACCTCAAGCTTTTCTTCGATTTGCTCAAGTTGTCCAGCAAGAGTGTTGGTGAACTTTTGGATATCTCTGAGTTCCTCAAGCTCTCTGGCTTTCTCCTCGATTTGTAGCTGGAGAGATTTTTTCATGACAGCCTAATTCGCGAAAACAGACAAAAGGTAAGATGCGAAAGGTGGTTTTATTTTATTGAGTATCAATAGCCTTGTTCAAGTTTTAGACCATACCAGGTTTGTTGTTTACTCAAGCAAAAAGCCGAGTTGAGACTATTGTTCGCATGTAGACGGCATATAAGCCATGTCGGATCTTCGCGGCCTGCACAGAGTCCTTATATGCACTCTCGTTGTTAGTGTTTGCTCCATCATCAATTCTTGATTCTTGTACTTCCAAAAAGAGGCATAATTTGAGTGCTTTCAGTACCATTTTAAATATCTAGTTGGCATCATTTATGGCAAAACTAGCTGCGGCGCCTCATGGATTTGGCGAAAAGACAACGGGGACATCCCAACCTCGGCACAAAGACACCACGCAAAAAACACAGACTTTCGAGTCAAAAAGTGCATCTACCGGTTCATCACCACATCGAGATCAGTCCGCTTCGATCGAGGAGATTATACCTGGCTGTTCCAAGCTGTGTGAAACCAAAAAGCGCGAACTAGAGACGGAAAATGCCGAGTTATATCACACCATTAGACAACTCACGCGAGTAATCAGAGAGCACGAGGATCAAATCGACGTCTTGAAGGAGGAAAAGGAACGTCTTCAGGATGCGGTGGATTCGGCGCACGAAAAAACGGTCGATTTCGATAAACACGTTGCGGAAATAGAGCTGGCGGTGACTAAGGGCCTCTCGCATACAATAAGTGCCTTGAAGGGTATTCGTCATGAGAGGGTTTTTCAGAGCACTCCAAGAATAGAATATTCTGTTCCCGATTCATCCAATTCTCGCCGTCTAATATCAGAAAAACGATATTCACATCGAAATCTCGACCTTTTTTCACCAAAAAAGCCGCTAGCTATCGCTGCTAGTGCCTCAGCGGAATCTCCTCTGCGATTCTTACATAAAGATTCAGGAAAGCCCACAAGCAGTACAGAAACGATTGAAGAAAACGACTGTGAGGTTGGTGATCACGAAGAAATTGCAAATTATGATTTTCTGGCTACCGCAGCAAGCAACAGTTATGATATCAAAGTGAAGGATGAACCTGGTGTTGATCTTCCTCATAAACACCATCCAGATTCATTCGACAGTGTGACGAGGGAAACCTCGAAGAAATGGGGCGGTGACGATTTTGACGATATCACTTTTTTCGTCAAACCTCCACGTTTTGGTCGAAACTCTCTGAAACTGCATGACACACTAAGCAAGGCGCTCCTGGTCAAACGTAAGCCATCATACGCTTCAGTCAAAAAGGAAGCTTTCGACGAAAATCTGAAAATCCAGGTGAAGATAGAAAGAAGTGACGAAAAATCACACATGTTTGTGAAGCAAGAGCCTGAGCGAAAAAGAAAGGCGCTCGCCCCTGTTTCTAGTAACCCGAACGCCAGAACTATCAAGACAAGCAAAACAAACAAAACAAAAGAGTTGGATCATACATTCGATTTCGTCGACAAATCGATACTACTAGAGCAGAGCCGCAGCTCTATGAGAACAGCTCCAAAGTGATCAGATACAATTGTATAGTTTCGGAAAATTCACTGATATAGATTGTCTATTCAAACACTCATTTTCATTTTGATGGGTCCATGGCTCTGGTACCCAAGAATCTCGAAATCCTCGAATTTGAAGTCGTCGATGCTTTTAATCTCGGCTTTGCGAGACTCTTTGATCTTCAACTTGGGAAAGTCCATGGGCTGTCTTTGGATCTGTGTCTCTAGCGCGTCAATGTGGTCTAGATACACGTGTGCATCACCTAGAGTGTGAATAAACTCCCCACAGTCCATATCCACCACATGCGCGATCATTCGTGTCAAAAGGGCGTACGAAGCAATGTTGAATGGAACGCCCAAACCCATGTCACATGACCTCTGGTAGAGAAGACACGATAATCTTGGTTTTTGGGTCGTTTTCGCCAGTTTCTCCAGATTTGCCGCCGGACTGCCACTAGGGAAACTCACATAGAACTGGCAGAATACGTGGCAGGGCGGCAACGCCATTTTCGCAAAGTCCGGCGGGTTCCATGCACTCATGATGATTCTTCGGTCGTATGGGTTTGTCTTCAATTTATTGATGACGTCCTGCAACTGATCATACCCTTGACCGGTGTAGTCGTCATCACACGTTTTGTATTCAGCGCCAAAATGGCGCCATTGGAAGCCGTAAACTGGGCCCAAGTCACCTTCACGACGGTCTGTAAGCCCCAATTTGTCCAAATACTCTCTGGAGCCATTACCCTCCCAGATCTTCACGCCTTTTTCCGACAACGCGTTTGCGTCGGTGTTTCCTTCGACAAACCAAAGAAGCTCGTGGATAATGGCTTTGGAGAACACTTTCTTGGTCGTGAGCAAGGGAAACGTCTCGTCTGAAAGATCGAATCTCAATTGTGGGGGAGCGAAAAGCGACCGCGTGCCCGTGCCAGTTCTGTCTGGTCTAAATTCTCCCTCATCGATTATCCGCTTGCACAAGTCAAGATAAGCCTGTTCTGCTATGTTGCTGTTTGTATTTGTGTTTATGGACATCCCGAATGATTTCTTATTGTATGAAAATGAATGGAGGTGGTTTTTGTATCGGGTGAAAAATGAGATGGTGAGGTTAAGAAAGACGCGTCGCGTGAAGTATAGAGAAAACGCGCGACTTATTTACGTGTATTGGCACCGCTGTTGGAATACCGCGTCGAGAGAAGTACAATTTTGTTTTGTTTTTTTTGAAAACAAAAAATGTTTTTTTTTTGCTTTTTGTTTGGTCGACTTGTTAGAGGACAGGGAATTTCGATCTGGGTGGTTAAGATTATCAGGGTCTGAATATTTACTGGTGTTCCAAGCCCAACTATTGTCTTTCCATCGGAGGTTAATCTCCGGGCAGACATAGACCGATTATTGCACGATCAATACAACGGTAGAGCAGGATTGCTTCGATTATGGGCCTTTTTTCAGAAAAGAAAGAAAAAAAGAAAATTACTCTTTTCCACAGGAAACCGGTGTTTAGTACCGTCTTCATGAATGGCCCTTTAATTTAGTTGCACTGACTCCGCACATATAGCAAAGCCGGAAATTTCATGTTTTGCCAAATCTACAACGGAAAGTTTGAATTTGATTTTAATAGAAACTTTCTCAATACATGACCTTTTTCTGAGAATCAATAGATCATTGATTGGTGTTATGCAAGATGATGGTCTCACATTCCACATGGCTAGTTTTCGATCTGCAATGAATCATGGTTTCCAACTTGAGTGAGATCAGAAAAGAACAAGATTCTCAAAAAATTCACCCCGAGACCTTCCCGTAACTCTTTAATTGATAAAATTCTTGGTGCCAGATCTGTTTTTTTCAAACACTTTCAAAGAAATGAAAACCATGCAAGCACATCTGAGAGCACATGTTAAAGTACGAGTGCAGGGTCCCACTTATCGCGCTTCTTCCGTATAGCCGATCATGTCTTGCTGATAAATAAGTCCAGTTACCGGAGGCAATTATGGATTGTTTGCATATCTTGAAATATTTTCTGATTTTAACAAAAGCGACTTTATTGCATTTTCAAATTAAATTCGGCCTGGCCGACCACGAATGCCCCTTGGGTATCCTATGAGCGATCTAGACTGGTGCGTACCAGGGTATCTGCAACGACTCCGCTTTCCTGTAACACAATTTATCAATCGTTTGCGGTAATTATTAGGAAATCCCCTCTTTCAGATCGCTCTATAAAACACACATGGATCTACGATTTTTTCAAATTTACACATGATCGGAATCATAACATGGTGAATATTCCTAAAACCAAAAGGACTTTCTGTAAAGGGAAGAATTGCCGCAAGCATACACAGCACAAGGTAACCCAATACAAAGCAGGCAAGCCGTCTCCTACCGCGTTAGGCAAGAGAAGATACGATCGCAAACAGAAGGGTTACGGCGGCCAGACTAAACAGATTTTCCGCAAAAAGGCAAAGACGACGAAAAAAATCGTGATCAAGTTGGAGTGTGTTGAATGCAAGACCAAAGCTCAATTGGCGCTCAAGAGGTGTAAGCATTTCGAGCTAGGGGGCGATAAAAAGCAGAAGGGCCAGGCTTTGCAATTTTGAGTGAATGTATTAAGATTGTTTTTTTTTTTCAAGGAAATTGATTAAGATTATTTGGGAATTATGAGCTAAATTCATCAAAAGGGTGTTTTTTTCGTTTCGTCATGAACGGCGGCTTGGGAGAGCACCCTCGTACAGTCGGTGTTGTTAAATGGCAAAAATTCGTTTTTGGTAAAAAGTTCAGGGAAATCTTAAGAAGGCTTAGTCCATCAATTCAATATAATTTCGTCTTTTCTGTGCTTTCTACAATTCGTTTTTCTAATAATTCGTTTTATTCAATCGTGCTATATATTCAGGATCGTGAAGCATACTGCTCAGCAGTTGCCATTGCTAATAATCGTGGAAGAAATTTACTTCTTCTCGCCGAAAACAGCGTCAGAAGCCTGCTGCAAGAAAGACTTGTCACCGCTTCTGGTGTTGTCGCCAACGGCGTTGTCAACGTTGTCAGTGACCTTGTCCTTAAGCAACTCGCCGGTTCCCTTCTGGGAGTCTGGCTTGACAGCCGATTCGATTTTGTCGCCAACAGATTTTCTTCCAGTGTCAGACATGTTTATAATTGTATGATTATAATAAAGAGAAAATTGTGGAACGGAACAAGGGACCACTTGACCCTTTATATACTTTTCCATCAGGGCTGCGGATTATTAGCTTGCCCACCGCCCCCACACTGAAGCTTGCTATTAGACGTGCCAGCGCCCAAGCACGCCTGTAAGATAGAGGTTACTGTGGCTTGCGCGCAGCCATTGTGCAGGCACAGTCATGCTGCGTCGAGCATTTCGCCCTGGTGCGCCAGTGTTTATTGCTGTCTCAGAATCTGCCGAAAACCGACCGTGGAACTCCGGGACGTCACGTCCATCATCAACACCTCAATAGGGGTGGGGAACAATCAAAACTGGCTGCTAATAACTTTCGTGAAGTCTCGAGGGCTCTTTTGTATTGTAAAAGATAAGACTCGTTATCAAGTAAATTGCATTTTCTTTAATAATTACTTTCAGACTCAGTGAATGAGGTTGCTATAAGTAATTTGGTGCTATTGTCAAATTGCCGATTTCGAGGCTGGAGATCGCTCGAAATCTCGGGCTGAAACCGGCCAGGGGCGTTTGCATGAAGTTTGCATCAGCGCAACAACGAACTTTTCTCACCGCCATTGGCGCAGTAGCAACCATGCGCGAGAATGCCCAACTTCAGATCTCAATGGTCACACACATTCAATGATATCATGACGTTGGGCGGCCCCAAAATCACATGCACCGAGATAATAAACAATACGCCCAAAATAGAACCAACAGGTCATGTGATGCATAAACGGCAAACACTGTCAAGATTGAGTTGGGAAAACCCGGATGATCTATTCGTCTCTATTATTAGAGTTCTGAGTATGCAGGTCCACTGTTGCCCCATGTGGCAGTGGCTAGATCGCTTGATCTGGAAACGTTTAACATATCTGGGGATTTAATAAAAAAGGGAGATTGTTAGAAAGAAAGTCTGTTCATGATCATAAACATCAATAAATACATTGTGGTCGATGAAAAATTGGTATGTAGGTCTTTTATTCTGTCTTCTAGGACTCACTCACATGGGTAACCAGCGGAAATACTTAAACCACTGAGGCTCCACCAATATGCACTTCGCACTGGCGATCTCCACACTTTTGCCCGTGCCAAAATCCATGGTTGATAGCGTGCCGTCAATGACAACTTTACGGCCCTTTGCTTGTAAAACTTTTGCTCGGAGTACGACGGTGCTTTCAGGTGGGGCCTGATTGAGGAAATCAATTGATAGATTTGCGGTCACACCACGCTTGGAAGGCAACTGGGCGAATCCACATAGACATAGGCCTTCATCAAGAATCGTGGCCGTTACGCCATTATGTATTTGCTGATCTGCGCTTATGAGGTTTTTGCCTAGATGGTAGAATGCTGTGAGCTCGCCAGTCTTGTTATTGGTGAAGATAATTGGGTCTACTTCCATGAGACCTTGGCCAAAAAGGAGACCCAGTCCAACATGGTTTTTCCTGTGTTGCGCAGGGAAAGTATCACTCGAGCGGGTTTTTTCCACATTTGAGTCAGCTTCAAGTGTCTTGTAAATCTCGCTGTTTTCGATTTGTTGCACGATATCCTCGTTCATATACGATAGCTGGCGGTGCAGCCATTGGCCCCTGCGCCATTCCGCCGGAAACGCCATAAACCCGAAAGTAAACGCCGCGAGCGGTGCTGTAAGTCTTGTAAATGACCTGATTTTATTCATTTCTTAAAGCAGAATGATTTGGTGAATAGGCAGTTTAGGGCTTTCCCTTATGGATTCTATGCGGAGATGGAGTCGTTAGGGCTGGGGCCTGTTAGGTCACGTGAGCTCATGACTGCCCATGACTGTCTCTGGCTGATCATCACCAAATGATAGAATTATTTGGACAATGGTTCGTATATGATTTTCATTGGTTGTTTAAAATATATTTACAGAGTCTTATTTAAAGTTCTTTTATTCGTGAATCTTCTGTTTCCTTAATACTATTTTTGTTTTCCATTACTGTGTTGCCTATTTTTGAAGATATCAAAGCACGCGCTAGAAACTGCGAAACATTTGCCACGCATCCACCATTTATCGTCTTTTCGTAGGTGTGATGGATAATAAATACACACTAGACCAGAGCAAGAAAAAAAAAACAATTTGTATCCAATAATCACTTTTTGGTATATTTTGAGTGGAACCCAAGCCAAAAAAAATCAAAATATCAAACGAAATTGACTTGAATACGCGTCTTTCTGTCCTGTCGGCGGGTTACGCTACTTCCAAGCCCAATTCATGGCGCGTGCAGGATCGACTCACGTCAGAATTGTGATCAGGCACGATCATCACGATACCCAAGAACTATAACATACACAATTCCTTGCCGCGAGCAATCGCATGCCATTACATACCTATCCAGATGTCCGTGCGCAAAAAATTCTCATCGCTCAGGCGGCCTGGGGGCGTGGTGCCGCAGAATCTACTAACCCGGCCGGTGCAGAAAATCACTATCCCTACAGAAACCACAATAAACCGTGGCACGCTTCTCGTTGTGAAACCGTTGAGTATCGAGTATAAGGAACCTCAGAGCTCAATCAAACTGTGTTTTTTTCTCAACATTGATGTTTTAGGCTCGGGGCTAGACGAGGAGCCCTTTTTGGTCGTGGATGTGGACCAGGTCGATTACAACAGCACTGTGATCACGCTGGAGATGTCGGCTCCGCTTCAGCTTTGTGTGTCTCCAGACAGAAATTACGTGTATTTCCGCATGGGTAACGCATTGATTGACAAAATGGTGCTACCGAGAAAAAGCGTGCTGGCTGCATATTTCGGGAAGGATCATGTCGGCGCCGTTTTCGTTTTGCCGAAGAGCTTTGGTTTCATTTCTCTCTCATTCACCCTTCAGGGCGGCGAATCTATATACAGCTTTCTACTGAAAAACACTGGATCCTGGATTCTCGACACGCTAGAAGTGTGCGAGTTAAGCCAGCTTCAACAAGTGCACCAGCATCAGCTACGAAGACGTGAAAGTTCGCAGCGAGACCCGCTTACAGTTATTCGACCCAATGAGCTGTCAGAATCAGAGCCAGAAGATACTTCAGGGAACCAGATAAGAGTTTCTGATGACGTTTTCAGTGGCGGACTACCGTCAGTCCTTAAACCCATGAAGAAGAGGCCTTCAGAACGTAAGACGCGGTCTTATACACGCCAGGAGCCGGATGACATTCTCTCTTCCTTAGTCAATGATACCAGCTCTTTGAACGATCGAGATGTCACCATGTCAAACGAAGACGGCGAGGATTTTATCCTCGAAGAGCCGCCGCAAATTGTGCCCGAGTTGCCGGCATCTTTTGAGCCTCCATTGAAGTATGCATTGGACGGCGATAAGAAGTTCATCATCACATTCAACGATTTCAAGACGTTGTACAATAATGACTGGATCAACGACACAATCATAGACTTTTTTATCGCCTACGAGATGAACAAGGCCGTGTCCGAGCTACGGCTGATCGAAAAAACCGAGGTTTTTGCATTCAACTCTTTCTTCTTCACTAAGCTTTTTTCAAAGAACGAGCAGCAGCAGACGCCACCATATTACGATAATATTCGCCGCTGGCTAGCAAAAGTCGATCTTATGAGCTTTAGCTCGGTCATTATCCCTATCAACGAGCATCTCCATTGGTACTGTGTCATTATCAAAAACCTACCAGCATTGCTCGAATACTCAAAGAATGCCAAAAATGAAGGCGCAGAGGATGGGATTGAAGTGGGCCATCAGCCAAGCTCCAAACCGTTCGTTGAAATTTTAGTCATTGACTCCTTGAAACAAGCTCATTCCACATTGGGGCCCCCATTGAAGCAGGTCATCAAGGAGTACTGTAAGGACAAGCACGACGTCGACATATCCACAGATCTTATACGGCTTCGAACGGCGCGAGTCGCGAAGCAACGCAACTTTAACGATTGCGGAATTCATGTCATTTACAACATCCAGAAATGGCTAGAGGCGCCAGCAGTATGTGAGCTGATATGGAAGACCCACGGTAAGTCCAAGTCGCAAGTCTTCAAAGGGACAGAGAGAAACAATATGCGTCGCACATGTATTGATTTCCTTTTAGACCTCCACGCTAAACAGCCACCAGAAGATCCATCAAAACAGCCCACAAGTACCGAGGAAGGCCCTTCCGATGACGAAGTTGAGCTCATATCCTACCTGTCGTCCAATGCCAAGATAGCTGAGGATGAAGAAAGACCAATTGAGCCAACATCTGACGGTAGTACTTCAATTCTTACTGAAGAGATCGGAAAACCAGCTAACGTTGCAGGTTCAACTATTTCGGAAAATCCGGATGGCGCATTCGGGGCTTCTGAACTAGCACAGCGCGGCAACGACGCTGTCAGGGATTTAATTGAACATAAACCAGAGGATACGATGAAACATGCCTCCCTCGAGAAAAGACAAAGTGATCTTAAAGAACTTTTGGAATTCCGGGGAGTAAAGAAAAAGCAGGGGCTTTCTGCACTTCTAGCGAAGGAGGCTCACACGCATTCGAATACTCCCATGACTCAGAACGACAAGCCGAATGATGTATATCGGCACCAGGTTCGCACCGACGTTCATTTCAGGTCTTCCAAGGCTTTGCAAGACGACGAAGAAAGCAAGTTACAAAGTAAGACCTCGTCTAACACAACGGGTATTAGCCAACGAATTGGGCCGATACGCCTACCGATGCCTCATAAGACTCTTGATCCGAGGGTCATCGATAAGGCGGCGTCCCAACCTATAAGGTCTTCAAAAAGAATCGAAACAAGGGGTTTGCAAATTCAACATCCGCAGCTAAGAAGATTGCTCCTTGGGTTCAAATTGAAAAAACATACAGCCGACTTTTTAAACGGAGTGTTTGTGAATCATTCTCAGCGTTTGAGTGACGCTACATGCAAAAAATTACATGATTGGGTAGAGCTTTACAATCTGACAGAAACACTCATGGGGTCAGACTCGTTCAAGCGGCTCGAGAAAAACATGAAGGCAGCATCGGAAACCCACATCGAGCCCATGGAAGAGCCATTCGTCATAAAGGATGGGGATGACAGCCCTCGAGATGTTGAAGAAATCATTCAGGACCCAAATGACAGCAATGGTGAACTCAACAAAAGCGTCGGAGAATTGAGTATTTCGAGGCCCGAAAGTCTAGGCTTCAGGAACGAAAGCACACCAGAAGCCACAAGGCATTTCTTGTTGCAAACGGAAGCCAGCCAGGTTGTTCGCAGTGAAGACCAAAATCGCCAAACGCGCCGCGGCGCGAAACTGCTCAGCGGAAATGTCAGTACCAACTTGGAAATTGCTGATAATGACTTGGAGCTAGTCTCTGAGGTCTCTCTTGTATTCAGCTCTCCAAGTGAGGAAAGAAAACACAAATTGGCACATCGCTCCTTGGGAAGCAAGGCATCAGTGCACGAACCGGGCCCCATTCACGTGCTGAACTCATCTATGACAAGAGTCAGTGAGACAGGCCATCTACACCACGAGGCAAGAGGTCCAAGCGTCAGTGGCCATCATGCTCGTGGGGATAACGAGAATACGAAACCTTTAAAGCTGGCTGTAACTACGAGGAGGGCATCCGATCTTGAAAGATTACATAAAGCGACAATCCTGGATAATCCCGATGTGTTCGAGGTTGTTAACATCCCAGATGTTGACCCGCAAAAACACAGCCCCGTGAGAAAACAACAAGAATTGCTGGCCAACATTCTGAAAAAGCGGAAAGTCGAGCACGTTGCCAAAAGATTGCCGGGTCTCAGAAGACACACGCAAAAGTGAAAAGCACTTCGAAGAGTGCAAATTATCTAGTGACAATACCTGTCAAGCGCATGCGCATAAATCAAGGCAAGTTTTGCCGTCCGTAGACTTTTGGCCACATCATGTTGGAGGCTTATACAATCATACTTTTCCGTGCGCGTCCGAGCACGCCTCCACATAGGGTAACTGAGGTAGGGTCACACAAACATGCATTACAGGAGACTGTGATTTGAAACAGGCTTCTACACTTTATGACCTTCACATAAGTTCTCCAAATCCATTACTTCAAATGCCGACTTTTGAATCTTCACTTGGCGCAGCCTCAAGTACACACTCAAATATCTCACCGACCAATCTGCCCCCACCAGTGCCTTCAAACGAGGAAAAACCTAGATTCAGACCAGTATACACGATGAATACTCCCACGGCCACAATCTTGATAAATCGCCAGGCTGAATTGAACAAATGCACACCGTTCCCCGCTCCGGCGGAAGTGTACTTGAGCCGAGAGGTGGACCTCCATGCAAGGCTATCACAAGATCTGCTTCAAAATGATGATTTTTGGGCCAAATTTGTGCTTAAAAGTGGAGATACATATTCAGAGGACGATCTCCCACAAAAGATCGAACTACAATTGCTATTAGGGATACCCGCAAATTTGCGCTGTGCTGTGTATTTTCGTGTTCTCCATATACAACTCGAGATGGAAAGCCACACGTATGAGAGTTTGGCGAAAAAGGCAAAACTTGCCGATTTCGAAGGAGGTGTTGCAAATTCAGGGCCGAATCCTTCGCAGACACGTGAATTGATTCAGGTCTATGATTTCTGCTTGAATGGCTCCAAAAATGCCAACACTCAAGCACTGGGGATCTTAACACCCAGATTGGTCAACAATCTAGCCAATGTTTTGTCTCAAGTTGAGAATATCGCAAAACCGGAGGTGCTCACTATCATGTTTAAGCTCACCGAGTTGTTTAGTCATGTTTCCAGGAGTGAGTTTTCTTTCAAAGGCAGCCGAGCCATTGAGGATTTGGCCAGCGAGACATTTGTGCACGTGACAAAGCAGGGCATCAGTGTTTCTGGTTTATTTGACACGCTATTTGAAAGAATTCTTGATGATGTGAATGGAGAATTATGTCTACACATTCTTGATCTTGTGTTGTTTGAGGGACTAGATAGTCTCATCCGTCTTATCTGCTCGCTTTTTGTCGAGAAAAAGAATAATATTTTTGGGCTTGACGGTGATGAAGTGAATGAATACCTTTATTCCGAGAAACTCATCTCAGGTGTTTCAAATGAGACAATCAAAAAAAGTTTGGAGGTGCAAATCCAGCTCATCAAGTATGAGAATGAGTATAGTCTCATGACCGCCAGCTCGATTTCGGGAAACGACAACGAGGTATCGAATTTGCAGGAGACAAAACACGAGCTCAGTCTGAAGTTGAAAAAACTACAAGGCAAATTCATGCAGCTCCAGAAAACGCACGAGGAGATTTCGAGCCAGAATGCCGAATATGCTAGCAAGCTTACTGCTGCAAGAGATGAAAAGGAGGCGTTGATCAGTAGGAAAGAGGCATTGCAACAAAAGTATAACCAGCTTACGATGCAAGAGAATTTAAGAAACACCATCAAGGCCAACAGGGATATTTCGGCAGAGAACCAGAGCCTAGAAGAGCAGATTGAGGTAATGCGTACAAAAGTGGAGGCGAAGACGAAACTTGTTGCATGAGCAGAAAAGGCTCAGTGGTGCGCGGGCAGCACAACGAAATTCACATTGCCCACCAAAAGATTGAACGAACAATGGTGAAATTGCTTATTGTTGATTGTGTAGAATGCTTATTGTGTACGTGGCCCTCACTCCGGTCCTCTCCAGTGCACTGAAAGCCATTTGGAACATCCTTCAATGGAACTTTTTTTCCCATTATCGAAATTAACACGTTTCACACTTACAGCCCAGGCAACAAATAAGGAACTACAGTCACTTCCAAATACATGGCCAATTGGAATTCGGTCAAATTCAAGGTTATGAAATGAAAACAAAAAAACCATTCTTCTCCCTCAATCCAAAATTTCGGCTGCCCGCCCATTGTTCCCTGTTTCTCAAGTATAGCCGGGTGAGACAATGGCCCTTGTGATTAGCACAGGCACATGGCCCAAAATGCGACGACGCCCCACGTATTATGGAGCGCACTGTTTTTTTTATTGCAGCTACTGACTTGCCCGTGCGGCACATAGCGAGCAAGATGGCCGAGATCAGGTGATTTGGCTCGCCCGTCGTATAGCATACATTTCTTAGACCCAATCGTAAATATATATAAACAAACGTTTAGAGAATCATAAAAATGACGAAAGATTCCATTGGTGTTGTTGGAGCAGGCTTAGTGGGATGCCTTACCGCATTAGCCTTTTCTGCAAAGGGCTATAAAGTCAAGCTTTTCGACTTGCGCAGGGACCCCAGGTTGGACCAGGACCAGAAAAGTCTAAGGTCGATCAACTTGGCCGTAAGCGACCGCGGAATCCGTGCGTTGGAAGCAGTGGATGCAAAAATGGCAGAAAGAATTTTGCAGCATGTGATACCGATGAAGGGTAGAATGATCCATGACGCGAGTGGGACGAAACAGGAGCTGCAGATATATGGGCTCTTTGGCGAGAGCATCAAGTCGATCGACCGCCTGTTCCTCAACAAGTGTCTATTGGACGAGTTGGATGCTACGGATGTGGAGGTCTTTTTCGAACATAAGTTGACTGGTGTGCAAAACATTGCTGGCGAGGCCAAGCCTGTTTTAACGTTTATCACCCAAAATGGCGAAAATACAGATTTTGACTTTGACTTCGTCATTGGCACGGATGGCGCCCACTCGCAGTTCCGGTACCAGATGCAAAAGGGCATGCGGATGGACTTCTCGCAAAAATACATTGACATGCAATATATGGAGCTTTCCATTCCACCCGTTGAAGGGGCCAAACCCGATAGCGACGCAAGGTTTTCCATCGACCCGAACCACCTTCATATCTGGCCTCGCAAGGACTACATGTTGATTGCCTTGGCGAACGGCGATGGCTCGTTCACGTCGACATTCTTCAGCCCATGGAAAACAATCGATTCCATCTCGAGTGCGGATGAGTTTCTTGCCTTTTTCAGAAAAAGCTTTCCAGACGCTTACAACTTGATCGGGGAGAAAGGCTTGAAGTACGCGTATGACCACCAGCCCCGTGGCTCGCTCATGCAAGTGTCTGTGAGTCCATATGCCAGTCCAAATAACAGGGCCATTATTCTTGGCGATGCTGCGCACTCCATGGTCCCCTTTTATGGACAAGGAATGAACTGCGGCTTTGAGGATGTGCATGTGTTGACCCAGCTTTTGGAAGAGAGCGATGGCGATTTGCGCTCGGCTTTTGCCAAGTATACCAGCGCTAGAAAGGCCGACATAGATGCCATTTGCAAGCTAGCACTCGATAACTATTACGAGATGTCGACGAAGGTGACTGATCCGTTTTATTTACTCCGGAAAAAAGTCGACTACTACCTTGGGAAATACGCCAATGACGTTCTATTCCCTTGGGTTCCGATGTACTCGATGATTTCATTCCGTGGAGACATCAGGTATTCGGAAGCCGTTGCACGTGAAAAGAGACAGACGAAAGTGCTCAACTGGATTCAATACGTGACTTTGGGCGGTATTGCTGCTTATGGAGTTGCGAGAGCGGCACATGCGTTCGATAAGTGGAACCGATGAATGTTTTGAAAACAAGCCTGAATATTTATAGACCACGCGGGGCAAGACACACCTGTAAATAGCAACTTATTGCTCTGAGTTTTGGAAAAGCTAGAAAAGTCTCCTTAATTTGGCCTGCGGCCATAATTCCATAATGAAGCACCAGGAGGACAGTGTAGACAGAGGCGAAAGCGATTGATAGTGGCCTGGTCGCATTATACCCACTGCGTCATTCTTGTCCTATATCTGTTCTTGGTGAACAAACCTTAACAAACGCGCTTGCAAAACAAAATTTCGAACTTTATGGCGGTACACAGTGATTGGTTTTTTTTTTTTTTTCATGCTTGGATCCTTCCGTTCATTCATCATCTGAGATGAATTTGCGACCACGCAACTTGAAATTTTAATATGTGATCTGACTTAAGCCAAGGAAATAAAAAAGCACGAGGAATTTGAAGTGTTCATTTTGATACATGATGAGGCTATATCGTCCCACATAACAGTGAAGAATTCAGTTCTCATCCAAAATTGTGCTCTCTATGGGGATAATATGGGTCCCAATTCCACTCTTGCCCTAGAGATATGATCTTCATGAACAGGCCCTAATGTCTTCACCAGAGCCCACGCATAAAAAGGCAAAGATTTAATTCAAGCCAAGAAACGAGAGAAAATCAACAGACAAAGACAAGAAAACAAAACAATTTATGCAGCCATTAGGGCGATGACAACTTAATTTAATTTCATACGCAGCCACGCTAAGATATCAACGCAAGGCATGGTGTCGAAGCTGGCTAAGGTCATATATAGTTTTGTGGAAAGCTGGTTAGGCAATTCTGACTCCTAGTCCTTAATCAGATGTATCAAGCAAAAAAGTCAATTCATGGTTTGACTCGAATGGACAAATCTTACAGTGAGTAATAACCCGCGCCGCTCAACTCTTATTCAAGCGAGCGAAAAAAGGTGGAGCTGGGACGGACGGACTGCGAGAAGTGAGAAAAACGAGAAGCGGTGGAAAGAAAAAAAAAAAATACGTTAGAGGCAAAGATTCAACAACCGACTGCTCGTCACTTGTACATAGATAGAAAGCAGATTTGATAGCTAAGGTGCCGTTACCACTGCTTTTTCATACAATCCGCTCAAGAGTCTTTTTTCCAGGGTAAATTCCAACAACTTAAAGCATCGGTGTTCAATACTGCTAAACAGTCTACCATACCATGATCCGCCAGGCACTTGTCAGGCAGATACGCCCCGTGACCGGGCATAGACTCTTACGCACCAGCGCGGTGTTGAATAACGAGAACAAAGGCAAGTCGCCGTTGGAAGTGTTTTTCCAGACGTTTAAGCAGGAGGTGAAGAAATCGAGCGAGCTCAAGGAAAACATCAAGGCGTTGCAGGACGAAACCGGCAGAGTCGCCGACAGCGAGGCGTTTAAGAAGGCCAAGGAGGCGTATGACCGTGCGCAAAAGGGCAGTTCCGCTGCAGGAAAAGTGGTCAAGAAAACCGCCGAGGCCGTCGGTGGCGTAGCGCATAAGGCGTGGGAGTCGCCCGTGGGCAAAGGTGTTAGAACGACCGTCGCAACTGGCGCGGAAGCCGCCGACAAGGCGTTTGAGCCCGTGAGAAAGACTCAAGTGTACAAGGATATCGGAAACGTGATTGATGACGGTTCGCTGACGGCGTACGGTGGGTTTTTGACCAAGGAACAGAGAGAAATGTTGCGCAAGCAAGAGCTAGAGAAGAGGCTCAAGGACGGCAAGGGCTGGAAGCCTGTAAAGGAGAACGAAGATGCCGGCGGCGCGTTGGTGGCCACGGACAGCAAGCCCACGGGCCCGAGCGTGGGCCAGAGATGGGAGGAATTTAAGTTGCGCAGTCCTGTTGGCCGCGGAATTGTTCTTTTGAAGGAAAAATGGGACGAGAGTGAGAACGGATTGATCTCGCTCGTGCGCACGATCGTGGAGAAAATCACGGGCTTTTTCCTGGAAACCGAGCAGGCGCAGGTCGTGAAGCAATTCCGCATGATGGACCCGACTTTCCGGGTCACTGACTTCACACGCACGTTGACCAACTACATCGTGCCCGAGTTGTTGGACGCATACATCAGCAACGATGAGGCCGTGTTAAAGACGTGGCTCAGTGAGGCGCCATTTAATGTGTGGCAGGCGAACAACAAGCAGTTCATTCAGCAAGGTCTTTTCTCCGATGGACGCATTCTCGATATCCGTAGCGTCGACATCGTCACGTGCAAGATGTTGCAGCCTAACGACACGCCCGTGGTGGTGGTGTCGTGCCGTGCCCAGGAAATCCACTTGTACAGAAAGGCCAAGACCGGCGAGGTCGCTGCCGGCACGGAGGACCACATCCAGATGAGCACCTACGCCATGGTGTTCACGAGAGTGCCTGAGGAGATGGACAACGAGACCACCGAGGGCTGGAAGGTGATTGAGTTTGCACGTGGTGGCTCCAGGCCATTCCATTAGGCTATTAAGCTGTCTCGGCAGACTTTCAATACAGCCAAATCAGAGAAAACCGGTTGCGGCAGGCTTTCTTGGAAGCCGCATTCTATACTCGCCGAATTGCAAATAGCGTTGGAAATGGGGATCCTTATATAGTACTTTAACGATAAACAGCGGTGCACCTACATTATACCATGACATACAGAGGCACTGACAGCAAGCATGTTTGAAACGTAGCCACATCAAAAAAGAACAAATGTAGTTTTCATCAGATGACGTGTCCAAAATTTGAACTTAATTCAATAAACCGATCAAACTTCTGAACGGGTAAAAAGAATACCCTGATGATCTTGAATCCTGTCACGTGACATGGAAAAGTGCACACTGATAAAAGAGAAACACCACTATACGAGCCGTGATGGTCATGGATTCAGTAAATTGATTGCAAATGAATTCTTTTCGGAGCTCGATTTGATTCAAAGAATGCCACTTTTGTTCGTTTTGTGGATTTTTCGCTCATTAAATGAAAAAATGAACATCAAACTACAAATGACCACGCAAGCATGCTAATTTACATGAGACTGCATAGAAGCATGAGAAGACCGTTCCAATAACGTGGACGGAATCTGACCCAAATCCTATCCATGCCATGCATATTTCTTAGTCCATAAAAATTCACGCAAATTACACGATTTATACTTTCAAAGGATGGTTTCACCAGTAAAATCTATCAGCCAACAGCAAAATAAAAGAAAGGCGAAAACGGCCCGGCCGCGGCCGCAACCCATACACCCGTGCACCTGCGCGACAGGAGAACACGGTAGTCACCCGTCAAGAATACACACATCACACTCTAAACACGCAACACGATTCCACAACATGTCGGACGGATTCGCGACGAAGGACGAGGTGGACGCAGTGTTTCTGCGGTTGAGGCAGAACCCGGCAAATCAGACATGTTTTGACTGCCCAAACAAGAACCCGACGTGGACCTCGATCCCGTTTGGCATCTTGCTTTGCCTCGAGTGTTCCGCCGTGCACCGCAATTTGGGCGTGCACATCACATTTGTCAAGTCGCTGAACTTGGACCAGTGGCAGCGTATCCAGTTAAGGCACTTTAAGTTCGGCGGCAACGCCGTGGCGGCGGATTTCTACAAGAAAAACGGTGGCTCTCAGTACCTCACCGGTAAGGCCGATGCAGCCGCCAAATACACCAGCCCCGTGGCGAAAAAATACAAGGACAAGTTGAAGAAAACCGCGCAGCAGGATGCGCTCAAGCACCCCGACGTGGTCACGCTAGAAGATGACCTGGACTCGATGTCTTTGGTGGGCAGTCTGCTGAACGCGGCGTCGACGGATGATTTCTTCCTGAACTGGACAAAACCGGCGACTAACCCGTCATCGCCGCTTGAATCGCGCCTGTATACGCCTAGCCTTGTGGACGAGAGCGTTCCTGTTACTAAGAAGACTCCTGTGGCCCGCACAGCTGCCGCCAGGACCTCTCGTGCTCTGGCGTCCGCGGTGAAAAGCTCAATCTTGTCCTCTAAGGGCAATGGGCCAAAGACAACGCGTGCTCGGCGCGTAAATAAGCCCAGCGAGGACATCGACTTCGATGAGATCGAGAGGAAGGCGAAGCAGGAGGCCGAGGAGGCCAAGAAGTTGGGCTACAACCCTCAAAGTGGCGCCTCGCAGTCGCCAGCAAGACCTGCACAACAACCACGTGCATCTACGTTGTCCTTGGGCAGCACGGCTTCGGCAAGCGATTCCTTCAGTACCCCTGCACCTGCGCCGGCAGCCCCTGTCCATGACACCACAGTGAAGCTCCAGAGATTGGGTTTTGGAATGGTGCAGGGCGAAAATAAAATCGAGTCGGCAAACAACAAGAAGTATAAGGATGTGAAGTACACGGGCGACGTTGCTAACAAGTACGGCACGCAGAAAGGTATTTCCTCCGATGAGTTTTTCGGCAGGGGGCCGCAATTCGACGAGGGCGCCAAGGCAGAAGCTCGCCAGAAACTCTCGGCGTTTAATGGTGCGCAATCGATCTCCTCAAGCTCTTATTTTGGCGAGGATGAGGAGCAGCAGCAACAGCAGCAAGCTGGCAGACAAGGTGAAGGCATTGGCTTGTCAGACATAGAGTCTGCCGCGCGTGATTTTGCCTCCAGATTTAGCGGCAACGCAAACCAGGACTTGGATGTGTTGAAAGACGCATTGGAAGAGGGTGCCACCAAACTCGGCGGGTTCTTGAGGGATATTTTACGTTAGACACGGGGTGTTCCTTGCTCTATTTACACAAAGCAAACGAGAAGACGGTGACCTTCTGATGGTATATAGACCGGTCGGCTAGCCAAAAGCTGTTGCATATGGAATGCAATGTATATACTGTGTTGTACGGCTAGAAATACTTTCAAGCACGAACGGTATCAGAGGCGTTTTGAAAGATTTGTTCATGATGGGAGCCAGTCATAGTGTTTCGTTCGTGTTTTTAATAACGTTTTACTCAAATCCAGTCTGTTCAAGATATTCAGCTCGAAAAGTTGGCCTAGACCCGAATGCACATAATCGAACGTAAGAATGCTCATGAGAGAAAGGCGGGGTTGGTTTCACGGAACCACTTTCGGCGAGTTGCGAATCTCATATCAGATAAGCGATTGGACCTAATACGCGATTGCGGGGAATAACTGATTACAAGCAGTGCCTGTGGTGCATTTACGGAATGTTATTTCCCCTGATATGCTGTGTGTGGCAATATCCTGATTGGTGGTTGGGTGGCTTTGACGACATTCTGTTGCTGAACATATCAACTAGATCTACAAGATCTATCAACACATTCAGTTCATAGACTTGTTTTCAGATTGTAACCACCAATTTTTTTTCATGATTCGATTAATATCAACCATCGGTGGGCTGATCGTAAACAGTAAACGCAGGAAAAAAAATTTGCCGAGGCACAAGACTTGAATTAGAAGGGATTTGCCGTTGTTTCGTAAAACACACTTTTATAAAGGATAAAACGATCTGCAGTACGTTGTGCCTTGCTCATGGATCTTCCAACCCCACCTTACGAAGTGGGGTTACTAGAATGCAGTGAGACATTTCGAACCGGCACATTGAGTATGAGTATAGTAGCGTTGTTGAAAAGCGGGATTGGCCTTTACTTTCGGAGCTGGCCGCGCAAACGCCAGTCAGCCGCCCGCCTCGTAATGCCGGCAGAGCCGAGTTGGCCGAATTGCATACACTCTCATTACGAAAACAGCCGATTTATGTTCAGTCCTGTTCACAACAAGCAGCTCGCCAACCAATTCGTGAGTGAAAGTTTAGGAAGGATTGGTGAAATTGAATCGAGATCAGCCAAGGTATGATGAAATTGATGCAGAGTGGCAGTTCCAAAGGCCGCGAGACACAAGCCATAGCATACTTTTGCAGTGTCCTGCGCGTGACGCGTGAGTCGGCCTTGCTGTGCATTTCAAGTGTGCAGTTCATCCCCCGCCCCACCATGTGAGGCTGATCATGAGAGCGAACAAATCCTGCGTGACACAATTCCGGGGAAATGCGAGAACATTACCGACAGGCTTGTCAAGGCCAAGATCCGTACACTTGCCCGTCAAAGAGGAAAATTCTGGGCTAAGGAATTAGGCCGCAAAAACACATCACGCCACTCAAAAATCAAAATGCACGATCCGAAATTAAAACGTTTGTCCCCGTGGGCTGCATTCTTAGCTCCGCATTGTTGTCAACACTAACCGTTTGTGGTGGCAATACCAGATTTCAGTGTCGGAAGAATTTTCGGAATCATTCCCCACACCAAAGCCACTGAGAGCACGCCGCCCCGCCGATACATGAGCTAATATACAGTAGATGCAGGAAATCTTTCTGAAATCCGGACTTGGACCCAGGGCTCTTACGTCACGAATATGGGGAAATGCTAATTTGTGCACAGAATCTTGTATATCGCTCACCAGACCTGTATGACCCCATGCATTTTTGGGGAGGCAGAATAAGAAACAATCAAAAAATAGCATGTAGGTGTTGCGACAACCCGAAACTGGGTGTCCGGAAAGGGCAGTAGCAGGCCAGCCCATACAGCTTATAAATAGACGATTTCCCAAGGTTTGTTCTGCGTTAATTTTTACAGATCATCAAGTGAGCTAGTTTCTCGATTATAACCATCAACATTTCGAACCCATTATCAGAAATTCTTGGCGACAAGTGCAATGTCAGAAAAGCCTGTTGTGTCGCACAGCATCGACACGACGCTGTCTACGTCATCGAAACAAGTCTATGACGGAAATTCGCTTCTTAAGACCCTGAATGAGCGCGATGGCGAACGCGGCAATATTTTGTCGCAGTACACTGAGGAACAGGCCATGCAAATGGGTCGCAACTATGCGTTGAAGCACAATTTAGATGCGACACTCTTTGGGAAGGCGGCCGCGGTCGCAAGAAACCCATACGAGTTCAATTCGATGAGTTTTTTGACCGAAGAGGAAAAAGTCGCACTTAACACGGAGCAGACCAAGAAATGGCACATCCCAAGAAAGTTGGTGGAGGTGATTGCATTGGGGTCCATGGCCGCTGCGGTGCAGGGTATGGATGAGTCGGTGGTGAATGGTGCAACGCTTTTCTACCCCACGGCAATGGGCATTAAGGATATCAAGAATGCCGATTTGATTGAAGGTTTGATCAATGGTGCGCCCTATCTTTGCTGCGCCATCATGTGCTGGACATCTGATTACTGGAACAGGAAGTTGGGCCGTAAGTGGACCATTTTCTGGACATGTGCCATTTCTGCAATCACGTGTATCTGGCAAGGTCTTGTCAATTTGAAATGGTACCATTTGTTCATTGCGCGTTTCTGCTTGGGTTTCGGTATCGGTGTCAAGTCTGCCACCGTGCCTGCGTATGCTGCCGAAACCACCCCGGCCAAAATCAGAGGCTCGTTGGTCATGCTTTGGCAGTTCTTCACCGCTGTCGGAATCATGCTTGGTTACGTGGCGTCGTTGGCATTCTATTACATCGGTGACAATGGCATTTCTGGCGGCTTGAACTGGAGATTGATGCTAGGATCTGCATGTCTTCCGGCTATCGTTGTGTTAGTACAAGTGCCGTTTGTTCCAGAATCTCCTCGTTGGCTCATGGGTAAGGAAAGACACGCTGAAGCATATGATTCGCTCCGGCAATTGCGGTTCAGTGAAATCGAGGCGGCCCGTGACTGTTTCTACCAGTACGTGTTGTTGAAAGAGGAGGGCTCATATGGAACGCAGCCATTCTTCAGCAGAATCAAGGAGATGTTCACCGTGAGAAGAAACAGAAATGGTGCATTGGGCGCGTGGATCGTCATGTTCATGCAGCAGTTCTGTGGAATCAACGTCATTGCTTACTACTCGTCGTCGATTTTCGTGGAGTCAAATCTTTCTGAAATCAAGGCCATGTTGGCGTCTTGGGGGTTCGGTATGATCAATTTCTTGTTTGCCATTCCAGCGTTCTACACCATTGACACGTTTGGCCGACGCAACTTGTTGCTCACTACTTTCCCTCTTATGGCGGTATTCTTGCTCATGGCCGGATTTGGGTTCTGGATTCCGTTCGAGACAAACCCACATGGCCGTTTGGCGGTGATCACTATTGGTATCTATTTGTTTGCATGTGTCTACTCTGCGGGCGAAGGCCCAGTTCCCTTCACATACTCTGCCGAAGCATTCCCGTTGTATATCCGTGACTTGGGTATGGGCTTTGCCACGGCCACGTGTTGGTTCTTCAACTTCATTTTGGCATTTTCCTGGCCTAGAATGAAGAATGCATTCAAGCCTCAAGGTGCCTTTGGCTGGTATGCCGCCTGGAACATTGTTGGCTTCTTCTTGGTGTTATGGTTCTTGCCCGAGACAAAGGGCTTGACGTTGGAGGAATTGGACGAAGTGTTTGATGTGCCTTTGAGAAAACACGCGCACTACCGTACCAAAGAATTGGTATTCAATTTGCGCAAATACTTCTTGAGGCAGAACCCTAAGCCATTGCCGCCACTTTATGCACACCAAAGAATGGCTGTCACCAACCCAGAATGGTTGGAAAAGACCGAAGTCACGCACGAGGAGAATATCTAGGCGATGTCGTTTTGTTTTTATCTTTAGACTAATAATAAATGAAAATTTTAATGGCATAAACAAGTATCGACAATTTTTTAACTGCGATTAATTGGCGTCTGGTTTATAAGACGGCGAAGGCCAAATCAGGCAGAGAGTCGTGGGCGTTTGCAGTCTCATGAGCCTCGATTGGTCGTCCCTGGAAAACATCTTCGTCAATTGAAAAAGCCTTTTTTATGTTTGCTTAGTTTTCACAAAGGAAAATTCGTTCTGGTGAAGGGTGACGAAAGCGCTATACATTGTTAGTTTCGGCGTTGTGGTCTACTGTATTGCTATTCAATAAACACATCCTATGCATCTTTTAGTCTTCATTGCTACCGCAATCACGTGCATTGACACAAGTTCAGGTTAAAGATGCTTTTTTTCGGATTTTTTTTTTCGTTTTTATATGTAGGTGCTAAATAAGCCTTCTTTTGAATAATTAAAGTTTGACGAGTCTGGTTGGCGGGCTTCTGGGCGCCCATGTGGAAGCTCGACCCGTATACAATATTGTATGCAAGCCCTCGTGGTGGTGCGAGTGACCGGGATGATCGGAACGCGTAGACTTACCATAACAATCTAATAGCGCAGCGCCGAAGTTCGGTGTTTGGAAATTGTCCAGTTTTTTTTTTGGCGTGCCCCACAGAGGTATGGATCTCTATTTGAAAATCCAGTTTTCCAGCAAAGCGGCCGTTTTTTCGCCGTGTTTGCCCGTGAGTCATGACAATCCCCAGTAGGCTTTAGCTTCCCATGATCACTTCTTGAAAAGTACACTTCATCTAGACTAAGATAAAGAACATTTCAGCCCCGTACCCATAATGGGCTTTAAACTTTTACATGTTTGTTTACCTTCAACTCATGAATGAGCCACCACAATTTCCGAGAATTCCCTAAACCGTCCGCGTCGCATATATTTGCCCGTCGCATTAAATTAGACTGCAACTTTAGCCGGCACTTCGGTGCGCACGAGTTGTGACAGCGAGATCTGGCATCTTTATATGTGAGGCTAAGATCTTAGTATTCTGTGAATCTTCTAAATCATGAGCCTTTATTTTATTTGCTAATACTGTATTTGTTTATGAAAAACCGCAAAGCAAAAAAAGGAAAGAAAACCGGATGCTTTCTGGGGCATTTGTCTGTCGTATCCCAAGTCTCAAACTGCACTTTGGACGGTTGCGTAATGGACTGTGCATGCAGACTTCGGCATCCAATTATGTGGATTCATGTGGATGCAAAAACCACAACAGTGACGAAATGCATATTGTTGAGAATTTATCATATTTCGGCTCATGCAGAAAAAGTGGTGGCCCCCCACTCGTGCTCGAAAGTTGCTCTGGCAAAAAGATATAAAAAAGGTCATATCCTCAAACATATTTTCACAAATCTCATTACATCCATAGAAAACCTCTTTACAAACACCATGAAATTCTCCAACTTCTTTGCGCTTGGCCTTGCCACTCTCTCTTTTGCCTCTCCAGTTGAAAAAAGAGAAGCCACTTCTGTTAGCAGCACCGAAAATAGTGTCACGAGCGAGATTGGCAACTTGGACAACACCGTGGGAGTCATCATTGGTGACGTGGCCAACTTGCTTGGCAAGATTGTTACTGATGTTGAGGACATTGCGTCTACCGCAGGAATTGACGTGACCGAAATCTTGACCCAGTCGGGAATTTCGCTTTCCAAGAGATCTGAGAACGAGGGAAGCGAGGTCAAGAGAAGCGACCAGGCTGTCGAGGCCAAAGTTGAGACTTTGATTGCCGATATTTTGGGTGAATTGGTCACTTTGAGTGCAAGCTCTGGTGTCAACTTGATTGGCACGATCTTGTCTGTCTTGAAGTTGTGAGCTCATATGCCACGGCCATGCGCCAGGGTTTATACCTTGACTCGTGTATTGTTCAATTGATTGTTTTTTATATTTGAGTACTGTAAAATTCACTGACGTAGTTTGTGAAGACTTTGGTGAAATACATGAAAGAATTGAAGGTTCGCCTCGATTTTTGGGTCTATCTGCAAAGGTGAAGTTTGAGATGAAACGAACCAGTAGAAGTCGTTCTACATAGTTAACAGAAGAACTGAATTCACCGGGAACCACTTTAGTTCTGATACAGACTATGCAAAAAAAGCACGTTTTCAAAAAGATGACCCTGGCTACGCTCTCTCATCGTGATTTTTTCTTATAACTTCAGATTCTCGAGTTTTTATAGAGACATGGTTTCATAAGAAAAATATACCATGCCTATAATAACGCCGCGCGAATGATACTTCAAATCACAAGTACTGGTGCGAGTAGTATGCTTGTGACTATGATGAAATTTTTGATCGCCTTCAAAGGATATTTTCAAGAAGTGCAGCGTCACCAAGAAGAATGTTCACTATTTATCTATGCTAGGGTAGTCTTTCATTGAGCCGCATGGATTGTATCTCCTCCAGGAACTCATTTCGACGAGTTCGCCAAAACGAAGTGTGAACTATGTACCCTTCGAAAATGCTTTCATTGACTGATTGAAATTTAAATTAAATCTCGAAACACGTGGCTTCATCAAAAACTCCGGCCCAAATCCTTGTTCAGAGGCATGCGGGGGAAGTACAGCCATAGGGGACCATTAATACCGACTCAAATTTCGCACGCTGTCATTTTAAATTATCAACTTCAGTGCTTGGTAGCGAAACTGGCTAGGGATTTATATATATTCATATATAGTTTTTTGGAGAGCGAGGTAAGCAATTCTGGCTCCCAGTCCTTAATCAGATGTATCAAGCAAGAAAAAAAAAATCAGATAAATCAAACGGAGCAAAAGAGGTAATATTGGAAAAGGACAATAGTTGTCGCTAGATTTCAAATGTGGAGAGCTGGGTACGCAATTGTGGCGGCGTATCCTTCACCTGATGTAGCAATTACGACAAAACTACTCGGGAGGAAAGAATGTGAATGGAGCATCACAGTACTGATACGCTAATTTTCAGGAAGGATATGATTTGTTCAGGTTCTCCGAGTCTGATCCATTACATTCAATACAACGCAAAGTCACCTACAATATTGTTTTTGATAGTTGGAAACGTTAGGTTCTGGAAACAAGGTCATGCTACGAGACTGTGGCTGCTCTGGCGCATTCCGAAAGCAGATTTTGTTGTCTCACCCATTTAAGGTCCATGACCATGATACAGATGAGTCAGTTTGTTTAGCACTCAGAAAGCAAACAGCCTGATTCCGAGACACTCACAGATACAGTCAAAAGGATCTCAGAATTGGGAATTTTGTCATGAGCTTGGTGTTGGCCGAATTCTTTAACTTCAGCATAAGAAGGTGAAACAATGTCTCCAAAAGGACACGCTCTACACTCACTGCAGAATATGGTTCTCTGAGCCAAGAAATCCTGGACAGGCTTTGAATTCTCATTCGTAATAGCCAAGAAAGACGCGCATAGGACGCGCTTATCACTGATAACGTAAACAAACAAAGAAAAATGATAACACGCGCCACGGTGCTTACGTCATTCATGATATGCAGGCTATCAACAATCTTCAGTAAGCTTCAAAAACCAAAATAAAAAGAAAACACGACCTAGATGATCAAGCTTAGTAAATCAAATTTCCAAGAAACATTTGTGAGCCGTAAAGTCATCAAAGTATACCCATTACGTTTTGAGTTTTGAGGCCACAACTTAACATAAGAAAATTTGCTAGTCTTTATCGCGCCAATCTTGTTGATGGAATGTGCCATCGTTTTCTTTTTTTTTTCCAGGAGTAAACATTCTTATCTAGCCTATCAGCAACAAAGACTCAATCTTGACCTACACAAGTCAAACCGAAAAAAACAATATAATAGTCTGGAAAGGAGTACCGCACAGTCTCCGCGTATATTAGTCCACGAGGTTGGGTTTTTGAATACCCTTGAGCTTTTTTTAGAGACAGACTTTGGCGTGTTCAATGGCCTAATTGTATATGTGATGTGTAGACGCTCAGCGGTTCCATTCGACCGGCGGTGAAATATTTCCGATTATCGGTGTCATGATTCTGATCATCGGAATGTTGAGACGCATATGGCCTTTTCATACACTCATAGCTTTCTTCTGGAACGCAGAAGTTCTCGAACTGTCTAGCCAACGCTCGTGTCCAGAAGATCAGAAAAAGTCGTAAACATTAAGGTGTGGTCTTTCAGGATGCTAAGGAGCAAAAAAAACATTCATCATCATCAAATTATTAAGACCCTCTTGACTTATCCACAGTTTTTGTTTTTTGTTCACTTGCATTCTCCACATAAGCCACTATAATTCTTGGATCTTTCCGAAATGGCCCGGCCCCCCCCCCCCCCACACACACACACTAGTTGCGCAGCGCAAAAGTGCATTTTCAGCCGACTCGTAATCGCGCGTATACATGACAACGCCAGCCATATCTCACCTGTATGACGTTGAAACCCCTGATTCTCGGTCAGCCTTTTTTAAAACCCTAAGTTCAGGTTTTTTTTTCAGGATTTCCTTCCAGAATACGCCGATGCCTGAAGAGCTTTGATCTCGGCCGAATCAGCCAAATGTATCAGCTTCAGGGGGACTAGGGGCCATTTTACGGAATGGGCGGAACTGCACCCAGACAAGTTGCATGAAGGACTGCACATGCCACATTCCGGCAGGTCGAGTTGTGGATGCAAAAAAAAAAAACACCAAGAAGCAGAAAGCATTCTCAAGATTGTTTTGATAGTTCCGATCTTGCAGACACGTGGGCATGCTTATCATTCACACAAAACCACAGCTCGAAAATGTATATAAAGGGCCTCTTCTGCCAGCTTTTTCCTTCTGTTTCTTGTATCATCACCTCCATCAACCAACTCTCTTCACACTCTTTACTCTCACAATGAAGTTCTCCACTATCTTCGCTTTCGGCCTCGCCTCTCTCTCCGTTGCCTCCCCAATTGAGAAAAGAGAAGCCGCTTCGCTCACCAGCACCACCGACAGCGTCACTAGCGCTGTGAGCGGCTTGGACAGCACGCTTGGACAGATTGTCAGCGACGTGGTTGGTTTACTCGGCAAAGTCGTGACCGATGTCGAGGATATCGCTTCCGCTGCAGGAGTTGACGTCAGCGGCCTTTTGGACCTGACTGGAATCTCGCTCACCAAGAGATCTGAGCCAGAAGACTCTGAAGTCAAGAGAAGCGTCCTGGACGTCACAACCAAAGTCGAGGCATTGATCACCGACGTTTTGGGCGAGTTGGTCACCTTGAGTACCACTTCTGGTGTCAACTTGGTCGGCTCAATCTTGTCGGTTTTGAAGTTGTAAGAATGTGATTTGCTAACGCCGACTCAAGCAATCGTTACTGGTAGAAGTATATCGTTCAATAAATTGTTTTTATAATTTTCTTTGGTAGCATCGAGCTGGTGATTGATGATACTGCTTTAGGTCGTTGTAGAAACAAAAACAATTCTTGATATGTGAGGCCCCGACAAGTTTATAATGGACGCATAAGTGTAAGCGTGAGCGGCAGCTTATAAGCGTTTTGCCAGACACCCATTCGAACAATTTAGTAGGATGAATTTTCGCCACTTTTCTGTGTGCAAGTGTGTGAATAACAACAAACGAATTGGATTTGTATCGTTCGTACGCATTTTTTTTTTTCGCGGAAAATTGTTCTGGGACAACAAAAGAGGCTCAAATCCTTTTTTAAATCGCACTTTTTGGAAATCGCTCAGTTTCTTCATTAGTGAGACACGGGCAGATTCGAAATTGATATTCAAGATCGAACGAGTGCAGAGGCATGCAGTTTAATACAAGCAATGACTTTAACCAGAATCATTGCAAAAGCCAACTCTATTTCAGTCAAAAGTAAGTTTTCTGCAAATACCCATATACAATCAATCTCTTTGTTGAACCATTCTTTTAAACAATACCACCATGATGTTGCGAATGGGATGCAATATATCTGCACATCTCTTTGTTAAGGATTTTCCGACCTTCTTAGCCTGATGGATAATTGCGCTTTTTTCCTCAAAGGAAGATTTGAAAAAAACAAAAAAAGAACTTACGTGGAAAGACCGGCGCAATCTGCCACCCGAATCTACACATTCTGCCAGTCAAAACTCTCATCAACAAACGTGCTATTTTAGAACAATAAAGGAGGCTAGGCCAAATTTGCGCAACACAGTGAGATCTGAAAAATCAATAGCCAGCCGTTTGTTCTGTCAAACAAAGAGCGGGTGCGCATGAAGATAATCCGGTGTCAATTTCTGAACAATGGGCTATTAGTTATTCGAAAGCGTATGAGGCTCGGCCAGATGCGGCTGGCAGCTGCGGGCGCGTCACGTGATACAGACTTGCGACTCTGATCCCAATTAGGAAATAGTTTGCGAGGCCCATCTCGGAGAAGAGCGCGCTTTTCGTCCGGCGTGCCTGCATGGGCTTATCTAGCATGAAACCAGCAAATTAAAAAGGATCTTGACTGATTGAAAGTATGACTATATACCTATAAAAAAATAATGTGATTCGCCACTCACACTTTCGGGATTGTATTATTTCTCGCTTTCAATCCGGTTTTTCCGTAACATGTCGCGATTTCTGCACCCCTGATCACGTATGCCATTGTTGGTGAGGGATTATAGCTTAAGCAAAAGCCTCGCACTTTCGCCCAACTCCGATCTCCATATTCCGTTTATATGTGCGCCATTTCACCACTACATAAAGACCGAGCACCGCACCGCATATACATTCCTGGTTCGATACAATTTTTGCATCCACTCAAGGGCGGCGAAATTTATGAGCATATTCCACTATTTATCATTCAACGCAATCAACCTGCCATTTCAACCCCATATATTCACCTTTTTATAGACCATTTCCGCTCCAAAAACCATCAAGAACAATGAATCCCAATGAAAAGTATTTGGCCGCACTCAGCAAAAACCCATTGCTCACGAAAATGGCCACGGCCGGCGTTTTGTCATCGTTGAACGAGATCATAGCCTCGATTGTCTCCGGGCAATTTCAAAAAAGCAAATTTAACGTGTTTGGCAAAGAAAGATCAGTGATTCATCCCTCTGGCTCCAAGATCGGGCTGATGGTGATCTATGGTGCATTGTTATCCACGCCAGTTGCACACTATTATTACGGCTTTTTGAGCAAATTCTTTGCAGGTAAGCAATCGCCAAAAAACAAATTATTGCAGCTTGCAGCCACGCTTTGTACATTATCGCCTTTGTTGAGTGCAGTCTACGTTTCATGGCTTTCGATAATTAATTCGTACCAATACTCTGGAAAAGGCTTGCGGGCTGACTTAGGTCGCTTGCTTTCAGTGGTGAAGGCCGGCTTGAAAAACAATTTCTGGCTAGTTTACAAAACCTCCGCCGTCACATTATTGGTGGCCTTGACACTTGCACAGAATTTCGTGCCCCCAGAACTTTGGGTCGTGTTCACCAATTTCGCCTATTTTGTTGTTGGCACGATCCAGAATACAAAGATCAAGATCAGACAAAGGAACGAGAAGTTGAAGAAATCGGAATAATATCATGGAAATATAGAGGAACAATCAACGTCCACATCTCATTGTATCGGATTTTTGCAGGCCATCAAACGGGCTTATATAGGCATCGACGCTATAATCAAACATATTCTCAGAGCGTAAGAAGATCTACATTCAGCGCACTTCAATCCAATCATCCAAGCATTCCTAGGCATCAAGAACTTTATTCGCAATTGCTCTTAAAATCCGAGTTTCCCGCTCATTTAGTTTTTCCGAGCCCATTGTTTAAATTATTTTGAAGAGATGTCAATTGCAAATTTATGCGGGGCATTATTCATCATGCGAGACAATGAAGACTCATGAAGCTTACGCTCGCAACCCACCTGGGGCTACCTTTGGATGATCCAGTGACCAAGAAATTTTATAACTTAAAAGCCAAGTTTCATAGACTAGTTATTATTCAAACAAATGAAATTCGAGCCGACTTTTCAAAACATTGTAGTATTTAAATTATTACTAGCCAAAATGTATCGACATTGTGGGGACCCGATCCGGGCCGAGGCTTCTCCGCATTGCACGTGACTGAAGTGAAAGCCAGCCACGGCACCTAGCAAGTAATCATATATATATATCCATAAATTAACCACACTCACCAGCTCATGTTTAGATTCTCTAGTGCTGCAAAAACGCCCTTTGTGTCAATTGCAAAGCAACAACTTGCCACGAGAATGTTGACTGCTCAGGCCGTTGTTTTTGCCGACCATGGCGAGCCTTCAGAAGTGCTCCGTACTCACACATACGAAATCGACGAAAAGAACTTGGACGCCAACAGCATCATAGTCAAGACTGTTGGGTCTCCCGTCAATCCTTCGGATATCAATCAGATCCAGGGCGTGTACCCCTCACAGCCCGAAAAAACCACTGCTTTGGGCACGGAACAGCCCCTGGCAGTATGTGGAAATGAGGGTTTATTTGAGATTCTTCATGTCGGGTCTAGCGTAACAAATTTCCAGGTCGGAGACTGGGCCGTGCCTACTTCGGTCAACTTTGGCACATGGAGAACACATGCGTTGTGCACGGCCGACAAAATGATGAAATTGCCCAATCCAGAGCAGTCCAAAGCGAACGGCAAAAAACAAGGTCTTACCGTGAACCAGGGCGCGACGATTTCCGTCAACCCCTTGACCGCGTACTTGATGGTCAATCACTACGTAAAACTCACGCCAGGAAAAGACTGGTTTATCCAAAACGGCGGCAATTCTGCCGTGGGAAAGTACGCTTCTCAGATAGGCCGTATCTTGGGTATCAATTCCATTTCCGTCATCAGAGACAGACCCAATTTGGAAGAGACGGTCAAGGATTTGCAATCTACACACGGAGCTACGCACGTGGTCACCGAGGAGCAGAACAACTCGCGGGAATTCAACGTTGAGGTGAAGAAATGGGTGGACCAAACAGGTGGCAAGATCAAACTTGCTCTCAACTGTGTGGGCGGCAAATCGTCGACGGCAGTCGCACGCAAATTGGGGCCAAACGGCTTGATGTTGACCTATGGTGGTATGTCGTACCAGCCTGTCATCTTGCCCACGTCATTACACATCTTCAAGAACATAACTAGTGCCGGATTCTGGGTCACTGAGCTTTTGAAGTCCAACCCTCAATTGAAGAGAGAAACAATGGATCAGATCGTTGAGTGGTACGAGGAAGGAAAACTTGTTGACGCCAAGTCTGTGGAGCTGAAGTTCGACGGCAGCGACTTGGCAAAGGTGTACCAGGATGCTATTGCCAACAGTAAAGACGGAAAGCAATTAGTGGTTTACTAAACGTGTATAGATAATTTTTAAATGATCCTTTGGATTTACAAGTTTTTTTTTCTCTATTCTTTCCTTTTTTTTTTTTTTTTTCTTTTTGCTTTCTAACGGAGCTGTCAATACTGGAGTGCATGTTTACTAGAGTCGAGTTCAGTATGGCTTCTTCGAAGTCTAACACATGTGTGAGACGCGTTTCAGTGGATGACTAGTATTCAAGTGAAGCTTGCCCCATGGATCAGTAGCATATTTATGATTCTCTAATTGGGCCTGTAAAGATTGGCGAATAGCTTTTTGATCAATAATGAGAATATGACATGTTAGGGTCTCAATTGCAAGAGACGTCTACAGCGTTGTTGAGACAAGTGCGCCGATAAGCAAGGTGTTGCCAATTTCAGCTCACGCGGATAGATATCTTAGTCTTTCAGCCAGTCAATCTCCATTCAAAGCGCCCAGATCTTGCTGAATTAGTTTTTTTTCTTTGTCGAACAATTGCGCATGCTCCCTTCTTACTGCCGTGGTCATCGGCGAACCGACAGACGAGACTTTATCATACTTGAACATGATGTAGATAATAAAGTGAAACTGAACTCTCAAGGGTAGGTGCCGGAATCACTGACCGTATTTTCGCAATGAACAAGATTTTCTTCATAGAAGTAAAATAAAAATCAATTCTATCGAGCAATTGCCTACCACAAACTGACCTCAATCAATTGCTTATGTGAATTTGTGTAGTGCTTTGCAATCTAAGTACCCATTTTGGTCGTCTTAATCTCAGACACGGTGACGCATGGAACCTGCAAACACAACGGCTTTGATTAAATCAATAACGGCTTTTTCGTCATGCTTTCCAAATTTGGAAGCAGACCCTCTCCTGCAATAATAATACAAAGCCTTGAACAATGCACCTTGTTGTAACCACCAACGTCATTTGTCTGTCTGCAAGGCATTTCACCCCGGGCCGGAATTCGCCGGCCGGCAATTTGCGCGGCACCTTCTACCCACCACCCGCGCCTTCGCTGCTGGCGCTCGCTCAGCAGGGTCGCGATAAGACAGGTGCCATGAGTGTACACCTCCTCTATAAGAAGTTTCTCCACGGATGATTGTTTGCCATAAAAGCTATGATATTTGAACGATTCTGGGATATTCGAATGAAATGTAGCCGTCATAATTTTGCAACAACAACTCATCACAATGACTCATACTGTATACATCAAGTCGGGCATGTCCGGTGTGGCCTGCCGTGACTACCTTCTCGCGCGCGAAGTTCCGTTCTGGGAGCCTTTGTTGACCCGTCCGCCTATACGCGTGCGCGGAGGTCTTTATCAGTGGCCGGGCCACATAACCACAAATCAGACCCATCTCGCTTCGGCCCGCGGCGTATCCATCCATGCTCCAGATAAAGGCCCCGGGCCAATTTGACGCATACAATGGGATAGGAAAAGTCATTGTAAGCAATTTTTATCCCATTTTCGTTTCATTTTCTTCTTTCTTTTGAGCTCTTTTTACTTTTTTTTCCTTTTCACTCCCACTTTTATCTTATAATGTCTCGCGCCATAGCCTCTAGCCACGTGCTAATTGATGATAAGCTCATTCCAGCCACGGTGATCTACTCAATCGAGCTGGGCCGCATTCTCCACATTGCCAAACGGATTCTCCAGATCCAGGACCCGCTTTTTGACACGTATGCCGTTTCACGTCAGAATTTTAGGGACGTGTCTCCACTTGTGGTCATGCCCGGGTTGGTGGATGCACATGTCCATTTGAATGAACCAGGCCGCACAGAATGGGAGGGTTTTGCCACGGGGACACAGGCCGCTGCCGCCGGCGGCGTGACAACGGTGATCGATATGCCCCTCAATGCAATCCCGCCAACGACGACGGTGGAAAACTTTAACTTGAAGATCGATGCAGCGAAGGGTAAAACATGGGTCGATGTTGGTTTCTGGGGCGGCATGATCCCGTCGAACTTGAACGATTTGAAGCCGTTGATTCGTATGGGCGTGCGTGGATTCAAAGGGTTCATGATTGACTCTGGTGTAGACGAGTTCCCGGCCATCAGCCCTCAGTACATCATGAAGGCCATGAAGAAAGTACAGGGCGAGCAAACAGTGTTGATGTTTCACGCCGAAATGCAGCCTCACAAATCCCATCTGCTCCCCGTGACAGTGGAGCAATATGGGAATCAAACCCCCACTTTAGTGCCGAACGAAAGCCACGCGCACTTCACGCTAGATGAGGACATCACTGAGGATTCAGAGTCCGACAATAGCGATAACGATGTCACGGATGAGCCTTTTGCCGACGATGAGATTGAAGAAGAAATCGCTCCTGACGTTGAAGCGCTTGATTTGGGCATGTCTGCATCGTTTATTAACCGAGCGCCTAAGCCCGTTGTCAACTTGTTGAACAGACATAAACCTTCCGAGACAGACGTGGAGGAGTATCAGCCAACAAGCAGAACCAACAGGTTTATTGATAACGGCCACTTGACCGAGCAGCAGATAAAGGCGTTGGCTAAATCGCCTTATTTGCAGGCATCAGAGCCCCAATTCGGTAGGCTCGCCAGATTGGCCAATCCCAATCACGAGCGTGAGGCCAGTATGGACAAGTTCAGGTCTCCGTTGGCCAAACCGTTGGATTTCGACTCGGGAAAATTCTTGGAGAATCTCGACGAACCATTGAAGATGGCACAGCAGGAAGATAGTGAATTGGCCGGAGTCGACGCGACATTCTACTCATCGTTTTTGGCATCAAGGCCAGACAGTTTCGAGACCACGGCAATTGCCGAGATCATCAACTGTTCCATGAAGAACCCTAAGGTGCCATTGCACATTGTACATTTGGCCACACACGAGGCCGTCCCTTTGATCAAAGCCGCAAAGGCAAGAGGCTTGCCCGTGACCGCGGAGACGTGTTTCCACTATTTATCTTTAACGGCGGAGAAAATCTCAAACTGCTCCACCCATTTCAAGTGCTGTCCGCCAATCAGAACAGAGGGTAACCGTCAACTCTTGTGGAAAGCGCTTAGGAACAACATCATCTCCACAGTAGTCTCAGACCATTCGCCTTGCACGCCAGATTTGAAAGGCATGGATAAGGGCGACTTTTTTTCCGCGTGGGGCGGAATTTCGTCGGTTGGATTTGGCTTGCCCATTCTCTTCACCGAAGGCCAGAAAGTGAATCCCCCTGTAAGCATTCCAGAGATCTCCAAGTGGTGCTCATGGAACACGGCCAAACAGGTGGGGCTTTCGCACAGGAAGGGCAGAATCGCCGTAGGCTACGATGCGGACTTGCTAGTTTTCGACCCCACCGCAAGCTACACGGTTGCAAATGATCAGGTGTTTTTCAAAAACAAGTTGACTGCATATGACGGGATGCTGTTCCAAGGCCGTGTTGTTGAAACGTACGTGAGGGGACATACGGCGTTTACTTTGCAAGCGGGCCACTCTGAAGTTGCCTTGGGTAACTTGGTGTTAGAGCCAAGGGCCTAAATCATGGATATGGCCATGTATGAATTAATGGTGGAAACTTGGTTGGAAAAGGCGGCTCCATTTTGGTTTAGCTATTGATGAAGTATTTATTTGGATTTCGAACAATAAAAATATGGTTATAAATGGGTAATATTTACTTTCCCTTTCTTCGTTGCATTATTCCGTAGCGGTTTTTCGAACTGCTTAGTAGTCGTATTTTCGCGCGTGCATCATCATGAGTTAAGATTAGAAGATCCAAATACACTAGTTACACCTTCTAGGATTCCGAAAAGATCGCCGTTGAAGCCAATCGTTAGCACAATTTCTTAAGCTATTCCAAACATAACCCTTTCCCTGCTTTTTGTTTCAACCAAACGAAAAAATGTCTAACTCACCGGAATCCGACGATAAGTTACTAGAAGAGTTTCTGAGCTTATTCCGTGAAGAACAGGATCCACAAATCGCAGAAAAACGCAAGGAGGTGTTGCGGACGATGCGTGAAAACGATTTGGAGTCGTATCCTTCAGACTTGACACTATTAACGGCGTTCGATGAGGCATTGCAGTGCTTTTCCATCGGTGGTCAGGTGAGAAACTACTATAGATACGGCACATATTCTCTTTGTGAAGCACAGCGAGAAAAAGCATGGTTTGCGCTCAGAAACGGCGCCATGACCAACTCTGCTGATGCAGACATAGACGCTGTGGCGAAAAATCCAAAAGAATTGCAGAGAAGGAAAGCTGTACAGGAGTTCTACAAGAACAGACTCATGGAAAAGAAGATGCAGGGCAGCTCAGAGGATATCTGGGATGTGAGAAAGACGCCGTTGAAGAATCCGTTCAAGGAGTAAGCCATGCTTCAAACTGGTACTTGAATTGTAAATAGAAGGCATATCCACCCATATATATATATCTCAATGTTAGCGAACGGATAACATGATAAGTGGTGATACATAGCGTACCAATCAAGAAGCCATTCCAGGACAATGATGAAACTTTCTTAGCTTTCCCATTAAGACATACGTGAGCTTTTTTTTTTCTGTCCTTTGCCTTGAATCTATTACGTAACCGAACTGGAACATCTGAATATCTGAATACCCGTATACATGAATATCTTACATGAGCACACAGCTCTTTTTCTCCGGCTCATTATCGTTTGAGCCCTTAGGTTTGGCATGGAGCGCACACCTGGCAGCCTCGGAAAAGGCTTCGTTGACACCCCTGTTTTTCTTTGCTGAACACTCAAGGTATCTCAACGCGCCCACCTTTTTAGCCACCGCAAGCCCGTCTTCATATGGGATCAATCTTTTATGCGAGGCCGGCAACCCGGCGGTCTGGTTAGTGTATGGGTTAAAAGACTCGTCCTCCTGGACATTTAGCGGATCCTCCTCCTGGTTTCTTAAGTCACATTTCAAAGCTACCAAAACAAGCTTCACGCCCTCGCAGTGGTCGGCGATTTCACCGACCCATTTCAGCTGGACGTTCTCCAACGAGTCCGGAGAGTCGATGGAAAAACAGAGCATTATGCAGTGGGTGTCTGAATACGAGAGTGCCCTTAAGCGGTCGAATTCCTCCTGTCCAGCGGTGTCCCATAGAGATAACTGCACAGATTGGCCGTCTATGAAGATGTCGTGCACGTAGTTTTCAAACACCGTGGGCTCGTAAACCTGCGGGAAATAGCCACGAGTAAACACATTGAGAAGCGAGGTCTTACCACATGCACCATCGCCTAGAATGACGATTTTTCGCTGGACTAGGATATTAGTATCGTTATAGACAAACGTTTTTGAAAACAGATGGCGAAAAGCCTCAATATTGAATGAAATTCCCTTTTTTCACACATACTTGTCTTGTTACCGCCACCGCAGAGAGGCATCTTTGTGTTGATATAGGACCTTTTTGGACAATTGTTTCTGGTAGCGTAATCTATAAGCAGGTCCGGGCTTGGCTTGGTGATATGTAGGAGCCAGTCGTGCCGCGCCCACCGTCTAGGCGTTACGTAGTAGGCGCAGGCAGGCTCGCTGGACATGCCGTTTGCGTGGTTGCAAGAATCGTGACATGGGGACACTACCGCGCTTGTTTTCCCCGTGATGTTTTGATTATGTGTTTTTTGTTTTTATTGCAACTTATGCTTGAGGTCAAATTATTTGCAAACTTGGATTCTCCGTTCTTTTGAGGGTATTGTTGCATGCTGCTGGTGTCTCTATGCGGGGGCCACGGCTGAAGAAGGCGCGTCAACACCAGACACGCAGTGAATAATGATCAGCTCTATGAAGAAATAGTGGCACTTGATGAAAGCAAATTTCGATCTGAAATTTCGTGATTATTTGGGAAATTAGAATTCATTCGTGAATTGTGTTTAAACATGTTTTCCACGGTGGTGAAAACCACGTCCTGGTAGTGATTGAAAAAGCGCCTTCCTTCTTTTTTTCTCTAAACATTCGCATTTGAAGAATAAGTTGAGAAAGATTTGGGACATGTCAGCTTTTAGGTGTTTGTTTGTTTTTTTTTTTTTTTGGCCTGAAACCGCTTTTTACTTGATAAGCTGGTCATGAGACAAAATGTTTCAAATACTTATCAGGCCAACTACATCTGTCCTTCTTCAATCTTGAGTAGACGGTGTAGCGACCTTTTTTTTTTTATTCCTGTCATGAGTCATTTGACTGAGAATCGGGACGCCTAGATTATTTGTGAAAACATGAGTTCATTCAGAGATTTAAAAGATTGCATTTTTCGTTGAGATCCAGATTATCAATAACATGACTCAAGGAAGGAAAAGAAAAGCTATTGAACGTTTTCAAAATCCTGTATGATGCTCTAAATCTGTGATTGGTTTCTCCTGATAGGCACACCAGATTATTAGGACGCTTGAAAGCTTCGTTTACTTCGAGAATCTCCAAAGAGAAGATCAAAACACGGTTTCAACGTCTTTTCTTTAAATCGCACTTCTCGCGAGAGTCAAACTACACTGATACATTGAATACATGAGGTGTAAGCATAAACTTCCGCAATACTTTGGTCACTACCTCACCGAACGCTGACAGGAATCAAATCTCAAATTACCATCAGTCAGTATTCTGACACCCAGTCCTTAATCAGATGCCTCAAGCAAAAAAAAAAAAAAAAAAACTCAAGACGTCGATTTCATTGAAGTCTTTCCAATAATGTCTCCCACCTAGCACGTCACGTGACCGTTGTCCTCCGCGCTCTGCGATGTGAAAAAAAAGCCCATCGCATCTCTGCCGCAGAGGTCCGGAGGTGCACTAGAAACCATCGCATCAGCCATAGCAAAAGGCATAAAGACCACCACGAAATTCCACACAAAACAATGTCCGGCCCACTTCTTGCAGCGAAATTCGACGCCGCAAATACACACTTGGCCCTGGCCGTGCAGGCATTGGACACGCACCAGGTGAAAGTGCAGGCGTTGGTGGTGACGCAGGACCTGTTAAATACGCTGTTTTCACTCAGTAAAGGCCAGAAAATCTCTGCGTTGGAATGGATCTCGGGCTCTCAGCTAGCTGTTGGCCTCACAAACGGCCAGATTCTTGTGTATTCGCCTGCGCAAAACAGCATCACAAACGAGTTGGAGGGCGTCTCGAGCGCAGCCATCACGGACTTGCATTATTCTCAAATCACCAGTACCGTGTGGTCTTCTGACGCCGAGGGCCACTTCTGCGAATGGGATACGCTGAGGTTTGCGCTTTTGCAGCGATTCGCTCTTTCCGATATGCTTGACGCCGCGGAGGCCGTGTCGAAACTCGCCACCGTCATTCACCAGAACGAGCCGCACTTGCTCGTTGGCACACATAATGTTTACCTCGTGAATATCCTCGAGAAATCCATCGTCAAGACTTTCCCGGCCCACGTGCAGCCCATCATTGCGCTCACGCCCGTGGCCTCAGACCCAGACCTCTTCTTGACCGCGGCGGAAGGTGACCGGTTCATCAACGTCTATTCGATCGCGAAAAACGCCACCCGTGCCGTGTTGGTGGCCCAGCTGTCGGTGACGCAAATTACTTTGGGCGAGTGCGGTGACTTGTCGCTAGTCACGGCGATCACAGAAACAGGCACGCTCGAGGTATTCCAGAACCCGTTGTCGGCCGAGGCACCGCCCCACGAATCACTGAAAAAGAGAAGAAAACAACTTGCGTCAAGCGTGCGTTCGAAACACGCTGATGCCAGTATCAAGTACTCGCGCCCTGCTGACGAGATCCGCAACCCCGACGACGATACCATGCGCGTGAATGCGGTTTCCCTCACCGAAAGTGTGTTGCACACCACGTGGATGGATAACGCGACGATCTCGCGGTTTGACGCCGTGCCCTGGCACAACGAGGGTGCGTTTGCGTTTGCGGGAACAGTAGTGATTCGAAAATCGAAGCAGGAAATCAAACCCACCTCTCACGCGGAGAGGGGCCATGACGTGGCTGCACCACAACTCTACAATGAAAGACACACGGTGGTAACGGAGGGAAGCGCTTTCCAGAACGATCTTGTGAATAGTGATGATGACGACGACGACGAGACCTTGGCCGAGAGGCTAGAGAAACTCTCGGGAGGCAAGAAACGCGTCTCGGCATTGGGCAAGAAAAAGCTCCAGAAACACACCGCGGGCACGTTGACGGTGGTGTTGTCGCAGGCCTTACGCAATAACGACCACTCGCTTTTGGAAACCGTGTTGGCAAACAGGGACCCTGCCGTGGTGCAGAACACGATCTCGAGGTTGGAGGCGTCATTGGCGGTGATTCTCTTGGACCGCTTGGCCGAGCGCATCACACGCCAGACGCAGCGGTTTGACCAGATGAATTTTTGGCTCAAGTGGATCATCATTGTCCACGGCGGCGTGTTGTCGTCCATGCCGAACCTCAGTAATAAGTTGGCCAGCTTGCATGCAGTGCTCACCAAGAAGGCCACCACGTTGCCTCGTTTGTTGGAGTTGCAAGGCCGCTTGAACATGATCGAGCAGCAGTCAGCGCTCAAAAAGGAGATTTTGAACGGCTCGGCGACGCAGAACGATTACGACGACGCTGACACGGACGTGGAGTACGTGGAGGAAATCGACGATGCCGTGGAGGCAGGTCTCATAGGGTCAGAAGACGAAGACGACGATATCGATATGGATGCAGCAGATGACTATGAGGAGGAAGAAGAAGAAGAAGAAGCAGAAGAAGCGAGAAACTTGCCTGGAAATGACGATGAGGGACTCAGTGACGTGGAGACTGCGGTGGTGAATAATGACGTCTACGAGGAAGACTGAGCCGCAGGGCACGAAGCATAGAATACCATAAGCATACGAATAAACAACAACCGAAAATCTGTTATTTTGCTTCAGGCGTGACCATGAATTGTTTTGTATCCACTAAGTTTTTTCTTCATGAGCAACAATTCTCGTTTGGTATAATAATTGTCAAAGCAGTGTTGTGAGAATCGGTTTTTTTTGTGGTGTTGCGCGTAGGCGCGTAATCGTGCAAGAAAATATTTTCCGCTTTTTCGTACTTTTATTTGTCATGCGCACGACGTAATTCGTAATCAATAGCGTAAAAATTTATCCTCATGATTGTTACGGCATCGATTTCCTTTTCGCATCATACACAATTGAATCTCACTTGCTCAAATCCATCATTGCAAAACTCCTTTTTCGAAATTGTCGACTGTGAATCTTTCCAGAGGCTTTTCAATTGTTCAAAGAATAATTTTACTCACTTAGTCACTCTTTTTGCGGTCCGCTCGGATTTTGAAAACGCTCTTTCGGTTCGAAAAAGTAATTTTTAGGAGGGGAGGAGATTCCAGGTGAGGGGATCAATGATGCATCCAATGAAGGTGTAACCACCGAAGACGACAAGCTGACTTCGTGAAACTAGCTAGTTTTTGATTGCTTGGAGCGGACGCCTGCCGGTTTTGTTGTCTGTAGATATATATTTATGTTCCTTTTGATACAAAAAAAAGGAAAAACCCACTTTTTTCCACTTTGAGTTGCATTTTCCATGTACTTCGTTCATTAGTAAATACGAAGAACTCTTAACAGCACACTTACGATTACGCAATTACTTCTCCCATGGGCGCGAAATTGTTAAGCCTCCAGGCGAAGTGGCGCGCGTATTTAGTGCCATTACCCGTTTTTACGAGTTATTTCACATCACTGTGTCAAAGCACCATCACTCAACTCCAAGGGAAGGAACATAGAGACGGCGAGGCCACTTTTTTAAGCCAGACTGAAATAAAATCACCCGGTTTAAAAATACCGATTCATTTACCTGATTGGAAGCGAGGCTACATTTTGTGCATTGAAAGCGTTTTCTTAACATTCACGTCTCGTTGTCGGTTACGCGTCAATAGACCGAAAACGGCGTTTCAACTTTCACGCGAAGATCTCAGATCGTACATTTCTCAAATAGAACAGTTCTCGAAAAATCATGAGAAAAAGTGTAATGATTTGCTTTTAGGACCACTCACTTTTTCTCCAATCCTTGATATCACAAAAGGTATGCTGTCCGTTGAGGTCATATGCGAATCTCGAATTTCATGGCTTAACTGGGCCGAACCTGAATCAACCCCATTGTGAATTGAGATACACGCGCACCGCGACATCTACTTGATTTGACCGCTCTTCATCCACATCTCACCATTTCATTAATTGAATAAATACCACTTTATCAATGGGTCTTGTTTCATGGCGAACAGTATACTTTGCCAGTATAGGTCTTCGGTTTGTGTTTGCTCTTTCTAACTCATACATTCATCCAGATGAACATTTCCAGAGCCTTGAGGTCTTGGCTGGCCGTATGTTTCTGCTTTCCACTAACGAGCCCTGGGAATACCTGCTGCTGGCACCGGCAAGAAGTTTTGCGCCATTGCTAGCGGTCTACTACGTCCCACTAAAGTTTGCACAGTGGCTAGCGCTTCTGCCGTTGCAGACATGGTACTTGGTGCGCCTAGTGTTCATGTCTATTTCGTGGGTGGTCACCGACTGGTGTCTTTACAAGATGCTTCCCACGAAACAAGAACGGATCAAGGCCATTTATTTCGTGCTGACGTCTTTCGTGTCGTTAGTCTATCAATCGCACACATTTTCGAATTCGATCGAGACTGTGTTGGTTTTGCTCACTGTTTATCACATTAACGAATTGCGCTTTATGCGCTCGCAACCCAAGCCACAGTATGCTACATCCGATGTTGTGAGGGCGTCTATTGCAATTGGGTTTTTGTTTGCGTTTGGGACTTTTAATAGAGTGACTTTCCCCGCATTTTTCGTTCTTCCCGGGCTCTTCTACTTGCAGAGCGCATGGAAATGGCCCTATGTCGTTTTCATCTCTGCTTTCACATTCATCGTCACCTCAGCGTGTTGCATAATTATGGATACGACGTGGTTTGAAGGTGTTTCAGTCGGCACGATCTTGAAAAGCCCCTTTGAATGGTCTCAATATGTGGTCACGCCTTACAACAATATCGTCTATAATGCAAGCTTGGATAACTTGGCCCAGCATGGACTTCACCCTTTATACACGCATATCCTCGTGAATCTACCACAATTGATGGGCCCGGGACTCATTCTTCTTTTTCCTCGGTTTCGCAATAGTTACTGGAAAACGACGCCCTTTGCAGCCGCAATGAGTGGCCTCATCTTCTTGTCGATCGTTCCTCATCAAGAACTTCGATTTATAATTCCAGTTGTGCCGCTTCTATGTTCGTGCTTCGATGTTGCTGGCTTGGAAAAAGCGTGCCAAAAACGCACCTGGCTCTTATCTTTCCTTATGAATTCGTGGCTAGTCTTCAATTTGTCAATGGCTTTGTTGATGGGGGTTTTTCATCAGGGCGGTGTTCTTCCAGCACTAGAATATCTACACGCCAGCCCCCAATTCCAGTCACCTGAAACTGCGCTAATTTGGTGGAGAACATACTCGCCTCCTACATGGATGTTGAATCAAAAGGCAGGGGACTTGCAAATTATCCTGATAAGCAATGAAAATGAGGATCTCAAGTTTCAATCAGACGCAGCATCAAAACTATTGTCTATTGATGCAATGGGAATGTCCGTTGAAGGTGTTAACAAAGTCATCAGGATTGTTTCTGCAACGCACAAACTGGTCTTACTCGTCACACCTATTGCATCTTTCAAGCAGAACTTCGAAGCTGATGCATATGACGAGGTGTGGAGCTACAACTACCATTTGGACATGGACCATCTTAATATCTCAGATTTACAGAGCTTGCGGCCAGGGCTTGCTATCTACAGCCTTCTATGATTAATATGAACACGCCTATTTATAGAAATCGAACTTATCGTGCTCGGTGCCGGTCTTCACCTGCGCCGCGTATGCCTCCTCCAAATCGCTTTGCAAAATCATGTATCTGTTCTTTCTCACCGCACGTAAACCAGCCTCTTGCATGATGGCCGCAATCACAGCACCTGACAATGGGTCGTTACGCACAATCAAGGAGTCCAAGTCAGCCTCTGGGGCCAAAGCCATCTTCGACGCAACAGTAGAGAAAATCAAACGCCTCTCTCTACGGTCTTTCAAGTTAGGAAACTCGATTTTGCGGTCCAATCTTCCTGGTCTCAATAAGGCAGGATCCAACGTGTCTGCTCTATTCGTAGCCATGATGACCTTCACGTTCGACAGCTGGTCAAAGCCGTCCATCTGGTTCAACAACTCCAACAAGATTCTCTGCACCTCACGGTCGGCGCCTGTTTGTGCGTCGAATCTTTTCGTGGCTATGGCGTCGATTTCATCGATGAAAATGATCGAGGGCGAGTTTTCCCTAGCTAAGCGGAATACATCTCTAACCATGCGAGGACCTTCACCCAAGTACTTTTGGACAAACTCAGAACCATTTATACGAATGAAAGATGCCGTCGTAGAGTTTGCCACTGCCTTCACCAACATCGTTTTACCAGTACCAGGAGGGCCATAGAGCAACACACCGCGGGGTGGGTCAATGCCAATCTGAGAGTATAGATCGCCCTGCGTCAATGGCAACTCCACGGCCTCACGGATCTCTTGTTTCTGCATATCCAAACCTCCGACATCCGCGTAGCTAACGTCTGGTTTCTGGTTATCCCCAACAATGGCGATCGACGAATCTGCCTCTGGCGGCAAAATGTCCACCAAAGCATTAGAATGGCGATGCAATGCAACAGAAGATGATGGCTTCAACAATTCTCGGTCCAATGTCGACAAGATTCTCACGGCGTAATTGGATCCCGTAGTACTACTCACAATACCGGTGTTTTCGTCTATGGGCTCCAAAAACTGGCCAATTACAAGCGGCACCGAGCGAATACGCTTCACCTCCTCTTGAGCACGAACCAATTCACGCTTCAAATGGCGCAGTTCGTCCTTAATGTAGTCTTCCTGCAATAACAAGAGGTCCAATTCCTTCTCCAATTTCTTCAACTTCAAGTAAATGTCGGTATCCTCCTGAGGCGTACTGTCTTTGGGTTTGTAGTATGACATGGCTGGTGCCACGGGCGGCAAGATTCCAAGCTCCTCCATGACAAAAATTATTTGAAAAGAATGGATGGATGTTTACGTGGTAGGAATATTCGTCTTTTGGAGGGGAACATGGCGTGGAGTGAGCGGTGACGCTGTGGCAAGATTTGGGCCGCGCACGACTCTGGCTAGCTCAGTTCAATCCAGAAGGACTACACTTATAAGATTTACGATTTTTGGAAGAAAATGAATTATTTTCCATTTAGGGAAAACCGAAAAGGACAGCATGATTGGTGAGAGAATTATCACCTCGAGCAGGGGTTTAGTAGTATAGCCAGATTGTGTCTATTTCCGAGACAATTATAAACCAGTCTTTACCGTGGAACGCATCAAACGCGCGGCCGGACAAGTGCTCGAATTGCTGCAAAAAGAAGCGTCCCCTCAGAAAAAGGGCTTCCGTTTCACTCACTAAGGAGTTTTTACAAAGCGTCAGCTGCGCAAAGAGTGGGCCATATATATATATACTTATATAATGCTCTCAAATATGAACATTCCCGATACTTGCATCATACACTGGTACAGCAGGATTGATAGAGCCGGATCTCGATCTTCATCAATGATTTTAGAAGCTACCATTGCCGCTGACAGGAAAGGCGATTGTAAGCAAGAAGTTTGACTCCAGAAAGAAACGCTTTTCTGAAATTGAAAGAAAGAAATAACAGCCAAAGAAGGGGCGCCGTATCGCTGGCTAGTGTGGGGAATAATAAACTAGAGGCCCACGATTAATGGCAACAAGGCAGAATATTCGTTCACGTTTGTCTTCCAACAAGCCCGAAAAATGTTTCACAATTCACAGACTTATCAAATAGTTGAAGGGCTTTTCTTCGTGTTCGATGAAGAATGGGGAAGAGGCTAGGTTTTGATTCTAGAGGTCTTGCTTCTGGACACAATCTGGCCATACACAACTTTTCGAAATCTACTTGACTGAGAGACAGACGATATTCATGAGGATAACCTGGGCACCACTTTATGGAGAGCCAGGTAAGTGATTCTGAATGACCGCCCTTCCTTCTCTTAGTCAGATGTCTCAAACAAAGACAAAAAAAAAAGAAGAAATTGAATCTTGCACAGAAAAGATGAAACTTTTAAGATCATATCTTACTGCCCCATGCAAAAAAGGTACATGCGAGAAAAATGGGTATGCAGTTAGTTACGTGACAGAGGCCACCACAAAGTACCCTTCAGAGGTGCTATATTGACGCAGAATTGATTCAAACGGGCCTCTATGTGCAGCCTCTTACATCCCTTCTAACTGAGGCCGAAATTGAGAATTACACCAGACCTGTGCACAGTGCACGGTAGCATTGCAGATCTTAAAAAATTGCTATCGCGCGAGCAACTCCCCACGCATTGTTGAATGTTTCAAAGTGACGTTGAGATTATAATTCTGTCTCAAAGCCATTCTTAGATGGCACTTAGCTTTCGTTTCGAAATGTGTCTCATTTTCATGAGAATCTTATGGTACTGATCGGAAGTCCGACGCTGACCTCCCTGAATCATTAATTGTGCTGGCTCGTAAAATCGCGCGTCGATGCCGTCCATCCCACTCTTCTCGCGTCTAAATACGCCTCCGGATGTGCCGGCCTTGTTTGCTGCCCGGTTGCACGTGCATGAAGTCCAGCTTGTGAAAAAGCGATACAAATTAGACTTTACACTCAACCTTTCACAGGGCATAGAAACTTCCGAATACTGCGTCAATTCTTTGATTTCTTCTATCTGACTTTCAACGACTAGCCAATTGATTTCCACCCAGAGAAATTATCAGGGGCATCTGTTCACAACTCAAGTAAGGCGTGTTGACTGAGCATGCCCAATATGAGTGAATTTTCATACATCGAGAGGTTGCATACGACGGCAAAGTCGATCTCGGCTTACCAGCTCTCGACCTTTTTGGTTTGCCTCTATTTGGGATGTCTACTACTTATTAACCTCCTTCCTCACTTGCGAGTTCGATCGTTCGGCTGGCTTGCTTTATACGGGGTGACATTCACTCTACCTGACGCCACGATAACTGCCAGACGCATTCGCTTGCGATTGAACTTGAGCTGGAGATCGCTGAATCCGTTTCGAATGGTAGCCATACAAGTGACCGACGTCGTGGTGGTGATGACCGAGCGACTGCAAGAAAAATGCCACGCCAAGAATGAAGACGAGAAAAACGAGGATCTGATCCGAGAGGATTTTTCTTTCATCATATCAAAGTTCGTGTATGACCACGTGATCAGAAGAAACTGGCTTAATGAACTCACGATTCAACTTTATCGCGTGTCTTTTAATCATCATGCGATGGAGGAGGACATCTCGTTCCATATTGACTACTTGAAGATTGAAAATACACATGACGCTGTAAAGTCTTCCGAAAAGTTTGGTGTTTCGATGCTTGACGGATATGTGAACGATACCTCCCCCGGTGGTGAATTGGCCGGTTTGAGGCTTTTTCATAATTTGGAAATCAGTGTTGCGTGTGACCTTATTTTTTCCTGCCCTTCTCAGCACTCTCAAAGCTTACAGATGAGTCTCGGTAATATTGATGCGTTGTTTGTGATTGCGGATCTACGCGTGCGTAAGCTTGACCAGCTTATTGCGAAGCGAAAACACCATACTGCAACTGCTCAAAAACACCGGGAAATCCCGTCTTTGCGTTTGTTTTTTGATAAACTTGCTACGTTCTCATCAGTGCAGCTCAAAGTTGAACAGAGTGAAATTGAATTCAAGGAGGTGAAATTGGCATCTTCTAGTTACTCCCTCAATTATACTCGTGACGACTCCTACAAGCAACAGACAACGGCAAAGTTTTCATCTTACGTGACAGCAGCAACTTTGCTTCACAACGATCTGAAATGCTTGGATGTTCCTTCCATCGCCTACATTCTTGATGTTGATCTCACCGATTTCTATCGGGCCAAACAAACAAAGACATTAGACAACTTCACAGTTGATTTGCTCACAACACTCAGTATGACAAATCCGTCTTTTTATGTCTATTTTGATCAATTTGCCTACATCCTAGAGGCACCTCTCACTAGCGAATCTCCGGGCAAGTCTGACTATGACATCAAGCAAAAGCTAATGACCTATACAAGGCATATAAGGAAAAGCTCGGTAAAATTTGTTGTGGTGGATCTCAAAGGCCAGCTTCATATGCCGGACTCCGAGGGTGGAGATTTTAGAAGGGAGTCAATGAATAATGTTGTTAGTATTGCCGGCGCCCAAGCTATGGCGTTCAAGTTTTCCAGTAAGAATCTTGGCGATCTCTTGAATCGAAAATGCTCCTCGTCATCCCCAGTGTCGTTAAAAAGCTTTTTTAAGCTCAGAAATTTGTACATGGAGGTTGAGGGAAATAAAGTGTTTTTATCTGCATTGAGTGCTCTTATCGGCTATTCCTTGGACAGTCACAAGGTGGCTCTCAGGATCTCCTCAAAAAGACTACAGCTCAAGTCCGTGAACACCATGATTTTCCACATCGTCAGGAAAATACGCGAAGCTCAAATAGGAAGTGCCAATAAAGCGTGCAGACGCATGAACGAGGAACGGGAAGCAAACGATTCCAATGACGTGAAGTCAAATGTGGAAGTCAAGCGGGAGCTTATCGACATATTTGAGATTTTGCCACCAATCATCCACTCCGTCAAATTGCGAGCTGTTGTCTTACTGTCAGACATTATTTGCAACGACTGGCTTCCCCTGCACGTATTTCATGATGACCATTTGGGTGAGGACATCGACTTGGCTGATTTCAAAAGAGGGGTATCGCTCACAGCTAGCGGATTAGAACTTGACTACAAACGGGGTGACAAGTATTTCGAAACAAGGTTGAAGCAATTACAAGTCAACACATTAAGCGAATGCGCAAGTGAATATGTGGAAGATTTTGATCAGAAAACCTCGGACCCTCTTGCTGAGATAGAGGTGTCGGATGTTTCAAGCTTGGAATCAGGGCTCAGCGAGTTCTCACTGAATGCAGCCAGAGAAAATGTTAAAACTGTGAAGATGGTTTTGAATGTTCAAGATGTTCTCCTTCGTAACCCTTCCAACAACTCAAGCAAACTTATGCTCTCGGTACCTCAGGTGGAAGCACGGGCGGACATATACTTGGTTTGGTGCATCTTGTATGCCTACACCTTGGTGGAAATCATAGCTCCTCGTGTCGAAAGGACGTATTCCCCCGAGGAAGCTCAAAGACTCAAGACTGTCAGGAAGATCATCGAGTTTGACACCGAGATTAGCTCACTCAGTCTAGTAACACGCTTGCCTCACGACGTTGACGTGTTATTTGAGATTGATAGTTTGAGCTTGCGTGACGCTTTCATATCTCCACAGTGCCAAGCAAGCTACGTGAGACTATACGTAATTCATCCGACTACCAAGCTCTGGTCTCGCTTGATTTCGGTGACCGATATGAATGTCGATCTAGACATGATATCGCGCGACACTATCTCGGTAAAGTCGCGCGCTCTCAGATTCAACATTCCTTTCCAGTTTCTCGTTTACACAGTCATTGACAATGTGATTACGTTTTTCAAAGCGGGGCGACAGATCTGGGTTAACTTTCAGCATTTGTCCGATAACATTCATGACTACAAACGTGTTGAGCCAGAGGCCAAGGAGGCTATCAAGATTCCTCGTATTCAAGTGAAATCCGACATCATGGGTATCACCTTGGAGAATGATGAGTTTGAGTCTCAGCTTTCCCTCATATTCCAGTTCGGCGCCATCGAGAATGTTGAGAGAAGGCGAAAATTAGCCGTCTTTGAGAAAAAAGCAAAGTTTCTACGCTCACAGGCGCGAGAGGCGCTTTCTAACTCGCATGTTGAACAACGAAGATTCGTAAGCAAGGGCTCTCACAAGCGAAAACCAAACGTGCTCACAAAGGCTCTTTTCAACACGCAAGACGATAAAGAGCAGGAATCCACAACCAAGCACGCCAAAAAGTCGAGTTTGAGAGAAACCTTTTGCGGGAGCGAGAACCATACAGAGACTGATGAACACAAATCCAAATCCACAAAAATGTCGATGTTCAAAGATGCGTTCAGTGGAAACGATAGCAAGAAAAGTGGTTCTGATTCATCCAAGCACACCTCGGGTAAAGGATCTGTGAATGGCACTCAGACTAAAAGTGAAAGCCAACCCGAACAAATTGAGGAATACATGACTGAGGACGAAGTTGAAGGTTTGATCGCTAAAGCTTACGAAGAGTTGCTTAAAGACTTTTCAGACTCGTGGGTGCACAAATTTGCGAAGTTCAAACATACGAGTCATCAATCTTGGAAAAGCCGTATGGAGAGTATATGGGGGCTGGATACCGTCAACAAAGTCATGAAATCAAAGTTCGAAATACAAGAGTATTCACGAGGCCCGCCTCAATTTCAAGGCGCCTTCAGAGATTTCGACTTGATTGTCGATGACCCTAAGCTTGAGGATATTGATGGGTTCTTGGCAAAACACGGCAAGGGCCAGCCGCATCTCGATTATTCAATCTTGATACCTGCCTTCATTCACTGGCGAAGCTCTTCGGTTTACATGAGCTTGCGGGATTATGCACTTCCATTCATGTCCTTCCCGAGTAATGGTGATCCAGACTCCCCCGTGATGGATTTGCGGGGTACCATTGTCATAAATGAGAGATTAGTTCAAATTCCGGAGGAGCTTCGTCATATTTTCGTGCCTTTTTCACCGGCCACGAAGGCCCTGCGAATAGTGGACAACTTTTATTCTGTCAGTGTCATACGAACGTTGACCCCTGTGAAGATGATGTTTGATTTGGAGTCCACATTGAGCACAGACAGAGCGTGCGTGATCAGTTGGTGCAAGGCTTATCAGCCGGCACTTCTGAGCGCTATGATGGCTTTTGAGAACTTCACAAAGCCAGAAATTGATGACAGTCCTTTGGGTTGGTGGGACAAAATGGCCTTGAATGCGCATGGGTCTATCAGATTCATGATCAAGAATGAGTTGTGCCTACACATGAAAAGTTCTATTTCGCCATACTCGCTTATAGGAAACAGCTCCGGGCTAGTTTTCTGCTGGAAGGATAATGTGCGGTTACGGATCAACGACACAGGCAAACAGTCTGAGCTTGTAATTCTAGAAAGTGACGACTTCATTCTCGGGATACCAAACTATTCAGCCACGGAAGGCCAAGCTTGGAGTCTCTTGAACTCAAATGCAAACAATGACAATAGCGATAGCGAATCAGAGATGGGCAAGTTTCAAAAGCGAGTCATGAAGCTTACCTCGGATGAAAAGGTTGTGTGGAAGCTTGGCTTTCTTTTTGAAAGAAACAAAGACAAAGATCTGAAGGAGCTTAGTGCAGATATGGAACGTACTGACCAGTTCAAGCCGCACTATGATGTTATAATGACAGGGCCTCAGTACGATTATCACCCCGACTCATTTGAGGAGTTTAGGTCTGATTACACTCATCTCGCGATATCAGTCAATTCTTCTTCCAAAAAGGGGAACTCTCACAACTACGCATACTTCACACCTTTGACATTCGAATACTTTAAAGTATGGTGGAAAACTCTCAACGATAACGTCTCCTTACCTATTCGAGAAGGCAAGCTTTTTGCGAAGCTGGCTTTCAAAGACTCCTCGGTCAAGTTCGGACCGCATTTGTTTACTCTAAAGTATCAATTGGTCATTGAGCCTCTCACAGTTTCAGACATTTACCTTTCAATGGGCGATAAGGACTCGAACCATAACGTGACGGCGTACGGCTGCAAGGGAAAAGCCGCCAAATGTGTCATCGATCTACACCAGCGCCGTGAAATTGCTAGGTACGTGAATGAGAATTTGGGAATCGATAAACAAGTGAGAAAGCTCAAAATGAATTTGGGAGAGGTTGAGGTGACCGAAGCTGACATAAGGCTCATTTTCGCTCTGTTCAACGATATCTCTATGGCTGGAAAGCTTTTGTCGTACTACTCGGGTGAAACCAGCCTGGCCGTTGATTTGGATACTTACGAGAAAGACCTAAAAGAGCACAGCGCGAGAAACCAGTCATCCAGGCGTGGATTGGTGGCCAATGAGAGTGACATGCCATGGATAGACTTTGATGACTTCATTGAGATGGAGGAGCACGAGATACTTTCTCCAGATACCACAGTGAAGGTCGTTCCCTTTTTCAGCACCCCCAGCTTTACATACTTTCGGGAATCCACACTGGAACATCCTGAAGGCATTCATCCATTTGGCCATGAACCTTCTCATAAATGTTTGATTGGTGTCAGTTCTCCTGAGGAAATCCAAGCGCAATTAGTTGAGTTGCGGTCGACAGAAGTCAAGCTCAAATTGAATGAATATCTTAAGAAAGCAAAAAAGCTTTCGGAAAATCATGACTCAGCCTCACTGCGCGAGAAACATCGTCTTGATAAGGAAATTGCTCACTGGCAGAAAAAGGTCAAGAGTTTGGGTCAGCTTCAGGTGGATAGCGAATGTTCAAGCACATGCATCGACGAAGTTACAAATGTTAACACACGGACCACTTCTCGCAATGGAAGTCTCAGCGAGATAAAGCCTCAAATGTCGCATGCACTATCCATGTATTCGGTGATTAGCTCGCTCGACCAGGCCAGAGAGGTGATTAATGCCAACTCCATGTTGAGCAGCTATCATAATAGATTCCTCATACATAATTTGAAGATGAAGTGGAACAATGAGGCTCGGGATGTTTTCACGTCATTTCTTTCAGTCATGGGTCATCGAAGAACCGAGGCTCTATCAATGTCTCGGCAGGCGTTAGAACTTATGGACAAGCTTTTGAAAAATGCAGAACAGAAGAAAAGACAGTCAGTTGGGGAGCCCTCTTTTGTGTCTGAGAAAAATTTCACATGCGGGAATGATGTTATCGAAGCTTTTGACGAATATTTGACGCGTTTGGAATGCGACACGGAGGAAATTGATCCGAAATATATCGTGAAATTCATCAAGCCCCAAATACAGTTCCAGAGTGACTCAAACCCAGGCGCGTGTGTGCTCATGACATCCAGGGACATTGAGCTCCGTGTGTTTTGTGTCAACCACGAGGGCACAGACGACATCATCACTGATTCTGACGTGAACACCTCACTCATGGAAACGAGGTATGGTGTGCTTTGCAGGGACTCGCGTGTTTTAGCCTTCCAAGAGGCCCAGTTTGCAGACTCGCTGAGCAAACTGCACGGGGCGGATCAAAAGAGATCAAACTGGCCACCATGGCTCAATTTAGAAGACAGCGACAATCTACAACTTTTTGAGAAAAATCTAGTCATCGAGAAAACGACCATAGCCGTGTCGCTCAAAAAGCCAAATCTACTTGCAGTGGAAACTTGCAAGGGCCATCCGCAAAACAGCGAAGTCGTGGTTCATTTAGCAAAGCTTGTTATTAATGCCACTTCTGAACAATACTGCGCGTTTTACTATATTTTGACAGACCTCCTAATCCACGGGAATGAGAAGCATTACTTCCTTCAAAGGATTGAGCAGATTTCTTCGGTTTCAGAAGCGTCTGACTTTGCGAATTTGGCAGACCGTATCAAGCTTTTGCAAAACAACATCAGAATTTGCAAATTTTTGATTTTAAAAATGAACGAAAAGAGTCTCAAACTTTCCGAAGAAAAGCAAAGGCAACATAGTCATCTCAAGTTGGAGTTGTGCAGAATGAAAATCGAGCTCACCATAATAATCAAGAGTTTGGAGGTCAAAAGCTCAAGTTTCAATGGAATTAAAGCAATGAGCAGAGCGTGGTCAGTTCATGTTGATCAACTCATCTTTCATATTCTCGAAGATTCTCGTGAGCCGCTCATTGACTTTGCGTTGGCTACATCTACTTTTACTAGGTTGGAAGAGTCTGATGGCTCTAACGCCAATTCTGTGGAAGTTTCCTTGGTTCAAGGGTTCAATCTTAAAAAGGGGGCCGCGTACCCCGAGCTTTTAAGACCGTTTAAAGAGTTTAAGGGTGAAAAAGGAAAAGGGCCAACCTACGACGAAAGCAGTCCGATGATAAAGATGAAATGGAAAATGCTCAATCCTGTCGGCGGAATCCGAGTCATGAACAACGCTGACTTATCTGTACAACCTTTGCAAGTACAGCTTGATTATGATACAGCTACCCAGCTCTTCGACTACTTATTCCCCAAAGACGAAGAAACTCAAGATGGGTCTGAAACTCGGGAACGGTCTCTGTCCATGGACGGTTCCGAAAGTGAAGCAGGATATGAAAGCAGCGGGAGCCCGCCGACGATCAACTCGCCCACCAAGACTTTCAAGAAAGTGTGGAATCGAAGTAAAATCAGCAGAAGCGATTCTTCGTCTAACTTTACTCATGATTCCCTGCATCATGACACTTTTAGTGGTGAATCGATGTCTGTATCGTCGAGCGACGGACGAAGAGAACAAGAAAAACCGAAGGCAAAGCATGGCGGCAGAAAACGTGGCAAAGAAGAGAAGACAATCACAGATGACATCGCGATTATCATGAAAAGATCTGCCCAATACTTTGTTGTGGGCGACTTCAAGGTGAACAAAATGAATTTGTGCATCAGTTTCAAGGCACCGAAGCATTTGAATATCATTGACGTTCACAACCTTGAGTTTTTCTTGCCGTCCATACACTATAAAGACAAGACGTGGACAAGTAATGACTTTATCATGCAGCTCCAAAAAGATGTCATCAAGATTTTCTTGAGCAACACAGTCAGGATCATTGGCAACAAATTCAAATTGCGGAAAAGAAAGAAGGTTTCCACGCCGTTGCGGCAGATTTCTGATTTTTCGCTGTACATGACAGTGGAAGATCTACAAGGAGAAGGGCGCGGGGGAGACTCCGTAAGCCCGGATCTGGAGAAAAGTGAACAAGGGCCGTCGGCGCTGCACAGGCCTCAGACCTCGAACGACAACCCGCCGGAAAAGGTCCGTGAATGGAACGGTTTGGAGAATGTTGACGAAGAAATCGAGTCCGATTCGAATTGAGCAGTCAAACTTTGTGAAATCGGGCAATACGACGACTCATCATAATACTAATTTTGGAAGTTGCGGAATTCTAATGCACGCCAGAGAAGAGCAAAAAGTGCGTAGCCCCGTAGGGAACGCAATACGCTACGCTACTGAGTAGCTACGCTCTCTACTCTACGCAACGCATACGCTGGGTCTCAGCGTAGCTACGGAGTAGCGTAGAGTAGAGAGCGTAGAGTTTGTATGCAGTATAATCTCTATATGAAAAGATAACCAATTTTAAGGGTGTCTCAAAGGTTAATTTTTAAACAGGCCCTGATAAGTGTGCCCAAAATTCTTTCCTACGCGTGAAACGACCCCATGCGTGCCTTGGAAACGCGTGAACCTGTTGGTATTTAGATATCGGGGACGATCACGTGACCGTGTGAGCGCGGTGTTAAGTTTCTTCAAGCTGTGTGCTGAAGTAACTTCTTACACCTTAAGTCTTAAAATAGAGTGTATTTTGCCCAAATGATACGCCGTGTATTAAGCTTTCACTAATCCAAGCCCAATCACGTTGGAAGCTGTTTACCTTTGTAAAGAGTTGTCTGTGTGCCGAACGCATCTGACACTCTGTTCTGAGATTTTATTAACGGAACCGTGAATGGCGTGAAGACGGAAGCCAAAACCTCTTCCATGCCAGATGATTGGGCCATTTTTGGGTCCTCACTTATGGGCTTAAGTGGCGTCTATAGAGAACCTCACGCCATTAACGACCATTGACCTCGAGTGGCCTCACGTATACTCGGGAGAAAAAGCATCAGCGCCGTCAATTCGCTTGCCTCTTTTCTACAAACAAATATTTGTATGTCTGACTCCATCTAAATTTACCAGTTTCTTGCATTTGTAATTAGCGCTACTTGCTTGATGTCTCTATTCCCAGTAATACTATCGACTATACGACGTCATTCATGATTCATACCCAAACTTTGAGACACAGCTTCTACGCATTCTACGCTACGCTACGCATTAGTAGCGTTGAGATCGGGATACGCTACTAATGCGTAGCGTAGATTTTTCCCCCGCTACTCTACGCAAAGTAGCTACGCATGCGTAGCGTAGGCCGAATGAGCAGCTCTGATGCACGCCAAGCTTTGCGATAGACTGCATGCAGCTTCGACGCATTGCCTGCTGAGGCATTGTGTTGAGATGCCGCTTTGCTCGCCGGATTCGGTCCGGCGTGCAGCACTGGACGACGCGTGGATGCTGATAAGATGCCCTGGAGCGATAAGGCCCAAATTCCGGCATATGAGTCAAAAAAGTACTGAGATGAGTTGTACTTCATCTGCATGACGGCTAACGGAGCATTTAAATTCATGATGGTTTGCCCGTACTTATCTTGTAGACTTGTAAGGTAATCATGCTGGACGAGAAAAGCTCATTGCAAAAGGACGAAGCGTTGAGTCCCGTTGTCTCCTTTCACAGAGGCAATGTCGGCAACCTTGCAACCATTACCAGTTTCACTTCTGCAGCGGGTAAAGAAATTGCAGTCACCGGCGATGTTGATGAAGCGATGGCCTTGGTGATGGACAAGGAAGGCGGGGTGGAATACGACGAGGAGACCAAGCGGAAAGTCTTACGCAAGACCGATATCTACTTACTTCCGCTAGTCTGCCTCTTATATGCCTTCCAATTCATGGATAAAACCACTACTTCCTATGCAGCCGTGATGGGGTTAAAGACTGACTTCAATATGGTTGGGGACATGTACTCTTGGTGTGGCACTTCCTTTTATATCGGTTACTTGGCGTTCGAATTCCCAGCAAATGCAATCTTGCAAAGATTTCCACTTGCGAAAACAACGGCAGCTTTCATCATTGTATGGGGTATGATTTTGTGCTTGCATGCTGTTCCCACTAGTTACGCTGGCCTTATTACGTTGAGGACCGTTTTGGGAATGTTGGAGTCGGCCGTCACGCCAGCCATGGTCATTTTGACCGGCCAGTGGTATAAGGCAGAAGAGCAATTTCTTAGGACAGCGCTTTGGTTTTCATGTAATGGTCTTGGCATCATAATTGGAGGTGGAATTGCATATGGTGTTGCTTCTCATGAACAACACTTCTCGGTTGAGGGCTGGAGGGTGCTTTTCATCGTGACGGGTCTCATTACAATTGTCACTGGCGCCATGTTCTACCTTCACATCCCAGACACGCCACTGGGTGCGTGGTTTTTGTCAGATGAGGAAAAGAGCGTGGTGGTGGAAAGAATCAGATCGAATCAGCAGGGTTTTGGAAACAAGCACTTCAAGATGCATCAGTTCAAGGAAGCAATGCTCGATCTCAACACTTGGCTCTACTTTTTTTTCGGAATCGCCTCAAATATTCCCAATGGTGCGTTGACCAATTTCGGCAGTATCTTGTTGAACTCCGATTTCGGTTACAACCTGAAGGAGTCGTTGTACATGAACATGCCCACGGGTGCGGTGGAGTTTGTTGGCTGTATTTTGTTTGCTGCAAGCACGCCAATATTCAAGCACCGTATGTTGATTTCGATGATGGCCATGACTATTGCTTTGGCGGCATCGTGTATGTTGGCCTTTGCGTCACAGAAAAACGTGCGTTTGGCTGGTTACTACTTGATGTACGTCTACCCAGTCACCACCATTTGTGCATTGTCGTGCTTCGCCTCCAACACTGCTGGTCATACTAAAAAAATCACCACCAATGCAGTTTTCCTTATTGGATACTGTGTGGGTAACATCATTGGGCCACAAACCTTCATTTCGGCGCAGGCTCCGTCTTACACTGGTGGTAAGATCAGTTTTGTGGTGTGTGACTGCGCCACGTTGGTGATTATTGGAGCCACGTACTTCAACTACTGGAGACTCAACAAGAAGAAAGATCGCGAGATGGCACAGGCGAATCTCGAAAACTTAGACGGTCTTGCAAACATTGAGTTTGCGGATTTGACTGATAAAGAGAACCCGTACTTCCGGTACAGACTTTAGTGGTCAATAGATGTTAGATAGATAATAATAGAGGAGGAAATTGTAAGAACTATGAAAATACACACATAAAGGAATCGAAATCCGTATCGACACTTTCTAAAGTGAATTAGCCTTATTCGCATTGTTTTGAAATGTTATGAGCTGTTATGAAATCATCAAAATCATGACGCCCGACTAAGGGACATAATTCATGTTTCCAAATGATCTGATCTAGTCAATTTATTATTCTTTAGCATTTTTCAAAGAAATCCCGTAAATTAGAGATTTGACCTTTGAGCCAACCAACCCACTGCTTTTACCTGGAGTACAGCCTTTGAAGCGGCGACAATTTAATCAACGCTGCCAAACTAACATATCAATGCTCAGTAAATGATGGCAAAACTGGCTAGAGATTTTCATATGGACTCATCTATGGTTCTATTGAGTAAGAAAAAAAAAAAAAAAGAGGAACCCCCGAATATGATATCCCCATGGACAACGTTTTGGTCAGTCAAAAGCTGCTTAATGAATAGCGCAACAAATGCACCCGCACAAAAATTAGTCCTTTGGGTTCATACACTTCAAGAGCATCAAGAACCAGACTTTTGATACATCCTTTAAAGTATTCTACCAGCGTATTTGTCTTTCCACCCCTGACCTACTAGACGTAGGCGTGGAGATTCGTGGGCTGGGCTGCGGCTTTTGGATGACGTATCTGCAGTTCCTGGCTTGGCAGAGTCACTACAGTCTATAGTCACAACAAAAGGTATCATATAACTTAAGATTTTTACCATATTTATACATATTTCAGGTTTTATTGACGAAAACTCACAGATTCAAGATACAAAATAAATAAAAGCCAGTTCTGGCCTAGGATTCTCCAGACTTACAAGCAGCGTGTCTGATTATGAGTGCTTAGTAGAGACTCGAGTCCGCGTTCTCGCTCCGCAGCCTCGTGCTCTCTTACACCTCATATATCGTTCAAGCGTATAAGAAACCATATAAGAACCAAATATTCACACATCGCTGGAAGATGTCATTTTTTGGCAATATCCGCGAAAAAGCAATCAACACTTTCAAACAGGTGGTTGAGCGGAAAAATGAAAGTGAATTGACAAAAGACGAACGTTTCTGCCATGAGCATCGGCTTCCCCTTGGACAGACTATCATAGACGAGTCGGCGGTTGAAGTCAGTTTCCACACCGATGCTCTGAAGGACGCCTATAAGAATATGCGATATCCGCAAGGCCGGCTCTATCTTACACAGAAATTTTTGGTGTTCCAGGACGTTTTTGACGGGCGCAATTGCTCTTTCGTGATTCATCTTTCGACAGTCAAGAAAGTGGAGCGGCTCCCCACCAGCTCCTATGGGTTTGCGCTCGAATTGATCATGCATTCAAAGCTCCACATCAAGCTTTATCTTGTTGGTCTCCGCTCGGAAAGCGAGCGCTTTTCGTTCCAATTGAAGACCGCCTTAAAATCCAACATGCCAGATGTCAAGAATCTCCTGCCATTTATTCACACGTGCTACTCAGAGTATCTTCTCACAAAGAATAAGGTGTCGTCAGAGAACGTGGAGAAAATGCCGCCCAGTGGGCTCGGGGTCGAGTTCAAATTCCCTGGAAACGCCAAAGATTTGAAGGACCGGTCCAAAATGAAACTATGGTTCGATCTTTTCCGCTCAGAAGGCCGCAACCTTGCTATGGTGCGCACACCCATGTTCTACAAACTTGTCCGCGTTGGGTTGCCCAACCGTTTGCGTGGCGAAATCTGGGAGTTGTGCTGTGGCCTGATGTATTTGAGGGTTGACCTGCCGGGTCTATTCCACGCCCTTCTTAGCGACCACGACGGCGATAACTCGCTTGCAATCGAGGAGATCTCCAAGGACCTATATCGGTCTTTGCCCGAGTATGCGGCGTATCAGGAACAAGAGGGAATCGACCGTTTGCGGCGCGTGTTGGTGGCATATTCATGGAAGAATCCGGAGATTGGATACTGCCAGGCAATGAACATCGTGGCGGCCGCGTTGCTTATTTACATGTCTGAGGAGCAGGCCTTCTGGTGTCTCAGCACGATTTGTGAGAGGATTGTTCCCGGTTACTACTCGAAAACAATGTACGGCACACTTTTGGACCAGAGAGTGTTTGAATCACTTGTTGAGGAAAAAATCCCAATGCTTTGGAGCCACTTGCTCAAGCACGACATCCAGCTCTCGGTGATTTCCTTGCCTTGGTTCTTGTGCTTGTACTTGACCTCGATGCCGTTGGTATTTGCCTTTCGAATCTTGGATGTGTTTTTCTTGCAGGGCCCCAAAACCTTGTTTCAGGTGGCGCTTGCAATACTCAAACTCAATGGTGAGGAGCTCTTGGAAGCCGAGGACGATGGTGCTTTTTTCCTGATTCTCAAAAACTATTTCAATACTTTGCATGAACCAGCTCACCCACATGCTCCGAACCCGAAACTTGCTGAAGTCACAAAATTCCTGGAACTTCTAGTCACTGCTTTCAAAGAGTTCTCGGTCATAACAGAGGAAACCATCGAGAAACACCGGGCGAAGCACAGAAACACCATTTTCCAAAATATCTCCTCTTTCGTCAAGAGAACCGAAATCAGAAACCTCCCCAAGACGCCAAATTTCACACCTGATATCATCTCCTTGATTTACGATAGATTCTACTCGATTGTGCAGTCTCAGATCACAGTAGGGTCTGGCTCAAGTTATATGGATTACGACGCTTTCAAGGTATTCATGATTCAGGTTTGCGATTTCGTGGAGGAGAACCCAAATGAAGAAGTTGCGCGGAAACAGGATAAGTTCTTAAAGCGCTTATTTATCAAATGGGATCTTCATAGCAGAGGAGATCTCTCACTCGCAGATCTTGTCGTTGGTCTCCATAAGTTGACTGACCCCGACTTGCTTATGTGCATATCCAATTTCTTCGATCTTTACAGTCTTGATGATAGTGTTGATAGGGAAGGCATTCTCAACATCTCGGAAGATTTACTATACATCACCACCCCGTGGAAAGAAGGCCGCCTTTTTGACTCGCTCACCGCAGTTGCGATTGAAAACGCTATGGCCGACGAAATCTACAAGCAGCAACAAGACCGAGGCTCAACTGATGAAGAAATCTCGATCCCCACCAAAATCGATATCGATAGAGAGCGAATCGAAAACGAGCAGCTTGAGCGGTACTTATCCGCCGCCAGCACATTCATTCAACGCGCGTTTGAATACGCTCAACCCAAAGAGGACGAGGTACTCCTTGCTGATTTACCGATTGACCACAAACTCTCCCATAATGCAGCGCTTAACCCAAACACGCCTGTCTTTTTGAATCTACCCACTTTCCGTATGGTCGTGCTTGCAGATGAAACATATGAGCTCTTTTTCGATGCCACTCTCAGGGAACTGATACATTTGGATGAGCCATTGGACGCAAAGTTTGACACCATGCGCAACTTGCGTGACATGTTCGATGGTCTTCTCGCGGACGGCAAAGAAGTCGCCAAGAAGGTCCGTCGCCGCATGGATTCTGCCGCACATTCAACTAATATGCCTAACGAAAATGCATCGATGAAGTCTGGGAAGAGTAGCAGACAAACCGACGAAGAAGACGAGAGAGATGATGATTTCGGCATCATCGATATCGATGATAGAGATAAGGATCTTTTGCTTGGCGTTGAGGCCCAAGCACTCGTGGATCCCGTACATGCTGGAAAGAACCAGTTGGAAAGATTTCACCAAGCGGAGAGAGAAGGCTCTATCACCGAAAAAGATCATGATCACCTGAAAAACCTCATCGAGTTTGAGTCTTAGTGCTCTATACAAGGTGTATAACAAGCTTCGATTTTGTATTGTGCTGTGTATGTAATTTTTAGACCGCTCAATTGCGTCCAAAAAGCTTCTTCAAGAACTTCTTCTTCGGTTTCTTTTCTTTGACTGCATTCTCCTCCTTGGATGTCTTTTCCTCCTTCTTCCTCAAACTCTTCATTGGTGATGAAGCTGATTGTGCTTGGGCAGGGGCGCGAGGGGCTTCGTCGTCAGAGTCGATGAATCGTGACAGAAATCCACCATTCCCCGTTCCGCCAGTGTGTTTGTCTCCCTCGTCGTCCGAATCGGCAAATTTGGATGTGAACTTTCCTCCTCCAATTTGCTGCGTTGTGGCTTGGGGTGGCCGAGCGACTGAGGCGTGAGGCTGTGCTACTGGCTGCGGAGACCTCAACGTAGTTCTATGCGATGATCTCTTTGGGATATCCGACGCTGGCTTCTCAGGCAACTCCGCGTCTCTCGAAAACGAAGATTTTCTTGGAGCCTGTCTGAACTCAGAAATCGGCCTGCTATTTGCCTTCGCATAGAGCTCCGCCGCACGAAGTTTCGATGGAGACTGGTAGTTTGGCTTCGAGACTGGGTGTGGCGCTATGGGCTGAGGCTTCAATGTTCTGCTACTCATCCCTCCTTGAGGCTTCCCTGGCTGGTTATCCATCATGGACTGCGGCCTGAGCGAGCGGCCCGCAAGCCCACCTTGAGACGCCGCGCTTGGCTGCTTGCGCAAGGATTGAGACATACGTTTTTGATTATTGGGGGATTTTGGCGGCTGCGGCCTCGATTCGGGACTTATACTGGGCTCAGCCAACTGAGACAGCGACAATTTGGAGTTAAGTCTCGTGTTTTCAGCCGTGGTCAACGATAAGTAGGCCTGGTGTGCAGGGCTCTCGCTAGAGCTGTTGTTTGACGAGTATGCCGGCTTGGCATTTTTCATGGCCGACTTCATGGGACGCGATTTCGAATCAACACTGGAAATTGATCTGATCGAGCCGGCAAAATTGGGTGGGGGCACCAATCCTTTGTCGCCAAATGTAGGGGTTGGATCGATTTCTGAAGCACCTGTATCCTGGACACCAATAATCTCCGGGACCGAAGCGAACATCGGCGCACCCTCAATCTTCTCGTTATCCTCAGGGAAAGCGCCAAACTCATAAGAAATGTTATTTGCCACGTGGCTCTCGCCGCTTTCTTGGCGAGCGAAGTTAGGCCGCAATTGACTTGCAAGGTTTGGCGACTCAAAGCTCTCTGCAGGAACCTCTTCGATCCCGAAATTCTCTGTGGAGTCCATAGGCTTCTCACTTTTTTCCAATTCAGTTAGGGGGACAAAAGTATCGCCATACGAGTTAACAAGAGCCTCGTGAGGGGAGGTGGAAATTGGCGCAAACTCACTCTCTGAATCAGCGTGAGTTGAAGTGGATTCCTCAATAGTGTGCCCGTTTTGCTCGCTTGATCCGGTGATGTTCTTCAGATCCAACTCGTCCACAACAAAAGGCAACGGCGCAACAGGCACGTCTTCTTCTTCATCCCCGGCCAAATCGGTTTGACCGTGTGCAGAGATATGTGGCTGTTCATTTTTGACACCTTCACCGTTCATGACGGGTTTCTCCTCGAGCGACGAGCTGTCTTTAAAAGAGGCAGAGTCTTCCTCTTGTAACACCTGAAGTTCACGCAACTTGCGCTCGTTCTCCAAACGTAATTGCTTCAACTGCTCGTACTCGGCGCGCTGGCGCTCCAAGTCACGTGCCACCTGCTTTTCATGCTCAATTTGCCGATGCAAAGCCTCAGCTTCCATAGAGTGGTCAGATGTAACACGGGACGATTGAGCAGACTGATAGTTGACCTCGCTCTGCTCATCAATCCGCGGCGCGCTCACCAATGATGAAAGACGCAGGCGGTTCTGTTTTTTACCCCTTGCCGCGTTTGTCATTGAGTGTGTTCTAGCATTCCCCCGCATCAGGCCTGCACGGCTGATGGATAGACCCAGGCGCATCGAGTTCAGCCGGGCGATTTCCTGTTTCATCAGCTCCTCGGGTACCTCCACAACGGTGATACCATTGGGCGTGGGAATGTATTTCTTCACCATTTTGGGCGGCGCCGTTTGCGGCCGGTGGTGTAGTTTCAAGTCGCGAAGTTGCGCCTCATTGCTGTAGTGCGCATCGGTCTCGTGACCCACTTCTTCAAAGAAAGAGTCGTTAAAACTATCGTCGATGTTGTAGACCTGTCTCAGGCTCGGTGGCGCCATGCTGTGGCGGTTAGAAAGCCCCAGTCCTGCACGCAGGTGTCTGGGTGCTGTCTGCAGCGACATTGACCCCTGGATCGACGAGCTGCGTTTCAAAAGGCTACCGCTGGGTTTGGGTGGGCCCTGGCGTGTCATCAGCAGCGTTCCCTGGGGTTTCCCGTACACTTCCGGGCGGGTTTGCTTGAGATTCTGGCCAATGGTCAATGCCGCCGCCATGGCCGTGTTATCGGGCGCCTGTGCCAGTGGCGAGGCAAGTCCGACACCCGTGTAGGCCGTCGAATTGCGCGTTTTGCGTCTAAACATCGATTTTCGGTGGAAAAAACGGGGTTTGGCGGTGTTTACCGTGACTCAAATGTCGTTGTTGAATCGCAACACACTTCGGGCGCTAGTGAACACTATAGCAGCAAGCAATAAAGTGATGCGTGGCTTAAAATTCGACGTAAAATGGAACAATGGAGTGAACTGGCTTTTTGAAATTTACCGGTCACCTCGAAAATTCTTATTTCGGTCTCAATTGTTCAATTGGCGTGTTGTTGAGAATAAAATAAACGGAATGTGAACCTTTGCTGTGGTCTGGTCTATTCTCGCTCTGCCTGGGCGGCGGTGTATGCAGGCCGATCAGAATTCATACAGTGTGGGCGCGCTGAATGCTTTGCTGCGTGCCGCACGTTGAATTGTGGTTACGTCATGGCCAATTTGCTTGCCCGGTTTTATTAATAGCTAACTATAGGTTTCAAAGAACTATCAAAACACGCCGTGGCTAAGATTTGGCGTGTCGGTATGACTATCCCTACTTAGGGCGAGCTGAACCTTTTTCCGGTAGCTCCACCTTTTCAGGGCCTTGACATTGGTCTAGTCAGCCTGGTTTCCCTCAAGCATGTTATTGTTTTGCGCTTTTTACGTTGGGGCTTCTAAGTGCAAAAAAGGTGGAACATTGTTTGCATCTTACTTTAAATAGGGCGATACAATCGTACGTATCTTGCTCTTCACGATGCTCTGGTCTCATCTCTAGTTCACGTGACTTGTATCGTATACAGATCTCTTATGTAACAGGTGACTGATCCGATTCGAAAATCAAGTCTAGCTTTCACAAAGCATCGTCATGATTATACCGTTTAGTGTCCAGTCAACAAAAGATTTTCGAAGTCCACTACCACTCTTAAGCGGCATTCCAACCGGTTGAATGCATGATGATCTACTCTGTGGACTCTCAAATTTGGGGCTTCTGTTCGAAAAGACCATGTCATTAGATCCGTGTGGACACTTTTCGACAACACCCTAAAATCTCGCCTGTTTCAAGTGCAAATCGAAGCACACTATCGTCTGCCGAAAACCGGTACTGGTGTTTACAGTTTGTCCATGAAGAAATCGTAATACTGAAAAACAAGTGACATGCCCAATTCTTTTTTTTTTTTTGCTTGATACATCAGCTGGCTAGGATTTTATATATAGTCATATATAGTTTTGTGGGGAGCTAGGTAAGCAATTCTGGCTCCCAGTCCTTCATCAGATGTATCAAGCAAAAAAAAAAGTAAGGACTGGGAGAATAACGAAGAGACCTAATTTCGGTAGTGAGTATAAATTGAAATGATTTGAATGAACTTATATTCTTCGTAAAGATAACGCAAATTTGAAAGAAAACTCGATTAACTAAATATGATCCTCAAAGATTCTTTGTAAAACAGCCTCATTCATGCAACCCAATTCATCAGAATCAGACGGAGTTATTTGACGTTCTGCAGTATTTACGTTTACATAAAAAATTATCTCTTACCAAGGAATACGCTCGGCAAGACGATACTTCGCCCACCCACCAGAAGATGCACAGACTGATGTAGGCGTATTTTTTGAAAGCGCTGTTGTGCCCAATTCATCGGAAGGGTCCAGTAATTAACGATCACACGCGCCACGTAAACGTAATACTGAAATACAAATGACATGCCCAAAATACATAAAGGTGTCCCCAACCCAGGCGTGTCCGATTAAAACGAAAACCAATTACAACATCAGAAATTCGCAACAAGATTTCTCGAAATAAAAATCACGGATGCAATTTTTCGAGCATCGAAACGATCCGAAACGATCCATGTGCGGACGCCAATCACTCAATACAAGCGACGGCTTTACGTGCAAGACGCATCGCAGTATGCTCAACAGCGATTGCGCGTGCAACTAAGCTTTGCCAAAACCGATCAGAATAATCAACCGAAACTCCAAACGATATCTTTCTCAGATCGTACATATGTCGTGTAATCCTCGCGTATGAACTTTACCTTTTTATTTATTTATTATGCGGTGTTGGCTATGAGCGTGGACCCATTGAGCCATTCCGCGTTCACGCCGCGGCATCTCCGGCAACTTCAAAACCGAACAAAAGTGCTTTTCCAGCATGGCTGGGGCTCTTATAAGCGCCATGGGTTTCCAGCAGATGAAGTCAGGCCCATTTCTTGCGTTCCATATGGGCCACAATATACAAAGCCTGACGATATTCATAACGACGTGCTAGGCAACGTGTCACTGACAGTGCTTGATAATCTAGACACGCTCATGATAATGCAGCAGTGGGACGAGCTTGAATCGATGCTACGTTTTCTCGAAGAAAACAAAAATGATTTCTTCAATAAGGATCATGTCGTGCAGGTTTTTGAAGCGTCCATCAGGTGGCTAGGCGGACTTTTACTGGCGCATATGGCGCTCACAGACTTGGAATGGAAAGATACAAAAATGCAGGAAATCGCCAAATCCTACAACGGCTTTCTCCTTGAAATGGCCTACGATTTGGGTTTACGCCTTATCCCGGCATACAGAACCTCCACCAGTTTGCCCTTACCCAGGGTCAATCTAGCAAAAGGTGTAGATGTCATACCGTCTGAAAAAAACAGGGAAGCGTGCACCGCTGGAGCCGCCACGCCGTATGTCGAGATGACGATACTTCTGCGGCTCACGGGTGATAAGCGGTTTGAAATCTTGACACGTCAGACTTTCGATAAGCTCTGGGCCGCACGGCTGTCGTTGGGGTTGCTTCCCATGTCCGTGGATCCCATCGGAAACATGTGGCGTGACATGATCACTGGTATAGGTGCTCTGGTGGACTCATTCTACGAGTATGCACTCAAAGGGGCCATCTTGTTTGACGATGACAGTTTATGGGAGGTGTTCTCAAGATCGTATCAGAGTTTGGTCTCCTTTCTGGCCGTCAAGTCGAGTTTCAATGGGTTCACTTTTTTCGCCAACATCGATACAACTACTGGACAGCTTGTTGTGCCCTGGATCGATCTGTTGAGCGCTTTCTGGCCGGGCTTACAGGTCTTAGCAGGGAGGCTTACAGATGCAGTCTCTAGCCACTTGGTGTTTCTCAAAATATGGGACCAGTTTGACTCAATCCCTGAAAGATGGTTCGCTTTACCCACCGGCGTGGAAAACCAATCCAATGCAGAACTTGTGATGAACGCCGTGCTTTTGGAGTGGTTTCCTCTTCGGCCGGAGTTCATCGAATCAACCTACTATTTGTACCGTGCAACGAAGGATCCCTTGTATTTGCAGATAGGTTTACGCGTGCTACAATTGTTTGAAATCCGTTTCAAGCAGCCATGTGGCTTTGCCGGGTATCAGGATGTCCGCACGGGGAAGATGCAAGACCGCATGGAGACTTTTGTTTTGGGCGAACTGCTCAAGTATTTGTATCTACTTTTTGATGAGGCAAACGAAAGCTATGTACATGGAGCTGGCATGAAGAACAAAAATTGGGTATTCTCGACCGAGGCGCATCCGCTTTGGATGAGTAAAGAAGCAGAATCACGCAGCCAGAAGTTATTCAAACTTCATCTCTCGCATAAACCAACACAGCTCAAAACCTTCAAAGGAAAGGGAATCTTTGGGTCCATGTGGAGATACATATTGACCCCTCTGAATGAGCTAGAACCTGAAAGTCCAATATTTGTCGAAATCCTGCCTACCACGCCTCGCTTTGGTCCTGCTTTGCGGCCTGCTTTCGAGCACTTGCTTGTTTGTGAAACGAAACCTGGTCAATGGAATAATTCTCGCAAGTTTCTCGGATCTGGCTATAACGAATGGAACCAGGTGTTTGCGCCCAATGAGGCTTTGGCGTCTACTTTGGTACGGCCCACGCATCTTCAAGAAAAGCACGAGAAGAATGACATTGAGCTCCTGGACTCTTTTTTGGCCGTCTACGGATTGTCCTCTAAGCCGTACTGTGCCCTTCTGGCGACAGCCAAGGAAACAGAAATCCAGATCGGAGCGTTGGTGAGACCGGAACAGGTTGAAATGTATAAAGTTAGTGAGGAAACGTTGGATCTTCCATTCGCAACTGCAGATCTTGTCATGCCTGAATTGAGTGGCCGTTTCCGTATGGAACATCTCACAGAAGGCTTTGTGGACAACTACAACAATCGTGTTACACAACAAACACTCAAAGAACGTTTTGCTGGCGTGAAAATCCCAAGCGGCGGGAATAAGCTGGAGATTTTGCTGGTCAAATTTTTGAACGGGCTTCTGATCGCTCTGGGTATGAACATTTGGACTTCTGCCGCCTACTTGCAGACAAATCCTGACGTCTTCAAGATCACAGAAAACGGGAACGTTTTTTTAACTGGACTGTATGTCCAGAACCTCAAGGTTTATTGATTTTGGAAAAAAATATTACATTTGCATACGCTTACAGACAATACACTAAGGCCTGCTATATTAGGATCTTGTTCAAAGAGATAACCCGGCTATACTTTCCAGACACAGCGCGAGAAATCGTTTCTCACACCAAAAAAAAAAAAAAAAAAACGCTCTATGTGAAGAGAACCTGGGCCTTATCTCCAAACCAGCTTGATAGATGTGATCCTTATAATGGGCCTTACTTTATTGTACCACCTTGAGACTAGGCCAGCATGCTTCAACATAAGAAAAACCTGACCCCTTAAATCCACAATTCGCTAACTTTAAATCCATTAAAAGCCATTATAACATATTGCGGGGAAATGTTTATCGTGGAAGCAATTCCAGCCAAAGATAAGCATTGGGGTTGAGTCATTTATAAGACTGTAGATTGCGTATGCGTATGCGCATGGTGGTGGCACTGGTAGGGTCCGTCGCATGGTGTGATTGCTAACAAACAGTCTCGCAGCCGGCTATTCACGGGTAATGACTCGCAGGCCGGAACCGGCGCGCACTGATATAAATCGGACCTTTTGCTCGGTGCGAATCGAGCGAGATAAAAGAGTCACGAAAAAAGTAAGTAGATTTCGAAATTTTTTTTTTTTTTGTTTGGACTTTATCGGTTAGATTTCCACCCCGATGTCATTCTTTTCAAGATTGTCTCCCTTGCGAGCAGCCACTAACATCCCCCGCAGACTATTGGCAACCATGAGTCAGGCACCATTGGACGCTTCCAAATTGCTCATCACGAAAACCACTACTCCAAAGGAGAAGCTTCCGAACGACCAGTTGGTTTTCGGAAAGACGTTTTCTGACCACATGTTGGAAATTGAATGGACCGCCGAAAACGGCTGGGCCGCGCCTACCATCACACCTTACCACACGTTGAACTTTGACCCATCCACGATCGTTTTCCACTATGGCTTCGAGGCGTTTGAGGGCATGAAGGCTTACAGAGACAAGAACAACCAGATCAGGATTTTCCGTCCCAACAAGAACATGGACCGTTTAAACGCGTCCGCGGACAGAATCTGCTTGCCTACTTTTGACGGCGAGCAGTTTATCAAGTTGATTGAGGAGTTCGTGAAGGTTGACCAGGACTTTGTTCCCCAAGGCGAGGGCTACTCGTTATACTTGAGACCCACCATCATCGGAACGTCGGCCACTTTGGGGGTCAGCACGCCCGACAAGGCGCTTTTGTACTTAATTGCTTCCCCCGTTGGCCCCTACTACTCCACCGGCTTCAAGGCTGTTTCCTTGGAGGCCACTGACTACGCCGTCAGAGCATGGCCCGGCGGAGTGGGTAACCGCAAGTTGGGTGCTAACTACGCGCCCTGCGTCAAGCCTGCGTTGGAGGCGGCCAAGAGAGGATACCAGCAAAATTTGTGGCTTTTTGGCGAGGAAGGTTACATTACCGAGGTTGGCACTATGAATGTGTTTTTCGTGTTCCAGGACGCCCTGGGCAAGAAGGAGTTGGCTACTGCGCCATTGGATGGCACGATCTTGGAAGGTGTCACGAGAGACTCCGTGTTGGCATTGGCCAGAGCCAAGTTGCCTACCTCCGAATGGACTGTTTCCGAGCGCAAATTTACCATGAAGGAGGTTAAGGAGAGAGCCGCCAAGGGTGAATTGGTTGAGGCTTTTGGCTCCGGTACCGCTGCGTTGGTTTCGCCTATCAAGAACATTGGCTGGAAGGGAGAGGACATTTCTGTTCCTTTAGCCGCCGGTGACGCCGGTGAGTTGACCGTGCAGATGGCCGAGTGGATCAAGAAGATTCAGTACGGTGAGGAGGAGTTTGAGGGCTGGTCTAGAATCATCCAGTAATTTGAAGAAAAAGAAAAAAACTAGGAATACTCTCGTATAGTTAGACTACAAACAATATAGAAGCTTTATAATGACGATTGCTTATTCTATTCGTTCGATGTCGGGTAGTTTCTGGATCTCATGCATGATGTAGTCGCGTTCCTCAACAATGTTCAGGCCATAGTCCGACACGTCGAAAGTGCTGAAGAAATGTACAAAATTGTCTCTGTTCTTGGTGAGAATGTCGAGGATTTTCTGCAGTTTCTTGGGCTTTGCAACAAAGAATTTGAACACGTGAAACCCCTCTAGCTGCACATTCTTCAGCTTGTCGCTAAGGAGCATCATGATGATTTTTAGACTGGTGGTGTCATCGAAATAATACATAAGAAACTGTTGATTCAGCTTCTGCATGACTAGCTCGGTTAAAAGGCGGATGCTTTGCCGCTTGGTAACGTAATTTTGAGACTTGATGAGCCCGTTGATCACCAGGGTGAATTTCTCGCAATTCTTTGCCAAAAAGTCCAGTACAAGCTTTTTGTGCAGCGTTAAGAATTGATTTAGCGTGACAAACGTGTCGGTGGCAATCTCAAACACCAGCGTCTGTGCGTAGCGGAAATAGGTCCAGAAAAGCGCATGGTGGAGCACAAAGCGGTTGATTTGCTCGAATTTGACACACTCACGCAAGATCTGCCCGCAGACCAACGCAGTATCGCCCGTTTCCGGCCCACGCATGAGCGCCACCACGATTTCGGGCTTCTTATTCAAGAGATACTCGACCGTGGGTGAGTCCTGCCCGCTGCGGCGCCGCAAAAGCGCCGAAAACACCGTTATCACGTCTTTGCGCAGGTCGAAATCGAGTTTGCGTAAGCTCTGCACTAGTAAAAGAAGCGTGTCTGCTGCATACATTTCTTGTGCCAACAGCGCGATCTGGTCCGGCTGCGGATCGTTTTCCTCATCGCCGTAAAAGACCACTTTGATCTGTTTTAGGTATCGGTGACAATCATCAATATACTTGCGCGAATCGGCCAGGGCGTCGAGTTTCGAGACCAGCTCTGAGAGCAGGCGTACGAGATCCGGCGGCGATTTCGGATTGCGTTTGAACAAAAATGCCATGGCCGTAGGTTTATTGGAGTAAACGGATCGGGCTGGATTGGGCACAGAAGGCTGGCAAAAGTATATGTGAGATTTAGGAATGCTCTTTTAGTGCGCGCAGCAGCAAATGGGCCTGGCAGATGTTGTACCGTGGTGGTGTGGCGTGGGTATGGAACTGGGTGGATTGTTTTTCTTCTATTTTTATTTTCAATCTTTTTGGCTTTTTTCTTGTTATGTTTGTGATAATAAACTAAAAAAGAAGTGATATTTGTAAGTTCGCTTTTATAGGCGTGTACTAGAAGGATCTGGGAAAAGACCGTTGGGACTATACTACGAACCTCATGCTTGATAGAGCATCATTAATTGCGTCTTCTTGTATTGTTGGCTGGATTTTACAGTTGAATGGAAAGTTTGTTACAACATGTCGTTTTGTAGTATAGACGTTTTTTTTTCTTTTTTTTTTTTTTTGATCATATTGACCCAAAAGTAGGCTTCAATAAATTGATTTGCTCGTCAACGTCTTCTCCACTGTAGCATCTCTACTATAGTATCTCTACTGTTAGAATCAACGTCTCTTTGTCAAGTGAGCTCTCTTCGGCAAGATGCCAAATTCAAACTTGGGTGGTATCTTCCAAGCCTTTTTTTTTTAAAACCGATATATCCGTGAAGTGATGTAGTGTGTGGCTTTTCGCGTGGAGTGGTGAGCCCCAAGTTTCTCAGGAGCAGAGAGAAGTTTACTGCAATTGACCAAAGGCGTAGCTTCATCATAAACCCACAACGTACTTGCCCTACTATAAAACCTTTCGAGTGAATATTGATTTGGGTTAGCACAGAACAAAATCTACAAGTTCTGTTATCTCAGGAAATAGGTCGTATACGAGAAGTATCAATTGCAGAAGCGCAAAAGTCGTGACCCAAAAGAAGATGTTAGAAAATATAAGCCAGGCAGACCGGATGAACCATTTTTTTTTCAAGTGATAACAGAAGCTCTCGCCCCAGGTTAAGTCATCACAATTCCGAAAAACCCCACTTTCGTGTCGTATACTCCGTCCTGGAGGACTCATTGAGCACTACCATGCAATGCTATCAAGGCTAATCATTATTCGTAAAAGTTTCAATATATTCAGTCAAAAATAATCTAGACTATAATCTATATATTTCTCATTATCGAGCTTAGATCAACAAGGCGAGCGCACCCACGAGACCCACGGCACCGGCAGCGGCCTTTCCAGCACCGTTATCGAAGGTGGACACAGAGGCGGGAGCAGACGACAGCGCGGCCGATTTCGTCACCAAAGTAGAAGCACTGGATGGTTTGGCAGAGGTCACGGCAGAAGTGACGGTGGTTGGAACAACACATTCACCGGTCACGGTCAAGGTGGTGGCTTCACTGACCGTGGTAGTCTTTGGCGCGCACTTGTTGTTGGAGCACGTGGTGACAGTGACAACAGTGGAGGCAGGGCAATAGGTGGTGTAGCCAGTAACGGTCACATCAGTGGTGTACACGGTGCTGGCTTTCGATGTAGACGATGTGTGCGCAGGAGCGGCCAGCGAGGAAGACGCAACGGTCGTGGGCACCACACATTCGCCCGTGATGGTGATGGTGGTGGCCTCGGAAGCTGTGATCGTCGTTGGAGCACACTTGTGGTCGCTGCAGGTGGTGATCGTCACAACGGTAGATGCAGGGCAGTATGTGGTGTAGTCGGTGACAGTGACGTCAGTGGTGACCACGGTGCCGTTTGACCAGCCCGAGTGGGAGGAACCAGCCGTGGACGAGGCCACAGCGGAAGTCACAGCGGAGGATGCGCCGGCGGCAGCAGCCTTAACGATGCTCACAGGGGTACACTCACCGAATGGGGCAGTGCTGTTGCCCTTCTCGTTGGCCGTAATGACATAGCTTCTCGTGGAGTACGAGTATGGGTCGCCAATGTTCTTGCAAGCAAAGAAGTTGTAGTTTTCAACAGTGTTGCCATCAAATTCAAGGATGGAGGGCGATACTGCAGGACCGGCTGCAAAGATCGAGCCAAGTAGTCCAACATTGGCCGTGTATTGACCCTGAGAAGTGGAGGCAACGCCATTCTCCAAGTCAAACTCCTCGCCGGAGCCGCCTTCGGCCACCAAGAAGTAGTTGATGCCGGCACCCTCATGAATAGAAGAGATTGGTGCATCAATAGACTTGTCCAGGCTGACGGCCGAAAACGTGACGGACTCGGCAGTCACGGCTGCAAGAGAGGCAAGCGCAGACAAAGCGAAGGTAGTAGATCTCATTATGTTTGAGTTGTGTTTGATAATGTTAAGAAAACCATAACACGAAGAAATCTCTCCATCCTTATATACGCTTTCCACTCTGCAATGTCTCTGACATGCATGAGTTGGCTGCTAAGAATAGAGTCTTCGGATCTATAAATAGGTGTCCGGTTGCCCTGAGTTAGCCAGCATTGCGTCATCAGGTACGGAAAAGGAAAAGCGGCGCGCATCAAACGTCTTTACGTAATCGCAGGCGCCAGCACGAAGAAGACATTGAGGGAGTTTAGCGAGTAATTTTTTTTATGTAAATCGTTCAGTTTTGCGTATAATCAAATATTCAGCTCTCAAAAACTGCTAGAATTTAGAAACGCTTTATTTCTGGTTTGCTAAGTCAGCGCTGACGGAAGTATGAAAAATGGAACCTTTGCGCGCATAAAACGGGGTCGTCAGATCTTGCCACTTACAACCGACGGAGAAGCATGCGGGAGTCCGATTATGCAACGCAATCATACATATGTTATTTATAGTTTTGTGATTAAACTTCACATACGACATCGAAAGTCTAAATATGGCACAGACAATTTTCACTCTCCACCTTTTTAATTGTGCACGTGCCACTATAGTCTATTTGGCTTCGTGAATATTTGCGCTTTTGGCACATCAAAGCGGCGTATCAAAGCTTAAATTTAACTTCCGAGGCTTGGCCCCGCTCTAGTTTGGTGATGCACGGGTCTGAAGTAAATGTTGTCGGGACCATCCCTAAGTTATGAGAGAAATACCAAAAACAAAATATACTACTTTGGGGCGGGGATCTAAAGGTGCACCGCCCAGGCTTCTTTATTCCTAGTGCACTCATGAAAGTTATGTAAGCCGTTTCTTGATTTACATGCCAATGATAATATTGGTTGGCAGCCAACCCAAACGAACCAGGTCGTGTGCGACCCACAATACACCTAACGGCGGCACTGCCGCATTGGTAGACAATGATCAATTTTCCTCATACAATACAACAAGATAACCAGGAACACCATTTCCTGTTTTTACAAAATGCATAAATGTTCGTTCTAATTTCAAGCTTATGTCCATTAAATATACCAGCTATGGCCTTACGACCAAGCCAGTTTTCGCTTAGGTCAACAAGGAAAGCGAATCCAACAAATTTACAGCACCGACACGGGCCTTCACGGCCTCGGCGTCACCACTACCTCAGTATGACGCTCAAGTAGTGATTGACAACAGCGTCAACGACCTGGAAGGCGAAATGGAAGGCGAAATGGAGGAGAAAGACGAATTGGCAGATCCTGTGTATGGCGTGGAGCTAAACACAGAGGTCACCGTGGTTGGGACAAGAACGTCACCGGTCACGGTCAAGGTAGTCGCCCTAGTGACCGTGATAATCCTTGGCGCACATTTGAGATTGCATAGAGTGACGGTGACAACAGTCGAGGCAGGGCAATAAGTGGTGTATCCATTCACGGTCACGTGAGATGTGTACACAGTCTTCGATACGGGAACGGTGCGTGTGACAGTGGTAGGCACCAAACACTCGCCTCTAATGGTGATTGTGGCGCCTGCAATGACTGTGAGTGTCGTCGGGGCACACTTGTGGTTACTGCAAGTCGTGATCGTCAATGTGGTATGTGCAGGACAATAAGTGGTTAACCCATCCACGGTCACGTGGGTGGTGTACACAGTTTTAGTAACGGGAACGTTGTGTGTGACAGTGGTGGGCACCAAACACTCGCCTTTGATGGTGATAGTAGTGGCCGCAGTGACTGTGATAGTTGTTGGGGCACACCTGTGATTGCTGCAAGTCGTGATCGTCACTGTGGTATGTGCAGGACAATAAGTGGTGTAATCAGTAACAGTGATGTCAGTCGTGTTCACAGTGGTGTTTTGCCGGCCTGGTGATGGAATCACAGGGAAAGGGGTAGGGCCACCTGTGGTGACTTTAACGATCTTGACAAGCTTGCAGTCGCGAAATGGCGCGGTATTGTTACCCTTCTTACCAACAACGATAATATGGTTCTTGGACGAGTACAAGTATGGGTCGTATGTGTTCTTGCAAGCCCAGAAGTCATAGTTATCAATTTTGTCACCTTGGAACCGAAAGGTGGACGGTGATACTGCAGGGCCGGCAGCTAAGTAGGAGCCAGATATTCCGACATATGACAAGAACGGGCCCTGTTTGGTTGTGGCAACGCCATTTTTCAAGTCAAACTTCTCGCCAGAGCCGCCCTTGGTTATTATGAAATAGTTGGTGCCTGCTCCTTCGTGAACAGAAGAAATTGGTCCAGAGATATACTTGTCCAGGCTGACGGCGAAGAATGTGACGGATACGGCAGCAGCGGCCACAAGAGAGGCAAGCGCAGATAAGACAAAAGTATTAGGTCTCATGATTGCCTGGAATTGGGTTGAGAATAATGAGAAAAATTGTTGTGTTTGGGAAAAACTTTGTTCTTATAAATGGCTTCTACTCGCTAATGGTACTGACTCGCGTGACTCGCCTGCTGAGAGCGGAACCCTCGGATCTATATCTAGGCATCGAGCAGCCCTAAAGTCCTGGTTCTGCGTTATCATGCTCTGCAAGGGAAGCGGTGTGCATCATACGTGTCTGCAATCACACGGTGGGTATGCCCGAGCACGCATTAGCAGATATCAGCAAGACTCGTTCAGTATCCGTGCCCTAGACGTCTACATGAAACAGCTTTGCTTTTGTCGAACCTCAATAGAATGCTCCATATCAGCTCACATTCCTCGATGCTCTGGGGCCAAGGAGGGACAGGGGCGCTCGCCACGTGCATTATTTTACTGTATTTTCTTTCGTAACTAGATTTTAATGACATGTTCTCACTCCTCAGGAGAAAGAGTGTGATTGCGCGAAGTGGAGTCACGAGATTCGTCATTCACAATCGATTGAGGGCGCTCGAGTCAGATTTTGCAACCAAAGTATGTTCTTGAAAAGGCTTTTCTTGTAGATTCTGCAAGAGAACATCAAGACTTCATGTATGGCGCAAGTCCCATCTAATTGGTAGGCATACGTGCACCTATAGTTTTTTTGACTATGAAATTAGCTGAGTCGCAGCTTGAGCGTATAAAAGCTTATTTTCGGTTTCCGAGGCTTGGCCCCGCTCGAATCGAAAGCCGTGTGGGACCTCGGCGGAGAGGCTGAACAAGGCCACATTGAAAACCGCCCATGGAAGACTGTGTCAACAAATAAAGCCGTATAATGTTTTTCGTTCTTTTCTCCATCAATATCACATGCATTTTTTCAAATTGTTTAAGGCACGGTTTTTCCTTTCAATAATGTGCACACGCAAACAGATGTGGGAGATAACGCCGAGCAATCAACATGGATTCTGGAGGTCGTCAAAATACTACCCCCTATTAAACTGTAAAAATGATATCAGACAATAACATATACCATTCATTCATGGCAAAAGTAGCTAGGCATCTCATTGCAGAGTTCTGGAAAGTAACAATCCATGTTTCTCCAAAATCTTTCTCATAATATTCGCAGATGTGTACTTGACCTTTGGGTTAGAGGGAACGAATAAGTCACAAGATTTTTTTTTTTATTTTTTTTTTGGCGTGTGCTTCTCTCAGCGTTGAACAATCGAACATGACTGTTCATGGAAGAATGATTTGGAATTTTGATGTCCAAATGACGCCAGTGCGCTGCCAATCACTCCAGGATGTTTGTGAAGTCTAAGCGTGCCTTGTCAAACTTCAGTCAATCCTATTTGAGTCACTATTGTTTGAGCTTGCCGTCGAAGAAGCCTCTTTAGCAAGAGTGGGTGGGTGATTGTTTTGAAGCCGTTTCATCTACATAAGTGAGTATAGTATGCTATCTAGTTGCGCACACGGCTTGAAGCACTAAACTATGGAATCTGGAATCAGAGATCGTTTGGCTTTCTAAATGACAATCAAAATTTTGGGCCCGTGAAAAAAAAAATTCAACCCGATTTTCTAATGAATCATAGCGATATTCAAGACTAAACGTTGATATGCTATGTAAAATCGCTGATAATCTTGTCTATGAAAAATGGCTATTACCGGTCCTCAATTACCGGTCCTTATTGATTACCCTCAAACCTGATGACACATTTGCAGCATCGGCACGTCGAATGTCCATTCAAACCGAATCCCAATTTTAAATGTATCGAGATTCATTCAAAACATAAATTCCATCATTATTAAGAAAATTGTAGCCAGCTAGAATTTGGTGTATCTCTCTTCATAAGACTCTTCATGAGGCTCTCTCACCGGTACCGTTAGCACCGAGTCGCGGAATATGTACGTCGCATGGAATCCATATATTCCTCTGACCAGATCCTTCTCCACACACCCAAAATATATACCGAGTCCCCGCGGATCCGTATGTCATATCTATATGTTTGGCACAGCGTTCCTGTCAACAAGTCGAAAAGGCCGTTTCTCACCGACGCCGAGCACCATGTGTTTGTGAAGGATGGCGTCGGCATCTACCAAGGCAAACTGAAGATAAAACACTACCAAAACGGGCGAGTCTACTTGACGAATAAACGGATCATTTACCTTGACTCCGCTAACCCGCCGCGTGCTGTGGCGGTAAACTTGAGCGACATTGTTGACGCGGAATACGTGGACAGGTTTCTCCGGCTGAGCCCCAAAGTGAAAGTGTACCTCAAAGTTCAAGCGACGTCCTCCGTGAAGGAAAGTCTACCGCATTCGGTATCAGAGCCAAATGTAGTGCTAGCACAGCCTGAGGTTGTGGACTGGGTCTGTGGCATATGCTCTTTCAACAATCACATGTCCACACAGATCAATCTTGCAACGCAACTCCCGAAATGCGTGTCCTGCGGGATACCGCCGTCAAGGGAACAGCTTCAGGATGTGCTAGATACCGTATCACGTCTGGGGAAAGACTCCGAGTCAAGCAAGAGCTCAGACACGGACCCAGACCAGTGCCCCAAATGCACATTCATCAATCATCCGTCCATGCGCTTTTGCGAGGTGTGCGGTGCTCCGCTCAAACAGGCTTCGAAGTCGTTACTCAGAAAAATAAAAGAGTCTGAGCGGAACGTGAGAACCTCCAATCCTTTGGGCTTGGTGCTTGAGGATTCTGAAATATACACGAACAACTCACCGTACGTGAAAATAAGTTTCCGCAGGGGAGGCGACGCCGATTTTTATAAGCATCTACGAGAAATTATCGACAAAAATAAATGGGAGGCGCTTGAGGCGAAAGGCGGGGTTAGTGGTGACGCCACGCGAGTTGTCCCCACCCGCGAAACGACTCCTAAGGTACAATCAAGGGGCATCCAAGGGCTAGTGAAAATTGGCGAGCTTCAAAGAAAACAAAATGAGCTTGTTTTATCCCTGTCTCTCGAAGACTTGGAGCAACTTATGGATAAGGCGAAGGAGATTCTTGAACTCACCTCGTCATTCGGCTCGTTGATAAAAAAAGCCCCGGTTCCCATCATCTCAATGTCACCTCTCACAGTCAGCCCGACCCTGAGCATATATCACCAGGAATTGGCGCAGCACATGTGTGAGTATTTGCTAACTTATGTCCTCACGAAACCCTCGTCGATGATCACGACCCAGGACTTATTTGCCTCTTACAATCGATTCTCCGTCATGAGTCAGGGTTTTGGCGGTGACCTTGTGACCACACAAAACTTTCAGAAGTGTTTACTGTATCTCGACACCCTCCAGCTTCCTGTGAAGCTCAAGACATTCCAATCTGGCTTGGTTGTGATTACGCAAAGACTCCATGATCTGCAAGATCTCCATCAGGTGATCAGTGACTATTTGGCTGCGGAGGAGAACCGATTCATGTACGAAAAATACACTAGTGAGCTTTTGGCAGACAGCGATGGCTACATGAAAGATGTCTACAAATTCTTTCACGGCAAGACTGTTGCAGAGATTGCTGATCATTTTGGCTGGTCTTCGACTATTTGTGTGGAGGAGCTCGCTCGCTGCATGGATGACGGCCTAGTTGTTTTGGACAAACACATTCTGGGAACTTTTTACTTCTTGAACAGATTTGACCCCATTCTTGCTGAAAAGATCGATAATGAGACTGCCGTGAAATTGAAGGCGCAGAAGGATGTGTTGAGCCAGCAGAAAACCATCTCGTCCGAGCTTAAGTCGCAACAGGAGTCGAATCAGCAATTGCTCGCTTTTGACAACTTCGACTTTGGCACGCAACAAGGCTCCCACACAAGCTCTGAGGATATTCAGTCAAGCAATAGTGCAGGGAGAGACGAGCCGGTGAGCGCAACATTGAGTCTTCTTGATGGGCTCAAATTTTGAGTTTGCTTCAGATATTTGCTCATCTACTTGCGCTTGATCTCGGCTGTCTACTGTGATGGAGTAAATCTCTTGAACCATCACACCTTGGATCTATACCGATTGCCGACTAGGTTATCATCAGCCAAGACTTTCGTCGTGTTGTAAAAACGCCGAAAAGAAATATTGTCGGGCCGGCCAAGCTACGTGGTGACAATTCGATAATGCTTATCAGGCTTCAAGTTTACTCATTCTTCTCTCGGGCCGTTTGCCGAGAAAAGTGACGTTTCGACATTCAGGGCGTGCTGGTGCACATGCAGTTTCCGCGTTTCTTTCTTGTTAGTGCATTCTCGAGAGAACAAGAACTCCACGCAAGGTCTTCCCGAAATACTATATGCTTTTGATACAATTCGCAAGCCATGTGAGTTTCAAATTTAAACCAGAATTTTGGCCGATTCGAGACCAGAGCAACCACTTTCACGTTCTCTTGTTCGTGTATCAACATGAAACTTAAGCCGATCATAAGCCACAACGGAATTCTATCTAGCCCGCGATAAAGATAAGCAGCGAACAATGGGACAGTAAGACTGGCGCGCGGACGCCTAGTGAGATGGCATACAGGTTCGGCCCGCGAGAACGGCGAAGCTTTTTTGCGCGTAAGCCAGACGCAGGAGCAAGATTGCATGCACAACCACCTGCCATGGCTCATCTCAGATAAGAGATTGGCCTGCATGGACGCGAGGTGGCCAGGTGCTTATATAAAGAAAGCAAAGATTCCACGACTTAGCATGAATAACCATTCACAAAGTCAATTGAGCCTCTAACACGATGTCTTCTGCAACTCAATATGTGGCTCTTCCTCAGGCAGCCGGGTACGCTGTCGTGGTCGGTTTGGGCGCTGTTTTTGCTGCTGGAATGGTGCTCACAACATTTTGCTTGAAACGATACAATAAAGAAATCATGACTGCAGAAGAATTCGCCACTGCAGGCAGATCGGTGAAAAAATTCTTGTTGTCCGCCGCGGTGGTGTCCTCTTGGACCTGGGCCGCCACTCTTTTGACCTCTACGGTGCAGGTCTATAATAACGGTGTCTCGGGTGCCTTATACTACGCTGCTGGTGCAACCGTTCAAATTGTTTTGTTTTCCTGCTTGGCCATCAAGGGAAAAGAAAGGGCTCCGTTTGCTCACACATACTTGGAAATCGTGCAAAAGAGATACGGCGGTATCACCCATGGTATTTATTGTTTCTGGGGCTTTGCTACCAATGTTTTGGTCACTGCAATGTTATTGACCGGTGGCTCTGCCGTTGTGCACGACTTGACTGGTATGAACGTCGTGGCTGCTTGTTTGTTGTTGCCTCTCGGTGTCGTCGTGTACACTTTGTTTGGTGGTATCAAGGCCACCTTCTTGACCGACTACGCCCACACGGTTGTCATTGTGGTCATCATGTTGGTCTTTGGCTTCAACGCATTTGCAACCTCTGACAAATTGGGCTCGGCGGGCGCTGTGTGGGAAATTGTCACCAAGTTGGCCGAGACCCAGCCCAGAGAGGGAAATGCAGGAGGCTCGTACTTGACCATAAAGTCTCGCTCTGGAGGTATTTTCTTCGTCATCAACATTGTCGGTAACTTTGGCACTGTGTTCTTGGATAATGGTTACTTCAACAAGGCGTTTGCCTCCGATCCGGTTGCGACCTTGCCCGGTTACGTTATGGGTGGATTGGCCTGGTTTGCCATTCCAATGTTTGTCGCCACCACCATGGGTCTTACTGCTTTGTCGTTGGAAGGCACTCCTGCTTGGCCCACCTACCCTACAAGAATGACGTCAGCCGAAGTTAGTGCTGGTTTGGTATTGCCTAACGCGGCCGTTGCGCTTTTGGGTAAGAGCGGTGCTGTGATGAGTCTTTTGCTTGTGTTCATGGCCGTGACTTCTGCCATGTCAGCTGAGTTGATTGCCGTGTCGTCGATCTTCACTTACGACATTTTCAGAACATACATTGACCCTAAAGCTTCGGGCAAGAAGTTGATTCTCATGTCGCACGCATCTGTCGTCGTGTTTGCTTACGTCATGGCAGGTTTTGCCATTGGCTTGTACTACGCAGGCATTTCGATGGGCTACCTCTATGAATTGATGGGAGTCATTATTGGTGGTGCCGTGTTGCCGTCTGCGTTAACCTTGCTTTCCAAGAACCAGAATTGGGCCGCGGCCACTTTCACGCCCCCTATTGCTACAGCCTTGGCCATAATGCTGTGGTTGGTTTGCACCAAAAGCAAATTTGGCACGGTGACAGTAGACACCACTTTCGAGGATGATGCCATGTTGACAGGTAATGTCGTTGCCTTGTTGTCTCCTCTCATCATTGTTCCTGTTCTTACTCTTGTCTTTAAGCCGCAAAAATTCGACTGGAACATCTTGAAGACCATCTCACGGGTGGATGAGGAGGAAGAGTTGCTTGAAGCTGAGTCTTCCCAGTCTCCAGACCCAGAGAGACTTGCGCCAGTCAAATCCCAGATCGTCACCGCAGCACACGAAATTGCCATGGCCAAGGCCGAGGAGCTTGAGACTGAGAGCGCCAGATTAAATAAGGCGTTTAAGTTTGCTTTGACAATTTGCGGAGGTTTGGCGATTTGCTTGATCTTGTTGTGGCCCATCCCCATGTATGGCAGTGGCTACATTTTCAGCAAGAAATTCTTTACTGGCTGGGTTACTGTTTTGTTCATCTGGTCCTTCATCACAGCATACATAGTCATTATCGGGCCGTTGTGGGAAGGCCGTGAAGGGTGCTACACAACGTTTAGGGGTATCTATTGGGATTTGACCGGCCAGAGCTACAAGTTGAGAGAGTGGCAAAACTCGCATCCAGAGCAGTTGCACGCCGTCAGAAGTCAAGTCTCAGCTCAATTGAGTGAAATGAGATATGTTGACGGGCGCACAGTTGAGGGTGATGGTTACACGACTCCGGCCCAGATTGATGCCACCTTAGAGAAGGACGAAAAGAGTTAGATAGGAGCGTTTGCACATTCATGTACACGAGTTTAAGAGATAATATGCGTATTAATTTGAAGGACCTGAAGTACAGAACTATCAAACAATATTCACCGCTAAATTCAAGTCGCGGGGCCCAGGCGCTGAGTACAGATTACAGTTGCCGAAGCTATGGGGGGGTGCTTCAGTCCAAACTAGTCTAAACTTAGTGTGCCTTGGATGAAAACTCCGGCCATCGACTCAAAGTCGTGAGCGCTTTGAAGCTTCTATGGGCTCAAGCAAGATGCGAATTGCAATATGACATTCTTGCTTTGTATTTTTAGAAATTACACCAGACAAAATTGCGTACTTGAATGAAATCATCACAGACCAAAAACACTTGTGTGAGCACATGGTTGTCTTGTGTCTCCTCTGAGTCGTTGGACTGGCTGGCTACGAATTCACGATGAAGAAAATCGGCCTTCTGAATCTTTATTTGATCACGTGCCCACCATTCCCCATTAGATTTAGACAGAATTGACAGCAAGTGTTGCCAAATCCGTAGTGTTCTTATCGGCCTGTATATGGTTCATCCTGTTCCCGGAGGTTTATAAATCACGCACCCTTGCAATCCGAATGCCAATCATCAGCCAATCAGTGGAGAGCGATGCGCGCCATTCCTGAGGCCGCTCTACGTCACCATTCTGACATACTCGCGTTTTCACTAAATAGTCACCGGGCAAATTGATTCTCTGTATATACAATATCTGGTAAATCAGGCGATGTGTCTTTTCGAAGATGGGCTAAAGTGTGAACTTCCACAGAAAAAAAAATAGCATTTTGGGTGAGTCTCGCGAAAAAATAATACGTGCGTTTCCCTCTGTTGCGGGCCACACTTAAGCTTGTCTGGAAGGAGATTGAGAGACAAGCCAATAATGCCAAAGCCCCCTCTTTGCAATCTCCCACCCCTGTAAATTATAGACGAAGGGCACAGGCTGAAAAACTGGGCGTCTAATCGTTTTTTTGTTTCTTTTTTCTTGTGTGAAAACGTGATTTTCGATTTTTCATGGGTGCAATTGAATCTAAATAAACAACTCTTTCAGGATTGAACGTTACGAAACCAAACACATGCCGCGCTTTGTTAAACTACGGCCCCCCCCCCGTCGTGGACAAGTGAAAACTGCGCTAGATATCAGTATCTCTCCGTTCTTTGCTTTCTTGCAAAAAAATTTCGAAATACTTGCTTTTTAATACTAAAAAAGGAAAAGACTGAAGAAAAGCTCCTGGATTCTTGAATGATGATGTACGCACATAATTGCAGCCAGAGCAAAGGACGACGAGAAAGTCAATTAAGTCTAAACATTCTCCCATGTAACTGTCGAGAATTTATGATTTTTGTGGCATAAATGGGGACTAGCATGTTTCAGGTAACAAATCTCATAAAAATAAGACTTATATGTCGCTTATCCTGACAGGCAATTTCACTTGACTTAAGACGGGCTGAGTAGTCGCGGCTGTTTCATGCATTTATAATGGACGGGCAAGTTACGAAGGGTCATTAATTTAAGCACCTTATTGCGCAGGCAGATTCTTTGCGTTCACAGCAGGAAAAGGATTTCAGAAATAGCAAACAGGCTTATGTGAAGTACGTTGCAATATCGATCAATACTCTGACAGAAAGTCACGTTAGTCCCCGGTCATCTTGGGTACGTCTGAGGTGCTTGCCATAGCCTCAGCTCACAACAATAGACGTAATGCACTTAACGCACCTCGTATGAGCAAGAAAACAGCCTGTTCTATCAATGGCATGATACTGCTGGCCAGGCCACAATGCTGTGTGCTTGAAGGGGGCTTGACTCCACCTATGTCCTGAGTGGAGGACAGTTTTCGGTTCAACTATGAGAATGGTCAAAAAAAAAAAGGATTAGTCGCCCATGTTTGTTACAAATTGCTGCAAAAATTGCGCATCATTTTTTTGTGGCGTCACGGATTACGAAAGCGGAAATGCCAAAGGCTACCGTGTTATGTGCGACTTCAGGTTCATTGTCAAACGAGAAGTTTATGTGGGCAAAAGTGCTTCGCAAGTCTCATTCGATTCCGTGTGAATTTTTCATAGTCGGTTTCGCCCGAGAAAAAGGTAAACGGTGTGAACTGGCGTCAAAAGATACATTCCCCGCTTTGAGTCAAACAAGGTTGTTCTGGTTATCGACAAGGAATTTTGAGCTCCTTGAGAGGAACATACTGCGATGACTTTAGTAGATCATCATTTGACACTGACGGAGGTTTTAAATTAGCACCAGTTTTTCAATCAAGCGGCTAATAGAAACAGAACTTACGAAAAGAAAACAACTTTCGTTTCGGGACAAGACACTTTGCAAGACTTCAGAGAATACGTGTATGCGCGTTTAACAATGGCGGGATGTGAACAAACCCCAGTCTTCAGTATTACGAATGCGGACGCCCCCACATGCAACCACATGCGGAGCGGGCCCATTGTTATCGTTTGACCGTTTTCAGTCTTAGTTGAAATCGCGGAATTGGTTGACTCATCTCACGCTAGCTTAATAAATGCAAGTGGTGACATCACTGACGATGTTTTTCGAAAACCGTCGTTCGGAGCCTGCTAAGGGGCGGCGATCCTGGGAAAAGTCTCGCTCGGTGACCCGCCCCGCGGCCGGCCCGTCGTCGCCTGCCGTTTATCGCGATGGAAATCTCCGAAAAAGCCCTGCCGCCAGCCTGCACGCCCGTGTCATATGCAGGTTATCAGCAACAGGATCGCGATTTGGTTTGGCTGATTAGCGGCCAATGATGGCACTGGGCATCGCCTATATAAGCGATGGGCTGCTCGCGTGCCGACTTGGGTTAATCTCTCTTTTTCATTTGACAAATTCGATCTTGATCAAACACGCAGATTCTGTTTTGACACTTGCGCCGCCACTCAATTTATACTGCCCTAAATCACAAATCTGTCAGACCTTGCCTCTCACCTTTGAAGATCTGTCCAGAATTTGAAATTTTTGTATTCGAGCGAGCTAAGTACACAAACATCACACAAAGTTTATCAGGAATCTGAAAAAGCAAAGAAAAGAAAACAGAAAAATGACAAACTACGTTGGCTGGACCGTCGGCGAATGGAAAAAGTTCCACTACGATGCCACGCCAGACACCTCGTTTGAATTGTTGGCGCAGCTTTTGCGTGACCAGAAGGATTCCGATCCAGCATGGATTTCCCTTGCAACCGAGGATGACTTGCGCCACCAGTGGACGTTTCTCCAATCAAACAGAAACAAAAAGTCGCTCCCACTCTACGGTGTGCCCGTGGCTGTGAAAGACAACATTGACGCCAAGTCTTTCAACACTACTGCCGCTTGCCCTTCTTTTGCCTATAAGCCCACCGAAGATGCCACCACCGTGAGGTTATTGAGAAACGCAGGCGCGATCATCATTGGTAAGACTAACTTGGACCAGTTTGCCACGGGCTTGGTCGGCACGCGTTCTCCTTACGGTATCACGCCCAACACCTTCAACGACAAGTACGTTTCTGGAGGCTCGTCTGCAGGCTCTGCCTCGGTGGTTGCACGCGGTATTGTGCCGCTCTCCTTGGGCACGGACACCGCCGGGTCGGGCCGCGTGCCTGCCGCGCTTAACAACATCATTGGCCTCAAGCCAACCAAGGGCGTGTTTTCCTGCAGAGGCGTGGTGCCTGCGTGCAAGTCTTTGGACACGGTGTCTGTGTTTGCATTGAACGTCCAGGACGCTCAGTTGGCGTTCAACGTGTTGGCACACGAGGACCTTGAGCACGACGAATACTCGCGCGCCATCCCGGTGAATGTCTTGACCAGTTTCCCCTCGAGCCCCCGCGTTGCCGTGCCCACCAATCTTGTGTGGTGTGGTGAGAAGGAAAACCCCAAGGTTTTTGAGTCTGCGTTGAAGTTCGTGGAACAGACGGGGTGCACGCTTTCGTCGATCGATATCGGGCCATTGTTGGACTTGGCCAAGTACTTGTACGAAGGCTGCTGGGTGGCGGAGCGGTACTGGGGTGCCCGGGACTTTTTGGCCACGAACCCGCCCGAGAAGGATTTGGACCCGACTGTGATGCAGATCATAAGGGGCGGCGAGAACCATTCAGCCGCCGCTGCGTTTGAATACGAATATAAGCGCCAGGCAATCTTGCAGAAAATGCGTCCTGTATTGAAAGATGTTGACGTGATCGTGGTGCCTACTGCGCCTTTGAACCCTTCTATCGAGCAGGTGCAAAAGGAGCCTATCAAGGTCAATTCTTGCCAGGGTACATACACGAACTTCGTCAACTTGGCAGACTTGTCGGCGTTGTCTGTGCCTGCCGGGTTCCGCGCGGATGGCTTGCCCTTTGGTATCACGTTCCTCTCGCACAAGTTTAACGACTATGCATTGTTAGAGTTCGCCTCGCGGTACATGAAGGCTTATGCTGAGAAAGAGCCTCTTTTCCATGGGTGCTTGAAGGACAGTGCCGTGTCGCCATTGGAAAACACGGTTGTTGCGCCTGCGGCATTGCCGAACAAGTTGTTGACAAATACGGTCAAGTTGGCCGTGGTGGGCGCGCACTTGAAGGGATACCAGTTGCACTGGCAGTTGGAGAAAGTCGGGGCAGTGTTTGTTGAGGCCACCACGACCGCGGCCAACTACAAGTTGTATGCGTTGCCCAAGACTGGCCCAGTGGCTAAGCCTGGCTTAAGACGCGTTAGTGAGGGTGGCTCTGAAATTGCGTTAGAAGTTTATGAGATCCCAATTGAGTCGTTTGGCCAATTCGTCGGCTATGTGCCAGAACCTTTGGGAATTGGCTCGGTGGAGTTGAAGTCGGGCGAGTGGATCAAGTCGTTCATTTGTGAAGAGTCTGGCTACCTTGCCCAAGGTTCCAAGGATATTTCCCTGTATGGAGGCTGGCACGCGTATCACGACCACTTGCGCCAGGAGGAGGCCAAGACGAAACGGCCATTCAAGTCTGTGCTTGTTGCCAATCGTGGTGAGATTGCTGTGCGTATCATGAAGACGTTGAAAAAGATGGACATCCATGCGATCGCCGTGTACTCCAACCCAGACAAGTACGCCAAGCATGCGCTTATGGCAGACGAGGCGATTGCCTTGAATGGTGTTTCTGCAGCAGAGACATACATCAACATCGACAAGGTGATTGCGGCTGCCAAGAAAGCTGGGGCCGAGGCTATCATTCCGGGCTACGGCTTCTTGTCCGAGAATGCCGACTTTGAAGACCGGTGTGTCAAGGAAGGCATTGTGTTTGTGGGTCCTGCTGGCGACGCCATCCGAAAGCTAGGCTTAAAGCATTCTGCCAGAGAGATCGCCGAGAAGGCTGGCGTGCCGTTGGTGCCAGGATCTGGTTTGGTCGCGGATGCACAGGAGGCCAAGGCTATTGCTGCCAAACTTGAGTACCCGGTGATGGTTAAGTCTACAGCCGGCGGTGGCGGAATTGGATTGCAGAAGGTTGACTCCGAAAGCGAAATCGAGCGTGTTTTCCAGAGTGTGCAGCACCAGGGTAAGTCATACTTTGGTGACTCGGGAGTGTTTTTGGAACGGTTTGTGGAGAACGCTCGCCACGTTGAGATTCAAATGTTTGGCGATGGCTACGGCCGGGCCATTGCGTTGGGCGAGAGAGACTGCTCGTTGCAAAGAAGAAACCAGAAGGTGATTGAGGAAACTCCCGCTCCTAACTTGCCCGAGGCCACGCGCCAAAGAATGCGTACCGCGGCCGAGTCCTTGGGCTCGTTGATGAATTACAAGTGTGCCGGAACCGTGGAGTTTATCTATGACGAGAAAAGGGACGAGTTCTACTTCTTGGAGGTGAACGCGCGTTTGCAGGTGGAGCACCCAATCACGGAGATGGTCACGGGGCTCGACTTGGTCGAGTGGATGTTGTTGATTGCCGCCGACATGCCCCCTGACTTCAATCAGAAAATCTCTGTGACGGGCGCGTCGATGGAGGCCCGGTTGTACGCAGAGAACCCAGTCAAGGACTTTATGCCATCGCCAGGTCAGCTTACCGAGGTCAAATTCCCATCGTTTGCTCGTATTGACGGCTGGGTCGAAACAGGTACCGTGATCAGTGCAGAGTACGACCCCACGTTGGCCAAGATCATTGTCCACGGCAAGGATAGGAATGATGCGTTGCAGAAGTTGCGCCAGGCTTTGAACGAGACTGCGATTTCCGGGTGTATTTCCAACATCGACTACTTGCGGTCGATCGCGAACTCGAAGATGTTTGAGACGGCCAAGGTCGCCACCAAGGTCTTGGACTCATTTGACTACAGCCCGACCGCATTCGAGGTTGTGTCGCCTGGAGCTTACACCACTGTGCAGGATTTCCCCGGCAGAAAGGGTTACTGGCACATTGGCGTGCCGCCCTCGGGATGCATGGACGAGTATGCGTTTAGATTGGCTAATAGGGCCGTTGGCAACGATAAGGCTGCTCCGGGATTGGAGTTGACGTTGAGTGGCCCCACGCTTTTGTTCCATCACGACGCCATAATTGCCGTCACCGGTGGCGAGGTCGACGTGGAGGTTGGCGGCCGTAAGGCGGACCAGTGGAAACCAGTGCACGTGAAGAAGGGCGAAAAGTTGAGCATCGGCAAGTTGAAGTCCGGCTGCAGAGCCTATGTGGCAATTCGCGGCGGCATTGATGTTTGCGAGTACTTGGGCTCGAGGTCGACATTTGCCCTAGGCAATTTGGGTGGCTACAACGGGCGTGTGTTGAAATTGGGTGATGTGTTGTTCTTGGGCCAGCCTGAGTTACCCTCATGCTCGTTGCCGCTCCCTGTTTCTGAGCCAGCGCCTGTGCCTACATCATTGGTGCCCTCATACAGTTTCAGTGCCAGTACTGCCTGGACGGTCGGCGTCACGTGCGGGCCCCACGGCTCACCCGACTTCTTTACGCAAGAGGCTGTCAAGGAGTTCTTTTCGTCGACTTGGAAGATCCACTACAACTCGAACAGGTTTGGTATCAGGTTGATTGGCCCCAAACCCAAGTGGGCCAGGAAAGATGGCGGTGATGCCGGGTTGCACCCTTCGAACGCGCACGATTACGTATACTCGCTCGGTGCGATCAACTTCACGGGTGACGAGCCGGTGATTTTGACTTGTGACGGGCCTTCTCTCGGAGGCTTTGTGTGCGAGGCAGTTGTTGCTGAGGCCGAGATGTGGAAGATTGGCCAGGTCAAGCCTGGCGACCTGGTGCAGTTCGTGCCGCTTTCGTACGAGACTGCCAAGGGCTTGAAGCTTTCACAAGACAAGGTCATTGAGGACTTTTCCGGAAATGTACCTTCTTTCGAGGGCAAAGTGTTGGCCGAGGCTGAAGACCCAGTTTTGGCTGCGATCCCTCATACTTCATCCTCGCCAAAGATCGTGTACCGCCAGGCAGGTGACCGGTACATTTTGGTGGAGTACGGTGAGAACAATATGGACTTCAACTTATCGTACCGCATTCATAAGTTGATCGATTTGGTGAAGGAGTTTAACGTGGGCGGCATTGTGGAGATGTCGCGCGGTGTGCGCTCGGTATTGATCGAGTACGACGAGAGTATCTCGCAGAAACAGTTGTTGCAGACGTTGCTTGCCATTGAAAAGGAAATCGTGACCGTCAACAAGTGGAAGGTGCCCTCCCGCATCATCAAGTTGCCCATGGCATTTGAGGACCAGAAGACGTTGGATGCAGTAAAACGGTACCAGGAGACTATCAGAAGCGACGCGCCGTGGTTGCCAAACAACGTGGACTTTATTGCGTCTATCAACGGCGTTGACCGTACGGATGTTAGGGACATGATGTACACTGCTCGCTTCATGGTGTTAGGGCTTGGAGATGTGTTCTTGGGTGCCCCCTGCGCCGTACCATTGGACCCTAGACATCGTCTCTTGGGCACGAAGTATAACCCTTCGAGAACTTTCACGCCAAACGGAACAGTGGGAATCGGTGGCTCCTACATGTGCATCTACACAATGGAGTCCCCTGGTGGGTACCAGTTGGTGGGCCGTACGGTCCCCATCTGGGACAAGTTGACGTTGGGCAGCCACTCTGGTTCGGCCAAGCCTTGGTTGTTGAATCCTTTCGACCAGGTCGAGTTCTACCCGGTGTCGGAGGCTGAAATCGACAAGTTCACTGAACAGATGGAGGCAGGCCACTTTGAGGTCGATATTGTTGACAGTGTGTTTGATCACGAGCAGTATATGCACTGGGTCCAGGAGAATTCCGCGTCGATCGAGGAGTTCCATGAGAAGCAGACGGGCGAAAAGCTTGAGGAGTTCAATAAGTTGATCCAGGTTTCGAACGCCGAGTTAGAGGCTGGAAAGGCAGGACCAGCCTTGAGCGAGGACGAGAAGTTTAGTGACGATGCGGAAATGGTCTATTCGGAATACTCTGGCAGGTTCTGGAAACCGTTGGTGGAGGTCAATGATACTGTCAAAGTTGGCCAAGGATTGATTGTTGTCGAAGCCATGAAGACCGAGATGGTCGTGGCTGCAACAAAGGCAGGCAAAGTCGTCAAGATATGCCACAAAAATGGTGATATGGTTGACGCGGGAGACTTGGTCGTTGTGATCGAGTAATTTTTGTTGTTTCAGGAAGAATTCATTTTAACCATAGCGGGCCACGGTTCATAGATTGGCGGACTCTCGTCCCTGTGAGAGGGGATGATGGCACGCCGATCGTGGCTCTAATACAAGCTTATTTATTTGAAGATTCGAGTGATCTAAATGCAAAGTAGAATTGGCTCAAAATGATTTTTGGTTAGCCGGAAATCATCCTCAAATATCCTAAGTTGTAGAAGATCAACAGCCATGAGTAGTGCACATCTTACTGTTCTTCAAGTCTTTGGTAGAAGTCTCAACACTTGCTTGGACTGTTCTACCAAACGTGGCTAGAGTACATTCAAAATAGCAAGCCTTACACCATTTTCCTGAGTTCAAATTAAGAAAAACATGTTTTTATTTGTTTCAATTTGGCTCAAAAGTTATGACTTCTTTTTTTAAGCGGATCCTACTGTTCCAGATTAAACGATCGTAATGTGAGGTTGTACTATTTTGCACACTAAAACTTATGATCGACGAGACCCTGCCCTTTCTATACGATTCACCACTTTGGCCATTTACCCGAAAACCTCGTGAATGTAATCAGATCCACGCTCAAAGCAAATGGAAGGGAATGTTAAATCGAATCATTTACGATCCGTGAGACGCGTGGCACGCGTAAAAAACGCGACGGTCGATTTTGGTCGTGCGCCACACGAAAACACGGTATCGAATGCCTTAATCATCACACTCCAGAAACTCCAAAATTCACGTTAATACGACATCTGCACAGACACACACTTGCTTGCTTATTCAAACATCTTGTTCAGATAAAATTAGCGTATATAATGGAGGGTGTGAATCAAGCCGTGGCGTCGCTCCAGCCAGAACTCTGGACCGCCTCTCTGAATGAGGCGATCACAATCTATATCACAGACACTGCCGGTTCTGCGCAATCATTCCAGCCACTGTTCACATATCCCATTTTCGGAGAAGCTGAGACGATCTTCGGATATCAATATCTCCAAATTTTCCTTTGCTTTGACGCGGTGACGTTCTACCCGTTTCTCAACGTGAAATGGTCCAAGAAATTGGACGAAACAGACGTCGATCCAAAAGAGACTTTGTTGAAGCTTTTACCTGAAAGCACAGTGTATAAAGACGAGCTCAAATGGAGAGATGCGATCAATGGCGAGCAGAAAGACTTTAAGATCCCAGGTGAAATCGTGGGTGAAAAATGGACGAAAAATGGCGAGGACTATGCCATTTACAAAATCAACATGGCGCTGGAACAGGGAGCGGAGCTACTTAAGCGCTTGCAAATTCTTGTGCTTCTATTCATCGAGGCCGGCACGTATATCGAACACACGGACCCTAAATGGGACTTCTATGTCTTGTATAAAGTGACAAACCCAAAATTGCCCGAAGTTGTCGGCTTTGCCACGGCTTATAATTACTGGAGTTACCCTGGCGCCGAAAAACATGACGCTGGTGTGGTACACACTCGCAAGAAACTTTCGCAGTTCATCATCTTGCCTGTATTCCAGGGTCAATTGTTGGGCGCGGATTTCTATGAAAGACTATACATCGCTTGGGCCGCGGAGAAGAACGTCCTAGAGATCGTGGTGGAGGATCCCAACGAAAGCTTTGATGACTTGAGAGATCGAGTTGATTTCTCACGGTTGGTGAAAAGCCAAAAGATCGATTTGAACACATTTTCAGTGGAACTCGCACAAAAAGACGGTTTTTTCGCCCAGTTCAAAGCAGACGAAAAGTTGGAAAGGCGTCAGTTGCAAAGGCTATTCGAGATGGCGCTTCTTTACCAATTAAAGCATGGGCTAGCCAAGGATTCGAAACGGGCAGTGCGTCTTTTCATAAAGCAGAGACTTTACGAGAAGAACGTTGAAGCATTGAAGGATATGGATGAGCCTACAAGACTCGATAAGCTCCAAACGGCATACATGTCTTTGGAAGACGACTATTATAGAATCCTAGAGCCATTGAAATTGGCCGTCAAACGCAAGGTAGGCGTAACGAGTGACGGCAAGAAAAAGCAAAAGAAGTAGGTTTTATATAGCGAACACGAAGAGTGTTTTTCTTCTTTTTTCTAGAATTTGAAAATGAGACGACGAATTAATAAAACAACAATAACTGATTTTGAATGTTTGGATGCCATGGCCTTTCTGACAGCCACAAGATTGAGTAGTACTTATCAAGGGGGTGGGTGTGAGAAGAAACGAGCAGGTTTGTGAGTTGGTCCGCTGGCATTGGTGCTGATTTCGCTTTTCTTTGTCTGTCATCGTATTTCAATGCATGTCTCGAAATAGGCTTCGTAGAACATGTCATGTAGTATACAAACCATCACGGTTGGTACGTCATTGTTGTGGGACCAAAAGCCAAGCGGAAGGCAGTAATGCCCGAGTCCCGGAAAGTTCTAGGTGGGTTTCATGCCATATGACGTCGGTTTGGGCTTCTGTTGCCGTATAATCCTGCAGAATGCCTCTACCCTCGGAACTCGCGCAATGGAGCAATCATGCACCAGCTCAAGTGCAGTTTGAGATGGGCTTCACACTTATGGGCTTGCTCCGCTTATGGGTGATGAATCAATTTGAGATCGGAGTTCGTATAAAGATTAGTCCGTCTCGCCTCTCAGTCGCTGAAATGGGACACAGTATGGGGATTTCACCTGCAATCGCTGCATGATTATGGTCTTGGTCTGTGTAGATGACCTCATCACTTTTTCAGCCACGCAATTGCTGCGGGTTATCTAGAGTGCGGCCACACCTCGACGAAAAGGGAAAAAACAGAAGGTAAACAATTCGGAGTTGATGGTAAGACCACAAGCAGTTTGATCACATGTAAGGCAGTATATGTTTTTCAAGTCTAGAAAACCCAACTGTATCCATTGTCTTGAATTGCGACGCTGTCCGTCCCTTTTGGTCTCCTCGTAACTTTTTTTTTTGCTCGAAAAAACAATAGGCGGCAGCAAGTAATCATGCATTGGCCGCCGCGCGTGCACACCCAACATGGGCGTTCTCCCTCCTCGATAACTCCACATATATAAGGTAAGATCCCCGCTCCCGATTTCACAACTTTTGAAAATCAACAACACATCAAATTAAGAAAAATGCACAGAACATACTCTTTGAGATCCCAAAAGGCCCCAACTGCTTCGCAGATGCAATCCCCTCCACCACCAACTTCTTCGACCAAGTCGAAGTTTTTCGGTAAGGGCGGCATTACTTCCACTTTCAAGAAGAACTTTGCCGGAGTTTCCGCTCCTGAGTTGTCGAAGAAATTGACCCAGTACATCAAGATGGAGAAGAACGTCATGAGGGCCGTCGAGTTGACTGCCAGAGAGCGTCGTGAGACCGCCAAGCAATTGTCTTTGTGGGGTGAGGAGAACGACGAGGATGTTTCCGACGTCACCGACAAATTGGGTGTTTTGATTTACGAGATTGGTGAGTTGGAGGACCAGTTCATCGACAAGTACGACCAGTACAGAATCACCTTGAAGACCATTAGAAACATTGAGGCCTCTGTGCAGCCATCCAGAGACAGAAAGCAGAAGATCACCGACGAGATTGCTCACTTGAAGTACAAGGACCCACAGTCGCCAAAGATTTCTGTTTTGGAGCAGGAGTTGGTTAGAGCTGAGGCCGAGTCCTTGGTTGCCGAGGCCCAATTGTCTAACATTACCAGAGAGAAGTTGAAGGCCGCCTTCAACTACCAGTTCGACGCCATTAGAGAGTTGGCCGAGAAGTATGCCCTTATAGCCGGATACGGTAAGGCCTTGTTGGAGTTGTTGGACGACTCTGCCGTCACCCCTGGTGAGACCAGAGCTGCTTACGACGGCTACGAGGCCTCTAAGCAGATCATTATTGACGCCGAGAACGCTTTGGGCTCTTGGACCTTGGACTCCGCCGCTGTCAAGCCAACCTTGTCTTTGCACCAGGAGAACGCCGAGGAGCCAGAAGACCACGAGTTGTACGAGGCTGAGGAGGAGTTTGCCAAACACGATGAGACCAACGGTGCCATCTAAGCATGCCGCTCTCCGTGATGTGCTCTTCAATTCAAAGCTGAACTCGATTTTGATTAATAGCCTTCGGGAACTGAAGTCGTTTCAGCTGCGGCTATGTTTGTCTGCTGCCCCCTATCTTTCAATGTATTATGTATCTAATATTCTTTAGTCACAAAAACACTTTTTTAATTAAAGTTGATGATAACTTCTGCAGGCTTGCATGGTTGATCCATCTCTGTAGGGCCAGTCAGCAAACTGATCGTTTCAGAACTGGCGAGTTGCAATAGGCATGCGAACGAATTGGCTGCAAGGCTGCGACTCACCGATTCCCCCGAGAAGTTACCACTGGGAATAAGACTTTCGAACGTGAACAGGGGTTCTCCGGCCGTGAAAGTTCCAGATTCTGCGACAGATTGCGCTCTTTCCTGAAGAAAGACCTGAAAATCCTCTAGCTTTTGCGTGGCCGTGTTGCGTGTTTCGATCAACTCATCTTCCGCGAGATCTTCCAACATTGGCGAGAGCGGCTCGATATCGAGTGCCATGTTCTCGAAAGGATCTTCGTCTACAGGAGTCTGAAAAGGGCTGCCATAAATTGCTTCGTCAATGAGGCTCAGACTTGGTCTTCTACTAGGCACATCTCTTCCTCTTTCAATGTCGTCGATGTCTTTCAAAAACGAGTCAAGATTGGTTACACCTGGGTGTCTCAGAGACAGTGGAAGCTTGTCGGGGCTCATTCCAGAGGTCATTGATGGGCCAAAAATCATTCTGTAACACATGTTCAAAAATGGTGGTTGACTCAAGCTCAAAGTCCGGAAGACATCTGAGACCAGACCCCCTTCGTGAATTGTTTGAGAACGACGCCCACGAAGGGGATTATTCGGCCCACCTGTAGTGATTTCATCAAGCACTAGCCTCAATCTTCTTCTTTTACGAGCTGTCTTTGACCCCACGGTGACCATTGCTTTCGATGGGTTGAGCTGCATCATAGCTTGGTCTGTGCTGTTACCCGGTGTCTTGGTGATGTCCTCAATTGACCCACTCACTGCGTTGAATTCCTCATCCAAGTTCAAATCTAGTAAGACATCAGTATCATGTCCCTCCACTGTGGCGCCCGCAGGTCCAACAATTTCTCCGTCTTGATTAAACTCGAAGTCCACAGTGAGACACTCTTCCAACAGAATATCTTTTGCCACGACACTTTTGTTTATATAATCTAAGAACAGTTTGTCTTGTCTTTCCGCCACAATATAGTCAGGGAGTGGATCAGTTTTTGAGATGCAAAAAGCATTTTGATCAAAGCTCTGGATCGCCATAGCGTGCTTGAAGCTTTCATCAAAGTGACTAATGTCGTTTTCAAGCAAAGGAAAATCGTTGACAAAATCTGCGTTTATATCAAATGCAGAACTATCAGGCATACATGCGACTTTTGACTTGCGTTCATGCTCCATGCATCTTTTCGAAGCCTGATTCATGGCAATAGCCCTCTGGAACAAAGGAGTTGCAATTCTGTCGTGGATGAGTGACAAGTCCGTAGCCATAAAGGCTACTTTCTGCTTGTAGATTAAAGACAACCCATAGAGTAGGTTAGACGTCAATCTCAAATGACGGGTTTCACGCGCAATGTCTGAGACTTCTTCACAAACCGTTGGAATGAACACCTCACCGAGATCTCTCTTTAGCGAGCGACGGTGGGTAGATTTAGACCCCACTGTTGCCATTATCCATGCTTGAGAGAGGCCCGTATCACCATTTGGTATGACCAAATGATTCATTTTCAAAGTATGGATATAAGGCAGATTTTTTTGTGAGATATATGAAAGGGCGCAGTTGTGTAGAATAAAGAAAAATGCGTTCTTTTGAAAGGCTTATAGAGAGATTTTGGAGGGCTATCAAAAGGAGAGGGAGGGGATATATATACTTATATATATCATTTGAATGACCTTGGCATGACATGCACAGAGAGAAATGTGTATCGAAAAGAGCTGCAAATCCGTTTGAAGGCCATCCAATTGGGACTAGAAAGGAATATGCCACATTCCAGGCCTCTGCAAACACACCTAATTAGCACGCACGTTTTTTGCAACCAAATCCGTAACTGCGGCGCGCGCCCCGCTTTCGGTTCATGCTGGGTCATTCCTGGCAAACATGCCCTGCAGGAATGCGCTTTATCAGTGCCACTCATTTTTATTAGAGAGCAAGGGCGGTAGATAATACTCACAGTTCCTTAATAGACTTCCACCCCTCGTTTGACAAGACCTACTTTCCTTCACCAACAGACATCTCACATAAAAGATCGATCTTCATAATGGTAGCTATCCACCGATTTGCTGTCGCCGGCCTTGTCGCTTACTCCTCTGCTTTCGTTGTCCCCGCTCTTGACTCATTCTTGGACTCCGTGGGAAACTCCGTTTTATCCAAGGCGGGAAACGGTGAATCGCCCAGAATCATTAACACTTTTCCAGTTCCAGACGATAAGCCTGTGCCTGGCAATGCCCCCATCATCAACTGTGAGAGCTCCTCACGTCAGATCTTGGACTTGCAGAGTGTGGTCATTGACCCCAATCCTCCAGCTAAGGGTGAGAACTTAACGTTCTCCGCCGTGGGGTATTTGAGCGAGGATATCGTTGACGGTGCCTACGTTGACGTTGATGTGAGATACGGCTTCATTAGATTGATCCACCAGACGTATGACTTGTGCGCAGAGGCCACCAACATAGACCTTGAGTGCCCGATCAAGAAGGGTGAGAACATCATCTCGAAGCTGGTTGAAATCCCAGCCGAGGTTCCTCCAGGAAAATACGTCGTCAACGCTAGGGCATATACTAAAGACGACAAGTTGATTACCTGCTTGACGGCTACCGTTGAGTTTCCTGCCACTAAATGATTTCTGAATTACGCAGGATCATTGAAAGGAAAAGTTCGAACATAGTTCAGGCTCCTCACGCCAGAAGCTTTGATCTACACTCTTTAGAAAAATAAACTGTCCTTTTATCTTCATATGAAATAAATAAGTCTTTTAGGGTGTGATGGGCTTCAGGCCAGTATCACCAAATTGGCACTGAGCGTATCAAACCGCTCTTTCATAAGCTTTGTTTGCACAATCAAGAGCTCATTGAACACTAACTGTCCCTCCGAAGTCTTGACCAACTCCTTTACCTTTGCAGCTGTCAATCTCCAAGCAACGGTGTCGTTGACGGCCGTGTACGTACTTCTTCTGTATTCACTCAATTCAAGCAAATCGCCAAATGCGGTGTTTGGCAAGATCGACGACGGAAGTTCTCTATCCTCACTTTCGAACTTGAACACCGACCGTACGAGTCCAGATTCAAGAATGAAAAACGATGGCTCGTTGGCGCCCGTATCGTAAAAAGTCATTCCCTCTGGAATTTTCTCTTCAATGAAAAATGGGGCGAGTTTTGTCCAAAAAGACTCATCTTTCTCAGATAGGCCGCTGAATGTGATCATCAAAAGCGGGAGCGGCCTCTGCTTGAAAGAGTTATCATTATTTGAGTAATACCTCGTTTGCATCTTTTGCTCATCTCTAACTTTTTTGGTTGCAGCCTGATATACCTGCGTTGTTCTGGGCGTTCCAAACGCGATATCAAACCCTGGCGACATAAGCGACTTACCCATGGGCGAGCCATGTCTGGAGTTAGCTGAAGGGCCCCTCTGAATCTGTTTGGAAGGAGTGCTGTTCACTTGAAGTTTGTTGTATGTTTTCAAGAACGAGTTCTCACACCATTCGAGCGCGTAGTTGAGGTCATTGAAGAGCTGGATCTCTAAACTGCAAGCAGTATCCCATAAACCGGCATCACGCAACGCATTCACTATATCATCGTCCTCTTCAACAGACGCGATTATCAACTGCGTGCCGAATTCGTTGGTCAAGTTCAAAATACGCCTGAAGCCCTCTGCAGCCGAGAAGTCAATCGAAAATACACCTTTCATGTCGATGATCAAGTATTTGATTGGGTTTTTGCGGAACCTGGTCTTCTCAAAGATGTCTCTGATCGAGTGTTCCACACCGCCAATTGAGCCAAAGAAAACACTGCCCTGCAACTTGATCACACAGATCTGGTTTCCCACGTCTTTGAGAAACTCCTGCTGTTTCGGATGCCTGAGAACTGTGGAGCGGGCGACCTTACCGGTATAAATATCCTGCACCACTGGTCTTCTAGCAGCCTGTACGACAAATGATAAACAGGCCAAGAGAATACCGGCCAAGATTCCGTACACGAAGTCCCACGCGCCCATCACAACCACTATGATGATGATGGTGGTATACTCAATCTTGCGTAACTTGCCCCAGGTATCATAAATGGCCTCCTTGAGCAATTCGTAACCCAACAAGTATATGAGCGACCCAACAACACACACAGGGATGTACCCAATCACCACTGGGCCCGTTACCATCACGCCGGCGGTCGCCGCAGCCAACATAATACCGGCCAAACGCTCGTCCGCGCCAGCCCTGATAAACAACACGGAATTGGTGTATACGAGATAGTTCTGAATCGAGCCCAACAACCCAGAGATGGCGTTCGAGTAGCCGTGAGCCACCAATTCACGGTCAACGTCAAACTGGTCCATGCCAATACTGACTGCGAGTGCAGGAACATTGATTGGCACGTGCAAGATTCCAAAGAATGTGAGCGCAAGCATCGAGGGGAACTCTCTCAAGATGGCAAACCAGTCCACAAGATTGAACCGAAAGAGCTGGTAGTGTGAATACCAGGGCTCCTTATTTTGCACGGCGGGGAAAACCCATCCGTACTCTCTGGCCAAACCCAAATTCCATGAGCCTACCAAAGCCACAACCACATGGAAGGCTATAAACACCCCAATGAAGAACATGGGAACAAGCAATGAGTGGTGGATCTTCTGGTGCAAGAGAATCAAGATGACGGTGAGAATAAGTGGAAATATCCACTGCATCAATGTAAGCGAGTCGCCAAACAAGTACTTGAATGTAGCAGCGTTGTATAATAATCCACCTTCGAGTCTAGACGACACCTCGATTCCAGTGACAACCAAAAAGTAGCCCACGCCGCCTATGCAGCCAACCAAAATATGTCTCGGGAAGAACCCCACAAGCGAGCCAAGCTTCAATTTGCCAAGTAAAAAGAATATGACACCCGTGACAATAGATGAGAAAGCATAGGTGACAATAACTGTGGCAAGAATCGCCTCATCGGGTTTCCCTGCCATGTTGGCGGCAATGCTAAGCGCCATGGAGTGGAAAAACGGCGTGACCTCAATCATTTCGGAACCAATCCCTGACTTAAACGCCGAAAGGCCGCATGAGTACACTAGTTGCGAAATGACCGTGGAAATATAAAACATCGACAAACCCGTGGGCGCCATTTGCGAAAATACAGCCTCGCCGAGAGGAAACATGATCATTCCGTACGACAAAGCGTCAAGCACATTGAGCAACGTGCCCAAAAACACCGCAGGCAAGTATGAGGCTGCCCTAAGAGCCACGTTTTTCTGGCTAGGGGCCGATTGGATCAGCGCCACGTCTTTAATTGCCAAACTGGGACCTGGGCCTACTTCAAGGTCATGCGACTTGTCTTGGCGCAGCGTAGAAGCATAGAATTTCTTGGTGCTGTCCACCAACGGCGCTAGACTAGAATTGTCCGAGTACTGAGGCTTGTTATAGGCCAGAATTGGTCTTTGCGTGTGATTTCCAGAATCTATTGGAATAGGCGGATGTGCTGGCGAGTACTCTTCAGTTATGGACCCTTCTTCTTGCACAGAATCCCGTTCCGTGACGCCGATATTGGCCAAATCCGCCGTTTCTTGGTGCACCTCAAGCCCTGATAAAATCGTCGGTGAGTTAAACGATATTGACGGCCGGTGCGACATCGACACGTACAGCCGGCCGCCAAACTCAAAGTTATCGAGCGGGTTATGTTCGTGTTTGGACATATTGTGGCTCGCTTTGGTGTGGCTGGTGGTTTTGATGATAAACTGGCTGATGGCTTGGCTTTAGCAATGCTAGTGTCGATATGAATAAAAGTAAGGTATGAGAATGTTGTACTTTTCTGGCCCTAATGAATACAAAAGTCTTATCTCAGAACTGCTCAAGGTCAACCGAAAATTGACGAGATTTTCTTATCGAGTTATATGGCCTGTGAATCGAAACGGATGGAAAAAAAAAAAAAAAAAAAAAAAAAAGCGAACACTACGAGCCACTGCTGCAGGGAAATTAACCGTGCGAATCAATTGAAAATAATAAACCCTCGCAACGAGACCGAATGGCAAAGGTTACGCTGTGTTTGCATATCCTAGGTCTATTTTTCCAAAAGCTGATTCGTTTGATGAGCTTGTTAGGGCAAAATTGATTCGATGTGAAAAACTGCCTATACACGAGCAATTGTGGCCAGGGCTCGGAGTCACTTTATTTTTTATTGTGAGATGCCGCCAATCTCGCATGTGCCGGGAGGGTATTGCTCAGTTCTGCATGGGGGTTCCATTGTGTACCTGCCTTGAGTCCTCGATAACAAACGCGATAGCCACGCCAGAGTCACGTGATGTGGTGTAAGCGAGGGGAAAGAACGGTGTGTTTATTTTGTTTGTTTCGAGTAAGAGGATATAGTTTGTTTTATACTAAAAGAATTTTTATGCTTTATATTTTGGTATATTGATGAAATTCGCGTGACCTGCTGGTTGCATTACCTTGTCCAAGCCTGAATAGCTGCTTGCAATGGGCTTCTCGCTGTCACATACTCCATACGGTATACATTTATGAGCGGCTGATAAGGCCTGTATTCATGAGATAACGAAGGTCGGTTTTCTTCGTAGGCCAATTGAAAGGTCGTCAATCTCATGAATACAACAGTAAATTGGCACGCGCCAATTTCGGAAACGCGTTTCCTCATCGTTCATGTTGCGTGCTTGAAAAGCTCTCATGATCCAGCCTACCACTTTCTTATCGCCGTGTTGGTGTGGTACACGAAATATTTTGGCCAGAATAAATCGCCTATCTAATTTTTCAATGAAAATGCTTTAATAAAAGGTCAGTCCTACCCCTTAATTTTGTGACTATTGCCACGATTTTGACAATTCAGCGCAATCACTTGTCCGGTGTAAGTTGAGCAAGTGATACCAGAAAAGCACAGGCACAGTTTCCTCACGTGTTTTTGTGCAAAAAAATTAGTGCGCAGCAGTAACTTCAGCTATAAAGCTGTGACATACTGATAAAGTCAACTGCAACAAGAATAACGTAAAAAAGTAAGGTTTCTTGCCCGATCTAATGGACTTAAATGTGTCACGCCACATTGCAGAAACCCGAAGCACTATACAGGTCAGACCATTCTTGATGTACCGCCTCTATGGTATAAAACAGAACTTTTTTTTTTCTTTCAATGAGGGCTTGTCTCTTCTGAGAAATCAGAAAAAAATTGTTTCGTGTTTGTAGCTGCTTGAAGTGTGATTTCTGCTCCCCTTGCCTATACACATAGGCATAGATGTTCAGGTCATTCCCGCGATGACGGCATAGCGCATGAGGCTCTGCGTCAAGCCAGCTTAGCAAGATACGTTCCGTGACACAATTCCTTGTGAAGATGTGGAGTTGGCTTATAATTAAATTTTACGAAAAAATACAAGCAGACTAAATCCATAAGCCCAAAATAAATAATAGTTTGATTCAAATTCGTTCAGTTGTCTTTTAATCACTCTTTCTGTATAATCACAATCTTAGCGCGGTCTTGTCGCATCGTTCCCTGCCAGCGCCTGCATATCAATAAAGCTATAATTACTCCGGCCCGGACCCATAGTTGGCCGTTTGGTCACGGCGATCATTTCTAGACAGCTGTTAATCCATAAACACGACCTTTCTGCCTATTTGAACATTATATGAATCGAGCGAAGTGAATTTGAGGTCTAGAATTTATAAAATTCACAACCTGATTACGATTTTGTGACTCTTCTACCCAAATCTTTCAATATGGCACTGGAAATAAGCCCATTGCTAGCTCTGCCGCTGGCAAATGAGGAGCAAGCCAGTATTGACGATACCCGCTCAGGGTTTACTTTGGAACTGCGTGTCATCAAGGGATTCATCAAAAACCGGTTTTGGTGGCTTTGTGCGCTCGGGATAGCCGCCATAGTGACTCTCCAACTCTCGTTTTTACCCCGGACTTCGCCCTCGAGGGATTTTCGCCGCTGGCACGAATTGAGGTTCACACGCACGGACGTGAAACGGATCTTTTTGGTGCAGCTGGAAATCGGCGTGCGTGGGCCAGACGATAAAACCGTTGAGCAAAATGTACTTTCGTGGCTCAAACAGCTATCGGCAGTGAATGGCAAAAACGCACCGGTGGCAGCAGGCTCGCCCGGCGCGGGAGATTTGGCCACTTTTGTAGAATCTCAAATGCGTTCGATGGGATTTGTAACAACCAGTCACACATATCCTGTGCTGGAAAAGCTACGCTCGCCAATTGCGCTGTCTCTAGACTTGGTTGATGGATCTTCCTCGCGAGTTTTGTATTCCGCCCTGCTCCATGAGCCTGGCTCTGAGACGCCCGCGTACTACCTTTTTGGGCGAAACGGGACTGTCAAGGCAAATTACGTGTTCTGTAATACAGGCTCGCCGCACGATTTCCGTATTTTGCAGGAGAGGTCGATTCTGCTCCGACACAAGATTGCGATATTCTCGCACGCGCTACTGTCTGAATTCTCGTTGGAGGATAAAATAAGAATGGCAGAATCATATGGGTGCGTTGGTACGGTTGTTTTCGGCGAAAAAGAGCTAGGTGCGGCAATTTCTCGCGATTATAAACCTAACACGCCGCCTGACCAGAGATTCAGGTTGCCTGTGAGTTTCAAAGACATAGAGCCTGTTTTAAATACGCTCAAGCCTGCGTCGGCGGAGTTTTCCAATTGGCTTTTCAGCCCGAATAGCACTGACGATACTCTCGAACTTCAACTCACTACCATCTTCTCGCAAGCCCGGCTTAATGCTACAAACATCATCGCATCTGTGGACGGTGTTCTCCATGATAGCGAAATCGTGATTGGTGCGGCTCGAGATGTCCTCACATCATCCAATCCTTTGAGTGGGCATGCGATATTATTGGAAACGATGAGAAGGATCGGATTCTTGCGAAAAATGGGCTGGAAGCCTCTCAGGCCCATTAGATTTGTTTCATGGGACGCTTCCCGTAGCGGTGGGCTTGGATCCCTTGAGAATGTGAAAGATGGCGATGTCTTTGGAAAGAATCTACCGGTACTCGCGTACATCAATTTGGACACAGATGTCGTCACAGGCAGCCATCTTTCCGTTGACTCGAATCCACTTTTCAATCACATTGTGAAAAGCACAGCGGATCTTGTACCATTTCCGAAAAACTCTACTTACTACAGACGTCTTCTCAAAGACTCGGCCGGAGAGAAAGAGTCAGAAAAAGTGATGGATGTCCTTAAAGAGAACAAATACCTAAATTTTGATGACGATTATAGCGATACGGAAATTTCTCTTCTTCATTATTGGATAAAACAGAATGATGGCCATATCAATAATAAGTTGGGTCACACTTTTGCAGGGAAAGATTCAGGGACATTTCAGTCACATTTGGACACGCCAGTGGTCAACCTTGGGTTTGTGCCCAGCCCAAGATACAACGACACGCTTTATATTCCGGAATCTGAAGCGTATTCTACAAAATGGGTTATAGATGAGCTAGACCCAAATCTAGACTTGCATGCCCTGTTGGTGAGATTCTTGGGTTTGTTCGTGCTATCTCTCAGCGAGCATGAGGTTGTGGACAGCCGCACTCGGCTGTACTTTTTGAAGGCGCAACAATACTTCAATCAAATGCTCAATGCAAACCAACCGCTCATCGATCTTTGGTCAAACACGACTGTCGCGTACGGTTTTTTGAAAACCACTTCATTGCAGTATGACATACAGGAGAAAAAGGAGAACTGGGATGGCGCCATAACAATTCACGATATCTTTTCTCAACTCACTGATCTTTTCCAAATGACCGTGGAGCAAGCTCGCACCTTCGACTTGTACAATCAAGAGGTTGAGAATTTATGGACGACAGACTATCCTTGGTACCGAATGATCCGCAAACTCCACGTGTACGCCAAGTTCAAAGTGACAAACTACAAGTTGTTGAGACTCGAGAAGGAATTGAGCCAGATGGTGGACTGGCTAGAGGACCAGCATGATGAAATACTGGAAGATGTGACATATCATCATTTCATGTTTGACGTTCCACAAGGGGTTCAATCTGTTCGGGAAAAGGAAAAAAGAGGTGCTTTCGCTGCATTCTACGAGGCTTTTGATGACCACTCCATGGAGGACATTGTCAAGTTGGCAGCGGCAAAATACGAACGGCTCAAAGCTGTGTACAAGAAAATCACATAAGTTGCAGCCAGTCTCGTGTTGTGGGCAGTGGGACAGTGACTTCTCTTGGTAGAAAAAGAAACGTGTGGGTGTTGTAAACCAAAGGTAATATGGTTGAACATGGATAGATCCGAGTCGGATTTGTGGGCAAGGCAGATCAGAAGTCATCAGCGCATTCACGAGTGGCGAGATCACGAAAGATTCATGATCCATCAAAGAAACCAGATGTATCAAGCGAAGAAAAAAGAAAGTCTCTTCATCAAATTTCGCCCACAGCCTTCGGGAAACATGTCTACTTTACTTTTGGAAAACGTGTGATCGGACTCGAAGTCTCGAGCGCCACATATCGATGAATTTCTCTGCGATATAGAATGTTGAAAGTGGCGATCAAAAAGGAAGTAGAACGCGCATAATCGTCAACAAGCCAAGTGAAGTTCAGCTAATGAAAAACGGACCAGTTATTCATCTTGATCAATTCAAAACTGCATGTGGTGCTACTACATATAGTGAGGGCGCCGTGATCTTGTGGCGAGCGAGCATCGAAAAAAGCATATAGCCGAATCTTGGATTAAATATCGGAGGCACCTTGGAAACAAACGTGGCACCCAATACAGAATAAAGTTCTGAAGGCAAACTATTCATCATGTTTGACATGGCTCGATATTTTTCGATCCAGATATTTTTCATCATTCTTCGAGAAACGTTGGAGACGGCGATCATCATCCTGGTTCTTCTCTCATTTATCAAGAAAAGAGAGCCTGAAAACGATTCTGAAAACGCAGAGCACATCCGCAAAATCAATAGCGGGCTCCGGCTTCAAATATGGCTCGGCGCGATTTGTGGGCTACTTATTTGCTTTGCCATCGGCCTAGTCTTTGTCCTCTGCTTTTACTTCATTGACACCAACCTATGGTCATATACAGAACGGCTCTGGGAAGGTTTATTTTGCCTTTTGTCAAGCGTTATCATCACAGTGATGGGTGTCGGACTTTTGAGAATCAACAAGGTGATGAAAATCAAATGGTGGATCAAATTGGGTGACGCTTATCAAAACGATCAGCCTCAAGATAAACTAGATCCCGCCGAGGGTGACGATGGGTCCACCACAGCCCTCCTCGCGCCTGAGCGGAAGAAAGCTGCAAAGGAGAAATTCAGCAAAAAGTATTTTTTGGCGATACTTCCATTCGTCACCACTTTAAGAGAAGGTTTGGAGGCCGTAGTGTTCATGGGCGGAATCGGTATGTCGCAGCCACTTTCCTCGTTGCCCTTGGCCGTGCTAGCCGGCGTGCTTCTCGGTTCCGGGATCGGCATTTCCCTTTATAAAGGTGGTAACAAACTCTCTTTACAATATTTTTTGATCTGCTCCACATGCTTTTTATACGTTGTCAGCGCAGGCCTTTTGAGCCGGGGTGTGTGGTTCTTGGAACTTGAAAAATACGTGCGCCTCTGCGGTGGGCTTGACGTTTCCGAAACGGGCAGTGGCCCTGGCTCATACGATATCGCCAACACGATTTGGCACGTGAATTGCTGCAACGGTTTGCGCGACGGCTGGTGGATGGTGGCCAATGCGATCGTTGGCTGGACAAACACCGCCACTTACGGCAGTGTGTTCTCGTATATCGGTTATTGGTTGTTCGTGTCGGCCTGGCTACGTTTACGCATGTCCGAAGAGAGAAATGGGTACTTGCCCTTCATCCCGATCAAGTGGCAATTGAAGCGGATCCGCAAGAAGATCAGAATGTACGAGATGAGAAGAGAACACACACTGGGTTCCGAGGCAGAGCGTGCGGCCGAGGCTCAGGTGCTTGAAGGGTAAACTTTGTGAATTTAGATGTGGTCATTAGACCTCGCAAAGCATTCATATACCCATTTTCACTCAAATTTGTTTAACAGCATGTTAATCAACGCATCATCCTTAGCTGCGCACCTGGTAAGTACGATCAGAGAACGCAAAGCCCCTGATAAGGGTTTTCGCCATGACTTTAAATGATTAGAACATAAAATTTTTCGCCGTCAACGCTCCATTTGAATATTCGTTACAATGACGTCATCTCGTAAAGTATGGTACCTCACTGGTAAACCTATAGGGCTCGCCAAGCAGGGCCATACACTAAACAAGTGAGTATTTAAAGACATAAATAAAAGCAATCGTGAAGATGTCAAATGGACTCGCATCATGTTTGTCACCACTTTCGTGATAATTAAGGTAACGACGGATTCAACAGCCTATCGCCAAGAATTACGAGCAAACTCGGGTCCTTTTTGGCGTGAGGTTGTTGATGTTTTTTTTCTTTTTTTTTTTTTTTTTTCTGATTTCCGCGACGGCTGAAGCGCACATGATTCTCTAGTCGTCTATTTTGATGACTAATACTGGTTAGGAGATATTTGTATAACCTTACACAGAACATTTCTTCACATAACCATCGATTGTGCTTACGCTAGCACTTGTGCAGACACTCAAGGGAATTTGTGGTGGGCTGTGAAAGTTGCCGAACTCAGACTTGCGCCTGTCCGCATGCTCCCAAGCCTGCTCCAATGCCTAAGAATATGCGCGTAAAACACGCGACGCGACCCTAGGCATTCGGTACTCAAACCGTGGCCAGACCCATTGAAACTAGGCGGCAATCGTCTTGAAATTGATCGATTTACTATTGTTTAGGCTGGCTATATAGATCTGCAATCCAGTTACTTGTGTTGGATTTGTTTCCAATCTTTTATGCACATGTTGGCGCAGTCGAGAAGACCGACAGACTGACGGGGCAAGGGCAGAGAAATACAGGGCCGGGCCTGCGAATTGGAGATCTTCCAGAACCAGGAAGCACGCGATGTTGATAATAGTCTGAAACAAAAACAAGATATAATAGACACACCGGCAATTAGGATATTGAATTGGATTTCAGGAAACAAAAAATAAACTGGTTAAAGCATTGTAAACTACAGCCCACAAATAAATTGATTTATTCTTTCAAAAAATCTCCAGATCGTTTCTCAGAAAACTCAATACCGGCCCCGGCCCCGCAGCGTGTCTCACGCTTATCTACCATACCTGGCAGGAACCAGATCACGTCAGCCAAAAAAAAAAAACGAAAAAAGAAAAAATAGCACACTGCTACTATTACACCCGCCAAACCGGGAGCTACCTATCTTTACTGCCCTTGTACCGGCTGCGAAGCAAACTCAAACCAGCATAAAATAATCCTTGACGGAATTATAGACCATTACAAAACCGGTTCTTGGGCCCTCTTCATCACCGTTTCTCCCCCACCGTGTGTTTGCACTCCCCAAAATGGATTCAGATAAGTTGGAGAGCACGAACCAGCTTCTTCATGACCTCGAGCGCAAACTCTCGTTGGTGCTGCTGACGTCGCTGTCATATACGGCCCATTCCCACGGCTCTGTGGTGCAGGATCCAACACATTCTGGACTAGCACGTAAGAACATCCAGCTGTCGGTGCTTCAGTACATTAAGGGCAACACATCCGAGTTTGACGCCGACCGCGTCTTTTCAGACCGCCAAGAAAAGTTTGCCACGTCATTTGCTAAGGAATACTCGCCGTCACAGCCGTCACGGGCTGACTCTAGGGCTATGAATACGCATGGGCCAATCACTCGATCAATTCTGAAACATTCCGAGCCTGAAAGCCATCCGAGACCTGTCGAAGCTGATAAGGAGAGCATAGAACCCCATGAGGTGTCTGAGGACACCAGTGACTACGCGCTGGACGAGTATCCTGACTACTTTGACGAAGAATTTGACAGCGAAGATGATTTTGAGTCTCAGGACCATATGTACGAAGACGACCATGGCGATAGCGATGACGACGATATGCTCCTACCGCCGCTGCCACCGCGGCTGCCGCCCCGTGAGGTGGACCCAACCAAATTGTATGGATTATTTGACTTTCTGGGCCCAGACCCACTGCATTGCACGCTCTATCGTGACGAACCCGTCTACCTCCTCAATGATCTGGATAACTACTGGTGGCTCATCCGAAAATTGAACAAACTGGAAAGAAAAGTGTTGTGGCATGACCGCGGCTCCCAGGAGGAAATCATTTCTGAAGATGAAGACGGGAAAATAGGGTTCGTGCCTGCTGAGTGTTTGGAGACATATGGCGAGAGGTTGGCGCGGCTCAATTGCTTCAAAAATGAGGAGATTGAGAGGTTTTCGCGTGAAACACTCACACTGCTGCATACGGTCAGCAACAACTCGCTACACGAAGATTTAGGTCCACATGGTCCGGGTGTGGATCTTATAAATCAGAATAATGCATCTGCATCTGCTCCTGCTTCTGCTTCTGCGCCTGCACCTACACATCAACCATCCCTGAGCACACTAAGTCTCCGAAGACTGAACTCAATTCTTAAAAGGGCCGGTGAGAATGCGCTCGGGAGCAAGCTGGTGACGTTTGAAAACTTGGGCGATATACATCTTGACGATGATGATTTGGACTCCGATGATGTGATAGATTTCTCTGACCACTACTACTCTGTGAGCCACGAGGATGTAGCTATCAAGTCTGAAACCGACACCGAAAAACACTCGGAAGTGTTGAGCGACATTTATCCTGCCAATGCGCCCTTGGAGTTCCGCAAGTCCAGAACATCCAATAATCTGGGAATTATACTGCAAACGGCAGAATTGAGAGACTTCGCGCAACCGACGCTCGTGTTCACCGGCGACAATGCCTCAATCGGATCGTTCTCGCCCGACACTCCCCCAACACGACTGTTCACCAAGACTCTTCATGACGAGTCCACGGACGATGAGACCAATTTGCGCAGATCTGTGATTCTTGACAGACTCAATATCGTGACTCTGGACATACAGGGCGAAGCATCCTCTGGGAATTCGGCGAGAGAGCCCACGTTTGGCGGGTCCTTGAATCAGCGCAGCCGGTCTGATGAAGACACAGATGGCAGCGACTACGAGCGCTACTTCTCAGATGATCATGGGAAACTATCCACACAGAACAATGTCGCCAAGAGCCGTACGTGCGAAGAAAATGAAAACCTGGATGACCAGTATTCAAGAAAGTCTGTTCTGGCAGAAGAGATCAACACGCCGCTTACCAGCCTGAACTCGTTGAATTGTGTGTCTGCGTCACCTAAAGCCCCACCTCCAGTGAGGGAAAAGAGGAAGAAGAGGCCAGTGCATGACATGTTCATGCCGATTCTCGGTCAATTAGATGAGCTCACCGAAAAACTTGCCGAGCTCGAACACATTTTATAAGCCAGTGTGCTGAACAACATCAAACGACTTCGATTCCACTCATTTAAAATAAGGTACACCTCCAAACTCTCTCCCCTGCATAACTAATAGATAACCTCTCGAGATTCAATACTTTGTTGTAAACGTCCTTCCCTTCAAGAAAATTACGCCTTTGATTGGATCTCTAATTTGAAGGTGTCGAAGTCGAATTGGGAGGGTCCGGATTCTCACTTCATTTTGGGTCCATCTAACCTTTCATTCATTACTTGTAAACCTGATGATCTGAATCTACCTGATTTACCAGCTTTAGGGGTCATAACTTGTTTCAAACCACCCCAGGTGTAATTTTCACTAAGCACAGATCAGTTTACTTTTATATTTCTAATTTGCAGCCGAGTGTCGCGCGGAAAACAGTGATTGAATTATGTCCACGCTTTTTTTCTTCCTGCTTGACAAGTAAACGTATCGAGGCATTCACTTCGGTCTTGCTGTTAAAATAATTTGCCAGTACGCTCACAATTATTCCCTTTTTAGATCTATCACAGCTTGAAATCGTTGAATTGTGTCTTGGCAGTTGTTCAAAAGCTGCGAATTGCGCTCAGATCTATAGTCAGCTCTCAATTATGTCTTAATACCGGTATGAGATGTAGAAGATTACCAAGGACAAAAACAATGTTATTCTGTTACTTCTTATTGCATGGTGTGAAGACAAAAAAAAAAAAAACACTCCAATACACGCCTGTATTTTGAAGCGGGACTGTTTCCCAAAAAGTATTGCAGCTGCACGTTTAAGGCGTTTGGGCGAAAGTTGCTCAAGTTTTTATCCAAGTAAAGTCTACGATTACCAAATACCCTACATAGATGGAAAGAATCGTGAAAGTATAAGCTCCAAGAGTAGTATAGGTGAAAATTTCTGTTCTTGCGAGAAGTAATGTTTAAGAGGCAGTCTGGCCTGGCATCACGTCGACCGAAAACTTGTAGACGCGGGTATTTGGATTGGATCAAGCAGTCTTTGCTTTATCATCTGAAATAATCAAAAAGATTAGGTCTCATGATACTCTTATTATTTGAAAACCGAAATTTTAGAATTTTGTGCCTTGTTCAATTCAGATGATGTGTCAGGTTGTCGAAAGGCCAAGACTCAGAAAACAATCTGGGATTGTCTTGATCATACCTGACATAACCGAGAACTAGTTAATTGCTCAATCAGAAATATCAAAGCTCTATTTTTAGAATCAGGCTCCATATCTTTAAATGTCAGTACAAAAGCACACGAGCCATGATGATGGCGAGTATCATGTATAGAGCTTTCATGCCCAATTTCGAGACAAGTCATACAGTAACACGATCATCGATGCCTGTAACCGTAGAAGCAGACACGCGGTCACGTGATGCAGATGAACTTCGAACCTGAATATGTCCATGAAAAGTTCTCCACTTCAGTACAAAAGAATTTTTATTACTGATTCAAAGTATACACTGGGAAGTTTCGCATGTACCATGAAAAGTGTCTTAGGTGACTTGTTTGGAGACCTTTATAATCCATTTCTTATCTACGATTCTATATTTGGCGAATTCAATACTGCGAATTTTGAAGCTAATTACGTCGAAACTCTTTTCGGGGCAAAATTATATGACGAAGGCCTAGCGGATGTATGGAGCTGTTTTTTTGAAAAAGGATTGGAAGCTTTCCATTACATAGCCCTTAATTATTACAGAATGGACATTGATGAATTCGTGAAGGACTTCGCTACTGCAAATGAAAAGGATAAAGAATATTTGAGAGATTTGGTCATATCCTTAGATCATCGTATCACGAATATATTTCGGCTGAGCATCGAACCTGATGTTCTATTTTTGTCTAGTGTGGGCAATGGTCCACTCGGAATGAAGGATGTTATAGCCTTTTTTCAGGCAGCGAAACCCTCAGAAACTAAGTTCGAGAGAACCCATGCGGTTATCGCTGAATACTTGGCGGCTGAGTCTAGAAATCCACAAGGTTCAATGCTCAAAAGATTCATCTTGGGAAGTTACAACCCATCCATGTTGACACGTGTCGCAATCTTATTGATCGAAGAAGGATACCTGAAATACGAACTTATCGAAGCCTTCGAAAAATATAATACCAATGCGTATAAACCTCGGAATGCAATGTCGGAACAGCAGCTATGTATCCGCGTGGCGTATGCTTTAAAAGAAATTCTCGATTATGAAAGAAGGTTAGACCCCAACTTAGCACCGGTGAAGAGGAAGGGCCGGAGAAGGGGGAGGAGGAATAAAGCGGGTTAAGATCGCATTTTGTGTGTGTGTGAAAATTTTCTGGTTATTTGTTCATTTCATGTACATCTTCTGCATTTGCGGACGGATGATATAACCATGTTAGCTTTATCTGTGAAATGGGACGATGCACATGGTGTTAGTGCAACGGAATGCTTGATTTTGTGAATCTGTCACTGTCCAAGACTCAAAGGTTTCGAATCTTAGAATGATAAGCTCAGCGTCTTCAAAGTGACGAGCCACCCCTCGAAGAGTATTGTCTCTAGATGAACTTCGCTCCGCTGGAACACAAAATTATATAAGCTTACAATTTGATAGCGGACAATGTTGACTTGGGCCAGACGAGTATCCCCTCGTGAAACATTTCAGAAGCGGGAATCAATACATTTAAGATCCAGTGCAGATCCGTTGGGCATTCAAATGCCACTCGCGATGCTTCGCTGAAAATCCCTCTGCTTGCTAATTAAAGCTACGTGAACAAGCTCAATTGAGAGTTCTTCTCAAATATGCGGAACAAACATACACTCGAATCCATTAGAAACGCTGTGTTTCTGGCGCAATATGCTAACTGACGCAAATTCTTTAATAAATCAATCACTCATTATCCAAAGATTGTCCCAAAGTCATTGCACTACAGACTGACCTGACATGTTTGTTGAGGTCAGGACTACAGGCGAAAGTTGACCAGATTTTTGAAAAATTCGCTCAAAATTAAGAATGCCAAGCTCAGAAAGTGCTACCTTCCAACATTAATTGCAAAGTAATTCGATCTTTGGGTAAAAGATATGACCGTTGAGGTCTCACTGTATTATTATCACAACGCGCTTCCTCATACATGCGAGAGAGTGCGGAAAGTCAGTGTTGAAACTTTTTATGTGAAGCAAAATGATTTTCTTTTTTATATAGCCTTTGAAAAAACCTGAAACAAAACATGATAACTTTTTCAACAGATTTCTTTATTGACATATTCTTACTAAATACCCAAATTTGACTAGTCTCTTTTCTTAGCTGTGTTTCACTGTTTTCTGTAGTACCCAACTGGCGTGGCTCGCGAAGAGCATGTGAGGCCGCGAAAAGCAAAAAAAAAATAGATAAGCTACACCTAAAGTTTAATCTCAGCTTACAACCCGAGTAGACACGCCAAAAAGCACGCCACGAATCCCCAATAAAATGTGGCAGGCAGACCCCCAGGAACTTGCAGAGTTCCGGAGAATATTCAAGTCCACGCTTTCGCCACGCCATGCCGAGCGTACGGCGGCACTTGAATTCTTATCACACGCGAGGGCACAACCTGAATTCGAAAACTATCTATGCCTGCTCTTAGTCCATGACACCGAGTCTGCGCCGGACGTACGCGCCGCGGCGGGTATCAATTTGAAGAACGCGGTGCTCAAGAATAAGGAGCGGTCACGCGAGTATTTGAAAGAGCACATTATGGCCGGGTTGGCGCTGCCGGAGTCCATGGTAAGGAACATCACCGGAAACGTGATCTCGTCATTGTTTGCCGCCCAGGGAGTCGCGGGGTGGCCAAGCGCGCTTGCGCAGCTCTTGCTGGTGGCGGAACTGCCGGAAGCGCCCGCGGCACTGAAGGAATCGGCCGTGGCTGCATTGGCCAAGATCTGCGAGGATTCCGCCGTGAGTCTTGACCAGGAATACAACGGCGAGCGGCCCTTGGACCACGTCACGGCGCGGCTCCTTCTGCTTGTCTCCTCCCCACAAGCAACTCTGCAGATCCGCGCCGCCGTCGTGCACTGTCTCAATCAGTTGGTGCCGTTGAAATCGCAGCTGGTGTTGGTGTTTTTGGGCCAATATTTGCAGGCGTTGTTCACGATGGCAAGCGACAACAGCGCCAGCGTGCGTAAACGTGTGTGCACGGCGTTCTTGACCGTGTTGGAGACGCGGCCCGACGCGCTCACGCCCCATATTGATGGCGTGGTAGCCTATTGTGTACACCTGATGCGAGATGCCGATGAGGATGTTGCCATGGAGGCGTGCGAGTTCTTGCTCGCGCTCCTGGAACGGCCTGACCCAGCATTTCGCCCTGTGTTCCAGGCCCAGCTTCAATCCGTGCTCCCAGTGCTTTTGGAGAAGATGGTTTACTCGGAAGACCAGATCGTATTGATTGAGCTTGTGGATGAGCGAGACAACGCCCAGAATGCTGATAGAGAACAGGACGTGCGCCCGAACATGGCCAAGGGGAAAGGCGCACACAATGTGGGCAAAAAGAGTGGCCCGGAACAGCAGCGACGTGACACCAATGCGCCCGATTCCGATGCAGAGTCTGACGCGGATTCCGACTCGGATTCTGATGATGACGATGACGAGCTTGAGCTGTGGAACTTGCGCCGTTGCGCCGCGGCCACGCTCGACGCGGTCTCGCTTAACCACCCGCAAGAAGTGATTGATGTGGCACTTCCGGAATTACAATCCCGCATCGTATCCCCGGAATGGCCCGTGCGTGAGGCGGCCATTTTGGCGTTTGGCGCCATCTCCAAGAGCTGTATTGAACTCGCCCGCGACAAGTTGCCCACCCTCGTGCCGTTTTTGGTTGACCGCATGAAAGACTTAGAGACTCGCGTGCGACAGATCTCGTGTTGGACACTTTCTCGTTACGCTACATGGATTTGCGAGGAGGCCGATGAAGGCGGCCGGTACGCGTCGTATTTCCAGCACACGTTTGAAGCCGTGGTGCTGTTGACGCTCGACAGCAAAAAGCTTGTGCAACAAGCTGCGTGCCTGGCACTCTCGCTGTTTGTTGAGGCGGCAGAAGTGCCGCTTATTGCATACTACGTCGGTCCGCTAATTGAGCACTTTGCCAAGTGTTTTGCGTTCTACCAGCGTAAGAACTTGCTCATTCTTTACGACTGTGTTTCGACATTCGTGGAGCGAATTGGCCCCGAGGTGTTTGGCCTGTCGCCCGAGCATGCCAACGTATTGTTACCGCCGTTGTTGCAAAACTGGCAGCTGTTGCAGGATGACGACACTGATTTGTGGCCCTTGTTGGAGTGCATGTCTGTTGTGGCCGCCACCATGGGCGAACTGTTTGCACCCTACGCCATGCCCGTATACGAGCGGGCGCTCAAAATCTTGGCCAACGCAATCCAGTTGAATATGGACGTGCATACCGATCCGCTCATCGAGGCACCGGAGAAGGACTTCATGGTGGCCTCGTTGGACTTGATAGATGGATTGGTGCAAGGGTTCAAAGAGCATTCCGTAGACATGATGAAGCAGCATGGCGCCAACATCATGGAGCCCGTCTTAGCATGTCTAGAAGACCATGAGGAGGACGTGCGTCAGCTGGCGTACGCATTGCTAGGCGACTTGGCGATTTTCGCTTGCAACGCCACGGTCGAACCTTACATGGACCAGGTGGTGCTTTGTATCGGCAACGAAATTAACAATTACTCATACGGCACGTTCCCCGTGACCAACAATGCCATCTGGGCATTTGGAGAGATCGCGATCAAGGCCAATCCGGATTCGTTCAAGCCATACATCGCCAACGTGGTCAACTTGTTGATCCCGCTCCTTAACTCTACAAATACCCAGCAGACAGTGTTGGAGAATTCAGCCATCTGTTTGGGGCGTTTGGGCGTTCCTGGTGGCGCTGCCGTTATTGCGCCTAGATTAACCGAGTTCATCTATTCTTGGTGCTCCCAAATGATGTATGTGATGGAGAACGAGGAGAAGGAGTCTGCATTTGTGGGTATGATTGAGATCCTCAAAACAAACCCTGACAATGGATTGGGCGGATTGGCCAACCAGCAGGGCCGTAAAAACTTGGCTGTGTTCATTAGCTGCATCGGTAATTACTTTGAGCCTCTGGAAAAACTCAAAGACTTGTTTTTCCACACTTTGATGAGCTACAAGGAGGTATTGGGATCTGCATGGGAACCCCAAATCTTGTCACTTGTTGACGCAGACACGAGGGGATTCCTCCACACAACCTACAACATCTAAGCTTGAGAACAAGCTGATTCATGATATATAGAAAGACGACAATGCATTCGAAAAAACTACTCAGTTCGTGGCCTGGGCCAAGTGGATCGTTCCTGAAAAGTGAAACATATCAGCATGAGTCGAATCTGAGATCGATTTATATTGTCTCGCAATCGACAATCTTCAGTTGTGATAGATGCACAAACCACCTGATTAAGAGCTAAAAAGTTCCCTTTGACCTCGAGGTCAGTGGCTAACAAATTTCAGGAAAAAGGAATGAAATCATTCAAACTTAGCGATCGAGTGTACCCAAATAAGTCCATGCACAACCTTCATGGGTTCATTATATGGAAAGATTTTGGGTAGGTCATGATCAGACCTGATGTGACTAAAGCATTCGAGTTGCTTTCATCAAAATCCTTGAGGTCTCAGATAAACTTTTTGATAGATAATCTAAAAATCGAACCGAAAAAAAAAAACGGAAATGTTTGCTGTAAGGATTTTGATCAATTCAGTAGTCAAACCATATGAGTTAATCTCCCAATTCTGGGCTAGGGGTTGTTTCCGGCATCTCTCCGTATGAAACCTTATCTTCACCTTCACCATACAAAACTTCATTCACCAAACCGATCGGTAGATCCCACACGCCGCTTGGCGCCTTCCAAAGCCATTCCACTGGGTCCTCGGGGCACACTGCATGTTCATCGGTGAAAACATGCAAGTCATTTAGTTTCAAGGTTTGGACTTCGGTATTGTATAACGTGACCAGCACGTACAGAAACAACATCAACATGAGGAAGTACATGGGGATCGCTTGTGCCCAGTATTTGTCCGGATAGTACGATATCCCTAATGAGAGGAGCACCGAGTGTGGGGCCAAAATCCACATGGCAAACATTGCAAGTGCAACAGCCGAAAGCACGTACATGAAAAAACCTTTGTATTCCGCGTACAGTGTCACGTTGGTTGATACAGTGACATCCGACTCACGAGCGAGCCTGTCCTCGGTCGGGAAGCTCATGGCAAGCTACTTGTTAATGTCTTCGGTTTGAGATCTTTCGTGTGGAATCTTGAGGATCACATGATCTAAATCACGTGCAGGGAAACCATTTTGAGCAAGTGATCAGGCGGTCATCTATGATATAGATGACGGTGACTTGATTTTTTCTTTGTTTTGTTTCTCTTTTTCTTCTTGTTTGATACAACTACTATTGTATTGCCGTTTCAACTTGTGACGGCTTTTAGAACTACGCTGTTGGTTAAATCTTTTTATCGGATTCTCTGATTTGCAAGAGCGAAGTGAGATTGCATTGAATGGCTGGATCGTAATATGACAAGAAGGTAATCTCAGTCGTTTTCTTGAAATGAAAACAAATCGAGTGACCACAGATAAAGTGGACCTATTTTCCAAAATCAAACTAAGCAAATTGCTCATTAAGGTTAGTGCATGTTAAACACACGTCATGACTAATTGTCATTTCTAACACGATTCGTGAATACTAGTCGTGCCCAGCGCCAGTGTGCACATAATGATGACATCAACGACCTTTATATGCTATATGCAGTACACCACCTGGTAATACCAGCAAGAGTGATAAAAGAAGACTTGGTGCTCGCGTTTGTCGGGTAAAGTAGAGTCAATACCCACCTTCCAAGAAGCGGTTCCTCAGTGCATTATTGCAAAAGCTGTGAAAGCTACAGCATTTTTGCATCGTATTGTATACCGTCATCACTTTTGCATCGGACCCCGATCCGGGTAACCGCGCTGATCTCAAATCGCGGCTAGCGCTGAGTCATTACCGCATTGGGCGAAGTTTTTTTCCCGATAGCGGCCATCATATATAGCCAGTGAAAAATCCCTCTCGGCGCTCTCTTTTTTTTTTTCTTCTACAAATTCTTTTTGCACAAACCCAAATCACAGCCATCACAAGTTACTTACTGGAACAAAAACATGTTTTACAGTAGTATCAGGGTCGCACCAAGAGCTTTGGCTGGCCGGGCTAAACTGGCCACGCTACTGGCCCGTCTAGTAAAGCAGACGTTTTTGGCTAGGAATATCTCCTCCAGTTTCCGTTTGCGTTCGGAAATCAAGGGCGAGCCAGTGTACCAGGGCGGTGAGTTTTTGAAAACACTCGCGAACCATGACCACTCCTTGGTGGATGTGTCGAAAGTGTTGGTGATTGGTTCCGGAGGCTTGTCTATCGGACAGGCCGGAGAATTTGACTACTCCGGCTCGCAGGCTATCAAGGCCTTGAAAGAGGCCAACAAACAATCAATTTTGATCAATCCCAATATCGCTACTAACCAGACCTCGCATCAGTTGGCTGACGAGATCTATTACTTGCCTGTCACTGCCGAGTACATCACATACATCATCGAAAGAGAGAAACCGGACGGCATCTTGTTGACTTTTGGTGGCCAGACTGGCTTGAACGTCGGTGTCCAATTGGACAAGATGGGTGTGTTTGACCGCTACGGTGTCAAGGTGCTCGGCACGCCTATCAAGACGTTGGAGACTTCCGAGGACAGAGACCTTTTCGCGCAGGCGTTGAAGGAAATTGATATTCCTATTGCCGAGTCGATTGCCGTTGAGACCGTCGACGACGCGTTGGCTGCCGCAGAGAGCATTGGCTACCCAATCATTGTGCGTTCTGCATACTCTTTGGGTGGCTTAGGGTCTGGATTTGCAGCCAACAAGGATGAACTTCGTGACTTGTCGTCGCGCTCGTTATCGTTAGCGCCGCAGATTCTTGTGGAGAAGTCCTTGAAGGGCTGGAAGGAGGTTGAGTACGAGGTTGTGCGTGATCGCGTGGGCAACTGTATCACCGTGTGTAACATGGAGAACTTCGACCCCTTGGGTATCCACACCGGTGACTCGATTGTTGTTGCGCCATCGCAAACCTTGTCCGATGAAGAGTACCACATGTTGAGATCTGCCGCCATCAAGATTATCCGCCACTTGGGCGTTGTTGGTGAGTGTAATGTGCAGTACGCGTTGCAGCCAGATGGATTGGACTATCGTGTTATTGAAGTGAATGCTCGGTTGTCGCGTTCCTCGGCGTTGGCCTCCAAGGCTACTGGATACCCGTTGGCATACACCGCAGCGAAGATCGCTTTGGGCCACACTTTGCCCGAATTACCGAACCCCGTGACGAAAACGACCACTGCTGGTTTCGAGCCTTCCTTGGACTACATGGTGACCAAGATCCCCAGATGGGACTTGTCGAAGTTCCAGCATGTGAAAAGAGACATTGGATCGGCGATGAAATCTGTTGGTGAGGTGATGGCCATTGGGCGTAACTTCGAGGAGTCTTTCCAAAAGGCGATCAGACAAGTTGACCCCTCCTATGTTGGCTTCCAGGGCGACCACTTTGAGAACTTGGACGAGACTTTGGCTAATCCTACAGACAGGAGATGGTTGGCCGTGGGCCAGGCGTTGCTCCACGAGAACTACACCGTTGACCAGGTGCACGACCTCACCAAGATCGACAAGTGGTTCTTGCACAAATTGATGAACATTGTCAACATGTACCGTGAGTTGGAGGCTGCTGAAACTTTGGCCAATATCAACCTGGACTTGATGAGCCGCGCCAAGAAACTTGGCTTCTCAGACAAGCAGATCGCCATGTGTGTAAAGCTGTCTGAATTGGAGGTCCGTGGCGTGAGAAAGCTGTTTGGCATCACGCCGTTTGTCAAGAAGATCGACACTTTGGCCGCCGAATTTCCTGCTAACACCAACTACTTGTACACGACATACAACGCCACGTCCAATGACATTGAGTTCAACGAGAACGGCACCATGGTGTTGGGATCCGGAGTTTACAGAATCGGTTCTTCCGTTGAGTTTGACTGGTGTGCCGTTGCCACCGCCAGAGCCTTGAGAAAGTCCGGCCACAAGACCATCATGATCAACTACAATCCTGAGACTGTCTCCACTGACTTCGACGAGGTTGACCGTTTGTACTTTGAGGAGCTCTCCTTGGAGCGTGTTTTGGACATCTACGAGATGGAGGCTGCGCAAGGCGTGGTTGTTTCTTTTGGTGGCCAGTTGCCTCAGAACATTGCTTTGGCCTTGCAAAACGAAGGATGTAATGTTTTGGGTACGAACCCTGAGGATATCGACAAGGCCGAGGACAGACACAAGTTCTCGCAGATCTTGGACTCGATTGGCGTTGACCAGCCGCAATGGAAGGAATTGACCTCGATCGAGGAGGCCGAATCATTTGCCAACGAGGTTGGTTACCCCGTGTTGGTGAGACCTTCGTACGTGTTGTCGGGAGCCGCGATGTCGGTGATCAACTCGCAGAACGAATTGGAGTCAAAGTTGTCGAACGCCTCCAAGGTGTCTCGTGACTACCCTGTTGTCATTTCCAAGTTCATTTCCGGTGCTCAGGAAATCGACATTGACGCCGTCGCCCACAATGGTGAGGTCTTGGTGCACGCTGTTTCGGAGCACGTTGAAAACGCTGGTGTTCACTCGGGTGACGCTACTTTGGTGTTGCCCCCACAACAGTTGTCTCCTGTCATTATGGAGAGACTTCGCGTGATCGCCGGCAAGGTTGCCGAGGCATGGAAGATCACCGGTCCTTTCAACATGCAAGTTATCTTAAACGATAAGGAAGGAACTTTGAACGACACCGACGCCGAACTTAAGGTTATTGAGTGTAACATACGTGCTTCGCGTTCGTTCCCATTCGTGTCCAAGGTTTTGGGCACAAACTTCATCGAGGTCGCCACCAAGGCTCTTCTCAACGAGAACGTGCCAGCACCAGTCGACTTGATGGCCAAGGACTATGGCCGTGTTGCCACGAAGGTGCCACAATTCTCGTTCACCCGTTTGGCAGGCGCCGACCCATTCTTGGGCGTGGAGATGTCTTCCACAGGTGAGATTGCCTGTTTCGGTGACGACTTGGTCGAGGCCTACTGGACCTCGATCCAGTCCACGATGAACTTCCACGTGCCTCTTCCTGGTACTGGTGTCTTGTTTGGCGGTGACTTGACCAACGCCAAGTTGGCTAATGTGGCCAAGACGATCTCTGGTCTCGGCTACAACTTCTACGCTGCCTCGCCTGAGGTTGCTGAGTACTTGTCAAAGAACGTTAGTGAGAATGTTGAGGTTATTGACTTCCCCAAGACCGACAAGAGAGCCTTGAGAGAGATTTTCCAGAAACATCAGATCTCGGCCGTGTTCAACTTGGCCAAGGCCAGAGCCGAGAGCTTGTTGGACGAGGACTACGTCATGAGAAGAAACGCCATTGACTTTGGCATTCCATTGTTCAACGAGCCCAACACCACACAGCTTTTCGCCGAATGTTTGAAGGCCAAGATCGGCAAGAAGATCAATTTCGACACTATTCCTGAATCCTTTGAGATTCCTTCGGAGGTGAGAAGATGGAGTGAGTTCTTGGGCGGCAAGCCAGTGTAAGGGGACGAAACATGACTGATAAATACAAACGTAACAATAATAAAAGATAGATTTAAAGAAAACAGTCTTGACACGTTCTGAATTGGATTTCAAAGCGTTTTGAGACCAGTAAACCCGCATTGTAAGAAGCACCATTGCTGCATCATCAAGGCTAACCACTAGAAATAGAAGCACAGAAACTCTACGTCAAGTCCTCGTCGTCCTTTTCCACAACCGAGTTCTTGACCTTCAACAACAACTGCGTTTTCAACTTGTCCAACTTGCTGAATTGGTCGTACTCGTACACACGGTCAGAGAACGCCTGCACATCGCCGTTTTCGATAGCCTCTAACACATCCTCCACCAATTTGTATTCCCTAGTAGACGGCCACGAGGGCTCGTCCTCGGCAAAGGTGTTGAGCCGTTTCTGCGCTTCGACAATGTCGTCTAGGCACAATGTGCACAAGATGTTCTTGAAAAAGTATTCTTTCAAGTTCCATTTCGTCAAGTTGTTCCCCAACAGGTTCTTGATGATGGCATCGTACAAGTCACGTGCCTTGCTGTACTCGCCCAGAAGCGCGTTCAAGTCGGCGCATTTGAGGTACGCCTTATTGGAAAGTGCCTCGGCGTGGTCGGTCGAGAAATAGTCGCCGGCCTTTTCGTAGCTCAGACACGCGTTTGCCACGTCGCCTGTGGTCTCATACAACTCGGCCAAATCCATCTGGAAGTTAGCCGCGCGTCTAAACTGGCCATTCTGAGTCAAGAAAATGTGGATGGCCTTTGCAAGCGCGTCAATGGCGTCTTGCGGCGACACAGACTTATAGCATTTGTAAGCCTCGATCAAATGGTTTGCCACATCGTTGTGATTATTGAGCTGTCTCTGCAATTCCGATGCCTTAACGAATTGCTGCCCTGCCAGCGCGAAGTCTTTGTTGAGTCGGTATGCATTGGCTGCCTGGACATGCAAGTCCGTGGCCTCTTCAAGGCGGAACGTGGACAGGCCGCTCAAAAACGAGAAAAGGCCCTTCTGCGGCTTGGCCAACTTCTCGGCCTCGGCTATGAGGGAGCGCGGATCGGACATTGGATTTGTGAAGGGTATAAGTGATCAAGTAGCTGATTCAATATTGGTTAAAATTGGCTGCGATTAGACCAATTTGTTGAAAGAGTATGTAGCATTGTGATTACGGCGGTGATTGCCTTGATACGGGGCCTGCAGGGGGGGGGCATGTTGTGAGTAAGTCTGCGCACGCATTCGTGCATGAGCGGGACTTGCTTCCATATTACTCTTTTAGGACTTCCTCACGTAATCTCACGTGACTTGTGAATAGGGGTTCGCAATCCTCAGACATATATAAGGAGCCTCCCAGTGGCGTGATCATGTTGAGGGAATCATTAAGAAGAGAACAGCGAGCACAATCAATCAGTGAACAAGGATAGAGGGCTCTCCACTACACGACAAGGATTTACTGGATAACAGAAGTGACGTTAGCAAAGGTAACTAGATACTTATGTCGACTCCTAAATCAAAGAAGGGCGCTTCCAGCGCTTTGACTCCTCCTACTAAGAAGTTAAGGAACAATAGAGGTGTAGCTCAGAATCCTATATTACGTGGTACTCTGGAAACGTCTCTGGAGACTCCACAAGATCCTAACGGTAGTAATGACGAAGGTGAGGATGAAGATGATGTCGACTACGTTAGTGATGTTGATGATGATGGTCAAGACGATATCGAGGCTACGCCTTCCATGGATGACTTCATGGATCAAGTTCTCTTACTCAATCACAAACGCCAGTCTCCTTGGACTGAGCGTGACGCACCTTCATGCGCGACATTTGTCGCACTGCAAGTTGTGTCTCAACAGGGCACTGGTGTTCGCAGGCCATACGGGGCCGGGCAGTGTTGTTCAAAAGGATCGATTTCGCATTACGCCGACAGCGTTTTTACGTATCGTATTAACGCCGTAGCGTAAAATTGAAATTACGTTACGGAAACGCCAGCCTCCGGCGTAACGTAACGTTGTAACGTTAAGAGCAATTTTACGCCATATATGCAGTATTTTAGAGTATATGCAAGACTTCAATTGGACCAAATGGGCGAGATCTCAAGGTGTGCGTGCGGGTGCAGAGATCGATAGTTCATCCAGCCGGCGTGTGTGATAAATGCTACACGGCAATAAAAGCCAAATTGACACCTTGATTAATGGACAGTGTGAGCTTTCACATTGGGTCGAGCTTGAAGATTGATTCTTCGAAATGTGCCTCATAATTTTGTGCCTTAGCTAGCCAGTCTTCCAGGCTTGGTACTCTCAATCCTGCTATGTCTGCTTGTTCTTCATTCTGCCCAGTGCATGTAGCATTACATTATAAAAATGAGATTCTTGAAGGTCATCGCGCCGCCACACTTCGAAAGTGGGGCGTAAAGTAGTAGCCTGGGGCTTACGTGAGTAGAATATTAGCTTATCTGTTTGAGTGCAACTCATCTGCGGTGTCGTGATAAGCGGTACCCTTTCTGGGTAAAGGTTCTGACACTCCATGCAAGAGATGCATATGCTGCTTACTCATACTTGACTTGAGTAAAACTTACGTATTTCAAAAAGAGCTCAGCGAAAATTTTGAGGCATTAATTGCAAACCTCGAAAAGGGACACCCAGCTTTAGAGGAATCCGTTACACGTACGGAATTTTTGCCAAATGCTATACGTTTCATAATTTTCTAAGTCCGCTACAATCTTGAGATTAGGAACGCCATTTTGATTGTCGTTGAAGATAAAATGAAGAAGGAAAGCACGAGCCTGGGTCCTGGAAAGATTACCGGATGACAAACGGTGGCTTTCCACCCACAAAAAGATTAATCGCTTCGTCTACTTCCGTGCTGAACTTACAAAAGACTTGAGACTTGCTTTGGAGGACGAGATCGTATCTGATACCGATCGTGGTAATTTTGAAATCACTGATGATGACTGGCTGTACTTGAAGTCTGTGCGTGGTGTTTCGAATGAATATAGGTATCATACAATAATGCAACAAGCTGTGTCTTACTCTACAAAGCTTCAAACAATTTCACCAGTCCACGGTACTTTATACTGGATTTTATGCACCCGGTGTTTCATGCGTTGCACACAGGTGATTACAAAACGGGTGATAGTTTGGAAGGTGCTTCAACCTGAGTAAATCCAAGCCTAGTGCACCTCGTATATGTAATCTAGACTAGCTATTGCTTAAAGGAATAGTAAAAGAAACAATCATCATCCCGCTGCAATGAGAATATTTTTGCGCCGCGGCCACCCCCTCTCACGGGTCGTGGGCCTCCCGAGATCGGTGTCGGACCGACAGGAAGTAACGACGGAGTACTATTGATCGACTACAGGGAGTTTGCAGAAGAAGACACTGATGAACTTGAATTGTTAGCACAAGCTATAGCTGTGCGAAAAAATAAAGTTCGTATGTGGCTCAAATTTCGAGTTATTCGATTTTTTTAATTCTTGTTCTCCTATTTCGAGCGTAAAAACGCTGAAAATTGCTTACGGAGACAAAAATCCTAGCGTATCGTAACGTGTTACGGAAAAGTTGAAACGTTTCGCATTACGCATCGAATTTTACGTTACGGGCCCGACTACGCTCGATTGAACAACACTGGGGCCGGGGGCAGCACGCACTGAGAACGGGTCTCGGTAAATTGAAAGGTATTATTTTTCGTTTTACTGTGAATTTTGTGCAAAAACCGTAAACCTAATATTCAATTGATGATTTCACCAAAAGATTTTTTTTCGATTGTTAAGTAGCTACTTTTAAGCGAGTGGGGTAACTTATAAGTACTTAACTTTTTTATACCCAACTGGTGTGATCGCTGTGGCCAGCCGTATGATCGTCTATCTGATGACCATACATGATGGGATCTGGTTAGGCATATATCTACTCCAGGTTTTATGTTTTCTTCAAATCCTTTTCAAAAGTAGAGAAAAGAAGAAACACACTTTATCACAAAACTCTTTTCTCCCTTGCTGGCAACAGTCGACTGTCTGTTGGCCTGGGGTCTCACTGAGAGGAGCCATTAATGGTATCGAGAGCTTTGGTTATACGTAATATTGGCGAGGCATGCGGCCTCATGTTATCATCAAAACAAGCAAATCAACATGATTTGTTCTTCCATTGATTGAACGAGAAAAATTCGAGGAATAGAAAGCTGGATGTGGCGAGAACTCATTCGGTTGAGTCACATATAAGACATGGCCCCAAATGGCATGGTCTCAATTAGGTCGCAGTATAATAATGACAAGATATAACCAATCATCAGAGCAAAACGTTATTTTATACGAAATCTTCCCGCATTTTCAAAACTCAATACTCTTCACGCTGTGGCTGGAGAATTGAAGCAAAACGAATGTTTTTTGAAGGTCATAACCTGATTTCAACTCCACTTCTTTGGCCTATTGGCCTAGATTCTGTTGGTTTTTAGGGTCCGAGGTACAGGACCAAATGGAGTACGGACAAGACCCGCTGAGCCAGCCGGTGCGCGCTGAAAAGTATTTTCCTCGCAGAAAAAGGGAGAAGAGCTTTTCTTCTCTTTTTTGAGCTTAAAATAGTATAGATAATACCCACAAGTGCATTAGGCCCAAAATATCTACCAGGGCTGAAGCACTTTCCAATTATTGTCCTACTTTGTATCAATACCAGTGTAACCGCATTTGACACGGTGTTGCATATAATCCAATAGATTAGAAGTCAATGCTCTATAACCTCACCACAATATGATCACAGCTGAGGATATCGCAAAATGGCAGGCGGAACCCGGGAGAGAGTAAACCCTGGCGAGCCTAGAAAATTGAAGGTCAATGAGATCACACACCTTAAAATGAAGAAGGAGATTCTGGTAATACATCACAAACTTTAGGAAGGGCATCACCAAAGGTGGTTGAAGGGGAAGTGATCGAAGAAACCATACAACACGACTATGTGGCATTTTGAATTTTCGTCCAAAATTCTGTCAGCCCAGAAGTTCAAAGAAAGCTATGAGTTGAGTGATGTCAGCTCGTTTGAATGACTACTTGAGAGCAAATCTCAATGCGAACACACTGCTGGATGCCGGGTACACTTTTTAGGAATTTTAAACTCGGAAGACGACGGAGCATTGGGCTGGAAGCCTGCAATGGAAACATCTTTTTGGAAGGCCAAAAGATTCTGATTACGATCACCCTCACGAACGTTTTGTTCTGTCCTGACGCTGATCACACAACTGCGTCTTCACATGGTCTCCAGCTGATGCGGAATATGGGATTTTTAAACGAAAGACGCCATCTGTGGCTCACGGACCCTACGACTGAAAATCGGTATATCATAGAATCCAGCACTGGCGACCACCTTTCCTGGGGGTCATCCGATCTACGACCGCATAAGAAAGAAATGCCACACAAGACAGGAGGTCATCCTCGGGACGAGCATGATAAAATACACTTGCCCTTTGGTAAGAAGACTCTATGGGACTCCCACTTGTTGCGTGAACAGGTTTCCTTGGAGGCTCTAAGATCAGCCAAAAGACTCGAAACCTCAGAGCTCGGGGAGAGCAAGGAAGACAGAGTCCCATTCGCGAGTACAGAGTGTGTAAAAGGGCAGACGTTATTACAATTACACAACAAATACTATTACCTGACGAAAAGGAGCTCGGGAGAGTCCATCTGGAGACATGAAGCCGATCATGGGCAGCAAAGGGACGAAAATCTACACCACTACCCTCGTCGAAGAATACACAAGGGACCTTGAAATCATCGCAACGGACTCCCAGGCTCATGAAGCGAAATTGCTCAAGAAAGTCCGAGTTTGAAAATCGCTTTTCCCGAAAAGTATATGAGGTTGCGCAGCTCAGACAAGGTTCAGAGATGCTCACCGACAACAAGCTCGCAGAGTTGGGGATGCCCTTATCATCATACTTCCCTCAACAAAATGGACTTGCCGACGAAATGAACAAAATCCCACTTTCTCGGGTGAAGAAGATAGCCAAACCTTTTGAAGAATACAACTACCTATCCTCACTGGCTTTCATCTTCAAACAAGGGGCGTACTTAGCAAATCAGTCACCGCCCAGAAACCGTGATACAATCCCACAAATCGCCTACCATGGCACGGTCGCAGACGCAAAGAGCCACATGCCTCTTGGGATCGACGCTATCATACTGATGAGCGGGCCAGCAGAAAGCGCACACTGCTGACGTGGACTACGACAAAATCAGTGATATAGCAAAAGGGATATACGTCGGACACATCGGATTTGCGGACTGCGTGATATTAGTGGACGTCAAAACTTTACTCTTTACGAAGGACACCACTTTCGGAAACCGCATGGATGATTTGATCGATTTTTTCCGAAAGATACAAACGATGAACGTCGAGACGATCTATCCAGCCGATGACATGTTCGGACAGTTTGAACAATCCAGACAAGTACGCAAGCACATGTTACTCCATCCAGCCAAAACAAGTGGAGCATGTGATACCTTCGGAGGCCGACATTGAAGCGATAGAAGCTGCACCTCTTACGGAAGCTATTGGAGACTCACATCAAAGTGGATACGCCGTCGTGACTTCCCAGCCAAACGTTATTACAACGACTGAAGTCCTCGACAAATGTCAACACAAACACAGTCCCATCATAATGCCTACGGTAGAGTGTGCAGATCAGAGTGAACCTGCCCCGACCCCACGACAGGTCGGAGTAGGGGAGCTCGAACGGGGTCGAGGCACCGAATCGATCGATTTGGTGGAGACTATTCTGATGCACCCAGAAGCTGCAAGGTCTAGGACAAATGCGCATTTCGGGGGCTTGGTGTCCGAAACCGTTAAATTCCCTCCGATCGACGATCAAATATGCGACGTCAACCGCGAGGGGATGTTCCCCGTACACGTGGCCTATGATAGTACCAATCACACATCACATATTCTGAACTCACTCGGCTCGAATGAACAGGATGATGGATCTGATCACGAAGGAAGCCCCGGACTGATTGAGGAAGTACTGTCAGAAAGCGCGACTCGAAACAGATCAGTATCTGCGAGGTTTGGTACATCAGGGGGACAAGCCCTTTCCGAGGCGACTGAGGGGAGTATGGGCGTTGTACCCTGTACGCCACTCATGTCACAAAACCAAGGAAGTCAGGGAGACTCTCATGGAGCACAAAAACCACGTCGAGTACAGCAGAGCCTACTGGAGCAAATGAATTGCAACTATCCAGTACCGGACATACCTCAAAGGGGGAGCCCGGGAGAACAATCTTGACGACGCGTTCCGGGAGAGAGATCAGATAAACTTTTCGATACCGAGACCGTCTAGAGCATGATGTCGACACCAAAGAGCGAAAGCGGGTGTCGCACATCAAGGCGAAGCACAACGACGCCGACGCATGGATGAAAGCTGAACATGATGAGATTGGAATGTTCAGGGAAATGGGAGTTCTCGAGGTGCGCAAAATATTCCAAACAACGTATCGCTCATACCGACTCGCTGGGTCTACATGGGTGAGGAGGACGACCTTAAGGGAGCCATTTACAAGGCATGATGCGTGGTACAAGGATTCCGGTATTTCAGTAAGTACCGAGTACTGTCTTCAGTGGTCGAATTGCTGTCGATCAGTGTGTCGAATTGCTGTCGATCTGAGTGCTCACACTGACAGCGACTGAATACGGTTACCCCATACACCTCTTGGGTATCAAACTGGCATATATCAATACACCTTTGCCAAAGGGAGAGGAGATATACGTGGCACCACCACCTGGACATGACAACCAACCGGGGTTTTGCTGGTCTCCTCAAGATATCCGTGTATGGTATGAAGGAATCTGGATTTGAATGGTACACATGTCTGCAACGCAACTTACGAAACTTGGCTTCATTCAGAACGACCTTGAAGAAACAAAATTCTCGAAGCAAACACAGCAGGGAATACTCATAGTTGCCCTATACGTGGACGACTTATTTTTTGGTTGCAGATAACGAACAAATACTCGCAGATTTCAAGACAGATTTGGAGCAAGTGTTTGACCTCACATATTTCGGACTGGTATCTGAGCACTTGGGCATCGAACTCGATAGGACAACAAACGGCTACTCACTGTCGCAGCGAAAGTATACTATTGGAAGAGTCTGAAAGACATTGTGTACTACCTCGCAGAACGCCCACCAAAGTGGACTACGATGATTGTGGATCAGGCAATTGCCCGAAGCAAGACGCTTTCTACGAAACTTCAGATGACACCTCACCGAAGTTGAACAGCTCTGTGAAAACGAAGTACGAATCGGGAGTTGGGAGCGTAAATTGGGCAGCAAACAATTCAAGACCAGACCTTGCATATGCAGCAAATTCACTAGCAAGCAGAGCAGCGGACCCAACACAGAATGATTTCAGGAGACTCATTCACTGCCTCGGAGACATCAGCCAAAGCACCGAACAAATGTTGGAGTAAAACAGGGAGAGAAGAACAGCACAGGAGGGAACGTTTTTGGTCGAGACTTTCTCCGACGCATCATACACACCAGACTCAGACGTCAAGCTGGTATCGTTACATGAATGGAAACCTCGTGAAATGGCTCAGTAAGAAACAAAAGAATATCACGATGAGTACAGCAGCCGCAGAGTTGGTCGCACTCTCCATAGCAAAAGGTCGATCAGGACATCTCATTGATTTTCAAGAGAGCTTGGGCTTCAAAGTCGCGGAAACCAGGCTATTCGAAGAAAATCAAGCAGTGATTGCATGTTGCCACAAGAAATCACTATCTCACACCCGGAGATGGTCGACATCAAGATGAAAAGCATCAGGGAAAGGCTCTCGAGTAATTTTTACCGACTTGAATACGTGAACTCTGCGCTCAACGTCGCTGACATGTTCACCAAGGCGTTGCCAATGACTACATAACGGACTATGGTGAAATTGCTACTACACGATCGCGAGCGCGAATCAAGCGATGAACCTGCACCACTAAAAACGAAGAAGTGAATCCCATACCCACAGAACACAATTCCTTAGGAGTAAGGGAGACACTTCATGGGAGTGTTGGTTTTTAGGGTCCGAGGTACAGGACCGAATGGAGTACGGACAAGACCCGCTGAGCCAGCCGGTGCGCGCTGAAAAGTATTTTCCTCGCAGAAAAAGGGAGAAGAGCTTTTCTTCTCTTTTTTGAGCTTAAAATAGTATAGATAATACCCACAAGTGCATTAGGCCCAAAATATCTACCAGGGCTGAAGCACTTTCCAATTATTGTCCTACTTTGTATCAATACCAGTGTAACCGCATTTGACACGGTGTTGCATATAATCCAATAGATTCAGCCACCGGCGGCCTGCCTGCTTCATGCTACATCGTCTAATCATGCGCGCTCAGGGCCGAGCCGTACCATCTAGAGACGGGATGTTCGATACACCACATATAACACAGGCAAAAACCTGTGATGATCATCAATTTTTTTGAGGTGCTTGAGTGATTTTGTTTGATTTTGATATCTCTTTTCTCTCTCATTTCTCAAACTTACCGTCTGCAAGATAGATATCTTCAGCGTCCAGGCCCATGAAACTCCGTATCACGGTTGGGCGTGTCACGTGACCTTCCCGTATAGTCTAAAGTTCAAAATAACACACATCATCAAAACACCCTGATCTCACAAATTTCACTATCTTCAACCCATAATCCACAACGCCAACACATGCACCATGGAGTATGACAAAGTGCGGTATGACCGGCTCAACCAGGTGGTGAAAAAGGCCGTGGAACATACGATAAAAACGCTGTTGATGCCGGACCAGGTGCAAAAATGCTTCCCGGCGATAAGTAGCATGGAAGGTGGCGCCGAGGCACTCGAAACCGCTCGGAAACAAATCCAAAAGTACTTCCACGGCACGTGCCTCAAGCAAGTAGATCACATATTCACTGAGCGTGACGTGGAGCAGAAACTTAATGAATTGGATGAGATCATTCAGCTGGCGCAAAGGGCGCGAGCAGAAGGTACACGAAAGCAGATCCAGGTCGATTTGCTAACGCCAGAACAGCTCATACAGGCCGGTCTTGGCGGCGTACAGGACGATACCGAGAAAAAACTCACCATGATCTATGAACAGCTCCGTTTGGATAACCTGCAGATATACCTGGACTTGAGGGCTTTAGCTGAGGAAAGCAAGACAGTCCTGAGCAGCATCATTCTGCTGATAGAAGATCTTGCAGGCGAGGTCGACGACTTGCGGAATGAGCAGACTGACGAGCAGTTAGAATTCTTGCTCGATCACTTACAGAGCGTACAGTCATGAATGACGTGGGATATTGATTAGAAGCGACATTGACTGGCTCAATAGGTTCGTAAAGACTGCGTGCTCAGTATGCCAAAACTGTCGATTGGGGAGTATTCTTCATGGCATCTCATCATGGTTATTGTTGAAGAAAAATAAACGAAGAAAGCAACTCTGTGAGTGGATGCTTCTGTATGGTGGGGTAGGCACAGAATATGATTATCTACCACTTCGCGCCACTGCCTATCACGAGAATATTAGGCTATCTGGACCCTAGGTCGTATCGAGTTTGACTGTTTTGGGAACAAAAAGTTCTTTCTGGCAAATATGCGGATTTCTGCGCTCATACTAGCCGTATTGAAAGTTAAGACCTACAAACATGGTGAAATCCTGCAATGATGAATCTGAGTTACATTCTTACGACCAGGGTATGCAATTCTGCCGCAATTTCAAGTATCAAAGCTTGTAAAACGACGGGCTATGATGAAAAGATTCACGCTTTTGAGACTGCTGCTGGTGTTTGTTGACTTAATCAGATTACTAGGTTGGCTTTTCAGAGAGTTGTCTCCCGAAATGTATTCCACCACTAAAGCCTTATTTTCTGAATGGCCGCCGCGTCGTGGTATTCTCCTTTTTGATCGCCGCTTCGGTAAATGCGGCGTGACATGGTCCTCAAACGTGTTTGCCCAACAAAACTGATCTTGTCACTGAGGGGAATTTGATCTACGAGCCATCAATCAAGAGACTATCAAGATCACCACAAGGGGGTGACGACTTTCAAAACCTCAATCCACACAAACCCTTGAACAGAATTCTATTCGTACTTTTACACCCCATTTGACATTACACGTTTGTTTGGATCTATTTTTGCGGGCGTCGACGCGTCCACATCTATATACTATATATGTACAGGTTGCCTAGCTGTTGAGCGCGGCATAGTTCTGCTTGGCGAGCTTGTTGTAGTCGTTGACCTTCTTCTGCAAGTCGATGTACTTCTGCTGCTTCTTTTGCTGCTTCTCCGACAACTTCACCAATTGCTTGTCGCCCCACACCTTGTAGTCCTGGAAATACTGTCTGCCCATGGCAAATTCGGACGTCACCACGTCGTCGGCTAAGCCCAACTTCGCGATCGTGTGGAAGTATAGCTCGGGGTTATCCTTCTTCAAGTATTTCAACACACGCTGTCTATGCTGGACCAATTCTCTCACGGCTTGAATGTGCGCCTTATCCTTGGGAGAAGCGCGGATATGCTCGAACCCAAAATGGATCTTCACCGTCATCACTGCAGCCTGTACCTCGGGCGAGCCCGTGTCGCCGTCAAATCGCTGGAATTCTCTACGCGCAAAATCGATCGCCAACTTCTTCTTATCGGCGGCACTTGTATTTCTCATGTTTAAGATTGTCAACAAGGCGCGTCTTTTCTTCTCCTCGGTTTCACAGATTTGGTCCGTGACGATTTTCCCGCCCACGCTGCTGTCCAAAGCAGCCTTTTGCGCGCCATACAAGAGTTTTTCGAACTCCTCTCTTTTATAGCCATACGCCAAGTTTGATGGCTCAGCGATCTCGTCTCTCATGCGCTGCAAAAACTGCGTTTGCGGGTCACCCAAAACCGGGTCCACAGAAAACGTAGTCTGCTTCAAGTTGTGCTGTTTCAAGTTATTGACATCCCTGGTGATCATTTTCTTCAACCGGAGCTCTTTTTTGCGCAAGCCTAGAAGCTTTTTGGGTGGGGCGCCGGGCGCTGGGAACTGTTTCGCCGCCAAAAGTGGCGAGATCTTGGCGGGTGCCGCCTGCTCTAGCGAGCGGGCCAGGCGCGAGAATGACCGGGCCAGGGCGGGAAACATCTTGATTGTAATATAAATTTTAGTTGGTATTTCTGCTTAGATTCGGGTCCTGGAGATGAAGAGGTTTTTTCCACTGCGCACTGAATGCGCCGGCGCACGACCCTAAAGTGGTATTCTGGATCTACACATTGAAGGTGATGAACCAGCAAAAAAGAATTGAGTAGCGAAGTTTTGGCAAGTATTAGTTTCTACATTCTTTATTTGAGTCTTTCAGAGGTCAATAAATAGCGTGGCGATCAGAATTTTAGATATGTGTATATGTTCTGTATCCTTCCTATTGTTTGTTAGATGCATGGCTCCTCGCGCAGCCCGCCAGACCTGGCCCAATTCCAGTCCTTTGAGTGAGAGTTGACACAGCAGCCTGAACTTCGTGACAGATTGGGAAAAAATTGTATTTTTCAAAAAAAAAAAAGACTTCTCGAGTACACTTCCGTCAATATGTTTTGTCGTTTTTCATGGCATATTTATCGTTTGAACCGTGCAGGTGTGTATGTTCAAGCACATGCGTTTATCAGTGTAATCTTCAAACTCCAAAGGTGAGACTTGAGTTTCATTGGTCGAGCTGACTTTTGAATGTGCATCGTGGTATTGAATATATTATAAAAATTTGACTATCATAACGAGCGTGTGATATCGCTCCAGTCGATTTTCTCCTGAAAAAATACACATCAGTGTGTACCTCACCAAGTGCATTTTGTCGTGACTTTTCAACGTTTTAGTTACCACAACTGAAATTCAGTTCCTGTAGCGAAAAACCATATCAGATGTTTTCCGTGGGATACTTGAAAACAAGTGAATCCTTGTTCATCAATTGTTCCCACCAATTTCCAATCAGCAAATGTTTTATTCTCGTTCTGAATCCCAAATGGCCTCAAACATTTCCCATTTGCTCTTTCTACGAAAAATCATATATTCCCATTCAAATGACTACTTCGGAAAAAATCAACTGATTTAGATACACACTGGTGACGCATAAATCATTTAATGCGAACCACATGATGGCTGCAAATAAATTTTGATGGTGCACCCAGCCAGGATTCGATGATGCCGCGCGTATCACCTGGCCCATCTTGATCGATCGCACATCACGAGGTTAAAAAGGCCGTAAACCCCAAGCCTCAAGAACTGGCCCGTAATGACACTCGCGCGATCAAAACCTCTGTATGCCATCCGTAATGGTGTGCGTTCCGTGGCGCCATACTTTCACGAGTATCGAACCCCATTCAAGGAAAGATGGCGGGGAAAACTGGCGCCACAAATTCTACAACGTGAGCTCGGCCAGGCCGAGGCGGCAGTACGCGCTGCAATTGAGTCGGGACATATATATGTTACTGCCAATAACGGAAAAGCTGGCGGTCCCGTTTCGATAAGTGGCCTGGCGGTGTATTCACATGAGCTCCGGGGCCACGATATAATCCATAATCTACAACATTGTCACGAGCCAAAGATTCGCATTTCCTATGAAGACACTCAGCGTGAACAAGATGTTGAGTCGAGTAAGTGTGAAGGCGGGGCGGGTACTTTGAACCATGTGCACAATATTATACAGAAGTATTCAATGCTTCGTGACTCTGATGAAGTAAACTTATCAATTCTGGGCCAGAACCAATCATCAGATTCATCTATGATTAACTCTAGTCATAGAAAGACTGAATCGGGGATTCTTGTATTATATGAGTCGGACACTTTGGTGATTATCAGCAAGCCAGGTGGAATCCCCACCCACCCTGGAGGTATCTACAGGTACAACAGCATGAGCGAGATTATAGCGCATGATTTGGCGTGCTCAGTCTGGCCGTGCCATCGGCTTGATAAGTCAACACTGGGAGTGATGGTTTTTGCGAAAAACAAGACTACTAGCAGCGAGTTCATGGCCTTATTCCAGCAGAAAAACGATGTGGAGAAATGGTACGTGGCCAGAGTCCGGGGCAAGTTTCCGTATGAAGCATGTATGTACACATGCCCGCTATTCACCATCAACACTACAAGCGGCTACATTAACGTCTCCAATCAACTGAAAACCCCAACAAACTCTTCCACTGAATTCCACCAGATATACTATTCTGCGATGCATGATTACTCCATCGTCTTGTGCCGGCCGGTTACTGGCCGCATGCATCAGATCAGAATTCACCTTCGAAATCTAGGGCACCCGATTGAAAACGACAAGTTGTATAACGGCAAAGAGAGTTTGAACAGAATGAAAAATGAAATTGAGCTTCAGATCTATAGCAGGATCTGGGACATGTTCCCCGCGTTTGCAAGGCCAAAGGTTCTCGCTGAGGCACTGAGTTCAGAGCCAAATTCTGGCCCCACATTTGGCACCGCGCGCGAAGCCGCCGGCCCTGATGTACTTTCAGAGAAAACACAATACCCTACAACAATTTCACTTGCGGAATTCATGACTCCGCAAATTGAAAAATCAATGAATGAGCTTTCGGCTTTGCGATCTAAAAGAGACGCAAAAACCATTTCCGGAACCTGTGACGAATGCAATCGTCCGTTATATAACACCGATCTCGAGCCGGACCTGGGGATCTGGCTCCACGCGCTCGCGCTCAAATGGCGCCAAACGGGCCCATCTGCGGCGCTGGATCCGGGCCTGTATTTTGTCGCGGCTCCAATTCCATCGTGGTGCGTCTAACGATGCCCTCTCTCGAAAATTCAGGTTTGACAAGTTTAAAATAGCCTGCCAAAATATTGAGTACCAATTTTCATACGGCGACACGGCCTTTCGAACACAAAACACAATGAAGCAGACATCGCTACGAGACATTCTTAGAGGAATGGTGGCGCATCCTCCAAAGAAACTTAATGCCTCGCTCATATCCGATATTCACGCCAAATGTACCACTGAGGAATCACTCGCCGACTTATTAGCAAGCAAGTTCTTCCAAAAGGTTGCCTGGCGATTTTTCCATGCTGATGTCACCAATTCGCACATTGAGTTGATCCTTCAAATCGCCACCTATGAATATGAGGTCCTCTGCACGCAAACATGTTTGAACTTAATGCAAGAAGACAAAACTAAGCTCGGGAGTCTACTTCTGCGGATCTTACAATCGACCATGACCTATCGTAAGCAAGACGCTAGACTACAATCGTGCACCTTCTTGTTTTTGAGAGTGCTAATGTCGGCGGACCCATCGGAACTTGTGGCACATCCCTTATTTCCGAAATGGAAGCACCTGATGTTCGAGAGTTACGCGAATGCTTTGAGCAAACCACCTGTGGACGGTCAAAGTGCACTGTTGCTACACTGTTACCACTCATTTTGTCTAGCATGTGTTATTGCGCCTCTGGAGCAATGCCAGCAAATCATTAGTGACCCTTGGTTTCCTCTCCGATTTACCAGTGAGGAATTTGATTACAAGACGCGAAGGTTGGCCACTTTGACTATGCTTCTAAGAAACCCTCAAACCGAACACTGTTTCACCCTGCTTCAATTGGCCATCGAAAAGGAAGGGCTTCAAGGTAAGATACCGCTGATAGAATCTGCCGCCCTGAGATACGACGTGCACGCAGAGGATTTGAAGGATAATTTGCATTCTCTCACAAACGAAGAACTCACGCGTTTGGCGGTAGATTTGGGTATATCTGCAAGAGTGGGTACCAAGGATACGGTTCTGATAATTACGTATCTTGTCATTGGAAACGAGTTATCGTACACCAGACAAATCAATTTCACTGCTTACAATGAACATGATGTATTCGACGTGCATGAGCCCAGTGGGCAAGTCGTCTTCATGCCGCGCCCAACAATTCCATCCTTTGTGCCTTATTCGTCATTGTGGGTCGTTCAAATTGCAGCCCGAAACGCGTACCGATACCTTGAGTCGGTGAATAAGAGGGCTATCAATGTTCTTAATCGGCTTGAAATAATCGATCCATCAGCCGAGCGCGGAATCAAGGGAACGAGCAAATACTTCTCTGAAATACAGGCCATAGATGTTGTGGGGAGCAAAGCTTACGTGAAGCTAAAAAACAAAAAGCTTCATGACCTGTTGAGAGAGGGATGTTTCATTCTTCTTTTGGAACTCCAAAAGCCTAATCGCCACGGTGGTGTAAGCCGCATGGTGAAAAGCGGAGTGAACACTTGTGCCATCACCAAAGTTCACTCTCATACTGGCAAACTAATAATTGAATGGCATTGCACTGGCTTTGAGGACCGTTTTAATGCGTTAATTAGCATCCCATCACCTCTTCAAGAAGCTGAATCTTCGCCTCAGAATACCTTACCCATTAAGTTTTCGGAGAAGGCCGCTTCCGCTTTCACTGCTAGTAACGTTGATGCAAATGTGCTTGAGGCGATTGGCGCTGAGTTAAATATGAAGAAAAGGAAGGTTGATGGAGGCAGTACAGGCAGTGAAAGCCTTTACAGATTCAATGACTGTGAGATCAAAATCCCAAAAGCGCCTGTCACAAATGTTCTATCAGAAGACTTGTCTCGTGCGCTTCTTACTATGTTGCTGGAAAAGATAAGTGTGATAGCAGGCGCGAATGGTCCACAGAAGTACAGTCTCATCAACGCGTTCGTGGCATCGATTTTCATGAATTGGAGTGAAGAGGCTTGTCTCATAGTCTTGCCCACAAAGCTGGCGGTGGACCTATTTCAGGTGGATGAAAAGATATCGAATTTGTGTTTCAAACATGACACAAACGATTGTGATCTTTATCTGAAGATCAAAAAAGTTGGGGCTGATTTGGAGCGAGTTCCTGAATTAAGTGTGACTATGGGCTTGGCGGATTACGATTTCAAGTCTTCGATTCGCAATGCTCTCATGTTGTACCATGTGCATGTTGAGCCCGCATGGAGAAAATATTTGAAACAGCTCACAAGAGAGAATATCGCGGAATACCCATTTGCTCAAATCCAAAATAATGAATTCAGTGAAATCTTGGTGGAAGTTGTTGATCATTACTCATATATTCGCACGTTGTTTTCTAGGCTAGAGGAAGTTCTCCCGCTTGACAAATACAATTTGCAAGGTTTGAAGCCTGACGAGATTTCTCAGATCAGAAGGTTTTTTAGCATGCAAAAACGGTGTATCATAATTGCTGAGGAAGACTTGAATCTTTTTGACAGACAAATTGACAATGTGATAATTCACAGCGTGTCATCTATTCCTCTCATCAAAGGCCGTCCTCGGAGACTTGTCATGCTCGGAAACACAAACATTGAATGGGGTTCGAAGGTCTCGGTGAACTACCTGGTTTCAAGAGAGGAAATTGCCAGTTTGGTAAGTAAGCGCGGTACAGAGAAATCGAGTTCTTTCAATCCAGGATTTCGATTCTGCATGCAGCACATCAAGCTACCTAGACCAAAACAGGGTTTGGATGTCGATGAAGCAAAATACTGCATCCTTCTTTACAAGTATATGAGACTCATGGGCTACCCAACTTCAAGAATCCTGATCGCGGTGAAGTCGGAGCAGATGCGATGTTTGATTGAAGAGATTTTGTCGGATCACAAGATAGGCAGAGCTGATCGGCCCTGTGATGATGCTGGTGCGTTCTGCTTCGGCTGGCCGATCATTCAAAACGTGGCCGATGTGTTCCCAGCTGACTACTTGATTGTTTCTTGTAGTGGCATTCCGACCCTTGAAGAATACAATGCTATGGCTGAGCTGGCTAGGTTGGGGTTATACTTGGTAGGATCTGAATCAGACCACACCTGCAAAATAAGGACAGGCCACCTAGAGGTTGTTCAAACTGAGAATTATCTAACTCGTGAAAGAGAAGCGCCAAACGCAAAGGAGATAATCAATGCGGCAGAATTCGAAAGCTACGTGAAGTCGTTGATGAAAAAGGAAAATTGATTCAAAAGTACAACGCGACCTAACCATATGTGAAATGAATTCTGAGTGAAAAGCAATAGCGGCTGGTACATTCCTGAATGCATTCAGCACCTGGTAGGGTGAACTATGGCTCAAACTACTTTCTCGATATTCTAAGCCATGTGACTATTTAACAAGTTGCAATTATAACAGTTCACGTTTTGCTTGTTCGGTCGTTTGGTGTTCTCACTTGCCAAAACATCCTCTTGTTTCTCTGAGCTGGAAATCGGGTGCTTCGTACTGGGACTATCGAACCTGACTCGCCGAATGGCGTGGTAAGATCTCACTGGGTCAGAGGCTGGCTCAGGCTCCCAAGCACCAATGCGACTCTCGAGATCGTACGCATCATCCTCGGCCTGACTCCCAGACTTGATCGGAAATGTGTGCATACTTAATACGAAGTATGAAGTAAATAGTATGATGCAGAAGTGATAGCCAAACATGATGAGAAGCTTCGTTATTGTAAAAAAGATTTCTTAGACTGGAACATGTACAGAATTTATATGTCTTTTCGTGCGTTCACCAACACCTCAAAGCCTCGAGCTGGAATATCCACGTATTTCGAGTGGATCAAACTGGCAGTTTCATCTGTGACCCAAAACAAAGCTTCGTCTGAACCTGCGACGTTCCGGTTTTTTTTTTCTTTGACAGGAAAAAAAGGTAAACAAAACGAAATTTAAGGTTATTCTCAGTATATGTCTCCCGTGGCGATCTGATGGAACCACTTTAGATGGCAAGAACCATCACTATCTGTCTTTTTCACAGAACGATGAAAGGAAAGTATGATTCCAGGTCGACTATTGGAAAATTTGTCAAAAATGGAACTGCAGCCAATGTGAAACTACATTGTACTAGCACAGAGTCGGGGCCCAATAGTATTACTATTCCCCTCGTCCATAACGCCAGATTAACCCAGCGAATAGTTTCAGTTTGAGCTTGCTACAATTCCAATTGTGAGACGGTGTCATTGCATGGATCATGATCTTCGATATGGTACCAGAAACATTGGGCAGTTTCTTGTTGCACTGTTCTCCTCATGTTCAAAACAATAAGTGAATGCTGCTAGACTGCGAGTTATTTTCTCTGAGCTCCATTGTCATGTTTAGGAGATCAGATTATCATTCCGGTCGAGCTGCGGGCATACGGGTTTATCCACTGGTGTAGAGGCTGTCACGAAAAGAAGATTTTGAAGTTTATTTTATTGTTTCCAAAGGCTCGGTTTTGTTGTATGCTAGTTTTTTTAGAAAATCGTCATCAAACAGCTGCGACAAGCAGATTGGAAGCCTATGCCAGAGATATTGTGTCTGTTTCTTTTTTTTGTTGTTGTTGTTCAGCTGAGCTCTTTTTTCAATTACACGATCGAATAATGGATTGCATTAGGGGTCATTCATTGAATCTTTTTCGGTCCATAGTTTTGGTTCTGTCGTTTTTCTCACAACACCAGACAAACAGTTGTCATTTGACCCCCACTACGAGAATACCAACCACCAAATCTGATGAGAAATACTTGCAAATGGAAAAAAAAAATGGTGGCTTTTCTGAAAACAGGGTGAAAAGAGAAATAGGAGTAGTTGATGGTCACTCACGAAATCCAACAAACACTCCTCAACCCCGGAGGACAATGACAAAGGCTGTGATTATTTTTAATTCTCATTATAGTAATGTAGAGCCACCTCACACAATTTCATCAACCTCCGAGAATTGAAACGCTACAAGATTTCAAATGCTCGCTGACTGTTACATTCCGTAGTTCTAGATAGGGTTATCTTTGGCTCCGCCATTCACCAGAACGGCAAAAATCCTTAAGCGATTTCCTATATTTAGCACGGGCACATTAACACGGCATTATCAAAATGCCTTATCGTGCTTACATAAGCGCGCATGGCATGACCTTGCGTGGAATGAAACAGCGGTGCGGCTCTGGCGGAATTTAAAAAAGTGGTGAGTGAATGAAAGCGTGTGGCTAGGGAGAGAGGGTGCCGCGCCCACCCAGGCGTGTATGCCGTTAGCCTTCCCTCACATGAGCAATTAAATCTCACTGCAAGAAATCTGCCGAGAGATGCGTTTTTTCGCCGTATCGCTCAACGATACGCCGTGTGCACTACTCTGTCCAGAGGTGCCCACCACCGGCAAAGACATTCGCAAGAATACTAGACTAAAATAGCCATGATTCGATAGGCCACGTAATGTCACGTCGCCAAAAACAGCACATCAAAAAGTTTGAGTGATTTGAGACGTGCGGCTTAGTAACGGCGAGAGGCATTTTGCCATAATCTGGTTTCTCCTGCATTGCAAGGTGCGCAAAATATGTCGCGCTTATCAAAAATGTCGTTCCGGGGGCCAGGAAATGTCGACTATGAAAATTTTTCGTTCTAGCGTTTTCTTTATCGCGAATCAACTGATAGCCCCCGTGTGAAAGCAAGCGTGAAAAAAAAAAACCGTTCACATCGGACATCGAGCGTGTAGCCATTTTATATAAGTTGTGCACGATAAGGCAATGCAGCCAATTTGCACAAAGTTCAGGAATATTTTCCGAAGCAATCAACTGGAAATCTCTTCTTTTTTTGCTGATAAAGGCTTGCCCGATACGGATCGCAGCCAAGCCAAATTTCTTTTTCAAGGCTCTTGTCTCACTTATCGAGGCAGGTTACAGTGCGATTTCTGTAGATAAAAAAAACTGATAAAAAATACCACCGATTTTTCACCACACACACATTTTTCTTTTGCACAGTTTTTCCACCACACAAGCGTGTAGCCCTCCACAATCTTTTCTTTCCATACTATCGGTGTTTATCGTTTCCTCACACAATTCTTCACACCGCCAAATACCCTGTTTTAGAACAGCACGTGACACATTTTAGTTTCCCAAGCGAAAGCACTGATAGCGAAGATTGGAAACACTTTTCCAGGCCAAACACTCAAGCGCTGCAAAAATAAGCTGCAGAAAACGCCGAGAATCAAACGTGACCATATTTGTTAGCCGCCGAGAATCGCCGCCCCTCTTCCGTTTACCCAGCCACAAACATGAGCGAGATCCAGAGATTGCCGCCGGTGATGAACCCGAACCCCGTGCACCCGAACGCGAAGTCCACGACTCAGATCACGAATGGCACCACCACCACGAAAAGCAACATCGGCCTGCCGGTGTGTCGGAACTGCAAAACGCAGACAACACCACTTTGGCGCCGTGACGAGACAGGGCAGGTGTTATGCAACGCCTGTGGATTGTTTCTTAAACTACACGGCAGACCGCGCCCGATCAGCTTGAAAACAGACACGATCAAGCTGCGCAACCGTATCAAGCAGCCTAACTTTCTGAAACTGCTGGGGCCCAACACGCCCGAGCTCAAACTGAAGGATTCAAAAGTACTGATCCAACCGCATTCGGGGATTCCTCAAAATGGTCGTCACCTGCCTAATTCGGGTAAGAAACGGCTGCCGGGTTCTCCCATGGATGCACATTACCCACAAGGAGCCCACTCGCCACTCCAGCCTGCGCGTGCACCTTTTTCTGGCGGGTTCCCGCTGCAAATGGGCCCCTTTCATGGTAATTTGCCTCACCAGGTACAGCTGTTACACTACCCTTCACTGACCCCGACCCAATTTGCGCCTGGCTTGCAGCGTATCACGTCGCCGCTCTTACTTTCGACCACCCCGCTGATGCTGAACGCTCGCTCTTCCACTAACATGGCTGCAAATTCTGGACTCACCTCCCCGCCTAGCTCGTTGACAGCCATGCAGGCTGCCGGTGCATTGGAAAATATGCTGAACGAATTGGGCCCCTCGGCGTCATTCAAGGGCGCAAATGGTCCGGGCCAAGGACCAAACATTGGTTCAAACCCGGGCTCAAACGGCAGCTCCAGCGGTATTTCGCTCATGAACAACGCCCAAAATTTGAGGCTGGAGTCTCCTGCACTTAGCACGCCCTCGCTGGCATTGCAACTGTCGCCCAAACCGCCCCTGTTACCCGCGTTGGGATCACACAATAACACGGGTGAAAAAGTGCTTCCCTCGCCCTCATTTGGCCCGCAATTTCATCTTTCAGAGCCGAACGTGAAAGTGCATGCGGCGGAAAACGCAATGCCGGCGTTGCCCCCAATACAAAAGATGTCAGGGTCAGCGATTCCTCCACAGTTGCCCCACTTGCCAACCAACCTTGGTTCAGCGAATTACTCTTCGGCTTCATCACCCGAAAATCAGCCCACGCCACCGCAAACGTTGCAACAGGCGCCTCAACAGGCTTCCCAGGCTTCCCAAAATGTCAATTCCGCCTCCGCGCCTACAAACAGGTCTCTGTACGGTTCTGGATACACATACCCTGGCACTGGGGCCCCCTCCGTGGCGCAGTCAGCCTCAGGCTCTGGAACTACCGATGGTGATAATGGCGGAAGAGACCAAAGCAGAAGTGGTCAGGATGAGCAGGATCGCAACCCGCACAACAACAACAATAATAACAACAACAATGCCGGAAGCGGGTCTAATTCCTACGAAGTCAACGTGCTCAAAACGCGCATCTCTGAGTTGGAACTCGTGAATGATCTCTACAGAACCCGAATCATGGAGTTGGAAGCCATGGAGCAGGCCGCTCGGCTACGTGAAAACTCGATGCGCAAAAGACTTGACGACTTGCTCAGAGCACAAGGATACGAGGACTCGCTGTCAATGTTGAACAACACTATGAGAGTGCTCAAAAGGGAGGACACTTTTGAGGAAGATGCTTCTAAGAGACACAAGTCTGGATGAGATGAGATAATGCCTGAATGTTTTTTATAACCACCTGCCGTGCACTGGTCATTACATGTGAATATTTATTTGATGCGAAGTACAGGTGATCGACTCACTGAGTAGTTCTGTAATGTTCTCTAAAGTAAAATATGTGACACGCTCTATGTACGCACATCTGGCTCCTCCTTGTTTAAGAATTGTTTGAACTTCAACAACTCCAAGACAAAGGCAATGTCGTCTTTCAAGAACTCGTCCACCGATAAACCATACGTGGCCGCATCACCCGAATGTTTCTCCAAGTAAAGTCTGACGGTGGCGCCCGAAGAACCTGTACCAGACAACCGCACAATAAATCTCAAGCCATTGGTAAACTTGATGAATAGGCCCTGATTTTTCGAGACAGAGCCGTCTAGATCGGTGTAGGAGAAGTTGTCGGCCTGTTCAACCACGTAGCCAGGAGCCAATTGTGCGCCGGAAGAACTCTTTTCCACAACGGACGCAAGCAATGAAATCAATTCGGCAGCTCCCTCACTCGACACGTTCTCGTAGTCGTATCTGGTAAAAAACGTCCTGCCATATTTCTCCCAGAACTTTTCCTGCACGGCCTTGATTGATGCTTTCTCTTGAGGAAACTTCTCGCTGAAGTCAGCCAACACATTCAACCACGCGCAAATGGCCCATAAGCCGTCCTTTTCTCTGATGTGGTTGGAGCCCGTGCCGAAAGACTCCTCGCCGCAAATAGAAAGTTTCTTCGCGTCGAACAAGGAGCAGAAAAACTTCCAGCCAGTAGGCACCTCATAAATGTTCAAGCCTTTGTGGGTGGCCACCAAGTCCAAGGCGCCAGATGTGGGCATGGACCGCGCCAAGCCATAAACACCCTGTTTCTTGAAATAAGGGATAGAGTCGGCGTATTCCGCAATGATCGCCACGGAGTCTCCGGGCGAAACAAACGCTCCTGCACCGTAAATCATGTTACGGTCACCATCGCCATCCGAGGCTGCGCCAAATGCGATATATTCCTTGTCCACTCTCGAAACAAGCGTTTTCGCGTAGGTCAAGTTCGGGTCTGGGTGCAAGCCCCCAAAATCCGGTTTGGGCACACAGTTCTGGATCGAGTCCGGGGCGAGCCCGAGCTCCTCGACGAATATTTTCTCGCCGTATGGGCCTGTGACACCGTTCAAAGCGTCAAAAAGCACGGAAAAGTTATCTGATTTCGCAATGAACGACTTGATGAGGGGAAAATCAAAAATGTCCTTCATGAGTGCGACGTAGTCGGCCGTGGAGTCGATAATCTCCACCTCCAATGGGCCCACGGTGGTGGTGCCTATCTTGGAAATGTCCACCTTGTCGAAATTCTCGATTTTATACGACGTGAGCGCCTTCAGCTCCGCAAATATCTTGTCGGTGACGCTCTCCGGGGCCGGCCCGCCGTTTGCCAAGTTGTACTTGATGCCCAAATCGTTCTCTGGCCCGCCCGGGTTGTGGGAGGCCGTCAAAATGATGCCGCCGGTGCTGTTTCTGATCCTGATCACGTGACTCGTGGCCGGGGTGGATAAGATACCATTTTCGCCAACAATCACCTTGCGCACGCCGTTGGCAGCGGCAATCTTGAATATGAGCTGGATCACGTGGTCATTATAGTATCTCCCGTCGCCTCCAACGACCATTTCGGCATCTTGGGCGCCTTCTGGGATCGCATTGAGAATCGCTTGAATAAAATTTTCAGTGTAGTGGGGCTGCTGAAACACGGTGACTTTTTTCCGGAGCCCCGACGTGCCGGGCTTCTGGTCCTGGAATGGAGTTGTTGAGATCGTTTCTGGCATAATCGAGACTTGAAAGTTATTGATCTTTCGGAGATAAATCTTATGCAATTCTGCAATAATGACTATTGGAAGGGGCGATTGGCTTGGTCGGAATCGGAGCTTGGTGGGGCAATAGCGTGCGTGCAGGCCGCGCCCAAAAATTGGCTTTTTTTCCCCGGAAAGACGCATATCCCATGACGGGATTGGGAGTTTGCCGCCGTAGACTCGAAGAATGAATGACCAGGATTGACTGCTGAGAAGTATTTACTTGAATTGACTGATTTTTGTTATACTCTTTCAAATCCTGGCGATGGCCGATCTCAATATCACTGGCTGCAGTCAAAGACTTTCAGCTTCTGACTGTCCATGTGCAGTGCCTTCCAAGATTTGGCGTGTTTCTGCATCCCGCCCAAGATTGGCCGCCCTAAACGCATATGCGCTGGGCTATACCTTCCTTTATAAGTCGACTTTATACTCGCTTCCATTTCCAACCATTGAATTGATCTACTCTTGTTTTGATATCTGCTATCAGTCCGAAAGCAAGCGAAAAAAAAAACTGACCTTGTTGGGGAAATTCTCGGTCAGATAACCCCACGCTCTTTCGGGCCGCGCTCAGATCGAAGCACGTGACGTGGGATCTAAAAATCAGCCAATACGTGAAGCAAGTTGGTTTAGGAAGATTTCAACGTGGTAGAGTCACCACAAAAAGCTTTCACTTGAATTATTCGCGGGTTGATGATTCTTTTTACCAAAACAAACTCCCAACATTTATGCCTTGGGAGACTATCTGATGAGCATGGCTGAACTATAAGTCGGTCTAGACTCCCGACGCGCGCCCATTGTTATTGTTTGGCTGCAAAGTCTCTGACCTCATACTTCACACAGAAAAAAAAACTAAAAACTCAGCAAATGTAGCGAACAAAAAGGTTTGGTCGAAAGAGTAAGCTAGCAAGCTTTCAATATTTTTGTATTTCTTCAAAAACCGGTGATTCACACTCAGTATTCACGGAAAACGCGTGGCTGTTTTCACCAGGCGACTCGCTCATGAGTCATGACAATACTCGATCTGGGGCTCGGATAACTGCAGCAAATAACGTTAATATTTGGTGATTCGGGTGGGTCATAACCCTCATCAGAAGAAGCATTCATCTTCAACTAATTTTGTGAAAATACCATAGGATCATAATCAAAGCATGAACACGTGCGTGGTGTGGACTACGATATATGAATCCAGCTACAATGAGACCCGTCTGCACAGATCTTTTTCGAGGAGATAATTTAACTACGTTTTCCGAAAGTTGGTTGGAACAATGTCTCTCATCATGACTTGAAAATTGTCCCTATACTTGCCGAAAAAGATGTGATGTCTCCAAGCACCAGATCGTATTGTGATTTCCCTCAATACTAGCATGAATATTGCTAAGCAAGAACCACGGTCGCCTTAGACATATGGCAAAGAAAGTGGAAAATGGACTCTCACTTTCCAAAGTGCGGATACAGAATCCCACTCGAAACCACACTCACTCGATAATCTACGAGTATGTCTTATCCTTCATGAATATATCGATATTTTGCATCTATAACCCAAATCTACAGGTCTGCACCAACACTACTTGCGGATCACCTGGTTGATCGCGTCGGCCAAGTAGTCGACGTTGTTCTCATTGACACCCGAGATCGAGAAACGGCCATCCTCCGTCGCGTACACAGAGTACTTTTCCCTCAACTCAATCACCTGCTCGGCAGACAAACCAGTGTAGATAAACATACCACGCTGCTTCAACAAGTGGTCCCAGTTGTAGTTGGTCTTGTCCAACTTCTGGTACAACTTGTCTCTGACGACGTTCAAACGGCCCACGACCGAGTCCAAGTCCTTTAACCATTCCTGCAATAAGTTCTCGTCGGAGAAAATCGTCTCGACGATACGCGAGCCGTGGATTGGTGGGTTGGAGTACATGGGTCTGATGAGTTTCTTCAACTGCGACTCGATCGCGCCCAGCTGGTGCGAGGACTCCGTGACGATCGAGATCGAGCCCGTTCTCTCACCGTACAATCCCATGTTCTTGGCAAAAGACTGGCACAACGCGTACGTGGGGATGTTACCCGCCACCACCAACTCGTTCAAGCGGCGGATCAAGCCAATGTCCTTGTATGGCGAGCCCGAGGCGAAACCTTGGTATGCCATGTCCACCAAGGGGAAAAGCTTCTTTTCCTGCACAATGGCCAATACCTCTTCCCACTGCTCGGCGGTCAAGTCCATACCCGTTGGGTTGTGGCAGCATGCATGAAGAAGAATCACCGACTCGTCTTGCGCAGAAGCAATCGATTTCTTCAAGTTCTCGAAGTCCAACGAGTTGTTGTTCTTATCGTAGTATGCATAAAAGTCGGCCGAAATGCCGGCATCGGTAAACACCGCCACGTGGTTTGCCCACGTGGGCTTGGGCACAATGATCTTGTCGACCGAGTAGAATCTCTTCAAGAAGTCTGCAATCACACGCAACGACCCGGTTCCGGAGATCGTCTGTGCAGTGACGATTCTGTTGTCCTCAATCAACTGGGCGCCGTTTTTGTCCTTGTTCGAGTTGTTGAAGATGAAGTTTCTCACCGCGTTCTGGTAGTTTTTTGACCCGATAATGCCCGTGTACTCCTTATCGGTTTCCTTTTCCAACAACACAGTTTCGGCTTTTTTCACCGAGGGGAAAACAATCGGCTTACCGGAATTGTCTCTATAGGCACCAACACCCAAGTTGATTTTCTTGGCATTGCCATCCTTCTGGTACGCCTCGCTGATCCCGAGAATCTTGTCTGGTGGCGCCAAAGGCACTTCCTTCCATTTGGCCAATCTGGCGGCGGTGGAAAACGATTTGGTGGAACGTCTAAGCATGGCGTGTGACCGTATTATTGCTGCTATGAAATTTGACGTTAAAGGCCAATTCTTGAATAAAAGAACAAAAAAATGATTTGCGAGTCTTAGATCCAAAAAATAAGAAAAAAAATCTGATTTCGTAAACTTCCGTGTCGAGTATTTATAAGAAGGCCGATCGGAGGAAAATTTTCAGATGGAGCGATTCGCCGTGAGTCAATATGTACGTCGATGACTCGCGAGATTAATCGTGTGGCTGTCATCAGCGGGGAAACTCCAGCACGTGACGCGGCGCCTCGGCGACATTTTCCCACGAAAAAGACCCCCAAAAATTAAGGTCATTCACAATGTGCATGGATATGTGAGGCCTAACTATCATTATTTTGAGGCCCCGTCAATTCAACTTGTTGTTTGATTCGATTTTCCTGTCCTAATCTGCGCTTATGTCCGAAGGTGGAGTCAGGTAATTTACGTGTTCGGGTGGGCGGAACCATGTGATGGGCTCGCGCATGCGCCCGGCTTTACCCGCTGGAGGGGAATCTGAGGCCAAAAACGGAACGGCTCCGCGAAATAAGTCGCGCACATAGTCACGTGACACACACCCTGCCGCTTTCGGAGTGCCGATGCCGGAGCAGAGCAGAGTTAGGGTTTGGGAGACCCACGAGATACTGAGCCCAACAATTTTACTGCTGTTGTGAGTTTGTTCTGCCGTGAGAATCAAAATCAAAAATTAACTCGGCGGTTGAGCGCCGTCGGCTTGAGTGGGTTTGCATAGCATGTAGAAAAGTCTCTGCGGTTGAAATGGTTTTCATTGCAATTGACATCCGTAGAGTCAAGTGTCGTGCAGAAGCTTCGATTGCAAACTCTTCAGGTGAAACCCTCTTTTGATTATGTTTTTATTATGTTTTTAATTTTCTGTTTTTTTGTTTTTTGTTTTTTTGTTTTTTCTCGCATATTTGATGAAAGAAGTGAGAGCAAAAACTGCCTACCTAGCTCTCCAAGAACCCACATATTTTTCGTAAGCTTCAACCAACTTCGCTGAGTTGTATTCTTCGAACGGTAAAGAGGTACTCTGACGATATTATTGACCCGCTAATGCCATTGATAGAATATGTACCACTAGAAGAGCTATGGAAAATGATTATTCAAAGTGTTGTCATAACTTTAAGTTTAGCGTGCTCGATGTTATACCATCAGTAAACTTACTAGAGAGCCTCTTATTAAAATACAACTGGATTCGCAAGAAGCCCCTCAAGTGGCCTTTGCAAAACGTATTTCTAGAAATAGTCACCACGAGACTCTGGCCTTTGGTTCGGTTTCGGAAAAGGTGTGTTCAAATACCCTCATGGGTCTCGTGGCCTCAAATGCACTGGATTCTGATATCACATCATCTCCAATTCATTGCATTCGCTGAACAGAAAAAAGCAGATAAGATTAGAGGGGAAGTTGTCATGATATTCAAAAAACGGTTGTTCGCTTCCAAATTAAATTCTCACGACGATTACCATTTCTCTTATGGTGACAGTTCTAAAATTCTAGAAGTTGAACTTTTGCATCTCGAAGATGGCCTGAGATAACGACTCAAACAGTCTCCAGCCTCTTTTTGGAACAGAAACTTACCCAGAACAAGCATTAAGTGATCTTAATCTGGTCGAAATCGCCGGAATCTTTGTCAGTTTCTTCTTGCTACAGCCGAGTCAATTCTAGATATGTATTAAATTCGTAAGCGTGCGCCCTCTATAATGTCTATTGGGCGGTCTAGTGTTTTGCGCAAGCGCATTGTTTATCGTAACAGGATTAGACTTGTTCGTCAGTTGGCTTGTTGTCAAAGGCGTTGTGGGCCATTTCGTCCGCGGTAGGAGGCACCCAGCCAGAGGACTTCCATGGAAGCGTACCTGAAGCGTACAAAATGTCAACCTCCTCCAAGGAAAGACCCTTGGTCTCCACGACAAAGAAGTAGACGTAGAAGAAGGAGAACAACAAGCAACCAGTGAAAACAAAACCGTAGTAAAAGTGGATGGCGGAGGTAATGAAAGGTGTGAAGAACGAGATCAAGAAACCCCACATCCAGTTGGCGGCGGTGGCGACAGACATGGCCTTGGATCTGATTCTCAATGGGTAAGACTCGGACACGATACAGTAAACACCACCGGCCCAGGTCGAGGCAAAGAAGAAGATGTAAAGACACGTGATGAAGATCATGGCGTTACCGGAAGGCTTGTAGGTGTTGGAAGGTTCGTTAGAGAAGCCGTTCTTGTACAAGTGCTGCGTACCAATGAGCGAGTAGATGATGAAACACACAAACATGCACGCAGATCCAGTCAACAAACACAATCTTCTGCCCATTCTCTCAATGGCGTAAATACCGACAAAAGTCGAGGCAAAGTTGACAATACCCAAGATGATCGACGTCTGGAAAGAATCCTGCAAGCCAACAGCCTTGAAAATCGTGGTTCCGTAGTAGAAAAAGTAGTTGTCACCAGTCAATTGTTGCAAGGACTGAAGCATGACACCCATGATGACTCTTCTGAAGATTTTGGGCTTACCAGTCACAAGCTCCATCCATGTGGCGCTGCCGGCAAGGGCCTCTCTGTCAATACCAGCCTGGATAAGCTGCACCTCAGTGTACACGGCGGGGTCTTCCTCGGAAACCTTGTTGGATCTGGCAATGGACTTTCTGGCATCGTCGATTCTCGATTTCTCAACCAAGTATCTAGGAGACTCGGGCATGTTCAACATACCGGCCACCAAGAACAAAGCCCACGCGAAACAGATACCCAATGGGATTCTCCACTGTCTGGAGTCAGTGTAGGTCTTCGTACCGTAGGTCGTGCAGTAACCCAAAAAGATACCCAAGGTGATACACAACTGGAAGCAGCACACAAGTGTACCTCTGAGCTGTTTAGGAGCAACCTCGGAAATGAAAAGTGGCGAGATGACGGAAACAGTACCCACAGCCAAACCAGCAATGAGACGGCCAATGAAGTACTGGTACCATTTGGTGGTGGAGGCAATCTGAATAATGATACCAACAACATAAACCACCATGGAAAACATAAGACCAATTCTTCTGCCATAAACATCGGCAATCTTACAAAGGAAGATACCACCAACGGCGCAACCGACATTGAAAATAGAAACCATTAAACCAGTTCTAACATTGGACAAGTAGTATTCGCCCTGGGCATTCATCTCACCAAATCTGGTCTTGAAGTCGGACATGTTGACGAAACCGGAAATCGTACCGGTGTCGAAACCGAAAACAAAACCACCAAATGCCACAAACAAACAGAAAATGGAAATGGAAATGTAGTCCTTAAAGGACTTCTCGGGCAATGCCGCGAGCGGGGTGACATCGTGCTTCTCCTCGAGAAGCGAATCGTTGATTGGTGTTTCAACACCAGACTTTGTATGAAGTTCGTCTTGAGACATGTTAATGAATTGTGCTGGAGAAAAAAAAATTGAAAATCATAGAGGAATTCGCCTGCTATTTATAAGCTTCATGGGCGCCGGTTTTGCGGTCGGGCGGTTTCACTTTTCTTTTTTTTTTTTTGCCTCACGGCGCGCGCCGGGCGATCTCAATTGGTCAAAGTTATGCATGCATGATGCATGATGGCCCAATACACCCGAATGCTCCAGGTTTCTCCGTGTCCCCGGAAAAATTCCTGACAATCTCTCCACCACCCGACATTCCCGCATGCGGGATATTTCGTGTTTTTGACTCGGGCTCATACGCACTTCACATTGCTTCTTGCCACGGTTTTATCTTTACACACGTCTACATTGTGTTTTAGTCTGTTTTAGGCTCAACACCTTGTTTTATGCCACAATACGGTGACTGAAACTGGAGCCGCAAGAAAAGCGTTTGTTCCAGGCCGACCACCTGTCGCTAAAACGCCCCGGAAAAATCTTCCGTTTTCTGGGGACCACGCGCGCGACGCGCATATGCAGCCCAGCAGAGGATTGTTGCGTGTGTGTGCTCTTCTATGCCGAACAACACGAAAATTTCGTAGTGCCCCAAAATAAGGCACGATAAAATCGTACCATTGTTGGAATCTGGGGATGGCGCGGCTTGTATTGTCTCTTGCGTCTGGTTGCATATTGCAGAGAAAAGAAGTTGATAAGACTCAGATTTGGGCTGGAAATGTTGGGCACGGGAGTTCGAGGTTTCTCCGACAAAAGAAATTTCTCGGTGGACGACTTTTTCCGGCCCCGCCATGTGCAGTCGCTGGTGTGACTCGAGCGATATTATTTCTCACGCTGGCCCTAAATGGGGCGATTGCCCGCGAAGCGCATAACATACCGGTTTACGACCTGCGTCCCCCACGTCTCCGCCCTGTGCGCGCGTCTGTGCTCCGGTCATCCCCACCATTCTTGGCGACGCACTGCTGGCCTCTAGCGACCTGAAATTCTCACGCGATTTTGTGTCTCTGAGCACGCTTTATGCGCGGACTGCACTAAGGCCCCGGGATTGTCAGGTGACCGCAAGTTTTAAGGATTTGAAAAGAAATGGGCCGGACTTAAGCTTCTACCCGGTTTCCCCCGTGATCATCAAATTGTTTCAGATGACAAATCTGGTTTTAAGTTATGGCCACGAAGACTATTTCAATCGGCGTCTAAGATTACTTGTTGTGTATATACAGGTGTTTTTCGCCGGGAGATGAGCACTGTTTTGCCGAGCCGTTGCAGGGTGAGAAAAATGCAACCATAACCTCGCACCTATCGCAACCAAGAATAATTATCTGCACTGAAAGCAAAAAATGACTCCCTCGAGCCTCGTAAACTCTAATATTTGCGCTTTAAGGTATACAATTCGTCCTTGAGCAGGGCTCTTTTTCTCCACAGTCGCTCAAACATGTATTTGTCTCATCGATATACTCGGTGTGTCGCACCCTATTCAACATATACTGTTTTCACTTCTCAACCATAACATAATGATGAGATTTCACAGTTCGTTCATGTCAACGTAAAAATTGTTGCGGCTGGGCCCGGAATAAATCTCACGTTTTTTTCTTGGCGCCAATTTTGACATGGATCCTTTGCCGTTCCAATTGTACAATAAGTAGATGACTTTTTTCGCCTCGTGGCATTCGATTTGCTCGAATCCAAGGCTCATCATGATTTCACTCAACAATTGGCGATCGAAATAGCGGGAATTGGCAAGACACGGGAGCGGGAGCACCAAGAAAAGTGCAGAAACGTGACCTTCGCCACTGTTTTCTGGTTCCCGAAGAAATTCTGTCATGCGGCGTAGCATTTCACCACGCTGGGCTGGGCTGGGGACGAAATTTAGTACTAGCGAACACGAAATCACATCAAATCGCTCGTTTTCATTGGTTGGGAGTGGTCTTTGCATAAAATCCTGCTGCAAAATTTGCGGACTCTGTGAGTTAAGGTCGATTCTAGTAATTTCACCAAACTGGCCAGACGTCAGAATGGCATTTTGCGCCGAAAGACAGCCGATTTCAAGCGTCAGAGACGCGTTTCGGCCCTTTTTCTCGAACCACTTAACTAGCCACTTCAGCGAGTCGCCTCCTCGCTGGTGGTCCTGACCCACGGTGGACGCCATTTGATAGACATGTAGACCGCCTCTTTGGTCGATTTCTGCATCGATTTTTGCCAAACATTCAATCAATTTTTGCCTCGACGCATTCTTATCTAGGATGACAGGATCAGGGGCCAAGTCGGTTGATTTGGGTAACTTGTATCGCTGATAAGGAATCGTATATGTACACCCTAAAGATTTACGATACGTTTCCTCATTTAGGTCCAGATAGTGCAGATCCAACTTTTTCAAAACGGTAGCCCTCCATTTTTGTAGATTGTGAAAACGGCGTATAAGCTGTCTCGCCCTTTGCGGCTTAAGAGATTTCGGCGCCGTTTTGCTGGCAGTTATCGTTTTGGGCTTTCGGAGCATTTGAGACTGGCGATGAGATATGAGCAATGTGATGTGGAGAGGCGAGTTTTTGAGACTTAAAAAGGGTGGTCAGAGCTAGAAAGTTTTTTGGTCACTGATATTCAGAATACTTTCAAAAATCAATGCATTTGGGTGATTCTGAAGTTTATGCAAAAAATGGTACGGAAACATTAGTGTATGGACTTGATGCGTCTTCACGGTCACGTGACTTTACAGTCCATGAACACCTCTGGTTTTATTGTCAGAACCAGATTAAATTTGAAGACATGGAACTTCCAATTTTTGTAAATGCCGATACGGTATCATAAAAGCTCCTTTATGTGTACTTAACTCATTCAGTGAGCTGGTTCAGGTGGCATCTAGCCCGTGTCACGTGACCTTGGGCACCAGAACCCATCTCGATAAAAATGGGCCACAATCAACATAAGCTGTAGTCTGTTGAGCAAGAATAACAATTGGAATGCTTCGAATTTTTTCAAATCCCACAATTCTATAATCACACATGACTAAAAAATAAAGAAATCTGGCCTCTCATATTGTTGCCGGTGACCGTCTCAAAGACACGCACTGGGCACCGATGCTCATCTAATCACCACGGGTGCGAAAAAAAGCTCATCGCCATACATACATATATACCTAACATATAGAAAATGGCTGCTGGAAAGGGAAAAGGAGGCAAATCGGCCGGCAAGTCGGCAGGATGGAAAAGAACTTCGAAAAAGAAGGAAAAAACACCCACGCTCATGCAGAAAAATGCCCGCCAAAACAAAATCATCAAGGCCGACCAGGTTATGTGGAAACCGGTCGAATTACCCGATAATCTTGGTGACTACAGTGGGTTTTTTGGCCTAGAAGAGTTGGAAGGTGTGGATGTGAGAATGGTGAATGGTGCTCCCGAGTTCATTGCCAAGGAATCGGACGACGAGGCCGACGAGAAGGAGGCAGGCATAAAACTCACAAAGGCTAAGGCCAAGGCCAAGGAAAAGGCGAAAAGCAAGGCCGATAAGGGAACTGAAAATGATTCAAAAGTTTCTGAAGAAAGCAATAGTGAGGCTAAGGCACCTGCTGGCGAAAAAGCCGGATCTGATGATGAGTCCGGCGAGTTGGAAGATGAGTTTACAGGATTTGACGATCTGGACTCAGAAAGCGTTCCAGCACCCAAAAAGAATACAAAGCCAGCCGCCGCCACTGCCGCCGGCGAGGACGAAGAATCTATTGAGCTCACTTCTAACGCATTCACAGGCTTGGCCATGCCGCTCCCCGATGATGATATTGACTTGCCCCATTGGGCATCCTTACCTCTCAGTTCATACACTTTGAGTGGACTCCAGAGCCACGGATTCACCGAGCCCACGCCGATCCAAAGAGAAACCATCCCCATGGCGCTCAATGGCAAGGACGTTATCGGTAAGGCCACGACCGGATCCGGTAAAACGCTAGCATACGGGATTCCGATCTTGGAGAAGTACATTGCCAGGCTTGAGCTGCTCAAGAACCTGAAAAAGAAAGATGTCGCCCACCCACCCTCGGGCATTATTTTCGCTCCCACAAGAGAATTGGCTCACCAGGTCGTGCACCACATGAATGAGATTGCCAAATTCTCCCCTCTTGCCCAAAACGGCATCGTTTCGATCACCGGTGGGCTTTCTGTGCAGAAACAAGAACGGTTGCTTTCATACGGGCCAGGTGTGATTGTTGCCACGCCCGGCAGATTTCTTGAACTTATCGAAAAAAGCGAGGATACGTTGACGAGAATGGCGTGCACTGACATTGTTGTGTTGGATGAGGCAGATAGGTTGCTTCAAGACGGCCATTTCGAGGAGTTTGAGAAAATCTTGGATCTCATGGAGAAATTCAGAGTACGCAAGGACTTTGGCTGGCGCTGGCAGACTTTGGTATTCTCGGCGACATTTTCACGTGAGTTTTTCGGCAAGTTAGACCGCCAAAATAAGAAGTCCAACACCACAAGCGTGACTGGCTTGATTGGCAATGACGAGATTCTCGAGCTTTTGAAGAAAAAACTTAAGTTCAAGGACCCCAGACCGTCGCTTTGCGATGCCAACCCGAAGGAAATCGTTTCGGGTCAAGTCACCGAGGCACTTGTTGAGTGTGGTGCCACGGAAAGAGACTTGTACATCTACTATTTCGTGCTCAACTACCCCGGGTCCACGTTAGTGTTCGCCAACTCGGTGGATTCCGTGAGACGGCTTGTGCCTCTTTTGAGTAACCTCAACATCCCTGCATTTTCGATACATTCAGCAATGATGCAGAAACAACGTTTAAGAGCATTGGAGAGGTTCAAGCTGTCGTGTGAAAAGAACAAGAGCTCAGTACTTATTGCCACAGATGTGGCCGCTAGAGGCCTTGATATTCCAAATATTGACCACGTTGCTCATTACCATTTACCGCGCTCGGCTGATGTTTATGTTCATCGGTCCGGCAGAACCGCACGTGCGGGCAAAGAGGGTGTATCTGTAATGTTCTGCTCGCCACAAGAAGCCCTGGGCCCGTTGAAGAAACTCCGCAAATTGGTCGCTTCCAGTGCAGAAAACAAGAGGCTCAATGCTCATGCCGACGTCAAGTTGCTTCCGATCGATCTTGATGTCTTGTCGCAAATCCGAGAGCGAGTGCAGTTGGCCGGCAAATTGGGCGACTCTTCCATCGCTGGCACTGCCACCCGCAAGGAAAGCTCGTGGCTCAAACAGGCTGCAGAGGATTTGGGCATCGAGAATATCTCGGATGTGGATGAGTTTGAGGACGATGTCATCAAAAAGCAAAGAGAACGTAAACAGAGGAAAACACTCACAAAAGATGAGCAGAAGGCCCTCCGGGCTCAGCTCAGACAGCTCTTGTCTAAACCTTTACGCAGCAACCATAGACGTTCCTACATCACCAGTGGCTTAGAAAACTTGGCGCACCAGATTGTCTCGGGCAATACCTCGGACACGATCTTGGGTAAGAAGTCTGTGCGGGCGTTGGATGAGCTTCGCGGCCTGCGCAACAGAATCAGTAAGAATTGAATGGGCATAAAGTTGGGGTATTTAATCTTTATACGCGGATATCAATTTAGCATTACAAAGTTTGACATTGACATTGAAAACGTGGGTGTTTTTTGCAGCGGTAGCAGGTTCTTGTTTGTAAGCTCTTGTGGGATATTTGCCCAACGGATCGGCCGATAATGTTTTCGACTCAATTACTTTGTTATTTTTTTCATTTTTACTCGAAGTCAAGACAGGAGAATTCAATCAGTCGAGAATTTTGTTGAATGTATTGAGAGGAACACTTGAACGTTATCGAGTGCCGTATTCTATCATCATAAAAAAGATACCGCTTTACAAGATGATTTTGATCCTTTTTCCAATTCCATGGGCAATAACCAATTGACATAGGATGTGTAACAAAATCTTTTTCTGTTTCGAACTACATCAAGTCATTCTCAAACCATGTACTTGTCACTTCAATGTTATCTCTAAAGTGGTATTTTCCCGATCATATTTAAACATGAAGGTAGACTGGTAATTATCACCGTGCGTTTTCCAGAGCCCGGAACCTCTCTTTGAACTAGCTCAAATATTCATGTCTCGGAAACAAATATCGTTGCATATTATTTTTGCCTGGTCTCTTTCCAAAAAAAATATCAGACCTTCTACGTTTTCTGTCACGGCCAAATGGATACATTGCTAAAAATACATGGATGAAAAGGTGCCTTAGATGAAGTCGTCGTCGCTGTCGTCATAATACTCGTCCTCTTCCTCGTCCTCGTCCACCAACGCGTCGAAGTTGACCTTGTATCTCAAAAGAGCACCGATACCACCGAAGCCCTGCACAAACTGGGCACCCTCAGAGGATCTGTCCGTGACGAACTCGAGCGAGGCACCAAAGGACTTGTAGTTCTCTGCCAACCATTCCAAGAACATCTCTTCCTTCACAATCTCCATCTCGGTGCCGGTGTTTTTGTCCAACATGTACGATTTGTCGGGCAAGTCGGGGTTTACATTGACCACCACCTCGTTGTCCTCGCTGTCCTTCAACGTGTAGCGCACAATGTTCAAGTTCTCGTACACTATCACGGTCTCACACGCACCGAGGTCAAGCGCCTTCAACGTGTCGCCGATCGAGTAACAGAAACGGCCCAGATCTTGCGAGATCTCGTCAAAGTACTGGTTCAACAACTTCTTCTCCTGCACGAATTTCACGTTGGCCAATGTCTCTGCGGAAAGGTCCACGGCCTGGTTAAATCCGTTCTCTCCACCATAAGAAATATCAACAATCTTGATGACACGTGCCTGCAAACGGCCATCGAACAAGTCCGATTTAGATAACTCATTCTTGAAATCAGCGGAACCGGCCAAAATCAAGCCCTTTACGTTAACCTTATCGTTTTCAATAAAGTTCTGCACCGCGACTTCGGCGACTTTTCTCACGTAGTTGTGTCTTTTTTCCTCTCTCAAACGCGAGAAACGCATGGCGGACTGACCACCTCTGCCGTGCTTCTTCGGCAAGTCGACGGTGAACTTGTGCAATACGTCTCTGTTGTTACCGGAAACCGCGCCGAAAAGTGCCCCGTTACCGTCCATAATGATGAATCCAAATCTGTCGTCGTCTTGTAACAACTCAGAAAGCGCCTCGACGTGGAACTTGTTGTCACACAAATACAACGAGGTGTTGATCGGCTTGAAAGGCTCGAAATCGATGTTCAACTTCTTTTCCTTGCCCTCATCTGTGAGCACATCTCCACAATAAATGACCAAGCCGTTTTTGGGCACGTGCGAGTACAACTTCAACTTCTGCTGCGTGGACGTGATCGCCGACAACACCGATAAACGGTTGACACGTGACTTGATGTTCAGCGCCGTGCCGTACTCTTCTGTCAACATCTTTTGTGTGAGCGAAATCTGCCCTTTTGGCGGGATGATCAATGAGATCATCGATGTTCCGTTACCACGGGCCATTTCAAGCGACTTGATCAATTTCTTGATCTTCCACATCTCAATGGACTTGGCAGCTGCGTCGTTCTCCATGGTGTCTATAGTATTTTATCAGTATATGTGGAGATTAAATGAATTAACCTCACCTCGCCTGGCGTTTTTCTGCGCTGCCGGCTTGAAAATTTTATGTACTGCAGACAATGCCTCTGATGTCCTGGGGTCGGCTTTACTCACTGTAGTAACATACAAAGAGATGTTCTGTGATATATTAAAGGCTGGAATTTCACTTCTTATAATTAATCAAGATTGGCTCATTCAAATCTGCAAAAAGCCATATGCCTAATCGTTTTGCCCAGCGTCGACTCAACGTTGTTCAGTACGCACTGCATACAGAGGCAGGGATAACAATCGGGCGGTTTGAATATGAAGCCATTGTTTGTGTAATAGAGGGAGGGGTGGGCTAGGTAATGATCCGTGCTTAAAAAGCAGAGCTTATAAAAAATGTGCTTGGTTAGGTGTCTTTTGTCATACAAGGCGCCGTGTTGTCCAGGCAAAATCGTGGTTATCGTTGGGATTCCGCATGGCTGCAAAGTGCGACTTCGGTTGCTGAGTGATATTAAGAATATGAGTATTTGTCGTGTTGTTGGCCAATACACAGCCAATTTGCTTCTTCAGAGTGTGGACATATAAGTGTCCCGGCTCCGTGTATGAGTTATTTGCGGGGTAGGAAATTTCCATCTTTTTTCGATTTTTGGGTTCCTTTTTTGGAAAAGACAATTTTGTCAAATTGATCAAACGTTTATTGTAATTCAATTTATTCAGACTATCCAGACACGTGAAACACACAAGTTCCCAAATTTGAACTTCAATAATTATTCCAATAATGATACTCGAGGATGAATATCAAAACCTTAACATATAAATGTGACCGCTTGGGATAAAGGGGAGAATCAAGCCCAGAGACCTCGCCGTAGATCAGGTGGCACATCACGTGATAACAAATTAGAAAAGAGGTTTGAACGCCACCGAAGCAAGAGCTCAACATTCTTGAGAGTGAGAGTAAAGTAAAATTTAACCTCTAATAGATATCTCAACACGAAGAAAGGCTTCATCCCAATTATATTACCCTTACATAGCATCTCATATTGATTCTTCATGACAACTGTCAGACCCTTTTGGGAGGTACGGGTGCGTGGCCCACACCTCGAGAGCGGTAAATGACGTCGAAAAAACGTGAGAAAAACAGAATCGAAACCAACCAGTTTCTCCACACTTTCAATCCGGCGCAATGGAGGAACCTCTGGACATCTCGTATTACGTGGGCACGGGGGCCGCCGAGTCATTGAAGACGGTGGAAATCGTGATCGGCAGCGGCGATATCGTCACGATCGATGAGCTTCCGGAAGACGCGCTGGAGCTCGAGACTTTTTTGCAGGCCGAGAGCTGTGCGGTCAAGTACTGGATTCTCGTGCTGCAAGCGTATGCCCAGGCTGGCAGAGCCGCAGACGGTGCCGCCATCGCCGAGACGGGCCTTCTGATGGATTACATGTCCCTGGCAGATAAGTCACTTTTACACCTCGCCCTTGCCTGGTTGCGGTTGGCGTTGGCAACCGAGGGTGCTGATAGGGCGCGGAACATTGAGCAGGCCACTGAACACTTGGAGCAGGCGGGTGACTCCACCAGCACCAGCGTGCTCTTGGCCCAGGCTCAGATCCATTTGCTCACCGAGCGCGCCGAAGTTGCTCTTCAGATCTTCGACAAGCTCTTGAAAGAGGACCCAAACAACTGCTACGCCCTTTTAGGCAAAGCCCAGATCACGTTGAGCAAGACACTGAACTATACCAACGCGTTGAAGCTTTATCAGCAGGTCTTGGTGTCGAACCCAGCGATCAGGCCAGACCCACGTCTTGGAATTGGTATTTGTTATTGGTTTTTGAAGGAGCGCCTGTTGGCTCTCGATGCGTGGAGGAGAGTGCTTGAGCTTGACCCAAGCAACTTCAAGGCAAAGCTTTTTCTCAACTTGGCGTCATTTGATGAGGTCTTCACAAACTCGTTATCGGATGAGTTGTTCCTCAAAGGCTACACGAACTCGCTCAAAGAGTTGACTCATTTGCATCTAGAAAAGCCGCTGGATCCCGTGATCCTTTTATCGCTTTGTTCGTTCTACTACTCCAAACAAGACTTCGAGTTGGTTGAGAAAATTGTTGCTAAGATCGTTTCTTCGCTCAACGAGAACATTGCTTCCGGTGCCAAATTATCAGCTTTTACGTCAAGACTCCTTTCCAACTGCTCATTCTGGCTCGGGAGAGTGGCGTACGCCAAAAGCGATTTCACGCAATCTCAGAAAAATTTCCACGAGGCCATCAGACTCAACGAGAACAACCTTCTCGCAAAATTGGGCCTTGGCCAATCTCAGCTTAGCAGAAATCTGACCGAGGAAGCAATTATTACCTTCGAGTCGATTTTGAAGACTAACAGCAAGTGTTTGGAGGTCATTTACTCGCTAGGCATGCTTTACTCACAGAGCTCATCCAAAACTAAGCAGGAGCAGGCGATTCAGTTGTTGGAGCGTTACATCAGGCTATCCAACAATAGAGGCTCTGCTGTGGCCAATAAGAAGGATGCAGAGGCTTATTTGAATAAGGAGCCCGTAGCCTTGAATGCGTTCTTGACTTTGAGCAAGCTTTACGAAGCCAAAGATGTTTCTCAGTCGTTGACATACTTACACAAAGCAGTTGAGTCAAAGCAACAAATCGGGCTAGATGCCCCAGCAGAGGTGTACAATAACATGGCTGTTTTCAACTACACAAAGAACAATATCGAAGAAGCCGTCAAATACCTTGAACTCGCTCTCTCAAAGTTGGAGGATTCAGATATTCCTAGCGATTTGAGTGATGACTTGAAAATTTCCGTGTCTTTCAATTTGGCCCGAACCCAAGAAGTTACCGCTCCCGAAAAAGCAATCGAATTGTATAACCAGCTACTTCAGGAGTGCCCCGGTTACTTTTCCGCCAAACTCAGGCTTTTGTTTTTAGACGCAGTGTCAAGCAATAAGTCACTGAAGGAGGACATCGAGAAAGAGATCAAGGAGTTGTTGCAAGAAAATGCATCCAACTTGGAGATTCGGTCCTTTTACGGATGGTTCATCAAAACTTTCGGCAAAAAATTAGGGTTCAAGCCAGATGCTGATACCACTCACCAAAAGGAAACTTTAGTTGAGTATGACTCGCATGACTCTTACGCGTTAATATCGTTGGCGAACATATACTGTGTCATGGCTAGGGACTTGAAGAGTCCACGTGATGAAGAGAAGAGAAAAAAGTACTACGTTAGAGCGCTTGAGCTATTCACGAAGGTGCTTTCGCTTGATCCCAAAAACGTGTTTGCCGCCCAGGGGTTTGCAATTGTCTACATCGAAAACAAGGAGTTAGCTCAAGGCTTGGATATTTTGAGAAAAATCAGAGACTCGTTGAACGACATATCTGTTTACCTCAATTTGGGTCACGTTTTGACCGACATGAAGGAGTATTCGAAGGCCATTGAAAGCTATGAAATTGCTCTGGCTCGTTATGCTCATGGCCAAGACCCTAAGCTCCTAGGTTTCTTGGGACGTGCATGGTACTTAAGAGGATTGGCAGAAAAAAACATCGACTATCTAAAGAAGGCACTTGAGTACTCGAAAGAAGCACTCGAGAAGACAAAAGGAATATCGAGTCCCTACCTCTTCAATGTTGCGTTCGTTCAATTTCAACTTGCGGATTTCATCACAAAACAGCCCGTCGAAAGCCGATCAGTTGAGGATATAAACGATGCTATCATCAATTTAAACGAGGCGGTGAAGAGCTTGACACAGTTGTCTGGTGACGATGAAAAGCATCCACCTTTTCCGAAAGACGACTTGAGAGCTAGAGCAAACATGGGCCCTACATTGCTCAGTCGATTGAATGCCTGCTTGGACGAGACAAAAGAGAATATCACGCAATTGAATACTAAGCTCGAGGAGGCCAAAAAGTTACGAGAGGAAGAAGAGGCGAGAAGAGCCAAAGAGCTCGAGGAGGCTTTAGCGGAACAGAAGGCCAGAAATGAGGCGATGGCTTTGGAGAGAATCAAGTTACAGGAGCAAGCACAACAATGGGCCGAAGAGGCACGGGCCGATGTTGGAACGAATGACTCCGATGACGACAAGGCCTTTGATGAAGAGACCGGAAAGGAGAAAAAGCCTGCTAAAAAGGGGGGCAAGAAGAAGGGCAAAGGTAAAAAGAAAGACTTCATCAATGACAGCGACGAGGACAACGTTTCGCCGCCAGAAGTGGAGTCCGATGCGCCATCAGACAAGAATGAGGAGCCATCTCCGAAAAAGAAGGCAGCCAAACCAAAGAAGGGTGGGAAGAGAAAGAGAAGAGCAATCGAGGATGAGGACGATGACGAGGAGGCGGCAAATGGAGCCAAGGCCGAAGCCGACGAGGAGGTCAGTGGGCCAAATAAGAAGAGGAACAAGACGTTCAAGTCTGAGGAAATGGTGCAAGACAGCTCTGACGACGAAGACGGGCTCTTCTGAGCGTAGAATCAGCATACATGTATCAATACAAAAGCACGAAATGATAGTATCAAGTGGTCAAGTTGAATTCACAAGTCTACATATGCCTAGTTGTTGGTCCACGCACGCATCAGCTTTTTGCTTTCGTACGTGACGCGGTATAACTTCTTCTCGAATTCATCAAGTGAGTAAAGGAAACTCGAGCTGACGTGTTTGGTCGTGTTGGACGCAAAATTGTCGATTTCCAACGCCCTTTCCTTCAACATGGCCATGACTGTTTCGATGAGCAGCTCTTCGTTATACATGGCAGCCCATTTTTCCGAGAGTCTATAATAATTGCTCATAATCGAATGCAAATCGACAGATTTAGGGTCAGCCTTAATGGCATTGAGCACTTTCGGCGAAATGAAGTCTGGTTCAAGGAGATCCACGAAACTCTCGTCTGTATCGTCCAGAATCGTGCACACGGCCAAAACCGCAGCTAGCCATAACGGTAGGTCGAGTTTTGTGTCTTTTTCAATACTTTTCCCTGGGTTTCCTTCTAGGTACCCGAGCCCAGGCACTGTGAGATTGAACTTGCACGGGATCTTCTCACCGTCTGCAAGGATATCGTCTATGTCGTAGTAGCCCATGTATGAAACAAGAAAATTTCAATAACTAACTAAAGTTTGGAATTAGCAGAATGGAATGTTTATTAAAATGGGGGTTTCAGCTCATGTGATAAGACGCGGCATGAGTTGCGCGAGCCATGCTCCAGACTCCAGTCCAGAGATGCGCGTCGGGCCAGGCCGGTAGAGCATGGCCTGAGAGAAGCGGGCATAAAAGTCAAAGAAAAAATAACAAAAAAATAACAAAAAAAAATATCAAAACACGAAAGTATCTCAGAATAAATCAGTAGAATGACTCGCCAAACAAAATTTAAGTATTTCAGAAGCAAAATTTCCTCTTGGAAATTATGCCGTATTGGATCTGCTAGTGGTGGAGCTATCGCCTACATCCTTCATCACATTACGGTAAGGCCTGTTTAGAAGGGATCTTCGTTAAGGAGATATTCTGGCTATATTTTACAAAAATAGCACAAAAAATTGTATTCTTCTACACCAGAAATGCGCTCTTAAAGAAAATAACCGGGGTAATATTTCAATTTCTGCTCAATTGATGTGATTTTCGTAAACATGTTTTACTGTCATATAAAGTATCAGCGGCCCCAGATCGGCGTCACCTCCATCCAAGCGAGTGCATCGGCCCACGCGCGCATCGCACAGGCCCTTCATCCAGCCATCACTATACTGAACCCTAATTCCTCAATTGACATCTAACACTGATAAATCTCTAGCAAAATGCCTGCAAAAAGCGCCGAATTGCAGCCAGATGTACAGTCCAGCAACGAGGACCCCAACGCGCTCATAGATTACTCCAATGCGATCTCCTACTGGCTGTCTGTGCCAGCGTCGGTGAATGGTGTTCTTGGAGGCTTTGGAGAGCAGACGCCGGTGCCCAAAGCAGACATCATTGGCTCTGCGACTTTCATGCGTAAGCTCCAAACTCGCATGGAGCCCGCCCCAGGCATGGAAAGGCTCACTATAGACATGGGTGCCGGTATAGGGCGCATCACACGGGACTTTTTGTGGAAAATCAGCGACCGCTGCGACTTGTTGGAGCCCGTCAAGCCGTTCGTGGCGCAGATGCACCAGGAGCTAGTCCCCGTGGCACAAAAGGGCAAATTGGGCGACATTTACGATATCGGCATGCAGGAATGGCAATGTCTGCCGGAGAAAATGGGCCGCTACTGGCTAGTCTGGTGCCAATGGTGTGTGGGCCAGTTGCCCGATGCAGAATTGGTACAGTTCTGGGCCAGGTGTAAAGACGCATTGATGCCCAACGGCACGTTGATTGTCAAGGAAAATATCGCTCCAGTCGAGGACATTTTCGACCCCACGGACCTGAGCGTGACTAGAACAGATGCCAAGTTTAGACAGCTTTTCCAGATGGCAGGGTTTAAGCTCATAGCGAGTGATGTGCAGAAGGGAATGCCCAAGGAATTGTATCCGGTGAGGATGTACTGTTTGAAGGCGCTCTAATGATGAACGAAGGGTGGTGGTAAGTGTGTAAAAGCGGTCTTTTTTTTTCTTTTTTTGAGATTTAGAAACATATCTGAATATGAAAGAATAACAAAGTCTTGCTTCAATTTGTATCATGTGTTAATGATTTCATGGAATGTTTTTTCAACCGTCTTTGGAAGGTGATTCCGTGGCACAGACCTGCACCGGGCCTTTCAACAGATATGTGGGTAAGCTAAGCAGCTGCAATCTCGGGGGAAAGAAGAAAAAAAAGCAACAGACCACGGCACCCACCTGTATTCACGAGCGTATGATAAATTTATACACAAATTCCTCATGTTTATCAAACACGAACCGTGTCCCAAGGATGTGGTGCTGCTTTTCGCAGCCGAGCACTTGGGTCTCTAGTAACAAGGCTGAAATCTGCCACCTATGCAGTGTAGGGAAACATGAGTAGCCACTAAAAACTCTATTAAACATCTCTAATTCTCTTTTTTTGTCCAAACATAATTAAAACAATCTTTTCCTTTATCCTATCGTTCTTTCCCCCTTTTTTCCAACAGCTGTGTGAAGTTCCCCAACCTCGAGTGGAGTGCCATGTCCCACAGATTATTCCGGCGCCGGTTATTCCGCCCGCGAGCTTAGCTGCTGGCCTGCTGCACCGGCCGCGATGCTCTTCGCGAAGTTCTGGAATTTAATCATGAAAGACGGTAGAGATCAGCCCCAGGAACAAAAGGCTGAGTCTGGAAAAATAAGGCCCAGTTCCAGCTTTCGATCTCTTTAGTCTACAGAAAAAAAGCACCCGGTAAATGTCTACAGGGGGAAAATTGGCTGCGGCCATAGCGGTGACAGCCGTGGTTTCGGTCGCTGCAGTAGAGGCATTCCACCGCTATATCGATAACAAAGCCACGCCGAAATGCGAGGAAAAATCGGATTTTACAGCCAAAAAACCCCATTCAGAAGAGCTCATTCGCGAGCAACTCGCGAGAAATTACGCATTTCTTTCGGAAGAAGGCATGGCCGCTGTACGGGGCCAACGGATCGTGGTGATCGGCGCAGGTGGAGTCGGTTCTTGGGTGGTGACAATGTTGATACGCTCGGGCGTGGAAACCGTGAGAATCATTGATTTCGATCAGGTTTCTCTCAGCTCGCTTAACAGGCACGCGGTCGCGAACTTGAACGATGTGGGAACGTCTAAGGTCGAGTGTTTGCGCACACACCTCCACCAGATCGCACCCTGGGCGGAGATTCAGGTCCGCAACCAGCTATGGAACGTTGAGAGCGGCGAAGAGTTGATTTTTGGTGGCGATTTCAAACCCACGTTGGTGGTGGACTGTATCGACAACATCGACACGAAGGTTGACCTCCTAGCCTTCTGTCATGAAAAGAAGGTCAAGGTGATTTCATCGGGCGGCGCTGCATGCAAGTCCGACCCCACCAGAATCAACATAGCCGATCTCCTGAAAACGGAGGAGGACCCGTTGGCACGTGCCGTGCGGATCCGCTTGACAAAGCGCGGAATCATCGAAAATATACCTGTTGTGTTCAGTGCCGAGAAGCCCGATCCACGCAAGGCCAAGCTCTTGCCATTGGACCAAGCCGAGCTCGAGAAGGGCGACGTTGACCAACTCTCGGCATTACAAAACTTCCGAGTGCGTATTTTGCCCGTTTTGGGAACCATGCCCGGCATGTTTGGCCTTGCCTTGGCCACGCATATTCTCACCACGGTAGCGGGTTACCCGACCGAATACGTTGAAGGCAAGAATAGAATCAAGGTCTACGACGGAATTCTCCAAAGTTTGGCGGGCCAACAGTCGCGGATCGGCCATTTGGACCAGCGCACGCCCATCGCCTTGAAGGATGTTCCTTATATAGTAGAGGAGGTTTTCCGCGGCAAGTCTGTTGTGTCGAATTATTCCACGCGGTTGACGCTCTCTCGCTGGGATGCGAAGCAACAGCTTGGGTTCCAGAACATCGTGGTGATGACGAAAGACGAGCAGAAAACACACGAGGAAAGGGTCTTAAAAGGTGGAGAGGATTTGAGCGCGGTTTACAATGAAGATGTGCTCGAAAGAGTACAGCAACGGTTTCGCGAGGAGAAGTATTACTCGACGTTCCGTTGAGCTGTATGGACTCTGGTCTGATGTATGAACAGCTGTATAGACAATTGAATAAAGAACCTGTGTATGTTGGGGTTTCTTTTCTTTTTTCTTCTTGAATTTTACGGTTTTTGCGTATAGCCGCGATCATATCACTTTACAAAATTATGAACTCTATATTTAAACGTTGAGAGATCTGAACGATATCTGTTGATACCTGTGAGTAAGGATCACATCCATTGACAGAAATGAAAACAGTGCCCAGGAAATCCTCTTAAAAAGCGAACTTTTGTTCCCAATTGAGTTTTTCGCTTCTTTTTTTTGGAAAATTTAACCAGGTTTTCTCCCTACGAACATTTTTATAAACGGATCTTAATACTTATTGTAGTTGTATTTTACTGCTGTGTGCGAGTCATCAACACAGTATGCTTCGATATAACTGAACACCACGGCAAACATACATATACAACCTTCATAGACAATGAATTTGGCCTTTTTACAAGAAACGTGACATTTGAAAAAACTATCAGTATATAGCAGATTTTCACGTGGGCGAAAACATAACAAGCTTCACCTCAAGCCTTTGAGGCTCACTTTGATGGAACGTGTACTCAGGTCGGAGCCACCACGAAGGCTTAATTAGACCGCCACTCGAATTTGACTTTGCCAATCAAATCTTTTTCTCTTTTTTTGCTTTAGACTAGAAATTTTCGACGAATTGATTGCTTCGAAAACCTTATGAAGCCCAATTTAATATATGGAGCTAGTTCTCGCCGAGGGTGCAGCTTATGATGCCGAATCGCCCATGGCAGGTAGCCGGCGCGCGCACATGGCCCCAAAATGGGTCTTGAGTAACTAACCTCGAAACGAAGATCTCACATTAGTTCCCGGCTCGGAATTGACAAAAAGACTAAAAACAAAAAAACAAAAAAACACCATATACATTGATACAAACTTTTTGACACACCAATTTTCTTGAGTAACAGTTTACATTGAATTTCTCAAATCTTCACAACAGAATCTACATGTTTAGTCCACTCCGCCTTCGCTTCAGAAACTTTGCCCTTCCGGGCCAGATTCTTAGGGCTCCCATGGCGGCACCCCGGGCCCGTCTTTTGAGGCCACGGTTTTTCTCATCGACAGTTCCCACGCCGAAAAAGCCCACGGGCATTAAAGCCCTCGTCAAGGAATATGGCTATTCTGCATTGGGCGTGTACCTTTTCCTTAGTGCGTTGGATTTACCCATTTGTTACTTGATCGTGCACGCGATGGGAAAAGAGGAAATTGAGCGCTACGAGAACTCTGTTAAACAGTATTTTGGGTACGGGAAGCTGGACGAAGAGCTCCAGCAAATCCAGCAAATCAATAAAATCGAGGAGGAACACCAAGACAAGATCACCGCCGCGTCGGAAAAGTCGTCAATGTTTTCGTGGTTTTCCTGGACGGAATTTGTCATTGCATATGGGATTCACAAATCCGTCTTCATCTTTGTAAGAGTTCCCTTGACCGCAGCATTCACGCCATCGATCGTAAAGATCTTGCGCGGTTGGGGGTTCAAAATCGGCACCGACAAGCTCGCCACGACGGCTCATATTGCTAAAAACACCATCACCAATGCTGCTTCGGCGACAAACCCTAAGTTCGGTACCAGGCCAACAAAGCGAAGCAAATGGTTCTGGTTCTTTTAGAACAAAGAAAATTTTCGTTGCACACAGCGAGGTTTATGAAGAATTATGGGTACTTTGGCACGCCTCGTGAGTGGCACGAAACACATCATCGGGCGTGCTCTATAAGCACTCGCCTGAGAGAAATTCAACGGGGCAAGACCTTGTGGTTTTCATCTCTCTAATTGTATATATATATGACGTGGATAAATAGAAGCAAAACTTTTAGATGCCTAGTAGGAGCTTTGCTCGCTCATACACGTAGAACGAGCACGCGGTCATGGGGATCACCTTGATGTAGCCGATCAGCAAGCCAACAAAGAACCCACGGAGCCCGTTTTCCGCGAAAATCAACTTCATCGTCGAGCGAAATGTCAAAAACCGCCCAGAATCTACCGCACCACCAACTTGCATCCGGCGCCGGATCACTTCGAACGGATACGCGGCCGTTTGCGCAAACATGCCCGCAAAACCGCCAGCAGCAAGCTGAGCGTAAGCTTTAAGAGGCACGCGCGAATCTCGGCTGCTCACGTGCTCCCTGCTATCCTTGACTTTAATGATCTTATGCCCGCTGTATGATGATGGGCGCAGCACTAGGTATGGCGACAAGAGGGCCAGGCGGAAAATATCGTGAATCAAGTCGTGCACATAGAACGAGACGCCGGCGTAGGGAATCATGCCAAGAATAGTCGGGCCAAACCCCCTGTAGAAATTCGAAAGTGGCACCAATGCCTGGGGTACTTTTTGCCGTGTGAGCCGAAGCCACTGCGGGTCGGTGTCTTTCTGGGGCGGGTGTTCCGCGTAAACGTTCCTGATGATGGTCCACAAGTTGCTCTGTCCACTCGATCGCAGAAGCACCGTGCTGTAGTTGAGGCCTGAGCCGTGTTTAGTCTCAAACGCCATCCGCACTCTTATGAGGTCTAAAGGATATGTAAAGAACACAGATAATAAACCCGAGAGCAGACCAGCCATGAACCGTCGTACTGCGGTTTCGTAGCTGTCGTTTGGGATCAAAATGCTGCGGATCTGCTCGTAGGCTACGAATTTGATCGCAGCATAGGGAAAGATTCGTAGAAGCGTCACCAGATGACCGTGAAACAAGCCAAAAAACCCCTCGTTGATATAAATTCGATTCCCAGCTTTAAAAAGACCAAAAAACGAGCCCCGATATTTCAAAAAATCGGGATTGGACGTCTGAAACAAGATCTTGATCCGGTCCAAGGGAGCAATGAGCGTTTTCGCTGCACTCCCGGAAAGCCCGCCCGCAACGCCCGACCGTAGCACATATTCCATCAGGTGCTTATCGATGACCTTGCGCTCATGCTCGTGTTTTTGAGTATGCAGATGATTTCGACCTTGGTATGTCGGTGCTGTGGCAGATTCTTCCAGCATGCCACACTGTGATTGGCTTATCTGTCCGAAAAGATATGTTTTTCAAAAAAATTTTTTTTTCGACCGGGAAAATCAGAATATCTCTCGGGCCTTTATGTGCAAAAATGTGATAACAAGGTGCATTCAACGGGCCTTAGTCAAAGTAGCCTTCACTCTTTTTTATGGTGAAGATGCTGAGACTAGGTTGTCGATATCGCAGTCGCCCCAAACAGGCCGAGTGCTTCGCACGGTGCAGGAAACTCCGGGGTTGGGCATTGTTTTTGCCAGAAGATAACCAAGTTCATTATGACATAAATTCAAATATCGATTGTCAAAAACGATTGTCAAAAATTGAAAAAAAATTCCGAACAAAATCTTTAAATTGACTTCTTCAGATTATACCATGCAATGCATTTGTGTACAAATAGTCGTTGTAGGCCCATGGCCTGCTTATCTCACGTCGCGGGAATCTCGGAAATAGCGGAATATCACTTCGGCGGCACCTCGCTGACAGAAGACCAAAAGAAGAACTGATTATCCCAGAATCGCTATGAAGCAGTCATTCTTCTATTAATCCTCTCGAACCCCTGTTTCTCGGAACCCAGAGGTCCTCTCTCCTGGGTACTTGGAAGGCGATCTGCCTCTCACAAGAAGAGGAACCGTATCCGAAGTTGCCAACACATAATGCTCTCGGAGCCCATCTTTACAATAAGGAATGCCCAAAAGCTCAACGCTAATGGTAAAGTACTTACTGATTGACCCCGTATTCTCAACTCTAAGAGACTTTGTGAACTGTATCCTTTCAAAAAGAGCCACTTTTGCAAGAAGATCGCATGGGTAAGCTTTCAACAAAGACTGTTCGGAGTGGTCGAGGTGATTATCCAGTCTGTAGAACTCTCTTCGGTCAAAGCTGAATATCTGTCTCATTCTCGCAACTCGGTTTCCGTTTTTCTTGTTACTTGACAATTTCACGGTCTGATGATCCGGAAGCGACCCACCAGGCACCGCAGGATAGATGGGTGTATTGTACTTTGGACCCTTATCTCGTTTCGGGGTATGCTGCACCAATCCCACCTTAACCTCTGGATCATTGCACTTGACGGAAATCGCAAATGCAAAATACCTAATTCTTACTTTGTTATTGTCGTCGTCAAGAACATAATACTTGCTTTTCACGGTGCGGTCGAAGCTCCAGCCATGAAATGTGAAAGTGGAGACTAAAGTGACATAGTTTCGTTTGTAACCTATCCAGTTGCCCATTTCGCCAAGTTCGAACCCACGGTCAATACGGGAAGTCATTACGGGCACCACCTGCTCATTAGTGGCTTCGCAAAATAACACTTGGTGCAATATCGTCGGCACAAACGGCGGGCCAACCCTGTATATGTTCTTCGAACGGGGCGCAGTTTGTTTGTGGCTTGAGGCGTCAACTTCTGGACTGCTCTCAATGGCAGGAAGTGTGTGATGCGGGAGGCTTATATTGGCAAGTTCAGGGAACATGGATGGAGACGTCACGTTCCTTTCAAGGTCATTCACTGGACTGTCAAGAGGCCCCCTCTCCCCAGATTTGGAAGGGTCTGGAAAAAGATGCACATGAGCGTGATTTGAACTTACGCCCAGAAAGTTTGGAATATTCGCGTGTCCACTAAGTTCCAGTCCATGCCAACCATCGGCCAATCTGGTAGGATGTGGGCGAAACTCATCGTCAAGAGCATGCTGGTATTGCATAGACTCAAGCTCATTCATACCGAGATGTTGAATTACATTGCTCATGATCATATGACTGGAACTGGAAGATTCTGGAACTTTTGTATTTGACCCTTGCATGCCGTTAGAACGTGCAGCCCCAGTGTTTACTCTTGCTGATCTTACATGATTTGGCCATTTTTCAATAATCGGTGGTGTCGCCTGCCCTTTCAGGACACTCTCACGAGTTACGACCCAAGAGCGATCATCATTAACGTTTTCATCAAGGAAAAACTCTTTCGGATTCATGATAGAATATTGTGCATGCAACAAAGAGCCACCAACCAACTCTGGTCTGTGGGTGGTCTTCTGGATATGAAGATGCGATGAGGACTATGTTTTTTCCCGAAACGGTCACTTATATGGGATGCCGAGCTATTTTGTAAAAACTCAATGCAGTTGAAGTGGGGTCTATGTAGATTTCGCAGCCAAGTGCGGGTGTGCTAATTCTTATTGTTGCAACTTCGGTTTTGTGTCACTTTTTAATGCACGCTGCGTTTGGGTGAAAAAAAAAAAACAGCTTCCGACTTGAAAAATTTTTGACTCCGGCGTGATTCGAACACGCGCATCTTACGATAACAGAACTTGAGTCTGCCGCCTTAGACCGCTCGGCCACAGAGCCTTATTGACAAAAAAATTAGTGTAATAGAATTATAGAAGCTTAAGTTTTGCACTATTGTTTAAATGGCGCTCCGGGTAGAAATTATCGTATTTAACACACAAAGAGAAGGTTTTCAGATCACACTTTATATCTCCACTTTCAAATATGATGGAAAGCTGTGTTATGTGGTCGAAGCATCTCATCTCTTCAGGTTTGCAACTGATAACTGCCTACGAATCGAGCTCAAGAGCTTCAAAGACAGGAACAGCAATATAATTTTTGCTGGCCGGAACATGCGGTAAAAACCGATACTACCCAAATCTTTCAAAAGCTAACAGGGGTCATCTAATAATGGCTTCTTGGACACGGCGCCAGAGTACGCATGTTTTTGCAACACATTTCAAAGGTCTAAGCAATAAAATCAAAAAAAGGGCAAGGGGGTGTTGCGGCAGTTGAACCAAAATTTATGTCTCGATGCAAATATTTAATGGACTCTATGCCCCGACAGGCAACGAGATAGAGGAGATCGTAAACGGGGAAATCAAAGTTTACATCATCAAGGGCCCGTGATACAATACATCAAGAGCTATACCAAAGAAACTTCTTAAATCTATCGTTATTGTTGAATGTGCCTTGTTCAATGTCTTGCGCGGGCAATACACACTATGATTGTAAAAGCGATATGAATGAGGGCCATGGACTAAAAACATCGTGGGCACGAAAATCAATGTATCAAACTTTTAGCCCATGATTCCCTCCCCCGAACCGTTTTCTGATAGTCGGCGTGAATATCACAGGTTTTTTTTTTCTCTTTGCGAAGAAGCAAATCAGGTTTAGTTAGACCGAATCACATGTTGACGGTGCCCCGCGCTGGGCTCGGCGAGCGAATCTCCATAAGAGATCGTTTTCGCGCTAACATACGCTTTTCAGTTTTAGCATTAAAAACCTCCCCAGATTAAACCCGATTTCACGTACTTCTCAGCTCACAGTATTTGATGACTAAAGTCACCACGGCCCCGAGTTTCATATTTCAATTGTCAACCTTGCCAAATCAATCTTTATGGATGGATACACATCAGCCCCAAGAACAAGATGATGTTCCATATATATGCCGCCTTCTCTGCGCCACGGTTCAGTACCAGAATATCGAACTTGGCAACAACGGCATAAAGGGTCGATTTGTAGAAAACGGTGTCAGGAAATGGGCTTTTGGTAGTCATAGTAGCTGCGATTGTGTGCTCGCAAATGTGGACTATATTTCGAGTTGTCACTTCGAGCTAAGATTCAGCACGAATGATAAAACTCTACGGATTAGAGACACTTCAGACAGAGGGTTTTACTTGAACAATAGTCGACTCGTGAAGGGCCTAGATTGCATCTTGAAACACGGTGACAAAATCTACATTCCCAAGCCATTCTCGAACCATAACGTTTGCTTCGTCGTGCTGTTTTCTTATGAATTGTACCCACCACGACCCACCATGGGGCTTCGCAATAGGCGATCAAGAAAACAGTCAATTCACGAAAATGAATTGTGCGTGAAACATGTTCCCATACGAACCCATGACCGCATTGACCCTAGGGTCGATCAAAGGCTACACAGGGAATATCTTTACAGGCAGATGTTGCAAATAAGCGGTGCACAATACAGCCATGGTCCGCAGCTTTCTGTTATGACATACAATGTCCTTTACCCAGGAATAGCTAAAACCATATGGGTGAATAAGTATATGCAGCCCCTGAAGAGGCTTAGGGAGAGAGTTTTGCTAGCTGAAATAGGCAGATACAATCCAGACGTCATTTGCCTCCAAGAAGTGCCCATGGGAGACGATCTTCGCTGGTGGGAAAAACAGCTTTTTTTTCTAGGGTATGAGCTGACGTTCGCGTATGTCAATGAGAAAGATCATGGTATCGGTATATGTTTCAAGTACGACTTGTTTACGGAGATTTGTCACGACTTTTCTAATTTTGACAAACCTGAGCCTGAAATCATGGCGTCGAAATCGAATCGTGCCATGCTCTTCCTCTGTTTAGGCTTCAAAGAGAAGTTTTTGCGCCTACATCGGGCACCCTCGAGACAGGGCGTCATAGTCGGAGTTACGCACTTGGCACTGAAAATCGATCAGCCGCTTGTCAATATAGACCAGATATGGCGCATGTTGTTGCATGCCGATGCATTTGCGAGTCACGTAAGGTCAAAATCGAGCCCCAACCACCGCTTTTATACTTTCCTAGCTGGTGATTTCAACACTAGAATTTTCGATCCCGACTTCTCGCCTTCTTGCCTGTCCGCGCTGGAAAAAGAGTATGAAGCTTTGAACCGGAAAAAGAGTTACGCGGACTATTTAATAGAATACCGGGAGACTCAGCAGTTACAGGAGCGTGTGGGAAAGAACATGGCATCTCTTTACTCGCTTGCCTATGATCTAGTGGAACCCAGAATAGTGGACAAGAACAGGTGGTGCTTTATCGACTACATATTTGCCGTTTGCGACTACAACAAGGAACGGTCTCTGGCAGTGAGTACGCTACTGGACCTCACTGAGTACAGTAATGTGAAGCTTTTGGCTTTGCTTCGCGTGCCAACCAAGTCGGAATTTGGCCTTACCAGAAAAGCACAGCCGCAACCAGGCCAGTGTCCCTCTGACCACTTCTGCTTGATGGCGGACTTAGAATTGTTATGATTTCACCGGCTGTTCCGGCGGGAAGTGTCAGTAAGTGGCCGTAAGTTTGGACAACAACCCTTTTTTATGTTTTCTTTTTTTTTTTCCTTTTTTATGTTTTTTTTTCTAGTTTCTCACTCTCTTTCCTTTCTGTTGAAGTGACATCAACGCACTAATTGAGGAATTGTTCGGGTTCTCACTTGTCGCCTTGTGCCTTCATCTATTTACCCCACACATGATGAATCGCACGAGAACAGCACCGTTTCATGAACCTATATACTTAGCACAACAGCTTTTTGATTCTCCTAAACTTTCGGCAACCACTTTCCCAAAATTGATCAGTATATGAAGCTGCAATCAGAAAAATAAATGAACGAAAAACTCAAATTCGTCAGCACCTTGGCTTGGCTTTCTCGTTGACCCAACACTATACGCGTTAGGCTTGCATGCCACCATCGGTCGCGCACACGGGGACCAAACTTCAATTTTGATTCATCAAGAAAGCACCAAAAACCTCATGTGGCATCCGATTTAACAACTAAACTACTACCGTTTTCTCGATTAACACATATGTGATTCACGCGGAATATACCATAGCCATAGGACATTAACAAAAAAAAAAACATATATCATGGACCAAATAGACTGGACCTTTGAACGGTCACATGATCTATTCGAAAGTTCGAATACTCAAAAAATTGTTGAATTAACAAACTCTTGGTACTGGCACAGGCCCATGTTGCCGATCCGCGAATCGACATACACTGGAGGGCCGCAGCTTTCTATCATGACATACAACTTGTTGTTCGCATGTGACGAGGAGAAATACCCAATTGCAGACGTCAGCCGCGAGCTTGTATTATGCTATGAAATTATAAGGTATAATCCAGATATCGTTTGCCTTCAGGAAGTCAACGACAAATTAAAGTGGGAGGCTCATTTCAAAAATAGTGGGTACGAGATGCGAGTCTTCCGCACGAGCCATCATCAAGGCCTAGCGATCTGCTACAAATCGGACTTGTTCGAGGAAATCGGGAGTCACAATTGCTTCTTTCAGGACATTGATACAGGAATCGTAAAGGAGAATTATTTTGCACATCATGGCTTGATGTTGTTGGGCCTCAGATATAAACCTTGCTTTCTTGAGGGTTTCAAGACGCCTTCTCGAAACAGTATCATCATTGGAAATACGCATTTGCCTCTGAAGGGCCTCAAGTCGTTTAACAGAACAAGATGTACTGCTGCTTTGTTCAAGTCCATCGACGCTTTTGGTGGAAAAATGAAAGCTGAATTCGATTCCTCATTCAAATTCTATAAATTCATGGCAGGCGACTTCAACTCCACCATAAACGACGCAGCATACATTTCGATGGTGTCGAAGCCCGTGAAATTCGAGGCGTGGGCGCACGAAACATTAACCAGATCGATCAATTACGACGAAAGAAAGTTTGACAAGGAAAAGCCTCGGGAGGCCATACTTAATGCCCAACGACCAGAAACAACGAAAAAAATTCGTCAGCTTGAAAACTTGCATAACAGCATTCGTCAAAATGCAATCTCCCTCTACAATGTCGGGTATGGTCTAGTGCATGGAGCAAACACTCAGCCGGGCAGCAACGAACCGTGGTTTTCACTCTGGGGTGAACACTCACATGAGCTCATTGATTACATTTTTGCTATTGAGGACTGGAAAGGTGCGCCCACAAAGACTTTAGATGATTTTAGTAGTACGACTCAAATGAAGCTAATGGCGTTGCTAGGAATGCCTACCCATAAAGACATGGGGCTGGATGAACTCTCGCAGCCAGCGGTGGGTGAGTTTCCATCCGACCACTTGTGCATGATGGTTGACTTGGAGTTGTTGTGAGGAAAAGTCTGATCGGGAATTTTAGCCGTGCTCAAGCTTGCAGAGACTAGGCTGATGTTCTGGTAGAAAATACGCTTTTGTTTTCTGGAATCACACAGAAGGTTGCCTCTCAAAACGTGTTTTTGAGTGAACTCTGAGCCTGCATTGGGCAGAAGTCATGCCTGATGGATGCTAATTGCCGAATGTCGAGCCTCGAATCCAGATGCGCACAATGGTATCATCTGAGACTCTGTAAATGATGGGGTCTCAGTTCCCATATCTCCATTTCAGCAGGTTGCACAGGGACTTTCACGCTGCTCTGGCAATTGGCTATTTTTTTGCGTGGTATTTGCTCTCAGCAGACTCAGGGACATTGAGTTTGAATAGAGAACTCCAGGATGGAAACTGTACAAAACAATGTGTGGACCAATTTTTCAACAATCAGAAAGTCGCGCTCTGCGTGTTTTTTCCTTTATCACACCGACAAACGTTGCAAAGTGAACATGACTCTTACGTGAGGCACAAGTGTTTCGACAGAGACGGTTGTGTGCCTTTCATTGCATTAAATGTCTTCAAACCATTGAAGGCTCACAGAGCATATGACCTTATGCCTTGGGTGCAGAGATCTTTCGTCAAACGTCTACCAATTGATTTATCTGATCTTTTTCAAACACGCAAAGCTCCTTTTCCCTTCTTTTTCTTTCTATTTCTGATCAGAATTGTCAATGTTTTGGTTGATTCTTTGCCAATCTCTTGATTTTCATATTCAGTGTCGATTTCCTTCTCTTTTTGACGCCCATATTAGGAGATTTACGCACCCTGTTTCCTGCCAATTTCTCCTGGTGCTCTCGAGTTTTGGTCCCGTCCCACGTTGATTTCCATGGAATTGCTGAACTATCGTTTAGTTGTGTGACAATCACACATATTAATTCTTGACCTCGCCCGAACATTGAGTATCTATATGAAATGATCGCTGGCGTCGATGCCCTTCTGGAGCTCTATTCCTAGGTTCGGCCCGATCATCAAGGTTATTTCATCATTGTGTCCGTGTTTGTGTTCGTGATTAAACTTCCGGCTTCACGTGACTGAAAGAGGATTATCACCACGATCTCTGTTTTCAAGATTCAAGCCACCGTCGATATGTAGTGTGCGGCGACGTCGCGATTTGTGGGACAACCTGTTATTTCGGTTTTTTTTATTAGGTATATCACATTATAGGACGCTCTCGTCAGAGTATGTCAGGCACACCCAAACAAGTGCAAAACCCATACAACATATAGAAAACCCTTATAATAGATCGCAACTTCACCCCAGGCTTCGTGCGTCTCTCCTCTCTTACAGCTATGAAAACTATCTTTATGCCTCATGCTTTACAACCGCATGCGGTGACAATCGTTTAGTAAACGTGCCCTCTCTTTTAACGAAGAACAAATCGTACTAACTGTACGTGAAAGAAAAAAAAAAAATTCAGTCGGCTGTTTTTCAAAATCTCCTGCATGTAAGATGGTCAAAACAGCATCTGATTTTACTGTTACTGTAAGCCCGAAAAATTTTTCATTAAGCCTTTATGGCCAAGTTGGTAAGGCACCTCACTAGTAATGAGGAGATCGTCAGTTCGAATCTGGCTGAAGGCAATTAATTTTTGATTTTCGTGAAGAGTTTTGGCGGTGCCTCCTTTGAAGGTGCACTGTTGTTCTGGCGCAGAAGCGCGATCGTGCACAGGTTGTCAAAACACTCGCAACCCAAAAGCCTCTCCACAGATCAACATTCTCGCATCGGCCACTCTTCCGAAAACAGCAGACATTCATACACTTTCTTGAATAAAGTTTTTTGGCATGCCGCTCGATCGATCGCGGCCCCCTGCGATGGGGAAAAATGCACGCTTACAGAAATGGGGCGATGATGAAGGTGAGTTCGCCGGCGAGTTCGGTGACGCCGAGGACGATTTTTTGGCGCAACTAAACGATTCAAACAACGACTTGTTGTCCCCAGCAGATGAATTTGCTACAATCAAATTGGCGCCTGTTGCGCGCGGAATCAGCCCAAGTGCGACTGATGCGGTACCACGTGCTGCAAAAGAGGTGAGGGAGAAGAAAACAGTTTCATCGGCTGGGCTCGCTCGGTTTGTAGAACGGGACGACGACGAGCTCTCATTTGGTGAGGATGTGCAAATAGACAATCTCAGGGGACACGCGTTCTCGCCCAACTTTCTCCTGCCAGGAACAGGCTCTTTGACTTCCCCGATCAGGCGTCACTCTTTGAGCGAGTTTAGCGAGGGTACGGACACTGACATCACGGAAATCAACGACGAGGATTTTGAAGAGATCGATGACATTTTCGGCAAAGAGGAGAGTGGGATCTATAGCAGTGGCGGCACGCGGGCCTCCAAAAAGCTGGCAGGTCCCGGCAGGGCCCGAGAGGTCTTGCTACAGCGAAAACAGCAGTTGGAAGAGGAAGCCAAGGCAGAAGATGACGAGTTGTTTCGTCGCTTCAAATCACGTGATGGGCAGACTGGCGGGTATTTTGACATGGCAGCCGACGAGGTAAACACATTAAAGCTCAAGGACCTCCGGCTATTCACATCATCAAAGCCTCACCATGATACGTTGGAAAACGACGCTACGATTAACTATGAGTATACAAAAGATGATTTTGAGTCGTTTGAAGACGGGTTTGTCGGTGACCTTCCGTCGGTGATACGACAAGACAAGCTTTCTCATTTTCACACAGATGCGCCGGCACATGGGAGACCGCTTCTGCGGAAAGCTAGTATGCCCGTGTTTCCGAGATCCCTCAAAGCGTCTGGACCGACCAAATTCAAGTCTACTATGGATCTAGGACATGCGTTTGGGGAGAGCTCTTCCGAGCATCCGCTTTTCAACAACAAAAACAAAATCATCAGGAAGTTGGACAGGATGCCATCATTTCATATTAAGAAATCACAGGCCCCGCCACTGCTTCCACATGTTTCTCTGAAAGAGGACTTGTTGGATTACAACATGGAGCTTCATAAGAAGCAGCTTTTGGAAAAGTACATGGAAATTTCAGAGAAACAGTTCCAGCTACGTTCAAGTCCGAAGAAGAAATCTTCGAACAGAAAGCTTCAAGATAAGCCAGCAAAAAAGGGTGTTGGTATAGTGAGGTATTTGAACAATAAGTCCACGGCACCTTTAATGACTGGCAATGACAAAATGAAGTTCAATCCGGGCTCGGAAAAATGGGAGGGTAACGAACACGAGCTTTTGAGATTTGATGACAACAATGATGACGGGCTTGTGGGGAAAAGGCAAAAGCAGCCAAGCTTGATCACAGTTGACCAGTTTCGACATCAAAAGAAAAATGTAAAGAGTAACATGGTCTACGATGCCGAGAATTTGAGATGGGTCAATAAGGATGCTCTAGACGAACAACAAGAGAACGTCTTCGATGATTTGCCAGACCTAGTCCCGAACGATATTCCCCGATACAATCCGTCGGCACAACCCCCTTCGAGACTTGCAGCGGCTGGCCGCGGAGTCAGTGCAATCACACAAAGAACCGTGCTGACTGCATCAAGCGCAAGCACTGCAAACAGTGCAGCTGGCGAGGAGTTTGCACTCTCTACCAAACTCATGGCCAAATTCGAAAAAGAGGAGCAAAAGATTAGAAAGAAAACCCACCACTGGTTTGGCGCAAATGAGAGCTATCATCTACATGGCCGCGGTCACTTCGACGCGGACTATTACTGGGAGATTCGCAAGATGGTCATGGATAATGGCTCTTAGGCCACACCTTATTTATACCCCCCACTGACGCATTTGTATGTATTATTAGTAGCATAGGCCAAAACAAATTGTTTACAGCTACACAACCTTTCTAACCCGTAAGATTTAAGCGAAGACCAAGCCGAGGCCAACAGCGAACGAGGTGACAATCATCGCTGCATTCAATGGAGAGAAGACAACCTGGGCGTTCGAGTCACTGGACTTGCTGGACGATGAGCCAGTGGAAGAAGCGCTAGAGCTGGAACCGGAGCTGGAACCGGAATTCGTACCAGACTTTGTGGAACCAGAAGTAGAAGTAGCGGTAGCGGCTCTGATCGAGCCGGCAATGCTGCCAGTGCCCGAAACACCCGCGGAAGAGAGCACCGCCTTACAAGAGGACGCGGTGGTGGCAGACTTGAGCGAGGCCGATCCCGAGAAGTCACATGCACTGGAGCTCTCACCATTCTCGCTGTAGTACATGTTGAGCACGAAGTCCAACTGAGCCTTGGCATCACAGGGCGAGTAAGTACCGTACTCACCGGTAGTTCCATTACCGGTCACACCAGAGCAGTCAATGACACCACAAACGTAGGAGAAGAGGTCAGCATAGTCACTGGAGTCAAGCGAGGGATCGGCCACACAGGACAAAGAGTCAACCATGCAGTCGCAGACCTCGGAATCGGGCGTTGGGGGCAACACGGTGGCGGCAGCCCAGTCGGAGCCAACAGTGGGGCATGTGGTCACCGTAGCGGAGGCCGAAGCCGAGTTGAGCGTGGCGTAGGATGGAGAAATCTTAGCGAGCTGGCTCTTCAAGTTGACAAAATCGGATAACGTGGACACGTCACCGGAGGAGTCGATCGACACTAAGCCATAGTCGTTGTCTTCCTGGAAGTACATGTAGACGATACCGCCAGACCACACGTCGGTCATTTCAGTCGAATAGATCGCCTGGACCTCGCTGAACTGTCTAGGGGAAACCTTGTTGCAGCCATACTCGGAGAAAAACACGGGTATGCCCAAGTTTTTGTACGCGTTGGTGATCGTCTGGTAGCCGGAGGTCTTGAATGTGGAGGAGCCACACCACTCGTACATGTTGATGCCGAAGAAATCGGCTCTGTCGGCCTCGTCGCCGCAGGCAAAGTAGTCAGCCAAATCCACCCGGATGTCGGTGTCGTCGTTGGCCGAGTAACCAACGGGAATCGAGCGGTAGCCCTGCTCAGCAATATAAGCCTTGGTGTCTCTTACAGCGGCTTTCACGTATGCAGAAGCGTCGGTGTTGGAAACCTCGTTGGTGACCTCATTCCCGGCGAAGAATCCCAACACGTTGGTGTAGTTGTGGAACGCGTCCACGACGGCGGTGTAGCGGTTCAACAACTCGATGGTCCACGTTGGGTCATCTCTGTTGATGGAGAGGTCTGGCTCAGATAAGTCAGCAATCACATAAATTCCAGCCTTGGCCAAGGCCTCCATGCATTGGGTATGGTCCTGGGTCACGTTCAAGGCGTACACACGGATCACATTGGTTTGCAACTGCTGCAAATAAGGAATGTCACGTGAGCACGTGTCGTAGTCGGCCAATGGGTCTACAAAAGCAGTGCTGGAGGACGAGCCAGTGTCCTGCTGGTAGGCCACACCTTTCATCAAAAACTGCGACCCATTGTTCGAGTAGAAAAACTTGTTGCCAGAAATCTCGATTGTGGGGAGATCGGCGGCAACGGCAGTCGCGAGCGTGGTGGCCACGGCGAGAATCGATTTCAATAACATTTTCTTCTGTAGGAACAGCGAAAGAAAAGAAGCTGAAGCTGTAATAGGGGGAGATTTCAGGCCTGAAAAGCCGCCCTAAATGGAAATCGGATGTAAAGTACACTGGGAGGCCCGAAATCTGCAATAAAAACGCATACGCGCTTATTTGTTGCGACATGCAGCGATTAAGCCCGACAGGTGTGTATACAAGGAACGAACACGCAGCCTTCTGTGTCGCTCGGTACGATGACAATAACAAAACGGGGTGGCCGCAGCATGCATACATTGACTGGCACGTTGTATGCCTGACTGTGCCATTTCTGATTTGCTTTCATTGATGTTTTCTGCACGAGGTTGGGATGAAGCCTTATGTTTGTTTTGCTTCGGCAAACGTAACTGCGAGGCTGTGTTCCGTTCTCTCTTGCATTTCCGACCTGTAATCCGAGAGCCTTTAATCCTATTGAGTCTATTCTAAGCAGCGAGTACTTGAGCAAACCCACAGTTTGGGATAATGTGAAGGCGCAGTGCGGGCTTGAATTTCCCGAGAACGTCAAAATCACCATGTCCAGTGCGCATGGGTCTACGAATGTTAAATCTTGTGATCTTTGCACTTAATTCTTCATCTCAGAGATACAAACAATTCAAAATTACTATGAGCTTTACGGAATTTGTTCGTTGGATCACCGAATTTGTTATCTTAACAGACTGGATGCGTTTTTTAGCATTGGAGTAATGCGCGATTTTTCTCAACTTTCCCATGTCGCAACAGTCGAGGCGCGTATGCACGCAAAAAATCAAAAACACGGATGTCAGGAAAGAAGAGGCTTTCCTGGAGGTAATTTCACAGAATCTAGGTCACTTGATTGAGCTCCTACAATTCCCTTTTTTCTTTAAACGGCAGACGTGTGCTTGAAAAACCCATGGATGCTCTTAACATAGCTGAAACGTGCAACGCATTATTCAAACGAATCTTGAATTGGTTCAATGAATATTCGCTCTCCCCAAATGCCAAAACTGTCACTGTAGTGCTTTTCGGAATAGTTTCTTGCACCGAATTATTCACAATGACTGATAAGAAAGCACCCAAGCTTGAATTTCCTAAATTGACACATTCCCGGCTGTGCATTTTAAGTTGAGAATGTCTTATGACATTGACGTGGTTTTACGCCGGTGTCGCTCATTATTGAGATCTCGGCAAGGGAGCCCTGTGAGCATGTTACGCATTTGGTTAGATTTGGGCGCGTCCCAACGTTTCTTTTTTTTTTTTTTCTTCATCTCGCGTCCGCGCACCTGCCAAATATAGCCAAATTTATGAATCGTCCTCACATGTTGTGGCCAAATGACTCAATGAATCTGATAAAAAATAATTTTTATTTTGCGTATATCAACTAGGCCAAGAAGCTCGAATGTGCAAAAAGAAAAATGGATACGACAGCCACGATTGTTCTTTGACTCTGATGCCTATTGCATACTACTCAGAGAGTATTTGGCTACAATGATTTTTTTTTCTTTTTTTTCTTGAGACGACTGATTAGAGCTCTGATCAAAGTGGGGCACTAGAATAACTGAGGCCCAGTCTCTGCAAGAGAGAATCAACGGGATTGGCTGTTTTTTTCGCACTATGGCTGTCAGGGTCAGGGTACCAGTTCAGTGCCTGACCAGCTCAATCTCGCATCTTACAAGAGTCCGAACACACTGTGTGTAAGGATGTTCGGTCGTCAAGAATAGCTTATATTCACCCTTCCGGGTATGGAGAAAGGGCTGTTAGTTTTCGTCGAATACTTCGAATATGTACGCAACCGGGATCAAACAGTGGCGTCCAAAGAGAGCCGGGACCCGAAAGCTGCTTCTGTTCTTTCTCATTGCACTTTTGTCGCGTGCTTCTCCAACTCAAAAAGTATGTCTCTCGTTTTCTTGAATTTATCTTCAAAGGCGATTTTCGCATCAGTTGAAATCGATCGAATACTCCTGAAAGAACGACCCCAGTAGTTTAAAAGATGGAGCGAATAGAATACTTTTTTGGCGAACCCCTCAACCTCGGTGTCAGGCTCCCCCTTTGAATCATACAACGCACAAAGACGCACATCAAGTTCAAATACTTTGTAAATCAATATCAAGTGCAGATGGCTTATATGCGGAGCAAGTTCAAGGAGATTCACCGAGTCCTTCATCACAACAAACATGTGGCGACAAAACCTTAACTGCTTCGCGAGGTCTCTTGAAGACCCCACGCTCCACAATAAATTTCTCGTCTCGGTGAGCTGAATCTCTAGCCCTTCGGCCTGTTTATTGAAACGAGCAACTTCAAATGTAGAAAAGTCGGCGAATTCTCTCAACCTTCCTGTGAGACTATCCACTTTGTCGGCAACTTGCAATGTTTGATCATCCAGGTACCCCGATTCGCCGGAGCCTGGGCAGCTAGCTCTTTTTCCCCTGACTCCACGAAGTCCGGGTCTGCTCTTGTGAACACCCATTGCGCTGACTCCATTGAACCCAGAAGCTGATTCACTTGTGTCCTCAAAGCAAGCCACCATGGCCATGTAGGTGGTCGAGAAGATTAAAAAGATCCGCATATTCGTGGATCGAAACAAGTTATAATCTTGATTAAGACCGTACCAGTCATTGCCTAGTTGCTTCAATCGAAAATCTAAGTGATTATTATTGCGATTGCGAGTGGAACCAATTCCAGTAAATGATTTCAAGCAAATCATACCCTGTTCTTCTTTTTGAAACGTTTTGCGAAAAAGTCATTGAGATAAGCATTTTTCGCCATACTTCCTGAGTAAATGTAGTAAATATCATATCAAGTCTACAGCAGCGTCAGTTAGTGTGATTTTATTATTGTTGTCGGCAAAAGAAACATATATGCTCCTCGGGATCTGGTTAGTGGTAAGAACGTTTTCTTCAAAGTTTAACTGGTCTGAACAGAATGCAAAGCTCTAAAACTTGAAACGAAAGAATCACCCAGCTCTTCACCAAATTGATCATTTGTGGAAAACCCTAGCCGGTTTCGCTAGCATGCGCCGGAGCTGAAATCTTGGTTTGACAGCATGCGAAGTTGAGGTAGTTTACCATCGCCACAATGAATGCCATATTTTTTTTTTTTTTTTTTGGCTTGACACATCTGATTATGGACTGGGAGCCAGGATTTCTTACCTACCTCTCCAAAAAACTATATACGAATATATATAAAACCTTAGCCAGCTTCGCTACCATGCCTTGCGTTGATATCTTGGCTTAGCAGCGTATGAGATTTAATTAGATTGTCATCGCCCTTACAGCCGCCCCAATGACTGCTATGCAACTGATGTTTACTATTATTGCTTTGGTGTGACAGGTTTCAGATCACCTTGAATTTCAAATAGCTGGTGGCAGGACGATTTCAGTGAATGCTGTTTTTCATGCAAAAATTGTGGCCTATTAAACGTAAAAATTACACGATTCTCTCTTCCAATTGAGATCTGTAAAATCTAGTTTTGGCCCGAAAAAATACATCCACTCAAAAAGCTCCTAACCAAACAAATCAGGCTCAATCTAAAAAATAAAAAAAACAATAGCATTGAACAAAAAATAAAATTCAAGATAAGTTGCCAGTGTTCACTTGTCATTTCTAGCACCTTCTCTTGGCTTATTTGCCCTGGCCTGATATTTTCTGCGCACCGCCTCACGCAACAATGCGGGGGCCCATCAGATCTCGTCGACGAGCGCCCTGCTGCTGCCCCCACCACGCCTCGCAACCAGACCAAAACCCCACCACTGGCGTGCTTGAGGGCGAATAAAGCGAAAAAAGAAAAGACTTTTCACGCAAAAATTAAGGCACAGCACCACTTTTCTTTTCAGCTATTTCTTTCCATAAACCGCTTTGCAGCAAAGAATAGATTCAAAGAAAATGTCTGAAAAAGAGATTGCGCCAGAGTCGGCGTTGGAGATATACTTGCGCTTCAACGATGACATGGAGAAGGACTACTGCTTGCAGATTACGGCAACGACCACGTTTCGTGACTTATTCAAGGTATTTAAGACATTGCCCATCTCATTAAGACCGAACTTATTCTATGACCCGGAGCCAGTGCTGTTCGTCGTGCTGACGGCGCCAGGGTACTTGACAGAGGATGGTGCGTTATTATTTTCGTACGAGACCGGACAGAAAAAATACCAGAAACGTGTATCCCTTGATGATGTTGTGGCCAAGAAGTGCTGGCCTGGTCAGCTCGTGCTTCCCGTGTGGCACTTCAATTACTTTGGTTACTACATGTTCATCACTACTTTACTTGTGTGGCTTTACACTGACTTGCCCGACTTCATCTCCCCCACGCCGGGCCTCTGCTTGACCAATCAGATGTCGTATGTGCTTGCGTGGGCAGCGCAGAAATACGGTTTCAGCCACATTGCCGATGTGTTTATCAAAGATTTGCAGGAGCCAGTCAACATCGGGGCACAATGTGTGTTCTTTATCTTCCACGTCCTCAAGGTTCTTGTCATCTTTTTCCTTGTATGGTCCGGCATGTTTAATCCCACTCGCTTGATCCGCTTGTCGCCCAAGAAAAAAACAGAGGTCACGAAGGAGGACCTCATTGCCTTGGGTTGGACTGGCGCCAAAAAGGCCAATGCCGATGAGTACAAGGAGGCGTACCGTGAGTACAAAATCAAGGAGTTTGGCGGCATGGTGCCAGCACACCAGGCGGGTTTGTTCACCAAGCTTAAGCATTTGGGCGTGTTTTTGGGTGATGGTGAAGGCTTCAATACGCCCGTCAGCTCGAAGAACAAGCTTAGCGATATCACCGACGACAAGCTCGTATTGAGCTACGAGTATTTCGTGAAGCAGGGCGAATTCTTTGAGCAGTACACCAGCGGCAAGAGCGCAGCAGAAGTCAATGCTGCCATCAATCAGTTCCGCCGCTACGGGCTCATGCACTCGGGCGGCGTGCTTTCCGAGTTGGTGGAGAAGAGAAAGGCCGTCGGCGACACCAAGCTCGATTGAGAAGAAATCAAAAGGGGGTCGAAGACACAGACCTTGCAACAAGATTGTGGGGTCACGTTTGCTGAACATGCTTGTTTCAGTGACGCTGAAGACAATTGTCACAGTTGGCGTATATAGACTTGACGTATCATCGATATCGTGAATAAGACAAAAACTCAGACATTGTTAAATTGTGCATCACCAGAATTGTCATAGTTTCATTAACTGCTCAAAACTCTTTACACAGGGCTATTAGTTTTTTTTTGTGGAAGAGCCGGACCTTGGCTTGGCAATTAAGCGAAAAACTTATATTGCTTATCTTTTTGCAGTTTTGAAGGAATTCACTGCCCCTTTTTATTGTGCTAACATAAGCTCCATGAGTGTCGAGAGTGAAGGTTTCGTGCTTGAAGAATTAGAGTTTTACAATTTGGTAAGAAAGCCGTCATATCAAATTCAAGACTTCAAAACAAGGTTTACGATGAGAGTCTGCCGTAGACTTTACGATTTGGAATCCCAGTTTCTCGAGGGTTCGTTACGCAGAAGTGTTGAAAGCTATACTTGCTTAGACGCCATCTGTAGTATTTGTTCTGCCCAAACGAATTTCAAATCGTTGGTCATCGTAAGCAGTAAGTATACACCCGTACACCAGGATGGTGCCGCCCCTATTGAAAATATCGTCGACGGCTCATACGACGCGGAAAGCGCACGCGGCCTCCACACTCGTATGCGGGATGTTGGGCCGAAAAAAAAAAGTTTTCACAGACACGACCAGGCATGAGTCATATCATTCAGAACTAGCATTTCGATCGATGGCGGCAGTAACGAAAAAGAAACCTACTATATGACGACCATGGCATATGGCGTTTTTCATATAATCACATCCATCGATGTTTTCGACAAGTAAATTTGGACATGTTGTCTTCCTCTCGCAGGCGGCGATCCGTATATATTATAGGACCGCCCCGATAGCGGCGCCGCGAACAGAGTCATTCCACGTGCGATCACAGGATGGTGAATTGTCACGTGCATGTCTGTGCGTGCGGCGCAGGAATGAAAAATTTCACCAGATCCGATCGGGTGCCCAGCTAGGACAAGCGCTCAATTGCCCTAGAATTTGCTCAATGCTTTGATTCCAGCCAAAAATTCAACCTTTTCTTTCAGGTGTTGTCTTGTAAAACCCTGAAATACACTCTGTCACTATGAATTGCCATGTTTACAGGTGTCTTATCGTCAGGAGCGGTCCTGCACACCGCGCACCGATATGAACAGAAATTACGCTTTTTTTTTTCCACCGTCTCCGCCTCGCCGGCTATATAAACCCAGCGAAGCAACCCTTAGAATCCCCTTCCTTTTTTTTTCTCGTATAGTTTTTCTTTGGAATTTCATTTCACAAAAAACAACAATGGTGCAATCATCCGTCTTAGGTTTTCCCCGTATTGGTGCTCAGAGAGAGTTGAAGAAGGTGACCGAGGCCTACTGGTCCAAGAAGGTGTCGGTCGAGGAGTTGTTGGCCAAGGGTAAGGAGATCAGAGCCCACAACTGGAAGTTGCAGAAAGATGCTGGCGTCGACGTGATCGCCTCGAACGATTTCTCCTTCTACGACCAGGTGTTGGACTTGTCGCTTTTGTTCAACGTGATCCCAGACAGATACACCAAGTTTGGCTTGGAGCCAATCGACGTGTTGTTTGCCATGGGTAGAGGTTTGCAGAGAAAGGCCACCGAGACCGAGGCCGCGGTGGATGTGACCGCCTTGGAGATGGTCAAGTGGTTCGACTCGAACTACCACTACGTCAGACCCACTTTCTCCAACACCACCGAGTTCAAGTTGAACAACGGTGCCGGCTTGAAGCCCGTCAAGGAGTTCTTGGAGGCCAAGGAGTTGGGTGTTGAGACCAGACCAGTCGTGCTCGGCCCAATCTCGTACTTGTACTTGGGTAAGGCCGACAAGGACTCGTTGGACTTGGACCCTATCTCTTTGTTGGACAAGTTCTTGCCTGTCTACAAGTCTTTGCTCGCTGAGCTTTACAAGGCTGGCGCCAAGACCGTGCAGATTGACGAGCCTATCTTGGTGTTGGACTTGCCACAATCTGTGCAGGACTTGTACCAGTCCACCTTCCAACAGTTGGTGGGCGAGGGCTTGCCAGAGATCACCTTGACCACCTACTTTGGTGACGTGAGACCCAACTTGGCTGCTCTCAAGGGCTTGCCAGTTAAGGGCTTCCACTTCGACTTCACCAGAGCCCCTGCTCAGTTCGACGACGTGTTGGCCATTGTTGGCGACAACCAGACCTTCTCTGTCGGTGTTGTGGACGGCAGAAACATCTGGAAGACCGACTACACCAAGGCGTCTGCCCTTGTGAACAAGGCCATTGCCAAGTTGGGCAAGGACAGAGTCGTCGTTGCCACCTCCTCTTCGTTGTTGCACACTCCTGTGGACTTGGCTAACGAGTCCAAGTTGGACCCTGTCATCGCCGACTGGTTCCAGTTTGCCACGCAGAAGTTGGACGCCGTGGTCGCCATTGCCAAGGACGTATCTGGCGAGGACGTGAAGGAGGTTTACGCCGCCAACGCCAAGTCGATCAAGGCCAGACAGGAGTCCTCCATCACCACCAACCCTAAGGTGCAGGAGAGATTGGCCACAATCAACGAGTCGTTGTCCACCAGAAAGGTGCCATTTGCCGACAGATTGGCTGAGCAGAAGGAGAAATACAACTTGCCTTTGTTCCCAACCACCACCATTGGTTCTTTCCCTCAGACCAAGGATATCAGAATCAACAGAAACAAGTTCACCAAGGGCACGATCACCAAGGAGGAGTACGAGAAGTTCATCGAGCAGGAGATCGAGACTGTGATCAGATTCCAGGAGGAAGTTGGCTTGGACGTCTTGGTGCACGGTGAGCCAGAGAGAAACGACATGGTGCAGTACTTTGGTGAGCAGTTGGACGGTTACGTGTTCACCACCAACGGCTGGGTGCAGTCTTACGGCTCCAGATACGTGAGACCACCTATCATTGTTGGTGACGTGTCCAGACCTAAGGCCATGTCCGTGAAGGAGTCCGTTTACGCGCAATCCTTGACCAAGTTGCCTGTCAAGGGTATGTTGACCGGTCCTGTGACCTGTCTCAGATGGTCTTTCCCAAGAGACGACGTTTCGCAGAAGGTGCAGTCCTTGCAGTTGGGCTTGGCCTTGAGAGACGAGGTTCAGGACTTGGAGGCTGCCGGTATCACCGTGATCCAGGTGGACGAGCCTGCCATCAGAGAGGGCTTGCCTTTGAGAGCTGGCCAGGAGAGATCCGACTACTTGAACTGGGCTGCTCAGTCCTTCAGAGTCGCCACCTCCGGTGTCGAGAACTCCACGCAGATCCACTCTCACTTCTGCTACTCCGACTTGGACCCTAACCACATCAAGGCTTTGGACGCCGACGTTGTGTCCATTGAGTTCTCCAAGAAGGACGACGCCAACTACATCAGAGAGTTCTCTGACTACCCTAACCACATTGGCTTGGGCTTGTTCGACATTCACTCGCCAAGAATTCCTTCCAAGCAGGAGTTTGTCTCGAGAATCGCCGAGATCTTGAAGGTTTACCCAGCCGACAAGTTCTGGGTCAACCCTGACTGTGGTTTGAAGACCAGAGGCTGGGAGGAGACCAAGGCCTCGTTGACCAACATGGTGGACGCTGCCAAGGAGTTCAGAGCCCAGCACTAGGTTTGATTTTCCACGCGCCAAATCAACGCCCCATCTTACACATCGCATGGGATCTGCAGTTGAATACGATTCAGTTCTTATTTGCTTGCTTGTATCTTGTCACATTTATTCAACATTAATGTGATCATTTTGACATGAAGTTCATGACTTGCACAAGTTTTTCTATTTTTCACTTTCATTGGGGTTTAAATATTTGGGATTTCAACATCGGTTTATATACTAAAGTATAACATTTTCATTACATCTGCTGTAGGCCCTTCATGATCAAATTGACGAGGAGGCTCATGAAACTGGTCGCCGTCTGGATGCTGTTCTTCAGCTTTCTAACACATTCTAGAAATTGGTGTCACGTGTGTGCATTTGGTATTTCAAGCTTTGAACTGACTGGTGAAATACGGTGGCGCATCTGGATCGGGCGAAAGGCATGTACCAACTTGCGGCATCTGCTATTAACACAACATTACACCACAAACTTTAACGCTTTCGCGTACAAGAGAAAAATGTCTTTTCATAACACTATCATTATTTCAAAGTCCCGCAAAAATGGCTTTCTCTGATTGCATAATCCTTTCGGGGCTTTAGAATGCTCATGCAGCCGGCCTGCATATAGAACTCACTGTGAAGCGTGCTGTGGCTACTTAGCCCAAAAGTGCTGTCCAAAGAAGACGGTATTTTCTTCCACACATCAGAAATCCAGATTAATTGTTTCAATCAAGTCCACTTTATAAAAATATTGAAATGTCTGAAAACCTTCATTTGATAGAGTCGTTTGTGGCCGTGACGAACGCGCCGAAATCCTTGGCCGAGCAATACTTGGACCGGAACGGCCACGATCTCACCGCTGCGATCGAGGATTTCTACAACACGAATGGCGAGGCCAACAGCAGCAGCCGTGGATCTCCCAGCCCTGAACAGGCTTTCTCCAGGGCAAAAACGCCCAAGAGCGGAGGAATTAGGACGTTACGTGATCTTGACGGCGCCGACGACGAGCAGGACGATAAGACCGACGCGAATTTCTTTACGGGCGGCGAGAAGTCAGCGTTGCAGGTAGAGAACCCAGACAAGAAGAAAAAGCGAGCGGAACCGTCGCTCGTGGAGCGCATTTTCCAGCGGGCCAGCGAGCAGATGAACGAGGAGGATGACCGGCCTTCTGCAGCCGCCGAGGAGGCGCCGAAAAAGAGCTTTACAGGCACGGGGTTCCGTCTTGGCGACTCGAACCAGACGCTGCAAGTTGTTTTCGACGCTGCGGCGTCGCCAAAGGTCCGTCCGGCCAAAGTAACCCGTGAAATCACATTCTGGCGCCAAGGCTTCACCGTGGGCGAGGGCGAGTTGCGCCGGTACGATGACCCGGAGAATGTGCTGCTTCTACAGGAATTGAAGCAAGGCCGCGTGCCCGTGTCGCTTTTGGATGTGGAGTTCGGGCAGGATGTGGACGTTTCGGTGGTGAGAAAGGTGGACGAGGATTACACCCCTCCCAAGCGGAAGGTCGGCGGCTTTCACGGCCAGGGTCAGCGTTTAGGTTCGCCCGTGCCTGGCGAAGATCTTGTTCCTGCTCCCGCTGCCAGTGCGGAGGTGCCACTGAAAGAGACCACATCAGTGCCTACAAAAAAGACGCCCGAAGGCGAGGGCGACTCGCTTGTGCAAATTCGTTTTGCCAATGGCAAACGCGTTTCACATAAATTCAATGGTACGGACCCAATCTCCGTGGTGTATGCGTTCGTGCGCAATCATGAATACAACGATCCGCTGAGGCAGTTCATTCTTTCTCACACGTTCCCCGTCAAGCCCATAGAAGAGTCGGCCGAGACGACAGTGGAGCTGGCAAAGCTTAAGAATGCAGTTATTATGCAGAGATGGAAGTGAGTAACACATATGTGATAGATTGCGTGTGAGAGTCGGCGAATGCATAGTGATCATAAGACGAGGGAGAGCAAAGCTGCAGAAGCTGGTTGTTTGCAAAACACTGGCTTTTCAATGTGTAAATACATATTTGTCATGAATATGCTGTACGAAAATTGAAAAAAAGTCGTTCAGGTAGATCAGTCATCTTTCCAAGCGGTTCACTGATACACCAGTGTTGCATTCACATTCTTTATTATCGAGGCGAGGCATCAACTGGAAGAGATTCAGAGAAGGGAGAGGAATCGGAGGAGAATGATTAATATCCAAATTTGGTGAGCTCAAACCGAACGGAAAAAGATGATGTACGTGTAGATTAGGGAACACGGTCTGCTCTGTTCAGAAAGATCTTCATTGGAGACAATAAAACCTGGACTTACTGTATAAGATTATGATAGAAATCACAGCCTTGAGACTGAAAATGTTTTTTTTTTTTTTAAAGAAAAACTGAAGTGAAATACTCACTTTTGTCCAAAGGACGTGTTTTTCAAACTTTCCCCCGTCTTACAGTGGTCGTCTTGATGACGTTATCTCGCAACGCGATCTGACCGTTATCGACTCTTCACGCACTAGACTCATCACTGCGCACGGTGAAATTCTTCAGGTGCGTTCAGAATCAGGCTCCATACAGCATATGGCAAAACAGCCAACTTATTTATTTTTCGTCCTATATAACAATGATTAGGCTTGGCCTACGACAGCCGTCAAAAGGCAGGCTACTCCTAAGACGCTCAAAGCCACTCTATAGGATCCAATGTCGGCTCCGAAACACAGCACGATTCTTTGCACCCAATGAGGCCGATGCCGAAACAGACATCAACACTGGAATCATAAAAGCAGAAGACATTGAGGCTGGGAATTTTCTTCCACCAACCAAGAAACCATTTCTCGATCCAAATTCGTTTTACCCTGAGGTGGAAATCACAGACTCAACCATTCTAGATGCGGTGCTACAGATCACTTATGAGCCAGTAAAGCTGTGGCTGGAGATATGCTCAACAAATATGACATGCACAGCACAAATTGGTTCTTTCATAGAATTTATCCATGATGACGGAATTCAGTTTGGTGTTGTTCTACGAGAGCCTCATACCCGTTTCAACCCATATCATAATCGCATGATAGTGCTCACACTACATAACGAGTTGGTGAAGGTATATCCACAAGACATCACGTTTTCAATGCACCGCGTTTTGGACGAAGAATCTATTTCGCCACACTATGTTCTCACAAATCGATTCAACGAGACGTATGTCCCACGCGCAAAGTTGGTACAGGTCCTTCATCAATTCATGGCCTTGGTGGCTGAAATGAGAACTCTGACGTCACAATTTTTGGAAGCTGCGCATTCAAATCTAGCCAGTGACGATAAGGTGGCCCCTGTGTGCCTCTCTGACCTTGCGAATTTCACTCAGGCGCTAGATCAGACACCTTTGCCCAGCTATTTCCACCAGTCTGCATTCCTCATGGCCCTTCGCATGGATATGTGCAGTGATGCCTCTAGATGGATAGTGCCTGGATGCGTTTCCACAGATCGAGTCACGAACCTTTCTATTAGCAAGAGCTCTAACACGGTACCGCCGCCGCCGGTCATGTTCGCGACCCCGGTGGGTGTTTTCACCGACCTCCAGAGCTTCATGCAATATAGTGATGCGCAAATGAGCGAGTTCAACAAGCTTTTGAAAGAGCTAATAGATTCTCCCATGAAGTATGACGATTTGGTACTTCAGTTTGAAATTTGGGAAGCAAAGCGTTTCAGACTGGGTCTAAAGGCCATGATGTATGCTGTGGTGTACCCTCACCCTCAAATTTTGCACAAACTCTCACAAATGTCCGTTTTAGGACCTCTGGCGCCCTCGAGCGAATCAATTTTTCTGTTTTTGAAAAAAATCGGACTCTACGACAACCCTCAAAATCCGCTCACGGACCCGCTGATGTCCGCAGGACTTTTAGGAAAGGTGAGGAAGAACATTCTTATTGCGTCTTCTTCAAAGGACCTTGAAACGAGCACTTTACATCACTCTGCATCTGTTGAAGCGAATAAAAACAAGTTTGTTGATAATTTCCCGCATTTACGAAAATCAAGACTGTTCTTTTACGATACCACTGCATACATACTCCCAGGACTTCAGTCAAATTTGGCCATTTCCATGGAGGAGATAAACTCAAGGCGCTTCTTGATAAATGTTCATGTTGCTGATGTGGCATCGCGCCTTAGCCCGTCTTCCAACACATTTGCAAAATGGGCGGCGAGCAATGCATTTCTAGAAAACAGTTTCAATATTGCAGACCTTGATAAAACGAGCCTACTTCCTCATGAAGCCACCCGCAACATGTTTTTCAATAAGACTCGACCCAAGCCGCATAAGGATTATTTCATGGTCGGCGATCACCTGAGCGAAAGGGCATATGCATCAAATAGTGAGACACAAACGTGCATGACGATCACTTTCGAGTACAATTCTTACCTCGACGATCCTATGACGAGCTTGTCGGATACTGTCAGGATATCATTCGACGAGTTGCATGGTTTTCAGTTCAAGAAATTCGATGAAAATATATTGGAAAAGAGTCTCACGGGCAAACTAGAACCGAGTTTACTTGGGAAGCTTAAATTATTCAAGCACAAGGAGCCTAAGACGACAACTGAAGAAACAGTCTTGGATCCTGATGATCACTATCACCTCAATTTCCTCTACAATGTCCTCAGAAGACACTTTGAAGCGAGAAACAGAAGCTATGCCGTGAACTTGAAGCAGGGATCTCGCCCACGTGATGTGAAAAGAACAATAATTGCTTGCAAAAATTCTGACATGATGACTTCAAATGTTCTGTTGATTCAAGAAACGAATAAACACGAGAAAATCGATTTTTTTGTGTCCGAAACGAAAATTCTCGCAGGTCGATTGGTGTCTGAGTTTGCGGCCAGGAATAATATCCCCGTATTTTACGAGTCCAAGGAATTGCTTGATCAAGAAGAAGCAGGGACAGTAAACGATGAAGTATTGATCAAACACGACAACATGCTTCTTCCTGATTTCTCTGCTAGCTCCTACTCTCAAATTCCCTATGGCAGGGATGTTTCTGGGCATCTCTCGACGCCAGCATTCTTGTTTGCCTGCAACTTTGTGGGATTGAGCATGGTGAACACAAACGCGGCTACTGAGAACGCTCCTCTTGGTTTGCGGAAAGGCTTGGTTAATGTGGTGGATGCCACCGAGTCAATGAAAGCGTACATTAACCAACTTCAGCTTCTTCAGCATGTGCATTTCACTCATACCGCCAACAACCAACTATACAAAAACGCTCACAAATTCTCTCATTTGAGGTCTTTGGGGTACTCATTGCATGGCGCATTGAGCAAGGCCACCATTGATGCATACAGTGCCAAAATCATGGCATGCTCTTTTGGATCTGAGTATTTCGCAGCCAGGCAGCGACGGTATTGGGTGCTTAAGGCCGTGGAGCAGAATCCACAAAAGTTTTGCGAATTACGATGTGTCATTACGCACATTTCCAGAGACATAGACATGTTCTCGGGGAATGAAGATCTCGAAGCTCCGATAAGTTCAAAGGGTCCAGAAGGAATTCTCGTTAGTCATTCGCATGCCCAGACCGTGCGTGCATATTGCGAAGAGCTAGGCATGGAGGTGGACTTGGTGATTGGCTGCGAAAGTGGGGTTATGGTTGGCAGTGAGAAAACAGCAGCAGGTATAGTTCACGTGAATGCGGCAACAGGCGAAATTGTGGTAGGATCAGATTGATGGGGAGGCCAAGAGGAAAGTCTTGCTATCGGGCTCTGGCCGCGCTTGTTCGGGTTTCCCTTGCATGATGACACCGCTGAGTCAACTCAACGGCCTGCAGACTCCAGCAGCGTGCGCACGTCTCTGGAAAAAAGACTTTAAAAGTAGAGTTCGTGACTCACGGCATCTTTCAATCAAAGAATCATGTTTGTATGTATAATTTCGAATGGATAACTCGATGTGGCGGAAAACAAACTAACGGAATTAGTCTCTCACGCAGCCGTCCCTTAGCGACTTGAAGACCATTGTGGCCAAAGATGCGCAGGCCACTCCAAGGCCAAACATGTACCCGATTTATAAGTATATGGAGACGCAGGATTTGACTGTTCACCTGGCTTACTTGAAACTTGCCGAACTAAACAAGGCCGACAGAGGCGAGACGTTTCTTTTTGAGTCGTCTGTGAATGGTGACTCGGTCGATAGATACTCATTTATTGGGTACAGACCTCGTAAGATCATCAAGACCGGCGACAACGCAGAGAAATTCAGCCCTGAATATAACGGAGTGGACCCGATCGGCATTTTGGACAAGGAAATGGCCAAGCATCACCAGGCACAGCTCCCCGGGTTGCCTCCCCTTAGCGGAGGCGCCGTTGGGTACATCTCGTATGACTGCATCAAGTATTTCGAGCCCAAGACTCGCCGTCCGTTGAAAGACACTTTGCAGGTACCCGAGGCCGTGTTGATGATGTGTGACCTAATAATCGCATACGATCACGTGTTTCAGAGATTCCAAATCATCAATAACTTGCACGTTGATTGCGACTCAAAGGATATCGATGCAGCCTATGAGAAGGCAGCTGCGGAAATCAAGGACGTGGAAGCTAAACTCAGGGAGCCCCGTGCGTGGGAGGAGTTGAACCCCCACCAATTGCCGATCAAGCAAAATCAAACCTTTACTTCCAACATTGGCCAGGAAGGATACGAAAACCACGTCTCCACATTGAAGAAACACATCAAGCTAGGTGACGTGATTCAGGCCGTGCCCTCTCAGCGTGTCGCCAGACCCACATCCTTGCATCCATTCAATATTTATCGTCACTTGAGAACGGTGAACCCCTCGCCATATTTGTTCTACATCGACTTGGTGGACTTCCAGATCATTGGTGCCTCGCCAGAATTATTGGTGAAAAGTGATCAAAATAACAAAATTGTCACACATCCTATTGCAGGCACCATCATGCGTGGAAAGACAAACGATGAGGATGAGGCCAATGCGCAAATTTTGCGTTCTAGTTTGAAAGACCGCGCAGAGCACATCATGTTGGTTGATTTGGCCAGAAATGATGTCAACAGAGTGTGCACTCCAGAGAGTAACCTGGTGGACAGACTTTTGACAATCCAGAGGTTTTCGCACGTGATGCACTTGGTTTCCGAAGTGAGTGGAACCTTGAGGGAGGACAAAACCAGATTCGACGCTTTCCGGTCGATTTTCCCCGCCGGCACTGTTAGCGGTGCGCCTAAGGTCAAGGCAATGGAAATCATTGGTGAGTTGGAAAAGGAGAAGAGAGGAGTATATGCTGGAGCTGTGGGCCACTGGGGATATGATGGAAAGACCATGGACACGTGTATTGCTTTGAGAACGATGGTATACAAAGACGGTATTGCATACTTGCAAGCTGGCGGAGGAATTGTATTCGACAGTGACGAGTACGATGAATATATCGAAACCATGAACAAAATGAAGGCCAACAACAACACCATCGTGGAGGCGGAGAAGATCTGGACAGAAAAGGTCGGGTCCTCCGAGTAAATAATTGGACTTTACGGGTTTTTAAAAAATGACACGACAAATAATGAAATGTTGGGCTTATCAGATTCTCGAGACAAGAGACGAACAAGGAAGCGGTATAAGCAACACAAGCAGTACTTAGGCGAAAACTAATTTGGTCTTGATTTTGCTATGGAAATGAATGACAACTGACGATGTAATTTTCCCAGTTCAACCTCAAAAACATTATACGATCAAAAGACAGAGCAAGGCTAAACTTTTCAGACCTCTACTTAAAAAACCTGAGTAGCCTATGAATGATTCAATTGATTATAATGATTTTTGGAAAGGCGCGCATAAACTTGCAGCCGAACGAGACATAGCCATTGTTGACAGGGCACGCCGGGCAATTTATGTCGAAAAAAAGACAAGAGGCAACAAGCAACGACTATCAGGACTCAGAGGTAGAATTCAGTGGAAAAGATCAGTACAAAGGCAAAGCAAGATCGATACATAATTTGCGGGGGGACTTAAATTCAGAAATGCATTTTATATCTCATCTTTGAATTGTTCAAGCTATATATAAAGTGACGCCTGGATGACTCGTCCCTGGCTTACAGCCATGGCCTACAGGCTTCAGCCCCTAGGGAAGCCTTCCGGATTGAAACAGTCTCGGCATCTATCATTTACCGGAGTCGCTCGAAGAATAGAAAGCAAAAAAAAAAAGACAAACAAAGTATGAGCATCGAAATACTCGTTTGCACACAATCTTCATCACATTCATTTTTTGTGACTTGCCGCCACCGCTCGGCAGCCACACTAGCCTCGAGCTTAATCTCTTTTCTTTGCGCGGGCTATAGGCACACTACTGCCAAAAGCGGGCATAGTCGCTGGTAGCGGGCGGCCCGCACCCTGGTGGGCGCAAGTCACGTGATTCTCCCTACGCAACTGGACGTCGAGATGATCATCTCCACAGGCATAACACCACCACGGCGAGGCCATTTGGTTCAACCACAAAAAAAAAAAAAATACACAATTTTATTCCACACACTCTATTCCCGCAATGTCCACTGATACACCCGACGGGGCTCCTGTAGAGACCAAGAACTTCTCGCGCACACCGACCTCGTGGGACGCCCTGGACGATATCCTCCTAATGCATTTGAAGGACAACCAGAAGCTAGGCTGGAAAGAGATCGCGTCACACTTCCACAACCGAACGCCCAACGCGTGCCAGTTCCGCTGGCGGCGGTTGAAGAGCGGGAACTTGAAAAACCCCCCGAAAAGCGCCGCCCAATTGCCGCCGGCCCAGATCACCACGCCCAGCGAGACGCTGGCAGACTCTCGGCGGCCCAGCGGGCTGTCGGAACCGGAGAGGAAAGGGGGTATCAAACGTCGCATTTCGGAGCTTCTGACAGGCATCGGCGCAGTGTACTCGCCTTTGCTGAATACGACGTTCACAGGGTATGACACTGTCCAGACGGCGTTAGCAGGCTTGAATGCGTTATCACACCAGAACTCAGGCGCCGCGGGCGCCGGCTCGCCCCAGGGACCGATCAACACAACATCTCACCCGCAGACGTTTGAAAACTCGCCGAAACTGGACGTGGCGCTTGACCCGCAGTCGCATAGCGCCGCGGCAGGCAGCTCGGGCGGTTACTTCACCGATATATCTGTCGACCCGACCCTGAATTTGCCTCATAACAAGCCCCATCCGGCGCCAAACTCGCAGGGAATAACCCCACGCCACCTGGCCGCGGAACAGCACCTTTCCTTGATGCACAACAACTCGATCATCCAGATCGTGCGAGACGACCGCAACTCGGTCTCGCTGCAACTGCGGCACTCCGTGCTGAGCTTGCCATCGAAGTCGATGGATATTCCACATCACCAGAGCAACTCGTTGGCGCATTTGCCCGTTCTTTTTGGTGGTAGCAGTATCAGTGGGCCCTCTGGCGGGCCGCTGTCGATCTCGGGCCCATCGGGCCTTCCGCACCTTGCCTCCACGCTTTCAAGCATACGAAACGGGTCCATAGTTGGGCCTTCGCAGGCGTACTTGCGCCGCCTGTCGATGCTGTTTGTACATAGTGAACGAAGGTTGTCCGAGAAGGATAGAGACAAGAAACAGGAGAAGGAGAAAAGCGTTGAGCCGGCCAAGAAGTCCACCCGCTCTGAGCTGGGAACGCCCAGTAGGGCCACTCCCACGCCTCTGCAGCCGATTTTCAAGATTCCTTGGTCGATGGAGGAAGACGAATTGTTGATAAATCGCCGCCGCAAAGAGTTATCGTTTGCCGAGCTTTCGATATTACTTCCGCAGCGCACAGAGGGCGAGATCTGGGCCCGCATAGACGCTCTAGAACGGCTCAAGAACGGCCACCGCGCTCTGATATCGCGCGCACGCCGCAATCGCCAGTCGCTGTTGGGTCTTGATGACGTAGACGACTTTTATGACGACGTCGACTCGGTGATTGGCGGCATAGACAGCGAAGATGATGACGATAACGACGACGTTTTGTTAGATGTTGATGACAGCATACTGGGGCACCTGCGGATGTCGAAAAAGAGAAGAGCAAGCTCTGCGGTGAACCCGTTGAGTGTGCGTGAGGGCATCCGAAGCAAGCTTCATTGAATAGAGCTGGGCTCATTTTAGAAGTAAATTGTCAAGATGGCCGTGATTTTTGGGGAACTGAGCATATGCAGAAAGGAGGAACTTGATGATCTTACGGTATATAACTGTCGCGAGTGATCAATGCTACTAGTACGCTAATGAGGTGTCTAGTACAACTTCAATTCACCGGTAATTTGATCAAGCACAGCCTTCGGCGCCGGCCCCAAGCCGAGCACAGTGGCACTGCCTGCAGCAATCTGTGTTCTGCCGGCATCGTGCACGATGTACGCGTTTACGCCCAACGACATGGCATGTGCAAACAAAGCATCCATTTCCTCCATATTTGGGGCTTGTAGCGTGATCTTCGCTTGTCCGTTACCATACTCCCATCTTTCGAGCATCTCTGGATTGTAAGCCTGGGAAGAAGGCGACACCATTTTTTTATAAAGAGCCAACGTGGCATGTGAACATTGCGCTGCCGCCTTTCCCTTTCCCATCTTCAAGTCTTGACGCACCACCAACGTCATACGAACCTCGCCCGGTATTTCGTTGAGCGGCCGCGAGTCAATCTCGATATCGAACTCAGAATCTGACTCTGTAGCTGACTCGGAGCCTGACTCGCTAGACGTTTCGACCGAAGATTCTCTGGCGGGCACGTCACGTGAGCTCTGTTTCGTGCCCGAAGACGACGCAAACCTGGGCTTGGAAAGCGGGCTGTTACTAAGCCATTGATGAAGGAGATAGCCGCCGACAAAGCCTGCAAGGCCGATACTCGCGAGCTGTGTAGAATTTGAGGTCATTTTTGGTGTGTAGTGGTGATGAAAGTTGAATTTGGTTCGAATACCGAGATGAGTTGAAGTGGCGCGCTAAGAATTATCATTTGCGCGTTGCTGGAATGAACAAAGGTGACTTTTCATTAGGAAGCATTGGTCTCATAATTTTCCTCTGTTCTTGAAGTAATTAACAAAAAATATTTTTATGATACTTTGTGGTACTTTTTGTGAATCGGTGAGTCAAAAATGAAAACTTTATTTACTGGAACTGTGCAATGCTAGTGTCTTGTGGTGAACCCTGGCTCCAAGTTAACACAGATTTAACACCCAAAAGGTTGGGCCGCGGCACTGAGGCCTAGTTAAGCGCAGTGAAAGCACCAAAACTTCATGAAGTGTTCAGAATCAATGTTTCAGCTGATACAGACCATATTAAAGCTGTGTGCACAGTATATTATTCTCACTCAATCACATGAACTTCGGTCGATTACAGGATTTTTCCCAACCAAAAAATTTCAGTGGGCCCGTCAAAAACACGAATCGCTTTCGACTTTCGAGTCACTCTCCTATGCAGTACGCCTGCACTTATGGTAACACACTGGTTTACGGCGCAGTGCGATCGATCTTCCTCGATTATCTCCAAACTTCACTCCCACACACCAAATAGTCATCCAGATTTTAGGATTGACCCATAAGAAATTCAGGCACATATTTTGCAGTTCTGCGTGAAACCCGAATTTTTAAAATGAGGCTTTTTTCTGCTGCAAAACGGCTGGCGGCCCGGGCCTTTTGGTGGTGCCTCGTGCCGTATCTCATATACTTGGCTGTTCATGGGTGTGCATCTGGCGACTACACCTCCAATGTAATTTCCCGCCACACTTGTCCTCCTTTACAGCTGGCGGTGTACCCGGCGTGGCACAGACACGTGCAACCCAAATTGTTTTGGATTGACGAAAAACTTCACGTTTCAAGCTCGGTTTCGTCAAAGTTGCAGCCGCTCAGGACGCGCTGGGAGGCATATGACGACATGTACAAGGTCACACAGAACGCCGACGCAGTTTATGAACTAGTTGCATCGAAGGCTTCAGGGGCATACGAAAGCATACTTCGCGTCGTTGGGCCTCGTGTGCATCTGGCATTTACCGCCCTGGATCATTATTACCGGAAAAATGTTCATCCGTCGGTGCTCTACTACGGCGCTCGCTACAAGTACGCATTGGAAACGACTGTGGACTCCCTTGGTAGCAGGGCAAAAACCGACACCTTGCTTGCGTTACAGTATGTGAAGATGGGGCTCACGCGAGCCAACGCGCTGTTTTTGACGCCCGTTTGTGCCAAGATAGGCAATAAGGCATGTGAATACGCACTTGTGCACAAGGTTATCGTCGCATCTCGCTCCATGTATCGCCTTTTGCTCGATAAATCCTCACTTGTGAGCACGTCATTGCAACTGAAGAAAGATTTTGTGCGCTCCGAGTTTCGCAACTTGGTCAAGTCGGACGTATTTGGAAAAAGATACATCCGTGACCGCGACGAGTTGAACACGGTATTCAATTATATCCAGGATATTGATCTGGACGCAACACGAAGCGAAATCTTAGTCGAATCGGGGACAGACACGGATGTATTCGACAGCTCTGACATCGACGATGACGAGGTTCCGCTCACTTTCACACAAACACATACCGTGACCGTCACCGCCGAGGACGAGCCCGAATCCACATCGACCGAAGCTGTATCCGAAGCGATTGAGACTGGTGTTGAGACTGGCATCGAGACCGGCATCGAGACTTTTGAGAGTCTTCAGACTTTCACAACAGAGCCTGCTGAGGATGAGATTGTGACCTTCGGCAGTGACTCCAGCCAAGCTCAGATTGAGTACGAGTTGGCTTACTGGCAGACGAGAGTGCAAAAAGCATTGGATCTTGCCGTGCGTAGTCTCGAAACCGACTTTGGGCCGTATTTGAGCCTGAAAACCGCCGAGCTAAAGGATGCAATTTCGGCAAACTTCTCTACTTTGCTGAAGGAAAATTATCAGCGCTACAAGGAGATGGGTGAACTCATAGTGGCCATTAATAAGGACTCAGAGTATATCAGAGAGACGAATGAGACCATAGATGAACCTAAGGTCGACAGGCAGATCATGAGAGACAAAATCGCTGCTGCCTACGCTATCCCCGAGCAAATGTTGAAAGACGTTGAACAGGTCTTGAATGAAGCTCATGTTGAAGTGATGACTCAGTACTACAGAGTGGCCCAAGACACGGTGGACGTTCTCGAATCTTTTGCCGAGACTGCCATTCTGGACTTCTCATCTCGCTTGTCCGGTTTGCTTGACATTTTGTCTCACAACGAAGATTTTGATGACACTATGATCTGGTCCGCATGGAAGAGTTTTCATAGTGTGAAGGAGTCGATATTCGAGATCAGAGACAAAATTTTCGATGATGCGAACGCTTACAAGTATAACGCCAGGGGCGCCAAGGTTCCCTCGGGATTAGAACCATGGGCAGAGTATTTGGGCAAAGTGAACTTTCATATTAGATTTCTCTTGAAAGATAACGCTGATTATTTGCAGCTAGTGAGAGCCAAGGCCAACATCGCATATCAACAAAGGGAAGGATTGTCATATCAATTGAAGCAAGAGGAAAAGGCAAGGCAAGAAGAAGCTGAAGCTAAAATCAGGGCTTCCGAAGAATTGAAGAGAAAGGCGCAACAAGAGGAAAGGCTTAAGCTGGACTCGATTGATATCGAGGCTAGCTCGTCGACATTTGAGTTTGAAGCAGAACAATTCGCAACTCGGAAACCCAGCGGTGAAGCGATAGTTGACTTGACTCAGAGTCAATTTTTGTTACAAAAGAACTCGAAAGATGCAGAGGATGAGTTCTTATCAGGTTACAAAGAAAAAAATGAGGATGTGCAACAGAAGATCACTCTCGATGCAACTTCATCTGATAACATCGAAACAAAGGCGAGTCAATCAAGTCAGTCAACACAAGTGTTTACAGTGAATCCAAATGAGGAGACTTCTGATGAGTGCGTCCGCTCTAAGGGCTCCGAAACACAAGGAGAAGCATTGTCTGAGTCGTTCATCCAGGAGTTTTCGAAAATATCTGATATCATTGCCGACGTGACGAGCGTCAACAATCAGACAGAGGAAGAGTTTTCATCAGGAAGTCTATTTGCGGATGTTATAGAAGAGAGCCATGTGACTGAAGTTACAGTGACCCCTGTCGAGGATAATACAATCTTTGAGTCCTCAGTTGAGCTAGAACCAGTTGGCCCAGAGGTTAATGAAATTGAGGAGTTTGCTAGCGAGGATTTAGCCGAGGCTGGGGAGGAGAAAGAATTTGTCGAAGAGGCGGACGAACGCCTCGAGATGGCAGGCGAGAGAGAGCCAGTGCATGACGAATTATAATGTGAATAATGTATTATTACGTACTTGATAGTATCTATTGTAGGCTGCGATTACTCATTAGAACTTCGATTTGACCTGCTCTTTAGCCTGCGCGAGCTGCGTCTTGAACTGCTCTTTGAGAGACTCGGCGGCGTCCACGGCATTTTCAACATGGTTGCCTGCGGCGTCAACAACCTGCTGGTAGTTGTTACCAGCAGCATCCTTGACATTGGCGTACTGGTCGCCAGCGACGTCTTTAGCAGTCTCGTAATGGTTGCCAGCGGCATCCTTTGCGTCCTCAATCTTGTCACCGGCAACATCCGTGGCACTTGACAAGTGAGTCAGGGCAGCGTCCTTAGCATTCTCGTAGTAAGTTCCTGCGGCATCCTTGGCCTCAGCGTAGTTAGTGGCAGCAGCGTCCTTGGCGTTCTCGTAGTAAGTACCGGCAGCGTCCTTAGCATTCTCGTAGTGAGAAGCGGCGGCATCTTGCGCGGTTTCCAACTTACTGGCTGCCGCATCCTTCACAGTTTCGTACTTGCTGCCGGCAACGTCCTTGGCAGTTTCGTACTTGCTACCGGCAACATCCTTAGCAGTCTCATACTTGCTACCAGCAACATCCTTGGCGGTTTCATACTTGCTACCAGCAACGTCCTTGGCAGTCTCATACTGACTGGCAGCGGCGACCTTGGCGTCCTCATAGTAACTCGCGCCCACGGTTTTGGCAGTCTCATACTGGCTACCCAACTTGTCGGCGGCGTCCTCATACTGGCTGGCAAGATTCTCCTTGGCCTCCTGTGCTTTAGGGACAACAGTGGCGTGGTAATGCTTCTTGGTCAAGCCAAACAAGTTATGCAAGTGCACAGCAACGTGGTACTCAGCGATCTCAAAGTACTGCAAAGCCTTGTGCACGTATGGGTGCACGTGCTTGTGGTATTCGGCCTTGATGGCGTCAATCTTCGAGGTCACCTTATACTCCTTGAACAAACTAATAGAGTTCACCTGGTGGTCGACGAAATCCGTGGCTTTTGTCACATATGGGCCAACAAAGTTCGATCCCGAGTTCAAAACGTCACATAATTTATCCTGCTGAGTGGCGAACGGGTGAGTCAAGTCCTTGCCCGAGCCAGGGTGGAGCAAGCTCTCCAAAAGCGTCTTCTGGTGACATTTATAGGAGAAAAGGTACACCGAGTAGAATGCAAGTGTGGAGATCACAAAAAGCCTGATTTTGCTAAACAAGGTCATTGTCAATTGAGGTGTTTCAGCGAAAAAAAGTTGGTGTGAAATATAACCGTTTGACTTTTTCTTTCGTCGACGTAAACTTTAGACGCTGAAGCAATAATCGCAGGGCAACCAGTGACTCTGGCGTGAGACCGCACGTGAAACAGCAATCCACGTGACCTGCGCTGTTGTTGTTTTGCTGTTTTCGGGGGCAGTTTGCTGCGACAGTCCTGCGGCGAAACTGAGGCGCTCTGGGGATCCGGCTGGTGCACGGATCTAGAATTTGACAGGTACTGTGTATCACCCATGGTGTATTTATCAAATGATTAGAATGGCCTGTTCTTCTATCACTTTCTCAATCTATGCAACGTTATTGATTACGTTTTATTACTAACTCTTGTTTGCTATCAGCACTCGTCTCAATGTGGTATCGTCAAACCTGCACAAGACTGGGTGCTTAACCACACTTATATGCCAGAGCCACTGCGCGGGATTCCAATGGAATTTTCCATCGCGTCTCCACAAATCTCCACAACCAACATTGTCAATGCATCGGGAGAAGCATTTTGGACGAAATGTATTGGAAGCCTCTTGAAATCGGTTTGATTAAAACGTGAAAAAGAAAAAGTATTTGACGAACTGATTTCGCGACATCCTCACGGTATGCATATTGATAATTGTCACGAACCTGGTCTCCGTGTGCATATAGTGTGTGTGTTATATACACTACACACTTATACGGCCCGTCCAGTTCTCTATTGGCACACTACTGTAGATCATTGACTATTGGCTAGTCAGAGACTGTAGTGTACTGCATGGAAGCTTACCACGGAAAAATCTTCAATGAAGATTCTTCTTTTCTAACTAACAACGAACAACAACGAACAAGAAGGAACTAACCCAAGTTACCTTAATCGTGTGATGACTGATTCTTCCCAGATGGATTTATATCTTAACTTGTTTACTTAGTGAACTAGACTAGATGATTCATTCTACTCCATGCAGTCGTCTCTAAGTGACTCAAGTCATTGATGGTATTAATCCAGGATATCTTTGATCCTGGATCCCTCCCTTTATGAAGTTGGACTTGTTCCCGGTGGCTGCCCACCGGTCACCCCATTTCTAGAGTATCCTGTATACACTGGATTACTTACATGTCTTTGGTTGAGTGCTGTCTGTGCTGTTGAAGCCCATACAAAAGCCTATCCTACATAGACGTTACCGCCTATACAGTCCTAGGTTGAAACTCAACAGGTAATGAGCCACTTTTTTCAAGAAGGTTTCCAACCGTGGACTCTGGAATTTTTGGAGGTCGGCTACCTGAGCTGATCTGTTCTCGATGATGAGAAAAATTTGACGGTTATGGATTCGGAGCTAGAGGCAACTACTTGCTTCTGTGATGAGCTACGTAATCTTTCTTTATAACAGTCATATATCAAGATTTCCTATCTTGATGATCGGGGGTGGAGGTTTGACGTTTGATCCGACACGGATTTCGGGCCTGTCCCCATAGTCAGATGCTTAGAAAATATCAATTTTCTTTATTTGACTGCGCGCGCTGAATTCTCCAAGCCTGAAACCCATAGGCTAAGAGCGCCCTTTTCTCTGATGATAAATCATTGGTGAATACTGCCGTGATAAATCAGGTTTAGTCGAGGGGCCTTCATGAAGCCTCCGGCTGAGAGAAAATCATACCGGTTTTCTTTAGGAGAGATTCTGCTGCATCTTTTACCGCTATTTTTAATGAAAAGCTGCAGCCGCATCTCTAGTCGCTGTCTTCTTCCCAATTCCTCCTCGCGCTCGGCTGCGACCACGTGTTCTTACAGCCACTAAAGCCCACCAACCTCGAAGATGAGTTGAGATTCTACATCGACGCTGCCTTATGTTCATAAAGAGGATACAGACTACCCTCGAGATTCATATCCTTGGTTGCCTTATAGTCTATTCCTAGAGATGCACAATTGGCTTGTCTGATACGAATAATAGCTTGTCTCAGGGGGTGGAGGCTTAACCGCTCGCTAAGGCATCGTCTGGTCTCTTGTTAAGAGCACATGGAGAAATATGCCTGGAACTTGGAAGCTAAGAGTCTTGCGACAAAGTGAGACAAGGACAATTCGAGAAACATGAAAGTCCGAAATACTCTATTTCGAGACTAACGCTTTCTAGAGTGTTGCAATATGGTTTCTGGAAGGAGAGACAGTGAAAGATTCTTCGGCCTAGGCCTCAGAATGTATAACGTTATCAAAGAAGCTTGCTATGCTTATTGATAGTGACGTTGAAAGTGACGAAGATATCAAATCTTGAAACACGGGGGAAAGTGAATCCAAATGAAGTCAGATTGACATAGGTTAAATCCTTCTGCAATAGTTCTTACAAAAGTTGGATAATCCTCACTTACTACTTTTGGATCCCTCATGTATGTGTTCAAGATACATCACGTCAGTCTATGATATACGAGCCTGTGTGAATGATGTTCATCATGTCACTAAGAGGACTAATCGTATCGATGGGAATGCCTCTCAAAAGAACGCTGATTAATTGAGCTTCGAGGCAGACCGTCAAATCGCTGATAAGCAACAAAGATCTCGATATGAATAAGAGATGACACATTGCACTGACTTCACTTCACGTTATGTCCAAAGAAAAGAATGTGTTTGCTTAGTTGATTGGCGATGACATCCGTGACTTTGAAGGGTCTACCTGTCTTCGAGAGATGTCTTCAAGAGAGGACGTTTGTTTGAGGTTGACCTCTTCTAAAAAGTACGAGAAAAGCTTTTGGATCAATTGGTCTATCGTATGATAGTCTACAAACGACGAAGAATTGATAATAGCTTCATGTTTACGATTGAGATCTTTACATGCTAATGTGTTCGAGAATACATCATTGATAGCTACGTATCAGCTGGTATACCGTTCAACTAAAAGCATGCATGCCGATGCTGCTTACGGTACAAAGTTAGATGAGAGCTCAAACTTTCTTATTTGTGAAGAGAAGAGAGAAGAAAAGAGCAAGGACTGACTGGCGTTTCTCCCAATATAAAGTATGCATTGCAATGCTGCTCAAAACGTCAAGTTGATGAAAGCTTTCAAATCTTGACTATCAAGTCAGATGCGCTATGAGTTATATTACTTCCTGAGGGGTAAGACAGAGTCTAGATGCCATATCAAATTACACTTCATGCCTATTCGAGTATATGGTTCAAAGCAAGGTCCTTTCTGAGCTAATACCAAACAAGATACGATAAGAATTTGGCAAGACTAAGATGACTTTCTTATAGTTCATCTAGAGCGTGATAAAGGTGTTGATTCTACCTCAGAGATAACTCAGATATAGCAAGAGCCAAAATGGAATGGGCCACTGCTCTCTATATTCCACAATTGGTTGGCAGTTGATCAAGAGATTGAGAAATGACTTCAAGATTGCCTACAGCGATTGTCAAGTGTTGTCATATAGATCTGAAGATCCTATTCTGGATGAAAAGCCACTTACTAGTGACTTACCGGCAATCCATGAGTTTCTATTCCACAGCCTTAATTGCAATCCCCAAGAACTTCCGCTGAAATTGGTACACTGTGAAACTCGAATGCTAAAGTCATGATAATGTCCTAACTGCTTGATAATTCTATATCAGGTTAGAGCGATCTCGTTCATGATAACAAAAGGTCTGCTACAGTTTTGACAGAGAGACTTGCTACAAAGCATCATCCTGAGTTCATCAACAGCAAACGCCGATGATAGCAGTTGTTGGACACGCAAGATTAAGAGTTGAGCTTACTGTCTACCGAAAGGGTTTACAGACATGTTGCTAAGCCAACTACAAGGCTCGCCTGCAACAAAGCTAATTTTTGACAGTTTTGTGTGTTAGGAGTTGAAGAAGCTAAACTTCGGGGGTGTGTCACGAACCTGGTCTCCGTGTGCATATAGTGTGTGTGTTATATACACTACACACTTATACGGCCCGTCCAGTTCTCTATTGGCACACTACTGTAGATCATTGACTATTGGCTAGTCAGAGACTGTAGTGTACTGCATGGAAGCTTACCACGGAAAAATCTTCAATGAAGATTCTTCTTTTCTAACTAACAACGAACAACAACGAACAAGAAGGAACTAACCCAAGTTACCTTAATCGTGTGATGACTGATTCTTCCCAGATGGATTTATATCTTAACTTGTTTACTTAGTGAACTAGACTAGATGATTCATTCTACTCCATGCAGTCGTCTCTAAGTGACTCAAGTCATTGATGGTATTAATCCAGGATATCTTTGATCCTGGATCCCTCCCTTTATGAAGTTGGACTTGTTCCCGGTGGCTGCCCACCGGTCACCCCATTTCTAGAGTATCCTGTATACACTGGATTACTTACATGTCTTTGGTTGAGTGCTGTCTGTGCTGTTGAAGCCCATACAAAAGCCTATCCTACATAGACGTTACCGCCTATACAGTCCTAGGTTGAAACTCAACAATAATGCATCGGGATCTGGTTTGGAGATCAGTCTCAGAGTGAATGTACAGGTCAAAGTGGGGTCAAAGCGATGAGCGTGTGCGTCGTTTCGAGATCAGATTCTTCAAAAGCAGCCTGACAAAAGGCGGTTAGAAAATGCGTGCGTCAAATAATGAAAAAACTCGGAAGAGTGTTTATTCATCTAGGCGAGAGAGAAAGTGAAATAAAGAAAAAAATTATCTCGCGGGGCTGAATCTTTGGCAAATACGCAGGCAGAAGCGCTCTCAGCCCTTTTTCAACTTGTGGTCGGCGTACATGGTCTGAGACACTGTTTTTTCGTTAGTTTAGTATCCTGAAGTTTACTTTCACTCTTCAAGACTACAAATTTTGTCCTCACGCCTCGACGAATGAAAACTGACGGCAGCAAAGGTGACGAATGCTTCATCTCACACGCGTGTCGCTAGCATGTACATGCTTGTTGTTTACGTCGAAATGATAGCCGTTCTCCGTAACATTAATGCCACAAAAAATTTGTAGATACAAGTTGGAATATTTCAATAAATGAAGCAGGCCTGATTCAAGAAAAAAAAAAAAAAACTAAATCATATAGTCATACGGTTAAAATTTTGGACACCTCGTCATTAAATATCGAATACCCCCTTCTCGGGGATTACCCGGCGCGCGCACCCCTTGTATAAATACTGCGATGGGCCCCACCACCTAATCTTTTTCTCCTCAACAATTTGTTTACCAACGAATGTCAAAAAATGAAACGCCTAGTAGACTCTCCGTGGCACTTGTGCCGGTTGCATGCCTTTGCGCCGTTCTGGCGTGAAGATCATGGAGCTAGGATGAATTCTACGCCCCCTTTTGGTTGCACTGAAACCACTTTCTGGAGTTTTTCCAGGGTGGTTTCATCAGTAGTGTGACCGCTTCGCTTTTTTTTCTTTTCACGGTTGTTAGTTTTTTGGTTTCCAGATCGAGACCCGGATTATCGTGTTTTTACTGATCACTAGAATTAGCACTTCATGCCCGGGACACATTTCGTAATTCTTGCTTCCACCTCTTGTGAAATATAGATGCTCACTTTGAGCCCATTCCACAACGCTTTCAAATTCATACGTCTTGTCAAAAGAGTCAAGTTTGCAAAAATTTTGAATCTTACAGGCGTCGACTCGGCGTACGAGAAGATGACTCGCAAACTCGGCGGTTCTCGGAAAAGTTTGCGCGTGTTTGATGATTGACATCTGCATCTGATCTCATGGCTCGTAATTTTCCCGAACCAGAGGACGCATCGTGACGCGGTAAACTCAACACCACTTTTTACAGAAAAACAACGCATAAAAAAAGGGTCGAGAAGGGAAAATCGAATCTACATTTTTCTGCTTAGATCAATACTCATTCGTTTGTCCGAATTTTCTGATCGCTTCACATAAAATTGGCTTATATTATACCCGATTATTCTTCGACATTCTGTTCCGACTTTTCCGTGGGATTACTTTAAGTCAAACATACCTTCGCTCAATTCCAGCATGACCATCTCGCTGCAGCTCAAGGAGTTTTTTTACTCGCTCAGTGCAACTGACAAGTATTCCGATTTTGACTCGAGAAAATCATTCAATCGTGTGAATAAGCCAGATAGCGAAATGGCGCTCTTAGGCGCTAGCCACGCCAACGACTCCACGTCCTCTTTCACAAAATCAGCCGCCCTGCCCAGCGGATCTGAGGGGGTGCATGAGGTAAGGCTCGCCTGGAGACATATCAAGAAATGGCTTCATAGGTATTCCGAGGATATCAATAACTCCTTGCTGGAGCCTTGCACCGAAACAGATATAAACGAGCTTGAAAAAGATTTGGGGTGTCAATTCCCTACGTGCGTGAGAGAGTTTTTTCTTTTGACAGATGGACAGTCTTCATTCAACGACAACGGATGCTGCGGTTTATTTTATGGGTTAAGACTCATGCCAATTGACGAAGTGGCCGTGATGACTGAGAGTTGGCGAAAAGTGCATGAGTCCATCCTCAAAACGGCCTCCATGAACGGTCTTCACAAGTATGCTCTCGAGTCAGGCTTTGCCGATAACGATTTGGGTACTTCTGCGGGATTTAAGGCAAGATCCAAGCAAGATTCGTCCACTGCAGATTTCCCTGACCAATACGCTGTTCCACCAACGGCAGTTTTACCCATGTACGCAAATTCGCAGTGGATTCCACTCATCACCGACTCTTCTGGGAGCTTTATTGGCATAGACTTGTCGCCGGGAACACCCGATGCGATCAACATTCCTGACGGGAAGTGGGGCCAGGTCATTTTATTTGGTCGCGATTTCGATGTCAAGTACAGAGTCGCAGACACTTTTGGCGACTTTCTTCTCATTTTTGCCAACGATCTAGAAAAGGGAAATTGGGATTTGCGTAGTTCTAGCGACGACGAAGATATGGTGAGCGGAGTTGATGCCGAGTTAGTATTTATGGACCAAGAGACGAAGAGAGAAATTCCGTATTTTGAGGTTCTCAAGGAGCGCACGCTGGCCTCGTGGATCTCCAGTCTCTCACCTGAGGAATTGCAGACGGAAAGATGTCAAAAACTTATACAGAAATTGCGTGAGAAGACGCCGCTGCTTGAAGTTCCCGAGAGTGATGCTGATAAGTTCTACAACGACAACTTGAGCAAAATCGATGCCATGGCAATAGAGAGTATACCTCAACCACAGGCGAAGGAAGCGGACACCAGAGATAATGAGACTACAGAGGCTGATTCAAATGTGCTGAGCTAGATTGGAAGCACTCGATATAATAGCCACCATCAACTTTTATGCTACCAAATGATTCTCTGGACGCCTGGCTCGGAGACCCATGTGAATTCATACGAGAAAAACACGATGAAGAATACCATGTTGATGAGCGTGTACCAAAGAAACTCGCACATGTGCCTCTGGTTCCGCGTGAGTCCAGGCGCTGGGCAAATGAATATACGAAACAAAACCAAGGGCACAATGTAATATCGTGGCTCGAATAATGGAGAGGGCACCAATGTGATAGCCATGGACACGAAAAATCCGAGAAGCAACAAGGGGCTGAAACTCAAAGTTGACTTTGTGGAAGTCATGATAAGCAGGTATGCCACCAACCATACCGAGAAATGGTACACAGGCACCAACAAGAACTCCGCATACGGCCTGCTGAGGATCTTCCTGTAGATGTAAAACGTATAGTGCCTATTGTCAGCAAGCAAGAAAGGGTGGACAACTGTATAGTTTTGAATCACATACCGGATTATGACATACGCCAAGAAAGTGGCTACCGCGTTCATGTACTTGTTGCCGGAAATGGCAAATTTCGTATAACTCCTCAATGTCGCTTTTCCAACCCAAACCGGGGCTGTGATGAAGGTCATGAATGTGAGGCAGTAAAATATTTGCACCACATGTAGGGACATCTGATGATTCTCCTTATCTCCAAAAGTGATACCTCCATTGATCTTCACAAATGCTGCAAACACGAGACCGTTAAGCGCAAACGGAATGAGTAGATACCAGTCACGTAGTGCTTGCGCTATAAATGAAAACGCATCCTTCCAGAATCGAGGGTGCTTCTTTCGCCTTATATCAACCATTAGTAATCCCGTAAAGGCGATCCACGCGATATTCGTCTGCCTAAACCAAAGACTAGCAAATCCTAGCAAGTTCGCCACGATGGCTCCTTGAAGATTTCGGTGTCTTATCACCATCAACGTACAAGCCACCACAAGAACTGTTGACCATGCATCTGTATAGAAAAGAAAATAGTATGTGAAAAGAATGGGTAGCGATACCACGTTGATCTTCCAGAAATTGGCGCTTTTCACAAGTGAAAGCACAAGAGGAAGCGCCACGGCCCCGGCAACCAAATTCAAGGAGCGGAGAGCGGTTGGGCCACACGAATCGCGTACTCCAAACGCATGCAAAATATGAGAATACACCGTGCCCAAGATATAAAGCCCGGGGGGTGTAGTGATCTTGTCGTCCCAATTGAGGAAATCATGTCTGCAGTATGTTTGGCATTGTCGAAGATGAAATATCTCATCAATGAAAGGTCGGGTGACGTGTACACTAACCTTGTTAGATATAGTGGCACATATCGTTCCGAGAAAGGGCACTGTAAGCAGAGCTAAGTCCATGACAAGGAGGATTTTATCCTTGTAAGTGAAAAACCGTGGTTTTTAGAAAAAGACCACTCAACGAAAATGAGTGTTGGTGGTGACAAACTCGTTTTTGGTTTGCAATTTATCAGTCAACGATGTAGTAGACCAGTATTCTGTATAGTGGAGCGCGTTGAGTCGCGAACTGTGGCCTTAATCTTGATTTACTAGTCATACCCAAGAATATTAAGGTATTATAGGCGTTGCCATCATTCCACAGTTTTCAAGATTTTTGAATGGCAAGTTAAGTCATGAAATATCAACTTTTAGGTTTTCTTTTTTTTTTTATACTACAAAGGAGCGAAGCTGTCTCAATGTGTTACGACTTTTTTGATATTCTTCGTTCTTAAGAACGTTTTGCGGAACGCACCTTACAGAGCCAATCCGGCGCACCTTTCTTAAAGCATCATTTCCAGTTTGTGTTCGCTTGGCGTATTTGTCGAAAATATTCTTGAACAGACAATTACGAGCCATTTGAATTTTCGAACCGGGTAAGTGTTCTTTTGACCATATCGAGCTGATAACACTCTTTCTGAGTCCTCTTTTGCAATGTTTCGCAGCCATTCCGACCGAAGGCATATGCCATTCATGAGCTCTAGCCCTAGCCGTGGCAATTACATGTCCATATCATCAAGAGAAGGACTTGTGTCTGCGCCTTGTGTCCCAGGGCCAATATGGCCTACGCACCATCACCAAGCCCGATTGGGAAATCCGATAATACATTCACACTCCGTGCCGTCTTTCAGTCAGATCTCCCAGGCGGACGAGATCTCAGCTGCTTTAGGGTTGCAAACACTCCGCGTATTGGAGTACAGCAAACCCGAGCCCGTGAGTCATTATGATGAGTTGATTGATAATTTGCAGGCACTTAATCTCGACAGCCTGGCGGTTGTATCAATGGACACCGCGATCAGCGAGGTCTACTCACGCAATAATCAACTGAATGTGCTGATTGACCGCAGAGGCTCCCAAGCCAGTTTGACCCGCCATGGGGACGATATGAGCTTGGTAGAGGGGTTCGGCTCGTTGAAGCTCAGCAGCTCTTTCCAAGTGTACGATTCTGACGGGAAGACTGGCCTGGGCCTGAAGTTTGGCTCAATTGTAAGCACTGCTCCCGAAAAAGTGTTATCGACCAAAGTCAAGCCGCTGTCTCCTGATTTCCTTTCCCGTCTGGCAAGAAAACGACTCAGAACACCCAGCAGACAATCTCGTAGAAGCGGCAGCAACAGCCCGCGTGACCTTGTGAGAGCGCTTGAGTCTAGCGGCCGGCTGAGTCGAGACCAGGAAGATACCAGCAGTCCAAAAAAATCAGCTGCGGACATGCCAGAGCTCCAGTACTTGGTCACATACAACCTAGTAAACAACTTTTACTTCAACTTAGTACTGTGGTCGCCCGTGAACAACTCAATCGCCATTGCCATCGAAGGCAAGGCATACTGGTGGGACGGCTCGAGCCAAGTCCGGGATATGAACATCCAGCGGCCAGGCTTAGCACCCGTGTCATGTGTGTCATGCTCGAACGGCGACGCTTTGGCAATCTCTTTCTCAGACGGCTACTTCTGCATCTATCAGATTGCAAGGCGACGGCCGCCCGTGTCTCGGCGGTTCAATTCCTCGATCCAATGCGTGGAGTGGTTTCCAGACGGAAAGCGCCTCTTCACCGGCGACCTGGCCGGCACAGTTTGTCTCCTTGCCTACGATGGCACCACGATCCTGGTTTTATGCCATTTAACTGGGTTCACTCAGCAAATTTGCGGTATTTCTCTCAATAGAGACTGCTCGCAGGTGGCTGTTGGCGCCAATGAGAACTTGGCCATAGTATGGGATATTACAAGCGAAACCGTCCCTAGGGAGAAATGCCGCCTCCGCCACAAATCAGCAGTAAAAGGTATCCTGTTCTGCCCGTGGGCCCCGAGCCTTTTGGCGACTGGAGGCGGGAGCAACGACCGCCACCTTCGGTTTTGGCACACAGGCAGTGGTACACTTTTGAAGGAGCTTGACACGAAACGGCAGATTACGTCCGTGTTCTGGAGTTCTTACTACAAACAAGTGATGCTCACGTTTGGGTTTCTGACAACCGACGACCATGTCGCCGCCGCTACCTATACTTATCCTGAGACACAACTATCAGCACAGGCTTCTTCACGAGACCCGCTCCGAGCCCTTAGCGCAACGATAGCGCCGGACCAGACGAAAGTGGCCATTGCTGCAAATGACGGTACAGTGCGCGTATTTGGCCTCTGGACAGAGCGGCCTTATCCTTTGACGGAAGCACCCTCCTTCATCGCGGCTGGCACATACGGGAGCTCTGTGGTGGAGAGCTCCGAGGGCGTCGACTTCCGAGCACCAGCGCTCAGATAGACCGTGGGTCGCACGAAAAGAGACAAAAAGAAAAAGAAAAAAAAAAGGCACAACCGTGCTCAGTCTAGGTCGTATGTATGGAGTTGCAGCCGCGAAAGTTCTCACCTTCGACGTCACTGTGTGGTGTTATCTGCATACGACGGCCACTCAGAACGAGCATATCTGAGTTCAGCCTGAACCACTCACCTTGATCCCAAATCTGCATTGCACATTACAAAACAAAAAAGAGACATCTCTACGAAAAGAATCAAGGAATAGAACAAAAACATTCAGGTGGTTTTCTCGATTAACTTTCAAGTCTTTTCACCGATTCAAAATAAAGCGCTGCGTTCAGGCCATACTTAAAACCCGCCAACGCCATGGACCAGACACAGCTGCTACAGACGGCCCCCGACAGCTCAAATGCCACGATTCTCTTGATGGGCTTACGAAGAGGAGGGAAGTCGTCAATATGTAAAGTTGTATTCCACAATATGCAGCCACTTGACACGTTGTACTTGGAGAGTACATCCAAGCCCACCAGCGAGCAGTTTCTGTCGTTGATCGACCTTTCGGTGATGGAGTTGCCCGGGCAACTCAACTACTTCGAACCCTCATACGACAGCGAACGGCTCTTTCTGAGCGTCGGTGCGTTGGTCTACGTAATCGACTCACAGGACGAATACTTAAATGCGCTAACCAACTTGTCCACTATCATTGAGTACGCCTACCGCGTGAACCCAAAGATTCACATCGAGGTGCTTATTCATAAGATAGACGGGTTATCTGAAGACTACAGAATAGATGCACAACGCGATATTATGCAGAGAACAGGTGACGAGTTATTGGATCTAGGCCTAGAGGGCGTGCAAGTGTCCTTCTATCTCACGTCGATTTTCGACCACTCCATCTATGAAGCATTTTCGAGAATTGTGCAAAAGCTCGTTCCCGAGTTGCCTTCGCTCGAAAACATGCTTGACAACTTGGTGGCCCACAGTTCCATCGATAAGGTGTTTTTGTTCGACGTGAACTCCAAGATTTACGTGGCCACGGATTCATCTCCTGTCGACATTCAGACCTATGAGGTTTGCGCAGAGTTCATCGATATCACTATTGACTTGGATGATCTATACGTTGAAAACGACGCCAAGGGCGACTCTCAAGCTGTTGCTAAAGACGAAATCAAGTCAATCTCGTACCTCTCAAACGGCTCTGTGCTCTACTTGAAGCAAATGATCCGCGGCTTGGCCTTGGTCGCTTTGATAAGAAATGACGACGAGAGCGAGTCTGCTAAGCCAGACACGAATATGGATGAAGTGCTCACAATCATAGACTACAACGTGGGCTGCTTCAAAAAGCTGTTGATGAAGATGTGGGAGAGCTCAAAGTTTAGGCCCGCATCTGACAACGAAGACTATGCCTGAGGTGTGACGCGCTAAGATTTGTTTTCATTGTGCATTAGATATAATCCATGTCGATGCAAAATCACTCACTTAGAAGAGAGAATATTATCTAATGGCAAATCCTTACTTTTCAAGGAAGGATCCTGGAAACTTAGAGGGGATCACTACGAAGGAGGCATGCGTATATGAAAAAAAGAAATCTTCTGGATGCGTGTCAGAGCTGGGGCCGGGGATACTTCCATATCTGTATCAATTCCGGCACGCCAGCCAGACAAGGTGTGCCGAGATATTTGCCGGGAGTTGGAAAAAAAGGAACCCGCGTTGCGTCGGGTGTTTAAGGCATTCTGCGTATCGCCGGGGTACGTAGTTGACTGGCGAGTCATCGATGATTGAGGGACAAGGGCGGGGTGATGTGGGGACGCGGGGCTTGAGTGAAAACGAAATTTTTACCGAGATTCTCCACGTTGATAATGTCCTGGACAAGGTTGGGGTCAAGATTGAATGCCACTTTTACCACTCAAAATTACTTAGAATCTTGCTAAAATTTCATATTACTCATTTGAACTCGAAATTGTTCTTAGTGTTCGGTGGGTCATTTCCCCACGTTTTCGAGTCGAGCAAATACGCGCGAAAAGTCCGAATACACTTCGCTGGTGACCGACGCCAGCCTTGGGGGTAAATTTGCGTGTATGTTGTAAAAATAGATACGAGCTCAAGATAAGGCGGGTCTTCGGTTTTCTTTTTTAACACTTGCGGCATTTGAGGCGTGCTAAGCTCACGCAAGTAGTCCTAAATGTTTACACATATAAAACAGTTTTTTTTCTTGTGCCTGTTTGTGGGGCACTGCTTCGTAATGCAATTTGGCTGTGAGTTGTGCTTCGGAAATCCCATCACAACTGCCAGTCGTAGATTGACCCTCTTGCCATACTTACGTTAGAGTGCAGTTAAGAGCCAAAAAATCCGTAATTATATTGTATTCAAATCGTATTCTATAAAATTGTCACCTCTGAAGGAACCAATTACCCATGCCTATTGAACATTCACCTCTCGCCAATCACCAGCACTCGTAGCCACCGTCCACAACCAAGTTGTGGCCAGTTGTGTATGAAGACGCAGACTCGGAGGCCAAGTATAAGATCGAACCCACAAACTCCTTAGGGTCGGCCATTCTATGCATTGGGATCTTGGACTCCCACGTGTCCTTCATCTCGGTGTGACCTGCAATGACATTTCTCGTCAAAGGAGTGAGAATGTAGCCTGGCGACAACGTGTTCACTCTGATGTTGTATTTGGCCCACTCACAAGCCAACGATCTGGCCAAGTGAATAACTCCGGCCTTGGACATGTTGTACATGGATTGTGGCTGAGGGTCGTTGACGATAGTACCAGACATCGAGCCAATCAAGATGATAGAGCCCTTCAAGTTGTTCTGGATCAAAGGTCTAGCAAACGACTGCGACACGTAGAAGGCTCCAAGACCATTGACTCTCAAGATTCCCTCGGCATTCGAGGCAGGGTATTCCTCAGCAGGGAAGTTTTCGGCGTAGCCGGCGGTGTTCACCAACACGTCGGCAATCTTGCCGTGGTGCTCGTTGATCTCGGCAAAAGTGGTCTCGACAGACTCGCTGTCACCAATGTTACACGACCAGGCAGAGACCTTACCCACGGTGGATTCACGGGCACCTTTCAAGGTCTCCTGGCCCCAGGCAAGCACATCCTTGGCCGCGGCGGTTGTTCTCTCCAAGTTGATGTCAACCAAGGCAACATCGGCACCTTGGGCCAAAAGAGCTCTGGAAACGACAGCAGCCATTCCACCGGAGCCGCCAGTGATGACAGCCAATCTGCCATCCAATCTGAAGCTGGGGACAACGTTATCGTATGAGAAATCCATTATGTATATATGTGTGATGTGAAAGAAAGTATGTGGTTGAGGGGGGTAAAGGCTAGGTGGGATCTAGGTGACTTTGAAATCGGAAATTGCTGCACTTCCGGCCCGCATCGTTGCCCTTATATATGCCCCGACTGGAATTTGTGATGGGGAAGCGTGCGGAATGCACAATGGGCTAGGTGCGGAAAAAGAAACAAGCAACTATCCAGTGGACCTGCATGAGAGCTGCGGTCGTCGCGAGGCAAGATTGAGCCCGGGCGATGCGTCCGCACACGGCCTCTGGCGCTGCCGGGGCCCCAGACTTGATGCTTGCTTGGCTCCCCAACTGTCGCTTTATTTCTTCATTTTGTTTTTTTGATCGTCCGACCGAAGCAAAACCTGAGCCAAAAATACACAGACTTTTCGTCTCTTGAAACTGACTGGTCGCAAACTTCCCGATTACCAACCGGCTTTTTTCTTGTCGTTTGTGAAGAGAGCGTCTCAAAGTGCCCAGCCATGGTGCTGCGGCTCATCTCCTTCACCGAGGCGCGCAAAATTTAAGGCATCAGCGGTGATCTCGACGCCATTGTGCATGAAAAGGCAGCGCGATTACGTTGGGTCACAGCAAAAAAAGAAACGAGGGAAATAAAAACATAGGAGACGAGCTGCTCGTAGTAAGCGATGAGTAAAAAAAGAAAAAAAAGACAATGTGATTAGATAGGGCGAGATAAACATGGAAATGTCAAACCTACATATGAATATTTACAACGTTTTCAGACAGGGCCAGGTGGTGGCGAAAAGTGACGATTCAAAAACGTGAAACAATACTTGGCTCAGTTTCTTTTTCTCGTTTGAGCAGCCATCCGAGGCACGCGATAGTGGACTTGCTTATTTTGAGTGATCCGAAATAATCAAAGCCATAAAAGTTGATTGTTATGGATCGTTGAAACTGAAGATTACTCGAGCATTGAATTTTCACCAATAATCATTCCAATCCGGACTTTTTATCTAAAATAACTTTTTTAGACACGTTCACAGCGTCGTCATTCCCCGCTGCGCTCGAGCCGGGCGCGCCGAAAGTGATGGTTTAAAAATAGGAGGACCTGGAATGGCCTCTACGGTCACCAAATTCAGGTTTTGAAACATTTCCGGTGAAGCATTTACAGAGTTTGTGCTCAATTTGACTATCTATATATACCTTTCTTGGTGATTTATGTTGTCTGCCTTAATCGCTTGGTGACCTTACTTGACATAATAGTATCCTGCACGTTGAAGATCGATAATCAACGGTCGCGGTGCCAACTCCGAAGGTCTCGCCTGCTTGAGTTTGCTTGTAACACAGTTTTCAGTGCCGTTCAATATTTAGGGCTTTCTCAGACAAATTGATTTGCGCCATGGCTCTAGTTCATGAAAGAAAACGTCTCTAGGTCTTGCTACTGAGGTGTTTAAAATTATTACATGGCTTGTGCATGAATGGAGCAGGTAGGTTAGGGCGGCTCAATGAAGTATGTGAGTCTCTGCTTCTCCTCAAACAGACGCCCTGCAAAACCACAATCAATCTTGTGTATAACGTGCCAGAAAATGCCTGGGATCCCCTTTTCAGCTTCGTATCGTTCCTGTGCCACGGCCGTGTTGTGTGCACGTCTGACGTCATGGACTCGCTAGATTGCTAAAGCAAAGTCGGTGGTGCCGGATTAATTCACTACATGACGTATTTGTCCTTGACGTGCATTCGGCTACTTCGTAATATCTCTATCAGAACAAAACACAGAGTCAGAGTAAATTTGAGACATGCAAGTCATGACATGGCTGAATCTTGTTTTGGTGACGGTCGCATGGTGCCTAAACCACTGTTGCTAAACGGCAAATTGTAAAAAATCAGGGAATAGTGACGAATGAAATTTGTCTCCCAAATATTCTTCACGCCAAGAGCTTTTTCGCAAAATCTATTTTCGGGCTGCTAACAGGGTCTTGCTCACGTGGAGATATCAACATACGCCTCACTGGCGAGTCCCCTTCTACACATGATAGCTGAGTAAAATCAAAAAGGCTTAAATGAGAACAAATTGAGGGCGAAGAAAATGCTGAAAATTTCTGGTTGCGAAGCGCCCTCGAATGATGTCTTCGTTCTTCTTGCACATGTACTCGCTGGAACTGTGGTGAGGATCTCGCAACTGCCTAAAGTTGTAATGCTTCAGGAGTCGTGGCACAAACTTCATTATTTTCTTTTGCTTACTCTCAAACAAAAACAAATTTGTAGATCTGCAAAGTTTTATTCAATTCCTTCTTCGAAGATTTCAGATTACGAAGTTTACGTTTGCGGGAGTCTTCAACTAGAGATTACAATCTCGATGATTGCGCTTCACTCGCACTTGATCTCTGAAAACACGATTCTCTGCCCAGGCATCAAAAGTGCTGGTAGTTTCAAGCGTCAATTTATTAAGTATATTAAGTGAGTCTTGGATGTGATTACACAAAAAGAAGCGTCAGGGAATTTATGAAATTTTGATGAGATGTAAGAGTTGCAGCCAAGTGGGGTTCGGATATCAGACCGGTGACAAAATTAAGATAATGATTATATTGAGTTTTCCTGTTAACCTGTAGGCAAGATAACACAAATGAGAATAGGTAAGGTTCTTTTGAGTTCACGAAGAGCCAACTGGAAAGTACCGAAAACGCTCCTCTATCAGCTATCACGATAGCAACAAAAGAGTGCTTTCAGTTTCATTAGATCTGCGATTGAACATCAGTAAAGCTATTGACATGCATTAGCAAACCAATTCCAAGTTCCCCTTCTATCCGTGCTCTCAGCAAAAATCGCGGTATACCTGAACCAAATTCCCTCGGTTTGCGATGCACGTATAAGCTTGTCCATCAAGCGCACGGTTTCACGCAATCATAGTAACCAGCTCTGGACAAACTCCAGTTGCTCAAAACTTGTAACTAGTCCTAGATTTCAAGAATCATCGACATGACCGAACGAATAGCAGAACCGTACTTCCTGCGTGATGTATACTCGACTAAGCAATATCAATCAACCCAAATTAGCAAAAAATGAAGAACTAAATGACGAAATAAAGTAAAATGGCGCTTTGAAAGCATCTCAGGAACTTAAGCACCGTTCTTTATGGCTTTGGCGTGGCAGGCTCCTCGATCTCTTCATCGGTGTTGTCGTCGTACACCAAATCGGGTAGGTCCTCGGATGTTTCTTTACCTGTAAGATAATTGACTCTCGGTTTCACACCATGGGGGAGTTCAAGCTCAATATTGCCTTGCAAATTTTTGATCACGTTGACAGCAATGGTTGTGGCCACGTAAATGCCGAACAAGGTCGCAACGCAAAACTTCATATTCAGGGTTGGTTGTTCAAAAGAGACTTCAAAGGATTGAGGTAGAGGAAGCCGAGACTCTGCTAAGAATGAACACTAGAAAAAGTGCTATTTGGGCTTTGAACTGAATTTTGCGTAGCCCGAGATTTTGATCAACTTTTTTTGCTCCTTGAATTTACCCCATGGCCTGTACACTGCCTATGCTGCTTCAATATTGCTGCTTTCGAAAAAAGAAAGCTGCACGTGATGCGTTGGCCGCAAAATTTGGGTCTCTATTTCCAAATCTTGCTGGCAAACTGACCAGACTTGAGAGTGCCCTAGATAAGATTACAGAATGTGGACCAGGCACTTGAACTTATGATGCCCTAAAATTGCGAGGTTTATTTATTTATTGGGGGCTTTTTTTTTTTCTTTTTTGAAAAGCATTTGTTTTATGGCTGCCAAATGGTCCATAGGTCGAAATACCTCTTAAGTATGATCATGGTAACATACTCATACAGCTAGAGGCAACCTCTGTTGCTAATTGAGGAAGGGACGCTTGACCTACAAGCACACTACAAACCCTTTTTCCGGTCACCATGGACGCAGATGCTCTTCTCAATGAGGCCGGGGGAAAGAGTTTTTATTCGTAGAAAAAAGGCTTTGACCGAAGAAACGGTAGACTTTTTTTTCGAGCCAAGTGAAAAAGGTAGTGAAAGTTGAAATTCGAATCGGGAGCTCATTTGGGAGAACGGTCACCTCAATACAGTCTTGCCTTGTCTCTCGGCTCGGACCTTCAATCACATTTTGCGAAGATTAGATCACGTGAGTGATTCGATGCCACCCATAACTGGGGCTTGCCTCTAACCTATCTATATATATTTATACGCATGAAGCCATTACTAGATCCGATAATATAAACTATTGAAGACGCTTGCCAAAAGACTCTATCCATTGCTTGTATGAAAGAAGCCCTGGTTCTGTGGAATTTGAGAAAACAACAAGTATAATCTTTGACAGGTGATGCGACGTGGATGTGATCTCGGAGATGTGTTTATGAGACAAAGTGCCCGTAGCATTTATCGCTCGAGCACGCTATCACAGTATCAGCCCTATTCCACAAAACAACATGCGAAAATTCAACAAAAACTCCCTGAGCGGAAGAAACTAAGGCTGAATGAGAAGTCGGGTCTGACAGGGCAGTCAAAGGGAGATGACACTCGACACAGGAGCCGATCGAAACACCAGAAACACACAAATCGGGCCTCCATGCATAGAATTATACGTCAGCCAGAGGCACAAATATCAAAAGAAGTTTTGGAAGCGCGACGAAGAACGGCACGTTACAATTCTCTCAAGGTCATCATTGCGGCTGAACAGAATATGCGTGAAGCACGCCTGGTGGATACTAAAACTTCCTCGATGCAGAATCGAAATAATGTTTGCTTCGAAGCGAAAAACTCGCAAAATTCTCATAGTTATACCCAGAAAGAAGCAACCTCTAGAATATATGAGAGCAGAAAACCTACCGTCAGCCGTGAATCGGCCATGAGCTACAAGCTCAGACAAGATGCACTCACAAAGTACTTGAGAAAAGTGTGCAAGAATATGATGGTGGAAGAGAAGCTGGGCGCAGACCCAAAAACAGTCTTAACAAGCAAAGATTTCTCGTTGATTTGGCTCGAGGAGCCTGATAAAGAGTCAAGATCATATTTCATTCAAGTCCCCTTGAGCCGTGAGCTTTTGGATCGGTTTCTCAGCAAGAATATGCAGAGGGTCGGGAAAACACCCATTTACAAGGGTCAAACTTTGATGTTATTCACGAAGAATAAACAATGGTACGGAACTGTCACATCGGCCGAAGTAAACAATGGTATTGCGCCATTACCGAAACTTTTGAAAATAAACGTCGAGCTTTTCGACTTCAATTCTGATGCATTGCCCGTTGGCTCTGATGTGAGTCAGCTTGAAATCCTACCGGCTTCTACAACAGTGAGCAGGCTATTCCAGGCCTTATCCCGATTGGAGAGGTCTCACTTTCTCGATGTCATCTTGGGGAGAAAATTGACACCGAGAGGTGTTGTGCCTTCAAGCAAGACTTTGACTTCAAACCAGGCTGAAAAATCTGAGATCATTCAGTCTATACTAAGCAACCCAGTGACCACCATCCACAGACCTGCGAGTGTTGAATCTAGCGAGAAAACTTCTGAAGTTGTCAAGGAGTTGTTGAAAAATGGCCTTTACCCTATTTTCGTGATGTCTGCCTCCAACCAAAAGTTAGATGAAATCGCTGAAAGAATGATTCCGGATCATCAAGACTTTCTTTTGCGGATTGTAGCTCAACAAAATGAGTATCGGTATACTAAAGCAAACACAATCTCGCCCATTTGTTTGCACAATATTGTGTACAAAGAAATGCCTTCAAGAATCAAGCAGCTCATTTCAAAATTCAAAACCAAAAACAGGTCTTTATCGGAGGAACAGTTCAAGCATATGAAAAAAGCACAGATTCCGGTCATCAATCGTCTCATTTCAGAGCGAAGGGTCATTTTCTCCACCCCAGTTGGTGTAGGCGGGATTTACTTTAGAGAATACGACCAGAAACCAATCGTGGTAATGGATGATGCCAGTCATACGTCGGAAGCAACAACTTTGATCCCGCTTCTTCTCAATGGCGTTCTGCGTTTCGTGCAAATCAGCGAAAAACATGTTTCCGGCAGCTTTTCGCAGATCCCAGACATGTCATTCTCACATCTCAAGAGTATTCTCAACGGCACGTGAATACACAGCATTTTGAATTGCATACTACTTGCAACGATATCGTAAGAGAGGTGCAACTGAGTTTTTTATTTTCTTTGCGCAGCATCACGAGAACCTCACAATTGAAGCATTGATGTCACTTATTGATACATAATCAGAACAATAAGTCGGATCTTTCCGGCTTGGCCCTGTCTTCACAGAGATCTCAGGCTCGCTCGAGCGTAATAGTGGCTAGAAACCCCGGACTTTTCATTATGGTAAAACAGTTCCTGACTCTATTCTTATACATTTACCTGTTGTCCGATAACAAATGCTAAATAGTTTGGGGCCGGTACTCTCATCCAGTGCGTCAGAGAATATGCATTGTTGCGAGCAGGGTGGACACTTATAGCGACAAGGGCGCGCCTCGCAAGTCACGAGGGCAAGTTTACGCGACTAGCACACAATCGTCCGATTTTCCTGTCGACGTTGGTAGTCTAGTGGCCACGAGTGAAGATCATCAGAAATAATCTAGGCTTGAACATTTCGAGACACCTCTTGATTGGACTGACTAAAATGACCACAAACTTTTTGTCTGAAGCAAATTGACATGCACCAGTGGTGTCACTGGAGACCATCGGTTCGTCTAGATTATCCGAGGCCTCCGCAACATGCAGGCGAAAGCGCTTTCCGAGGTGAGATAAGTTCGCCGCGTCCTTCTCGTAACTGACGACCATGCATATCCAGAAGTCAAATTCTCACCAACTTAAAACCCCCTAACCGCCCCTCCGCTGCTCTCCTACATCGAACTTTTTCCTGTTTATTTTTTTTTTTCAATTGGTAGAGCCATGATATCCTTAAAATTTCTCTCGAGGTTGATCACGTTGCCTGCGACGATCATTATTTCGATCATCAAGTATTATACCGTGGGCACAATTTTCCAGCGCACCAACAAAGAGTTCCAGGGTTCGCTTTACAAGAACACACATTTATCTGTGTTGAACCATTTGGCCAACAACTACACGCGAGACGATGTCGCACATGTGATGTACGCGCCCGTGACAAAGTTGTTCACCAAATTCAAGAACACACCTTTGACAGTGGGCCTCAATGGCTATGGAGAGAAAATCAACGAGCGCACCTCATGGATTGTTCGTGCTAAAGATCCGCAAGGCCCCAAGAAATCTGCGATTCTTTTCTTGCACGGTGGCGGCTACTGTCTCAACATTTTTGCCACTCAGTTCATCGGTATCACGGCTCTCTATTACGCTGTGCCAGAGCCTAAGCGTGCCAACTTATCAATTGCGATTCTTGACTATTCATTGACCTGCCACTACAAGAAGTATCCTATTCAAATCAACGAGGCAATTGCCGCATACAGGGCTATGGTTGAGCAGGGCTATGACGATATCATCTTGGTGGGCGATTCATGCGGCGTGAACTTGACTGCTGCCGTGGCTCGATTCATCGCCTATCCAGATGAAGCACGGGACCATTTTTCTCAGTTCACCGAATATGAATGGGACTTTTCGCCCTTACCACAACCCCAGAATATCGTGATGGTGTCTCCCTGGCTCGAGCCGTACACCAAGCCGATCCTCGACCCCAATTTCGACTATTCGGGCGATTTAGGTGCTCCAGACACTACTATGGGTGACTGGTACATCGAGGGTCTCGACCGCGCAGACGTGGCCCCCTTTGTTCGCTTTACAGATAACGACTACAAGACTCAGTGGGCGAATGTTGACGCTGTCAACGGTAAGGGGCGCACGTTGTATATTTATGGTTCTAGAGAGCATCTCAAACTGGGCATAGAGACGTTTATTGACCTCATCACAAAGAAAGGAGACGGCAAGTTGGAGGTACATGTAGAAGAAGGCGGAATTCATGATGGCTTATTCTACGTCGAAAGTCTTGACTACATGTCTGCTAGCGGCGCACAGAAGGCCCTCAAAGGCGACTTCGAGGGCAAGTACGCATATTCATTGGTGGGCAAGTTTTTGGAGGAGGTGCTTTGAGAACACTCCATAGAGTTTGTACACTCGAAGTAACAGTTATATTGTTTATGAGAGTCAATTTCGTTATCGCAATGTAGAAACGACACTTATATTTAGTTCTCACACAGAACGAGAAAAATATGAACGAAAAACAGAAAAGAAGCTTCCCCACCAGGAGTCGAACCTGGAATCTTCTGGTTCCAACAGAAGTGGTTACTTTCGTAGCCAGACGCCTTGACCATTGGGCCATGAGGAACGAAGCTTGTGGCATTAATTTTTTGTGCAAAGCTATATATTCTATATCGAATTCTCACAAGTGGCGAACTCTTAGTTTTTTGTCTATAGATGTATAGATTTTTGACCGTTTAACCGCGGTTTCCTGTTAATACGATTTGTTTCTTTAAAAAAAAAAATAATGTTGATTGAATATCCGAAGCATTAGATGAAGTGGCGAACCCTTTTTTCATTCAAACTATGTTTAGCAGATAAACGCGCTGCTTTACAGCCACGGATCCTCATATCGCGGCCCGATTGCTATTGCGTCAAAATAACGAGGATGCTCAGATTCCTAGAGAAAAAAGGCCTATATTTAATTGATTTGATACTGTCACTTCTGATGAGGGATCTCGTGTCGCCAAACGATGCCTGGGGTGAAGCTGCGATCTATTGTAGGTTTTTTCTATAACTGTTGTATAGTTTTTGCGATTTCTCGGGTGTGCCTGTCATAATCTGACGAGAGCGTTCTATAATGTGATATATCTCTAAAAAATCATACTGCGTTTTATCTTTGTAAAACACAAGAAAGAAAACATTATGCGGTTAGAACTGTATTACGTACTAATTTCTACGTGTAGAACTATTCTTTATTTGTCAAAGTTGAGCGACTTATCAGCCGTGTCTTTTCCATACACCAGAGAGATAAGCCCATTGGGCCGCCAGACGATCGGCTCCCCGCTTCGCAGTCAACGAGAGCAAAACAAATTTGCACGGCGCTTATTGGCCAATCGTATGCCAACAGATTTCAATTTTGGATTAAATAAATTCTCCGTTGAGTTGTACCTAGCGCCACAGTTAAAAAGTGGAAATTGTGGAGATTGATATCCCCGCGCGCATGTAAATGGGTGCAAACTGTGGTGGATAAATGGCGCAAGTGAAGCTTCGATTAGTAATCGCCCAATGCTATTCAAACCTTATAAAAGGCAGTAGAATTACAAAAGCGCTTATTCTAATACTTCTGACCAACCAAAATCAAATAACAAAGCATCCAAAATGGCTCCTCCAGCTGCTACGCAAAACGCCCCCTCTGACGACTACTCCGCGGTCGTGAACAAGTTGGCCAAGTTCAACATTCCTGGAAGTGCTGCCTACCAGAAACCAGTAAAGTTGGGCTCCTCTGCATCGTGGCTTGAGAAATTGCCCGAACCGGCAAGGAAAAGATTTGAGAAACATGGCATTGACTTGTCAAAGGGTTACCCGAAAGTCCCAGAAAGAAACGAGATTCCAACCTTCCTTGACGAGGCATACGAGATTCGCAACAAGGAGTATCCTTATATTGAAAGGGGCAAGAATGCTGACCCAGAGAAAAAAGCCCTTTTCGGGGCTGCCAAAGAAGTGAACAATTTGACTGCACACATCGGTACCGAAATTGTTGGCTTGCAGCTTTCTGAGTTAAATGATAAGCAAAAGGATGAATTGGCGCTTTTGATCGCTGAGCGAGTTGTTGTCTTCTTTAAAGACCAAGACTTATCGCCACAAAAACAATTGGAATTGGGTAAGTATTGGGGTCAGGTTGAAGTGCACCCACAAGCCACCAGAGTTCCGAATACTGTTGAAGGGGAAGATTTGGCTGGGATAACCGTTATTTGGCAAGACTACGCCAGGGAGTTTTTCGGTATCCCGCTCACGTTTAAAGATGCCACAAAGGGTACCGGATCATGGCATGCAGACTTAGTGCACGAATTCCAGCCGGCTGGAATCACGCATTTGCACAATGACACTATCCCGAGCGTTGGCGGAGACACATTGTGGGCATCTGGCTACGCAGCTTACGATAAATTATCTCCAGCTTTCCAACAATTTTTGGACGGCAAAACTGCCATTTTTCGTTCGGCCCACCAGTATCTCGACAGAGAAAATCCTTTGAGCGGGCCCAAATATATAGAGAGGGAGCATCCGATTGTGAGGACGCACCCGGCTACTGGCTGGAAATACTTGTTCGTTAGCAGAGGAAAAACTTTGCGGATTGTTGGGTTGGAGCCAGCAGAGTCAAGTCTCATTTTGGACTACTTGTTCAAGGTTTATGAAACTAACTTGGATATTCAGGTCAGATGGAACTGGAAGTCGAAGGAAAATTACGGCACTTCCGCTATTTGGGACAATAGGATCGCAAATCACAATGCAGTTTGGGATCACGAGGGCAAGCAGCCAAGACATGGCACACGTGTCACCTCATTGGCTGAGGTACCGTATTTTGATCCAGCATCCAAGTCTCAAAGAGAGGATTTGGGATTGTGATAGCAATGGACTTGTTGCAGATAAGAATGAAATCATTCCTTTTTTAAGTGGCTTAAAATCCAGAATCTGATCCACATAGAGCTCTGGCATGGCGGGACTAGTTCATGTCACGAGTAACATAAGAAATAATGGTGTGCTTGAAACGCAAAAGGTCGTGCGACTGATGCCGCCCGTAAACTATGAGGTACGAAAAACTGCTTTCTTAGCCTAATCCGGGCCCGCTTGATGCATTTGATGTTTTCGTATCATACGTTATTGTATCATTTGTAAACTTCCACATACAATGATGTGTAGAAATTCGAAAAAGGAGTTCACTGTGTGGGCAGTCCGGAGCGATATACTTCCGACTTTAAGGCAAAAACGTGGTTTTGACAAAACAGGCGCCCTATTGTAGTTCCATCTGGCTGGTTGCGCCGACTGGATAATCACTACATGATCAATAGGATGCTGCAACTCTAAGCCCCGAGTCTTTTTTAACGCATTTGATACAATGTTATGGAGTGGGGTGATTATGTTTGCGGATCACCATATCGCTGGTATATTGCTGGTAATTTTATTCGTTTTCAAGTAGCTAAAGTCCTACAGTGTTTGGATGTTGAAATAATCCCAGGCTTCCTCGTTTGACGCTTATTATGGCCAGCTTATTGTCGATCATCATCAATTGTTCAAACGAAACAATAAGAATTGTTCCCAATGCATCTCAAAATGAATGCGAGCAAATAATTCTAAAACAATGCGTATTTTCAGTCGCAAAAATGTCATTCCAGCTTGCTGAATATCAAAAGCATTGTTTCATAGGTTTTTTCTCGTGGATATGCAAATTACTTCCTGGGCAGGGTTTGTTTTGGAACAGTCTGCTAAGAAATTGGCCATTTCTCTCTATTGTTTATACGGCTGGGCTTTGAGGACCCTAAATGTATAAAAGAGATCAATCGGCTCATTCAACAAAAAAGATCCAAGAAAATCTACTGTCATAAACTACTGCACGCTATATCTTCCAGAATGAGACTCATTTCAACGATTGTCACTGTTCTTTTGCTGGCTGCTGCGCTTGCAACTGAATGTCCCCCTGGGAAAACGTCTCCGGGCCCTAATCAAGGATGCACTTCTGTGAAGGATTTATATCCCGTAAGGTCTGCGGACGCTAAGTGTTGCTGCAAAAAACAAACGAGGTGATCGGTGCCTGCCTTCATCTCCATGACCTCTGGGCCGGGCCGGGTGGATTGTCGGTGTCGCCTGATAAACTAGGGGAAACGGGCCCATTTTACTGTGTATGTCAAATATACATAATTTTCAGACAGACTAAGTGTGGGAATGGCTGCTTTCGAAGCCACTCGCATCGTGTATGAATTCTCAACTCGTAAATCAGAGAGCGAGTCTACAACGTAATGGCTCTGTTGAAAGACGTCAACCGTGAAAGGTCTTATGCACAAATTGAGTAACCGGTAGATCATTAAAACCACAAAAGAATTGGAATAACCGATAAATTGTTCATTCCGAGAACTGATCATGCTTGTCTCATATCCCATGTGAGCCAAGACAGAAAGTTGACGGACTTGCTTCACCTAAATGTGATAGTGTCTGTTATCTTATCGTTTTGCTAGTAGTTTCTGAAGTGAGACAACCCAGTCTCTTTCGAGATCGCCCAAATCAAAGCCACTTGGGATGTTGATGTAAAGAGGATCTATTTCTATCCTATCTAGCCCGTCAACAAACCTAACAGATTGGGATTTATTGCTTTTCACTGTGGAGGGTAACAGTTCCAATTCCGGAGAACTCTCAACTTCATCCGCATCTTTTTGCTGACGGCCCATTGGCCCTGCAGACCACCAGAACACGGGGTAGCTTCGAACAATGTTACCGAAGATACATGCAACAGCAAGCATGAGCACGGAGGAGACCAATTGTGCTGGCAAGTACCACCAACTCATGGCCCGAATTTGCTCATCGGCACAAGGTAGTAAGGCTGAAGCCCCGCCTGGGGGATGGACGCAATTGCAAATTGACATCACCACCAGCAGGAGAGCCACGCTGAGGGCTCCACCCGCCCAGTAATTATCACGCCCACCTCCAGATAACAGGAATAGTTTCTGAATGCATATTCCCACGAGGGACGAAAGGAATTGACCCATAATGACATTGCGGGGCTGGGCCAAGGGCAGGCCATGTGCGTTAAAACAGAGAATGGCCGATGCACCATAGCTGGCAATTATGAGTGGAGCGTTGTGGTCTGAAAACACAGTATGGTTCTTGAACACCGCCTCTATCACTGCAATGCCGCAAAATGTGGATACGAGAATCTCAAGCCAAAGCCACGGGTCCGAAACCGGCCTGGGCTTTCCTTGTCCTAGAAAGCGAGCCAAAGGCGTGGGAAGCCGGAATACCTGATTCGGCCATAGAAACCGATTGGTGATATCATCAAGTGTGAATTTGAACATTCTTGCTAAAACGATGTGGTATCAAGGTGCCATTTCGACTTTCACTTAGTGACTGATAATTTCGCAGTGCATGCTCAAGTGAGGTGCACGACACGTAATGGCTATTCACCCTCCGCATGCCACAACTTTTTTTCGCAAACATCACCTGACTTATCCTAATTTAGAAAAGATTGATATTTTGAGAGTGAGCTTATTTAGCTTTTTCCATAGTCTGGATTTTCGGAGCATTGGGGTTTTCGCGTAATAAAATCGTGAGGTGGCCCAACGGGGCCTATGCCTATGCATGCCGTGTATGACTCTTCGGAGTCGCATTACCAAATTCCGTGAAAGCCCAACTTTTGAGTAATGGCGGGTAAAAATGTCTGAAAAACGCAGCCCTACAAGCACAACTGAAACAAAAAGCCGATATTCTCATTAGTGAGGGCGGTCAATCTGCAAAGGCTCAACAGTGGCTCGTGTCTTAGATACTTGGTTATTGCATGCTAGTACTGACTGGTCATGTGCATTGCGAAGTAGCTTTAGACTCAAGTTTTGCAGATTTTGAAAGTTTCATAGACAAACCATGAGAACGAAGGCCACTTTAACTCAAAAATGGTAACGATATATACGGAATTGCTTGACAAAAAATCTGCTCGTCGTTTGTTTTCACCACACAATTGTTCTCTGAATGCACCCATAGCGCTTATTGCATGCACGGGAAGTTTCACAGACGCAGCGCACCTGACTGCAACAGTTTTGCATTCACTCGGCATACTTCGGCTTCATACTTAACCATTCCTCTGTTGTGTCTATGAACTTTTCAAATATGATTTTTTGTATTTCATTTCGTCGGCCATTTTGTTGAAAGATGCAGAATTGACTAGACGATATCCCCTGCGGAGACTTGTGGGTGTATCCAAGTGAGGCTGTGCTGAAGCCAGCGATGACGACAGGGTGCCGCATGCCGCAGCTGGAGGTGGTGAAGCGAAAAAATGAACAATGACATTTACAACCCACTTTGACGAGACCGAGACGAATTCTGTTCACGCTCGATGATACGCCCTCGCCGCAAGTACGTTTTTTCCATAAAAGCCGCTTTGATGTAAATTAGAATTGCAATTGCAAAATGCAATGTTATGATTCTATTAGCTTTTTAATGGTTTCTCCGCGTCGCGCATCGCCTCGTAGTTTGAGCACGCGCATTTGCTTAATCCGTCATATGACAGCCGTATGTAGGCGACACCAAAGGTTGCTATGAACGCACAATGCCAAGATCCGTGCAAATTCCGAGAATCTTTTCTCCAGAGGCCTGAGGCTTACTAACTAATGACATTGTTTTGATCCCGACCGGACTCACACCTACCCATATTACATACTTCGGTTATGACTGCTAAACTATTCAGATTCAAAAAAATCCACTACTATTGCATCCCACTCATTGCACTTATAGTATGGTGGGGAATGCTCATCGCCATGTTGGCATGTTGGGGCGCACAAGGAAGGCCGATCTATGCATTCATGAATGGAGAATACCAAAACCCAGTGTACATCAGTGACATTGGGGCCACAAATCTCAACCCTTTGTTCATAGCATGCACGGGGTTCCAGTTGATCTTCTTTGTCGGGACGTTGTTGATGGAGTTTGTTTTGCGGAAAAAGCATAAGCTTCAGCCGTACGTCTCCACCAAGCAGCCCATTTTCGCTATCATAAGTATCATACTGGCCATCATTGGCGAGTTGGGCATTTTGATGGTATCGATTTTCAAAACCACCACTTACCATAGTGTCCATTTGACGATGGTCGGCGTGTTCATCTTTTTCGTATTTTGGGCATGTTTCTTCAACTTTATGAACTCTTTCATATTCGGCAACTTCCCACAAAGATTGCATCCCAATCACGAAAAGGTCATCTTCGGGAAACACAGGTGGCTGAATCTTTACATGGTTTCGTTTTTCGCTAAGCTTGTATGGCTTTTAGCGGCTGTGGCTTTTGCAGTTGCGTTCGGTGTTTTGATGAAAAAGGATGATAACTCTTTGTCAGCTGTCTTTGAGTGGATCATCTCTTTCTGGTACGGATTCTTACTCGTATTCTGGGCCATGGATCTCCTTCCGTCTGCTGTGAAGCACTACAGAATTCATAATCCGGAGAAGTTTGATGAGAAATTTGTGGACAACCATATGTCACCCTCGATCATATCCCGCGGCAACCTGGTGTACGGGGACCATGAATCAACATTGCAAGGTCCGGCGTCGGCAGAGCAGCATGTGTGACCTAGATAAGGCACTGACCAGAACAATCATACTCTAATTTTAATAATAAAGTAGTTTTTCGAAGGTACACAAAACAACCCTGAACATGGATGTAATTTGGGACTTTTGCAAAAAAAAATTAAAAAAAAAAAAACTTTTTCTGTTCACAGATCTGATCGTAGCTGGCCTTCATCCCCTGCTTTCATGAATGGATCTTTTAAATGTGATGACGAAGTCCAGAAAGAATTCACCATACTGTCTTCGATTCTTGTATCAGACTGCGTCGTGGGATCCTCACCATGAGAAAAGAACCGTCCTTTATGTTAGATACGTGGCAAATACGCTTTCTTGATCATGAAACGGTTTACTAATTCAAATTTGAAGTAAGACACCATTCCTTCCAGTGTTTAGATGGTCGTACTCTTGAATGTGATTCACGAGGTCTCAATTCACACGGAATTTATTGCTACACGTGTATGCAATTAAAGAAATAACATGTCTCGATTGTGTCTTAGGACATAGTTTCAGGTCATTTTCGTTAGTGGTATTCAATGCTGAAGATGGCAAGTGCGACGAGCCGAGATGGCCTTTATAGACCACGCGCTTACGAGCTACAACTACTACTGCTCAACAACGTCGCTACCATGCCACCAAACTTATCGAAAAAGCATTGGCTTTTAAGATTCATTTATTATGAAAAGTTTCAATTTCGAGAAATAGGTGTCTATTGAGCAGTGCTAGTCTGGAGTCATTCGAGAACACGGACTAAGATTAAGAGCCCGCGCTAGCCTTTGGTACGAAATCGAATTTGGACTCCTCACTCGACACCACGTGCGTGCAAAGTTCGTTTACCGCGTTGCTTGATTTCATATGCACACGAGGTTTGTCAGCGAACGAGCAAATTCTTGTGTCGTCAATTCTCTTCATGCCAAAGGAATTTAGGACGAGATACAGCAAAGATGCCGACTCTTCCGAGATTTGGGGTAAATAGCCAACAAGCAAGTTCGGGCAGTTATCGGACTGGATTTTAGTTCCCAGCAAGGTGTCATCCAAAATCGCACTCAAGAAGCATTTTGAGTGTGAAAATCACGTTTGGGCTGAAGTCGAGAGGACGATGAGCTCAGATGACGCTCAATGACACTCGGAAGATCGGCCCGATCGCATGTGAGTCGTATGCAAACATATTTGTTTGAAACGCCCATCGCCTACATGCTGGCGCAGGAATGCATGTGGTCTGGGCGTCACGTACATTGTGAAGAAAAGCCAGGCGCATAATTTGCCTGCACAGTCGTGTTTGCCGCCTTCGTGAAGAGCCAGTCGTCCGCGCGTATGTATATAGGGCGTGGTGTGAAAAACGACATTTACCCACACATGGTTCGAAGTGCTATTAATAGAATCTCGTAAATTGGTCGTTCACCGTACGAAACGCCAGATCGATAACGATAGTAATCGAGAAGAAGCAAAGGAAGAATCGGCATGGAGTCAAGCAGTTTCACACTCTGTGTCTATACTTGCTACAAAATGACCGTCGTCGTCCGGTGGCCGCCTTGACCTGTATAAGGCCTTTTTTATATAGCGCAATGTTCCACGATTCAATCACCTCTCTATAGACTCATCTTGCTCTCAAACGAACGGGATTCGTACACAAATTGACCAAACACAACAGTAATTCGCCATGTCTTTAATGATTTTCGGTACCACGGGGTTGTGTGGAAAAGCATTTTTGGCCAGTGCCGAGAAGTCGAACTATTTTTCCTCGATCACATCTGTTACCAGACGCCCCATTAACGCGAATAATGTCAAGGTGAAGGAGATCGTTGAAAAAGATGTGGACAAATACTTAACGATCATCTCTGAAGAAAAACCGTCCGTCGTGTTTTCCGGCTTGGCCACCACCCGTAGTGCTGCTGGCTCGGCTAAGGCTTTTGTGGACATCGATCATGGAGTGAACCTCAAAATCGCCGAAGCCGCAAAAGCAGCAGGCGTTAACACTTTTGTGATCGTGTCTTCAATTGGCGCGTCGCCTCTGTCTCATTTTCTCTATCTCAAGACCAAAGGACGTATTGAGGAGGACATAATTGCATTGAAGTTTCCCAGAACCATTATTTTGCGCCCTGGTCCTTTGTTAGGTGCTAGAGAGGGCTCCAAAGGGCTTCTCAATGACATGAGTGCTGCTGTCTTCAAGTACTTTCACGGAACGTTCTTGGGAAATAAGGTTTTTTTTGCCACTAAGGGGTCTGACGTCGGTGAAGCTGCTGTGAAGTTGATTCTGGCCCCTCAAGAAGAGACTACAAAGCCTATTGTCAAGATTGTTGGCGGAACGGAGCTTCTTTCGCTTGCAGCCTCAAAGAATTAGATTTGCGATGTTCAATCTTGCCTTTGATCTATCGGTCGTGTTGACACGATTGTTTGGACCTGACTCACGCCCCTTATCGTGACGTCTCCCCCTGCTTCCAGTTTTCCAATTATATGATTTGTCTCTAGATTACTAAATACGATCTATTCAATTAGCGTTTCTTCTAATAATGGGCATCTCTGCGTCTCGTCTTTGGATAAGATGTGTGTATCTAGCCAATTTTGTGCAAGAAAGCGCTGGCCGCAGGGACACGTCCCCCAATGGACAACTTTATCTCGCAATGTTTGGATCTTGACGACTTCGGGATCGTCATACACAAAGTGCTTGTTGAGTAAATGTTTCTTGAAGTCATACCGGCGATTAAACTGACTGTTTTTGTATCCGCAAGATTGTTTGGGAAAAACGCACACAAACCTTTTGTCCCTCTGGTGTGTGCGGTAGTGGCGTGACATATCCCTTGTGATACGCTTGTTGCAAATCCGACAGACTTTGCTGTCCACGAAAGTGGCCTCGACCAAAGGACCCACCACCCCTTGACAAGAATTGACCATAGTGGTCAAGTCCGGGTATTCATACGGTTGAGATTGTTGTGCAATTTGTTGGAAAGCTGGTGCGCCTGCTGCAGCAACAGTCTCATAAACCCCAGTATAAGTTTGTGTGTTTTGAAAAGGTACCACTTGCAGCCCGTGCAATGGCGAGTATTGCTCTTGAGGGTCTTGGCGCAGGTGTATGCCGTAAGTAGATAGAGGCCTGCTCACAAATAATTCCCGCTCGCTCGTAAGTGCAACTGTACCAGCTAAATTCGAATTTTGGTTCAGATAAACGCTTTCGAGCCGTCGGCCACTATCTCGGTGTGACACAGGCTCAAAACTGTATTGCTGATGCGATTGAAGAGGTGACACGGCTGTTGTGGTGTCCCTTGGACAATAATCTTCAGGGCGTTCATTGGGTAATGTGACAGTATTATCGGAAACATACATTGCAGGCTCAGAGTCTTCTTCTCCAATGGAGTAGCCATCGGAATATCCAACACTTGTCTCGCTGACAGAGTTATATCGGGGCGGGACTGCTTGAGGATATCCATAACCACCTAGCTCGTCAAGTCGAGGCTCTTCATACGACCTTCGGGATGAAGAATTGCCTTGGTATTGCCCCTGGTAAGGCCCTTCAATCGACTTCATTGAGTTCAGTTCGGCAGACGAGAAGTGTTGTGAAGACACCAAAAACATTGGAGATCAGGAGAAATATCCCCTTCGTAGGTTATATATGTGATTGATTGGGTTGGCAGCACGCACGGAACTCACGAACAATTTGGGTCTAGACCGGTCTCTATTCTCAAGGACGTAAATCACGAAGTGTCCTCGTGAAACGTTTTTGGGATTGAACTGGGGAGAAAGTGCTTCGGGATTGAGAACCTAAGGTAAAGGGTAAACAGAACACCAGACTTATGTTATACTTTTCGCGTTTCGGTTCTTGCAGTGAGACAGACTCGGATCTTTAAATGGAGTCGAAATCACTAATGTAATCAACTCGAGTCATGCATGATGCATGGGTGCTTTCCGTATACGTTCTGGCAATCGAAATATGTATAGCGGCTAAATCTGCGACAGAGCCTGCGGTCAAATCTCAAGGGTAAGTCCTGGCGATCTCAGCCCCTCTCCACCGCAATGAACAAATCTTGCTCAATTCAAGATTATTTGATTTGATTTGGTCAAGCTGAATCGGAATTAAGGACAATATTTTCAATGCTAACGGTTGCACGCCGTTGGGGCTACAAAAGTTGCCGGAAGATTGGATTGTAGACACCACCGCCAAAAAAGTTGCACTCGAGATTTTTTTTTCTTCCAATTAGCACAAGTTTCAAAAATTAGTCTAAAAAAAGCACTCCTGTGATGACGTAGGTTTTGCCAGGGGCGACTTTTTTCCCAATCGAAAAGCCGATGTGTGTCACGTTTCGGGCGTGCTTGCTTGCACACATGCACCCGGCTCTTCGCGGCCTTGAGAAGCGAAAGATAAGCCTGGAAAAAGAAATACTCTTTCGGCAAGAACTGCTGACTATGAAGACTTTCGCAAACCCTATCGATTCTATAATCTTGAGCCGAGACTGTTTGCTTGTCATACTGTTTGCTTTTCTCATGAAAAGCTATCTTTGTGGTTGTCTAGACCCCACTTGAGAGGCCAGATTTGTCAGAGACGCCTCGAATGCTCATGCGGGTGTTTTTTTGTTCGGCAACCGTCGTCGCGCGCAAGAGAATCATGCATCGCGGGTATTTATGCATCGAACAGGAGTTTGCCCCCATGAATGACTTTTTCCGAGCCTTCAGAAATTTGATTCCACTATATCAGTGAAATTAATGCTTTACTAATCAACAGCTAAAAAGACCTGACAACAGAGGTGACAGCAAACTTTCATCTTTACCGAAAGCTGTCACTACTTGTTGTTGATGTCGCGATTCTGTAGCGATACAGCCATTTCAGGGCTACAAAAGTAGATCGGAAGTAATATTCAGTGCGTGATCAACTCTTGCATCTGGCATTTACCAGATTGCCATGAGTCTCGCTCGGGCTCTTCCCTTGAGGCGAATCATGAGTTATCTCGCTGACACCTTCTGTGCACATGTTCACTCTGGTGTGCATACAATGCGGCCGCACACGAAAATCTATATGCACGTCGCCGAGGTATCCGCAGCCGTTGGGCGTGCAAATGCATAAGTTTTCATGGAGCAAATTAGCGAGAGCGTAAGCGTCGCCTCAACCGACAAATCACAAAAGTGTTTTGTCAATTCCTATAATGATCGTTTGTGTATTCATATTTACATTTTGCTAGTGCTTGGTGAATAACATATCACCAGATGCGCTTTACCGTTGTGCACGAGGCACGATTCGGAAAACGGTTAAATACCTCTTCCCGCTTCATGCATGTATTTGCGAGCAGAGTCGCTCACCATGCCTAAGCGACTTTCTACAAAGCGCGACCGGTCGCCCGTATTTGCTAAATTGGTAAATGTTGTTTCAGATTGGCATGAGAGGGTTTACCTCCAATAATGGTACAGAAGATAAGCCGCTCGTTTTAAGTTACTTCTTGAAAACAACAAAAGATTTAATATGACAAATACCGAACTATTCAATTTTGTTCCGGGCACAAAATGCGAGATCCATGTATTCTTCTTTTCGGGCGCATGTCCTTAATTCTGTATGGACGCGGGCGTGTCTAGGAAGCCCGGAGGTCCTCGAAAATTTTGCAGGCGTAACTGCACACGCAAGCCCCGACCCAATGCTTGGCATTTCTACGCCAAGAGTTCGAGTGGGCCACAAAGCAGACTGGATATAAGTCTTCAATAAGCTTTTGAGGGGTCAATTATGTATGGCAACGCCCTCTTTACTAGGTGGGGCAGCAACGGGTGCCCTACTTCTCGGATAGCGTCCGCGGCGGGGAGGCCTAGAGCTGCTGCTGCAAGTTGGCCATAGCCCAAGGTTGGGTCACGTGCGCGCACTCTTCAAACCAGGTCTCTTGCCCTAAAGCGCACACCGCGCGATGACGCCTGCACACACGCAGCGAAACAGTGGGCATCCTGGAAAAAAAGTAGGAAAATTGTTTCCACAAATCTTACTTCTCATCACTAACGGTAAAAATGGGTGCCTACAAATACTTGGAAGAGTTGCAAAGAAAGAAGCAGTCTGATGTCTCCAGATTCTTGTTGAGAGTCAGATGTTGGGAGTACAGACAGAGAAACGTCATCCACAGAGCCTCTAGACCTTCTAGACCAGACAAGGCCAGAAGATTGGGTTACAAGGCCAAGCAGGGATTCGTGATTTTCAGAATCAGAGTCAGAAGAGGTGGCAGAAAGAGACCTGTGCCAAAGGGTGCCACTTACGGTAAGCCAACCAACCACGGTGTGACTCAATTGAAGTACCAGAAGTCCTTGAGAGTCACTGCCGAGGAGAGAGTCGGCAGAAGAGCTGCCAACTTGAGAGTGTTGAACTCTTACTGGATCAACTCCGACTCCACCTACAAGTACTTTGAGGTTATCTTGGTGGACCCATCGCACAACGCGATCAGAAGAGACGCCAGATACAACTGGATTGTCAACCCTGTGCACAAGCGCAGAGAGGCCAGAGGTCTTACTTCTGCCGGAAAGCAATCCAGAGGTATCAACAAGGGTCACTTGTTCAACAACACCAAGGCCGGCCGTCGTCACACCTGGAAGAAGCACAACACTTTGTCCTTGTGGAGATACAGAAAGTAAGCGCACCGCGTTCAGCTGGGTGTTCTCGTTTCTTGAGTTTATTTGGTAGTATTGAAGTGGTAGGCTTAATGAGACAAACATTGATATCTTAAGATGTAGAAGCTTCCGTACAATTGTTCCAATTGACCTGACGATCGTAAAACACACATCCTGAAAAGTACGAAAGTTGACGAGGATCGTTTGAGATGAATGCTATACCATTATGACAAAAATGTCCAGATCAAAGCTTTACAGAATGTCAACATTAGATCGCGAGTGTACAATCAAACACAATGGATCTTGCAACGCCAATGATACGGTCCAATAATTGATCACACACCTCGAGAAGTCACTAGCGGAGACGACTTTGAAGAATGCATGCAGTACACTCCCCATGTTGAAAAAATTATCAGCTGAGCTGATGCGTCATTGATTGAAGAGCGATGCAGTCGGGGCCAAAAAACCATCCATGAGCATATGCACTTGTGAGTCCGCGAGGCCTATGTCTCAACCTTACATTTGATGCATGGCTGACAGAATATTTGAGTTTGAACAAAATAAATAAAGCGTATTACCCACATTTCTACAAGTCTTATTGTGTAGTCGGTTCGTGCCCTTGCACCCGAGTCAGTAGGGCCGGCGCCGCCGCGGGGCCCTGGTTTTGACTGCCGCCGAATTGCGCGCGCACACCCGTGCCTCTAATTATTATCGGCGGAAGAAAAGGCCGGAAAAGTAAAACGTTTAAGACCCCAGATCCCTCGCCGTTTGCATTCCCAGTGACTGTGCCCGTTGATTAGACTCCTTGTTTCACGTGAAATACTCGCTCACGCAGGATTTTTTTTTGCTGATTCATCCGATCACCTATTGCATTCGTCGCATACCCTTGTAAGACACAGCTTTATCGCCAGCCAGATCCCTACCCCTCAGAAGCAATCATGGCTCACACGAAAACTGCGATTTTATCCGTATACAACAAGACGGGCTTGTTAGACTTGGCCAAAGGCTTGGCAGCCGCCGACGTGCGCATCTTGGCCTCTGGCGGTACCGCTAAGATGGTGCGCGAGGCCGGGTTCCCCGTTGAGGATGTATCCTCGATCACACACGCGCCCGAGATGTTGGGCGGCAGAGTGAAGACGTTGCACCCTGCTGTTCACGGTGGTATCTTGGCCAGAGACATCCAGAGCGATGAGGCGGACTTGACTGCGCAGGGCATTGACAAGGTTGACTTTGTCGTTTGCAACTTGTACCCTTTCAAGGAGACCGTGTCCAAGGCTGCCGTCACAATTGAGGAGGCTGTCGAAGAGGTCGACATCGGCGGTGTGACCTTATTGCGTGCCGCAGCCAAGAACCACGCGCGTGTGACTATCTTGTCCGACCCACAGGATTATGCCGTGTTTTTGCAGGAGTTGAAGGCCGGTGAGATCTCAAAGGACACGAGAAATCGTTTGGCATTGAAGGCTTTCGAGCACACTGCGGACTACGACGTCGCCATTTCTGACTTCTTCAGAAAGCAGTATGCCGAGAACGTCTCTCAGTTGCCCTTGAGATACGGTGCCAACCCACACCAGAAACCTGCTCAGGCTTACGTGCCTCAAGGTGAGTTGCCTTTCAAAGTTTTGGGTGGTTCTCCTGGCTACATCAATTTGTTAGATGCTTTGAACTCGTGGCCTTTAGTCAAGGAGTTGTCTGCATCTTTGAACTTGCCTGCCGCGGCTTCTTTCAAGCACGTCTCGCCCGCTGGTGCTGCCGTCGGCTTGCCTTTGTCTGATGTCGAAAAAAAAATCTACTTCGTCGAGGACATCGAGAACTTGTCGCCCTTGGCCAACGCCTACGCCAGAGCAAGAGGTGCCGACAGAATGTCGAGTTTCGGAGACTGGATTGCGTTGTCGAACATTGTTGACCTCCCCACCGCGCAGATCATCTCGAAGGAGGTTTCTGATGGTGTCATTGCTCCAGGCTATTCACCCGAGGCATTGGAGATCTTGAAGAAGAAGAAGGGAGGCAAATACTGCATCTTGAAGATCGACCCCAACTTCACCCCTGACAACCTTGAGTCCAGACAGGTCTATGGCATCACGTTGCAGCAGAAGAGAAACGATGCCATCATCAAGGGGTCCTCGTTCAAGGAAATTGTGTCGCTGAACAAGGCCTTGACCGAGCAAGGTGTGGTTGACTTGACCGTGGCCACCATTGCGTTGAAGTACACGCAGTCCAACTCCGTGTGCTATGCCAAAAACGGTATGGTCATCGGCTTGGGTGCGGGCCAGCAGTCTAGAATCCACTGTACCAGATTGGCTGGTGACAAGGCCGACAACTGGTGGTTGAGACAACATCCTAGAGTGTTGGGCTTCAAGTGGGCCAAGGGCGTCAAGAGACCTGAGAAGTCGAACGCCATTGACTTGTTTGTGTCAAACCAGATTCCAAAGTCCGAGCCCGAGAAGTCTGAGTACGAGGGCAAGTTCGCCGAGCTTCCCGAGCCATTGACCGAAGAGGAGCGCGCAGAGTGGTTGGGCAAAATGTCCGAGGTTGCATTATCCTCCGACGCCTTCTTCCCCTTCCCAGACAATGTCTACAGAGCCGCCAGATCTGGTGTCAAGTATGTGGCTGCGCCTTCCGGATCCGTTATGGACAAGGCCGTGTTCGCTGCGGCGGACTCGCATGACATGGTGTATGTCGAGAACCCCATCCGTTTGTTCCACCACTAGATGTACTTCTACTGCGGGAAGCTGTCACATTTTTCCCCTCATCTCATACTCTCACATGAAATATACAAATACAAAGCAAAACATCGAGCCTCCGCGTATGCAAAAGACTCAAACAAAAACGAAAAATGAAAAATGATCAATAAGAAAAAACAATGATTCTAATTAACCCAGTAGACTTTCTCACACTGAAACAGACATTGGTGGCAGAACATCCAGACATCCGCGCGTCTTTCACGCTGAAGCGCGTGCGCGCGGTGCACCACCACCACCGCCGCCGTCTACTAAGGCCACCTGTACTCCCGGCATAGCATACAGATCCAGTCAAACACACCACGAAAACATGGCTTCCGAGTACAAATACGACGAGGCGGCCGAGACATGGCCGTACTTCGTGCTTGCACTTCTCGTCTTTGCGTTGTTACCCCTCACCTACAAGTATCTCACAGGGGTATTTGCCAAAGACGCCCTGACGCTGGAAAATGCCAAAGGCGCGATTCTGCTTGACCATCGCAAGTTGCAATTGCCGCATTCGGCGCTTGTGGGAAAGCTTGAGTTCCGCCTGTCGTCGGGCCGCATATTCAATAAGAAGTTGCCCTTTGTTGTGGCTGGTTGGGCGCTTGTGGCATACATCTGGATCACGTATGCGCAGGAGGTGAGTTTGCTGGGGTTTTTTGACCCATACACGATCTTGGACATCCCCTACACGGCCACGGAGCGCGAGGTTAAGTCGAAGTACCGTAAGTTGTCGTTGACGTTCCACCCGGATAAGATTGCCAAGGATTTGGGTGAAGCTGCGAAGAAGGAGATGGAGGAGGCGTTTATCCGCATCAACCTCGCCTACAAAGCGTTGACTGACGATGTGACCAAGGAGAACTTGCGCCTCTATGGGCACCCAGACGGGCCGCAGGACATTTCGCATGGAATCGCCATTCCCAAGTTTTTGGTGGAGGGCAAGTACTCTTCGCTTATGATCGTGGTATACTTCCTCTTGATCGGTGTGGTGTTGCCTCTTGTGGTGGGCACGTGGTGGAACAACGTGAAACTGGTGACGAAAAAGGGGTTGTATGTCGACACCGCCACGTTCATTGTGCGTCAGTTGACCGACAAGAGCCCGGGCAAGGTGTTCACCCCATTTGATATTTTGGACTGGATGCTCCAGGCGGACGAGATCACGCTCATTCGCGGCAACTTGTCTGTGGAGCAGGCCAAGGAGCTTGTTTTGGAGTATCTTAATAGACAGTTCTCTAGCGAGCACGAACTTGCAAAGTTGTTGATTGTCGGAAAACTTCCAGATTTGATCAAGGGGTTCATTGACATTGCCACCGTGTTCCGCGCACCCGATGTCGTGGTGGCCGCTTATGACTTGCAAAAGGCCCTTTTTCAAGCATCGTCACCCATGGGCAAGCACAGAGACTTGTTGCAATTGCCATATGTGGACAAGGAAGTGGTTGAGGCCCAGCCAGTGAAGAAGCTCGGGAAGTTGCTCACGTTGACAAATGACGAAGCAAGCAAAGCGTTGGGTATCAAAGACAAGCAAAAATTGCTGGTTGCGTTGGACGTGGCTCGCAAGGTGCCATTCATCCGTGTCTTGGACGCGTCCTTCAGAGTGCCTGGTGAAAGCGTGGTGCCACCCAACTCAAGCATCCACTTGGTATTGAAATTCTTAATCAAATCTGCCGCACACAAGTCCTGTCCTGAGATTGAACAGTCGCGGTTGGCTGAGGAGGAGACATTTGAGGACTTGAAGGACCCTTTGAGGTCAAACGACGAAGCCCCCTTGTTGCCAAAGACATACGCACCGTATTTTCCCAGAAAAATCGCCAGTACTTGGGAGGGCTTTATCGTCAACCAAAAGGATGCAAAGTTCATTGAGGGTACAGAGGCTGCCATCATGGACAAGGTCGACTTGAGCAACCTAGAACTGACCCAGGAACAGTGGATAGAGGGAAAGCAAGACACGCTTGTTATCAGCACATTCAAGATCAAGATCTCCGTTCCCACGCCGCCAGAGGAGGGGCTTTATCATTTCAGATTGCTCTTGAAAAGCAACTCATACTTTGGCAATGACGTGGACATCCCGCTAGAATTGAACGTGCAGAATGTACCAGTCGACATGGAGGCTGTGAAAAGAGCAGCTAGTCAAGATGAGTCTGAGGATGAGTCTGATAGTGACATTTCCGACCCGGAAGAAGATAGCCTTGCCGGTGCGTTGGCTGCTTTGAGGGGGCAAAAAGTGAAGAAAGCGAAGAATCAGGCCGAAGATGATGATGATGATGAGTCGGATAACGAGAGTGTGTTTACGGATATCAACACGGATACCGAGGACGAAAAGGAAGACTGAGCTCGACTGATATATGAGTAGAGTTTATACATGCAAAAATTACAAGATCAATTGTGGAACTTTGTTTATTGTTTATGCTGGCAATTTTAAAAGGAGATGGAAAGGATGACCGCGTCAGGCTCAGGCAAGCCTTGTTCCTTATAGTAGTCTTTCACGATGTCATCCTTCTGCACGAAACCTTTTTTCTTATACCACTTGATTGCCTCCTCATTCCTCACGTGCACATGAAGGAAAATCTCGTGTACGAATCTCTCTTTGGCTTCAGAGATGATCCACAGAAGAAGTTCGCTTCCTACACCCTGGTTTCTGTAAGCCTCCAACACGGCAAATGACTCGATGTAAAGGGCGTTCATGACAATCTTAGTGTTCATGTTGGCCGTGGTGGCAAACTCAAAGGTAGGAAGTTTATGTGCAGAGTTGAAAAGCCGTCCTTTTATGGCGCCAACGGGGAGTTCATTGTAAAAGGCTAGTTTCATCACTTGCGCTATATCAAGAGATTCATTATACCACGAATCAGGGTAAGAAGTAGGTAATGATACCTCATTGATCTTCTTGAATGTGCCCAAGTTATTGCGCGTCAAGTCGTCTAGTGTAATGACACTCCGTCCCATGATGTTGTAAGACTTTGCTAGCGGGTTTACAAATTTTTGAATTACCTTTTCGGTATCTCGATCGCTCAGGTGGACCGTGGAGCGCGACTCGTAGCTAGTTATGAGAGCAGAGTTTGGGGTGAGACGGGGAGTACGTGGTTTATACATGTTCTTACTCACCAAGTTATTGATGCTACACTCAATGAAGCATTTTTCATTCAAGAAGAAATATCAAACTTTTTCAAGACAACAATGAAAAGGTTTTCTCTGTTTGAGTGAAGTTCGATGTGGCGAAACTCGACATTCGACTCTCGCAGCCCATATGCGCATGCCGTGTATTACTGGTTGTGACTTGGCCTCTGCTGCCCAGGTCTCGAGGCCCCACAGATATCATAGGCCCATAAACAATGTTTTCCTTTGAGTTGCCTTTTCTTTTAAAGAACACTCGGATTCGCCTTTTTCTTTTCTTGGAAATGAAAGAAAAGAATAGAGAAGAAAAGGTGGAGATTTCATCTGTTGGCATGTGATGGTGGCTCTACGACGCGCAGCTGTGTGGGCCCATACTTGTTGAGCCTTGACCTATTCTCACCCCACCACTGGCTAGAGTTTGTGAACACCACGAAACCACGATTTTTTCTCCACACACAATATGATATACACTATCATAATCATCATAATCATTGCCTATTTTGTGAGGTCGATCGTTATAGATTTCACCAGCAATCCGTTAGCGGAAGCAGCGCAGAACCATGAACCCCCGGTGCAGACCAAATTTGTGCCTCAAACGCTTTCCAAATACGACGGGAAAAATGATGACAAGGTTTTCATAGCCATTCAAGGAGTGGTTTTTGACGTCACAAACGGAAAAGCATTTTACGGCCCAGGTGGCCCGTACGAGAATTTCGCCGGCAGAGACGCCTCTCGTGGATTGGCACTCAACTCGTTTGACCCTGCGGTGCTCACGGATTTGAGTGAGCCAATTGACACCTTGACAGATTTATCCCCGGAGGAGAAAGAGTCTTTGGACAACTGGAAGTCTCATTTTGAGAACAAGTACAAAGTTGTGGGCTCGCTCCACAATCCTGGAGAGGTGGACCTCTAGGCAATACGCGAGGTGTAGGTGTGTACCACAGTATGTAGTAATTTAATAATGAAGCGATTGCCATGAAAAGCCCAGTCATTACCTGTGGTCTTTTTTAACACACGTAGTTTGGATTCGTGAGAGTATAAAAGAGCGTCGTTTGTAATTTTATATTTCTACAGCTGGTTTCCATCAAGGAAGCAGAAAGTATAGTTCATAAATTTCTGGGAAAGTGGCTGAAGTATCGCTTAATGAATCGTGTATTGGCGCACGTTTGCCATGTTGAGAAATTAACATCACGCGAGTAAAATCAGGCTTCCCATAAAAAACCAACTTTTCATATTTATGTTTCACAAGAGAAGTCGTTCATCTATTGAAGCCTCTTTGTAGAGCACACATGGACATAAATGTGCAATTTCGGCACCATACCCAATTCACTCTGAACTCATGCTTGGCTCGCGTCCTCAGTCCGTTAATCAGTACAGGACCGTTCTCACAACCAATACTATGCGAAAAAATCGCAGTGCGCAAATTCTGATAATATAATCCTAGCATTCGGTAAAATACCCGGCGCACTGTTCTACTAAGCATGAATTTCGGAGGCAGAGGCAGAGGCGGCAGCGATCAAATCCAGAACCAAAATCAATTTCATAGCGGCCAGCTGTTCGGGGCTGGCCCGGCGCAGAATACCGTGCAAGTTGAGATTTATGGTTGGAACGGCTCCAGCCCGGCAGAATGCATTGCGTTCATTGCAAGAAAATGCAAGGTCAACGTGACCAATTACTCCATCGACACGAATCTCGGCGCCTTAAGGGGCTATGTGCGCTCCGACAGAGACGCCGATAGCTTGGCTCTGTGGTCAGGCGTACGTTTTGCAGGCAACCCGTTGAAAATGAGCAAGCTAGCCGCCCCAGGATCTACCGGTGGGTCAAAAGCGGGTGGCGACGACACAATCCAGTCACTCAAAACGTTCTTGTACACGAGATACAATGCAGAAATGAAACTTTTGAACCTTAGTGCGGTGCAGGAAGATCCGGTTTTGGCCAGCAAAGGCTTCTTCGCCAACATGTCCACGTCATCCAAGTTCTTCCCAGCGCTCATGAAGGTCGCCAGCGACTTGAAGCTCGACATCACCAGCGCGGATTTGTCCGGCAACAACTTGACCGACTTGTCGTCGATCTCCACATTGGCCCATAGTTTCCCCGCGTTGAAAAACTTGTCGTTGCAAAACAACAAGATCGGCCGCGTGCGGGCCTTTGATGTGTGGAAAAAGCACTGCAACTGTTTGCGGGAACTTATAATCGTGGGAAACCCGCTCCTAAATCAAGCGGACCCGAACGGCTTATTAGACATAAAACTTGAGTTGATGAAGGTGTTCCCCAGATTGGTGGTTTTGAATGGAGAGATCGTTCGCAACGAGCAGGCGCTCCAGCAGATGTTGAAGTTCCCATTTGGCCAACCCCAATCCATGTTCTTTCTGGACCCTGACGTGCAAGGCATCTCTACAAACTTCATCTCCAATTTCATCAACATGTGGGATGACGACAGGGCTGGGCTCATGGTGTTGTACCAAAATGAGTCACAATTCTCGCTCCAGGTTGACTCCTCACTGCCACATACAAGCAACCCAAAAGGCCCACCGGACTTTGGCTACTACCTTCCCCTGTCGAGAAACTTGACGAGGGTGTCATCGGCCAAGATCCGCAAGGATAAAGTGGCCACAGGCGCCGAGCAGATTTTCAAAATCTTTTCGCAGATCCCAAAAACGCGCCACGACTTGATGACAAAGCCGCAAAACTATAGCATGGAGGCATACAAGATCGCCCAGTTGGGCGCTATCAGTATTACTCTACATGGCAACTTCGAGGAAGTGTCTGTTCCTGTCGACACGCTGCACGTGAACCAGCTGTCTGGAGGCAGAGGAAAGTACTCACACAAGAAAACAAAGATCAATTTGGGTTGGAAAAGCTTCGATCGGTCCATTGTCGTCATTCCAGGCGCGAATAACAGCATGATCGTGGCGAGTGACCTTCTCTGTGTGCGACCCGAGGCTGATTCCGAGGTGTTCAGACCATCGCAGGACATCACCATGCCAAATGGGGCTGTATCAGCTGTACCTACGCCCAGCCCCTCGCCTGCACCGCTGGTGGGCCCCATTCCTGCAATGGGTGCGCCAGTCACTGCAGGAGTCCCTGCTCCAGGCCCCACAGCGGCAGATTTGCCTGCGGAGTTGAAAACGTCCTTGAGTCCACAGCAGCAGGAGTTATTAGTGAAGGTGCTCATAGAGACAAAACTCAGCATCCAATACGGGTTTATGCTCTGCCAGCAGAGTAATTGGGACTATCTGCAATGTAGCATGAACTTCAAAAGCTCTGCGTCCTCGTTGCCCCCCGATGCATTTGCGCAATGAACACAGACCATTGGTGAGCATTACATAGATCTGATCAAAAAACTAATACATAGCACTATTTTAGGCATTAATCTATCTTCGAATATTTTTCTTCGAGAACAGAAAAGTGCTCACTCTGTTCCCATGATTTTATAGGGAATATTGATATAAGGATGCTTATGACATTTCGACCTCACGTGGACTGTAATGAGATCCAGCTCAGTTGTAATAGCTCCTTATGAATCCAACCTAAAACAAAATAAAAAAAACATTGAAAGAAAAAAAGCAAGGTCAAATTGACCACATGACAACTTGTCTAAATAAGTTAACCAATAAATCTAGGAGCTGAATCACAAGTCACACCATAACATGAATGGGATCTGGCCAGGTCAATCTGAGCAGATTCGCATCAGTGCTGCGACGCGATCCGATACTCGTTTTATGCGCGTGCACGTAGCCTTTAACACCCCACCAAATAAAAGCGTTGCCGGGTTGATTTTACCACCATGGGCCGGTCGTTGAACATCGCCATGGTCACGGACTTCTTCTACCCCCAGCCGGGTGGCGTTGAGTTTCACGTGTACCACCTTTCGCAGAAACTCATCGACCTCGGCCACTCGGTGATCATCGTCACCCATAACTACGGCAACCGCAACGGTATCCGCATGCTCACGAATGGGCTCCGCGTCTACTATGTGCCTTTGGCGCAGCTCTACCGCAGCTCGACTTTCCCCACGCTTTTGGTTGGGTTCCCCACACTCAGGACGATTTTCATACGCGAACAGATCGACATTGTGCATGGCCATGGGTCCTACTCTGTGATGGGCGCCGAAGGGCTCTTGCATGGGCGCACGATGGGGTTGAAGACCGTGTTCACGGATCACTCGCTATTTGGCTTTGCCGACGCTCAGTCGATCGTGGGCAACAAGATCTTGAAATTCACCCTCAGCGACATCGGCCACGCCATCTGCGTCTCACACACGTGCAAAGAGAACACTGTACTCCGCGGCTCGCTCGACCCGCTCAAGGTCTCTGTGATCCCGAACGCGGTGGTGTCAGAGGACTTTGCGCCGGATTTGAATAGAAAGCGCCACGCCTCGCGCCTCACTATCGTGGTAATTTCGCGGCTTTTTCCGAACAAGGGCGCCGACTTGCTCACGGCGGTGGTGCCGCACATCTGCCATGCTCGCGACAACGTGGACTTTCTTATAGCCGGCGACGGACCGAAATTTCTAGACTTGGAGCAGATGCGCGAGAAACACTCGCTTCAGAACCGAGTCACGTTGATCGGCGCGGTGAAACACGAGGAGGTGAGGGACGTCATGGTGCAGGGCGATATCTACCTTCACCCGTCACTCACCGAAGCTTTCGGCACCGTGCTCGTGGAAGCCGCGTCGTGCGGGTTATACGTGGTGACCACGAAAGTGGGTGGTATTCCAGAGGTGCTCCCTCTGCACATGACCTCTTTCGCCGAGCCAGAGGAGGACTCGCTCGTGGAGAACCTCCTTGAGGCCATTGACCATGTGGGCTCGGGCGAGATCGACACACTGCTGTTTCACAATGAGGTGGCCGCCATGTATAGTTGGAGGGACATTGCGAGACGTACAGAAAACGTGTACTTTTCCCTCGCCGACACCAAGCTACATCAGCCTTTGCTCACGCGCTTGCTGAAGTTCTACTATTGTGGCGCGGTTGCGGGGAAGTTGTACACGCTCATTGTGGTGGTGGACATCTTCATTCTCATGATCCTAGACTGGTTTTTCCCTGCCGAGCACATCGACCTCGCGACAAAATGGCCGAGAAAGCTGGAAACGAGCAAAGAGCTGGTCGAAGAGCCGTTTTCATGATACGGCATTAATGGTGCTTTTTGGCACCTGCTATTATGGCTTTCAGAAGGCGCGCCGCATCTTTGCGCTTATTGTGTGCCGCCTGAAGCATCCTGACGCCTGGCAGATGGCTCATATCCTTTCTTCGGCTCGTGAGGGGCTCAGTGAGCCAGGATTCATTCAGCGCATTCATATGACCCATGCTACTTTTAGATCGCACCATTCTTTTCAACAAACTGATCTCGTCCACAAGAGCCATTATTTTGGTATACTCTTTCATCGCCTTAAGATTTTCAAATACTGGGACTTGCTGGTAATCGGAGAAATGATCAGCCGAGCGCAATGCATCTAGTTGGGCCAGTAGCTCCTTATTGACCTGCAATAAGTCTTCAGATTGTTGCTTTAAAAGTCTGCATTCCTCCCTTAGCTGGAACAATAGCTCACCAGCGGTTCGAAGCTCCCCGTCTTTACCAGCGATCGCGCTGGACATGTTTTTCTCTAAAAGCTCAATCTGAAGGTACAATTCTTCGATCTTTTGGGTTTTCTCCATGATCTGAGCCTCCATCATTGGATTGGTTGTAGCAGTTTCTTGAATCTGTTCCCGAGTCATGCTGGATAACACGTGGTAAACTGATTTGTGACTTTGAGTCTCAAATTCTGGCCTGGCGGGCAATTCTGCGCTGTAATCCTTCACAAGCCGCATGCGGTCTTGCCAGCTGAAAGATGGCGCGCTGAAAATCTCGACGAGCTCGTCTTCCTCGAGGCCGACTTCCGACTCAATTTTCTTGAGATCACCAATTAGCACAGGGGATATGAATGAGCTGCGTGGATATGAAATGATGTGGCATTTCAAGTCTTCGTCGGGCCGTTCTATAATTTGTTTGTTGCAACTCATTGCCTTGGCTCTCAAAGCCTCCCCGCAAGACACGAATTCCGCTAGTTCTTTGTTCACACTGGCCAATGCAGTGATACCACGCGTGTATGTCGAAGAAATGTGTTTGGCCACATCAACAGAGATGCTTAGGTCAGCCTCAAACATAGAAAATGTGTATTTTGCGTGAGCAGAGTTTGCAGTTGTGAAGGCGTCTGCAATTTCATCTGTGATCTGTGTCAATCTCACGGCGAAGGAAAGATCAAGTGTAAATATGTCCGTGGGGATATATCTTGTCACGGCTTTCTCGAGATATGACTCGAAGTCGGACACAACCTGTTCAAGTGTCTCGTGATCTTGCTGCTCCTTCAAATGCACAAACTCGGCGACGCATTCCAACAATTCAATTGACGACGCGAGGCCAAGCAACGAAAGGCAGGCTTCGAACTTTAAGCTCGAAATTGGGAAATTTCGCATTTGCGAGAGCAACGAGGATACTACTGCGTGACTTTTTTTCAACAGTTTGATCAACTCGATTTGACTTTTGAACTCATCTGGCACTAAGCGCCCAGTAAGAGTCGAGATTTCCTTATTGGAGTCACTCAAGATGCCATTTGAAAGGCTAGCTTGCGAATGGGCCACTCTCAACTTTTTTGTCTCCAAGATGAGCTCTTCATATTGCCGGGTATCATTGGGCGATTGGCCTTCAACGAGCTTTCTTTTGAGGTCGTTTGACTCCTCAAAAAGTGCTCTATTTGTTGACTGAAGCTTTTCAAGATCCAGTTTATGACTGCTAAGTTCAGTTTGAAGGGCTTTTATCAGCTGCTTGAATTCCATCTCTGCAAGGGCGCGATTTTCCTCAATTGAATTGTCCATCTCGTGAAGTTCTGTGAGTTCGTTCACCGATTGGGTGAGTTCTGAAACTTTTGCTTGCAATTGTTCATTTTCTGAAGTGAGATACTCTATAATCAGCCTCAGATCTGCAGAAATCTCTAGTTCTTCCTGAAGCTGCCCAATGACCAGCTCTGAGGCCTCAAGTCTTTGATTGAGAGCCTCATATGACTCCTTCAAGTCAGCGAACTCGCTAGTTTTGGTGTTCAAGAGCTCAATCGTCTTCGCCTTGCTCTCTTGCGCGTCTTCACAGACCTTTCTTAGCGAGGAAAGAGTCAACTCTAACTTCTTATTGTGCTGTAAAAGAGTCTGGAAGTCTTCCACAGAAACAGGTCCTTGTGGCGACAGCGAGCTCACTGCCCTTTCGAGCTCTTTATAGATCTCCAATTCCTCATTCACTATGGAATAGTCAGTAGAAAGAATGTCATACTTTTCTCGTAGCGACTCCAACAGTTGTGCAAGCTCGGTATTATGTGTCCTGAGGTATTCCAATTCAACAGTGGCTTGTTCCAAGCTGCCCTCAAGCTCGTCTTGAGCAGACCCTTTTTTGTCCAATTCCGCTTGAAGTTCTGCTATCGTAGTTTTACTCCGTCCAATTTCCTCCATTGCGGCTTTAAGCTTTATCTGCAACTTATGAACAACAGTCTTCACATCAGGCCCAGCCGCAGGATTCTGCCGCGGTGACGAAGTTTCATCAAGCACGTCGGCACGTACGAAAACACCATAGTTTCCTGGATTCTGACACTCAAAGTATCTCGTGTCTTGTACGGACCCGTCGTTGCGGCCGTGGGGACGGTCTAATTCCACGCCTATCCATTCACCAGGGGCAAATCGAGCAGACCCTATATAGCGCACCACTCCAGATTCTCCCCTAACACTAACACGTTGTCCCAAAGTAACGGGCCCCATCGTGGGTGTATATTATGTGGGATCTCAAAAGTCAGAAGTAAAACCCCAGACCTCAAAAGGATGCGCGCACCGCGTCTGCTGTGAGCCAGGAGACCGATGGATCTGGTCTGATGTGGAATGTTCTTTTATGTCTACGTAGGATTTGAGAACCAAGAATTCTTTCAAGAACGCCGTTTGTATCAAACCAATTTCTGAAAACGAAAATCAAATTTGTTTTTGGCTACTTTTTGAACAATTGTTCTCGACTGGTAGAATCAATGACGCGGCCTGCGCACGAGGGAGATCTTTCTTCAAATGGCTCCAAACAAAAACACCGCGCGCACATTGATCGGGCTTGGTAGCCCATACACAATTCACAATATACAACTTCCCAGAGCTCCGCACGTATCCGATTGCAAGCGAAATATTTATAGTCTCGCGATTCTAGGAGGAGTCGCTCTCAAAAGAATCAACGACCCATATCAGATCATAATATGTCGAGCGGAGCAGCAGGCAACAGCCAAAAGAAAGGGTTAGGAAACCTAAAGATGGAACTTCTCAACGAGCAAAAACAGGAGATTCGCGAGGCGTTTTCGTTGTTTGATATGAACAATGATGGTTTGCTTGATTACCATGAATTGAAAGTTGCACTTCGAGCTTTGGGGTTTGAGTTGTCGAAGAGAGAGGTGTTGGACATCATTCATGAGTACGACAGCGACGACCGGAACTTGATTTCGTACGAGAACTTTTTTCATGCCGGTATGTATCAGCGAGTCCAAGCTTTCCACTTGAATTAATCGAGAAAATAATCTTGAGCGTTTCGTGGGGTCAAGAAGTTGTGAACCATGCGTATCTAAGTAATACTAACAGATAGTTGGGGAGAGGATAATCAATAGGGACCCAATGGAGGAAATACGCCGGGCGTTTAAGCTTTTTGACGACGACAACACGGGAAAAATCAGTTTCAGAAACTTGAAGCGCGTGGCGAAAGAGTTGGGCGAGAACTTGACCGACGAAGAGCTACGGGCCATGATTGATGAGTTCGATCTAGACGAGGACGGCGAAAGTATGTTACCAATTTCGATTCGGAATCTATATGCGACGAGAACTTACATTTCAGTTTTGTTTTCATGATTCGCATGCCCAAGAATTTTTACTAACGCAACAGTCAACGAGCAGGAATTCATCAATATCTGCACCGAGTAAAGAGCTCATGACTAGCTATATGACCCGCGCAGAAAGACCACATCTCTTGGTCTAAATCAGAAATAAGAATCGGGTTTTTTACACAGAGGAGTACTAATCAATCAAAGAACTCTCTTCAGCAGTTGGTAGTCTAAGGTTTTGCCCAAAATAAAAAATTCAAGAAACATCTTATTGAGTACCCATTGAGCTTTAAGCAACGATCTTAGATATAGTGTGGGGCCGCGCGAGTCTGCCATACGTCACGTGATTTAAACTCTCCAAAAATTTTCTCACTGCGTTACCACACACTGTAGCCAGCGTTTAACGTCTTGAAACTGTAGATCATCATGTCGTGGAACACCGCCAAGAAACGGTTCCAGGTGGACTTGGCGCGATACCCGCAATACTTGCGCCCTGCCGTGCGGGCACAGCGCCCGGTGCCGTCATTGCCCACTTTCGAGAACAACTCATACATAACGAAGAACGAAAAGAAAACCACGTTGGAACAGGTGGGCATTGCGCCCGGTGACTTGGCGTACGTGACAGAAGGCGAGTTCAAGGGCAGAGTGTCCTCTGTGGTGCGTTACAACGCCGACAATGACACATTCATGTTGGCGGATGCGCTTGAGAAGAAACTCACGCCGAGATCGATGTGGTCCGCGCAGCAAACGAGTTACCTCGTGGAGATCCCCAAAGAGTTCCCAGCAAAGCATGTGAAGTTAGCCGCCAAGGACCGTGACGAGCAGGGTAACGTCTCGTACGTTGTGGCCGACCAGGTTGTGCAGAAAGAGAAATACTACGATCCTAGCTACTACCGGTGGTTGCCGCGCCGGTTCGTGAAACACCACGACAATATTGAGATCCCGTGGCCCAAGCCCCCCGTGGAGTCCGAGACCGACGCTTTGTCCACAGAACAAGACGCTGTGTTCAACAAGACCTACGAGCTTCAGACGATTGCGAAGTCGCCACTCCCCAAGGGCATGTTGAGCGAGCTTAGGAATCCATACTCCCGCTACAAGAAGAGAACGCTCACGGAGGTACAAGCCCGCAGGCTCAACGCGCCCTCCATGCCGTTGTCGAAGGAACAACAAATATACTTGGCTAAGAAGGCCCAAACGCCCGCGAAGAAACTCGAGCCGTTATCGGAGGAGGCCCAGGACTACATAGGCGAGAGAATCGCCCAGCACCTCGCCAAGGTCGACCATCCAGCACTCGCGGCGCACTTGGATGCCGTGTCGCTGGCGAAAGACTCGGGCTTTGCGAGGACGATGAAGGAGATCGCCGGTCAGAGCGAGTAATTATTGCATCTTGTACATATAACAACGAAGAAACCATATTCGAATGGAGATACAGTGGGACATGGTCCTTTATTTATGGAACTCAACTGCCTAGAAGAAGCACCGTACCAGTGTGCCTGGTAGCACTGTGCTATTGCATTGTGGCGTATCAGTTGCAGAAGGTCAGAGGTACCAAGAAAGACTTACTGCTTCTGCACCGTAAATAGCATTTGTTTATAGATCCTTTGCAGACGGAGTAAAGCTGTTTCTACTACACCCGGAGTCTCTTTCACGGTTCACATTTTCTATACACAGACCGCACTAGAGCTTCTCGTAGTCCAACTTACCTTCTAACTTCTTCACATCGGCGACCTTGCGCACGGCTTTCATCAAGTCGTTCTGGATGATGTAGTCGCGCTCGTCCCTGATGGCGAAGAAACCGGCCTCGGTGATTACGTTTCGCACGTCGGCACCATTGAAGCCGTCACTCATCTTGACCGCAGCCTCAAAGTCAAATTCGCCCTGCTTCGAAACTTTCGCCGTGTGAATCTTGAAGATTTCCAAACGGCCGGCCTCGTTGGGCAAGCTGATCTCGATTTTGCGGTCGAGACGACCCGCACGCAATAACGCCGGGTCGAGCGTGTCCGGTCTATTCGTGGCCATTATAACCTTGGTTTGTCCCAAGGTGTCGAATCCGTCCATCTGGTTCAACAACTCCATCAACGTTCTCTGGATCTCACGATCCGCCGAAGTACCCTCGCTGAAACGACGACCACCGATGGCGTCGATTTCGTCCATGAATATGATACATGGCTCATGCTCCTTGGCGTAAGCAAACATCTCTCTGATTAAGCGCGCAGACTCACCAATATACTTGTCCACAATCGCGGACGCTGGCGAGAAAATGAAGTTGGCACCGATAGTCGCGGCCACAGCTTTCGCCAACAATGTTTTGCCCGTGCCAGGAGGCCCATACAATAATACACCTTTAGGCGGTTTGATACCCACACGTGTGAACAACTCTGGGTTCTTCAAGGGAAGCTCAATGACCTCACGCAACTCACGGATTTGCTCAGTCAAGCCACCAATGCCGTTGAATGAAATCTCACCCGGCTCAAACGTGGTCATGTTGTACACCAACGGATCGACTTCGCGCGGCAAGATCCGCATGATCGTCAACGTGGTCATGTCCAACGAGACACGCACGCCGTTCTTCAACTGGTCCTTCTTGATCGTGTTACGGCACCCGACAATGTACCGCGGCCCACTCAGCGCCTTGACAATGTACGTTTCGTCGGTTAGCTGCTTCAACACCTCACCCACGATTTGCCCAACAGACTGCAACGCCTTGATATCATCCTCTGTCTTGTCGTAACTCTTCAGCAAATCTCGCATACTCAAGCGCATCTCCTTGAGCCGCGCGTCCCACCGCCTATGCTCGACCAATTTGTCCTTGAACTTGCCCAACGCCTTCGTGCGCTCCTTTTCTTCGGGTGTTGGTTCCGCCGCGGTTGGCGCGCTTTGTTGCGGCTCACTGGCGTTTGAATCATTCAATGCGGCCAAAAGCGGGTCGTTTTCTTCACTCATGCTTGGACAATGGTGTTATGTGTGGGTTTTTTTTGCGTGTTGTGGCGATCTATTGCCACTGTAGTAGTCTAGTCGTCGTGAGGTGAGGGTCTAAAGGCGTGTCGCGATCACTTTGGACATTTGAGTTGGCCAGATGTACGGGTGTGTCGATACTGAATTACTGAACGCTTGCCCCCACCGACGAATATAAGCACCTGTGGCCATAGAAATAGGGCAACACGGTTCTCAGAGGGGTTTTTGATCGAGTTCTTAAAAAATTGAAACATGCGCCTATTCTTCTTGCTGGGTATCAGGCCACTATACATGACAATCATCAAAGTGTACTGCATATACATGACACCTCCTAGAGGTACTCTTGCTAGTAGTGTCCTTCCCTACCCGACAATCATTCAAGCGGCGGTACTGTGATAGCTTACTCAAAGAGTAGGATATATTGACGCGAACAATTTGTGATTTCTACGAATGGCATTAAACGTGGATGTTTGTGCTGTAGTGTGGCCACTTAAGGCGACATTATCACGTGACCGAGACTCGTGTGAAAAGTGGCCCTTGTACAGGCCATTGCATCTAAAACCACTAATCTCTATACCACAAGATGGAGTTCCACGCTGTGATTCTATGTGGACCCGGCAAGCAATTGACGCCGTTTTCTAGCCAGCGCGCTACGGGTCTTCCCAAGGCGCTCTTGCCCTTGGCCCAGCGACCAATGTATGAATACGTCTTGGACTGGTGCGAAAAGGCGTTTTTCCCAAAGATCACAATTCTCTGCGATGAGGAATCCGCCGACTCCATTAAGGACGCGTTGGAGCAGTACAAGGCACAGAAGACTGCAAGTGTGGCTCTGGCCAGTGATGTGCTGGAGATGGATGGCGACGTGCTCAAGTTCATCCACTCCATCCAGGTCATCGAGTACAGCGGTTCATCGAGCGGACAGGTGCTACAGTTCTTGACGAAAAACGAGATTTTGCAGCCACTCGAGCACTTTGTGTTGTTGCCCTGCGATTTCATCACTAACTTGCCGCCACACGTGTTGATCGAGGCGTACCGGTGCCGCCGCGACTCAGACTTGGGCGTGGTGGTGTATTACCGGAATCAACTTGATATCGAGGACAAGAAACACAAGATTTTCCCGAAAAACTACACGGTTTACACGGATTTGCCCTGCGGCAGCTCCCAACTCTTGGACTACTATTCCGCCGAGGATGTGGACTTCCACAAGGGCTTCAAGGTGAGAACACAGTTGTTGTGGAAACACCCCAAGACCACCGTGAGTACCAAACTTTTGAACAGTTCTATTTTCTTCGGTAACTCTCAGCTCATTGCCGAACGCTTGGCACAGAACGCAAACAAATTCACCGACCTGTACTTTGCTTCGCGGCCACTCATCAAGATCGTTCGTGACTTGGCCAGAAGAGAGTGGCAGAGCGCCAACTGGAACCTGAGCATTGGCTTTTTGGTTGTGCCTGAACAGGCTGATTTCTTCCGCGCCAACACTTTGCCCGTGTACATGGAAGCTAACCGTCATTTCCTCAAATCGCAGGCCAGAGACAGCGCTGGAAGACTGGCTGCGCCAAAGGAGAAAACAGCCGCTAATGTCGGCGTGGACTCCATGGTAGGCGAGGGCACACAATTGGGGGAAAAGACAAACGTGAAGCGCTCGGTCGTGGGTGCAAATTGTACGATTGGCAAGCGGGTCAAGCTCACGGGCTCGATTATTCTTGATAATACCGTGATTGAGGACGACGTGCAGTTGGAAAACACGATCGTTGGCCACGACGCCGTCATCCACAGTAAGTCGCGGTTGACAAATTGCTACGTCGAGTCGACACATGACGTGCTTAAAGGCACCCAGTCAAAGGGAGACACGTTGCTCTGCTTGACATTAGAGGGACTAGTGGAGTCTGCCATAGAGAGCTCGAGCTCCGAAGATGACGGCTCCGACAGCAGTTTTGACGACTACGAGGATGACTTCGCTGACAACGACGACGGGTTGTTTGGCTACTAGACTACTGAAGGAACCTGAATGCATTGATGAAAAATCTGAATAACCGTGGCCACCGTGTTTGGCCAGAACCCAAGATGCTGTAAACTGTAGATGAAAAGGGCGCAGCGAGAATTGCTCAAGGCTGAAGAAATGACCCGCACTTCGAACCTTGTAAAGATGAGTGAAGTCTATTCAACCTGCGAAGACTGGTCCCGTTTTACGGCGTCTCGCTTTCTCCTCTTAGAATCCTGTTGCGGCTTCAACGCGCGGCGCTTCTTTTTCACTTCGAGATCGCTATTTGAGTCCGACGTATCGTATTCCGCCTCCGACAGCGCCGGATTTGAGTCGCTCACTGCCAAATTCTGCGGCTTCCGGTGTTTTACGTCAATGTGATTCTTGTTGCGCTTATACGAGATAGAAAAGGGTGCGAAACTGGGGCGGAACGCTGTGTGGGCAGCCATTTCATCTGGAAATGCAAATTCGTATTCGCTGGGAAGTACGAGCTCGGTCAGGTCTGAGTCCGCCGACTTGGGTACGGGCGAATAGTCCCGCTCAGAATTAACGTCGTCTTTCCCCGCTTCTTTGTGGTTGTAATGATTTGTGAGTTCTGCACGCTTTGTAAGCGCCCAGTTCTCGATGTCCTCGCCGTTGGCGATCACGCTGAGGAGGTCGTCAAGGCACTCTAGGTACCCCTTATGCATCAGAAGCACGTTCAGGTTTGTGCCCAAGCGGTAGAGCGAAGCCACGGCTTTAGCCGCCGACGCAAACTCGACCTTGACCCCCTTTTGGTCCTCGGCCTTGGGCGAGCTTGAGTTGTAAAGTGCGGCCACGGATTTGGCGGCGGTTTTGAACTCATCCGTGAGCTCATGGTTGAGGTTCATGAGCGAGACCAGCTCGAGCAGTTTTGTAGGTGGGAGTGTGCTAGACAAATTCGAAAGATCCATTTTGTATTCAGCTTGAGATTTGATGAAGCAAAGAGGTGAATTAAAGCACTTTTCTATTGTTATTTTCTGTGTTTGCGCTTTATTCCAGTCCGCTAAGCGTTTTCAAAGTGGTGTAACGAATGTGATGCTGTGTGCGGCCTGACTCAAGTTTTGCGTGAGAAGCTTTTGGTGCGAACATGCCAGACCGGTCTGCAAGGGGAGGGGAGGCTAAATGAGGCGGTGAACGCCCGAGTAAAGACATGGTATGCATCATTAATTTTCTTATTGGATCGAGCATGCATATCACATTGCTCGGTATAATCAGTTAAAAATCAAACCCACAAGAAATCCAACGTAATGAAGGATATTCGCGGTAACTAATTCATTTCATTTTGGTGGCTTATCTAAGCTCCGGGGCCAACAGGAACATTCAATTCGCACTGTGGCCCTAAGTTCCCTAACAATTTTCCCCAGACCGATGGATGCGCCGCTCGCCCATGCCGCGTCAATGGGACACCTCAGCAACCGCCATACAACGACCTGCCCAGTAATCCAACAAACGCCTTCAACACATATCTATATCCACATTGTTCCACGTTTATATTTACAATGGTGAAGTCTACGTTGATATATCGATACGACGGTATGTAAGAAGCGCCGTGGTTCGTGAGACTGCACTTGGAGTCGACACGGTGATCTGTGCCTGTCCATCAGATTGGTGATTCTCTGATGATGGAGTTGTCAAGCACCAACTTTCGGCTGGTCTTTATCAAACAGGCATCTCTCAAATTTATACTAACGCACAGCGCTCCCACTTTGCGGATCCGTGGACGATTCTGTCGACCCAGAACTCAATGAGCAAAAGAAGAAATGCAAGATCATCATCAGTAGGGTGACGCCGAATTCCGAGCCGCAGGCGACAATCGAGTCCGGCCGCTATAACATCCACTACCTCATTACCAACAACATCATCTATCTCACGATCTGTGAGAAGTCTTACCCTAGAAACTTGGCTTTCCTGTACTTGAAAGAGATCAGCAATGAGTTTGGCCACATCCACGGGCGTGAGGCGCTCAGCAACACGGCGAGGCCGTTTGGATTCAGCTCGTTCGATAACTTCATCAGCAAAACGAAAAAAATCTACCAGGACCAGCGTGCACAACTGAACCTCGATCGTCTAAACAATGACTTGGCCGACGTGAAGAAAGTCATGACAAAAAACATCGAGGACCTATTGTACCGCGGTGACTCGTTGGACAAAATGAGCGATTTGTCATCAAATTTGCGCAACGACTCGATCAAGTACCGGAAAAAGGCCCAGCGCATCAACTTTGAGGCCATGATCAGGCAGTACGTGCCCATAGTGGGCGCAGGCTTATTCGTGGTGTTTTTGATCTGGTACGTGTTTCTTCGCCGCTAAGCTCTGTATTTAGATCAACACTCTCTGCGGAATGCAGAAGGATGCGTGTCCATGGACCCGATTGGTCTTGACTGTCAGACTAAATAGCAGATCATATGTTTGTAGCCCCTCCAGAGGCTTGTCTTACGACGTCCTTTATACCAATACACTACAACACAGATAATTTCATTGGTGCAAACTTATTTTTTTTCCCGCGGCACTAGTAAGAGTTGACAAGGCCCCTTCGCTATTTATGCAATTGACAGGATTCTCGCCTTAGCTTTACTGTGGTCTTTAACTTGATCCAGGCGCGCCTCAAATATCTCCCCCACGCTTCGAGATTTTATGTGACCTGAACTAAAACACCAACTTCTGTATTACAATATAATCCAAAACTACCACTGATTTTTTCATCCGCCTGTGTTGGAATTAAATGTCAATGAACCAATTCTCGAAGACGTGATTTCAATCTACAGTAGTACGCATAATACTTCATATTCAAAGTCTCATTCATATCTTGCTGATAAGCATACATTAGTCAGGGAATAAATCTGAACCCAAGTCTGCAACCATCGTCACATTCATGACCATATCGGATGGAACTCCCTCCCCAAAGGCACCCTCATTACGAACCGCCCGATCATTCATTTCTCATAGCGGGATTCTCCCAGATACGAGCTCACATGCGGCCGGTGCTACTACCGCAGTGACTTTGGAAAGCGCTACTCACGCAGAGTTGGCCTCCGAAGCCACTCATCGGCGAAACGAGCTTGCGCCTGTCTCCCTGCGGGCACCCTCTTTCTTGGATAGCTTCAGCCCACATCTCGAAAGCATAGAGAGCTCGGACGGCGAGGCATGCTCTGATCACGCCGAGTTACAGCTACCAGAGTTGCTCAGCGAGTTGATGTTGGCTCCGAGTAGTGGGAGAAAGAGCGAAGGGCCCCTCACCGGCTACAATCCGCTCACGGAAGATAACACAGCGTTTGACGACGGTTTTTTGCGCCTGAGAGTGCTCGTGGACAAACTGGAACTCGATTTCAAGAAAAAGCTCAAGCACTTCTTCATCTTGTCTGTCGCCGGGAAACCAATATATTCTTTAAACGGCAACGACGATGTGCTTATGGGATATATGGGGCTCATCACCACGATCATAGCCAGTTTTCAGGAGGGTATGAAGAAGGATGTATACTCTATATCGCTGGAACTGCTGAGAATAGTTGTGAAGAATAAATACCCTTTGATTTTGGTGGCGATCTCAAGAATTCCACACGAAATTACCTCGGTCCATCCAGGAGGTGTATCTATCATGGAGAACCAATTGGAATGCCTTCACAACTATCTTCTCGCTGTTCTTTCTAAAGCTGTGATCACGAAGAACTTCAGATCCGGCATGAATTACGACCTCCGAAGGATGTTGAGCGTGCAAGACTTCCACGCCCTTGACACCTTGGCCATGAAACTCACTTATGGATTTCTGCTTGACGAAGACGCCGTGTTCATCGACACATCCTACTACCTTGGGGCCATTTTAGGAAACTCGATGCGCTGCCTTAGAATCAGTAATACCAGTCGAACAAGGCTAAACGAGATTCTCCTATCAACCAAAAAATTGCGAAGGTCGAACGGCAACCCTGACTTCGTGTCTTCGATTTCAAATAGACTTACAGGAACCGAAGAAAGTGATCAATTAACAGCGGATTTACTATTTGGTTTTCTCACAATTGATGATCAAGTTCTTGCTCACATGCGTCCACGAAACCATAAGCTACAAAGCCAAGACATATCAACGTTACTCTCCGCAATTCAATTGAACTGCTCGACCGTGCCCAAGGATAAGGGCACCGACTTGTGGATTCCGCTCTGCATGGCAAACTTCAATAGCTCTGGCTTCGTGTACTGCTACGTCAAAGAATTTTCGCTAGGATACTGTGAAAAGCCAATCACTATTATTCTTATCAGTGGCAGCAAAAATTCATTTTACAACATGAAAGAAGCAGCGAATCACGTGGTGGCAAAGGTCCAGCACAACAAGCTGCTCAATAAGGGACTTGAATCTGACTTGTCTCTGAAAGAAGGGAAAAAGCCTATTTTAGCAAGCTTACGTGTCACATGCATCAAACACTTCATTTACAAACGTAAGGAGTTTGATCAGGTATTCATAGAGGACTGTGAGGATGATACAATTCAACATGATACGACTAGAATTGGGAATTCCTTACAAATCCTATCACTTTATTCCAACCTCATTATTGCAAGAGGTAAAGAAGAAGGCACGAAGAATGTCAAGACAAAGAAACTCACCTACACGCGCTTGCAACTGAATGGCAAGTTCTTGACTGGGTTTTCCTTGATGGATGATGCATATGAATTCTACTGCTTATGCGAGGGTACGGCATCCTCTCGCACCATCATCAGCGAAAGTCTCCGAATTATTCGTTGGTGTGATCGCTACAAGAAGAGACTTTTTGTGAGAGAGGGCGTCATTTTCTAGCTCATTACTTCAATATGGCCGCCTCGGCTGCTTTGAAGCTATCTTCTAGCTTTTTCACGTAGTCTTTATGCACACTCTCCACTTTCCGCCAGAGAGTTTGTTCCTGATCGGACATCTTCTTCTTGGTGGAGATCTTACTTTTGACATCGGCTCTAATGGCAGAAAGGGTACTGGCGTTTTTGCCGGATCCGCCCGCACCATTTTTGAGTTTCTCGTAAACAGCCTTCAATTGTTTGATACTCTCTTTCTTTGACTCAGTGGTGACTGGGGGTAAAGGAACTTTCAACATTTGCTTGTTGGCAGGGTCAGCCACGGGATTCATATTCAAGTTGGATGCCAATACCGCGTTAACAACATGTTTCACATTGGCAGGATCAAAGACAGTCATGATGAAATTGCGTCCCTTCACGGCGGTGATGGCAACAGACGTGTACGGAAGCTCTCCGTCAGGAGTTTCAACCTGCAAGTTGTCGAAAATCTGAGGATTCGTCTTCCCCAATTTGGACTCATTCGCATGTTTTGAAAACTTATCAAGCACAGTTTGGAATCTTTGAGAAAGCTCCTCAAAATTCACGTCAGCCAGTGCCGCGGCATCCTTTGACATTTCTTCAGGCACTGGCTCTTTGGATCTCTTTTTGAGTAGCACGGGCGACCAATGGATACGTCTATAGGGCTGGGATCTGAGGGCCAATGCGTATTTCGGCGAGATCCTTTGGATGGGGTTTAGAAGAAATGAACGAAACATCATGTATCTTGAAGGTTCTGGAGAGTGTCGTAAGAAACCAGTGATGTTTATATATTTTTTTCCGTTTCATGGCCCTCGCACATGAGATCGAGTGAGGTATGCAAACCAAGGCTCGTACAATAAAATGACTTAGATGCTAAAAGAATACTTTTGTCCACTCCAGATTGTCTGTTTTAATTAGCTTATACTTTTTTGTTACAATTCACTCTATAAATCGCTGTCAGATATCATGTCCAATATACAAGTTTGTGAATTACTTCTCTAGCGATGCCTCGTAAGCCTTGGCAAACCGGTCCAATACACCAAGACACTTGTTGGCCTGCTTTCCGAATTCGCCCCCTTCCCTCACGGCGTTTGCAAGATTTTTGCGTAAAGGTAGCAAAAACACGTCGTAAGTGATCTTTCTTCTTGTTTCCTGGTCCTCGGTAGACACGTTGTCTATGTCCGAGAGAGCAAAGGACCCCTCAGCAGTATCCGAGCCCTGGCCGATATTCGTGGGAAGTTCATCAATGAATAGCTTTAGCTGTGAGTAGGCCTGAGGATTCGACGGTAAAAGAAACCTCGGGCTCTGTGGGTGTACGGCAGAGCATTTTGACCAGTCTATAGCAAATGAGCCCGTGTCGTTCCCCGCTTCGAAGAGCGCAGTTTCAAGCAAACGCTCAAGCACAACGAGATGGTGTGTACGCACCTTACTGCTGACACCACCAAGTGAGTCGGACGTGTTCACCGCAAGTGAAAGGGCCTTCTTGTCTCCAGAAAGTGTCCATGATAAAAGCGGGAAAAAGCTGCGAAGGGTTTTCACGAAGTGGCCCTTGGCCAATGGAAGAGGAGCCTTTTGAACAAGGACATCCAAAACTTTCGTGGACGATCCGCGGATCTCACTTTTGATATGGGTCATTGCAGAGTGAACAAATAGCACAATTGTGCGCATGTGCAATTCAAGAAAGCCAGGCTGTTTGTCTGCGCAGGCCGATAGAAGCGACACAAACGCACCACGAACAGATGCAGACTGGTCTGTGACGAGAGAAATGGTCAATGTGAGGATCTGTTTGTACGTAGAAGTGTTTGAAGGCAAGTGCGCCTCAATGAAGTTCACCACTTCTTTTCTGGTCGATGCCAGATGGTGTTTCACGAGCGAGAGCTGATGTGTGAGATCAACATCACCTTTGTTATTTCTTTCTTCATCATTTGCCACACCCTTCTTGGCGATTGTTTGGTTCGGGAGCGATATGGACTTGGCCGTGAACGATGTATCTGTATAGTTATCTGGCTTGGCAAGAGTCTTGCCGACTTTGAGCTTTGTCTTCTGGAAGTCTTTTTTCTTCTCGCTTCTTTTTCTTTTAGATCCCATATTTGATGAAAAAAAAAGATGTATCGGTTTTAAAAGGAAATCCCGTATTTGTCTTGATGTACTTGGGATCTTTATCACGGCGAAATTTCACATCTTCGCGATGCGCATCGGGTCTCACCACCATAGAACACTAGTGGGGCCTATAATCTATCTGCCTGTGTAGATCTCACCTACAATCCGACCCGACTACTTTTAAGGCCCCGCCCATATAATATAATTCATAAGTTGATCAAAAAAGGGCAAGCTAGCGAAATACTCGAATAGATAAGTATTTATGCACGCCATAGCTAACTAGCAATCAACATCAGTGTCAGATCAACTAATCCACTCTTGTATTCGTCATATACGCGCACTAGTTTTGGGCAACATAGCTATTCTGCTAAAGTTCTTACGCACTTATTGAAAAAGTCAAGATTCATATTGACTCCCTGACTACTTCATCGCTTCTTTTGAATCTCAAGGGGATACACGAGTGGAGATAGCGCCAGCTAGCAGTCAATCTACACGGTTTCAAATCTACCACAGACCAAATTTAACTCACAACTATAGAATCCTTAAAGACCTAGATGAGTCTTTTCGAAGAGCTTGATGCCGAACTTGGATCTCTCTCGCTCGGTGGGCTAAGCGAGGCGCCTCAAATGCTATGCTATGAAGATGATCAAATGGAAATTGATAGTGAGAGTATGGAGTCATTTGATCTCTCTACCGGGGCTACATTGAATCCAAAGGGACTGAGAGATGATGTGATACCCGGGCAGAGGGGTTCGGTGCATGAAGAAGATAACGAGGGTGAACATAATGATAGCCTGTTTCTTCACAACTTGAGCCCCACGGTCTTGGGAGCGAAATATGCCATGAAGCCGATGAAACTTCTAATGCCGCCTCCGACCGCGACTCGTGACGTTGACGACATGCATACACTGTCTCTGCCGAATATCTTGCATTCTTCGCCTGACTACGATTATGAGTTTGATACAAGTCTACTGACCGGAGTTGAGAAAGCCAAGGATTCCAGCGTAATCACTCAGAGAACCTTTGGTGGCTTCGGGCCAATGGGTCAGGGTCATGGTCTACCTCACAGGGCAGCGCCTTTCGTGTCGGTAACCGAGCTGGAAGACCCAGTCTATGAAAACACAATGGGCATGTTTCGCTCACTACAAAGAAACCTTGATCCCGTACAGATCCACCACCATCACTACTACCCACCGACAACCGATCTAGCAACGCTCAAAAAAGAGAACAGGCTTTCAAACTATCAGCAGCCACCGGACCAGAATGGAATGAGCCACTCAAGCTACGACCAGTCCAAGGCGGGCATGGGCATGATCAAGCGAGATCAAGATAATTCTGTTCATAATAGCCAAAAAGCACATCAGATGCACCTCACATCCATGGGGGCTTACTCGGAAGTGCTTCCTTCGCCATGGGATTCACGGGCAATGCCGGCGGAAAGGACTCCGTACGTGCTCTCTTCGTACCTTCAACTACTCATAAACGTGGTGCTTTCTGGCTACTTCTTGCATATTGTCATCGCCATGGTTCAGGCTATCCGACAAGATGTCGCACATAAACTCAAGCAGGAGGCAAATAACCTTTTGGTCGAAATAGCTCTGTGTGAACGGTCTTACAATGAAAACCACTGCTCGCCAGAAACAATTGTGCCTGCTCTCGAAAAGATGTGCGCTTACTGGGAGAAGTGCATGAATCAGGACCCTTACCAAGTGGGGAACCGCTCGCTGATTAGTGCTCACACCATAGGCGTGATTTTGAACTCTCTAATCGAACCGTTGAGCTTTAAAGTCCTAACCGTGGGCGCAGCAGCAACTTTTGTGATTTTTGCCTGCAATTTTGCCTTTGGCTACATACGAGCTAAGACGTATTATGGTTGGGCATCGGCTCATGCGCGGCGCGTTTAGGTGCCGCCGACCTGGCCACCGTGGTTCGACCGCGTTAAATCCGGGCACCAACTGTGGCTCTCGGCGGTAGAATGTCGGCGTCCGATAAAGTTGCAGGACCTAAATCACAATTTGCATGACCGAAGAGAAAATAAACTTTGTCGCTTCTCTTTTTTGATGCTATACAAGATGTTATCCGAACTTTTTCGAAACTTTCGAGAGTACCGCTCTTAACGAATCAACATGCACTTTTGCGGTCGTGGGATGTACAGACTTGCCGTATTCAGCCGCACATCACAACAAACCCACATTCCGAGAATGGTGATATTTGCGAAAGTAGTTTTGATGCACTGTCGGTGACGTGCCTGTCTGTAAAAATAAAAAATAAACTCAAATAATCAAAACCGAAGGTATAGGTTTTTTTTTTCGCTGACGGCCTTTCAGGGTAGGTTTGCCCCTCATGATTTCTTTTTAGGCGTTCCTGACATCATGCATAGACATCTGGAGTTTCCTTCTTCTAGGGTCGCGGCTCGGCAATTATACACCTCTAAATCAACGATTGCATGTCTATAACTCCGGACGCACATTCCTGGCCCTTCTCGCTTCTTGTCTAGTCTGTTTCATAATTTCCAGTGAATACTATTCTCTGCTTTTGAGCTCATCTCGTAAGATGTTTCGGCTTCCCAAATTATTATTCGAACGTTTGAAATATTCAGTCGGTGACTCAAGTTTCGTCTCTCTTAATTCCGAGGGACAGAGGGACTTTATCTCCGGCGCGCACCTGTCAGGATTGCGAAGAGCATCAATATTATCCGATCACCAATCCCTTGTATAAAGGGTCTGTACAAGCCGCGGCCCAAAAAATTCAACTTTTGACGAAGTTTTGTTGAATACAGACATAACCCGAATCCATTGAAATCATCACGGGGCAATAGCTTTGATAACTGTCTAGACATATCATATTCGCTAGCTCAACAACTAATTATCGAGAAACGATAACAATTCCCCTGTTTGCTGCAACTTGCTAGAAATTTACCACCCGGGAGTCTACAATTTCGATTCAGCCCACTCACTTGTTTCCATATAAAAACACATCACGATGGGAATTTTGGGCACTTCACACTCTGAAGAAGAAGCCTTGAGAGCTGCGTCTTCGCAAACCAGAATCAGCCGATTGGACTCGACCTCCTCGTTCGGTGCCTCGTCCTCCTCCGCTTACGAAACCGCTTCGGAATTCGACCCCGAGGATTATGACGAACAACCCAATCAGTCGTACAACTATAGTCACGATCAAAATACTGAGCACGATGCTGAGAGCGCCAGCACGATCCAGGACGTTGAGCCAAATGCAGAATTCGTGAATAAAAAACAAGAAAGCCCAGTTGATGTCGACGAGCCACCACACACGTATACTGGGACCGACGAAAATGAAGCCGCTGTGAGGCCCGTACAGAGCAATGAGGATATCATTGCACCCAATATGACGGAGAATGAGTTAAACCGAATTGCATCATCTCGCACGGAAACGTCTATTGGCGCATCTGTGGTCAGGTCCATCACCAGAGGCGAACCTGTCAAACTCTCCGACTTGGACTACGACGGGCCAGGCGATAAGGCCAATCCGCATAATTGGCCAAGTTGGAAGAAGTGGGCCATCACTTTCACTATCGCGAACATGTGTCTCTGTATCTCTTTAGGCTCGTCCCTCTACGTGGAAGGTGTACCCGAGCTCATGGTCAAGTTCAACATGTCGCAAACTCTCGCCCTCTCCGGTCTTTCGTTCTACTTGCTAGGCTTGGCATGCGGACCAGTTATCGGTGCCCCTCTCTCGGAGTTGATTGGCCGTCGTCTCATCTACATCACCACCTTCCCCGCAGCCATCCTTTTCACCATGGGTGTTGGCTTGGCGCAAAACGCCAGAACCGTGCTCATTTTGAGGTTTTTCTGTGGCTTTATCGCCTCTCCACCTTTGTCTATTGCCGGAGGTTCTATCTCAGATATTTGGGCCAACTCACCCGAGCAAATGTCCACCGCCATGGCCTTGTTCTGCCTAAGCCCGTTCTTGGGCCCTGTTATCGGCCCCATTATTGGTGGTTTCGTTGCAGAAAACAAAGGTTGGAGGTGGACCATGTGGGTGTCGATGATGTTCTACGGCGCCATGTTGCCTGCTGTCTTGTGGTGCCCCGAGACTTTCAAGCCTGCCATTTTGAAGAAGAGAGCCAAGGCCAGAGGTATCAAGTTGATTATCGAAAAGCCCAGCTTCAAGCAAATGGTTCAGATTCACGCTGTCAGACCAATTGAAATGCTCTTCGTGGAGCCTATTGTTGGCTTGTCATCGATTTACACGGCTTTTGTTTTCGCTGTTTTGTTCGGTTTCTTCGAGGCCTTCCCTATCATTTTTAGAGGCGTTTACTTGATGGACACTGGTGTTTCCGGCTTGCCCTTCATTGCTGTTGGTGTCGGACTTTGTGGTGCAGTTCTTATGTATATTGTGTTGGACAAGCTCCTCTACTTTCCCAAGAATCCAGACGGAACCAGAGGCAAGCGTGATGACGAGGGTAAGCTCATCTGGGATGCCCCGGAGACGAGATTGCTCATCGTTGAGATTGGTGCTTTTCTTTTGCCGATCGCTTTGTTCTGGCTCGCATGGACCTCCAGAAAATCCATCCACTGGATCGTCCCTACTTTGTCTGCAGTGCCATTTGGTTTCGGGTTGCTTTGGGTCTTCTTTGGTATCATTCTTTACTACTCGATGTCTTTCCCGCCTGCGTATGTTGCCTCTGCCTTGGCTGCCAACAATTTGCTCCGTTACCTTATTGCAGGCGCTTTCCCCTTGTTTACTGTGCAAATGTATGAAAAGTTGCACATTGACTGGGCAACCTCTCTCTTTGCCTTCATTTCTGTGGCCATGGTTCCAATTCCATTTGCATTCCACAAGTGGGGTGTGAAATTGAGACTGAAGTCCAAGTACGGATACGTCGCCATGTTCAGAAAGATGGCTGAGATGAGAGCTGCCGCTGAAGCTCAAGCCAAGACTGCAGCTCCGGTTGCAGAGGAAGAGAAAGGAGACAAAAGCGACTACAGCGCGGACAACTCACAGGATGTTGCCGACAAGGTTTAGCGCCTTTTATGCATTCACCCGTTTTCCATGTGAAAACAATAGACACTAATTTCATCATTTATATTACATAATACCCGTTTCATTTGATTTTCATAGAGTACAATCAGTAGGATGGGCATCTTCCAAGAATGAGACAAACTCCGTCTCCATGGCCAATCGTACTAGGTCAGCCGGGGAAGACCCAATTCTCTGAAAGTATCCTTCAAAATGTCCCTCAACTTGAACAAATTCACCACACGAAGCTTTTCGTCTTTCAAATGAGCATTGTCACTCGCCTGGCCGCAAGGGATTTGCGCAGCAGGGGCGTCAAACGCCTTTTCCAAAAACCTGATAGATGGAATCGAGCCTCCCTCGCGGATGAACAAGGGGTCAGAAACCGAAGGGCCCCAATTCTTCTTCATTTTGGCGTACAATATCTGATACACCAAGTTATCCGGGTTTCCGAGCCAGGGCTCTGCCTCGTGAAAAAACTCGATCAGAATTGCGTTCTCCGTTTGAAGCTGATCGAATTTATCCTTCACAAAGGCCACAAGCTCGTTTTTGATCATCACAAGGTCCTGTCCAGGAACGACTCTCATCGAAATGGACGCTCTTGCGCGTTGCGGAATCACAGTGTTGTTTTTCGGCCCGGAGACATCAATTCGGTGTACAGTCAAGGAAGGGTTCCTCCACTTCGCCAAAAGCGAATCCAAGTCCGCTTCTGCGATGTTGCTCGCCCTGGCATACTTCTTGATTTTTTCTAGCCGAGCCAATTCTGCCTCGTCGATTGGAACCAAGTTATCGTAGAACCGGGGAATTTGGATTTTGTTTGTCTTCTGACATGCAAGTTGACCGACAACCTGCATCAAGTCCATCGTGGGCTCTTTGGAGACACCACCGTCAACGCCCGAGTGCCGATCGGGCTTTTCGGACTCTACAGATATCGTCGCGTTGACAACCCCGCGCAATCCGTAGTTCAAACATGGGGTGTCGTTGTCGAGCCAGTAAGAGTTAGAAAGCATCACCCAATCAATGGACCCAATGAGGTCTTTGTGGGCATTGACGGCGTCCTGAAATCCAATCGATCCGGTCTCCTCTTCGCCTTCGATGAGAAACACAACATCGGTAGAAAGCTGTTTCTTCTTTCTGAGCTCCGCAACCGCGTATATTGCAGCAAGAACGGGGCCCTTGTTGTCAGAAACACCTCTAGCGTACAAGTTACCATCTTTCGCATTCAAAGCAAATGGATTTGTCTCCCAAAAATCCTTCGCCTCTATAGCATCAACAACATCGTAATGCCCATACCAAAGAACTCTTGTGGGCTTTTCACTGGTGACCTCCGGCAGATTCCTGCTGAATCTCGCATACACAATCGGGTTGCAATTGGAAACGGGAAGGAGCTTCGTGTCAGCAGCACCCAAGCTCATAAAAAGCTTTCCGAAGACATTTGCGCACTGTCTGGACTCCTCCAAATAAAGACGTGGGTACTTTGATATGGTCTTGTAAGTGATGACCTTTTTCAACGAGTCTAGCAAATGCTCATTCGAGATCTCGATGGAATCGATGCTTTTAGACTTGGCGGGCGGCATGCTCCTAGGAGCTGAGGACTTTTGGTCCCCTACATTGGTGATGTTCCAAAGGCATAGTGACCCTGAGCCCCCTGAAAGTAAAAAAGTCGATCCCGAGTGTTCAAAAGTCTGCACCGCGAAAACCGAGCTCTTTTCAACCTCGATCGATTTTTGCTTGAGAAAACCATGAATATTTAATTTCATCAGACAGTCCTTGGCTGCCTTGTCCTCGTTGAATTCATCGTGCAAATCTTGTTTTAGCTCGAATTTGCAAAGACCTCCCTCGTTTGTTGCCTTATAGATGCAGTTATTGTAAATGCACAACGAGAGAACCTCATCGTTCTTATCCTCGTCATCACAAACAAAATGGAAGGATCTGGTCAATTGAAATGTGGTGAGATCCCAGGCGTTAATGCTCGAGTTGCCAAGACCCACGTAGATCAATGAGTCCTTCACGTGCATCGACAAGATAGAATCTTCATTTTCAAGCGATGCGCACACTTTCATCGATAAAGTGCGGTCAAGGTTTTGTGAAATTCCCCAAACCTTAATCACGCCGTCGCCGCCGCAACTTGCCAAATACATGCTAAACTCGTTCTTATGCAAGTCACAAAACTCGGGAGCATTCTTTGGTGATAAAAGTTCCATGCAATAAACGTACCCATTATGAGCGAAATTGATGACATGCTCATTTTTTATTTCGACCAAGACAGGAGTTCTTGATCCCGGGGTCCCTGAGGTGCGGAGTAACTGATGCTTACTCTGAGTCGAATTGATTGAGCCGCCCGGCCCCTTCGAGTCAAAGAATTTATCAAACCGCAAATGCGGTAGCTTGTTAACAGATGTTGTGGAAGAAGGGCTATTGGAAGGATTCTGGGACTGCCTTCCTGCCTCCAAATCTAGGGCACACCATGAAATTGACGCATTTTGCGCACCGATAAATAAAGTCTGCAAAGAATCCGACCATGAGATCGAGAAAATGTCACCAATGTCGACAAGCGAATATGCAAGATGAGTACACTTGATGTCGAACTTGGTAATGGACTTATCATCAAAGGGACTAAGATCCCAAACTTTCACCAATGAGTCGGAGCCCGCGGTAAATAGAAAGTTTTCGGTCGGATCAATTGTCATACAAAGTACAGATGCACCAAAAGAGCGGTGACCACAATTCATCACGTGTTTCAACGCAAAAGTAGAAATTTCGAAAATCAAAATTTTAGAGTCCTGCGTGCCACAGAAAATCAAGTCTTTTGAGGGGGCAGCCACAACGCTGAGAATGGAATGAGTATGTGACCATTTATGCACCATTGGGAGCACTTCCAGAGAATGCAGTTCAGAATCACTATGATCCACTAGCTGAACTGTTTCAGCAAATTCTGCCGCGTCTATCGAGTCATTGTGTGCTGCTGGGGGTGCAAATGGCAGCACTGACAACGCTGGGGTGCGATTTGGTGTGGAGTTCGATGTACTATTGATGGGAAGTCTGGGTCGAGTCGGAATAGGCCCTGCCTCACCTTCATGGATGTTTCCACAAGGGAATCCCGTCATGACAAAAAGTTAATCTCAAATGAATTCCACTTCAATGTGAAAAAGGGGGAGACAAAACCTGTGCAAAGTGCTGGACTAATCTTACTCGATGTGATTCACACGATCACGTGCGAGATAAGAATGACACGTGATGCAAAACGTCAACACTCGTGGTCTGCGACCGCGAGCCACTAAGCGAGGCGGGATTTGAGTCACGTTCTCAACGTAGATCTGTGTGCAGTCCATGGTGTTTGGAGAGGGAAATCAATTGTTTACTCTGTTTATTAGGATTAAATTTATTGACCAACGATATATGTATGTATGTGGCTTTATTCCTTCAATCAAATGCTCTGAGACTATAGAAATTTAGACAAGGTACATGAAAATGAGCAAATATGTGAAAGCCAGCGATATATCACGTGATGAGCGTTTAAACCAAGGCATGCTGCCCTCTTAGAGCATAAATTGACTAGACCGTAAGCAACCACCCTACTTGTAGTCTATATCACTCGATATGAGAACCGAAACTGATATTTTGTTGGCTTCATTCGGACTTGCTGATTTCATCATCAATTGCTAAAGTTTCGACTCAAAGTAGTCTTTCTGTCGCTCATGAAATGGCTCGAGACTGACGAATCTTAGTGCAAAAGCAAAAATTTGAACTGTGCGTCAAGGTAAACTATTCCTAATTACTGAAGAATTTTCTTCAGTGGCGTATGCTGTGCATCTTGATCTTCTTTAAAGAAATTCATCTTTAATCGATTTTTGGCATTCGATTTTCTTTTCGTTACTCACGATGACGGAAAGAATCCGCTGAAATTATGAAGATTGTTACCCATTAATTTTAGACGCTACAAAATTCCATGAGGATTGATGCGTAAACAATCAAACAACAAAAAGCTATCTGAAAACTAATATCGCAAGAATCATAACGGCAAATAAAGCATTGTTATCAAAAGACACTCTCGGAACTATTCACCTGATAGCGCTGACTCATTAAACTGAATTGTGCTCAGAGGCAGCGAAAACAATTGGATGCACTCGCATTGCCCAAATGAAGAGGGCATGAAAATAATAAAAAACCGTGAGAAGATGAGGCTACGCCCGTTAGTTTAGTAGGCAGTAGTCAGTAGTCATGAAGCTGATTAAAAATCACAAATATTATTGTGAAACATGGAAACTCCCCCAAGTGGTATGTGACCACCGCCTTGCCCAATCCAGCTGTGTGTGAACACGAAAAAAGCTGCCGCGCCGATGTCGGAGAAGAGATAATAATTGTTGGCCGCAATAAACTTTGTGAGTCTGTGCAGCGAATTGAAATAGTTCGTAGACACGAGACCACGTCCTTTTTACAGTTTCATAAATAAGAGCTATCCAATTAGTACACCAAGAAATTTGCTCACCCACCTACATACTTGTGAAAGAGGCTCTCATTTTGAGCATGCCAAACCCCTGCATGCTAGCGCATCGCATTAATTAATTAATCACCAGCTTTTCGTCCCCACGTGGGTGTTGCTCTGTGCAAGCTCTGCATAAGCGGTTGGCAGATCTTGAACTGGATAGGACGTGAGGTTCAGGTACCAAGAAAAAAAAGAAATCACAAGAAAATTTTGTCACACGACCTATTCCCGCTTTAAGATTTTCCGAACCCTGTCTCTTTTTGTCACATTTGCCAAGAACTTTAGTCTTTAGACCTTTGCAGCCCAATGAAGTTCTCACATTCGTTGAAATTCAATGCTGTGCCCGAATGGCAAGACAACTACTTGAATTACCCAGCATTAAAAAAAGTCATTTATTTGGCTCAACAAAATCAGTTGGAAAACCAGGAACCAAATGATGGCTCCATTCAGGTGAATCATGCTTTGATTTCCGATTTGGTCAGAATCGTACGCAGAAACCAGGCAATATTGGAGAGAAGAGAGGCAAATGCTGCAGCAGATTTGACAGATGATGACGACGTTGCTGTTGAAAAATTGACTGCATCCAAATTCATCAATAAATTCAAAAACCGAAAAGCTAGTAAATCTGCCGATGTGGAGAAAGAAGTCACCCATGAAATCAAGCAGAAAGACGATGCTGATGTGTATCTGATTGACCTCGAAAACTCTACAATTGCGCCTTCTTTGGACTTGGACGTTTGGGAAGCTGCAGCCAAAACCGTCCACTGCAATAGTCCCCATGACCCTTTGCCCGTGTTCACAAAGGACTTGATCGAGGAGTTGACAAAAATCGACAAATTTTTCAAGAGCAAGGAGGCCGAAATCTACAAACAGTACGATAATCTCATCAAGGATTTAGAGGCAAACAAGTCTCATATCGACCATCATTTGTACACCACTGCCTACAATAACCAAGACCCAGGTTTTTATGAGTCGAATGAACACCGTAACTTTAACGTGAAATCTACTCTCGAGAGAACCACCACGAATGCCTCGGTTTTTGACACCGTTAACCATTTGGATCAGGATATCGAAAAAGGTCCTCTTGATGAGGATGAAGATGACGAAGATGATGACGATGACGATGACCACCATTCTGCCTCAAATTCCGCTTTGTTGGGCAAGGATGACTTCGACATTGACAAGCAAAAGCGCATTGCTTTGAAACAAAGGTCTGTGCATTTGTTCATTTCATTGAGTGAGCTCAAGTCATTCATTGAGTTGAACAAAATCGGATTCACAAAAATCTGTAAGAAGTTCGACAAGACTTGCAATTACGCTGTCAAGGAGGATTTCATCAACAACTTTCTCCCGAACAACTCCAGAGCGTTTTTCCCGGAAACGTCCGAAAAGCTTGACTACAGCATCGACCACATGGTCCAGGTATATGCCTTCTTGTCAGGAAGATATTCTGCCGACTCGACCCATTCCTTAGATACCGTTCGGGATGAGTTGAAGTCTTACTTGAGAGACCACATTGTGTGGGAGAGAAACACCGTGTGGAAGGACTTATTGTCTTTGGAGAAGAAGAATTACAATTTGCACCTCGACGACAATGCCGTCAGATCAAGCAAGATGGGTGATGAGGGCTTTTTGACTACCTTGATGCACATGCAGATGAAAAAATTGCATTTCCCCTTCGGGGTCACTATTTTACACAGGGATCATGTGAAGGCGCCGCAATTCTTGTTCACGTCGCAGATGATCAAACTTGGTCTCGTCATCGTCGTGTTCATCGTGCTCATGACCGTCCCCACCATGCACGATAAACAGCAGGCACGTTGTTTGGCCGTTTTGGCCACTGCAGCCTTATCCTGGGCCACCGAGGCTTTGCCGTTATGGGTCACCTCAATGATGGTTCCCTTGTTGGTTGTGGCATGTAAAGTGTTAAAGGCCACCGATGGTAACGGCCCCATGGACGCTGCGGCTGCGTCGCTGTACATTTTGGCTCAAATGTGGTCTGCTACTATCATGATTTTGTTGGGTGGCTTCACCTTGGCTGCTGCGTTGTCGAAGTACAATATTGCTAAGGTTGTGTCCTCGTTCATGTTGGCTTTCGCCGGTACTAAGCCGCGGAACGTCTTATTGGCCATCATGTCTGTGGCCTTGTTCTTGTCCATGTGGATTTCCAACGTTGCTGCCCCCGTTTTGGCATACTCCTTGATTCAGCCTGTGTTGAGAACCTTGCCCACAGATTCTGCATTTGCACAAGCTTTGGTGCTAGGTATTGCATTGGCGTCCAACATCGGAGGTATGGCTTCCCCAATTGCATCTCCACAAAATGTTATTGCCATCGAATACATGTCGCCAAACCCGGGCTGGGGTAAGTGGTTTGCTGTGGCAATCCCAGTTTCGATTTGCTCGTTGTTTGGAATCTGGATGGAATTGATTCTCACATTCAAGATCTCCGCATCGAAGGTAAAGGCCTACAAGCCTATCACTGACAGGTTTACCACAAAACAGGTCTTCGTGAGCGCCATCACCATTGCCACTATTATCTTGTGGTGTGTTGAAAAACAAATCGAGGACGTCTTTGGCTCTTCCGGTATCATTGCTGTGTTCCCCATCGTCATCTTCTTTGGCACAGGGCTCTTGAAAGTGGATGATGTGAACAACTTCCCTTGGAGCATTATCCTTTTGGCTATGGGTGGTCTTGCATTAGGCAAAGCGGTCACCAGCTCAGGCTTGTTGGCCACCATCGCTATTAGTTTGCAGCGTAAGGTGATGGATCTTGATGTGTTTGCCATCTTGATCATTTTTGGCCTTTTGATCTTGGTGGTTGCTACCTTCATCTCACACACTGTTGCTACTATCATCATTGTGCCATTGGTCAAGGAAGTGGGCGATGCGATGGAACATCCTCATCCTTTGATTTTGGTCATGGGTACTGCTTTGATTGCGTCCGGTGCAATGGGTTTGCCAACATCGGGATTCCCCAATGTGACAGCCATTAGTATGACGGACGAAGTCGGCAAGAGATACCTTTCGGTGAGCACTTTTATCACTAGAGGAGTGCCCGCATCCATCATTGCCTATGTCTTTGTTATTACCGTTGGATACGGTATCATGAGCTCTTTGTCATTCTAAGTCTTAAAAATAAGGTACATAAAATTATATCACGAATAGAAACGTTAGAATTTAAGCAAGGGTCGATGTCAAATGCTAAGAGCGTGAAGATTATATCTATGGATGAATACATCATTTTTAGGGCAGTGACTCACTCCTCAGTTGGATCCGTAAAGATTCCTTTGAATCTGCGTGAAAACACCATGCTGTTCAAACCTAAATAGCACGTTACCGATAACGTACGACTGTAGATCGTCTGCGAAAGATTTCTGTAAGGTGTCAGAAAGCAAGCCATCATTCTTCACTCTCTGGAACAAATCGTTGATGGGTATCTGGTCAAACACACCGTAATTATACAACTTGTTTGCGATAAACCCAACCATTTTTTGGATTGACTGGTCCCCCAAAACCTCCTGTACTGTGGGAACGAGTATTCCGCTGCCCTGTACAGCGCCTAGTATCGAGTCAAAAGAGCTGGCCGCGAGGTCTGAGCCGATCACACTCCCGACCAAATTGTTAATGAAAGACAGAAGAGAGCCACTGTAGTTACCCAGACTCGTATCTTCGCGCTTGCGCAACCTTGCCTTATAAGTAAAAGACGTACCATTAAAGAAGGGGTCTTGGCTTTTCGTGTTCCGGGCAAGGTCAAATATAGTTTCCCAGGAAATTTTTCCTGTCTCCCCTGTGTTGTATATAAGTTTTGAAATCCATGTATTATTCACCAAGACCTCACCCAAATTATCACTGAATGTGTTTCTCTGTGTCTCGTTAATGAGTAGACCACTTAGTGTGCTTGTGATGATGCCGGAGTCTTGTACTTTTTGTAGGACTTCGGTTACATTGACTGTGATATTGAGGCCAGATATTGCTGTGTTTGTTGATATCGAGACAAGTGCCTGATAAATGTAATTAGAGAGTGTATTCATCTGGTCACTCGAACTTGCGATCTCATGAAGAACATCCAAAATAACACCAGACCTTTGGAGTGATTCAAGTAGACTTTCTAGATTGTCTTGTAAAGCATCTCGTTTTTGGATTTGGGCATTGTAACATTTGAGTATATCTAGAAAGAGCAGCGTGAAAGACGGACTCATAGGCTCTAGTTGCTCTCCATGTATTAGATATACCCCGGATGTCGGAAGAACAACCTTAGCCATGCATGTTGCAGCCAAAAGAGGCATCAAGAAGCCTAAGAACCTGATTCTCATTTCAGTTCAAATTGGCGTATAAAATTCTATAATAGGGCCCTAAGGTGGCTTGAGTTCAATTGGGAGGCGATCGGAAACTAAAGTGAAGCTCAACGGATGTGCACTTGGAGCTTGATTCGTGGCAACAATAAATATCTCAATAGATGATATATTAAATTCGAACCCACCTTCCGGGTACAATAGTCGTATATAAGGGAATCACATTCCGATGTCTAATTCGAAAACAAGTTTCCTATTCTGGTGACATCTTGGGGAAAAGAGGCAGGCCAAACTTAGCTGCACCAGGCTCGCACTGTGAAATCCACCGGTCGCACGCGATAACCAAACCACTTCCAAAGCCCCACTTTTTTCACCTACTCAGAGTAGACTATCCGTATAACACTACAAGACACTTTCTTTCCGGTCACTTAGGTCCGCAAAAAGTCACGTACTATACTCGAATTGCTCCGAGCGAAAGATTGATTATATGGTTGCAAGCATCATTGCATCATTGAATGGCCTTCGCTAGTATTACCCGATCTGGAAGTTTGCCGGCATATAGATGTCTCTATCTTTTGCCTAGTCCGGAAGCCTAGAAAAGGCAACGGACGCAAAAATGACCGATTGGGCAATTTTGCACCCATACGAATGTTAAATTTGTTTTATCCACACATTGCCGACATATGTCCTGGCTCACTTCTCTTTATATATCCCTGCCTCGCAGCTTTTTGGTCGTCGACACAGTAAACTATTTGGAAAGAAGTTTCCGACACCAATTCTTTTCTTCACAAACTTTAACGCAACTTTATTTGAGTACCAATCAATGAAGGTTCTTTCTCTTCTGGTGCTTGTTGCTGCAAGTGCAACATTGACCTGTGCTCTTCCGCATGCAAGGCCAGTGGATGATACCTCGTTCGATGTGAGCGACTTAATGCCTGGCATATTTGGAGATATCGAACAGATACCATCTTTTGATCGATTCGACATCTTGATTCAAAAAAGAGACACAACATCCACCGTGGAGTATATTCTAGAGCTTTTGAATAGTTCGGATCTTTTGTTCGATATTCTAGACCAGATCGCATACAATCCGAGCAGGATACTGAAGTTGGCTAACTCCACATCGAAGTTGCTAGGCGGTCTAGACCTAGGATCCATAACAAACCTCACGAAGAATTTCGACGTCCATCTAGACCTTAATGCAAGTGCCATATATAACGAGGTGATGGATTCCGGAGTTGTGAACAGCCTTTTGGACGGAATTTTGTTGGATACTAGTTATCGACCTGTGCTTGCTGGAATCGTCTCACGTCTTTTGGAGGGAAACAAAAACCTCGTCAATTACATGATCAGAAATGTTTTCAAAAGCCTGAAGAGAGATCAAGTTCTTTCAAAAAGACAAAACAGTGGTACACTCGAGACTTTTGTCGGAAACGTCATCTCAACAGTGTTGTCATCGCTGTTAGTGAGCAACGTGGCATCCGACGTTCTTGTTGCATTAAACGAGACGCAGTTTCTCACAACAACTGTGAAAAGGTTCCTTGCCAATGAAGGTTACCAAAACATGACTGCTCAATTAGTCTTGGACATGCTCAACAGCGGAGACATCACTTTCAACTCACGAATGATCAATATAACGAGTCTCGCTGATAAAGCGCTTTCCAAACCACAAGTGCTTGTTACTCTCGTGGGCAATTTACTTTCCGGCAAGATTTCGCTCCCTGCCTTGGGCAAATATAACTCGGCTGTGAGCGCCATACTCAAAGAAGTGGAGAACGAAGGGGTCTTTGCAGATTTGAATCAGTATGTGTTCTCTGAAACCCATTCGGTCACGAAGCCACTCTTGCGTACAGCTCAAATCGTGGTACCGAGAACAACGTCAGTTCTGTCCACAACTAAAGCTGCAAGGAATAGCACAAGTACAAAAAGAAAATCATCTCTGACGGATCCAATTTTGAGCGCAGTCCTCAGCGACATTTCCAGTGTGTCAAAGATACTGTTTTCATTTGCAAGCACCACGCCAAGTTCCACAAGCACGAGGAGTACTAGGAGTACAAGAAGTACAATTGCCACTCGTACAACGACGCTGGGAACTGTGAATGCATTGTCTTCTGCAGAAGTTGCCTCTCTCATCTCTTTACTACAAGGCATGGACTCAAGTTCCGGTAGTGCGTTGGTCACCGAGACTGAGACCGAGAGCGATATTCTTTCATACCTAACGGAAAGCGAGCTGAGCACAACAACTGGCTCAGGCGGCTTATTTGCCATAATACAAGCCTTGGGTGGGACATCAACTGCGACATCAACAAGCCTAGGAAAAAGAGCAGTCTCCACTGCAATACCGGAGAGCAAGGGGGCTGTCTCAACTCCTCGTAATGTTATGACTAACGCGATATTGTTCGTGCATGCCTTCTTATTCTGTGGCTTATTGGTTCTCTGATGATTAAATTTACCTTTTTTATTTCATTGAATATGATGATGACTGATTCTTCCTTATGTTCCCCAAGTGCGGGTTTTTGAGTATGCTTTACCCTAGAGCGAAGTAGTCAGACAGTGGCGGTTCATCCACATTGACCTGATAGAGAGGCACGCCGTCTAGAATGTAGGGACTCCTCAGCACATTCCTAGAATCAGGTCATAAAAAAACCTGTTAAATGCGGCGAAGCAAATCATAGACTCTTTTCGCGGATCAGATCTCCACATCTATTAGATAACCGCGAGATCGCGCGCGGACCATTTAGATCCCGGATACATTATATTGCAATAAACCAGCACATAGACCCGGTGTCGAGTAGGTTTTTATGAGCCAAACTCAATCTCTCAGCCCTTTCATAGATGGCATTGCCACCAAACCTGTGAGCACTGATTTTGTCAATGAGGAGGCAGCTGCAGAGAGTGTCGGAGAGGCATCAACCTCTCTGTCTTCAAAAGGGGAAGTAACGCCTTTTAACGGATACGATATCGCCGACTCCCTAGCCAATGGCTCACCTCCAATCCCGGTGCCTGGCTCGAGAAAGAAAGAAATCCAATACGATCAACTTCTGCGAAGTTTGCCCGACTTCTTGGAGGGTTCCCGTCCCACACCGAGAGCGTCAGTATCTTATCGAATACAGCCTGGGGAACCTGTGAATCACCCAAATAATGCATCCAAGTCAAACCCGCTTTTTTCTTCGAACTGGATCACAAAAAGTAGGAGCAAAAAGCAACTGAGACTACAATCGCCGGTCTATTCCATAGAGTATTCTGTCTTCAGACCCCTTGCTCAAATGAGGCGTATAGACACAGATCTGGATTTGCAAAGACATTTATTGGATGTCCTTGACAAGGACAATTACTGTCTAGAAGAGGGAGAGTGGCCAGAAAACAACATCGACGCAGACAAATTCGGCGCTATGGTCAGCGCCATCGTCCGTGATGTTGAGAACGATCCTGATCTCAAGCCAATGCGCATCAGCCAAGGGTCTTCAGGAAGCTACTTCATACTTGGCAAAAAAATTATAGACGCAAATGACAGCGTCAACTATTCATATACGATTTATAAAAGGGGTGTCTTCAAGCCCAAAGACGAAGAACCTTATGGCCCCCTTTCCCCGAAATGGTCAAAATGGCTTCACCGAACTTTTTTCCCTTGTTTCTTCGGTCGCTCTTGTTTGATACCTAACCTTGGCTATATATCTGAAGCAGCTGCGTGTGTTCTTGACAGACAGCTATTGCTGTTCATTGTTCCATACACTGACATCATCCATTTGAAATCAGATCGGTTTTACTATTCATTTTGGGAACGGACGCGTCAAAAGACAGCTTACAAAATAGGCTCTTTTCAGTGTTTTTTGAACGGTTACGTTGAGGCTAACGTGTTCCTCAAGCAATATCCATTTCCACATAATCTCAACAGTGTGCCTGATGACACTTTCCAGCTATGTCACGAAAACGACCAACAGGTTCCACAATTCTTCTGGAGTAAATCCTTGATTTGCCAATTTCAAGATGAGTTAGAAAAGCTTGTGATTCTCGACTACATCATGAGAAACACGGACCGGGGAGCAGACAACTGGATGATAAAAGTTGAGTGGGTCGAGCTGGGGTTTGACGGCATTCTGAAGAAATTAAGTGCCAGGTTGCGTATTGGAGCGATTGATTCAGGGCTTGCATTTCCATGGAAGCATCCAGATGAATGGCGCTCTTTCCCTTTCGGGTGGCTATTCTTACCATACTACATTATCGGTCGGCCGTTTTCCAACAAGTCTCGGGAGCATTATCTTCCACTTTTGACATCAAAATACTGGTGGGAGCAGACTACAATCAAGCTCAAGGCTGTGTTTCAAAAAGACGCGGATTTCAAGGAAAGAATGTGGCACAAGCAGATTGCAGTCTTGAAAGGCCAGGCCTTTAACGTTGTCGAAATCTTGAAGCTACAACACGCCGGGCCCTTGGAGCTAATAAGGCGTGAAAATCTAATGATTTGGGACGACACAATGTGTGTACCATCGATGGTGCACAATGGTTCCTTGAACAACGCAATTGAGAGTAGTATTTACGATGCGACGTCTAACCTGGGCTCAGCTCGCCGTGCGTCCGTGAAATATTCTGAAACAACACCGCTATTAGAACTGACTGACATGGCCACGGCTTCTGGTCCAGTTAAGAGCATGAAACGACTGCCAGATGACCTTAGCAGAAGCAAGCAAATGTCAGGTTTTGACTACAATATGACATTCAAGGACCGCGAAAGTCTTTATGAGGAAGACGAGGAAACCAATGTGAAAACTGTCATCATTGAGCGCTTAGAAAAAGTCTACAGCAAAAGGCCAGTTTTCACCTGGTGTTGAGATTAGACTCGATTTATTCCGCCTTTTTGTTGGAAGCAGCAAAAATCCCAGGGTACTCATAGCTATCTTTGCCTTTATACAATGACTCGTCCACCTTGACCAAGCCCATGCTTTCTCTGAGCTTGAACTGTTTCATCTTCAACAACTGGTAAAGCACAGACAACACGGGAGTTTCTACGCCATTTTCGCGTGCAATTCTCAAGGGATTGCCCAAGATTATCTCAAGCTCCATCAACTGGCCCTTTTGAACGTCGATAAGCATGGATGGCGAGTAGAAAAGTCCGTCACCAATATGAAGGAATTTCTGCTTTGGTCCTTCGCCCAATTCGACACCGTCACTTTTAGCAATAGCCATCACTTCATTCATGGCAGGCTCAAAAAGTGCCCTGTTAGCATCGTTTATCTGGCACCTGTTGACATCAAGCCCTGTCATTGCGCATGTTGTGTTCATGACACAATTGTAAACAAGTTTTGCCCATCTCGATCTGCGCGAGTCTTCCTCCAAGTCAATTTCATTGATACTCCGGTCATCATTCTGGTAGATACTGGCAAATTCCTTGAGTTTATCTTGCGCGATATCTTTTGAAATGCTGGGGTTATTGAACGGGCTCAACAAGATGTGGTCCTTGTGCGAATTTTCAATGACGCAGTTTCTGTTCGAAGACCCGATCATGGAAATGCCAGAAAGAACAACGCTTCCAGGAAACTGCTCAAACATGGGTTTTTCAATACCAATACCATTCTGAATCAAGACGATCGTGGTCGATGGAGACACAGCAGGGCGAATTATGTCTTCACATGTCATGCTTCCATCGGGAATGTTCTTGGTAGTCACCACAACATAGTCAAATGGGCCAAAGTCTCTAGCAGCCTCTTCAACTGAACGGGATACATGCTTGGGCCTCCAATTCTCGAGATCACCATATGTTACGGAATGAACCGTATAGCCGTTTTTGATCACTTTATCATAATCGGATCTGACAACGAGAGTTGTCTCTGACTTTCCGTTCAAGGTGAGGGCTAGAGCTGCGATACTGCCAACTCCTCCAGAACCGACCACTAAAACCTTGGGAGCCATGGGATAATATTTGTGTAAGCGAAAAATAAATTGCGAACTATCGCGTCTCGAGTTCACCGAACCCATGCGATAAGCGGATGCACGTGTGTGCAGAACAGGCCTAGGCTCAAAGTCACTAGGCCCCTGATGGCTTTTCTTCTCGCATCCAGCCTCTTGATTCTCACTACTTGAAGTAGGAGCTCCACTGCTATTAGAAGAATGGATGTATTTTTTCAAGTTTGGCCTCTCCATTGTTTGAATCTTTATCGCCTGTGCACGTGACCTAATCTGATGACTGCAAACCCAAGCTGTCTTACAAGTTCGTTGAAACATGCAAAGTGAGATTGATTTTCAAACGATGGCTGCATAAATTGCTTAATAGGCGATGAGCGGCTACTTTTTAAATTACTCGTATATGCAACTCGTGTTCTGTTCCGTCCAATTTGGCAACTGCAGTTTCGACCAAGCACTGGATGGAGTTTGCATCGTTCAGTCGAGTCTCAACCTGGCGGTCGCCCGGAGAATAATTTCAACCAAATCTTGCGCTCAAAAATACTATTCTTTCTCATTGTATGGCAAAAGCGGAGAAGTTGATGTGGCATTTCGAGTGAGACCCCGAACTATTTCCTATTCGGGTAAGCCGATGATTCCGCGTTACGTCCCCTCGGGTGACCACTTGGTCCAGACTTGTTAGAAGGACGGCGGGCAAAAGACGACATGCTTCGCAATATAAGTCCGTCTCGGAACTCGGGATATCATGCAGCTTTATTCTGTGAGAAGATCAATAATGAGAGGTTGTTGTTCTATAAAGTCACCAGTTCAAACTCACCGACGTCGGTGAGGTCATAAAAGTTTCGTGCTTCAATAACACGGAGCTCGAAGAATCTCATGGTACTACCATCATTAATCTTGCTTTGGACTAAGCTCTCATCAATTTGTTTACCTGCGTCGATGTCAATACCTTCGTAGCGACAAAAATCTTGCAAACCAGATGAGTGCGTGAGCTTCAAGACACGGCTCATGATGTTTAATACTTGACCGACAGCAAGTGCCAAATTAGCCTTGTTCTTAGTGAACTTGTCTAAAAGTAATGCAGTGAAAAGGTCGCCCACACCGGTGAAATAAGATTTGATCTCGGGTATTCTGAACACTCGAATAGCCTCGTCCCCGGCAGTAGAGACTGCGCAATAGATGGGTTCCAGGTCTGTACCCTTACAAAGCGATAGAGTTGCTGCCAAGCTCGACACGACAACATGCTTGACGTCATACTCATTGTGAATGGCTTCTAATGCTTTCCGAAGACTATCAGCCGAGTCTATGGCAAATCCACAAAGGAGCTCGAGTTCAAACTGATTTGGGGTGATTAAGTCCACAATACCCTGTTTCAACAAGCTCTTGTACGCCTCCACACATTCGTTTTCAACATATAGGTGACCCTGGTCGCCCATCACTGTATCGCAGACATATATTAAATCCGGTTTTTTCCTCTTTAGCACCGATATGTTCTCGCCAAGAACTTTTATTAGACTGGGAGTAGGAATGTAACCCAGAATTACAGCGTCATAAGAGCATGAAATATTTGATAAACCTTCAAATAGAGCTCTCATGTCTGATTCCGGTAAATGCGAGCCTTTCACTTGTCCATAGCCAGTATGGTTTGAAAAGTTCACGGTATTTATGTTATCAACATCCCATCCCAAATATTGAAGTGGAAATGTAGCAGCCCGCCCGCCAACATAGCCATGTACGACGTGCGATTGCACCGATAACACGGATTTCATGCTCTGTGAAGTTTAGCACCCAATTGTTATCTCGGAAAATCCAATGAATCATAAATCGGTCACGTGACGCGCAGCTCGTTCACCAATTCGGATAGACGATCACTCAACGCATCTGCCCCATTGTACCACGCAAAGAGGCAAGGAGCTCGAAGCCCGACATGACTAAAAGTGCGACAAAAGTTGACGTCCAATCAGAATCACCAGATGAGTGAGGCTACGAGATTTGTGTGACCCCATTTGTGATACGAGGACTGATAACATGCGCAATTCTTTCACTATGAGAGGGGTCACATCTAGGAAGCGCGCCGCCTATAAACCCATTCATGGCAGTGTAGAATCTTGTCCGCATACTTGCATGACGCGCAAAATATTACAAAACCTGGTGCAAAGCAAAGACTGCAGATGACGTTAAGCTACAAAGGATCTGACGACATGGAAGGAGGGGTTGCTCGAGTGAAATAATGCACCGCGCCCGAATTCAGTCACAAATTTATCCCACTGAACGACATTGTAATTTGAGTGCTGGAGAATAAGTGATGAGATTCGAAACACCTTTAACAAAATCAATTCAGCGCAATATTGATGAAAATGGGTATCTTTTCCTATCATTTTTTCAAGAGGTCACATTACAAAAAAAAAAGTAAATGTACGCGTCTTTGCGCTTTGGCACATTGCGTTTTGAGTTGTTTTCTGCACATCGGTTTTGTGCAGGGCTCCTGGATAGGTTTTTTTTTTCTTTTTTCTTTTTTTTTTTTTTCATTGGCTCGATATATCCTTGTCCTGATAAAGTTAAGTAAGGAGGGAGGGGAACCGGTTGCTGTAGAGCGATTCGGGAAGTTTCAGTTCTGATTATGTAGCTGAGTAATCCATAGTGGTCTATGGGCTGTCTCTCGTGGTGTTTCATTACACAAGAGCCCTAGATTGTGTTAATTGACTACCTCTTTCTGACCATCACAATAAAGAGAGACGGGTGGGTGGATGGGTTTGATCAACAGCGATGTTGTAGTTATGCAGCAAAGGCGCGCAACTTGCCCGATAATTCTTGTTTCTTGCGTCTGCTGTTTACATAGAATCTTATTGAGTTACCCCCAAAAATCGGGGAGCCGCTGTATTATCATCGTTAACCCATGGGTCTAAGTAAAGTATTCCGAAAATTTTTTCCCGTTGTGACGCCGTTTTTTTTTGTCAACTCGGAGCTCGTACTCAGAGGCAACGCGCGTGTTCCTCACGTTCAGGCATACAAAAATTGAGTTCTCACCCGACGATTTTTGTTACATTTGACGCTCCTATTCTTGCCTAAGGTGTGTCGCAGTGAGCCACATCATGCCGAGCTCTTGAAAACAGAGCTTGCAACCGAGGATAAGATAGAAATCACTTTTGAGAAGTTTTGCGAAACGCAATTATGTTATTGAGTAGTTGGCCGCGCCTCTGCGATTTGAGTGCACGTACCTGCCATTGTTCCTGCGAGCAAATATCCTATAATTCTCATAATGACATAAAATTTTCACTCATTGTGTCGCAAGATTAGCCCTTGCGCCACTTCCTCTGTCCCTCTCCCACTCAAATCTGTGATTGGTCAATTGAAGTCAAAATCGCCGCCGCCATTGTCAACTTTTTTCCTCTCAAGAATATCAGGAATACGGCCATCCGTGTGCGCAGCATCGGCCCACACGGGCACATGCGAGGCCCATCAGATGAAACAATATTTCGCATGGGACTGGTACATTCACGCGCATCAAGATCCTTATGATCGCACGATTTAAGAAATCTTGACTGATGGGCAAATACGTCCACACCCAACAAGCCTGAGTTCTTGACGCCTACCGACACTCGGCTCGATTGCATCACTGAGGTGTGCCTAGAACCTTTACGCCAAGTCATGCAGGCTCGAAGCACAATGGTGGCTAGGCGCAGCTGTCCTACACCGCGACGCACAATTGTGGAAAGCTCATGCGCCATGCCGTGCAGGATTGGCCGTGGCCGGGCTATAAAAAAACTGGCTTCCCCTCTGTTGTGGCAAACGTATTTCAGTGGCCAGAATAATTTTATATCCGCCTGAATATTCAACTCTTTTGAAGACCCTGACACTTCTGGTACCGACTCTTTCTTTTCTCTTTTGCTCATGGACATGACGACCTCTGTTGACCCCAACTTCAAATCCTCGCTTGCACCTCGCAAGAGGGCAAGGACCCTGGAGGAGAAAGAGCAGCGCCGCATGGAGAGGATCCTCCGTAACAGGAGGGCTGCCCACGCTTCGCGCGAGAAGAAGAGAAGGCATGTTGAGTACTTGGAGGCGTATGTGCTAAGTTTGGAGAAAAATTACCTGACGGTGCTTTCCAATGTGTCGAAACTTAAAGACATGCTTCCGAGTGACAAACTACCAGTGTCATTGGCAGAGCCGGAGGATTTGTCTGATTTGAAGTCGAAAATACATGCAAACCTTCTGTTTATGACGCTGGCTGACCCTTCATCGCCCAGCGTGGTTTGTGACACGCCTCATAGTGAGTCTTCTAAGGGTGGCAATGGCGATGAACTCGAGTCTCCACAAATGATTTTGGACCTGGTTAAGGTGAAAGTAGAGGAACCCGATTCTCCCTTGATGAATGCCAAACCGGCAATGGATTACCACAGTTACTTGAGTCCGGTTTCAATCAACTCGCCACGAACTTCACCAATAGACTTGACGATCAAAAAGGAGCCCTTGTCTCCGTCCTTTGGGTCGTTACTGTCTCCTTCTGTCCCCTTTCCCAACTCTGATGGATTGATGTTTGAATCAGCTACCTTGGGGCCCGATTACCTGGCGCAAAATTCGGCAGTAATTTTGTCTCTTAGCAAAATCACGCGACACTCTGATCTTGGAGGTTCCCGGCTGGTCCGGGCCTAATCTCTGATAGTTCTCTGCTTGTTCTTGCTCGCGTTCCATAGACAGCCGGCTTCTTAGCCATGGCTCATGGTATGCAAGCATGAATTCACAGCATGGAAGTAACTGTCTGAGAAAAACCTACGCGATCAAGAGGTTCGTGATTTTGCCATTTTGGTCTGCAGCACCAGTCGGACCCGAGGTACATGGCTCAAACGCATACACTGAGATGTGGATGGAGGATACAAATATGACGATGCGTTGGGGTGAAGACGCTCTTGCGAATCTCGAATACAAGAATGAGGAGGCTGGGCTCGGGTCAGAGTCACTAGACCTCAGTGAGTATTTGACATTCTAATTCAATTCTAACCGGTTGGTTTAATTTTGTTTCGTGTTTGTTCACACGGGACTATTTTATCGGGGATATTCGGGGGAAGACAAACAGACTTCAAAAAAATATAAAAAAACAAGATGGAAGGAAATAAGAAAAAAAAAGAAACAGAAAAAAAGAAGAAAAAAGAAAACCACAAAAAAAAACTCAAAAAATACGCATAAAGGGTTTTTGGTGGTACATTTCTCTTCTTTGGCTCTGTTGGTGAAAGTTTTTTCAAGGCACTGCTTCTTCTGTGGCATAAGCAAGTTGAACTCGATTATAGCATCGGCGCTCCCTTAATGGTTGACGCGACGAGTTGTAACGTCAACGGCAGAATATGATTATCAGAGAATCGTGTATAGAAATAAACACAGGGAACGGGTTTCCCGAAAACATGTGATTTGACTGTAGCACAACGCATCGCCGCTTTCTTGATTTGAGCAATAAATGGAGAATGTTTCGATCCTCGAGTCAGGCTAATTCACTTAGTATCTTGGCTTTGTCGGACATATACTGCTCACATTCCCGAATGGATTTCACTTTGGCATAATAGGTTCTGCAATCCTGGTTAACACAAGCTTCACTAAACAAGCCACCGGCATACTGGTAATTTGTTGCACTACATGTGCCACATACATCCCTGTATCTGTTGACCTTCTCTTCCTTCTCTTTGCCAACTGAAATTAGATCATTGACAAGCTCGAGCTCATTTTGAGTGCAGCCATCGCAAACATATTTCGAAATGCCGTCAAGCTTACATCCACATCGAACGCACTCCTCACTCCTCATGAATTTGCTGATCTTCAAGATATCATTCCTCTTCATCACCATCAGTTTAGTAGATTTTGGCATGTCACGATACCATTCCTTGACATTCACACCCATGAGATTGAAGATTCTCTCTAAGGGTGGAATGAGCACTTTAGTGATGTAGTACTCAAAATCCAACTCCATCGGATTCTCTGTGTTGTAGGAGGACATGTAAAGCTCTGGAGGAACACACCTATCCCTGAGTCTTTCCTTCGTACTGTCTCGCATCACCAAGTAAGGGACTCTTTCTCTGTATTGAGGCTCACTTCTTGGGTCTCTTTGCATGTTCTTTTTGGCAACCACTGCGCCCGGAGGTAGATTCTTTTCGTTTTTGTATGTTCCATACCGGACCCCCTTGGCAAAGCAGAAGTCACTGGCATTGACTCGATTGAGTAGAATCTTGAAAAATTGTTTTACCACGTACTTTTTCACCGCGGACAAGTTTTTGGTCTCAAATAAGATTCTCAAGCTTTTACCAACCATTTTCAGCTGGGCAGGTATGCCATCTCGCCGAATAGTCTCAATTCCCTTTGCTTCGAATGTAGGTGTCTCTTGATCTTCAAACTCGTAGCAGTGTCCCACATAACGCTTTTTCGCGAGTAGCACACTCGGGTGATATACCTTTTCAAACTTTAGCTTTACTGGATCGGGCAATGCTTTCGTGATTTCATCAGCAAGAATCTTCCCATATTTGAAAGCATACTCGCGAGATCTCCCTGGAAAATAAACGAATAGAGAGTCAGTGTCCCCGTATGTGACCTTTGCATTATAAGGACTAGCCTCGATTATTTCAATCGACCTTTTCATGAGCTCGCGGCCTGTTGATACAATGGCATCAGCTATGTCGGAATTAGGCATCCTTCCACTAAAAGTAGCTGAAGTGTATCCGTAGGTCACATTTGCGATCAACTTTAAAGCAAGTTGCTTGGAATTGAGTAGTTTCCCGAGCTCTTTGTCCCCGCGGAACGCGGAAGCAACCGATTTCACGTTGATTCTCATATTCAAAATCTCTTGAAGCATTCTTGAGAGGATCGATTTGCGAAAGTTGGGGGCCACAAACATCATTCCATTGGGCGAGATGTTGAGACCACCATTTTTTCTCAATAAGTCAATTAGACCATTTGGTATTTCATGGTGTTGAATGTAGCCCACTGTGTTTTTATCCTGTCGATAACCCTCCAATCTGCCAATGAGTGTTGAGTAGCAGTAATTATAGGCGATCATGATGGAAGGATACAAAGATTGGAAGTCTAGAACGACGAGAGGTGATTTGTAAAAGTTGGATTCTGGCTCCATGATAAGAGGTACCACTTCGAGAGGCCTCATTGCATGCACATGTGCTTTGGAAGGAGAGTTCAACAACGCATTTTCCGTCTTGGCGATTCGCATCATGAGTGACTCAACCTTGAATTGCGATCCCCTATAGTAATTCGAGTAAAAATCAACACCGAGAAGCCGTGACGCTTCAACGTTTCTCAACACCATTTCTTGTACATCTATAATCTCCATAATAAGATCCATTCTGTGTTTGTAGTAGTTGCAAACCATGAGCAATTGGCTGATTGAACCACTCCTGTACCATTCAGAGAGCTGATCATTCAGAATCTTGGGCAAAGTGCGATGAAGGAGTTGGAAGCTGATATTTTCGAGCGTGTAGGATGTCAATTTGAGCTCTTCTTTTAGAAATCTCCAGACATTGAACAAGTGTCGGCCATTTATCTTGATGGAAGAGGTATGAGTGTAGCCCCACCGGTCGCCGAATTTGCCATTGCCTTTCGTGTTGACTTTCGAAAACCTCGGCACCAAGTCTATATTATAGCATCTTTGGAAACGCTCGCACAAATACCCCCAACTTGACGAATTGACCTCGTATCCCGACAAGATATCGGGATCATATCGGTCAATAGTGTGGACAAACTCTTCGACCATTTCTTTCTCATTATGAAAGATATGAATGTTAGTCTCAGTAAGAGTGGCGATGTTCCGAAACTTTCGGCGTAAAATCAATTGATCAATACCTTCTAGACAAACCATAATAGCAACTTTTGGCCTGCCATCATCGTGCATTTGATTGGAGTTGTCAAAGTGGTAAACAATGAACTGCACTGGATCCTTATTTGGATCAGGCCGCATGCCGTCTCTGGTATTGGCATGAAGTTCCATCCCGAAGAGTGTCATGTTAAGGAACCCGCTTGGATTTCTGGTCACGTTTTTGGCTCGAAGAGAGTATTTGAAGTCATTTGTTTGTGTCACGAGAGGCTCAATCTGAGACCTAAACTTTTGCCTCTTATATTTTTCTGCTTTAGCTTCCACGTTCATCCATTGTCTCACTTCGTTTCTGGTGGGTGGCAATACTGAGTATTGCCAATGAGATGTTTTGCCCTGAAACAGTATCGTGCTTGGCTCGGCCAACTCGTGTGTCAAAGGTGTTACCTGACTCAAGTCACAAGGAAAGACAGAAGATTCGCCAGAATAAGGAACGGGTATGATCTTATTGGCGAAAAGCAATGGCACCTTATGAACATCACAAGCTTCGTAATATGAAGGGTCTGGGTAGTCATAGTCCAATACCTTGTGGTTTGAAATTGTGAGTGGGAATTGTTTTTTGGAAATAGAAGAAGGAACCACAAATTCCCATGTGTTTTTGGGATTCCTTAAGAGTTCGTGAGAAGTTTGGCTCAACATCGAGTCTCCCGAGCTAGAGATTGCCTCATTCAAAGCGGCTGGCCCGTTATGTTGCGTGAGCATAAAGATTTGTAGGTCTTCTTGAGGTCTCGTCATATTTTCTTCGTCGATGACGTAATCTTCAGAAAGTGATACCGGCTTTCTTGACTCTGGTGAAGTATTAGGGGGAGATGAGGGAATGTCGCCGCGCGGGGAGGAACGTTGCAATGGCGTGAGAGGCGGACTTGAATGTTCTGTGCACCTCAAATCTGTGCCCATACTCTCGGAGGCATCAATGGCAGTGGGTCCGTTGATAGACTCGGATCTGGTTTCCGCGTTGGAAAGCTCGAACAATTGCTCATATGAACTCCACTTTATTAGATCATCCCGATAATTGAGTAGTGGAACGTCTTCGTAATGTTTCAAAGGTAAACTCATCTCGACTAGCTCGAAAGCAGTCGGCAACCATCGTCCCGTCAATTTGTTTTGTATGTTGTTCTCATAAAACAATTTGACATCAAAAAATGGAGTGGGCTTGTTGAGTCTCTGTACAAATGTAAGCTGCTGCTCATGATGGGGCCGAGACTCCCAATCACAATATCCGCTTTCACCTAACTTGGCAAACACCTGAGAATACAGCTCTTTCAAAAGTTGAGATGTGTCATGCTTCTCTCGTACAGCGCATTGAAATTTGAGATCATCAAAGGTAATGCGTAACGACGACAAGAAAATTTCATCACTTGATCTGCCTCGCGTGTATTCAGTGAATTCATCGTGCACATTTCGTTGTTGTAAGTCTCGTCTGTTGATTATATTCTCCGTGAGACAGTCTATTTCAAGAAGAGACCTCGCCATTCTGGGATAGGTTGAATGATTGAGAACGTTATTAGTTTGAATGAAAGTTGCCAAATACTCTTTGAGAGGCGATAAACGCAAGCCATTGTGATTGACGATAGGCAGCCTGAAAAAACAGCTGTCAAGGTTCATGTAACCACAAGGATGTAAATTGAAATCCGCAAGGAATTGAGAAAGGTAGTTCAAGTGAGCCTCATAAACGTGGGGGATAACGTTCTGTTTGCTCTCAGATGCGAAGTCTTCGAATCTTATCGTATTCAGACTCAATAGCTTGAATAGCCTCGTCTTATAAAGAGGCAGGTAGAAAGAAATCTTGAGAACAACCGAGTAGCCAATATGATATCCGTAGACAGGCGACCCCCTGCAAAACTTCATGGATGCAATATATTTTCGAGGCTCCTCAGGACCTACTGCGGGTTCTGGTATTTCATCATCCGAAGACTCATCAGCATCTTGAGCCTGCCTCCGCTGAAACGACTCACCAATCGCGTTTTCTAGATGCTGACTTAGTCTTTCTATGTAATTGTCGTTGATGTCAGCGTCATTATCCTGAAGGCAGTCTAAGTATAGGTACGGATAGAAATTGTGCACATGCACCAAGATATTGTAGGCCGAAAGCTCCAGGTTCGGCACGCGGAGAATGCCATAAATTCTGATGATGGGAACTTTTGGGGCTTGCTGGAACTGATCTAGGTGCAGAGGTGCCAGTTGGTAAGAGTCCAAGTCACTAATCTGAATCGAAAGACCATTTGACATGTAAGTTACGCAATAAGCAATTTTCAAGTTCTGCTTGCAACTGTCACAGCACCGTGGGGTGGCGCGCAGTGAGATGCTTGCTTGCCTGCCTACAGCATGCCACTGGCTCTAGAAAATCTAGCGATGTAATGAAAGATGTACAAGGCACAGTATCATTTTAGATCATCGCAACGCCCAAGTTTACGATTCTACAAATCTTGATATCCGCAGATAAGAATAGGCCAGTCGCTCTGCTCAAAAGGATAGCACTTTGCGCTTCACTCGTGATAAAAATAGCTCATCAGAAATACGTCATTGCACGCCATGGTGATCTATGTGTGCGAATAAAGGATCTGCGAATACAGTGGAGTGCTGAGCCCACCTGAAAGTACGATCCTGTTTTTTTTTTTTTTTTCCTATGATCAATGCGTGTATTTTTAATCTAATTTTGTTCAATCGTCTCGGTGTAACTCTAAACCTACTTGTGTTGCTTGACTAATTATTTGTCAGAACCGAAATATTTATATGTACTCTACTGCTATGAGCACCGGGCGCAAGTTTGGCCCACCGTGCGGCCTCATCAATTTCCGATGAAGTGTGCATTTGACGGAGCCCGCCTGCGCCCTCCTACTGTGTAGGCACCATGACCTAAAGTCCCAGGGCGTTGCATCGTAAAGAGAAGGCTGTGGTAGGCTTCGTCAAATCTTAAACCGAAATCTCGTAAAACTAGCAATATTTTATATCTTACCAGCGTTCATAAGGTATCAGAATTCTTGGGGTCAGCCCGGTCAGAGACGCCTCGTGTGAGCAACAATTCTTGCGATCGCGGGTCGATCCGCTGGTGGTGCTGCCGACAAGCCGGAACTATTTTTGTGCCTGATAATCCTCCCGGCCTGTGTGGAAAAGGCGCACCTCAGTTGCGGATTGTCGTCTCACCTTGCCTCTGTCTGTTGCCTTTTTTTTTTTGCCATTTAAAATCCTCTGGTCAGTATCACAATTCTGAGGTTCATACCTTTTTATACGTGGGCAATTTGCGAAGTTTAGTAAAGCAGTTTGCTTGGAGCCGACTCTAGTGCCCATTTAATCACGAAATTAATAACCAACCTTTCTTCGTAAGGAGATTCTTGCTTGGTCAGGTGCACGTCTCCCCGTTACACATTTTCAGACACTCGGATTTTGCGATTAAACGCCAACATACATTCCTTTATCAAACATTTGGTTTACCGGCAATTCCGATACACTTGAATCATACTCAACTACCTATTTCCTGAAACAAGCAATATGACGAAGGAGACGGATTTTAACGAGGTTGGCGCCCGCTTGGAGAAGTTAGGCGTAAGCTCGTCCCGCCCAAACACATTTGATGGCTCTCAGTCGCCGCCTATTTCTACCTCTCATGGCCAGCTAAGTAGCGACATTCAGGCAAGAATCATGGCGTTTCAGCAAAAACGTCAGAACAATCCTCCCATGAAGGAACCTCCAGCATCTAAACCGTTGCCGCCGCTTCCTAATACGCAAGTGCGCCCCTCTTCTCAAGGAGATATAACGCAGACCCCATTGATGGCGTCGCCACCATTAGAGAAATCCAACTCAACCACATCTCCGCTGTTTACACTCGGGGCAAACCCTGGCGGTCTATCGAAGAAGGGTTCCTTGTCCCAGAGAAGGGGTATGAAGCTCAACACTGCGAACTTGCCATCGCCTTCTTCCATCCCCGAGCCTGTGAAGACCACGGGTGAATTGGCGCGTCGGTTGTCCGAAAGAAAAAATCGCCCTGACTTCAAGTTAAATCTTAATAGTGGCCCGACCGGCAACACCCCAGCTTCAGACGCGCCTACGGCAGGGGGCACGAATAGCAATGGCGACGCTCCAGCAAAATTGCAAGGCTTGTTTGCCAACTACTCGAAGTATGTGGATATCAAATCGGGGTCCTTGAATTTTACAGGCAAAGCCTCGCTCAATTCGAAAGGCGTGAACTTTTCTTCTGGTACCTCTTTTCATATATCCCTCGACGAGTTTAAGTTCATTGAAGAGTTGGGCAGAGGTAACTACGGAACCGTGTCTAAAGTTTTGCACAAGCCTACCGGGGTTCTCATGGCGATGAAGGAGGTTCGCCTAGAGCTTGAGGAGAATAAGTTTGCGCAAATTTTAATGGAACTTGAAGTATTGCATAAGTGTGACTCACCATACATTGTCGACTTTTACGGCGCCTTCTTTGTGGAGGGTGCTGTTTACATGTGTATGGAGTTCATGGATGGTGGATCCTTGGATAAAGTTTACGGTGGTGGTATTCATGATGAGGCATGTCTTGCTTACATTGCAGACAGTGTCATTCGTGGATTGAAGGTCCTCAAGGACACGCATAATATTATTCACAGAGATGTCAAGCCGACTAACATCTTGGTGAATGGTCAGGGTAAGGTCAAATTGTGCGACTTCGGTGTGTCGGGAAATTTGGTCGCGTCTTTGGCCAAGACGAACATCGGGTGTCAATCTTATATGGCCCCTGAGCGCATCAAGACTTTGAATCCTGATGATGCAACATACTCTGTGCAGTCGGACATCTGGTCTTTGGGTTTGACCATACTAGAGGTGGCAGCCGGGGGATATCCATACCCGCCAGAGACTTTTGACAATATTTTCCTGCAATTGAGTGCTATTGTCGATGGTGAGCCTCCTAAGTTGGACGAGAAGATATATTCCAAGGAGGCCCAATACTTTGTGAGATCCTGCTTGAATAAGAATCCGGATCTTCGTCCGCCGTACGATATATTATTAGAGTCACCATGGTTGAAGAATCATAGCGGCAAGGTGCCTCCGCTCATGAGTGAGCTTGTGAAGAAGAGTCTAGAGGAAGAAAAGCCCAAGCCAAGTCAGAAGGTTGCGAAAGCCCCTGTTGTCAAACCCAAAGAACCACTGGCTGGCTCATTGGGTAGGGAAAATGTGCAAAGTCTACTCAAAAACAAGGTCAACGCACCTGCTTTGCATAGAGGCGGCTTAACAAGTCAAAGAATACCTCGCTAAAGACAAATTTCTCAATTCTTTGCGACATTGCAAAGTGTATTCACCCTGACATATGTACTATAATGCACGCAATCTCTATGAGACGGCTGATGGGTAGCTTTGGTGTGTTTAAAGTCCAAAGAGTTCTCGTGATCAGCCATTGCAGACGTGAAGACTCCAAAATCAAGTAAGTGGGCACTCTGCGGAATACATGAGCCAAAGGCGCAGTAAAGCCCACAGACAAGTCTGGAGGAAGTACATGTAGATCACATCCGAGTATGTTCAGCTCGTGGCACGATGCGGCCAGATAAAAAGAAATCATAATTTGATACCAAATCATTAGTAAGAGCAAAAAAAAAAAAAGATCAAATAAATCGACCATCAACCTCGTCGTCACTGTCACCGGCCGGAAATAGGCACCGCAAGCGGTGAGGTTCCGAGATATCAGGTGCAGTACGGTGGACTCGCGAGGCACTATAGACGAGGAACCCCAGCCTCCACAAATCTATTAGATACTGATTGCCTCGGAATCGAGATAAATAGTGTTGAAAGATCCATTCAAGAGTCAATTCTCATGTTACAAATCGAACAAAGCAATCTTTTGATTGAAAAAACGTTGACGGAGCGGGTCTTTGTTGACCCCGAGACACAGCCGAAATCCTTGGACAGGATTATCTCCGACTTCGACTTCACCAACTACCACATTTCGACGTTTCCAGACGACAAGGGTTTGTTGTTGATATCGGTTTACTTGCAGTGCTGGGACGATTTATTGAAATACGGCGTTTCTGCGTATTTGGAGAAAAAGTATTCGCCGTTCTCTCAGTACTTGAGTATCTTGCCCAGTGCGGACGTCGAGACCGGCTACAACTACTCTTTTGTGTTGAATCTTGCGGAATTGGTCGCTGCGCTGGACGAAGCCAAGAATGCTTTGATCCTGGAGTTGGCTTTGTTAAAGAGACACGCGATTGCGTCTGCATTTGAGAAAGCGTTTCTTCGCTATGATGAACTAGCCCAGCAATACGCCAATTCAAACACATACGCTGAGGAGATTCAGGCAGAGTTGTACAAGGAGCCTACGCTTGTGGTCAAGTATCGTGGCGAGGATGAAAGCATCTTCATCAAGCCGTCTTTTGATAGGGTGACGGTGATCTTTTCTACCACCTTCAAAGATGACACCGACAAAATCTTTGGCAAGGTGTTCTTGCAAGAATTTGTCGACGCTAGAAAACGATCTGTTCAGACGGCGCCACAGGTTTTGTTCACCGATAAAGAACCTCCTTTGGATATCCAGAGCGTCACTTCGAAGCGCCTGGATTCTGACAACAAGGGTTACGTTACATTTGTCTTGTTCCCACGCCATTTGATTCGCGGTGAGCGCAGAGAGAACTGTATATCTCACATTCAGTTTTTCAGAAACTACTTCCACTACCACATCAAGTGTGCCAAAGCGTACATGCACTCGAGAATGAGATTTAGGGTCAGAGAATTCTTGAAGGTCTTGAACAGGGCCAAGCCGGAAAACATTGACGACGAAGGCAAGAGCTTGGATAACAGAAAAACCGCGAGCGGCAGAAAGTTCGACTCTGGACGTGCCTAGTCGTAAGTTAGATAGCCGCTATCGAATACAGAATGAGCAGAATACGACATTCACACTACTTTTAAAACTAGATTGACATGCAAGTAAGCGAGCGTTTCTAAGTATTTACAAGACTTTGCTTTCGTTCAAACTAGGCTTTAGGCTTTTTCACACCGTACTTCGACCTGGATGTGGACCGATTAGCCACTCCAGCTAAATCGAATGCGCCTCTCACCAAACGATATTTCACACCAGGTAGATCCTGGACTCTTCCGCCTCTGACCAAAACAACATGATGCTCCTGTAAATTGTGGCCCTCGCCAGGTATCAAGCACGAGACCACGTTACCGTTTGTGAGTCTCACTCTGCAGCATTTTCTCTGCGCCGAGTTGGGTTTTTTTGGCTTCACGATCATGACCCGGATCACCACCCCCTTTTTAAACGGGTTGTTTTGTAAATGTGGGGCTTTGGAAACATAAGGTTTGACCGGTTTCACGTGTCTTCCGCTTTTGATCTGATTTAATGTAGCGTACCCGCTCTGCTGGGTGAGAAAGCTAGACATGATAGGAGAACGGAGCAACGCCGGTTTTGTGAATGAAGAAATAGCCTTAGGTGCCGAAAAGAGCAGGCGGGCTTGAAGCCCAAGCCTGGAACCTAGTAAGTTTCTGAACATGGCCGTTTACGTCCTGTCTTACTACGGTGAGGCAGATTTGATAGTCTCGTTTTGGCGAGGAAAAAATTGTCTATACTGCAGAGGGCGTTGCACTAGGTAATCACCAAATTGGTAAACAAAACGTACAACTCGAAAAAAAGTAGAAAATTAATCGGTTGAAACAAAATACAATTGTCATTCTATCATGAAGAACATGTGGGTTACATCACTTCAACTGATTTAACTTTACTTTGATCCTCTTTTGCTGCCACTCACACAACGAGTCGTGCTCCCCACAAATTGCGTCTACCACTGAGAACGCTCCAATTTACCATGAAGGCGATTGGTAAGATAGCCAACAACACAATACACATTAACAATAACATGTTGAGAGCCATTTCCCTTAGAGCCTTGAGGCCTTCTGCTGTTGCCAGAGTCCCCACTATTGCCCGGCCACAGGCTATTCGTTTTTACGCGGGGTTCCCTGCATTGACTAGAGACCTCGCAAGGGAAAGAATATTCGAGTTGTTGGAGGGTTTCAGCAAAGTTGAGGGCAAGGAGATAACCGAGACGGCTTCTTTCAGTCAGGATTTGGGTTTGGACTCGTTGGATGTGGTTGAAGTAGTGATGGAGGTCGAACACGAGTTCAACATCCAGATTCCCGACCACGAAGCTGACACGTTAAAGTCTGTGGGCCAGACCATAGACTACATTTTGGAGCAGCCGGATGCTTGCTGAGCTCGTCACTACTATCTTTCTATTATCATCTTTGCAGATAGTCTCGTTACGTGAACACCGAGCAGCCCTGTAAGAAGAATTAATAAGATTCCGAATAACACTCACAAGAGTCTATGCTTATCTACTTGAGGACAAACTCAAGTGATTTATATATTCTAAACCCAATGCATACACTAACACGAAGTCCACACTGGAGCAGCTTGTCGCAGTTCCTCAGACCCTGTCAAGTACCTTCGGATTCACCCCGTAGACCTGTAAATTCGACGAAACATTTCTCGAGAATCGCTTGGGCATTTGGCTTTTTTTAACTGCCCTGGGGCTTTCGATTTGTATTCATAATTTTGTGTGGTTGATGGATCACCACTTTTGATAGGGTATTTAGCACGTGACCAGGCGACTTGGCCAATTGGTGCGCGGTAAAAAAATCTAATGGTTAAGTCCTGAACAAGAGCCGCCGCTAATCACACAAGTATTCAACAATGGTTGCTGTATGTACTAGTCATACGATAAAGATTGGGAGCTGAGGATGTTTCAATTCTTCAATGTGAAACTTCGTATAAGCATGAAGGCTCAGATCCTTTGTCGAAACAATTTTTTGACTTCTATCTCGACACTAACCAACTCAGTATATCAGAGGACCAGCCTACAAGGTTGCCAAGTCTAACATCAACCTCGCTGCTGCCAAGGCATACGGCACTAACTTGGCTTTCTGGGGTTTCGGTGGTCTTGCTGCCGTGGCCACTTTCACCGACGGTGTCCCATTGTTCAAGAACACTTTCTATACCAAGATTCCTTTCTTCGGTTCTCACTGGGAGTATAACCCAGACCCCGAGGATGTCCCAGTCTAAAGCAACATTGCGAGTGGCTTAACATTAGATAAAACAAATACAAATATCCGTGACAATTCTATGGAATGTAGGTCAAGTTCTTGCCGTCGGCGTCTCTCGCGAGATAATCCATCAGTATTAGATACTCAATTTCAGTTTTGAGATCTTGTACATTAGGCACTCCTCGTGGAGTTAAAGCTTCGATGGCCTTACCCAAAAGTTCAGTGTAGATCAAGGTTCCTTCACTCTTCATGATCCTCACAAGCGTTGATCTGCACTCGGAGCTGCGTCCTCTTTCCACCGCCGCTTTGGGCTCATCGGCCGGAGAAATGTCTTTCTCCTTTCCCATGACAAGTTTGATTTTGGATGATTTGTCTGTAAACGAATCATTGAAAGAGACTAAGTCACCTGACATCTGCAAAATAGGATATCTGGACGTGGATAATGTTCCAAGGACCCGTCTGAGAAGCCTCTCGCCCATTTTAGTGGACTCGAGTATTCGTGTGATTGACATGGTATCTGATTCTTCGAAGAGCATTAATACAACTGCCTGCAGCAAGTTGACTTCAAGTTCTTTGGGCCCGGCGGCAAAGTGAGCAGTAAATGTAATTTGATGCAACATGAAACTCTTCCAGTCAAGCACTTTGCGCTTTTCGTTGCTCCCAAATAATACCTCAAAGTCGTTCAAAATCAGCTTCAAAGCCTGAGGGAGGCATACGTCTTCACTAAATCCCGGCACATCGGGCCATATCTTCTTTTCGAGCACAAGAGCACTGAAATCTGTTTCCAGTGCGTTTGGAAGCTTCACGTGACTGTAAGAAGTTTTTGACTCGACGTAATCTCTTAACATGACTCTCAACCTGAGATTCACTTCAGTCTCGCCGAGAACTGACTCGATGGCATCAACAATCTGCTCTTCCGCGGTCAGATCAAAGTTTTTGGACATCAATATTCTCTTGGATAGGTCTCTTTCATACACGGAGATAAATGCCAATTTGTCAGATATAAGCTTAAAGATAATTAGCATCTTATCTTTGAGATCGGAGATGATCTCATTAGACTTGTTTGTCTGTTTCATTGCGGTGTCACAATATCTTGAAAGAGAGTTGACGATCGCACCAGAAAAGTCCTTGCTTTTAAAAGCATTTGCCAAGCCATACCTGACTTCAAATGCAAATAAATTGCTTTTAACGCCTTGCTGGCATATGGCATTAAGATCTTGCCATAAAGAAAGAATATTCGTGATGATTTCCAGGTCGAGTGGAACTCGTTTGGCTCTTATCTCGACATATCTGCGCCACACGAGAAGCAATATATTCATCGAATCGGAACCATAATCTACCATCGACGTCCCGCAAAGGGCTTTCAACGCCTGAAAATATGGCCGGTTTTCTATAGTGGTGAGTATCGGTAATGCGGGCGCCAAGCGATAATTCAAATCGACGAGGAGAAAGTTCCATCTGATATCCTTGAAAATTTTTCTGACAACGTCGGGATTTTCACCAGATTCTAATAGTAAATTGCTATCATCATTCATGCTCCGAAGAAGATTCAAGACATACGTTTCCTCATCGAGCATCCATTTCTTCTTTGATGCAAAATATTCGTCGACTATGATGGATTCAAACGAGTTGTTAGCATTTAGGATGTGCCCGACATCCACACGTTTCAACGTAGAGATGAGCCTCTTGGTGAGGTTGTACAACGCCAAGTTGGAGCGATTACTTCTTGTTTCTCTCAAGAGCAGTGCCACTAGCGCACAAAGACGATCGTTTTTCCTCTGGTTTGCATCCTGTGAGTCGACTTTAGTATTTATGGCCTTCAATAGGCTTTGAATCCCATGATTCTTGATGCTTGAGTGTTTTGGATGGTGCAAGAGGTAGGACCGGTCTAGGTATAAGAAAAGCTTCAGCAAAGACGTTAACAACGCGATCCAATCGTCGCAAATTGTCAAAAACTCTTCGGCTGCGGCCACTGGAGACTCCCTGACGTCACGCGAAAGACACATCGAGATTCTGGGCTGAATCTTTGATGCAATCTCCGAGTCAATTTTATCAAAAACGTGCTTAGCCAAACGAGCCTGCGCTGAGTGGCTCGCGAGGCAAAGGCGCTCGACATCAGCATAAATGAGAGCGAACAGTCGGCAAACTTTGTGATCTGTGAAAAACTCGGTCAAATCCTTGTCCAATCTTGCGTTCAAGTGGGCAATCCGTGTTGCCAAGTCCTCACTGGGATACCTCATTCGTTTTGAACGGGGGATATCTAAACACACTTTGGGCGAGCCAGAACCCAAATGTGTAGAATGGACTCTATGTTCCAGGGCATTGCCTCCTAGATCAAGAAGAAGTTGCTCGTTCATATGGATCAGAATCAATCAGCGATAGTCAAATATCAGGATAAATGCATCAAGACATGGTTTTATTAAATGCGCAGATGATCTTATAGGGACTTAGACGCGCATCTCCGCACCACATGCGCATCTTTGAAACGCTGGAATCAACGACTATACCTACAAAACACACCTTTTTTTTTGGAACATGAGTGAATCTAAGAGCACCGACAAGAAGGTGCCTGCCGGAAAAGTCGATCACAAGCTGCTATCAGCAACATACAAGAAGAGCGGAATGTTTGATAGCAAAAGAAAAGTACTCTTGCAAAACTTCAAAGAGTCCCAAACCCATTCGAATCTACTATTGAAGCTCAAGGTCATGGTCGAATCAAAAATCCGGAATGACCCTTCGATCCTACTCAAAAATAAAGGGAAAACGGCTGCTTTGATACAAGGTGAAGTGATCAACAATAACTCTTCAGAGAGCAGTATTCTTAGTATCGTTGATAAGGACATACAAGAAAAGATCATAGATTCCCCTGATTTCCATAGAGAGCTCAAGGATGAGTTGAAAGATATCAGAAGAAAGTTACTCGGCGTGTCAGACGAGGACTACGCCAGGGAGCTAGACCAAGAAAGAAGACAAAAGGCCGAAGAAGATGCACGGAAAGAGAGAGAGAGGGCTGAGAGGGATCTGGCCTACAAAAATAACTTCAAGGTCAAGCAACTCTCGTATCCACAAAAGGTTGTCAAGCCGCCTAGATTCAACTTTCATCCACAGAGCTACAGGGATGGTGACAGGGAGACTGATGGCTATAGAGGCCCTGGCGGTCTTGGTGGCCATTTAAGATACTAATAAGATGTATGCTGCTGGCGGGGTCTACATTGGGCATTCATTAATTATATAGCAAATTTATCAGTTTCGCTGTACTTTGACCAAATCTCGGTGCGAAATTCGCGTCATTCTCAAAAGCAAAAACGCACGGCCTAATCTGTTTCGAAAATCTCATCCGCAATGAGCATGAGCTCTTCAACAACTTTACTCTTGTAACTCATATCTTGTGGGGACATCAACTGGTCGCAAAGAATCGCAGGTCCCCAGATGATCGATAAAGACTTCGCACTCATCCTATTGTAGCTCTCATTTGCAGCCACTTTGTTGAGATGAAATATCAAGGCCCTGAGAGTGAAATAGGAACCATCAGGCAAGTTGTACACCAAATGATGCAACTTCTTGGCAATGTTTAGCTCGTTTGTTGATTTCACGGTATCGATGAAGGACTGGTAGTACTCTGCTGTCAAAAGCGGTTCCGGAAGACAAGTGAAATAGAGCTTCAAAAGCGAAGCTGTGCAGTAAATGTCCGCGTCCATCACATTTTCTGGGTCTATGTTATTCCCAATTAGCAAGTAATTCGCGAAGTTGGAATCGATGGATTCTTTGAGACTCTGGACAGTCGTTTTGTTCCCGCTGGTCCTGTAGACCCCCTCGATGTCCAATCCGTAGTTTTCAATCACATCAGTACATCTTTTCACCACCAAGGGCACGTTATCGATACCAGCAAACTGTATGACGTCCTCAATCGAGACACCAAAAGTGGGCTGTGAGTATGGGTTTACCAGACTCAAAGAACGTGGACCTTTCAACTCTTCCGTGACATTGGCCGGATCTAGTGAGCTATAAGAGTAAGCAGGGTTCACATTTTGGCCACTGAACTGAGCATTCGACGCACTAGGTAACAGATCAGGCGTCGCCTTGGATGTTTCAGGTTGTGGAGGTTTACCCGTACTAATAGGTGCCGGGGTTGCCGCGTTTGTCTTCTGGGCGTTGGTGCTGAAAAAGGGCTTGGCAGGCGGAGCGCTTTTTGAAATAGACGGATGAGCAACATAGTCTACAGGTACAAGCGCCCTGTTTGTCATAGGTTTCAGGTGAGCCAATAGATAGTTGTAAAGATCTAGCTCGTTATCAATGTCGTAAGCAAGAGCCTTCATGGACAGCTTTTCGTTCTGTAGAGGGGCGATCAAGACACCGGTATTCATGACGAGAGTTTCACTCCAAGTGGCGAACTTCTGGAGCTGAACATTCATTGCGATGTCGATTTCCAAGATCAAGTTTTTGAGCTTCTTCGAATGCATGGGTCTGTGGATCATAAGAATCTCGTCTTTGATTTTGCGACTGTGTGAGACCTTCAGTTTATAATCCAGGTCGGCTGCATCGACTTTCCGCTGCAACTCATCTTCCTGCTGTTCGGCCGTTTTGTTTTTCAAAAACGATTTCTTGTTGGGGTCAGAGGTGCGGACTTTCTCTAGATCATCGCACAAGTGATGATACTTTTGTTTTGCCTTTTCTGCCAATAATATGGCATCGGAGCATTCCTTTTCCTTGCGCTTGCACTCTTCCTTGATGGACTTCCTTGATCTGGACACAGTGTTTATAAGAGATACAAGCTCATCATGCATTATGTTCAAAGCTGTCACGTACGAATTCCCAACGCTGTAGAGCTTCTCATCGAATTCAACAATCGAGTCGAATTTCTTAGCAAAGTTGTCGCTCTTGATCGTTTTCGATGCTTTCATACCAGTACGCAAGCTCGAGGAGTGTTTCTTGAGCAGGCTGTAATGTTCGTCCTCGATCATGGCCTTTCGTTTCACGTATTTCGAGATTTCATCTCCTGTGTTAAGCGACTGTTTGAGCCTTGTCAACAAGACTTCTAGGGCACCGTCACTGTTCATAAAAGACTGGATCGCATCCAGCTCTAAAAGCTTGGTGCTGTCTGATACCAGGCTTGAACTTTCATTTGGCAGCATTTTGGAGCTTGGATGCTTTATCCAGTGGCGGCGTGCGTTAGTGTATAACCGCGTTTGGGGTTTTGGCGGGACAAGAAACCCGTGACTTGGCTGCGGCCCCGGATGCTTCATCTGCGCACGCCGCGCGTCCGAGCCATACAATTTGTGAGATGTGAGTCCACCAAATGACGTAATTCCACCAAAGCACCCGTTCAATGCTGAAGGAAAGCATTGGCCCTTTCACATAAATAGTAAATTCATTGTGTCCGGCTTCACATTGGCATTTTGATTACCACTACAGCTCGAACGTTACTTTTTTACTGGAGGTCTTTCGAGAGAGACTGTATCTCCGAGTCCTTACGTTGAAAAAATGATGAACTTGATCTGAAATTTCTTGTTGTATCTGACATTGAATTTCTTACCTTTTCTTTTCTCTATTCTAGGCTTGCCTTTCTAAATCCGATCCCGGGCCAACTTGAGACAGAGAGACATGTCCAAGCCCCGTTTTTTAACTAAACAAATTGCTATGCGTCTTTTCTGGAAGATCTGTGAACTGTGTCACGCCTCCGTCCATGTTAGCGACAGAGAACTCCAAGTCTTCGCTTGTGATCATGTCCCAGTATTTATAGATCATCATGATAGCAAAAAGATTGCACATGGAGCCAAAGAAGATTCCATCGACGTAATGCGTAAGTCTGTTGCAAATCTCGTTGTTAAACACGTAGACCAAGAGCTGGCCCACAATGAAGAAAAATGAGAAAAGCATAATAGCACCCAAGTTCCAATAGGACTTGAGCGCGAATAATACCATGCTGAGCTGAGAAATCACATACGCCACCAAGATCACAGCGTTTAAGATGTATGTGACCACGAACACGCCCGTGGTGTCGCTGTTGGATAAAGAGCCCCACGACTTGAAAGTGGCTAATGATAGAATAAAGTTGACGACAAACCAGGCAATGCAAATGCTGTGCAAACCTAGTCTGGAGAGCATGGAGCCATCTTCCCAGAGCTCAAAGCAAAGAATTCCGTTATACAAAAGACAGATGCAAACGGCAGAGACAAGTCCCAACTGTAGTGATACGAAATAAGGATAGCTTTCGGATCCTGGCGGAGATACCCCGCAGTCAACCACTAGCGACGATATGGTCAACGCCATATAAAGGTAAAAGAAACTTAACATCTCAGACCTTCCTATAGCAGTGTACTTGGACCGAACGTTGAAAATGATGATTAGCAAAATGATGAGCGTTCCAATGTGGATAAACGCGTTTCCGATTTGAAATATCATGGTGTTGGCCAACTCAACAGGTCTGGAGTAGCACTCTGCCACGATACCTTTGCTGAAGTAAGACAGGCCGTGGTCCGCCAACGGGGCGACCACAGAGCAAAGAGGAAGTCCTGTCTTTCCGCAGATGGCTTCAAAACTTCCGAACCCCATTTGTCAGATTATAATGCTTGGTCTTGGGCAAAAGTGAGAAACGAAAGTAGTTGTATGGTGATGGGGGAAAAACCTTCAGGTGTGGCAGGTGTGTAGTAATAAGATGCTAAGACACCCGCCTAAGTAAGATGCCAAATTAGGCGCTGATTTGGAAACAATTTTACCTGACAATTCGCGGCTTCGCACGCAGGGGCCAGTTCTATTTTTACGAGCGCGAGTGGGCGCTCGTGCCAAGCCAAAACATGAGAGCGCCTTTTAATCCAGGAAATTACAAAACAGAACATGTATTGGATGCATTGATAATAAATAAGAAAGTAAAAGGTAAGAAAGCAATCATTTGATGCTTGGCGGTAATGCGTGGCAGTTCAAAAGGGCTTAAGCTGAAAAGGCATAATTCATGTCGCGTAAAAATTCTGAAACTAAACCAAAGCTCTTCAAAGTCCTGCGCGAGGAGCTTGGTAGTATGGTGGTGGTGGGTTTTCGAAGCAAGAGTTTCTCGACTTTTTCAGGCTGAGAGATTCGTCGTGTTTCGTAGTCTGAGGAAGATCATCGAAGCCCAACCTCATCTTGAGCTTCTCGTTGATATGCTCAATATTCACGCGGTTCATGGACTTCTTGATCCTTACATCCTGCTCCTCTTGCGTCGTTGTAACAATAGGGTCGTTCCGAAGAGGCGAGACACAAATGGCATTTCCTGACGCAATGTTGAAGAAAGAGCTTCCCAAGCCGACTCCACCGACAAATGACGAATTGGTGTTAAGAGGTGAAGGGCAGCCATGGAGAGTGGCGGCCGATAAAACATCCCCTTTTTGCTCGAATGAGGGATGGAGCAGGGGCCTCGTAAGCGGGCGGAGCTTGACGGGAGTGGGGTGCTCCATAGATACACATTGTTCCTCGTGAACTGTTGACGTATCTGAGAGGCCATCGTTTGAGTCGTGCTCAACATGGGCAGCCTCTTTCTGCCCACGAGGCAGTTTCGTCAGATTGATAGTCTTCTCCATATCCAGCCTGGTTGATGGTTTCTCCGGTGAAGAAGATACGTTTTCTGTTTGATTTGTGGCAACCGAAACTTTCTTGCCCAATTTGAATGTTCTTCTCTTAGCGCGCTTAGCTTCACCACTGCCCGACCTCAAAGATTTTGTTTGGATGGTGGAGATTTCCTTCAATATACTGTCGACTTGCCTGAAATCATTGTTAACGAGAAGCTCAACGGGAATACCGTTGTTTTGTTGTGGCACCCCCTCTATTGGTGGTATACCAAGATTGGAGTACAAAGAATTTGTCAAACTTGGATAGTAATCCTTGTTGAATTTCTCCAAGCGATTTCTTTGGGCTGCGTTTTTAATCTTGGGGACTTTCAAGTCGAGCGTCTCGCGTGAATTGTAAAGCTTTGCAAGTTTCTTGAGATTGCTTGGTGCGACGCTCTCAAGTTCCAAGACGTCGAGAGGACTGGTTGGAGGTTGATCTTTCAAGTGATCCTTGATATTGTTCAAAAAGTCGTTATTTTGAAAGGTTGACGTGTACTTCAAAGAGTATTTGTGGATCAATGTAGGTAGTGTTTCTCGGAACAAGTCTCTGATCTGAGTCTCAATTTGCGTTTGGAGAAAATTCGACAAAACCTGAACCGTGTCAAAAGTCGAGCTTACCTTTATCGAGTCTAGCGGATCGTTTCTAAAAACAAGAGTGAGTCCTTTTGTCTGGGAAAACACAATGATACCAATTCCCGAGATTTTGATATCGCTCAACTTCAAGTCCAAGGGAATGTTAAATGGCTCCGTGGATAATAGAAATTCCGGAGTGACAAATGCGTCTTCTGCTACTTCCCTTTCACGAGAGTTGTCGCTGTGAATTTTCAACGGGTTTGCTTGCACCTGTGTATGAAGAGTCAAGTGGAAGTCGCCGTCGTAATTGATCTTGAAGATGCCTCTAAATCTGTCTTTGTCCAACTCACCAATCTCCAAGATCTCGAATTCTGGCGCAATCTTCCCGAAATTCAAGTCTTTGATAGTGATATCTGAGGCAAGAATGTTGGGCCGTGTGCCGGAGTTCAACGCTCCTGTGAGAAGCTCCGTGGTCCAGTCACGCAACGCATCCGTTTCGAGCGTATCCCAATTGACGTTAAAAGACATGTTTGCGACGTTCGTTTGTGTGGATTATTGTAAGCCAGAGTCTTGTAAGCCACAACTTATGTGCATTGGTTGAGATGGTGCACACTATACTGAAGATGGCGAACTCAAGTAGGATGTGACGCTGACAAGTATAGAAGGTCACAACAACGAAGGGAAATGAAAGATGCTGCTGCTCTTGCTGATAAATGACAGAATAGTGCTTGAGATACACGCAAAATTCTAGCGCTTTGAGTAGTAAAGAAAGCAGCGGGATCAAGATAGTTGTGGGGCTAACACTTGAAGCTCGTGTGATCGCGGGACAGCAAAAAAAAACCTTAAACCCGGAAACGGGAAACCCCGGGACATCTGGTGCGAAAACGCTGCCAGACTACAAACACTTGAGCGTCAGCAGGAACTCCAGTAATCCAAAGCCAAGGTCGGAAAAATATGCCGCATCCATATTAAATTTTTTCTGTTTATTGGTCTCCTTCAAAACGGAAACTTTACTACATAGAGTAGATGTCAACGTATACGCTTAAAATTTTGCAAGTGAGCTGTTCGAAGAAAAGAAAACTACATTAGACATTCGAGTTCACTCTTGATCTTTGTTTAGCTTAAATTATATACTAAGCGGCATAAATCACGTATTCGAAACATTCAAAACTGCGATGAAAAAAACAAGAAGCTAGCTTCGATACAGAAACAGACCTGATCCAAAAGTCTTTTCTAATAATTCAAGATCCATGATTTTTTTTTCGATTTTAAGGACGATTTTTACTTTTGGAAACGCCTATATTTCGTTCTTCGGCTCTTCCCGGGTGATCGAGATGATGCTTGTCATGACTAGAGCTGGGGCACCATTCACTTCAATTCAGCCGAGTACACAAATTTGCTTGAGCGGGCTAAGTCGTGGAAACTAATTACGTTCAGCAAAAAAAAAAATCAAACGTTAGTCTTTCCGAATGGTCAGTGAATTCACTTACTCCAGAACCGACCGCCGGTGCTTGGTCACGTGATGTGAAGTTTGCAGTGCATGGACAAACAGCATGCGACATCGATAAGGTCAACAAGCTCTAGCTTTGACTCAATTACTCCAAGAGATATGGCAAATGATCTGTTCTATTCTTTGACCGCACGCACCCTGCAAGGAAAGAGCTTCAGCTTCGAGCTGCTACGAAACAAGGTTGTTCTCATCGTGAATGTCGCATCGCTTTGCGGATTCACCCCACAATACAATGAGTTGCAGGCCATGTATCAAAAATTTCATAGGCAAGGGTTTGAAATCTTGGCCTTTCCATGTAACCAATTCGGCGGTCAAGAGCCCTATGATGATGCTATTATCCAGAAATACGTCCAATCACGCTTCAACGTCTCATTCCCCATCTTTCCCAAGGTGCTTGTTAATGGAAGAAAAGAGGACCCAGTATTTCGCTACTTGAAGCTGGAAGCAAAAGGCGCTTTGGGCTTCCGTGGGGTACGGTGGAATTTTGAAAAATTCGTCATAGATCTGGATGGCAACGTTGTGGCCAGATTTGATACGGTTACGTCCCCTAAGGACCTAGAACCAATAATCGCTGAACTTCTTCACGAAGGCAGCAAGACAGTGTCTCGCTGATGCAGAACACTACCAGCATGGTCTCTCGCGTATATATACACCTGTGAGTGACAAATTATTTATGTATCGTATTTGAAATCTCGAGTCAAACATTCAAGCCTATCTGGTTCTGGTACGTTTTTTGAAGTCGGCGTTGACCGCATCCGGCTTTCTCTTTGCAACACCGTCCCTTCTGGAAGGGACCAGGTCTGGATTGATCTCTTTGGTGATGCACGAGAGCAAGGTGGTACATCTTCTGGACAACTCCGCGGGTGTTCTTGATTGCAAGAAAAAATCAAACCGGAGAAGGGGACTCAGCCTAATGGCATCCCGGATTCTCTCAAACAAGTCGGCTCGATCCAAGCCAAAACGATACATCTGTACAATCAAAAAGCGATCCTCCTCTTCAGTAAAAGTCTTCTTCGTTGTGGCTGCTGGAGGTTGCTTGAGAACAAGCTCCTGCAAGGGATACCGGTAAGTGGCTAGCTTTCTGCGTAAGCTTTCCTTTTGAAGTTTTAGTTTCGCAATCTTGTCTTCACCATTTTCGATCTGACTGATGTATCTTTCGTAGCCGTCAATTTCCTCGTAGCGAGTCCAAAATGCTTTTGCGTACTCTCTCACCTCCTCAACAGACTTCTCCTCGAACTCTGCCGCGATGAGTGAGATGGCATTGCGGCCATATTTCGCTGATAAAGAGACAAAGTGTGTGAAGTCTCGTCTGTTCCAATGTCCGAAACCCTGTGTCAAAAGTTCTTCCTTCAACTGCTTTTCTTCGTCCGTCAAAGCACGAGAATTATTGATTTCCTCCTGCTCCAATCTTTGCTCTTCCTCCCGTTCTGCAAGGTTTTTGGCAGTGCCACTCTTGAGAGGCACCTTATAGTTGACTTGTTTTCTGTAGAAGTTTTTCTCCATCTCGTGAAGTTCCAAGAGCTTGAGTGGAAGAAACTGATGATCGTATATCGTTAGCTGTTTTGGAGGTCTTGGGCCACTTTTCTGTGCCGGTTTCGACCCAGCGCTCATGACATCCTTATAATACAGATCAATGGAGTAGTTCTCCTTTCTTTCTCTTTTCGCCGGATTAATCCACCCATGGCCAATTGCAGTGATAGCTGTTGGCTCTTTTTTCTTGAAATTCTCACCATTCCATTCGTAAACGGACTCATCATTGGTGAAGTTTTGAAGCGCGTTCAAATCTAATTTTTCATACTTTTTGTTTAGTTCTTTTGTTTTCTTGTCCGATTCCGCAAGCAACGCCTCAATATCGACATCACCCTCACTATCATTGTCCTTTGAGTTGAAAATTTGCGCGGCTCCGAACTGGATCATGTCGAGCAAATCGTCTTTTGACCCAACACCATTCTGTTGAGCGCCAGAGTTAACGCCCCCACTATTTCTCCCTTGTTGGATCACGAGTTGATCCAATCTCAATTTTTGAGTGGCTCTTTCCAAAACCTTTTCTTCAATAGCATTCTCGGTGATAAATCTGAACACCTTCACTTGCTTAGTTTGACCGATTCTGTGAGCTCTGTCCATTGCTTGGAGATCAGCTTGGGGGTTCCAGTCACTATCAAATAAAACAACGATGTCGGCTGAGGTCAAATTGATACCCAATCCGCCTGCCCTGGTCGTCAACAAGAAAACAAACTTGGACGAGCCAGGGGCATTGTAGTCATCGATCGCTTGCACTCTATCGGCGTGATCTGTCTGGCCATCGATTCTGCAATACTCAAACGATCTGAACATACAGTAGTCCTCCAAGATGTCAAGCATTCGCGACATTTGCGAGAAAATCAAGACTCTTGAGCCTTCCTTCTGGAACTTCTTCAAGATTTTGTCAAGAATAATCATTTTTTTGGCATTGTAGACCAAGTGCTCGTCTGTCGTGTAAGGAGGCCCAGGCTCGGCACCTTCAAAAAGATATGGATGATTGCAGCATTTCCTCAATTGCATGACGATATTGAGCAAGCGAGTTTTCGACTCCTTCTTGCCGAGCGCTCCGTTCACAGCATCTATATCTTTCTCCAACAACTTCTGGTACCATTTTCTCTGCATATCAGTCATGGAGATATACACATTCATCTCCTGCTTAGGCAAAAGCGATTTCTCCACGTCAGATTTGATACGACGTAGCAAAAACGGCTTGAGCACCTTGTGCAACTGCTCAACAATCCCCTCTTCCTTTTCACTTGCAGATCTCTCTTCTTCTGGGTTAAACCACAGGTCAAACGCGTCGCTGTCACCGAACACATCAGGCAAGATAAAGTTAAGCAATGCCCACAACTCGTGTAAGTTGTTTTGCAAAGGTGTACCAGTGATCAAAAGCCTGTTCTTCGAGTGGAACAAGCGAATGATTTGGGATAACAAAGACTCCTCGTTCTTGATTCTATGCGCCTCGTCAATCACAATATACTGCCAGTCAAACTTCCGGAAGGAAGACTTTTCACGGATCACGATCTCGTATGACGCGATGACCACATCAAAATCACAGGTCATCAACCTGTTGGCAATGAGGTCTTGTCTTTCCTCCTTTGTGCCTTGTAACACTAAGATGCGCACATCTGGCGTCCACTTATGGAACTCTCTCGCCCAATTGTCCAAGGTCGACTTAGGCGTGATCACAATATGCGGTCCCTTAATGTTCTTGTGATATCTCAAATAGCCCAAAAAAGAGATTGTTTGCAAAGTTTTGCCAAGTCCCATCTCGTCGGCAAGAATACCCGACAAGTTATTCTGATATAAAGAGATCAACCAATTCAAGCCCTGGATTTGATAGGGACGAAGCTCGCCATGAACATAGCTGGGACTTTCAGTGAACTCAGTGATATCACTAGACGTTTTGTCTGTCTTCAAGAGCTCAGCATCCTCCTCTTTTTCGGTCTTTCTCCTTCTATGTGAGCCGTTTGAGACAGGCTTCGTGTCATTGTGCAAGTGTTGCACCACCTCTGCAAAAACGGGGTCGTTTTTCGCTCTCGAGTCGATGAAATGCTGAAACAAGTCTGTTAAGCCCAAAAGATACTTGAACTTCGACACAGTCTCGCCAACATCGATCTTTGGTTTTTTGTCGGGTGCAAAATAATGCTGTTTATCAGCAGCACTGATGCTCGAGGAGTCAGCGATCTCCAGCAATGCGCTCTCATCAACACTCTGAAACGTTGTTAGTACTTTTTCGAAAAAACAAAGGGTGTGAATAGTTGACATACCTCCAGCGGCGAGTTCGTGTATTGCTCTTCGCTTAATTTGGTTTCGTGCAGCATTATAGTGTAGCGTGTCGATTCAATGAAACCCTAAGCAATTCTTGTACAGGCTTGCAGTGTTCAAATTCGGGGGCAAGGTGACAAGAGAAAGTGTTAAGACAAGTAAGGTTCTTCGCAAAATTTTGTTTTAAGAAAATATATATGACAGTACCGAGATCGTCGCCGGTAGGCGTCGCAGCCACGCGCGCTCAGTCTCGCCCGGATATATTCTATGATTCAAGCGAGCGGACACGCGGCCGCGTAGTGTAGGCCAAAGCTTATAGACGCAACAAAAAGCTACCATTTCCATGAAATTATCCTGGGCAACAAAAGTGTGATTTAAAAGTGGTCTCAATCTGAGATGGTTCTCAAGAAGCTTTGGAGTTTTAAATAGGCATGCTTAGCATCATTTTTTTAAATTCATACAGTTTAGACTTTAGAGTGTCACTTAACCGAAAAGAGCGCGTCACATGATGAAGGCTTCAGTGGAGCTGGGCCAGAACCACCCGGAACATGTCATTAATGGGCTATCTTGAAGCAATTCTGTGAATGCCATGCTGGATCTGCTTTCGGAATCTTCCGAGGCTTGTTTGGAGAATGATTCAGGTACTATTGCTAATTTACATGACCCTAGACGTAAGAGATTCCTGGCCCCCGGTCTTCATTCAGCGAGCATTCGGAACGAGACACACCCTGAGCCACAACCACAGCGCAGCACCACTTTGAGCCGAAAAAAGCCAGTGGGCCCGAATCCTTTTCCTGAGCCACCTAATAGCTCGGAAAACTCGAGCCAAGAAAACCTTGCAGGCAAGCAGCTGTTTTGGAAGTTCCACATCTTCAGGTTTGGCCCTAATCTCTATCTCACAACAAACCCAACATTAAGACATTTACGCTGTCGAAGTGCACCGGGGTACTTTGTCAAAATAACAGGAAATCATGTCAAGTACTCGATGGTGTTCGAAGATATAGGATCCGGAGAACAGTGGGTGAAAGTGGACAAAGTGTCTGATAGTTGTGCACATCACTTTACATTCCAGGTGAAAAGGAAGCGATGTATACGAAGAGGAAATGTGGAGGTAAGCATTAATTGCGAGAAAGGTTCCGATGCTGTTGCAAAGTCCATGGAAACACACCAAGCCGGCAAAACTCAGCTGCTGGAAGAGCTAGGATCAAGTGGCCGAGGCCGGGACAAGTGCCTGAAGAGATTCTATTCCCAAACATTGAGACGAGCACCTATTCCGCAAAGCCTCCTTCACATGCCCCCCACGAGCCCAATGCTGAATTATTCGGGCTTCATGGTAGACGGAAAGGCGTGGAATGTTGGTTCTCTCCCGCGATATCGCGAGTCTCGCATGAATTCTCACGAAACCAAATTTATCGCCAAGAAGCACGTGTACTTTCACCGTTCTTTCGAAGACCTCGAACGGTACTTCGAATGGACGGTGCCGCCTGTAATGGGAGTATTTAGAGAGTGCGAGTCGCGTGCAAAAAAGAGAGCAATAAGACAGCTCAACAGGCTTCTGCGGGTTGGAGATTTCTCCGCTTCACAAACGCAACATTCAAGCGAGAACGATCTCTCACCTTATACCGAGGTCTCTTCATACTACGAGTGCGGAGACGGGGTGTATTTCGACAGAATGCCATCCGATGACGAGCCGGACCATCATCATAAACTAGGATGGGTAACGATCTACGAAGATTCGGACACATTGACTGAGCCCGGGATGTTCGATTTGTCGGTAGCGTTGACGGTAGCTGTCGGCTACGAGAGAAATCTTTCATATGGGGCAATAGATTGAGGAGCGAGCAAGCGCGTGCATCGACATGCAAAAAGCCTCGCGGAAGTCGATTCTCTGCAGCAGTCGCCGCTAATGTCGGGCGAGCTGACATAAATTTGTTCAAAACTCACCAGGTTTTTTCAAAGCAAAATGATATGGAACCAGTTTTCTTCACCGAGACTTTCTGAGAAGAGAAATACGATTTTGCATCAAAAGCGATATTCACTAAGGCGCGTCTTCATGCCGGCTATCTTCGTGCGGCCGGGTTCCGTGCAGGTCCCACAGACGTGCCTGTGGCCGCGTGCACTCTGGCGTGAGCAAGCCAGATCTGGGCTAAGAATTTCCTTGACACTTGATAGTTCCTTTTGTAATTACATACATAACTCTTCCGATGATCAGTGACGAGGAAGGCTTGAGCCCTGACCGTCTATTCCCAGATGGCCAGTGTGCAAACTCACGCCAGACTCTTCGTATCGCATTGAACCTCAAGACCCTTATTGATCAAGTGGTACCGACGGTTTTCCCCGACAAGGACATCACCGATTCTCATTCGCCAGTGTTGAACAGAAAAGTCATTGACTTGACATATCGTGCTGCTGGCGGAGCAGGTGGTGGAAAGCAAGGAACGTCTTCATACAAATATCGTTCCTGCTTGGTATTTTGTTTATTGAAGGTGACAGGATGGTACTGGCAGCAGGCGGATTATGAGTTATCCGACAACAAACTTTATTCTTTGAGAGCGGTTGCCGCCCAGACCTTAGCTTCCATCATCATTGAAGAGGCAAAAGATGATGAGTTTCTTTTCTTGGCAGTGCTTTGTCACAGATACCTGATGCATGTTTGCGAAGAGGATACTATTCCCGTTAGTGCTTTGGAGCTCGCAGTGGACATGCATTCCACTATCGTCATTGGATCTTCCGGGTACCAGAGATGTATCAAATGGCTTTGGCGGGGTTGGATTGTGCAATCTTCCGAGGACCCACATTCATACGTACTCTACAAGGGCGTGGCATCATCGAAGATCAGAACTCATTTCGACCCCGAACGTATTAAGACGCCTGCTTATCAGAACAAGTTGGAGATTTTTTTCAGTTTCTTTTACTTGGCACTTTACACCATAATTCTCAACACAAATCAAGTTCAAACAACACCTGTTGATATGTTTGAAAGCCTCTTTTATGTTTCCACCTTGGGAGCTGTACTAGATGAAATGGTGAAGCTTTATCACGTGGGACGCAACTACATGGGGTTCTGGAATGTGTTCAACGACACTATGTATGGCATTATCACCGTGGCCATCGGCTTCCGGTTCACGTCGTTGTCAAGCCAAGGTGATTTGAAAGACCACTACGATGAAATGAGTTTTCGTATTTTATCGTGTGCGGCACCATTGATGTGGTCCAGGCTCTTGTTGTACTTGGATGCACAGCAATTTGTTGGTGCAATGCTTGTTGTGATCAAAACAATGATGAAAGAATCCCTTTTGTTCTTTGTTTTATTTGCTGTCGTCGTCCTCGGCTTCTTACAAGGGTTCTTGGGATTGGACGCCTCGGATGGTAAGTCACAGGCGACAAAGAAAATTTTGGTGTCTTTAATCAATGCTGTTATTGGGGAAGCCGGATTGAAAGATGTACTGGATCTTGTTCCCCCTTACGCCTCCGTGTTGTACTACATCTACTCATTTGTTCTTACTGTCATATTGATGAACATTCTCATTGCTCTCTACTCTACATCTTATGCTGCTATTGTTGAAAACGCAACGGATGAGTATTTTGCTTTGGTGGCGCAAAAGACATTAAGGTACATTCGGGCCCCAGACTCCAATTTGTACGTCCCCCCTTTCAATCTCGTCGAGATGTGCTTCACGCCACTTTCTTACTCACTTTCAGCGAGAAGTTACAAGACGTTGAATCACTATGTGATGCTTCTCATCTATTCACCAATGTTAATATACATTACGGTCGATGAGCTTTCCAACGCGAGAAGAATTCAGTACAATAGATTCAAGGGGTTCCCAGATGATGCGAATGAGGTCAATACTGAGTGGGATTTGACAGATGGCTTTGACGATGACCAAGACGGCTCCGGTTGGGAAGGAATCAGGAACCGTTCCATGGAGATAAATCAGGTAGTGCAAGATCAAAGGGCGGCAGAGGCGGAGGACCCGGAGTTTTCGATCGACCTTAACAAGTTCAACAAGGATATCCAGAAGCTGGTTCAGCCGGTGATGAAAGCCAGTGAAATGGGAATCAAATGGGAACTTTTCGACCTTTACAAGAAAATTGATCAGCTTACAGAACTAGTCACTGTCGTTGTTGAAGAGAATAAAGCGCTCAAGGAAAAGGAGCCCGAGAACTCCGGAAAGAAGTAATGGAATGACATTGCTGTTTCATTTTTGTTTTATACACATTGTTTAGATTCCGAGCCAAGTGAATTGCAAGGCCTACCGGAATTGGCTCTCCCCCCAATATTTTGCGCCCGTTGGCTGCTCGCGCATTTTCGTGCATTAACGGGCGGACGCGAAGGGCGAGCAATTTGGGCGAGGTGGGGCATGTCACGGGATATCTAGTGTGTTGCAAAATCCCGAACCTGAAACATGAGAACACGTTCTCCATAAGCTTGTCGTGAAGCCGCCGGAAACGTTTTTCTTCAAATAATTTACAGAGCACCAAAAAATTTCTCTGTCGTAACCACTCCGAGCGTGTGTGTCAACGTGCGTGGTTCTGTGCCGCACTACCACACACCGCCAGCGTCTCACTCGGCTACAGGGCCAGACATCCCTACCTCCGCATACACCGGTGAGAAGTCCACACGAGAAAAGCTTTTGTAGTACGTCATAGGAAACTTCAACCTGGAGACGAACAGTATATTCTCTTACCCAGCGTGACGCAATTCGCCTCAAAAATACAACTGTCTGAACTTACATCGTGCCGCTGCCGCAAGAAAAATATTACCACCTGCGCAAAATTTCATACACGCTGGAGAATGCCATGGAGGAGCATATCGACGGTAAACATTTGATTGCCGGCACAAACTGCTATTTTAACTACGGGGAGGATGGCGAGAAACGACAGACACAGCTGAGCGGCTTACCGCCGCGTCTGGCCCCACAGCTCACCGGCACTCTCGACAGCAGGATGTCTGCTAAGAAGAAAAAGAAGAAGAGAAAGAATAGCGGCAAGTCTGCTGGTGAGGCCGTTTCCACCGCCTCTGGCGCGGCTGAGAATGGCACCGCTAGCAAACCAAAGTTCACTGTTGGCGACGTCACTTTTGTGGATCCCGATGCTGAGTATCCTGAGTCCAGAGTCATAAAAGTAGGCCCGAATGGGGACCTTATAGTGGAAAGTCTCGAGGACGAATTTCCGCGCGAAGACGAGACCATCACCACAACGAAAATGGTGCCGCCCGTTCCGACGATCCCGGCCAAGTTGGCGCACAAGATCCTAGGTTTTGACGAGGAGCAGCGGGCGTTTTGGGACGGCATGTCCACGGAGGCGCAAAAGCAGATATTCACAATCGATGGCGACGCAATCACCGAGAGCATGCGGCAGCAGCAAAAGGAGCTTGCTTCGCGCAATATCCAGGCTGATAGCGGTTCCAGCCACGACCACCTGTGGACGCAAAACTCGAAGTGCTACTGCTCGCGATGTGAACGCAACGACTTGCACATAGTCAACATAATTGATGAAGGCTTTGACAACTACATGGAGGAACTTTTGGATGGCTTGTGGGAACAGTTTGAACTACAGTATCACGATCTCAAGCCCGAATCAAAGTTCATCGATGTCGCCTCTGCCGAAAATGTACTTCACGACAAGTATATTGAGGCTCAGAATGTCCAGCGATTTGCCGAAATAAAAGAGATCCAGACTGCAGGTGCCAACGCTGGGGAAATGTTCTCCACCGTGCGAAATTTGGAGCTTTTCTATTATATGGAACATATTCTCATTCCCATGATGGAGAGAGAATTTGCGAGTCTCAAGAATACGACAGAATTGACGACCGAAGAGAAGCGTGGCCAGGTCGATACTCTCAGTTGTGTGCATCAGATCCTACGCTTGATACAAAGCATGAACGATCGCACTCGTTTGCTTCGGATATCGAAGGGTGTGGGTGTCAAGCCGTTGAGCCCCAAAGAATTTCAAAAAATGGTTGTTTCGGACAATTTGATTGACTGTCTTCATAGCTTTTTGAAAGAAGGGTTGCCTGGTATACCAAAGGCCATTGAGTTTGTCAAGATCTTGTCCAGTATTGGCAGTGCTAAAGAACGTCACTTCCCCGATGTCACAGAGCAAATGTCTAAGTTTGCTGATATGTTTCAGAATAATAACGGGAAATCTTTTGTTGATGTTGTGGCAAAGTTAAAAGCTTCCGAGGAAGCGATGCACGAAGAAGAAGAGGAAGAACCTGAGCTAGACCATTATGCGCTCAAAAATCCTTTCAGTCATTGTAAATGCGACTTTCACAATCAGTTGTCCAAACAGTTTGAGTCGGCTCGTTCCCAGGTCATGAACGAAGAATTGGATACTCATGAATTGGGAATTGACGAAGATGACTTTGATGACGAGCACGATTGCGAAAAGAAACATATTCACGACCACGATGAAGATGAAGATGAATATGACGATCCATTAGATGACCCAGAAACTGACGAGGAGGAGGCTGAGGAGAGGCGGTTCAAGGAATTACGCGGATTCTTCTTTATGGAGGCTCGCAAGGTCATCGTCAGAAGGTTCCAAGACTCCTACAAGAAGCGTGTATCCGAGGATCGCACCAAGAAATTTATTGAAGAGCTTGAGGCTGAGGAGAATGCCAAAAAGGAGAGGGAGCTTAAAAAGATGCAGCAACGGGAAAAGCAGAGGGAGAAGAAGCGTTTGCAACAGCTCGAGAAAGAGGAGAAACGCAAACAGAAAGAAGCAGAGGAGCTCGAGAAAGCAGCTCTTGTCAAGAAAAAGCGAGATGAATTGCGAGCTGAGCAAATGCGCCGTGAGGATGAGCTTAAACTAAAGAAGGAGAAGGAGAAAATGAAGAAGATCGAAGCACTAAAATTGAAGGAGCAGTTGGAGCTCAAAAGAAAAGAAGAATTGATGGAAAGACAACGACAAATTGAGCAAGAAGAGAAGAAGAAGCAGGAGATGCAGGCGCAGAAAGAGAAGCAGGAGCAAGAAGAGAGGGAAGAACAGAGAAGATTGCAGGAGCTAAGAGAGAAGCAAGCGCTCAAGGAAAAACAAGAGCGTGAAGCGGAACAGGAGCTCAAGAAAAGTCAAGAGCGTGAAGCGAAGCAGAAGCTCAAAGAGAGACAAGAGCATGAAGCGCAGCAGGAGCTCAAGGAAAGACGAGAGCGTGAAGCGAAGCGAGAGCTCAAGGAGAGACAAAAACGCGAAGCGAAGCAGCTCGAGGAAAGACAAGAACGTGAGGCAAATCAAGTTTTGAAAAATAAGCAAAGAATAAGGATCGAGAGCGAGCAGCAAGAGGGAAAAACTCGTATTGAAAGCAAAAACAAAGCACTGAAACATGTGACCGCTACCCAGTCACCATCCAAAGATAAATTGACTGAAACCCAGCCGATCCCAGACAACAAAAAGAAGGTCAATGAAAAGGTTGTTGCTCACGATAATTTGAAGGCCCACGAAAAGGAGAAAAGTCTGAAAGAATATCTGATGCCAGGTGAGAAGAAAGAACTGAGTGGTATGTTTTCGTCTGCGGCGCCCGAAGCTTCTATCGAAACAGCCGCAACTAAAGCACCATTCGAGTTACAAAAGGATCTTGAAACCAAGTCTCAAGCTGTCGTCTCACCACCTAATGCGCCAGAAAATCACAACCAGGAGCTAGATGCAAACACCTCGTTTTTGGCCCCTAAAAATCATTTGCTAGAGCTGCTTTACCACGCACGCCCCAGAACAGTTTCGACCACCTCAGGGGATTCACTAGACTTTTTTAACGATCAAGTCACTGCTTCCAGAATGGGTACCGGATACTCGCCCTCAAAGAATCCGGCGTTAGTATATCAACCTGATACTTGGAATCCGAGCAATGCGGGCACGTATCAGGGCGAGTCTGTTATTTCCCCAAATTTGGAAAGGCCTCAATTTTTGAATGGTGCGGCGGGATCTTCCAATACATGGGGTTTAAAGAACACACAAGACGTCTTTAATCAGCAGTCAGTTGCATCTCCTTTGATGTCTAATCTTCCAGCCTCCACTGTATGGAGCCCAAATTACGCTTCAAGAGGAAATTCTATCTGGGGTACATCCGCCTTAGGGAACGCGGAGCAGCAAACTCCAAGTCTTTGGGGGCCGCATTCGCAAGGTGACATTCTTAGTCCGAAAAATAATAAGGATGCTATTCAATCTGCCGCTTTCAAAGCGATACAGGATGTTAGGGGTACGAAAGACGTCAGTCGTGAAGTTTCTTCGGCTATGAGCATTTTTCAGGCGGCAAAGACCTTTTTGAACGACCCGGCCTTGAAAATGTCCGAGTTTCTTCAGGCTTTGCATTCAAGTGCAAAATATCACTTCGATATCATATACGACGACTTTGGTAGCGTTACTGATATTCAAGCCACCATTCAACCGGAACGCATTTTTGGAACGACCTCCATAGCAAATCGCTCGCCCTCGCCGCAACAGACCCATGTCCCTCACTTATTTCAGACGCAGCCTCCATTTTCTCAACCAGATCATGGACCGAAGTTTCTGGCATTCGCACAAAATCCGTTGCCTTTAAGTCAACCTCTTGGTCAACCTGTGTATCAGCCAGGTTTGGGCCAAGATCCTTTTCAGCTTCCAAATGGAGCATTTCAACCGTCTATGCCGGTGAACCCACAGTTTTCACTGACGCCTGGAGCTCCTGGCCAACATGTACATGGCCCCGAGAACCCTCCTTTCCAGCTGGGGCCAATCCATGCATCCAGTGAAAATGTGAGTCAGTTTGACTCAAAAATCTCGGAGACGATGCAGGGATCATTAAATCAGCTTGGAATCCCACAAGTGAGGAACACTATTTGGTGAGAGGCACCTCACTGTCCACTGCAATTTGTTTCTGCTTCACGATGTGTATTTATGTTTGATACTCAAGTTTGAAAACGAGTAATCCAGTGCTTTGCTAGTATCTTTCAGAAACGACTGATGTTGGTGATGCTATTTAGTGAAGTTTAGTCTTTCTACAAAGGCAAATGTGGTAGTACGACCATTGCTAGTGCCACCTGAAATGTAAGACCGAAAAGCCGTAGAATACTCCTATCTAATGCTGACAGCGAAAATGGGCAATTTTGGCTTTTGATTTGGGCGCAATCGTTTAGTCAGGTGATGGGTCTCGCCTCACCTAAACCCGCGCCGCAGCGCATCATGTTAAAGAGTAATATAGCCCTTGAATACGACTCGGATAAGTCACAGTCATAGTTGAACTATCTTAAACCACAAACCAGCTTCACAGCTAGTGGTGAGTACACACATACTTGCTTGAATTATTAAATTTTTGCCTGTTGAGAACTTTAGCGTCTGCTATAAATACCATTTCGGACCCTCTGGCCTCGACAGTACTGAGACCCGGCACTATTTCCGATCCATCAGAAGAAAGCATTATCAAACAACAATTTGATCCTTTGCCCTCCCAAAATCATTCCTAGATCACATTATTAAAATGCAAGATGCTACTCGAAGAAAACTAGTCATTGTGGGCGACGGAGGATGTGGTAAAACATCCCTTCTCTATGTGTTCACGCTAGGAGAGTTTCCCACGCAATACCACCCTACAGTGTTTGAAAATTACGTTACCGATTGCCGAATTGATGGTAAACCCGTACAACTAGCGCTTTGGGACACGGCGGGCCAGGAAGAGTACGAGAGACTACGGCCGTTGAGTTATCATAACTCTCACGTGATATTGATCGGCTTCACCGTGGACGTGCCAGACTCGCTCGAAACGGCCCGTACTAAATGGGTCGAGGAAGTGAAACGGAGTTGCCCTGACACGCCATACATTTTGATTGGTTTGAAAAAAGACTTACGTATAAGCGTGAAGGACCGTACGCGCTTTGTCCAAGCAGATATGGGGGAGGCGGTTGCGAAGGAGATTGGGGCGAAGCGGTACATGGAAAGCTCGGCACTAACGGGCGAAGGTGTCGACGACATTTTCGAAGTGGCCACGCGCTTGAGTCTAGTCCATGGAGACGCTCCCAAACTGTCCTGCTGCACTATTCTATGATCACCAAAAAAAAAAATTGTTTACATGCCTAGGGCAGATATTACGCAAATGGCCGGGTCCATGCCGCCCGTGAGACGTCATTTTAGTAATGCTGCCGGTCGATGTTTTCACGGGAACCTTCATGGTTGCGGGGGCGCGACTGTAGGAATTCGCCGGAATTCTACGCCCCAGATCAGGATACGAAAGCCCCCCTATAATGTTGTCCCCCCACAAACCTGAGATCTCGAATGAAGGCTCCTTGTCTTTTTTCTGCAAAACGAACTGCTCAATTTTGTGAACTGGGCGGGAAAACTTGGCGCACCATGTAGTCGAGAAAGGCTGCTACTGCCTTACTTGCTCCTATGTCTCAAGTTGCGGTCAAGGTCTGAGACAACAAGCTTGTGTCGCACCCCGTTGACGAATTTTTGAAAATTCGCGAATTTTTCGCCCCATTCGCGAATTTCTCACCCCATTCGCGAATTTCTCGCCCCGTTCACGAATTTTTTTTCTGTCGGACACCCATCCCAATCGGGATAGGCCTTTCCTAATTGGGAAGCTCGCACGTGACTTGCTGACCTCGCTGGTCTAGGTGTTTTCATGATTTTTTTCAAATTTAACACTTTCGACAGCTTAAAACAATGTTGTCTAATGCTAGGTTAACATACTGAACCCTTCTGATTATTTAGAAAGAATTTTGACAAATTTGACCCATGTGGATGCAGTAACGATCGTAATTTTGCAGATGCTCGAACAAGCTCTTGACTAGAAGAGTAAAACTCACAAATTTATAGTAGCTGAGCCCTGAAAGAGCAGCGGGAGCTGTCATAAGAGTTCGGCAGCCTATCTAAAGAAGATTGGCAAGTTTAGTTTTAGTTTAACACACGTAGCACAGGCATGAGTGTAAGCAGAGGCCCTTCCCGCTCGCGTCCGTTGAATGCGCTGTGTGACGCCTTAAGCCCACAATAACGTGACGCCAAAAGTAAGATAGTATATTGGGCGGAAGCTGATAAATTCACTAATTGGAAAGGAAGCCCTTCTTTTAATAGTTTCTACATGAAATGCTTTACTTTAACGCGTTAATTGATTTGCATGGAAGAACAAACGCAATGTAGAAGGTACTACGGAAGACAGCGCACGGAACATCAGGAGAACATTAGCGGATGATTCACTTGTATGAGACTTGAAAACTCTATTAAATTTCGTCGGAGACAAAAGCATGGGGCGTAATTGTACAACGCGGCGCATCATTAAGCGATGTTTTTGTCGAGGAAAAAGCACACAACATACACAATAGTGTATCGGGGATAATTTTGAAACAAAGTTGTGAAAGAGACTCGCTATAGAAGAAGACCCAAAGATCACTTTCTCTAGCATCTGGGCTCTCTATCAGATCGAGAGGATAAAGTGACATTCGCACGCGCTAGTTCAGAGAAGAATGAACATTGAAGTTCAGAAAAAGAAGCCTGAAGTGGTAAAAACTACAAGAATAGGGAAAACTTTTGACAAATGCACTGCAATTCATAAGATAATAAGAAATAAAGAGTTGAATTTGGTCGTCTAATCCAGAATTTTGACAAGAAAAGTTTGTAAATTGGTATTCATAGCCCCAAATACATTCAAAAGTGACATATTTTACGATTAGTATAACGAAAAACAGGAAATCTCATCTAAAATCCCCGGATATCGTGAGAATGGAGCTTTAGTATGCTTATTGATATCTAAAAAACTACCCTTTATTCTTGATTAATCATTTTACAAGAGTTTGTACCTATTCCCTGATGATTAAGTAAAGCCGCCAAATATCGCTCGAATAGGAAATAATACGTCTGCGGCAAATGTCCGAATGCGGTAATTCGGCTACCTATCCCAAAAGGGAGATTCGCGAATGGGAGAAATTCGTGAACGGGGTGCGACACTTGCGCTTCGTATTTCTGCATAGATCGGCGGCGCCGGCAACAATTTCGCAAGATTTCTGCGCGCGACACTGCTTGTGAGCCCCACATGACGTCTTTATACAGCACTCACCTATAGTTGCTACTATAGTGCATGGACGAGAGAAATATAAATAGCTTGGCGGGTTCCGATAGTTGTGTGTTTTGCGAAAAATTTCATTGCATCAGTCAATACTTCCTTTTATCATTAATCACACAAGCACAACAATGGTCAACGAATCTATCATGAACCCAGAGCTCGGTCCTCTCCCAACCAAGGGCCCTAAGACCGGTAAGACCATCCAGGAACTTTTCTCTTTAAAGGGTAAAGTTGCCTCGATCACCGGCTCTTCCGGCGGTATCGGCTGGGCCGTTGCCGAGGCCTACGCTCAGGCCGGAGCCGATGTTGCTATCTGGTACAATTCCAAGCCTGCCGAGGAGAAGGCTGCTTACTTAGAGAAGACTTACGGCGTCAAGGCCAAGGCTTACAAGTGTAACGTTTCCAGCTACGAGGATGTTGAGAAGACAATTCTCGACATTGAGAAGACGTTCGGTGGCCTTGACATTTTTGTCGCCAACGCCGGTGTCCCATGGACGAGTGGTAAGTCCGTTGACGCTGAGGGGATTGATGACTGGCACAAGATCATTGACTTGGACTTGAGTGCTGTCTACTACTGCGCCAAGGTCGCTGGTAAGATCTTTAAGAAGAACGGCAAGGGTTCTTTCATCATCACTGCCTCCATGTCCGGTCACATTGTCAATGTTCCACAGATGCAGGCTCCATACAATGCTGCGAAGGCCGCTTGTATCCACCTTTCCAAGTCTCTCGCTGTGGAGTGGGCTTCCTTCGCCAGAGTTAACTCTGTTTCCCCAGGTTACATCCGCACTGAGATTTCCGACTTTGTTGACGAAGAGATCAAGAGCAAGTGGCACACATTGACCCCCTTGGGCAGAGAGGGTGAGACCCAGGAATTGGTGGGTGCCTATGTCTACTTGGCTTCTGACGCTTCCACATACACCACTGGTACCGACATTTTGGTCGACGGTGGCTACACTTTGCCATAAGCGCCAAATTTGGGATATTTATAGAGTCAAAAAATAATCGTATGCTTGAGAAACCTGTTCCTGTATTGCTTACTCGTATACACAAATTAACGTGACCAGTGCCACCATGCGGCATGTGGTGTAAGGCAATATAGGACGAACTACTAAGTGGGAAGCCGCTGTAAATCAATTAGCACGGTTCAAGAGGTCGTGAGCCGGTGACCGTTTGAGCTTCAATCTAGTAGGGCTTTTCTCGAAGCAACGCTCAATTCGGAACAATGTACTACGAACAACAAAGTGCGCTCGAATCCATGTTGCTCGGGTCCACTAAAGCTCAAAAACGAGTCGGTATTGAAAGCAAAAGAAGAGAAACATTCAAAGATACTCGGTAGATGAAAAGAATCCGGAACACAAATGATCTTTTTTTTACTTCGTTTGTGCTGATCTACAGTCAGATATGGAGGGTAGCAAGTGTAACCTGCATATAACTACATGTTATCGATCGTGTACAGATCGTCAGTAAGCTCCTCTACCGGAATTCTAATTCCAGCTTTATCTACGATGGACGACGATTTAACTGCCTCTCACTGGGATGACGTGCTTCCGACATCTAGCACAAACCTTGCTGCCTCGAACATCGGACTGATTTTCAATTCCCTTAGTTTGGATGATCCTCACCGAGACACTAAGGAAAGCGATAGCGGCGCAGAAATTGATGATACCGAGAGAGCAACAAACGAGGAGGACGACAGCAATGTGGAGGGGGCACAAGAACCACAAATAACTCACGCTCCGTCATATGTTAGCGGCTATGATTCACCGCAATCGCCGTTTCGGTCGTCAGAAGCCTTCAATCAATCTGAGTTAGACGAGCTCAATGCCATCAAGCAGCAGGAGCGTGATATTCACAAATCGTCGTTGTTGATGGAGCTTACAGACGGCGCAGATGGTTCTGAAGCTACCGAGAAGCACGATTCTCCATTGAAAATATCGGCCTCTGAGTCTCTATTCGAGGACAAAGGGTCCCCACTCAAGATCCAACCTTTGAGCAAGTCAGCGTCTGCAACCTTAGGACAATCATCTTTGAACAATGATTTGACCTCGCCAATAAAGAAAAACCAACTCAAGAGCAGCCAGTTCCGTGCTCCGCGCGGCAGAAGGATTGCCTCCAAAACGGTTGTGAAGCACCTTTCCGAAGACCAACGAGACGACTTGGATCCGTTGACAACCCCAACTGCAAACCATGATCTGGCAGCCGAGAAAACGCTTAAGCAAGCCGAAGAAGCAAAGGCTTTATTCCATGCTGTTGACCGGCCTCTATATGATTTGCCCAAAACAAGTGAGCCCGCTCATGGTGACGGACAAACTGTGGTCTCTTCACAGCCAGATTCAGACAAAAATGAGACGGTAAAATCTAGCTCTAATGATTTGATAATCACTTTGGGAGATCCCGTGAAGGTCGGTGATATCACCACGGCGCACATTGTCTACAGCATCAAGACTCAAAATAAGAATTCCAAATCACCATTCTTTCCCCAGTCTGAGGGACCCATTGTGGTATCGCGAAGATATAAGGATTTTAGATGGATTTATCACCAGCTACAAAATAATCACCCTGGCAAAATTATTCCTCCGCCTCCTTCCAAGCAAACATACATTGGACGGTTTAATGAGAACTTTGTTGAAAACAGAAGACTCTCTCTAGAAAAAATGCTCCACAAGATAAGTAAAACCCCTGCGCTCGCTGACGATGCCGACTTTGTGCTTTTCTTGACGAGCCAAAATTTCGCAGCTGAAGCAAAGGAGAGAGAGCAGTTAAGTGGATCTGGCGCGTCAGTTCAGGCAAGCGACGGAGATGATGAGGTGGACAAGACGGGGTCGATTGTCACTGGCACCAGTGCTGGTGGGTTCATGAGCTCTTTGTTTTCGATGACTGTCAAATATCCGGAACCAGACGACTTTTTTACGCGAAAAAAGGGGTACATTGACGACCTCGAGCATAATTTAAAGACTTTCCACAAGTCCTTGGAATTGATTGCGACCCAGAGAATCGAGATTGCCTCCGTTGTTGAGGAGATCTCCAACATAGTTGAAGAGCTAGCTGACCTTGAAATGCTGAAGAATACTTCCGAACTTTTGTCGGCATTTGCGGAGGTCCATGCCAAACTCAAAGAGAACCTCGACCGCGTCAATTTGCAGGATCAATTGACGCTTGGGTTCACTGTCGAAGAATATCTTCGGATCATAGGATCTGTCAAGTACACATTCGAGACAAGGTCCAAGATCTATCAGCTCTATCAGTCATTCAGGCAAGATTTGAACAAGAAACAGGAGTCCTTGGACAGGCTCAACTCGAGATATAAATCGTCAGTTGACAAGATTGGTCAGGTGACTTTTGAGGTCGACAAATTGAAGCAAAAGGCTGCTCACTACGAAGAAAGCTTCAACAGTGTCAGTGAAACGATTAAGTCTGAGCTTAATAATTTCGAAATGGAAAAGATTCAGGATTTTAGAAATAGTGTGGAGATCTTTATCGAGAGCTCCATTGAGTCTCAGAAAGAAGCTATAGAGCTCTGGGAAACATTCTACGAAAGGCAAAACTTGGCTCAAGTATAAATTTCACGAGACCCTTTTGGCTTTGAACTTCTCACTCCGAATTTATTTTGTTCTACACATAACGAAAGTAATGCAAATTCGCAGAACTTCAGGATGAGTCGCGTGCGAATGATCTTGCAGGATTAGTCACAATGAAAAGTTGACTCACAAGTTGAAACACTCTGGGTACATAAAATCAACACACATACCACGAATAAAGTCTTATTTTCTCGCGTCAAATAACTGAAATGAGCGGCCAGGTTTATTTGAACCCCTCACGCTTATCCATACTATCTATTCCAAGAGATAAAGTGTGGCTCTTCTCATCGGCCATTTTAAAACTACTACACCAAGAAGCGCAGCAAACGCCACAATCCTCTTTCAAACCAGAAGCTGATTTTAATGGGAGTTTGTCTGACGAACTGCTGGATCAAGAGTCAGACTGCTCAAGTGTGAGCTCATCATACGACAGCGACGATATAAACAAGTTGACTGCCAGTGGTCTTTCAGACATGTCGATTTCGAAACGAAACGCACTCAAAAAGAATGTCTCCAGAACTGATAATTCGAGCAAAGGCGGGCCTGCCGAATCATCGACCGATAGTTTGACCGAGCTTTCGAACGAAGCAAACTTTACAGACCCTCTGCTGGTCGCTGATGAAGATCATCACTTTTTTCATATTGCGTATACTCCAAGTGAGTGTACGATAATTGCCCCATCGCTCACCATCTCACTGCTTTTTGATGAGCTGCTTTTAATTTGCCAGCAGCTTGGATATGAAGATGTGATTTTGCTCGAAAAACCATACTTGAATCTTCAAGTTGACAGCGAAGGTGAATACAACAACTCCGCGAAGATATTAGAGCTTACCAAACCACTTTCCCAGCACAACATTTCGCTTTTCTTTCTCTCGACGCATTTCACAAATATCGTGCTTATTCCATATGACCTTAAAGACAAAGTGATTGAAATTTTGAGCGAGAACGACTTTGTTTTCTCTGATGTCTCAAACAGTTACATTCTGAATAAGAACTTTTCGTACCTGGCTGAGAGTCTTGGGATTCATCACGAACAAGATTCAACAACTTCACAGGGCACTGGGTCGATAAAAACTCTCGCGGATGCTAACATAACTCCGCAGATACATCGCAAAGTGAAGTTGTTACTAACGGGGGCTCGTCCGGGGGAGGTCAAGCAAAGCATCCTCAAGGCCTCCCAGACTATCGCTGCCAGCGCCGTCCCAGATTATTTCGCCATCACTAGATCGTCTTTCAGCGAGATATCGTTGATTCTTCCTGGTTCTCTGAGACAGAGGGCTCGTATGGGGTTTGACTTTCGCAGCATCATTGGGTCTGCGCTGGATGTCATAATCCCGGTCGCTGTAGACTTATCCAAATTGCCCATCGACTCTGCTGGAATTGTGGCAGGCCTCGCCAGCAGTTTGTGGGATAGCGTTAGGTCAATTGAAGAGCCATCCATGGAGAGATTTGATATGAACTACCTTTCTATGGCAAGATCTGCTGTTGTATTGATCCCGCAAGAGAACTTAGCAGTTGTCACTCAAATGGTGCGGGATATGAAGTTGCATCTCAGAGAAAAATAGAGCTAAGAAGAGCCCCTCTTCAAACTTGATATCCAATTAAACTACAATTAGAGAGTTCAAGTTTTTGTTATTGACTTACATAGTGTAAATAGAGACTGCCACACCGAGCACAACTAAATTCAATCCTTCAACGAGGTTCTAGGCCTAGTTCTTTCTGCCCTTCTTCTTAGACTTGACGCTGGTGCTCCAGCCATCGTCGTCAACAGCAGGGACCTTATCAGCGCTCGAAATAATGGCACTGGACCACGATTCTGGTGCTGAAGGCCCCACCTGCTTCTCGACCTGTTGTCTTCTCTTCAAAAACTCCTGAGCGAACCTTCTTCCGTCCATGGTGGCAGACGAGCTATAAATTGTTTCCGAAATCAACTGCGCCGACTCGCCGTGCAGAGGCAACGTCGTAAAGACCTCAAGAAGATCATTCTTGGATACAGAGGGATACAAGTTGGTCATAGCAGAGCGGGCCCAGACCAAAAAGTCTTCCTTGATGGCTTGAGTGTTGAGCGAGGTGGTAGGCACAACCCCCGATGAGGCATTGCGCAAGACCTGAGGGTTGATAGCCCCAGAAAGAGCAGAGTATGAAATTCCAGATTGGGAAGTCGTGGGTGCTAGTTTCTTTGCGGCGGGCTTTTTGGACGTAACCGTAGTCCATGCACCGCCGTCTTCCTTCACGGGGGTGCTCGCCAAAGCACTTGCCAAAGACACCTTCGAGCTTGAAGAGACACTGGACTTTGCAGCTCTTGATTTGGCGGCCTCCGCCTCTTCCTCTCTCTGTATCTCAGCCAAGGTTTTCTTGGCCGCCAACGGCTGCGAAGATTTAGCCCAGTTGAAAGTGACCTTTTCAGGCGTTTTTTCCTCCAACTTGGACGCGGCAAGGGCGCTGGCCAATGCGATCTCCTGTCTCATTTCTGCCTTCAATTGTTTTTCTCTTTGCAAACGTTCGGCCTCCAATTCCTGGATTTGCTTCAAGGTAAGTGGTGGGGCGTCGTGCTTGGCTTTGGGTTTGGCCCATGGAGCAGCAGCAGGCTGGGATGCCTTTTCCTCCTCTTTGACAGAAGATTGCGGCTCCTCTGACTGTGGCTTTTCATTGCTTGGAACAGGCGTCTCATCGATCACAGGGTTAGGCTTGGCGTCCAACGGGACCTGGGCTTGATCAATCTTTGGGCTGGCTTCCTCGGTCTTAGTAGGGGCAGCGAGTGATTCACGCTTTGTGGTCAAATCGGCGGACGGTTGCAGCCTAAGCTGAACATTATTGGAGCTGAAATCAGCCAACAAATCGCTGGCTAAGCCCCGATTGTGGTCCTCATCCCTCAAAATGCCACTCACCATCGAACTATGCATGTCCAGAAGCAAATTATCCTCCACTTTGTCGGCAGGATCGGTGGCCAACGTGGACTGCGGCACGAATGGCGAGCTTACACGCGACATGGTCTGCACGCGGTTGATCCAAGGAGACATGGAGCCCGATTGTCCCAAAGATGACTGGCCTAGCTGTGTCTGACCAATACCCAAGGGAACCGGTGCAGCCGTGGCCGTGGGGGTCGATGGAAGGCTGTTTTGCATAGAATTGTCCATGCCCCAGCCGCTATTAGATCTCGACAACAGCGGCTGCTGCGACAGGATCTGTTGCTGGAGCAAAGACGGCATGTGCAACTGGCTGAAGCTGAGGTTTGGATTCATCGAGTCCATGCCAAATTGGTTTCCCGCAGAGTACTGTGGGTTCATCAATGGGTATTCAGACGGGCCCATAAAGTCAAACAACGGGTTGGCCGAGGGCGTGCGGATGTTCGCTGCCCCCAAGCCGCCGTTCGGCAAGAGCTGAGAATACAAGTTCGAGCCGAACGCCAGCTGCTGGTGCTGATGCGGCGCGGCCATGGAGGGGCCCCCGTTTTGAAACAGGCCGGCACCACCAAAGCCACCGTTGCTCTCGGCTGACACCGGCGGGTCCGCAATCTGGTGCTGGAAAGCACCCGGCATGGGGAGCTGAGCAGACTCCGTGACAACACGAGGAAGCGGTACTTTGAACGGTTGAATGAAATTCTGCACCGCTTCGCAGAAGTCCTTCAACGTCTGGAACCGTCTCTCCTCTTGTCTGCGGATCCGCAAGTCCAACGACAAGTACCCGTCAGTAAGCCATTCCTGCATGATGTCTCCAGTGAAAGGGCCCTGCTCGTTGCCCGCCGGGTCGAGATATACCCATGAGATGTCCTCGGGTTGAAGCAAGACGGGTTCAGGCGCCACTGGAGCTGTCTCTTGTCCAAACGACGTCGATTTCGAGAGGTTAGGAGGAAATCCAGGGTGGCGTTTCGGCGCAGCAAAACTTGCCTCTTGATCCGCAGGCAAAGACGGGTCATTATCGGCGTCGGTTTCGTCTCTCACTGAGGACTCGTCGTCCGCCGAGCGTGAGTGAGAAAAGTCCAAGTGGTAGATCGGCTGGGGCTGAGGAAGCTTGTAATTTTCGCTGGGCTTGAGAGCTACCGAGACGTCCGCGAAAATGTCGTCCTGATGATCATACCAGACGTTGAAAGCTTGCTTCATCGTGTATCTTTTGCCTTCCTTATTCAAGGGGATACTAGCGATATGCTCGGAGATGCCATGGTTCCCATTCAGCTGACTAGGACTGGAATCAGATTCCGTGCCATTGAGCTCTTTGCGTGGCCTGTGATTGTTAGTATGAAATGCTGAAAAGTTTTGCTACACGCACGCACATCGTTTTCTCGTGTGAAAAAGAAAAGAGATTTCAGATTGCCTAGTGCAAGTGTGGTTCTGCAACAAACTATAGCGAGGCTAACGTGTCGCCTTAGAGTGACATACCAAGACTGTTGAGGTTGTTCGAATTGCATTGAGGCGAAGTTTGATGAAAGAGGATTGATTTCGAAGTCGGTCTAGAACACAATAAGTACTATTTGTCGATAAATTGTATTCGAAAACAGATGTCGGGGAAGTTTTTTGCTTTTGTAGATGAAAAAGTAAGTGAGACAATTTGGCGATGTGGAAAAATTCTACTGGTGCGACTACACGAGTGCCTTCTTTGATTGAACAATGCCGGTGACGCGGCAGTGACAGCAAGGCCACATCTACACCTGAATGCAAAAATTTGAATTCAACTTGCAGTGTTTTTTCTTCTATCGATTCGACCATGCTGCCTTTTTCTTGCCGAATTTTTATTCCTAAATTTTCTTGTAATTTACGCCCAAAGACAAACTACTTGCGGCGGAGCTATAAATGGTGTGTATATAGTGAGGAACGGCCACTGCTTTCGACTATCATGCCCGATGATACCAATACTTATAGCGAAGAAAATTCTCTTGTGGTCTAGAGATTTTAATTTGAAAGGCCCTTTTGTCAAACAGTCGGTGGGGTGGGGCTAGCGGTACTAAAAACACCCCGACCAGGCCACGAATTGTGGTAGTAGTCTAGCAAGCGATTGTCTCCATTCCCCGTTCTTCTGAAATAGAAGCTGCTCACATGCCGAGTTTTCTCTCCATTTCCGAATGGAAGTCCTGGACGTTTCTTCCGGACTCAAATCCTCCTTTGTACACGTCTTCCCAGTCGACAGTGGCCTCTCTGTTCAAGAGTATGTCTCTATGCATGCTGTCGTTACCACCCAAGAGTTGCGGCTTGAAGTCGGTGGCGTCAACAATGTTCAACTCCATGGTCCGCTTGATCGGTTCCCCAGCACCGAACACGCGCCTGTACATCTCCAACTTTGTTTCTTGCTGGGTGTCCTCCCAATTCTGAATTCTGCCCTCAAGCGGATGGCGTCCATTTAATTGAGACGCTATGTTCAAGGGGCCTTCCTGGGCTCTCAACGTGTCTTGTAATGCAGGGGTGTTCTCAGACACCTCGCCAAAGGTCGTGGTGCTCACCGACGATAAGTTCTTGTTTTCTGGTACCAATCTTAAAGACTTACGCGTTAGTATTGTGAGAATTAGTATGATTGGCTGGTTTATATTAGCAACGTACCATGATCGTGTGGGTTTATATAGGTATTTTGTCAATGGGGTTTATCCTTTCAGATTGAAGTGTACGAGTGGCGAGTAAGGCGGAAAACGCGCACGACCAGTTTGAGTGGTGACCCTATTAGGATGTTTTGGCAGCCAATTGTGATAATGTGCGCCCACGCTGACCAAATTATCGTTTGTTTTTTTTTTTTTTTTTTTTTTTTTGCTGATTTGGAATACATGAAGTGTAAGTGATATTCTATATTGTTTTTATTTGTATGTCTATCCGCTACTCATAGAAGCTTCAACGCTGCTTTCTGTAGTAACAATAAGTTCTCTTCCATTAGCTTTGACGACTTTTGTGTACCCAGATAGCATCACATTCTGTCGACGGGCTCGTCAACCACATCGATCAATCTTTCATTCCGATGCGCTTCGTCCTTTAAAAAATGTGGAACCCACCTCCACTCTTCTGGCTGCAAAACTCCATTGAAGCATAATGTGCCAAACACCAAGATGGAGAAACCAAAAAACTGAAGTAAACGGAAGGACTCCCAGCCGAGCGACATGGCCACGAGCCATACCAAGAGTGTACGGCAACTATCAATGGTAGATCTCAGTGTGGCAGATAAATGATGCGTCAAGGAAATCCCGCAAAAATTGAAGGCGGAAATGCACACCATTATGAGAAGTGAAGACCCCATTATGGCCCATGATGAGAACGTCTCGGAAAGTGCAACTTGCAAATTAAGCTTCGAATAAGCAAATTCACCAGAAGACTGGGATGCGCGTCCTACAAGGTGCAAGATGACTAGAGTGAATACCAAAATGATGGCACCTGTGTAGCCTTCCGTGTACACCAACTTTAAAGGTGTGAAGGAATAATGACTGAGGATTTTTTCCTCGACGACGAACTGGATTGCTTGGAGTGCAACCGCAAATATGATGAGCGACATTCCAATGAATATCAATCTGGGGTCTTCTTTAGCGGTAGATCCGCTAGATCCACTGTAACCCACCACGGCGATTCCCAACGAGACAAATATGAGCGCGATCCATTCGAGCTTTCTGATTCTGCGCTTCAAGAATAGTACCGACATCACGGCCACAAAAAGAACAACAGCCCCTCTTGTCATCTGATAAATTGACACTGGCGTATACACTAACCCCACATTCATGAGCGAGGTGGCCAACATGTCGCACACGGAAGGAATTGCCAAAACAACACTTTCACGAAAGGAAGGCTCTTGGGCCTGGATTTGAGCATACTGGGAACGTTTGGTCCAAGGCGCTTTATAAAGGCAATAGTATACAGTGTATATGGCAGACTCACCAATGAACATCTGAAGTGTTTGGATTCCAGGCTGTTCATAATGTCTATGCGTGGAAGGATCCGGGTTATTGCAGTGAGCAACACATTGATTATCTTGATATTTGGTCAAGAGCGAATTGAGGCATCCACAGATGATTGTCCCCAGAACTATGGCGAGTGTGAAAGACATGTCGTGATATTGTGGCCTCAGGCGAATTTCAACGTGAAGTTATTTTGGGATTCTGACAAGCATGGGCATTTTAAATACATGCGTTATCTGTGCGGCTTCAGGCGATCAGGGCCGCGTCACCGCGGGGCGCTTTGGAACTTGAAACCCGGACTCGACTCGATATTGCGCGTGCACTTTGCACGTGACTAGGCATGAGCTCCAAGGCATCATTGGTTGGCCAAAAAAGCGCCATAAAGGCGCCATTTGATAATCCAGATCCAGTTTATAAAAAAGATCATATTATCGGAAGAATTGGGTTTGACGGGGGGTGAAGCTAGGCTACCGTCGACCAGTTCCAGGTAGTTACCAAATCAGGTAATATTTTGAGCCGCACGATGGTCATCGACGACTTGCTAAACTATGAGCTATAAGTCAACGCCGAGGTCGAAAATAGACATTCAAAGAGAACTTGATACTTTAGGCATATGTCATAATCTATATACTTCAGTTTGAGGTAAACTGGATTGACACTCCCAAAGCAATTACACATTTTAGTCATTTTTTGGCTTTGAATAGCTCGTTTTGCTTTAGAAACCGGACTAAGCGTCCATCAATTGGGCTAAAGCTCAGCTGGTGTTAAAAATTGGATTTTGCTTAGCACATTACTGCAATTTATAAGCATTTTCTATTCTTCAAGGATCACAAATAAGGCATTATTCTCTCATTCGTTGAGCCGAAGTGCAAGGGTTACCCGCACGCGGTCCGCCATAGAAAGCGAAGGACAAAAAAATTTTCTCGCAGTCTGTATTTACCCCCAACAAATAAACATACAATAAAAATGGCTTTTGGAGATTCAAGAGGCGGTTCTAGAGGCGGTGCCCGTGGCGGCAGAGGCGGATCCCGCGGTGGATTCGGCGGTGCTTCGCGTGGCGGATTCGGTGGCGGAAGAGGTGGTGCCAGAGGTGGATTTGGCGGTGGCCGTGGTGGCGCCAGAGGTGGTGCCCGCGGCGGTGCCAGAGGAGGTGCTCGCGGTGGCGCTAGAGGCGGCCGTGGAGGTGCTAGAGGCGGTGCTAGAGGTGGCGCCAAGGTTGTCATCGAGCCCCACAGACACGCTGGTGTATTTATTGCCAGAGGTAAGGAGGACTTGTTGGTCACGAGAAACATGGCCCCTGGTGAGTCTGTTTACGGTGAGAAGAGAATCTCGATCGATGAGCCTGCCAAGGAGGAGGGCGCTCCAGCCACCAAGATCGAGTACCGTGTGTGGAACCCGTTCAGATCCAAGTTGGCTGCCGGTATCATGGGTGGTATCGATGAGTTGGGTATTGCACCAGGTAAGAAGGTCTTGTACTTGGGTGCTGCCTCCGGTACTTCCGTGTCGCACGTTTCCGATGTTGTTGGCCCCGAAGGTATGGTGTACGCCGTTGAGTTCTCGCACAGACCAGGTAGAGAATTGATCAGCATGGCCAAGAAGAGACCTAATGTTATTCCTATCATTGACGACGCTCGTCACCCACAGAAGTACCGTATGTTGATCGGTATGGTTGACGCTGTGTTTGCCGATGTTGCGCAGCCTGACCAGGCCCGTATCATTGCGTTGAACTCGCACTTGTTCTTGAAAGACCAGGGTTGCGTTGTCATCTCCATCAAGGCTAACTGTATCGACTCCACCGTCGACGCCGAGACTGTCTTCGCCAGAGAGGTGCAGAAATTGAGAGAGGAGAGAATCAAGCCTTTGGAGCAGTTGACTTTGGAGCCTTATGAGAGAGACCACTGTGTCGTCGTTGGCCGTTACATCAGAAGTGGCTTGAAGAAGTAAGCTTCAGGGCTTCTACGCATTCTCCTCTTCTTGTATTCTACTTTTTATGTTTGCATTTATATTTGCATAGGTTCAAAAAAAAATAACATTCAGTTTGAAACTTGCATCAATCACGTAATACATGTGTGCTTTGTGTATCAGAACATGCACACTAATTCATCGACTAAGGTTTCCCAATGCGGCCTTCAAAGTGCGTGCGAGGCGGCGCAAGAAAAAGAAAATTCACTGCTGCCCTGTTTCGCCGCGCGGGACCCACTCTCGGTGGAACTCCATCAGTTTGCATCCGCAGACGTCTGCTACTAAAGCGGTCGCGAATCACTCCGTCTTTCGTGCATCAGTGTTGCGAACTTTTCGTACACCATCGTATTCGGGGCTGTACGATGGTACGAAAACGAAGGCTCATCGTATCGGATATCCGAAAACGAAGGCTCATCGTATCGTACTTTCGTCTATACCAAAGTACGATTTCGTACAGGGTTGGTGAGTTTTTTTGGGCTTTCTGTCTCTTCGGTGGGTGTGAGAGTTTGGGTTGTAATAAACGACTAATCATCCTCTTTCTGGAAAAGAACATGATTATCGACCCATGCTAGCCGGAATTGACTCGAGCACTGCTGCTGTACTCGCTGGATGGCGCCTCATTGTGACGTGGCGTCTTTGAAATACAGTTTTCTTGACGCTATCAGTTTGTTCCTCATCTAAATATCAGATCAGCGGCTAAGATAGGTCGCACTATTGATTAGAATACCATCGCCATGAGAGAGCCTATGAAAAGAAGCAGAGCAATGAAGCTTCGAAAACCTCAGGAATTGAGGAGAGGACTTGCACCCAATCGTCTTTCACGTCCTACCTTTCTACAAAACGAAACAGGCGATACAAGAGTCTTATCGAGATCTATCAAGCCGAAAAGGCACATCATATCCCGTTCTTTATGATCTTGCAAAAGAATACTTAGCCGTACAAGCTATGTCCGCGCCTACCGAGTCGTTACTTTCCCGCACCAATGACGTTTTCACCAAGAAATGATCTCGAATGCTCTCGGTAACGGTGAAGCTGTTGGCGTTTCTCGAATATAGAGAAACATCATCGGGCTCAAACGAAACCCCTTCAGGCTCTGACGGCGGGGAAGAGCTGGACGAGCTGGAAGAGCTGGAAGAACTGGACGAGCTGGAAGAGCTGGATGAAGAGATGGATGAAGAGATGGATGAAGAGATGGATGGAGAAATGGATGGAGATTCATGTGATGCTGCGAGAACAAGCAGATGCGAAAATCCGGCTGCCGTGGACATCGTTATTTAAGTTGACAAGCTTTTGCAAGACTAATTTTTCATAAGAACTTACCAGACTGTCGAAAGGGATTACAAAATCAACTCTGAATAGCTTATTATTCTGGCGTTCATCGAGATTATGCCGATCCATCCCCAAAACATTGGTAGAAACACGACTTTCGTATTCCATCGTATTCATCGTACTTTCGTACGCGTCGTACAGGATCGGATATCCGTATCCGAATACGATAGCCCATCGTATCGGATATCCGACATGTACGTCGTATTGGGCTGTACGATGCAACACTGTCGTGCATACACTTTTCTACTACACCGGCCTTTCCTTTATTGTGCTGACCACGTCTACAACAAACTCTTCTTCTCGAACTCTCACACAACCTTTCAACAAAAAAAAAAGACTTTTAAGACCTTTTCCTTTTCTTCATTTTCTCTTTACTCATTCTCTAGTGGTAAAGATTGCGAACGCACAAATAACGCAGTGTCTTTTGTTCACGCACTTGAGTGTACTAGGTGTGGGCGGATTAGCGGTGGATACATGAGTGAACGAACACAAACGAAATCCCCTTCGCCGCCGGTTGTCGAGGTTGGCAGCGAGGATGAATCCCTCACAATATCGAGCATCCCAGCCTCAACTGCTCTCCGACAGCCTAGTGTCATCGATGTCACAAGCGACATTTCGGAAGACGAGGAGGTTGAGATCGTGGCAGAGCATAACAATTTTCCAGACGCTGACGATGTTGAAATCACAGGCCACTCGCATTTGGACTCCCCGGTGTACGAAATAGAGTACCCAGGAGGCCCGCCGAGCCGATCTATTTCAAGAGAGGCCCCTCCAGCACGACCGATTTCGCGCCACCGCTCTCGCAATGAGCCAGTCACACGCAATGTCAGGAGGCGGCGAAACCCGCCACACGGCAGAAACTTTTATCAGGCGTCGTTTGCGTACGACTTCTCTGGCTCGCCCTTGCTAAGTCATCATGATATACCGGCCATGCTAGCTGCGCATCAGCATCGGCTTCTACATATGCTTCACAGCCCAGAAGGCGAGGTTTCTGCAGCAATAATGGAAAGAATCAATCGTGCAGAGGAAAATTCGCTCGATCGTAAGATCGAGTCAGAAAATAAGCATAACAAGAACGTTTTAGAGAAGAAAAAAGGTATTTCTTCTGCTGAACTAGATGGGTACACAAACAATATTGCTGAAGACGACAATTTAATGTGTGAACTATGTGGGGTTGTTTTGGGAGAGGGAATCCCCGCCGACTTCGAGCCAGATCCAAAATACGACGATGCCCTTGAGCAGCATGCGTCCGTCTCACAAGTCAAAGCGCCATGGTTCTGTATACGACAGTGCTTCAGTATCGATAAGGACCTTTCGAAACGAGTGTTTGCGGCCAAATGCGGACACGTATTTTGCGGTCGCTGTATGAAGAACATCGGAAATCGACTTTCGGTGAAAGGAGGAAAAAGATCAAACGACATCACCATCCTAAATCCCAACATCTACGCGCCACGGAAATGCCCGGCGAAAGAATGCGGGGTTGTGTTCAAGAAAAGCAAGTTCATGGAGCTTTTCTTGTAAGAGACGGATGTTTGTGTAAGGACAATTTGATAAGTTGTGTTAACTTTTGTGTTCGGCAAGTTTCTTTCCTTTGTGGTTACATGTGTCGGTCATATATTTATATATTGTACGCAGAACTGAACTCAAGATGCCTCACTAATCGACTCTGGCTTCTGACAAGGTCAAAGGCTTGATGTTGTTTGAGAAAATGGAAGATCCGCTCTTGAATCTGTTGATCTTCTTGAGCTTTTCTCTGACAACCATCACTGGAACGGAGGACTTTGTGACTAAATAATTGGACAATGAACCCAACAAAACACCTTTGATGGCACTCAGGCCCTTGGATCCGACCACGACGAGTGTCGGCTGTAAGTTGTCTATGCACTCTAGAATCAAATGCCGAGGAATTGGATGGTGTATAATCTCAATAACAATGTGGATTTGCAACTTCGTAAGCTTAAGCAAATTCAATACCTGTTGCTTGGCTCTGTTCAACATGTTCAAGCGAGCACTCTCTCTAGCAGATTCATTCAGTGTGTTTCCTTTCAAATGGTGATTGGTGTCGTTCTCTTCGATCACACACACAATAAATAGGACTGAGCCATCAACTAGAACTGTGCCTAAACACCATTCAAGGGCAAAAATAGATTCTGGGCTGAAGTCCATACAGAGCAAAAACATTTTGGGTTTGATCTTGGGATTGATAAGCTGAAAGAAGTTGCCCCTAGTTATTGTCTGAATGACCCGAGATTGTGAGATGTTGGAGTCCACTTCACCTTCTTTGATAGTCTCGTTGAGCTGAGATGCAAATTCGGAGTCCAACTTGTCTTCCACTGCGGAGGTATATGGTATCATGAATTCCGAGCCATCTACTTCCTCCTTCGATGCCTCGTCGTTCTTCTTAGCAGACGCAGAGTGATGAGCTCGCAAGTTATCATTTTCCTGATGAATGATTTTCCTTCTGTATGCTTGGTAGGCCTCCAATTTTTGTCTCCTCGACTCAGCATCCTGGTCTGATCTGTTAAAATCCAAAGTATCTTGTCCGGTCAAGGCTTGTTTATTCTCGGACAATCTAGCAACAACGTCATGATCGACACTCGAGCCGATATTTTTCGCGTTAGCTACAGCCCTTTCATTTGCTGTGAGCTCCTCGAGCTTCTTTATGGTTTCCTGGTCGTTTAGATTGGAGTGCTCCAAAATCGATGAGATTTCAGTCATCTTCTCATCATGGCACGCATAATTGGGAAGAATGTTGCCGGTGCCGTTATACTGGAACTTTTCACCTTCGTAATCATCACTGATATGTTCTTCCTCGCTATTCTCATCATCCCAGAGTTCCTCGCCAGGTTTGGCCCCCGTGGCACTTTCACCCTGGAGTCTCTCCAGGGGATCATGATTTATGATAGACCATTTCATTTCTCTGTTATTGAAGTCATCTGCCAGGGCCGAAGAAGACCTTGAATTATTTCCGGATGGAGAGCGTGACCGACCTCGGTTGGACATGGACTTTTGAATGATCGCCAACTTCTCAGCCTCTAATTTCGAGAGACGGCTAGCCATTGTTTCTGAGAAGAAGCGCGGGCTATCTAACGGATTAAGATGTAGTGACTTTCTGATATCAGGTTTGGCAACTACAAGAAATGACGTAGTTATTCTTGTTCGCTATTTTCTTAAGAAAACCTGTTTGACTCAAAGCCTATCTCTATACACTTGACATGCCGACCCCGCCAAGCGATCTAGGGTCAAGCCGCGCGCCAGCCTGTGCAAGAAACCTCTTCCTCCCTTTATTTGCTTGGCTTTTTCGTCGCGGCAAGAGACTTTCATTTGTGTGCGCCAGACAGTTGCTAAAAAATTCTCCAATTTATTCAATGAATAATCATCTTCACTCACTGGTTATTTGGTTATTTGGTCTGTTTGATCAGTCGAAATAGCAATGAGAAGCCATATTTAATTCCCTCATTTCCCTTGAAACCACTTTCGTAAAAAACTCTAGCCAGCTCCGCTGACGTGCTCCGAAGTAGGCTTCTTGACATGACGGCGCACGGTGGTAGTGTCTTTTTTTTTTATGGCTTCTTTGCTTGATTCATCTGTTCAAGGTTTATATTCCGAATCAAATTGAGTAAATCTACTTTTCTTCACGATGAGCGGTCGTACATGAAACTTTGCGATTTGCGCCACAATTTCATCGCAGCCAGTTAAAACAAAACATTTCAATTTTTTAACTGCAGCTCTCTTAATTTCAAGGTGTAAATAAGAAAAAAATAGTAACAAAAATCCGGAAGATCTTCTTCAGCTTAGAGTACAGAAGAATCTGGGATGTATGCCTCTCCCACGTCCTACCAGGTCGCTAAAATTTTGCAATTCAAATTTAAAGCTACGGATTTTGCTTACCCGGTCCCCCTCATAATGGCTCAGTAAGTTGTGCCGTCGATTGACAGTATCCGACAGATCTCGGTCAGAGTTCAGACGAGGACATCAATAGACCAGCGATAAATGTAAGTCTGTTATCACGATCTGAGTAACTTTATTGGTGAATGATTTTGTCTCTGGCCGTAATTTGCCGTCGATCGATTAGAAGCACTAGTGTTCATGCACGCATCAAGTTGTGAATCTCGAATAATCCTACATGCTTATAGAGACAACGTGAAGATTTACGGGGCCCCTGTTTTATTGGACCAATTCTTTACTCGGAGATTCATTGATCAAATATTCTGTCTATTAACCTATTTTTCGCAAGAGTGAATCCTTAAGTTGTTTCGTCTTCGTCCACGTCAATGTACTCAAAAAGAACGCTGTCCCCCGATTTAAGACCCAGATATTCTTGAATCGTTTCTCCAGTGCTGGGTAAAGAACATTTAGGCACAGGCTTGAAAAGTTCGAAGGAAAAATCATATTTCTCTAGGAACTCCGCCACGCTCATTTGAGCAGGCTCCGTATCATCACTTTCGTCTTGCAACTGAGTTTCCACAAACAAATATATTTCACACATTGTAGAAGATTTGGCAAACTTTTGTACGATTCTTCTGCCATCTGGAAGCTTGATTGAGATTCTCACCAAGTCACTGGCCAGGAGACCTTGAATCTGGCTGTCAAAATAATGTGTCTCAACAAGATGCTTAATAAAGCCTTTTCGAAGGTCTTTCAATTTTTTTTGCAACTCATCTTCCCTGCGCTTAATTTCTTTCTCAACTTTCTTAACCTTATCACTCTCGAGAGATTCCAAGTATGCTTCATCTTGTTTGTCCTTCATGATGCGACTCAATTCTATTTCTTGTTTATCAAAACGCTTGGTGACAAGCTGGGGATTGTAGTCATTCAAATTCCTGCTGAGATTTCTGACCAACTTCCTAATTGACACGTCTTGCTCTTCGTCATCCCCAACTGCACAGTTTGCCTTGTAAATAACGGACATGGATGACATTATGGAGGGATCCCTGGATACATTGCCAAGAAGCAATACAAAGGGAATCCTTCGGCACCCATAGGTTTTAGAGACCTCGAATGCTTCAGGGCTTTTGTCAATGTTGTTTACGAACAATTGAGACTCCTTGAAATGGCCCGCATTCTTGCCCAATAGGTCCTTTAGGCCTTGTGCTTGCAACAACTTTTGGGTGAAACGTGCGCTTTTATCATCACACAACACCACCAAAAGAAAATTGAAATCACGCTGACTGGACTCGTGACTCTCGTTGAATTTTTCGAATGTGATATTATAGGTGCTGATAGTCTCCTCCGGTAGAAGATCTTTGGCCACGTCATAAGTTGCGTCATAAGCATCGTAATTGAAACGCAGGCGAGGAGAATCGTGCAAAACTACACCTAAGTCAAGGCCGAAAAAGTAGCGGAAGGCTGAGTATAGTATGGAGAATGTCTTTGGCACGATCCAAAAAATGATCCAAAGAATAGAGACCTTTCTGGGCTTGTCGTCGTTCGTTGCAACGTTCTTCTCATCAGAATCTTGAAAAGCCCCTCGAGAGACATGAATTCCCAAGTCAAGCTGCCACTTGTTTGAGATTCTTGGGGCCTTCGGTAATCTTGGCAATACACTCCCCAATGCGAAATCTCCTTGAAGGTTTCTGAGATTTCCATTTTCGAATCTTTCAGTTCCGGAAGAGAACAGAGCCTCATCGAACATTGATTGAGACTCGTGCTCTGGAGTTGGTTCCGGCCCCGTGTTCGGTAACTCGAGCCCATTCTCGAAGAATGCTAGCACAGAGTTGTTTAGATCGAAATTGTGATGCGAAAGAAGAGCAATAGTTTTCGTCATCGTGTCATCATCATCTATAGACGTTCCAGTGACAACCACAAATTCGTTTAGCGCATCATGTTGTGATGGTGATAAAGATTCCATTGTGTCTAATCGTACTAGGTTGATCTTAAATTAGCGCGTGTAGAAGTTCCTCTGGTATAGCGAATGAAGCATATGCAGGTTAAACCCAACGGTTGAGCGAAGAACACTGAAAACGCCAATCTCGGATGTCCAATTTGTTTATTAAAAATTGCCTTGAATCTGGGTATCTCACTGCTTACGAAAGTGCCGTTTTTTGTGTCGAGCTGATTGTATTCGTGTTGCTCACCTCCATCGTGCCCCATTTTTTGGCGGGTGTAGTGCGGGAAGTATGGTGTAAGGTGTTCCATTTAGGCAAGTACTGTGTACTTGCCAAGCAATGCACCTTCTATTGTTGAGGCCAGCTTGGCTGGCCACACACGAACAATGGAAAGGCAGACTCCATTGTCTGCCTTGACTATATAAATGTTGGCTCTCCCACCTAGTGGATTAGAGAGCCAGACTGGTTTTACTAGATGATCTACACAATAAACATTAGTTAGTCAGACGCTGAGAACCTGACATGGAGGTCGTACCCAAGCGCTTCGCGTCAAATTTTATGCGTTAGCCGCCCGTTAGTATCGCAACTGACTGGGCGTCGCCAAACGTTGAACGAAGCCCCCATCGCCACTTATGTGGCACCCGTCTGTTGATTATTCGAACAGGCCAGTCTCAAACCCGCCCTTGTCACCTACGACCGAAGTGGAACGATCATGGCGCATTCCGACCCCTCCGATTTTGACTCGCTGAAACGCATCCTTCATTGGACAAGCTGTCAACTTCGTTTCCACTACTGCATGTTGAGATTTTTTTTATTCCCCTCATGATCTTCCTGCCGCCATTGCATTGTCCTTGTGGCTGATTTTAGTTCCTTGAAGAGTATGATTTCTTTGTTCAGACTCTATCTTAGGCTATTGCAAGAGACTATTTCGTTCGGGATACCCGCGTAAAAGTCGCCCAGTTGAAAAGGCCTGAAAGGGTGCTTCACTTTGCTGAAATCAGAGCAATGGACATTCGCATGGCCAATTCCCGACCGCAGATACTTATTCTGCACGTGGCAGTCATTCTATTCATTCACAAATGACTGTACTGCCACTTTCATTCCCTTCAGACTCTTGGAAGGGAGGCCGCTTGTTGTTATTTGTTTGACCGGCTCTCGTTGCCTCATCAACAGTGGTCTAGTCTTTGTTCACGGGCCAATTCTGTTTGGCTCCCAAAGCACCTGTTTTTTTTCTCTCAAATGAATCAAGGAATTTTCAGTTTTTCCTCGTTTGATGAAATTGAGAGATCATCCCGAAATTTGAAGTGTGTCACTTATTCTTTGTTTGATTAACATATCACTTCATTCCGTCCCAACTCCCCCTCTGCGGTCGTCGCGGGGGAGCACCATTAGCCCATTCTGTGTCCAGAAGTTAGCCGACAAATGATTTGTTGTCGTTGCTCATGCTTCTAGATTTCTTGCAGATGTGAATTCGCTTGGCCTAGTGGAAAACATGGGCTTGACAGATCTGCTATCTCTTGTCTGCTATGCCCACCGACCAATCCTTTATTTGCTTCCTATATTGTGAAGAGGACTTCGGATGCCCTTGCTATAAGCACACATTGCCCAACGTCGGCAGTTACTAGGCGACTCTCATGTTAACAGCTTACATGAGTCGCGATCAATGCCCGTTCAACGACTATGTTCTCAATAGGGGGAGATCGCTCTCTCCGCTCTCGACCTTTAGGTAAGTTTCATCTGATTTCATGGATGGAAACTGGGGGAGATGTAAGGTGTTCCATTTAGGCAAGTGCTGTGTACTTGCCAAGCAATGCACCTTCTATTGTTGAGGCCAGCTTGGCTGGCCACACACGAACAATGGAAAGGCAGACTCCATTGTCTGCCTTGACTATATAAATGTTGGCTCTCCCACCTAGTGGATTAGAGAGCCAGACTGGTTTTACTAGATGATCTACACAATAAACATTAGTTAGTCAGACGCAGAGAACCTGACATATGGTGAAACCTTTTCAGTTAAAAAGCGAACTCAATTACAACGGTCTAGCTTCGCCCAATACGGTACATCAAGAAACTAGACCGGCAGGTGCTATATAGGCCACGCGCATCATATACTGTCACTCTTTCTCACAGGTAGACATACCTCCTTTGGACTTCACAAATCCTTGACTCTCGCCCCACGTTGAATGGTTGATAGCTCGGGGCTCAGCTCTCCACGGGCACCCCCACACCATGTTTGCCACGGTGCGGGTTATGAATGCGCCAGCCGTGCACACAAGAGGCCAACGAAGCAAAGCGTGACGCGCACATCTCCGACTGAGTCATGTATACCCCTCCTTTCCCAATTGGATCAAACCTTCATGATTCAAATTTTTTATGTTTCGGGACTCTACCTGCACCACCGATTACATTCATGAGGGCAGAATTTTAGATCCGTGTGCATGTACTGTGTAGTGCTGCTTGATGGCAACGATAGATGCCGGAACCCCGAGGTCACATGACACAACGTTATTCCGCTGGTGCGAGGCGCCAACCACGATGGGCGAAGAAACCGGACATCGGCTAAGGGCCATATTGTCGACGCCAGCACGCGCAAAAGTACCGCCTATTGTACTGTGGTCCGGTTATTCGGTGCGGTATTGTAGGCTCTGACCGAATAGTTTGATTTAGTAGAACGCAAATTTGGCAGGTTTGCCTACTCTGGATCTATAGATCTGATCACACTTTTCTTTTTCCTGTAATTTTTTACTCATTGGGCCACCTCGGTCTTAGGGTTGCACGTTGGCTTACATAACGCGCGGGGCGTCTCGAAGCGTTATGATCTCTGGCTATCGGCAGTGTAAATTTTTCTTTGCCCTGGGGTTCACGTGCTTTGCAAATGAATAATTATAGAATTAAGTAGTCACTCGAAAATTCGCAAAAGTCTGCTTTTCAATAATGATGTTTTCTACCGTAAAATGATGGCTCACTCAGTGCGACCCTTAATTATTTGAAAGAAAAAGTACATACAAACCTGTGGACAATGCTCATCAATGAAGGTGGATTTCTTGTCGTCCGCCCGCCGATGCGTGGACTGTATGATGCTTCGATGCAAGCCACGGGACGCAACCCTCCACGTTCGCCTACATACCGGTGGCCGCGGCGCCAGTTAGGCCGGGTCCAGTATTTAGCAATTAACATAGCCTATTTCTTTTTTTTATTGCTTCTTGCTATTGCCAGGCTTTTGTTCTTATACGTTTGTCTTTCACTCCTTCGAGACTTCCTACTCACACTCGCATCTGCTTCTAAGTGTCTACTACCGCACCACGAAGTATCTGTCGCTGTAGAAAGACTATGTCTCGCTTTTTCAAGTCAGCACTTGCAAAGACTGCCTTGGCCGCCGGCGGTGTTGCCGGCGCCTCGGTGGTTTACTTGGACTTCGTTAAACAGCCCAACCAGCGTGAGTTCAATAACTCCTACAAACCATTACTCACGACTCTCGAGACGCCGCCAACTAGGGAAGACCTTTTGAAAAAATTGAAGACTACCGACAAATTCGACGTGTTGGTCATTGGTGGTGGAGCCACCGGCACAGGTACCGCGCTTGACGCCGCCACCAGAGGTCTCAATGTGTGTTTGTTGGAGAAGGGCGATTTCGCATCGGGAACGTCGTCGAAATCCACCAAAATGGCCCATGGTGGTGTCAGATACTTGGAGAAGGCCATTTTCCAGCTTTCGAAAGACCAGCTTGACTTGGTCATTGAGGCGTTGAACGAAAGAGGAAACATGCTTCGTACCGCCCCACACTTGTGTTCTGTTTTGCCCATCATGATCCCTGTGTACAAGTGGTGGCAAGTGCCATACTTTTTTGTTGGCTGTAAAATGTACGATTGGTTCGCCGGCCACCAAAACTTGAGGAACTCCACGATTTTCTCCAAGGAAACTACCGCTTCGATTGCGCCCATGATGGACCATTCCAACTTGAAAGCCTCTTGTGTTTACCATGACGGTACATTTAATGATTCCAGAATGAACTCAACCTTAGCCATCACCGCCATCAGCCATGGCGCCACTGTGTTGAACTACATGGAAGTGAAACAATTGATCAAGGAAGACGGAAAGGTTGTTGGTGTATTGGCCCGCAACCGCGAAACCGGCGAGGAATCTCTCGTCAGAGCCACTGCTACTGTAAACGCCACCGGCCCCATGGCCGACAGACTTTTGGAAATGGATGCTGACCCACAAGGCTTGCCACCAAAGATCCCACAGGCCCCACGAATGGTGGTTCCTTCCTCCGGTGTCCACGTCGTGCTCCCTGAATACTACGGCCCACAGACCATGGGTTTGTTGGACCCATCTACCTCTGATGGTAGAGTTATGTTCTTCTTGCCATGGCAAGGAAAGGTTTTGGCTGGTACCACCGACACACCTTTGAAGTCTGTCCCCGAAAACCCAGTTCCTACTGAAGAAGAGATTCAGGACATCTTGAACGAGTTGCAGAAATACCTTGTTTTCCCTGTTCACAGAGAGGATGTTTTGTCTGCCTGGTCGGGAATTAGACCTTTGGCTCGTGATCCATCTAAGTTGCCAAAGGGCAAGGAGGCAACTGGCACGCAAGGGTTGGTTCGTTCGCATTTGCTCACTCAGTCTGAGTCTGGTTTGGTCACAATTTCTGGTGGCAAATGGACTACCTACAGAGAAATGGCTCAAGAGACCGTTGACCACGTTGTTAAGAACTTCGACTTTGGTAACCGCCAGGTTGGCCCTTGCAGAACCAATGAGCTCATCCTTATCGGTGGTGAAGACTACTCGAAGAATTATTCTGCTAGATTGATTCACAAGTACAAGATCCCATTGAAGTTGGCCAAGTACCTCAGTCACAACTACGGTTCGAGATCATCCCTTATTTTGGAGTTGTACCAGGAGTCCGACTTCAACAAGTTGCCAGTCACATTGGCCGCGTCCAAGAGCTTCGAGCCTTCTACTGAGAAGACCACTGACGACAACTTTTTGTCCTACCAGTCTTTCGACGAGCCTTTCACCGTTGCCGAGTTGAAGTACTCTTTGAAGTACGAGTATATCAGAACGCCTCTCGACTTCTTGGCTAGAAGATCCAGATTGGCCTTCTTGAATGCTAGACAGGCTTTGCACGCCGTCGATGGTGTTGTTGAGATCATGAAGAATGAGCTTAACTGGGATGATGAGACGAGCGAGAGATTGGCTGAGGAGGCAAGAAAGTACATTGGCCAAATGGGTATTTCCTCCGAAAAGTTCAATGTCACCGACTTCATCGTTCAGTAGGGAAGACGGCCGAGTATTTGACTGCACCGCAGGCGATTTCACTTATTTATTAGCCATCTAGACCCATAGAATACATAGAATAGAAGCCCAGTCATCGATTAATATATTGAGGTCATGATAAGAAAAATGTCTGTGAATTCATGTAGAATAAATAAATTCTAAGCTTGCCGACTTAGGAATCAAGCTGTAGTTCCTCGAGGTCTTGTGCAATCTTGTCTTCTCTAGCCTTCTTCAAATCGTTAGCACGCTTTTTGTCCGTCTTTGCAAAACGCTCCACGTCGCTTCTTGCATTTCTACCGAACCCAATATCACCTATCAAATCGTCATCGCCACTGCTGTACTTTTGCTGATATTTGGAGCTTGGAGCCCTTAAGAGAGATTTGATCTCTGGGTTCTCCACGAGCTGATCATGTAATCCGAACCCGAAGCACCATTTGAGGTGTAACAACCTGAAGTATAAGAACCAGCTGTTGATGGACAAGGTCTTAGAACGCGACAATTTCACATGGGTAGAGCTAACAGAACCCGCCAAAAGCTCAAGTCCTGCAGGAGATAATTTGTAGATTTCCTCTCTCTGCTCGGGATTGGTGTAATACTCGATGGTCTTGGCCACCTCTTGGAACACAGTATTTGTGTCTTTCTTCTCTTTTTTTCCAACTTTTTTGGAGGAAAGGTTGGCAAGGCGGTTGCATGTTGTGATAATGGCCTCCTGCTCGTAGTACGGAGCATTGTAGTTGTACTCGGTATCAGCATCCTCGTCATCATCAGTGCCAGTTTCATAGGTGTAACATTCGTAACATAAAGCCAACACTTTAGATGCAGCTTTGGAAACTTCTACTATCTCATCATTGTCCACGATTGCCACAAGCTCGGTTGCCAAAGATCCAAGAAGCTCATTGAGATACTCACCCCTCTGGAGCAATGTGATCAAAACACCAACACCATGCAATGCAGCCACAGCAACATTGGATTCAGCAATATAGTGTGACTCCTGCTCGTCGACCAAGCGTTTATCCTCGCTCTCATGCATCAATGTGGAGTACTCCCTGTCACCTGTGTCGAGCAGTACTTTCAAGTTGATGGAACTTTGCACAAACCCTTGCGCAAACTCCAAAAGCCACTTCACTTTATCGTCCACGCCAAAGGCCGACGCGTCCCCGTATAACACTAATAACAAGCCACAGTAACCTGTTATGACACTGGCCTTGTTCTCATTGGTAATGTACAGGTTGGAAGGCGCCAGGATGAGATTCTCCAAGCTTTCGATGAAATCCAGGCTCACAATCTCCCCAAAGTCCTCGAGGTTGCTTGCGAGAAGAGCAATTGTGGACCTGTAAAGAAGAATGAATTCTGTCGACGATCTATAATCTCCATTAGTGAGAAGCTTCACCAAAGACAGGGCGACTTCTTCGGAGACATAGGTGCGAGCGTCGGCAAGTTCTTCGTTGAAGACCGTGATGGGTTTGGTCACAATGAGTCTGTAGAGCTGCGCCAAAAGCAATTCTCTGGATTGAGAGGAGACCAGTGATCTCGAGTGCTGTAAGGACAGAACAATGTCAACTATAGTAGTGGAGTCGGACTGAATCCTGGCCTTGTTCATGGATGCGGCGTTTTTTTGCCTGTAATCTTGAGAGTCTGCAATCATCGAGTCCCTGTTCTCGACGTCCTCCGTTTCGCTCAGAAGCATCATCGATTGTAGAGATTCAAGCTTTCTGGAAAGGAGCTCTTCAAGCGACAGGAAGTTGACATCTAATGCGCCATTTTCCTCGCCATCTGGAAGCGGCGTTCTCACACGTGAGGCCGACCTTGACGAGGAGTTCGAAAGTGACTCTTTTAGTAGTGATCTAGCGTGGAATTGTTTCGACATGCTTATGGACTTAATGTAAAAGAAAGATAGGAAAAGTTAGCGGTTAAGTATGACCAGTGCGAAGCAAGAATAGTCACAGGCCTGTGTAGAAGGGAGGCGCTCTGCATAGTTGTAGGATTGGTAGCGAATTTGCGGTCGGGGAGGTACACTGTTTGTTAAATAGGCACATGAAAATTTGTTTAAAAAACATAAATGTTAGCAAACGCCAAGATTGGCTCTCCGATTGCTTGATAGTAATGTGCTGTTCGCAAGCCAGCAGCATCAGGCGTGAAAACGAGCGATAGGTCATATTTGGAGACCAAACTTTGTAGATATCAACTTTGTGAGCTTCCACAATGAAACTTCGTATTTCTTTAACATGCCTCATGCCTCGTACGTCTTTAGAATACATAATATCCAGAGCTTCTTCATCTAAAGTAAAATATCATGTAGAATTCTTGTCCTTTTGCTCCTTTGACAGCGAATCATTCCACGCCTCAATGGTCGGCAACGGAGGTTAGAGCACTTAGAGCACAATCCCCTTCTAGACATAGCCATAGCCATAGCCACGAGCGTCAACAGACTCAAAAGGCGATCTCTTGAGGCAAAACGTAACACTTGTCTCCATTTTCACGGACAGTTTCTCTATTTGCATCGCGAGGAAGGGCCTTTCTCATATCGAACGCATCAATTTCATCATCAACGTGGTTTCGATCCGTGGGGTATGTACCCCCATAGTATCCTATCACTCGCCTATAGACCAGATATCCCAATTTTTCGTATAGCTGGCGAGCAACAGTGTTCGTGACCTTGACAAAGAGGTCTACAAATAAAGTCTCATGTGGTGCGATCGCAGTGATCTGCTCTAGATGCGTGCATAAGTCTGAAGCCAACTTGATGCGCCTGTAATTGCGTCCGATAGTGACAGCTGTGATGTGTGTGTGCCACTCCTTCCTACTGAGTTGTCCCTCCGTTTTGCCCATCATGTATCCGCTTATTTCGGGATTTCCTGTGCCCGTGGTCTCTACAGACTTGAAAAAAAGTGTGGGCCAGTCGCAGATGTATTGTAGGTAAAACAGAAGGTTAAAATTTTCTGTAAAAGGGTCAAGGTTCACGCTATTCAATTCATAGAGATCCTCCATTTTGAAGGGTTTGATAGAAGTCATGATTATTATACTTTCTTCAAGTCTCAAAATGCCTCTCTGTGCTTCACTAACGAGCACCCTGCCAAATTCTTGTTAGTCAGGGCATAACCCGCGCCACGTGACTTACTTCGAAAAAAAATATCAGTGAACTTGGCCAGGCTTGCTCTACGCTCTATACAACCTCTCATATCATACAAAAATGTTCGGTGGACCAGGTGCTCAGCCTTCTGAGGAGCAAAAGAAATTGCAGGAGCAATACGCCTACAGCACGTTGCAGACTGCCGGTTTGATGGCCGGTGCTTTGTGGATTACCCCAATCATCTACCACTACATCAAGAGACAGCTCTCCTAAGCTTGTATACGTCTGATTTGAATCGACTCAAGGCCTTATTATATGTACATACTTCAAAATGCCAAAAGACGTTTAGTATCAACAAAAATTTAGTTTGACGCCGCTCAGTATCCAGACCTATTCATCTTCTTCATCTTCAGACATATCCAAAAGATCCTCTCTCAACTTGGTGATCTTGGCCATGAGATTCGCGAAGTTGTGCCTCTCGGCAATTTTGCTAGCTGCTAGAAGAGCCTTGTCATTCTTGATGAGCTTGGCAACGCTGAAGGCCTTGTTGAGGCGTGATTCCTGACATGCGCTGTTGAAAAGCTTGAGTAAAGACTTGTCGAAAATAAGACTGTAGCTTTTTAAGGTTTCCATGTGCTCTTCCTCTTCTCCCAAATCGGATAAAGAAGATGCCAAGAGCCTGCCTAGAGTTGTGACTCGCAAATACTCTTCTTCAGGGTCTTCCTCCTTCACCTTCTGCAACTTTTTCTCAGTTTCATTATCATCAGTTGCAAATTCATCCTCATCTTCTTCTGCTGCTTCTTTCCCGTCTTTCAACAAGCTCCTGAAGCATTTCGTAGGGAGCCGTAAATCCAACTCAATGGGCAAGGGAAGCGGGAAGCCAGGGTAAATATCGTTGTTCTTGAGAATCAAGCACACGGACCTATCACCTTGTAGACCGAGCGGCCAACACTTCCAGTTCTTTTTGGATTCCGACAACCCGAAGTCAGAAATCGCATCGGTGCAATTGAGAAGAGGAACCCATCTAGCATTCCCCGGTTCTCTCCAGTGAGACAAGACGACGAGAGTATCATCGTGGCCCGCCACAAGACAGGGATCTGAATGATCATTGAAGAAAAGACCCTTGATCAAGGGCCCCCGAGAGGCTTTGATGGGCAAATTGCACTCTTGCTGATAGAATTTATACTCTTCGGGGACATTAATAATCGAGTAACTGTAGTTATCTTTTCCCGATTGATGGATGCAAAACACTGTGTTCAACGCGGAAGACACAAGCGAGATGACAGGCGAGACTTTCATGATGTTGATGCACAAACCGTACAAGTTGAAGAATCTAAGGTAACCATGACTTGTGCCCACCACAATGATAGAATCACCAGAAGTCTCAGCCGAAGAGCTGGTGATACATATCGAGGTAATGTGTTCTTCCTGTAAAAGCGGGATCTGTCTTTCCCAGGAGTCACTGGTATTGACATGATGTCTGTAGAAAACGCGGCCTTTATGAGCACTCAGCTCATTCCGGTGACCCGAGCACCCAAGTAAAATGCCTCTTTCATTCATCGAGCACAAGTCGTAGTCATAGTAGTCAAGAAAATGATAATCTTTGTTCATGGATCTGTCGAAGAACGAGATTGTCATACTTTTCTGAATATCAGAAGAGTCGTCTGATGAATTCTTGACGGACCACGCGTAACCGATCGAATTCATGAATAGGTACCTTCTTTTCGTGGAGCTTGAACCAGAAGCCGCTGATTGAAACCACGGGGTCGATCCTGGGGAATATGGGATTATATCGTACACAAGCGACTCGCGTGTGGCTGCAGCAACGGTATCGGGTGACAGAAATCGAGCTTTCTTCCGCCTGTTTTCGAGAATATCGTCCACTTTCTTGTTATGGTAACGATAAGGATCTTCTTCTTGTTCGTCGTCATCGTCTTCGTCGATCATTCTGGAGTCATCAAGCGCATCCCTTTTTCTAGATACTTCTGGGTGAGCCTCGGGATCCTCGGTCTCAGAATCGCTAGCTTCCTCCAAAAAGAGTTTATCGACTTCGGAGATAGCAGGGGCAATTTCAGAAGCCGCTTCCGTCTCATCATCAAGCGAGATATCGAAAGAATAAAACGAGCCACTTGTGGCACCAACGTAAAGGGTTTTCCGTGCCCATGCCAAGTTGATGGATAAAATAGCGGGCTGGTAATTGTCCAAAGTTCGAATGAGCAGAAACGTTTCCAAGTCATGAATTTTGATCATGCCGTTCTTATGAAGAAGAGCGACGTGCTTGTTATTTGGCGAAATTGTCGTTGCCACAAGCATTTCAGAATTCTGGGGTGTCTCCATATCCAGCGACCATTCGCTTCGATTAAAAGCCTTGACAGAGCCTGACATAGTAGGCACGAAGATATGTTCTCCGTTGGAAGACCAGATCGAGCAAGTGCACGGGAGTTCATGAGCATTAGAACCAAGAAAGTGAACTTCGGCGAGCGAAGTGTTGGCTTTGGGAGGTGTTACTCCCTTTATACTTTCAACGAGCTCAGGCTTCTCGTTGAAGACAGAGTAGATATGCACCTCGCCATTGGCCAAAGTGAGCGCCACCAACTCCCCCAAAGAGTTATAGGAGATGTTCACTAGTTTATCCGCAAGCGGGAATTCGTCAACTTTATTTTCCTGAGACAAATCCGCAATCATTATGTTATTATTGTCTCCGCCAAATATGATCCTGTTTCCCTCATTGATGATCTCCACGTCTCTCAAAGGAAAACTAGACTTGTATATCTCAGAGAAATCCTCATCTCCCGTGATCTCGTCACCCAAATCAAAGATAACCAATCGGCCTTCGGTGTTTGTGAGAGCAACCTTGTTACCAAAAGATTTCAAAGAAGTCAAAAACTCAGGGATGTCCAAAGGCACCGGCTCAGAGTCCGGCTCATCTGGGTTGAACACTTTCAAAACTCCTTCAGCATTCCCGACGTATAATCGATTCAGGCCTTGATCATAGTGAACAAAAGTGTTTCCGTCGATAAAAGCAGGAATCTCTTTCAGCATTTTTCCAACGTGTAAATATATCCTCCAACAACAATGCGATCTCTTCGATAATGCGACGCGTGTTGACGCGCGCCACGTTGAGGCATTCACGTGAGAACTTCGCGAGCCCTTTCTTGCTGAGGCATGATTTATGCGTCTGCTTCATTTCGAGCAAATCTTGGGCCCCTCTATGACATCACTGATTATGTTGATTTGCCGGAACTTTTGGCAACTTAAAACTGTGTTTCACTGCCGCTTTTTAACTCGTAAGAATCACTGACGCGAAAAAAATCACTCCGACACAAATAATTCGTGCAATTACGTTCACTAGCAAACCGCATACTTCAGCACGCAAACTTTGCAGTGTACCAATCAAATATTAGTTTCAATATTCAAAAATACGTGTCTGCCTCCTGTAGCATTTGCTTATTCTACGGCCCACATAATTGTTACGCGTCAAGTCGTCGCTTGCAGCCAGAAAAATTCTGAGCAAAAGCTGGCGACAATTGTTCAATATTATTAGGTCAGGATATTGTCAAATCTGATATGTTTACGGACTTGAGCATGCTGTTCTTGCGCCAATGCTCGTACCTCTTTTTTGGTAGATTTCCCCCATTGTGCGTGTGTGTGTAACGATGCGCCGAATCTAAAATGTTGCTTTGAGGGAATTATTCGTTCTTCAAAGTGGCTCATAATCATCATTCGCGAAAGAACGATGCTCTGCCGTGTGAATTCGAAATTACTGCTGAGTCACATTCATCGACTGTCGAGCGCTGCGCATATCTGCTGGAATAGGGAATTCCACAAAAAAAAAGACATCAACTCAGAAAGCTTCATAGCTTGAAAGTGGTATATGAGGTGTGTGAGCGCTATTTTGGAGCTGTCTCGTTTAAGCTGTCAAGGTGTCTAAATCGAGAAAGCCGCGCGGGATCCAGGGCTGTGCTGCGTTATTTTTCTTCAATTCTTTGCGCGATTTTACTGTGGCTGGCTTTTGCATCCATGGCCACAGATGGTTCGAACCCACTCACAAAATGCCGCAAACATTTTGCTGTCACCTCTTGTTGTGCCTTCTGTGTCTTTAACTCAAGAAAACATAGCTGTATTACACGCCGAATGGATTGTCTGAACTCAGACCAAGTGCACTAGTTTCCATGTAGCAGTGGTTGTGACAAGTTTTGGGTACATTATGTGTCTTCATAACCGACATATTCCAGAGCCATTGCTTCGACACAATACTATGTCAATCTAAGATTACCCACAAGATCTGGTTTACAACAAAAATCCCGCAGTGATATCTGCTAGACACATGGTTATCGACACGGATTTATCACTCATAGGTGGCGCGTTTACGGTAAGTTGTGCATGCAGATGCTGACGCCAGCGTGCATCTGTCTCAGATAGTGAACATTTGCAGCTTATGTATGAGGCATTTTTAGCACTGGGCCACGCATCCTTTTGGTTTGTGGGTTCACATGCATAGACCAACTAGATTCGGAGAGCCTTTCCCCACTTCAGAGATGGTCAACTCCTGAACTTTATAAGTAGTTGAAAGTAGCATTCGTAAACGTATTTGCCTTCACTTTTTCCTCCATTAATCTCCAATTGATACCTTTCATGCAAACAGAAGAATCATCCAGAAAGCCGGGGCCTCGGGACTCTATCGTCGAGAACACTCAAACGGAGCTGATCACGAAGGATGCAGAGTCGATAATTCCGGTCCTTGAGGAAGAAGGCGACGTCTCTGTTTTGGAGAAAGAGTGTGTTAGAAAACCATCCGTGAGAGAAACGTTGATTTTGGCATACTCGTCTCTTGGTGCTATTTACGGTGACATCGGAACATCCCCATTGTATGTCTTGAACTCCATTCAATACCCGCATGACACCCCTACTCCGGATGATATCTATGGCGCAATATCGGCAATATTCTACATGTTTATCATAATCGTTTTGGCAAAATACGCGATTATTGTTCTTACTTATGGACCGAATGAAGGCGAAGGTGGGCAAGTTGCCATCTATGCAAAAATTGCCAGGTGCTTGCGAGCAGGGCCGAAGGGCGTCATCATCCCCGGCACACCCGAGAGATCTGATGCGATCTTGTTAAAGAGAACGGAAACATCATCCAGTTTTGTTTCAAATGCACTCGATCTGGACTCATGGGCCAAAAAGCCAGCCGTGGTAAAACAAATATCGCTCATTTCTTTATTCGGTTGCTTCTTGGGGTGCTCTTTGGTATTTTCCGATGGCCTATTGACTCCTACCACCTCGGTCTTGAGTGCTATTGCTGGAATTCAGGTGGCGAAACCGGACTTCAATTACGTGTTGCTCGTGTCCGAACTCGTCATAATTTTCTTGTTTGCAATTCAGCAGCTAGGATCTCACCGGATCTCGCATTTGTTTGCGCCAATCATCACGCTTTGGTTGATTGGATTGATCATCTGTGGTATCATTAACATAACCTCGCACCCATCAATCTTCAGGGCGTTGTCTCCATACTATGCCATCAAGCTTTTGAAAAATGTTGGCATTGACGCCCTTGGAGGTGTGATGTTGGCAATCACGGGCACAGAAGCAATGTTTGCTGACTTGGGGCATTTCGGAAGAGCACCCACCCAAATCGGAATCTCGTTTGTCTTTGTCACCTTGGTCATCACTTATTTGGGACAGGGTGCTTATTTGGTCAATCACCCAGAAGGGCTTGCGGATGTATTCTATTTGTCAATTCCAGGTACGACTGGCAGCCCACAGTACTGGGTGATGTTTGTGTTGGCTACGCTCAGCACGATTATCGCCTCTCAGGCCTTAATCCTTGGAGTGTTCAGTATACTCTCACAACTTATCAACCTCGACTGTTTCCCCAAACTAAAGGTTAAGCACGTGTCGGCAAGCTATGCTGGTAAAGTATACATCCCTGTTGCAAACTTCTTGCTTCTTGTTGGAGTTTGTGCAACCACTGCCGGTTTCAAAAATCTGAATAATGTCACAGCAGCCTACGGATTGGGCATTTCTTTGGACTTTGTGGTGACTTCGGTGCTCATGATCATTTGCATGACGTATGTGTACGAGTTTAAGTGGTATGTGACCACGCTTTTTTGCTTGGTCTTTGTTCCGTTGGAACTTTGCTTGGTCATTGCAAATATCAAGAAGGTACCTCATGGAGCATGGTTCCCACTAATGATGTGTGCAATTTTTTTGAGCTTCCTTGTTTTCTGGAGATATTGCCGCGACAAAACTGTCAGCAGGCAACTCGCATCCCGGGTAAGATTGACCGAATTGTATCCCGATTGCAAAACTGCTGAGGTGGTGGATTTGAGAGGGCGCAGTGCTGCTCAAGAGTATGAAGAAGAAAATGCTTCGATCCCTGCTCTGGTGACCAGCTATCATGGCGCATCGAGTGACGACACACTGAATCTTTTCCAAAGAATCAATACCAGATTTGGCGTTGTGAAGCGGCATACGATGCCAGGCGCTTGCATAATTTATTCAGACACGCCTCACCAAGACATAGTGTCGCCGAACACCGTGCCACGGGTATATGCCAAGATTATTCGGGAGTTCGGATCGATCCCCTCTTTGGTGGTGTTCTGCAGAATGAGAGTGCTTTCGATTCCGCTTGTGCCTATAGAGGAGAGGGTCTTGGTGAGTGCAACGAAGGTTCCAGGACACTTCAAGTGCGTGGTACGCTTTGGGTTCATGGAGCAGGTCCGTATCGACAAGGAGATTGGCGACCACATTCTCAAGGAGTTCATAAGCGTGAAAGATCTACAGCAGTATGAAGACGAACAGATCCCGATTCTTCACGTGTTTGAGAAAAACGAGATCAGAGCGAAGGAGTACAAGGACAGTGAACATGCGACCAAAAACCCGGCTCGGATAGCTTCGCGTTACGTGCGCCAATTCATGATCAACCAATTGTTCAGCCCTGTTGACGCGGTGTTCCAACACAACGATCGGTGCGTCACATGGTCATGCGAAAGTGACGAGGAGAGGGGAAAATTGTTCATCGGAGGCACCACGATTATATAGATTCAAACAGCAGCTCATACTCAATAGAATGTGACATCATCAATAATGTATCCTGAGAAGTTTACACACCATCTCGTGATAGTATTGAGATACTTAGTCAGCGCATGAATTTTGAGCATTCAGGCATCTTTTGATTTAAAGTTTGACCTCTGGAACTTTGCTGTGTTGAATGTTTACATTTCCTGAGGCGTGATGGCGAGGTCTTACCCGATTTGGAAGGCAAATTGATCTGTGCCTGCGCGCACTGGGAACGCCTTTTTTTGGGGCCTGTGACTACGCGTACTCGATTTCTTTAACGTGTCTCAAGTGATTTATTGAGTAAATTTTTCCGTACCGATTCATATCGCAGACTTCTTTGACACTGAGAGACAATAACACATACTTTTCAAAGTTTTCCGACGCGTATCTCGAAACAGATTCCATTTTGTATAGAAACAGACGCGCTTCAATCTAGTCATGTCAGAACACGTGGAGCAGGAGGAGGACGCGTTTGCCGGTCCTCTTTTGATCGAGCAACTTGAAGGAAACGGAATATCCGCCGGAGATATCAAAAAATTGAAATCCGAAGGTTATCACACGGTCGAAAGTGTGGCATATGCCCCAAAAAAGGCGTTGCTTACTGTGAAGGGTATCTCAGAGGCCAAAGCCGACAGAGTTAGCCAAGAGGCTGCGAGACTTGTGCCCATGGGATTCACCACTGCGTCTGAATTCCATAGCAGAAGATCTGAGCTCATTTGTCTCACCACGGGCTCGAAACAATTGGACACTTTACTCGGAGGAGGCGTGGAAACAGGCTCGATCACAGAGGTGTTCGGCGAGTTCAGAACAGGAAAATCGCAATTGTGTCACACGCTCGCCGTCACGTGTCAGTTACCCATTGACATGGGAGGTGGTGAGGGAAAGTGCCTCTATATCGACACAGAGGGAACTTTCAGACCTGTGCGTTTGGTGTCTATCGCACAGCGCTATGGGCTCAACCCAGATGACTGTCTTGATAATGTTGCTTACGCTCGTGCTTACAATGCTGAGCATCAATTCCAGCTTTTGCACCAGGCGGCGCAAATGATGTCCGAGTCTCGGTTTTCGTTGCTCATAGTGGATTCGATCATGTCGTTGTATAGAACAGATTATTCTGGCAGGGGAGAGTTGTCCGCGAGACAAACCCATGTCGCCAAATTCATGAGAACATTGCAAAGGCTTGCTGACGAATTTGGAATTGCGGTTGTGATCACTAATCAGGTTGTCGCTCAGGTTGATGGTATGTCTGCGATGTACAATCCGGACCCAAAGAAGCCGATCGGTGGTAATATTATTGCTCACAGTTCGACCACTCGACTCTCTTTCAAGAAGGGAAGAGCCGAGCAAAGAATCTGCAAGATCTACGACAGTCCTTGCTTGCCCGAGAGCGAGTGTGTGTTTGCAATTTATGAAGACGGGATTGGCGATCCGAAGATTGACGAGGATGAAAGCTAGCGCTATCTCCGACAGCCTCTCTATTGAAATGGCTGACTGGTCGCTTTTTGATGTTGCAATAGGCTAGCGGCCTTTGCTCCGGAATGAAATGCGAGGTAAGAGACCGATGGTAATTTACTTTCAATTCATAGTCATACTATATTAGTCGCGAATGACAGTGGATGGTTCAGAAAGAGGACGATTCAAATCAGATGTGGCAGTTTTATGATCATATACCTAAGCGAGCTACAAATTCATATGACTCATTACCTGGAGCACCATCGGAGTTCAAACTGTAGCAAAAAAAGAAGCAAGTATATGCCAGACTCACGTATACGGTGTGCGGCATAAAGGGCACAACGGCGCAAGCCGAATCCGCACCGCGTGCAATGGACTTTAATCGCCGCGTACGACGTTCGAATACCACGTTCTTGGTTCAACGATGTAAGGTCACCACAAAATATTATTCGGTATTAATTACGTGGGGTGAATCTCTCATATACTTGCATGGACCAGAATCTTTATTTTATCCATCATCGCCGTTGAAACTATCTCTACATTCTCGATCGAAAATTGCGCCAAGGCCAAAAAAATTTTGCTTTGGCTCTCCGACATCATGAAGGACTTCATGCAAAACGAGGCTGACATACTAACTGCCACGGCGAGCGTTTTCAGAAAAGGCCGCAGCTAAACAAAGAAACAGAGACTTCAATGCAAAGTATGGCAAAAATACTAAACACCGCATGTTACGTAGTTCAAAGCAGCTTCTGTTCAAGAATAATACAAACATTAATCTTTTCTATGAGCTGGACACTTACTTTTTGCAAACATTATCTAAGCGATCTCTTACGCATCATGCGGCACCTGCGTATTTGTTGCGCGCGCTCCTGTGTGCTCCGACTATCTTTTTCATCAACGATCGGGTAACAGCGGCGCCCCACGCATTCTGGCACGAAATTTTCTTCAATTGTTCCACTAAGCTTTACAGGCATTTCCAAGCGGAATTATTGAGCACTTTGAGCAAACCTTACTTCATACTAGTCTTGGGAAACAAACTTTTACTAGAAGCACTTAACCGGCGTCAATTTTAACTTTTCACAGCGTCGTACTTGTCACTCCTGAACGTTGGGTCCTAACACACAACATCTTATTCCATAAAGGGCAGACCCGGGGCTAAAAACAGTGACCAAGCTCCAAACTTATTTCCAGGCGACCCAAAGAGCCCAAATATGGACAAGTCAAAGATGAAATCGATACTACCCAAGCCAAGCGGGCCGATGCTGGCAGCCTCCACACCCATGGTCGGAAACAAACGGAAGCCCGAATCATCGGAACTGTACGCGAAACGACCAAAACAAAGCACACAAACGCCATCATATTCACATTCTATGATGGATCTGGCCCAGTTGTCGCCTGATGAAGCAGACTTCAAGGATCATGACTCATCTCACTCTCTGAAGCAAGCGCGTCCGGTAACCAGTTGCACGTTTTGCCGGCAGCATAAAATCAAATGCAACGCGTCTCAAAACTATCCCTCGCCGTGTACCAGATGCAGCAAGTTGGGGCTCAAGTGCCAGATTGATCCTCAGTTCAAGCCGAAAAAGGGCTCTCAGATCCAGATGTTGATAGGCGACGTCGAAGAGTTGAAGTCCAAAATCGAGATGCTTTCCAAGAACGAGCATTTGTTGACACAGGCTTTGAACCAACACAACAAAAACTTCATTCAAGCCGGCTCTTCTCCACAACACGCTGCCTCATACCCAGGATTTTTCAACCAAACGCCCCAAACAACTCAAAATACGCCCACATCTGCAATCGAGCAGATCACTGGCCACGTGGGAACGCCTGTTGCCCGGCCACATGCCCCTCATAACTATCCTTCGCACTCTGGTGTAGTGGTGAATGATGCAACGGGTCCGTCCTCTGCCGTTACTAACCTAAATCGTGTATTGGCGATTGATTCTGCCGATAACTCACCTGCCACTCATATGAGCGATGCCAGGCTTAAGGAAGAGGTCACACCAGAAGTCGAGACCAAGCCCACGCCCATGTACTCAGAGTTTATCCTCGGTGATGTGCGGCTTCCTTTGGAAAAGGCCGATGAGCTTCATGGTAAGTTCATGACTAAGTTGGTACCCTTTTTACCCATCATCTCTTCAGACAGCGCTACACAGCTTTACTCGAATTCGCAGCTCTTGTTCTGGACCGTCATGCTTACGGCATCCTTGTCCGAACCGGAGCCAACTTTGTACATGTCTTTGGCTTCGTTGATCAAGCAATTGGCCATTGAAACATGCTGGATCCGCACTCCCCGGTCTACACATGTCATTCAAGCTCTAATAATTCTTTCAATCTGGCCGTTACCGAACGAGAAGGTTCTAGACGATTGCTCCTATCGCTTTGTGGGGCTTGCGAAGAATCTCTCACTTCAACTTGGCTTACACAGGGGAGGCGAGTTCATACAAGAGTTCAGCAGGACACAAGCTGATCTTGGGCCAGAATCAGATCTTTGGCGAACCAGATCATGGCTAGCTGTGTTTTTCTGTGATCATTTCTGGTCTTCTGCACTTGGATTGCCTCCCTCTATCAACACCACCGACTACTTGCTCGAAAACGCACGTATCGACGACACACTTCCCTCAAACTTCAGATCGTTGATATCCTTATCTATCTTCCAGTGCAAGTTGGTCAATGTAATGGGGATATCTGTGACGAGGTCGGATGGTTTGCTCGAGCCACTGAACCGTGCGGCCTCTCTAAATATTCTCGATCGTGAGCTTGAAAGATTGAAGTTCAAGCTCAATATCATGGAGGGGTCTTCAGTTGAAATCTACTACCTTTATCTACGGCTCATGATTTGCTGTTTCGCTTTCTTACCGGGAACTCCTATCGAAGATCAAGTGAGGTATGTGAGCACGGCATATTTGGCATCTACCAGAATAATTACCATCAGCTCAAAATTGTTGAGCCTCAATTCAATATCTTTGATGGAACTCCCGATCTATGTTAGACAAGCGATCACGTATGCGGCCTTCCTTTTGTTCAAGCTTCATTTGTCTCGCTACCTTATCGATAAGTACGTGGACAGTGCAAGGCAGTCTATTGTCACTGTGCATAGGCTTTTCAGAAACACTTTGTCTTCGTGGAAGGAGCTCAAGAATGACATTTCTCGAACCGCAAAAGTTCTCGAGGACTTGAATATCGTGCTTTACACTTACCCCGAGATATTTATTCCGAGTACCACTCCTAGCTCGGGCGGAAGCATCATCAGTCGCATGAGGTCTCATTTGACAGCCTCATTGTTCTACGACCTAGTGTGGTGTATACATGAAGCCCGCAGACGAAAGCTTGCGAATAAAAACGGACAAGTATTCCCAAAGATCAAAATGGAAGACGATGATAAGAATTCTGAAGCTGGATTAAGGCCTCAACCATTGCCTTTCTACAATCAAATCACAAAAGACGACTTCAAAACGATCACAACAACCACACCTAACGGTACGACAATCACGACGTTGGTGCCCACGGACCAAGCCCTACACCAGGCAAGAAGTACACATGAGCAGGGCTCAAACAAACCACTTGAAATTAATGGGATCCCGCTCGCGATGCTAGAGGCGACAGGTAGTACGAGGGAGGCCAATTCAGCAAATTATGCCAATAATACGCTTCCTCAATTTCCGGAGGAAGTTTCGCGCGGTCTTGACTTTTCGCAACAACGAGAAACTGCCTTCGAAATGCAACCATATGTACCAGTTGGAAATGAAAACTTGAATTCGCAGCAGCCTACCCCAATGAACTTTGACATGCATGAGGAGGCCAGGCTACAGTTAGGTTCATACCCATATAACGCCGCGCTGGGATCTGGCATGGCAGACCAGCTAGACAGTTTTTTCCAGCAGCAATCACATGGGTGGCTTAACAACAATGGGCAAGATGATGACTTCCTCGGCTGGATCGACGTGAACATGATTCATGAAAAGTGAGCCTGTAAATAGAAATGCTAGATTACCTAAAAAACGGCTATGCAGTACTTTGTGTAGGTCACGTGCCATATAGCAACGGCTCCTGGCTCGGCCCGTCGCGCCCGCACAATTTCTACAGCGAAGATTTATTACCTTTCTCAACCCACAGTTTTCTACAAAACACATATTCGAAATGATCAGTAGACTCACACGTTTTGCCGCCGTGCCAAAGGCCTTCTCCAGACCATCTATTCAGGTTGCTAGAACTCAATTGTACTCGACTTTCAAGGCCGAGGAGCAGCCAAGAATCAGAATTGGATCTGTTGCCCCTGACTGGACCGCCAACACCACCCAGGGCGAAATTTCCTTCCACGACTACATTGAAAAGAGCAAAAAATGGGTTGTGCTTTTCTCGCACCCAGCGGACTTCACCCCTGTGTGCACCACTGAATTGGGTGCATTTTCCAAATTGGCTCCAGAGTTTAAGAAACGTAACGTGACCCTTTTGGGATTGTCCACCGAGGGTGTTGACAGCCACAACGCCTGGATCAAGGACATTGAAGACGTGACGGGCGGTACACCTTTCGCGTTCCCTATTATCGCGGACCCCAAGAAGGAGATTGCTTTCAAGTACGACATGGTGTCTGAGGAGGACTTCCACAAGTTGGCCGACAAAATGGTTGCCACCGTGAGATCCGTTTTCATCATTGACCCCTCGAAGAAGGTTAGATTGATCATGACCTACCCTGCCTCTGCCGGTAGAAACTCTGCCGAGGTCTTGAGAGTCATTGACTCCTTGCAGTTGACCGATGCCAAGGGTGTCGTCACCCCTATCGACTGGACCGCTGGCCAAGATGTCATCATCCCTCCAACCGTGTCCGACGCCGACGCCAAGGCCAAGTTCGGTGACTTCACCACCTTGAAGCCTTACTTGAGAACCACGAAGGCCCCTCAATAAACGCTTCATTTGTATATAAGTTAGCTAATACTTGTCTAGGGATTCTCGTCTAAAAGTTCAATGCTTAAATTGGGATGTAGAATATCTTTCCTTCGCCATAGAAATCAAATTCAAACTTTGGATCTAGCAAATCTTTTTGCATCAGAATATTGCTCACATATGACAAAATTGAGGGAAGAAGACTACGAGATGTAATTTCAGGCGGTAGAAATATAAGCTCATGGGACTCAAAAAAGACATTTACACTTGAGCAGAATTCTCGAATACGGTGATACATATTTACCAGTTTCATGCTGTTCACCTCACATGGCTCGAGCACCGTGCTTTTAAACCGCATCTGCCTGCATATGCATCTTGTCGTCTTTCCCGATTCGTTAAATTGAACGCGTCTCACGCCCTTTTTTCCAGATTGACGAATTTCTTTCTACCCTCAGACATTTCCTTTTTTTTTTGCCTCTCACACCAAATTTCTGATAGTCGGGAAATTTCAAAAGCCTAAGACTGACTTGTGAAACTTTCTCATCTTATAAACCAAAGACTACCACCTCAAAAACGAATAAACCAAGAAAATGTCGCATTTCGTGTCATCGCCCAGAAGCATTCCCTCTGATGCGGCAAATCTTCTCAATTCGTCGCACATATCATCCTCTCTCGGGAGGTCGGCCATGTCGCCGCTGAGCGGGCAACCCAACGTGTCATTTAGTGACGTGCTGCAGGGCCAGTCTGCTCGTGAACGAGACTTGAAAATGCCAGCCTCCTTGAGAAAACTGGTGGATGTGCCAAAAGTGGTCGATGTCACTGGAGAGAAAGTGAGAGAATCTTTTGAGCAATTCATCGAAGAATTTGTCGATGAAGAGTCGGCCAACGATGAGTGGCTGGGTAGAATCTACTTAGCGCAGATCGAGTCTATGCGTGTGTTTGAGTACAGCACGTTGTATGTGGACTACCAACACTTGGTTGGCCGCGAAAACGGTGTGTTGGCTACCGCCATTTTGGAGCAATACTACCGTTTCAACCCGTTCTTGTTGAAAGGTTTGAGACGGCTTTTGAAAAGGTATGCCCCCTCATTGTTGTTCATGAACTTACTAGGCACCAACGAATCTGACTTGAAAAATGCCAGCGCAGACGACTCCACGAGCTCCTCGGGGTCCACTTCAAACGAGAGAGTGTTTCAAATTTCGTTCTTCAATTTACCAGTGACTCACAGAATTAGGGACATTAGAACAGACAAAATCGGGTCTTTGATGGCGATTTCAGGCACTGTTACGAGAACGTCTGAGGTGCGGCCTGAGCTCTACCGCGGTTCCTTCACCTGCGACATGTGCTCAGCCGTGGTCGATGGAATTGAGCAGGTCTTTAAATTCACCGAGCCCACTGCGTGTCCCTCGTGTCCTAATCAGAGCTACTGGACGCTCAATGTGGCCAAGTCACAGTTCATTGACTGGCAGAAAGTACGGATCCAGGAAAACTCGAACGAGATCCCAACCGGCTCGATGCCACGTACGTTGGACGTGATCATGAGGGGTGAGGCGGTAGAAAGGGCCAAGCCGGGTGACAAGTGTAAGTTTACCGGTACGGAGATTGTCATTCCCGACATCTCGCAATTGGGCTTGCCTGGAATCAAGGCGCAAAGTATGAAGGAAAGTGCCGCCACGGCGTCGGACTTGAACTCGGGTGTCACCGGTTTGAAATCCCTTGGTGTGAGGGATCTCACATATAAGCTCGCCTTCTACGCGTGCCACATCAGCTCTTTGGTCAACAAACTGAGCGACAGTTCGGATCAACCAGAGCGTGAGACTGAATTTCAAGGTGTGAACGAACAAGAAATGTTCTTGAATTCTTTGAGGGATTCCGAAGTCTCTCAGCTCAAAGATATGGTGAAGGACGAGCATGTCTATGACAAATTGGTACGTTCGATTGCTCCAGCGGTCTTTGGTCATGAAACTATCAAAAAAGGAATTTTACTCCAGCTCCTTGGTGGTGTGCACAAACAGACTGTTGAGGGGATCAATTTGAGAGGAGACATTAATATTTGTGTTGTTGGCGATCCTTCCACGTCGAAATCTCAGTTCTTAAAATACGTATGTGGGTTCTCGCCTAGGGCGGTCTACACTTCGGGTAAAGCTTCTTCTGCTGCCGGTCTTACCGCCGCCGTTGTCAAGGATGAAGAAAGTGGTGAGTACACTATTGAGGCCGGTGCGCTTATGTTGGCTGACAACGGTATCTGTGCGATTGATGAGTTCGATAAGATGGATATCACCGACCAGGTCGCTATCCACGAAGCGATGGAACAGCAAACCATCTCGATTGCCAAGGCCGGTATTCACGCGACCTTGAATGCACGGACATCCATTTTGGCCGCTGCTAATCCAATTGGAGGCAGATACAATAGGAAAATGGGGTTGAGAGCCAATTTAAACATGACGGCTCCGATCATGTCCAGATTTGATTTATTTTTTGTGGTGTTAGACGACTGCAATGAGAGAGTTGATACCCAGTTGGCATCCCACATTGTTGACTTACACATGCTTCGGGATGAGGCCATCGATCCGCCCTTTTCGGCTGAGCAGTTATCCAAGTATATCAAGTATGCCAAGACCTTCAAGCCTAGGATGACAAAGGGAGCAAGGGACTTTTTGGTTGCCAAGTATAAGCAATTGAGAAGCGACGATGCTCAAGGACTTGGAAGATCTTCGTACAGAATCACAGTCAGACAATTGGAGTCCATGGTGAGACTTTCGGAGGCCATTGCTCGCGCAAATTGCACCGAAGAAATTTCTCCTACTTTTGTGTCGGAAGCGTACGACTTGTTGCGTCTGTCCATCATTAGAGTCGAAATGGACGACATACAAATGGATGATGATGTTGCAGTGCCCCCAGTTGATGAGGAAGAAACATTGGAGGGTGAAAGTGAACATCAAGATTCTCAAAACGACACATTCATGAATCAGGCATCGTACGCTCCGCTCGGACAAAACCAAGACGAGCTGGTGTCTTCAAAGCGCCCTAAGGTCACGATATCCTATGACAAGTATGTTGCCATGATGAACCTTGTTGTGAAGAAGATTTCCGACGACGATGCCAATGGAGGAAACGGCCTCACCCGCTCGGAAATTGTAAAATGGTACTTGGATCAAAAAGAGGACGAGATGAACTCGGAGCAGGAATATCTCTACGAAAGAGAGTTGGCTTATAAACTCTTGAAGAAATTGGAAAAAGATAAGATCTTGATGTCGGTCACGCTGAACACGAACGAAGACGATTTGATGGAAGGTGCACGTGGCCAGCAAAGAACTCACACGGTCTACATCATCCACCCAAACTGTGCCATTTTGGACTTCTTCGACAATGAGGCTCGTGACGAAAACGATGAGGTATCTGAGGCGTAATCACTAGTTTTCTATACGATCGTACTGAGTCATTAAATGCATTTAAATATATACGAAGATGCAAAGTACGAGTCGCTACTCGTTTTCCTCATTCACGAGGTCTTTTTGTGAGGAGCTCATTTTCCATTCCGCTGGAGCCGCTTGACTGGAGCAATCTTCGCAGTGATCAATGAAGTCCTTGGACGACAGAAACAATTTCTGGCAAGATCTACACCATCCAGGGTCGGAGCCCGCATACGTGTTTTCCTTGTCTTTGATGTAGTGCACCAACCGCAAGTGTCTCTTTAACACATCTAATCGACTGAAAGAACCACCGTTGCGATGACAGGTTGGATCGTTCTTCCAGTACGGGCAGTGAAAGGCAGGTGCGATGTGAGACTTGGTGTGACGCCGCAAATCAGATTGTCTGGCAAAAGACCATCTACAGCCCAAGCTTGTACATCTGTAAGGTTTCAGGCCGTGAGGCTCAGAAGAGAGAGATCTATTAAACCTCATTCTCGACATTTTGGGATCCTTTGGATTTTTCGCATGTCTGAAATTGGCAAGCTTGGGAAGCGACGGTACCTCGCTCTGACCCAACTGTCTCGTAGCCTCGCTTTCGGTCGGCAGATACAGAGTCTCTTTTGAGTACACGGGTGTCAGAGCCACGTTGAAAGCCGAGCCCACGCTTGGTAGCAGGGCCTTGAAGTCCATTTCCTGGCTCGCGTACATAGGCATGGCTTGCTGGCTCTGCGATATAAGAGACTGAATCTGGCCTTGCGATGTTGGAAACGATGAGGAAGAAGACTTATCATGTGTTGCGGGAAGCGTTGAAGTGGAGAGCGGGAAGCTGTTTTGCGGTAGGTTTTGGAGTGGGGCCTGAGAGGTATGCAGGGGCAGATGAAACTTTTGCACGTTCTGGTCCTTTTGTTGACTCAAAGAAGGGTAGTTTAGCGTATCAGGAACCATTAAGCCATACCTCTGGAACAGGTTTTTTCCCTGTGTATGAAGTAAGCCAGAGCCTTGGTTCGAGTAGCTTAATGGATGCAGGTATGAATGAGTGGACGTCCCGTTGATTGCATTCTGTGGCGGCGGAAGCGTCAGAATAGCGCTCAGCCGCAGAACGAAGGGCGGCTGTTGCATGGAGTTGTTTGTAGATTCCAGCATATATGTGACGTTTCGGCTTTCATTGCTGAGCGAGCTGCTGGGAGCAGAAGACATCGTGTGTGATGCAGAATTTCGGATATGGCCGACCTGATCGCTGTCTAATTGTGTCGATCTTCCAAAAAAAATGAATACCGAGGTTGTTTGAAATATCAAATCTCGATCGATAAGAGCTGGCCAGGGCTGTCACGTATTTTAGTCCCGACGCCAGTCCTTTCACCAGAGCATTTGATGAAAACAATGCCTTCGCACTCATCATATGTCTGATGCCGCGCGATGACTTGAGCCGCGCTGTATGTAGGTCAAAAGTCCGAACCCGATTCAGGACGATGCCTTGTTCGCGCCGTAGGTACGCAGACATGTCTGCTAGACTACATTGGGTGAACGATAATGTCATACAATGACTCGCAAGTTTTTTGGGCTGAACTTATGGCAAATTCAGTGTGCAAGAGCTTATCTTTCACTTTATGATAACTGTATGCGCTTTTCGCCAGCTCGCGGCAGATTTGGTCGTTAGTTGACTATTTGAGCCCCGCTCTGCTATGCTCATGGGCGGGAGTGTGTCGCCTGGACTGATTACGTTGAAAAAGGGGGTGACACTTAATATAATGGAGGGTGGGGCTAGTGGCCCAGTGTATAGTTTCTAGGTTCGGTTTTATGTGACTCGGTGCCCCTTGCCGGGTCCATCGGATGCATATTAGGTGGATTTGCATCTACAGAGAGGACACATGGTAAAATTAAGAGTGATTTGCATGATGCGGGAAAAGCACGGAAATAACGCGTAAGCAAGTACAATCTTCTGTGCATCTGTGTGGGGAATATCCACACACACTAGAAAATCGCTTTTGCTCGCCTTTACTAATCCTTGGGTGCGTAATCATTAGTAAAAATCACGGGGTGGCCCAGGTGCACGCAGGTGAGCAACACCCGGCTCATATATATTTGTTGCTCTCCCCCACAGTTAAACATTTCATCATCAAAAAATATCTGACCACCAAAAATGTCCAAAGTATGTGACCCAAGATTATTCACCTTTTCAATTGCGCTAAACTAACTGATCAGAAACTCGAAATTTTGAAATTTGCTGATAAAGACGGCGCTTATCGGAGACAAGCGTCTCAATTCCGTGACTTTATCTCAAGTAAAGCTGGCGCAAAGTTCCCACCGGAAGCAAACAGATATCATTTATATGTGTCTTATGCCTGCCCATGGGCTCATCGTACGCTCATCACAAGAGTGCTCAAGGGATTGACTCCACTCATTTCAGTTTCTGTTGTCCATTGGCACATGGATGACAAAGGATGGAGATTCCCCACCGAAGAGGAGTTGACCGAGGCAGGCACAAACGGTGAGGCATTTGGCATGAAGGATCATTTGTATGATTTCAGCAGAATTCGGGAAATTTATTTCAAAGCTGACCCCGATTACAGTGGCAGGTTCACTGTACCCGTTCTCTGGGATAAGAAATTGCAGACAATTGTCAATAACGAAAGCAGTGAGATTTTGCGCATGTTGAATACTGAGTTCAACGGTGTAATTGACTCACAGCACGCCGAGGTTGATCTCTACCCCAAAGAGTTGCAGTCTGAGATCGATGAGCTCAATTCGTGGATTTACGATAACATTAACAACGGAGTGTACAAGAGTGGATTTGCCACAACACAAGAAGTTTATGAAAAAGAGGCGCACAATGTGTTCACTCATTTGGATAAAGTTGAAAAGGTGCTCAAGACCAACCAAGAGAAGGACTCTACGCACAAGTTCTTGATTGGTAACCTGTTGACAGAGGCCGATGTCAGGTTGTATACCACAATCGTGAGATTTGACCCCGTGTACCACCAGCATTTTAAGTGCAACTGGAAAATGATTAGACATGACTACCCTTTTATTCATGATTGGTTGAGATTGTTGTACTGGAAGATTCCAGGTTTCAAGGAAACCACGAATTTCGACCACATCAAAAAGCACTACACCAAGTCTCACATCGCCATCAATCCACATGGCATAACTCCGATTGGACCAGAGGAAAACATTTTGCCTTTGTAAAGGGCTCGGCAAGAAGTGTGTTTTAATTTAGCGAAACAATCCGATGAAATTCAAGTCAACTTGTAGAGAGCCAGTGTTTTGCTAATCACGTGTATCAGCAATCAAGCCCCAAGCGGACTGAGTAATTCTTCCAGGCAGACGCCACATACAGGAGGCAAGAAATACGTAATGGAAGCCTAAATCTCCTGATACACACAGGAAAACTTTTTCAGGCCAGCCAGATCTTCTATTCTCTATTTTTAGAGCGGAAAGAGACCTTTCGCCCATGTGGGAATGTGCGAAAGATTGCTGATGTGATTATTTCGACGCAGCGGACGGCCCGCTCGCTCGCAATTCACGCTTAGCTTATTTCGAATGCGTTGTTGTGCAGTCTGTCAGCGAGGCGCGCGGCGCGCGAAATCTGGTGCCACATTCGGGTTCAGGCGAAATGTAACCGTAAGATGGAGGAAAAAAGCGCATTCGACGGAGGAGCGAGCTAATCAATTAGAGCTCCACTCCCAGATTGTATTTATCCAAACACAAGAATGAGAGGTGCGTTACTGAATGGATGAAAATCGGGGATTGTTTATGTTTGCCTAATCTCCTTGGCATATCCTGACTTGCGCCCGCAAGGTCTTTTGAGTGATTTGTGTGATGTTTACATTTCGATAAATTTGACATACTAACGCGTATTCCAGACTACAAAATTGTGGTTCTAGGCGCCGGTGGTGTCGGAAAGTCCTCCATTACGGTGCAGTTTGTACAAGGCGTGTATGTTGAGAGTTATGACCCCACAATCGAGGATTCTTACCGGAAACAAATAGAAATTGATGGCAGAGCTTGTGACTTGGAGATCTTAGATACCGCAGGTGTGGCCCAGTTCACAGCAATGAGAGAGTTGTATATCAAATCGGGCAAAGGATTTCTTTTGGTGTATTCCGTTACTGACGAGAACTCCTTGCAAGAACTATTGGCGCTAAGAGAACAAGTATTGCGTATCAAGGACTCAGAAAGTGTTCCCATGGTCTTGATCGGTAACAAGTGCGATTTGGATGACGATCGTGTCATCTCTATCGATGACGGTATGAATGTTTCTCAGCAGTGGGGTCTTGTTCCGTTCTACGAGACGTCCGCCATGTATAAGACAAACGTGGACGAAGCATTTATTGATGTGGTGAGACAGGTAATGCGCAAGGAGGCGCAGGTAAGCGCAGAAAAGAAGCAACAAAAAGAATTGCAAAAGCAGCAGGCTGCAGAGTCGAGTAATGCACATTTGTCAAAAGCGAACGGCAACGGCCAGCTAGAAAACGGCAGTCTGCCGCATAATCAAAGAAGGTCACAGTCAGACAAGTCCACTTCAGAACCAAAGAGTAAGTGCTGCGTGATAGTGTAATTAAATCGCATAATAAATTCAGTCTTTGGTGTATACATAATAAATAAATCTCGTGGATTACCACAGGGATGGCCCAAAAGACTCTCCTTCTTTCAAGACTGCTCTCACCGCAGTTCCGAGGTAATCAGGAGTGTTGATCACCAGGTTACCCCACCAATCCGGGAAGGTTGCTCCAGGCAATGTCAAACACAAAAAGATCACCAAAGACGAGTAAGCTAAACCAAGGTCAAGACCTGCAGAAAGCGAGTAATTGTATTTGAAATACCAATCTGTCCATTTGCTCTTCACAAATCCGCTGAAAAATAAGCCAAACAACGAGTATGCCGAATAATTGAAGCCAGTTGCTGGCGGAATGGCTGCGCATCCGCAAAAAAGCACGGACCAACTCAACCACCGAATGGGTGTCCTGGGCCAGATTCTCAATATAATCCAATTGAGGAGAGGCATGGCCCCGATAAGAATTCCCCACAAGAGACTGTTGTATGTTGTCCCGGGCCCCAAAAATCTCTTCGGACCGATGGCCCCCCAAACCAATGACGAACTGTAATGTACCTCTGCAGACCCGCATCTATACCCATGGACTTGATCTGGAGCACACAAGTTGGGAATATTGCCATAAGACCATCTCATAACAGCAATCTGAACCAAGCAAGACCACACACTGGCAACTATTTGCACGATGAACATCAATCTGGGTTGAATTTTCATGTAATGGCCCAACTTCATGTCTTGCGCAAAGATGAGAGCCTGATAATTTGAGATGTAGCCAAAAGTCTTGAAAAACATCATACATAAAGGTTTCCCTGGAAGAATGTACCCAATTATGATTGCTGTAATCACATTGAGACCCACAAAAATATTGGTAAGTGCGTAGACAATTCCAACGGGTAGCAACATACCAAAGCCGATAGCCAAAGCCAACACCAATGCCCACACTGGCATTTGGGTGTCCCAAGCCCTAACAGTTGCAACAGAAGCCCCAAAAGCTAAGAGGAACACAATTCCATACCACCACTCAGGTACTGATTTGTAGCTTGCTCGCATGAGACGCAAGTGTACATCCGACTTTTCTGTTTGCCTAAACTTGGCTATGATGTCCTTTCCATGAAAGAGTATAGCCTCAAATATAACAGCAACTATGGCCGAAAAAGAAATGCAATAGGCAGTAGCAAACGTTGTGGACAAGAACAAAGGCGAGTAGGCCTTGTATTTTGCCTCGTCCAATGTCAAAGTCTTTGGGTCTAGGACTCTTGAGACATTGTATTCTTTTCCGAACCGGTCATACGCAGAGGGCGATGCCATGGGAAAATATTGGGAGTACCATTGGTTCGTATAATGAATGACACCTGTGGAAACCCAAAATATCAACACAACACCAAGTAACAAAGAAGCAAGAGCTCCCGCAGGCGGTATAAGTGGAGACCCACTCCATCCAGCAATTTGAAACCAATCAAATGTAATAGGAAGGATACCAAGACCCGTCGTATATCCGAAGACCTGGTTGACCACCACATTGTTTGGCATTATCCAGGTCAAGAAAGATGTATATGAAAGAGCCTGGAACATATAGCCGGGAAGGAAATAGTAGAAAAACATAGACACAGACACTAGCAAAAAGAATGCGAGCCTGGATATTTTCCATCCATTTGCATCGTGGTTCTTGTTCTTATGTAAATTTGTCAAAAACGTAGTTGTGACCAAATTTTGCGGCCATATGGCACCGGGGCTATCGACAAGTGCTTTACGGGTGATGCCTGCCATAGCAAACCCAATGGTCTGAGTGGATAGAGTGGAGCAGATGGCAAAAGCAACACCAAAATCCAGCCCAAAAAACTTATTTTGTGCAACAAGAATTTGAGTGGCCGTGGCAGCGCCACCAGTCAAACAAACAGAACTCATCACTGTGATCAATGTATGCTCTTTGATATTGAAGGGACCGGGGTTGATACTAACTCCGAAAATCTTCCAGCATGGCACAAACCTTGCCCAAGCTTTTCCGATAGGGTATGCCAAGATGGAGGTCACGAAAGACGTGATGGTGAAAGTTGGTGAGTGGAGCGAGAACAACATATTCATCGCAGACCCGACAGTGGTCAACATCAACCCGAGTACCCAAACACGAAGGGTGTTCTGAGGTAAAGAGACGTCATCGGTGGACGGCACCGCAGCCCGAACTTCTGGGAACGGCGAGTCATCGTCAATGACTTCACTTGCGAATTCTTCATGGGATGCCAACACTTTTAGTTTTGATTCACTATTATTCACTTCTTCGGGTGACTCCACATCTCCGTCGCTGACCAGATCAAGGACATTGATAGTCTTCTCGTCTTCTGGATTCATTGCACTTTGGAGTCGAAGATTGGTGTCTCTAGACACGTTTTAGAACTTTTTCTATCCGGAGCCCATGCAATTGAAGACAGTAAATGAAATTCCTCGTTCCATCGAGTGAGCGCCCGACCTTGGCCACTTTTTTCTTGGTATATGAGATGCATATGCCCCGGCGTTGATGGGTATGTCGTTACACGGGTATTGTGTTTGGTGCGTCATAACAGAGTGCAAAGTTGACGAACATTGTGTATCAAATTGCGAGAAAGGTCGAGATTAGTCGACATGATTGCAATGTCAGCTCTATTTTCTTGCAACTGTGAAATTAGGATAAAGTTTCATGCAAAATACGAATGGTAATTGAAAGATTGATCCCGAACAATGAATGCATCTACTAAAGCCGCGTCTGCGGGGATTGTTCGTTTCCCTTTATTCACCTTCCCGGTTGAGAATTTCACTCTGCTCGAATCGGCCAACAACAAAACATGCTTGTTGTTGTCATTTCCTTGCCTGATGAAACTGGGCCGCGGGCTTCTGTCTCGATTGTTCGTTACTCGTTGCAATTCATCGCACAAGTGCAATGCAAAAATTGGCCTTAATAGAAACCCACGTGTAAGAGGGCCTCGTGGTATCACTATCATTCATAAATTTAAAAAGTGAAGCGTTCATGAATTGAATAGCACCACATTTGAGTCGAAGATTTTCAGATGATAGGCATGGTGAGGGTGCACAATTTTTAACCATTATCTGCGAGCGACCAATGTGCTTGCGAGACAATGGGAAAGCTCCATGAGCCGCCGAAATTTTAAAGCCAGCAAGTCGAAACTTGAATGTGAAGTCATGGAATTGTCCGCTTTCAAATGCCTACATTCACTGCATTAATAGATTCAAGATTGCCAGAGCTTTAAAGGCATCCAAAAAGCAGATGTGTCAAATCTTAGTGTAACGAAGACGATATGACCGGAATGGGTTTAAAAAGATTTTTCACCTTTGTTCCATTATTTTCCCCGAACAAAGAAGCCGCTCGTAGCCAAGAGGCACAGCCCTCGTAGACGTATGAAACGTCACAATTCATGCGGAAAATTGTTTTTGCTCCATTTTCTCAAGTCACAAATTCCAAATCAGTATTTCCCCTACAATGAAAAACATTTCATACAATGAATGGACTTGAACGTGTCAGGTACTTGATGGGATTCTGAGGATAACTCCGAAAACGAACTGTCGTGGGGATGCCAATTTCGGCTCGCGACAATTTGGCTATGCTCGCCCCGGCGTGAAACGCCGCTATCTTCAGCCGTGCGCCACAACCCACCAAATGCACGGGCAACAAATTTATGCTGGCGTCGAAATCTGTCAATAACTTGGGATCCTCGGCTATTGACCGACTGTCACAATTGCCTGTTGACAGCCATGAAGAGGCCGAGTCTAACTTCAATAGCACTGGCAGAACAGGCTCTCATGAGATCATGTCTTCTACGGGCAAAGACCTAATCACGTACATTTTTCCAGATATTCGTGCGGTTGAATATTTTCGCAAAGACTTCGTTGCCTCTGATGAGTTTCACATCCTCGAAAGGGCCGAGGCCTCCGGTTTCGAGATCTATCTTGTTGACCAATGGGTGCGTGACCGGAAAATCGGATCCGTGGCGTCTGTCTTCACAGGAAACACTCAGTCGCGAGTCAAGGTCTGTAAGTTGACTACTTTGAAGAAACTATCGAAAGAATATCCGCCACGATTCCAAGAGTATTTGAACGAACTTCTACTCAACCATGCAACATTTAAGAAAATGGACAATGTGTCGATTACCAGCTCACTGGATTCCGTGTCTACAGATGAGAGTTCGGAAGTTCCATCTTACCTTTTAGTATCCAATATATCTGCAATGCCTCACAACTTGTTTTTGATACCCATACCCGGAGGAGATGCTCGAGCTATTGAGCGCACATACATGGTGAACTCGAATCTCAAAAAGTTGAATTGTGGTGGTCGCTCGCTATCATTATTAGCTGAAAAGGTTTCTGATGCATCAGAAGACAAGTTTAGGCAGATGTACTGTATCCTCAACGAGTCAGTTCCAATTCAATTTGCAATTCTCGAATTGATAAACATCGTGCAAATCTGTCTTTTCTATTTCGATCTTCTCGATGCCAAATATGCTGATGGCTTACTCTGCCATAAAACCGAAGATGCTATCAAAAACTGGTGGAATCTTGTTGGGTTGCCACATTTCAATACCAAGCCGCATCACAAATCGGGTGTTCTTTCTTCAAAAAGTGTTGCGGCGATTATAAGTTTGACAGTAAGCGTAAAATTGCGTTTGCATTTGATCGGAGGTTGCGACGTTCCCAAAGACGTCTTCGATGCCGAAAATTTCATGTTATCTGTCGGGCATTTCCAAAGGCAGGTGAAAATTGAAAAAAGAAGAAAGCTCAATCTACTTACCCTCTCGAGACTCTTTTACTACACCAACCCAAGCCACCTGTCTGAGAAGCACAAATCCATATATTCCCCGTTTGGAATTGACCCTTCCTTTGATGACACTGATCAGAGCAATTTTTATGACCAATCATACGCAAGCCCCATGAGCTCAGGCAAGAATGCTATCTACTCGAACACATCTCTTCCAAGTCAAGCAGCTTCGGCTTACCGTCGAAACAAGATTTATTACTCAAAAGAGCTCAAGAAGCTCACTAATGTGGTCAAGAACACGGTGCAAGACCACATAATGGTCAAGGAGGACCAAGATGATTTATACTTGGAGCCCCCTCGCACGAAGCCGACAACAAAGCTTCGAAGCAAAATTGTGTCGAAGCTTTCAGAAAATCTTGTTCCTGCGGATATCGAAACGTGTGACATTGAGGTCTTCTTCAAAAAGTGCATTGTGGGAAAAACGCTACTGCGGTTATGGATGGGGCTTTCTGCGGCTGACATAAAATTGGCAAATGATATTGTGGATGAGGGAAAAAAATCATCGAGTATGTCGTCTAATGACTATGGTGACGGGGTCCATGCCTCCCGCACTCAGAACGAAAATCATCGCCATCACCATCGCTATCATCGTGATGATAGGGACGTCTTGAATGGTCTCGCGTCGGTCGATAATCTTGGCTATACCTTTGTCAGTTTTCGCGATTCGTTTGCCATCTATCAAGATCTGAACCAAACGGCTGATAAGTCCGGACGCCTTGGAAAAATGAAGTTGCCATTTCAAAATCGTAAAGCATTAGTCAAATCGGGAGATGGAAGCACGCGAGCTTTCGACTCTGAAGTGGATATTCCGAAAGATAAAGCTCAAAATACCCTTTTGGACACTGAGCTACAAAAATTGACGGAAAGCCCGCCTTCAGTTGATGCAAAATTTCCTTCTAAACGCAAATCGATTGTTGCTGATACTGAAACCGGCGTCATCAGCACTTTGCACAGAAGGAGCTCCTACCCTCTAGCAAATTCCGCAATAGAAGCGAATCTTGGCACTATTGAAGCCTCGCATAATGAGGACGGTAGCTTGACTCTGCACGTTCAATCATTGCACAGAAGCGCCAGCTTTTCTGCCTTACAAGATTACTTCTATGGAACGTTAGTCCCACCCTCGCATGAAAAGATAAGAAATCAGTATTTGGAGAATGCCACGAAAGTCGTTTACTCAGACCTTGTTAAGCGAGATTGTTCTCGCACCTTCGCGGAGAAAATTGCTACAAAAGTGAAGCGACTCAATTTCGAAAATCAAAAGATCAGTACAACGAACTTGGCGATGCTCAACCGAAAGCTGCGGTTTGAAACTGAGTACTCCGCGATTCTTGATTTTAGAATGAGAGATCTTGCCGATAATCTTGATAAGATGGCATTTCGCTCGAGAGACCTCTTGAAGAAAATAGATGAGCTAGATGAGCAGTTGCGCATCTTTAAGTCTAAAATAGACTCTGAAAGTTTGGCGAAGCTTGGTGGCATGATCAGTAGAGTCTTGCACTCAGAAAAATTTGATCGCGTATTTCAAAACCAGGACGAAAAACTTCAGATCGTTAAATCCCTCACTGGATCCGAGCGATTGCATGACGAGAGGGAAAGTGTCAGCAGCAGTAGCGGCTGGTGTATTCGGCAATTCGTCGTGTTTATCTACGAGATTGCGTTGATCGTTTTGAGCCTATTTCATTTCGACAGGTCGAAAATGAATCTAGACAGGATACGAGACCAGTATAGGAAGCTTGACCCCAATAGAAAGTACATGAGACGGGCCTACAAGTTTGTTGGGAGGATCGACACTTGTGACGAAGCGGCTACGGACAGCGATGAAAACTGAAACTCCTGAGCACAGTGTGTTTGTCCCAGGTCCAAAAACATGCAATTAAAGCCTCGCCTGTGTAAGGCATTCATATTTTTCATTTAGCATATCAATGGCCTCCGAAAGCTGGCTTTGAGTATCCATGCCCACTAAATGACTCCCATCCTGCTCGATTATTTGTAGCACCTCCTTGACGCCCGCATACAAATTTTTTTGTGAAACGTCGATTGTCGAGCTATTTGCGCGTATTGTTTCACCCACACGTTTGACGGCAGAATCACCGAGATTCTTTACATGCTCTTCCATGGCAGCGTCTTCCCGTGTCTTGCTGTCTTGTATATTGTTGTAGTAAGTCGTGACTCCGCCAACCAACTCCTCGCATTCTGTTATCATTGCCCTGAGCTTGCTAGAGATATATGATTCCTCTTGAATCTCCATCAAGAGATCAGTTCGCGTCTTCTCCAACTCAAGAATAACGGCTTCATCATCACTCAACGTAATCTGACACGTCACATCATTCAGTGTCGGGCTGGCAGCCCCAGTGACATCCTGGCCCCACGTTAGCAGATGTGCAGTCTGCTGTAACAGTTCGATTTGGGCATCTGTCTCAAGGACATGTGAATGAAGTAGACTCGAGATTGTGTGAATATTTTCGTGAATGTCGGTGTTTTTCTCCATGCCAAAAGTTGCAAACAAAACTATCCGGAAGACTGTCTGCTTTTTCTTCCCACGCGTATCCATATGAGTCGCACCTTTTTGCGGGGTGCTCTATTATATGTTCGAGCAACATTTCCCATACATATTTGTGTTCACACCATTAGTTATAGCGCCACACTCGAATATATGCAAAAGTATGCCACCTATCGAAAATCTGGATGGTATAGTATGCTTACACCACATTAGTCGGAATGTCATTCTTATATGGTGTACGGGTCTAGTCTCATCCGACACGTCCACCTCAACACTGATCGAGTATTAAGGCTAGATCTTAAGCACACCTCAATCCAAGAATGGTCACGATTACTGATGCACACGAGGACTTGATACACGATGCTGTGCTAGATTATTACGGCAAGAAACTTGCGACGTCGTCTTCAGACAAGACAATCAAGATCTTTGACATTGAGGGCACGGACAATTACAAGTTATTGGAAACCTTAGTCGGCCACGACGGCCCAGTATGGCAGGTGGCATGGGCGCACCCCAAGTTCGGGTCTATCTTAGCCTCCTGCTCGTATGATGGCAGGGCCATTATATGGAAGGAGCAGCCCGAGACGCAGCAGTGGTCGATCATTGCCGAGCACGCAATCCATCAAGCCAGCGTGAACTCAGTCCTGTGGGCGCCACACGAATTGGGGGCTGTTTTGCTATGCACTTCCTCTGATGGCAAAGTCTCTGTAGTGGACTTTAACGAGGACGGCACCACGTCGCACGTTGTGTTTGATGCCCACGCCATTGGCGTGAACTCTGCGTCCTGGGCCCCTGTCACGAGCGCAAAAGATTACCACCCACAACAGTCGAGCCAGCCACAGCGCAGGTTTGTCACATGCGGCTCCGATAATTTGGCCAAGATTTGGCGCTTTGATGCCGCTAGCGGTAACTACGTCGAGGAGGCCAGATTGGAAGGCCATACTGATTGGGTGCGCGACGTATCGTGGTCGCCGTCAGTGTTGGTGCGTTCCTATATCGCCACCGCGTCCCAGGACCGTACAGTTCTTATTTGGTCACAGGACGCAAACGGAGTCTGGCAGAAGACGCCTTTGAGTGAGCAGAAATTTCCGGACGTGTGCTGGAGGGCCTCGTGGTCTCTATCCGGCAACATCTTAGCTATCTCTGGGGGAGACAACAAGGTGAGTTTATGGAAAGAAAACTTACAAGGAAAATGGGAATCTGCAGGCGAGGTCGAACAGTAGCAGAGCAGATGAGCTCAAAATCATATATACTATAGTCAAAGTCTAAATGTTGAACGAATATTTCATAATGCCTGGGACCAAAATTCTCGTGTATAGTTTTAATCTTGGAAGCTGATTCTGATGTTGCAGCAAGTGAATCACAATTCATTGATGGTGGCCTCGAAAATGCGCTGGACGTCCTTGGAGGCCTCATTGGCGCTTTCCAACACCTCGTCGTGCGAAGCCATGCCATCGTCCAAGGGTTTAGGGTTCTCCTCAAACACGCTAGGTGGTTTTTCGCCGACCCCGGCATTTGTGATGAGCGATAAAGCCAACACTTCCATACCACAGTGGCGCGCCACAACCACCTCTGGCACGGTGGACATGCCTACTGCATCGCCACCCAAGATTCTCATCATTCTGACCTCAGCCCGCGACTCGAATGTCGGGCCTGCAGCGAAGAAATAAGTGCCTTCATGAATGTTACGCGTCACGCCGAGACTCTTTGCCTTTTCGAAAAACAACTTGCGTAATGAGTGGTTGTATGCGTCAGACATGGGCTGGAAACGTGGGCCAAATTCATCCAAATTAGGGCCGCGAAGGGCATGATACCCAGCGAGACCAGGAAAGTTGATGTGATCATTGATGATCATAAGATCGCCGGGCTTGTAGTTCTCGTTGATGCCTCCCGCTGCGTTTGTCACTACAACGGAGCATACCCCTAACTCTTTGCACAATCTGATCGGAAAGGTTGTCTGCTGGAAATTGTAGCCCTCATAAAAATGCAACCTCCCCACCATGCAGACTACAGGGACCTTGTTATCGCCAATGAGCCCCAAGACTAGCTTGCCTGCATGCCCTGCTACGGTGGATGCCTGGAACCCAGGGATCTCATCATACTTGATCTCGAGTCGGGGCTCACTGTGTAGTATATCGGCGATGCCACCCAACCCAGATCCACAGATGATGAGAACACGTGGGTCTGTGAGGGGTGTTTCGGAATAAGCCTGCAATTTTTGCTCCACAGAGGCTTTGGCTTTCGACAATACCTCAAGGTACTCACTGGGTGGCAAGATGGGGGAAAAAGACATTGTTAGCGTGGTGAGCTCCAACAATGCGCTTTGCTTATCTTTCGCACCGCGTCAGCGTAATCCATCCGTCGTGATTTTGAAGCTTATCGCTGAGCGGCGGACAACTGATCGCGTAGATTAATCAAAAACTCCTTTATTCGATTATTTTGGCTGGCTGCGTCTTGCGAAAAGAAAATTATCAAAAAAAGAGTGAAGTCTAGCTTGACCTATCAAGTTCTTGCTTCTCTTGCACCATTAAAAAAAATAGAATCAAAAAAAAAAAAAATTAGCCCGATGCGGGGCTCGAACCCGCAACCTTTTGATTGACCTTATTATGTTTAAGAGTCAAATGCTCTACCGATTGAGCTAACCAGGCTTCTTGTTTTCGAGAAAATTGTACTACGTTTAAGCCGTACGTATTGTTTTATTTCCTTGCAGATTTCGTGTTCTCGGCCCAAAAACTCTTTATTCTCCAATAGGAATGCTTTGTTTTTAAATAGGCTGAGTTCTGCTTTGAATTTTCTCCCGAAGGTTCTAATATTGTATGCATTATACTTAGTGTATCAGTCCATTTCATTAGGAAGTAAAAATGTGTGGTTTGCGGTAAAGTTCCGTGAAAGAAGTAACAAGGACAATTCAGTACTAATTAAATAGTAGCAAGGATAACAAGAGGGCATAGGGGTTGGAAAATGGCTAAACGTTACCCCTCAGTGCTCTTATCAGACGTATGCAGATTTTTGTCTATAGACAGATGCAATTTTTGACCGTTTGACGGCGCTTTCGTGACAATTTGACTTTTGAGGATGTTTCGCAGTCTCGCTGATGTCGCCCGAGCCTTCATTGATGTGGTAAAAGTCTATAAAGAAAGACAAGTCTTGAGGGATAGACGCTATTGTACTTTGAAGTCAACTCAGATATAAAAGAAAGGAGGAGGTATAGGTCTTTGCAAATGATCCTAATGACATTTCCAGATCATATCAGTTCGTCATGATGCCGATGTAGCTCTAAGGCTTAATATGGTAGAGAAGGTCGTCGTTTGTATTCTATGCCTTGCTGCGATCAAGCATATTGCGATCCCTCATTCACATAGTGTGTTCATTTTGCGGTGTCTACTGAAACTTTCATGAGGATGTCGAGCTCAACCGTTCAACTCCAAAAATGAGTGATTTTGCTCAAAAAATACGATTTAAAACTTGTTTTCTTGAGGTTGTATCCGCAAGTGACGCGAGAAACGTCAAAGAGAATCAGATTGTCATTTAAAAAAGTTTAACGTCTTTACAACACCTGTATTGAAAAAAACTCGAGATGAAAGTCGTGCCAGTAATGATGTCATAGCTACAGCTCACTAAACGTTACACAATTGTTTTCTCGTACTATTGCTAGCTTTGAATTTTGTAATTTATGTTGACTTTTCAGCCTCTCTAGAGTACACAGCTGACGGCCTTATTTTCTGACCTTCTTCATAAATCTCACTCTGCGGACTTGATCTGTGGCCATGGACAAAGGACATTGTAGTGTCAAGTCTTCTGGCTTTGCTGGCGGGCGATGAATCATCAGAGGGCTTAGGTTCGCTTTCATTTGGAGCGCTAGAGAGAAGTGGCGAAGAAGGCATGTTGACAGCTGCGGCCACACCTTTTCTCGCCCTTGTGGGGGAGATTCTTGGTCTTTGAAACTCAAGAACCCCATCCTCAAAAATTGGTGTGATCCCGTTATTACCCTGTCCAGCAGCGTTGTTATCCTTTGGGGTAGGCTCACCGAAGAATTGAGCCCAATCATTTTGTTCGGATTGCTCCGGGCTAGACTTCAGACTAAAAGACTTGATCATCATTTGCTCGAACTCGGTGTATTTTGGTGGCTGATTCTCCTTGTCATCATCATCAGGACAAACGTTTATTACCCTAGTGTTGGACTTGGTGGCCAAAAGTGGAGGCGTGGCACCCAGAACATCACCCCCAGCCTGCAACTCATTTGGAATATCTATGTCTGTGAGCGGTCCACCAAAATTATTTAACTGTTGCATGAAATCGTTGAGATCCTGGTAATCTTCGTTCGTGTGTGAGTTTTGGGCGCAGCCCAAGTTTCTAGATGCTGCATGTGAAAATTTGGCCGATGTGTTAGTCTTGTTTTTGATTGCATCACTGATCGCGGAAGGAGCATGCGAAGGCGTTGGAAATCTATTGCTCTGAGCAACTTCAGCGTAAAATGGGGACGAGTTTCCTTGCGACTTCGCGGTTCCTGGTACACTTGATGAGAATTCTTTGAGTTTGAGTTCCTTCTTATACTTTTGCTGTTGTAGATACTTCTTCACAACGGCCTCCGGACGCATGAAGCCTTTGTTTCTCAAAAACAAGTAACACGCGTTGCATAGAGGACCAAACATCCCATCGAATAATTTCATGTCAATAGGTTTCGAACGTGGAATATTAAGGTAACTCGGGTGGAATTTGGTCTCAAAGAATCGCCATGTAACTGAGTCCAACGCGGCGCAGTTCCTATTGATGCACACCATATCATGGTCAGCCGGTAGCTTGGAGCTGGGTATGGTGTGAGTCTTTTTGCTGTCCAAATCCTCCAAATCAGGAAGGCTCTGAAAGTGGTGGTTGTCTGTGTGCACTATATCTGATGTCGTTGCCGACTTATCGGCAGTACTCTGCTTGTATGGAAGCTGCTGCGGTGTGAATGGTGACGATGAGTCGCGATGATTTGCCTCGAACTCTCCTTCCTCCTCTTCCTCTTCGCCGATGATTTGGCCGTTGTTGTCGTGATAATCAGTATCATCGGTAGCTTCGGAGAGTGGTTCCTCGTTTATGGGCGACGATATCATGGGCTGAAAGTTCGTCACCATGGACCTGGTACGCATTGCTCTCTGCGGCTGTAAGCTTCCCGATCCTTGAAGCGTGGGCGTCAAAGGAACGTTTGACCGCTTACGGTATTTAGACGGTTTGTCGATTATCTTTGCCAGGAGAAACGGAGCCAGGTTGAACCTCTCCAGAATGCTTTTGCTGTCGTACCTCGGGGCCGCATTGAGTTTGTCGGCATTTATTATGTTTGAGATTTGCTGATTAGGCGGATGACAGAAAATGGGCAATGACTTTGTTCTGGTCGCCTTGATGGCCGCTTCTGAAGAAGCGCTTGCGAGAGGTCGTTTTCTTCTGTTGGCCAACTGTTGTGCGATCGAAGTAGATGAAGACGAGGGTCTGGCCAACTCCGCGTCGGGGTCTCTTGGAGAGGGCGCTTCTTCATTGCGGCTAGTGACGTGGAATTTCAACCTTATCTCGAGCGTCATTGACGACGCGTTCGCCTTGTCGCCGAATAAAAAAGAGGCAGAGAGATTTTGACATACTCTTCCCGGTATAAGATCTGGCTTTGAGCTTGCCAACAACGAGGAGATAACTCCATTCGCCACAAATGGCTCATCAGGCTGCTCAGTTATATCCTTGTGATACACGGCGTAGTCTTCGGACTGGAGCTTAAAGTTTTCTGGTGAGCTCTTCACCACTTGTTGGATGCACGTTTTGAGGTCAAAAGCACCAAGAGTCAACAACTCCTCAGTTTCGTGGGTTGAAGATATAGGTATCTGAGCCACTTTCACCGAGTATTGATGTTTTGATCTCGACAAAAACACCTCAGGGCTGTTGTCGAACGAATACAAGACCTTTACTTGCATTCGTCTGTGAACTTGATTGTCTGAACTCATGGTGATAAACTAATTGTGGGTAATGTGATATAAGACAGTATGATTTTTTTAATAGTATAATTGGCAAACAATTGAACCTCTAGGCCGGCGTAGCAAATAATTGTGATATTGGAATCTCTTGAGTAGTGAGGCGGTTCAAGAAGAAAGTAGTTGGCGAGGGACTATTAGTAGTTGAAGCACAGCGACGGTCAATTCAGTGGCAAATGCAGGAAGATTGGATAAGACTAGCGAATGTCAACGATAAAGCAATAATTAGGAAAAGAATGCTGTGTCTGATCACAAGTGGCTCCTTTTTTTTCTTGCGCAGCGACCGGAATACCAACGCGAGTGACTTTCGCATCTCAGGCTGCGGTAAACAACGCGACGCGACCGGTTGCAAGAGTCTGTCACGTAACGCGACTCGCGCAATTCTCTCTGCAGCACGGCAGCACGAGTTCTACAGGTGTTCCCATATTGCTTGACAAAGTGGCCGAGAACGTAATTTGTGATTTTAATGATAAATTTGATTACTTCTCTGTCATTTTTGTGAGAATAGAGCTTACATCATGTATTCGATAAATGGATGAACTCAAGCTGGTTGTGGCGTTGGCGTTGCGGTGCACATCCTACCGCCCTTGCTCGCGTCGATAAACCTTAATTACGCGCGTCCTAATATCTCCGGTGCAGTTTGCAGAGCTCGAGGTTACTTCAAATTGCGGCTTATAACTGATGCCTTTACCATTGTGTTCAATATGATCTCTGTGAAAAAGTGTGTTTGTTATGAGTTTTGCCTTTTATTATATTTACATTGAAGGACACTGCAGAATTGCTCTGTCTGTCCACGTCCTGGAAGAGTGTGACACTGTCTTTTTATTGACTCTTTCGGGCATGCTCATAAGAGACCCACGAGCTTTTTAACCTCTCTCAAGTTTTCCAGCGCGATTTGCCTGGCTTTTTCTGTGCCTTCTGCGCAGACAGTGTCAATATAGGACTTATTCTTCATCAAGTCATCATACATCAGTTTCTTGTCTTTAAACTCTTCCACCACAAGCTCCGTGACGTGATCCTTGAGCTGCTTGTGATTCTTCACCCAAGACAAATCCTCTATAGTCTCATTCACTGTTCTATTCAGCAACCCAGAGATGATGTTGACAATGTTGGACACACCAGGCCGATTCTGCGGATCGAAAGTGATGGGCCCTTGCACAGAGTCTGTCACAGCCTTGCGAAACTTTCTCGCGATAGCATCTGCGCTATCGTTCAAGTAGACTGAGGAGCTTTGATCGGCATCAGATTTCGACATTTTCCTGGTGGGATCGCGTAGAGCTCCAATCTTTTTTGTCGGGGTCAAGATAGTCTGTGGCAAAGTAAAGAAGTTCCCGTATTTGTGGTTGAAAGTGGATGCAATATCACGACATAATTCCAAATGTTGAGACTGGTCTTCGCCCACCGGAACGTGGCTAGCATTGTAAAGCATGATGTCGGCTGCCTGGAGCACAGGGTATAAGAGGAGGCCCGCTTTTGTAGCGCCCATGGCTTTCTCACTGAAAATCTCTGCACTGTCCTCTAGCTTCAGTTTCAGTTTCCACTGTGTCATTCTGTTAAGAGCTCCAATGCTCGTGAGGCAAGTGAATATCCAGTATAGCTCTGTGTGTTCTGGGACGCTGGACTGGTGGAATAATATGCACTTGTTTGGGTTTATTCCCGACAGCAATATGTTCGCGATGGCGCCATATCGGTTCTCTAATAAGGAGGCTGCAGATGGGAGCTGCGTCACTGAATGAAGATCCGCTGTTCCAAATATACACTGGGTACCGTCTGGGGCTTCACTCGAGATTCGCTGCCAGTTTCGAAGCGCGCCGAGATAGTTTCCCAAGTGAACGGCACCTGTGGGTTGTATCAACAGGAAAATCCTTGATCCATTGGGAACTGTCGTTAAATTGTCTATCTTGGCAGCCGATGAGAACCTTCTGAACTGTGGATGAGTCTTTATGCGCATGATTGATTTAGAAGCTAAGTGATTGTTCGTGGTAGATCAGGCTCGACAAGCGCGCAATACATCAAAAACACTTTACTCAATCAACCCTAGAATCAGCTTCAAATCCAAAAGGAAACTTAACTCTTTGCATTCATTCATTCATTCTATCCCCATTTCCAATGCTTTAATCTGCATAATCTTTAAAACAGCTTTAAAGCGTAGATGAATGCGGGATCAAAAACGTGAGATTGCGTCATGGTCGAATCCAAATGATATCTATTGTACAATTAAACACCTACATGTATGACACGTTGCCCATAAACCGTCAGCTCTCTTGGTTGTTCTCCTCCAAGAATCCACCACTAGTATTCGATAGATTTATGCCTCGTTCCAGAAGCCTCTTTTCAAGTTTTTGCCTCTGCAAACACCTCCATCTGTCCAATTTTGAATATTCGTGCACCTTGAACCCAAACACTTTGGGGACATAGGTGTCCTTGCTATGAACAGGCACGGCATGCGGAAAGTTCTGGAAAAACATCGCCGGGAACGACGTGCCAAAGTAAGCGCCGTCAACCACCGAATGACGTCCCGACTTTGGATTGTACAAGTCCTCGCATTTGGCACAATACAATTTCACAGACATTAAGCGGGGCTGATCAGTAAGTCCAACCGGCAAAAGAGGGTGCAACTGACAGTTGACCCTGGGGCAGTATCCGAAATCGCCGTTCTTGTATTTCTCGAGCATTTTATTAAGGCCTCGTTGTGTCAAGATGTATCTGGCGTGAATCAATCCATACAACAGCCGAGCATTAAGCTCCAACTCGTTTCGCACACCTTCGGGCTGCAGCTCAATATCAATCATGTCCGTGATTATGTCTACCAAGGTAGGCAATTTTCCAACCTCCTGGTTCAATCCCGTGAGATTGAATCTATCACGAATATAGTCATCATCAATATCGCAAAAGTACTCATTACCCTTGATTCCCAAAAATAAGTCTATCCAATACTCCGTGAAGTCCGAACTGGAATCAGTGTATTGTTCATTTCCATACGACATCGCTCACCGCTCAAGATGTATGGAGTGTAATTGGAGGATAATTTCTAAGGGCTACTTTTATTCTTGTGCGTGTGCGGATGGGATGGTTTCCTCTGCTTTTTTCTTGTGTGAAGGACGTGTGCCACTCGAGGGCCCATGGGTGGGCACGTACAATAAAATGATGAAGGGATGGATGGACAGGAGCAGCTGAAACAAATAAGTTTACTTATCAACTAGCTTTTACCTTAAGTTATACATTTGGTCTTCCATGAACCAAAAGCACCTTGCTTTCGATTTTTGAAAGACACAATTGTGTGAATGGAAACTTTGGGAAAGGCTCGCGTTATTTAAAAGTAAAGCAAAATGCAGTAAATAAGTCCTGGGTCCGGAAGGATCGAGACAAACAAATGTCATTCTTAAGCTTGTAAATTATAGCGTAAGTGAAACAAATGTATGAAGCTACAAAAAGGATTCATTTATCATTAAATGAGACAAAGGGTGGGATTTGCTCATCGTGGAAGGCGCGATAAAGAACTCGCTCCATCAATGAATGCTGTGCCAGGGTATCGAGTCTCGCAGCCACCCAGAGAATGATTGACATGAACTACTTCTTGACAATTACCATCAGGCGTACTCTTTACGAATCGCTAAAGCGTTGAGAAGTATGCGTCACGCTTTTCTGAGCAACACACCGTGCTCCAATATTCTAACATATAATTTTAGATGTTCAACTTCATGTCATCATTCGAATAAAGACCACACGCGCAATTCCTGCCTGGCGAGTACACCAGGTCAACTGCAGACAGTACCTGGGAGCCAGAGCACCTTTTGTAGTTTTAGATTGAGCATCATCTGAATAGTCAACCGAAACAGGTAGTTACGAAAACAACATGAGGCTTTTGGTCCTCCCACAAACATTTCACGATGGCGAGGTGCACAGTGTGGATGTCAACCTGACGAGCTCAATGATTGCAACTGGCGGAAAAGACCAGAAAGTCAGTGTCTGGAAGCTTGACGACTTCACAAAATTTGTCGATAATGACCCGCCAAGCCTAGAGGAACTTATTCCTCAAAATGTTGTGCAGACGCACGGATCGACTGTCAAAATAATAAAGTGGTCGCCCACAAGCGAGCATGAACTCATCTCAGCAGATGCAAATGGTGAGCTCGTAAAGACAAACATCGACTCTGACAAAAGCCAAACGATTTTCCCGCCGCCTCACCTGAACAAATACAAAAAAAGTGCAGTCATTGATGGTAGCTGGTCTGTGGACGGCCGATTATTTGCCTGGAGCACACAAGACGGAGCGGTACACATATACGATGCGACGAAGGATACACATCAGTTTTTGGTACCTCGTGGCGAGAACGCCACTGGGAGGAAAGCTACGATACAGAGAAGTGTTGCGTTTGATCCGACGGGCAAATTCTTGGTGATTTTGGGCGATGATACTATGGTGGCAGTATATCAGTACGACTTCGACAAGAACGGAAACTACCGTTTTCTTGTTGCCAGCAAAATCTCCAGGCTCATGAGCAACAGCGTCACCAAAGCCTCTGGTGTCAACTATAGAAGAATATCTTGGTCTTGCGATGGTGAGTTTTTCGCTGTACCTAATGCCACGAAGCAGCTGACATCGGTGGTATCCCTTCTATCGGCATCACTGGGATGGGAAAATAACATAAGTCTTGTTGGGCACGATATGGAGTGCGACTTGGTGAAGTTTGCGCCGCAAATATTCGAGAGAAGGGGCGAGTCTGAGAGCGCGCCCGGAGAATCAGACCTTGAAATCTTGGACTACGAAGTCTATCATATCATAGCGACCGCTGGGTCAAACAACTCGTTGGTACTATGGAACACGTCGAAAGAAGCACCACTCTTTGTCATGAATGACATATCTCTGAAACCTTGCGTCGATCTTGTATGGGAGAAAACAGGGAAGTACATCTTGATGACCACACTTGATGGACAGATAATTATTGTCGGATTCTCAGAGGGTGAACTTGGAGATAAGGTATCTTCTGAATTTTTGGAAAAATTCAAAGCGACACAAAATCAGGCAAAAAAGCATCCTTCTGGAAAAGGCACGTCCGAGTTGAGCGGTGCAAAGAAGGCAAAAGCCCCAATCGAATGTATAAGCCAAAATGATGCTGTCAACATTCTAGATGAGGGCGACATCGACAAGGCCAATGATTCGCATATTCTGATCCACCAAAAAAATGGGTCAAGTCCCAAGCAAACAATCGCATTGCAACGGGGAGAGATCTCACCTGAGGTGCTCACACCTGGAATTGACATACGCTCAGGTATCGAGAATGACTTCATGTCCGCCATAGAGGCTACCTCCGAAGAGAGAAAACAGGAGACAAAAGTGTCAAAAAGTTCAGAGAGCCGAAATGCAAATTACACAGCAGAGAATTCTACATTGAGTGGCGCATCCAAGGTGACCATGAAGAATGGCAAGAAAAGAATTCAACCTATAGCGCTTTCCAATGGAAATGGGATTCATAGCAAGACAAGTGAGGCAACGGCGCAACAACAAATTGCGTCTAGCCAGAGCACGCAGATGTCTATGGAATTCGAGAAACCATCTTACAATGTATCGGAAGAGTTAACGAGAGATACCAAACGGCAAAAAATGTCAGATGACAGTATCATAAGGAAAAAGCCACGAAGAGAACCAGAGCCTGTAAGATATATCGGCTCGGTAGTGACCAATCCCACAACATCATTTGCTCAAGTAAGGTTGTCGGCACCAAAAGTCCGATCTGCTTTCAGAATACCGGACGATTCTTATTCTCTCGACATAAAAAATGGCCAAGGGAATGAAAGCGCTCCTTCCAGAGTCACATGTTTGAAAGAAGATACTCAGTTGTGGTCGGACTTCATCCCACAATTCATTCAATTAGTGACAAAAGGAGCTTCGTTTTGGGCATTGAGCACTGCTGACGGAACTATACACACATATTCAAGCGAATCGGGGCGAAGATTGCTTCCGCCGATCGTAATCGGGTCCCCAATATCATTTCTCGAAAGCAAAAGTCATTTTTTGATGGCTGTTACTTCGATTGCTGAGGTGTACGTCTGGGATTTAAACAAAAGGAAAATCCACATGAAGTCGCCACTGTCATTGGCTGCTCTTCTTGACTTGAACAGCAAACTACAAGAAAACACGTTGAGTAAGGCCGACAACATCACGATGTGTTCGATAACCTCCAAAGGAATACCCGTAACAACTCTCTCTAATGGTTCGGGCTACATTTACAATATAGAGATGGAGGTGTGGCAGACAGTGACTGAAGCATGGTGGGCTTTCGGGTCCCATTACTGGGATTCGATTACTGACGACAAGGCTTCCACACCCTTGAAAACCTCCCAAGGACTGAATAAGCTGGATGGGTCCTCAATTATTGGCATGTTAGAGCACAAAACAAATGAAGAATTGCTCAGGAAGAGTCGAGTGGGAAGAGGCAAGCTATTCAACAAAATCTCGAAAAATATGATGATGAAGGAGGGGTTTGAAAATCTTGAGAACACCGTCTCATTGTCTCACTTAGAGAACAGAATTTTGTGTTGCGAGCTTTTAGGTGAGCAGACAGATTTCAAAAATTACCTTATCACTTACGCAAATAGAATTTGCGAGTTAGGCCTACAAGCAAAGCTTTTTGAAATTTGTGAGGGAATAATTCTGCCGTCCAATTCGGAGACAGACAAAGCAACAATCTGCGGTATAAACAGGCGCGAGTTACTCAAAGACATACTTCTAGCATGTGCAGAGCACAGAGACGTTCAAAGAATGCTCGTACATTTTGGTAACAGAATCGGCTTGCTTTCCAGGGATTATGAGTGAGCGTTTCTTTTTATGAATTTTTTTTTCAAAAAAAAAAAAAGCCTGACGAACAACTTTAGATAGATCTGATTTATTTATGCAGGAAATATACATACTGAAACGAGAGTCTCATGAATGAGCGTTAGAAACGTTTGCAACTCATCATGACAAAGCTCATAAAGTCATTAAAAGCTCATTCTGATAAAGCTTGGAGTGTTAGTACACATGAAAGATTGCCGCTCTTGGCAACAGCTTCGAGCGATAAGACGAGCAAAATCTATCAGTTGTCGCTAGAGCACAACTTTCCTCTCGTTGGAGTTCTAGAGGAAACACACAAGAGATCAGTGCGCAGCGTGGCGTTCAAGCCGGAATTGAAATCTTCTGAGCACGACTTCATCGACTTGCCTGCGCTCGCTAGTGGTTCATTTGACTCCACGATATCCATATGGGGTATTGATGAGCCTGAAGATCTCTTGGAAAATGAGCAATCTGACGACGATGAAGACGGAGACGAACACAAGCTGAAACGGGAGATTGAGTTGTTGACAAGCGCCAAAAACGAATGGAATTTAATGGCACTAATCGAGGGTCATGAGAACGAAATAAAGGCTGTGGCTTGGAATAAATCGGGAAGATACTTGGCATCATGCTCCAGAGACAAGACCATATGGATCTGGGAGACTGATCCTGAGACGCTCGAGGAATTTGAGTGTGTAGCCGTCCTCAGCGACCATGAGCATGATATAAAGCACATTGTGTGGCACTCCACCCACAACATCTTGGCTAGTTCGTCGTATGATGATACCGTGAGATTGTATCAGCAGGACGCGGATGACGAAGACTGGTCGTGTGTTGCCGTTTTGAATGGGCACCAGGGTACAGTGTGGTGCTCACAATTCGAGAAACCTGCCTGTGACACGGCTTCGAAGGAAAGCATAAGGCTTGTCTCATCGTCTGATGATTCCACCGTGAGAGTGTGGACGTGCCTTAAGCCTGAAGACTCTTCGTCGGAGCTTTCCGATATGCCCAGTTCTATCAAGCATGAGTCAGCCGAGATGAATTGGAGACTTGAGCAAGTGCTTCCAGAGGCTCATAAGTACGCGGTTTACTCTGTGTCTTGGTCTTCGAAGAGTGGAAGAATTGCGTCGGCTGGAGCCGATGGACAAATTGTGGTCTACAAGGAAAACGGCCCGAAGTGGGAGATCGAAAGCATTATCAAATCAGCGCATGGCGTCTACGAGATAAATTGCGTATCATGGTGTAATTTGAGCAACGGCAACGAGGTCCTAGTAAGCGCCGGAGATGACGGAAGCATCAACATTTGGGAGGCTTGAGGCTGATGTGGACTAAATCTAGTAGTATTTATAGAATATGGAATAAAGGCAACAAGAAAACCAGGGAGTGGAAGTTTAGTGTCGAGATCCTGTGTCAGAATATGACACCAACGAGGATCACGGATCCGAAGACTCCAATCAAGATTAGAAGGCAACATAGCATTCTTCCCCCTGACCGCTTTTGATATCTTTCGGCACGACGAAGCTCTCTAGAAGCCCCCTGTGCATCAGCACTATAGCTAAGGATATTATCCTCTATTGAGTCAACCTGAAATTGCTGCTCCTGAATGATATCCTGTAAGTTCAGGAATATCTCGTTAATTTCCTGAGTATCTTGCGAGATCTGCTGTATCTCGCGCTCGCGCTCTTCAACCATGAGTGACTGCTCCTCTAGCTCTTCCGCATTGATAGGCTCGTATGAGATTTGTACCTGTAATTGGTCAGGACTTTGCAACGTCCCACCAGCCAACGCTCTATCAGAAGTATCGACGGTAGCTGCACTTACTGCGGCGTTTCCTCTATCAATCAATTCACTCTCAAAAGCTTTGTATCTGCGCTGGTAGCTCTGAAATTGGCGCAAGCTGTTTCTTACCAAATTAAGAGAAATCGCCTCCTTTTGCCGCAAATACCGCAATGTATCTTCGTCCTCATGATTAGTCTCGCAGTTATTTAGATACGCATTTAGTCTCTGAGTTTTGTCGTTTAAGCTTTTGAAGGCCTCGGTGCACTTACTCGTGAGGTCAATAAATCTTCTGCTTATATCAGATAGCTCATTCTTTTGTGTGTTCGAAGATTCTCGTAGTGCCTCAAATTCTCTCACAAGATTTCGGATTGGAGTCAATTGAACATGGTTTATATTGTGAAGGGTGGCATCAATCGACAGAGAGATGGTTTCGAACTCCGGGAAATCTTTATACTGAGCAGAAGCAACGCTCGCCGTCTCTAGATCATCTGCAAACGTTTTATGAAATGACATGATGAGGTTGCAATTTGGATATGTTGCGATTTGAGTTTAAGATATTTAGTGAGAGAGCGCATTTGTAGATACCGTGTTTCACGTGACCTTTATCAAACAGCGGGGCAGTGCGTAGGGCCACGGCCAGACACCCCGGAGTAGACGTTGTACAGCAGCTTTTTTCATTTTGTTTTTCCGAATAGTGCATAGCACCCTCGTTTCTGTCATCAATCCACAACTTTTCTTCGTGGTAACTCTGACCACATTGATTGTCCGAGATTCACAAGTATGACTGAGATCATTTCAACGAGTCAAGTGAATTGTACGGCGTAGCTACTGTAGTGGCGAGGCAGGAATCACGTATACTCTATTGTTTCAATTAATGTAGCTTCTATAAAGTTCAGCTATAATCTGGCTAGTAGTCAGTCCTCCTCCTCCTCGAACTTGGCAAGACAGTCGAGGGCGGCCATGCAGCCGGTACCGGCGGATGTGATGGCCTGTCTATATTTGCTGTCCTGCACATCACCGGCAGCGTAAACGAAGGGCACGGAAGTGGCAGCGGTGCCTGGAGTCGTCTTGATGTAGCCTGCCTCGTCGGTCTCCAATTGGTCGGCGAAGATTTGGGTGGCTGGAATGTGGCCTATAGCGTAGAACAAGCCGTTCACCGCGAGAGAAGACTTCTCGTTGGTCTTGTTGTTGACGATGTCCAAGCTGTTCAACAACTTACCGTCACCCTTCGCCTCGAGAGCAGACGTGTTCCACAAAACCTCGATCTGCTTGTGAGTGGTGGCTCTCTTTTGCATGATTGGAGAGGCTCTCAACACATCTCTTCTCACTAGCAAGTACACCTTGGAAGCGTACTTTGTCAAAAACAAAGCCTCCTCACAGGCAGAGTCTCCTCCGCCAATAACGGCCAATGGCTTGTTTCTGAAAATAGGCACGGCACCGTCGCACACGGCACACGCAGAAATACCCTGCTGCCAGTAGGTCTCCTCACCGGGAATGTGCATTCTCTTGGCAGAAGCGCCAGTGGCAATGATGAGCCCGTCGGTAGTGATAGGCTCCTCATCCTCGGCAAACTCTGGCCACAATTTGAAGGGTCTCAGAGACAAATCGGCTTTGGCGATGGTCTCGGTGATGATCTGCGTACCAAATCTCTCACTTTGCTTTCTCATGTTGTCCATCAATTCAGTACCAGTGAGGCCATCGGGGAAACCAGGGAAGTTCTCAATCTCGGTAGTGGTGGTCAACTGGCCACCGGCGGCAATACCGTTAGCCAACATGCCTTCGTACATAACTGGCTTAGCCTCGGCACGTGCCAAGTAGATGGCAGCAGTGTGTGCAGCAGGGCCGGATCCGATGATAGTGACTTTGTGGTGAACCATTCTGGTGTATATTAATGTATGTTTGGTAATGTTAGATCTCATGCAATCAACGACAACGATAGGTGTTTAAATAGCAGATGCCACGTGAGGTCTGGCCGCGGCTGGGTGACAAATGCTGCGCGGCACTGCAGACACGCCTGCTTTCTTATTAATCTATCGCGCGGATTCACCGATCGACACGGCTCTGGCCGAGCTTCGGTGGCATTGGGGCCTGTGCTTGCTTACAATTTTTAAAGCCGTCCCGCGGGCGAGATCTTGCTTTGTATGTCAGGCAACAAAAGCTACATCGATGTGAAGACCGTACATAACCCGTTTCAATTAAAAAAGGGTAAGAAAAAACAAAGAAAATACTTTCAATGTGCTACTTTTGAGATTTAAAAGCCTATAAATTTTGGAAAAGCTAAGGAGCACGATTTCTTCATCATATGTGTTTTGGTGCCTCATCTCTCGGACGAGGTTGAGATCTGATCACCGCATTGAACCGAAACGCGCGCGGAATTAGCCTTGGATTGCCCGATTTGATCTTTATCGGTGTCTCCATCAATCAGGTGATTGAGCCTTGAAAATTACCCTGATTATTGACTGACGAATTCATGATGGTCAACTCAACACAAATTTGGTGATAGTGGGACAGTGCTGGTATTTAGGATTGAGAAGCACATTTGTGAGAAACCATTGAAGCCCTTTTCTTCTATGCTCAAGCCAGTTCTCCAGTTGCCAGACCCGCAGCAAACTGAGACTGTCCTTTGGTGGAAGTGTTGGGAACTCGTCTCCCGGATACGTTTTCATAAGTTTGTGTCGAAGTTTCTCGATATCACTGTACCTTTTATATAGAAGAATCAGTGAGTGTAAGGCGTCATTTATCACAACTCGTATTGTCCACACGGTATACAGCCCTGAAAGACCTTCTCCAGAGATAAGGTGGTATTCACCAACCAACACATCGGTAATATGCGAAGCCTCCGTCACGTGTTCATGAGCATTGACACCCTCACTGAGCTTGATGGGCACAGGAGCAACCTGTTCTAGTTTCACCTGTTTTCTTTTGTTTGCCATTCTCCACTAACTGGTCATTCGGCAATGTGACCCTCTTGGAAATATGCCGGGAGGTGCGGGTGCGAGACTTGCGGATCCACAGTGGGGACGCTTCGAGCTCTCGGAGCCGACACTAACCGTATGGCTCGTGCCAAAATAAAATAGAGAAAATCAGCAACTTTTAGAAAAAATTCGGAGAGCTGAGGGTATGTGGGGACAAACACGTAAATTTCAGGTAAAGCATGAGGTTTCCTTGTTTCACCTCCATTGTGTCATTCACCCCCAAATCGGAGCTTATGCACGAGGAGCAATGGTACTGCACAGGTTGGCGGACGCAGTAGTGAATCATTGGCCGGGAGGCCTCCCTCCACGAAAATAAAAGCCTGTAAAATCGCCACACCAGACTCTCCTTAAACTAAACTTCAGTTTAAATAATATCAAAAATGGTCAAAGCAGGTATGTAAGGGATCACGCGGCGTTTAAAGAAAAGGCAGAATGAAATCGCCTAACCCCAACGGCCGCCTTCTTTTGCAGCATTCAGATTGTTGCAGGCCCTCCTTTCAAACTTAACCACTAGGGTGAGCAAATTATTTTCACCAATTAGTACAATTGCTCGAACACACGTATACACCCCTCTGGCACACGCTGCAAGCGCTACACGCAATAAAATGACAAAGAAAAATTGTTACTAACACCCTACAGTTGCAGTTCTCAGAGGAGACAAGAAGGTCTCCGGTGTCGTTACTTTCGAGCAAGCCGCCGAATCCGAGCCCACCATTATCTCGTGGGAGATCACCGGAAACGATGCCAACGCCTTGAGAGGTTTCCACATCCACACCTTTGGTGACAATACCAACGGTTGCACTTCCGCCGGCCCCCACTTCAACCCTTTCACCAAGAACCACGGCGCCCCAGAGGATGACGAGAGACACATTGGTGACTTGGGAAACATCGTCACGGACTCCGAGGGTGTTGCCAAAGGTACCAAGCAGGACTTGCTCGTCAAGTTGTTTGGGCCCCAGTCTGTGCTCGGTAGATCTGTCGTGGTTCACGACGGCACTGATGACTTGGGTAAGGGCGGCCACGCTGACTCTTTGAAAACCGGTAACGCCGGCGGCAGACCAGCTTGCGGTGTCATTGGCTTGACCGAGTAGATATATCTACGAGTATGTTATGACTAATGCAAATTTCATGTTCTTCACCAAATCTAGTCACGTATAGTAATCATACCACCGCATTTCACGCGTCCATCCTTGACAAATTCAACCAGATATCCTCCCTCGACCACATTGATTCCCAACGTGACGCCCTCGTCGATGTAGCAGGGCTCGCGGTTTTTATACTTGAATTGGCCGATCCGAAGATTAGGATAGACCAAAGCAAAGTATCGAAGCATTATCAGTACTAAGAATGGCCCTGAAACGATAACGGTTTTCAAATTCTCTCTCATGCAAAATGCCTTGTCGTGATGAATTTTATGTAGATTGTACGATAGCGCATTGAACCGCATTAGCTGCGCAAGAGAGAGCTTAATAATTGTGGAGTGTGAAAACTGTCTTTGTTGCAAAATCAAGTCAGATTTCTGATCATTATAAGGTTCGTTTGTGTAAAGAAGAGTCCTTGTTTCCCTCAAAATCACACTCTCACCCCTCTGGAACTCTCTGGCAATGCCAACAAACGCGTTGGACCCAAGACATCTCACTGACAGGACTATTTCGGAACACAGTACAACATCGCCTGTCTTTGGGGGAAGATCGACAAACTCCAAATACCCGCTGACCCACATTCTTCTTTTGTAGAGCTCATTTCCATCCTCATCTAACGGGGCTTGGTAGTTGTCGTATCCATCCAGGCCTAAACGTGTGTTGGACTGCGTGTTGAAAATGAATTGAAACCCGTAAAGTGGAAGAGACGGCTTCACCTTTTTCGAAAGAACCTCATCCATCAACACGGACAAATGGTTTATGTCTCCGATGGAATAAGTATCATTCCAGATCCAGCTTGCAGCAGCGATGCGTTCAGCCCATTTTCGGGTCTGGCTTCTCAATGCCGCCATCGAATATTACACGAACTAGCTGAGAGCCAAAATTGTGTTTGAGAATTAATACACTTCGCCAAATAAAGGCGTTGCTAACATCAATGGACGATGAGGGACACCACTCTGCCTTGATGAAATGTCATCGGTGTCAGTGCGCAGAGGCTGTTTACACAACTTGCACATCCAGCAAGTGTAACGAACACTGTTGAGCGATTGAACCAAATTTAGATTCTACGTAAGCTTGAAAATTCAAGCTAGCACACGAATAATAGAATACTTTAAAATTCACATCACGTTGAGTTGACCGACATCAAATCCAGAGCAATCCACACTTCATCACAGATTGATTGGCATCTGCAGGCAAGCTTTGCGAGTATCTCCACCTATCTTGATCGTCCGACGTGAACAGCTATCAAGCTCAAGTTTTACCATGGCAACTGTTTCTGGCGCATGTGTGATTTCAAAAGTCTCCGGCCTCCTTCAGGTATTCGAGGACACCACACCGTCGAAGCTCATTTGGAAGGCAATTGATCAAGACAAGTCGCTCGAAATCCCATTGAACAAGCTCTCAAAGCTCCAGGCATCTCCGGAATCATCGCCAAAAATGCTTCTACGGCTATTTTACCTGCTTCCCGACTCCCCTGAGGTCAAGGATCTCAGGTTAACATTCAATAATCGCCAGACAATGACGGCAGTAAAGGAAACATTGCAGACGATCGTTGCACGTCAAAAGACTGTGATTAAAGATACCCCTACACCAGCCCAAAATGTTGGTACTCCTTCCAACGGAACACCTGCAACGCCAGGGGACAATTCAAACGAGAATTCTCCCTCGCCAGGTGACCCCTTGGATTTTTCGAACCCGCAGTCTTTAAGCGACACCAGTCTACTAAAGAACAGACAACTTCAGCAGAAGCTACTTTTGGAAGACAAAACACTTCGCAACATTTTCACTCAATCCGTCATAAAATTCAAGCTTTCGCCTGCGATTTTTTGGTCAACAAGAGTCGGGCAACTCAGAACATTTGCCTTGAGTATTTGTCAGCACAGAGGGCCATACAATGTGTTGTCGACAATAAAGCCAGTGGCGACATCCGACAATCAGGTGAACGTGAATGTCACCAGGGATACAATCAAAGAAATCTTCGAGACTTACCCGATCATACGTCGTGCATGCCAGGAACTTGTTCCCGAGAAGCTTAATGAAGGTGAGTTTTGGTCCCGCTTCTTTAATTCTAAGTTATTCCGCAGACTTCGTGGAGACAAAATCAACAACAGCAACACAAGGGGTGATACCGTTATTGATAAATACCTCTATTTAGATGGCGACATTGCCGAAACTGAAGAGAGTGTTACCAAGGGAGAGACCGCGGGATCCGCTAAAGACAAGAAAGTCAATAAATTCATCGACTTGCTAGGGAATGAGGTGGATAATTCTCAAAAACTAGGTGTGTCGCCGGATTTTACAATGAAGTTTTCTGACGAGACAGACGGCAAAAATGGCTCTTCAAGTAATCGGCCCCAATCCTCGTCTGGCAAGAAGGAAAATGAAATGCTCGTCTTGATGAAGAACATGAACAAATTGTCTAGCAAAATGATTGGTTATAGCAATAACGCTCCATCGGACGCTGTTGCTTCTGAAGAGATGATCGAGGAAATGGAGAAAGAGGTAGAGATCAGCGATTTGAACGAAGCGGACGAGATACAATATGTCGAGCTCAATTTAGACACACACATTTCGAGACACAATCCCAGTGGAGATCGCTCGTCGTCATTGGAACACACTGAAAATGCATCGCCGCTAAATCTTCGGCAATATGTTCAAGAGAACATATTTGAAGCATCTGCACATGGCATAGATCTCAGCGAAACATACGAATCAAGGGTGGATGAAATCAACAAAGCTAATCATGACATAACGGCATTAGTTAAGCACAATTTCAGGGTGTTCAAGCTGACTCATAGCTATAAAGATTTCGGCCAATCATCCGAGCCCCCGCTTTTAGACAATCTGATGATCCAAGAGCTAATTGGCTTCAACATTACCTTGACTGAGTTTTTGCTGCACTTTTGGAATCTTTTCATGAATGGAGGAAACCCGGTGCAGTTGAAGAAGCTCTTCACCGCGTTGCGCGGCAGTCAGTCTACGTTAACAGAGCTCGAGAAGCGGATCAAGTCGATGATCGATGACTACCCTTCAGCGAAAGATAATGGAAAACAGCGAGAGAAACTTTTGAAGGACCTCGAAACTTGCATGTTCCCATTATCGGCGTCGCTTTCCAAGGCCATCAACGATTACGTTGCTGCTGTGCGCGCCGCGAATGAAGAGTCAAGTAAGCCAGACACAATCAACGAAAACGGCAAGCGGCCACTTATTGAATGAATATAAAGCATGATGAAGTCTACAACACCGGAAGGAAGCCTCATTACAATTTCACTCGCTTTTAAAGTCGTTTTTCTTGATCAAGTATTGCATGCCTGTGGTGGTGGCCCATGTCTCTTGTGTGCACGCCTGGGATGAGGGTTGAGCCATCGCGGAAAAGCGAAACGAAAAGCTTCTCGATCTATATTGTACGTACGCATAGAAAATGGCTGGTGAACAAAAGACCAATGAGGTCTTGAAAAATATTAGGAATAAGCAAAAGAGGCAGAAAGTCTTTGCCACTATTCAAGCGGAAAAATCGAAAGAGAGACATAAGGCAAGAGCTTCGCGAGCCAAGGAAGAGAGAGAGAATCCTCAGCTCAAGGAAGAGAGACTTGCTAATAATGTCCCAGAGACGATTGAGTCGAAAAGAGTCTTTGACGAGACCATTGCTGTTGACGTCGAGGGTGAGGATGAATTCGATGAGATCTTCAACAAGTCTGAAAGGGAACCAAAAGTGTTGATCACGACGAATGCAAATGCTAAAAAGCCGGCGTATGAGTTTGCTGACATTCTTACCGAGTTCATACCAAACGTGACATTCGTGAAAAGAAAGCGGGAATACCTGATGAAGGATATGGCATCATACTGCTCAAACAGAGAGTTTAGTGATTTGATCGTTATCAACGAGGACAAGAAGAAGGTAAATGGTCTTACCTTCATTCACTTGCCCGAGGGGCCCACATTTTACTTCTCGGTCACTTCTTTGACGACCACTGAACAGATCAAAGGCCATGGTCGTGCCACATCCCATATTCCGGAGCTCATCCTTAATAATTTCAATACAAGGCTAGGCAAGACTGTGGGTCGTTTGTTCCAGGCAATTTTTCCACCACGACCCGAAATTCAGGGCAGACAGGTGATAACATTGCACAACCAAAGAGATTATGTTTTTTTCAGGAGACACCGGTATGTCTTCCGTAATGAGGAGAAGGTTGGCCTTCAGGAGCTAGGTCCTCAATTCACGTTGAAATTGAGAAGATTACAAAAGGGAATCAAGAACGAAATCGAGTGGGAACACAGGCCAGACATGGAGAGAGACAAGAGAAAGTTCTACCTTTAGTCGCAGCATGATTAGCAATTATAGAATGGACGGTCACAGAATCAGGTAGTATCATACTCGCACTTGTAGTGTTTTCATTCCTTTAACAAATGTTATACAAAAAATCTAAGTGATCGACCATAGATACAATAACTCACTGAAAAGTTTCGAGATTACACCTAATTCAGGCAAAACAATTAAGTTGAGTGCTAGATTAGGGGCCCGACGAACCCGTACACTCGCGGCACGTAATGACAATCTCAGAATTTCTCTCCGAACGCGACCCTCACCGGACCTGAATGCATACTGTCAGAGTGCGCTTCTTCTCTACCGGAGCACGTTTAGAGCGTGACGCCCTAACCGAATGCCCGGCCTCTTCAGATCGCACAGGCAACACCCCTCCTCAAGCCAATCAACCACAGAAGCACGCTTTGCAACTGCTCTCGGTGTTCAATCAGTCCATACACCTGCTACAAGCCTTCATTCTTTTTAACTTTTTTTTATTATTCCTCCCGTACTTTCTCTTCGCAGAGTACTCGACTTCTCGATCACTGGAGGGAATTTGAGCGATTTAAATACCAGGCGTGAACCAGACAGATTCCTTCACCTGACAACGCTTTCGTTCACATCGCAATTTTTATCAATTCATCAAAGACGAGCGAGAAGACATATCTTCGTACTTACCTAATAAAGCAAGAGTCGCCATCCGCAATGATGTCAATGGAAAACACTGGTGTGACCAGAATTCTTCAAGCATTGGAGGTGATCTATGAACCTAAATCAAACAATGCCGCCCGCAGAGAGGCCCAGGTTTTCTTGGAGTCTGTCAAGGCAAGCGACGAGTCGCCGTTTTGGGGATTTCGATTGGCGCTTCCGGAAAACTATGGCACAAACTACATTGTGCGCCATTTCGGACTTTCGCTTCTTCAGCATGCAATCAACAAAAAATTTCATACGCTCGACCGCTCGAAAATACTTGTGCTTCGCGAATGGATTTCGACACTTGCCGCAAAGACATTAGAGGACGATTCTCACTATTTAAAAGAAAAATTGGGCTTTTTGTGGGCCTCGCTTGCGAAGAGAATCTGGGGCGCGTTTCTTGTCAAGGCGAAGCAAGAGACAGATGGCATCAGTTTGACAAAGGAAGACACCGAAGATGGCTGGGTGTCGATGGACGCTGAACTATGGAGCCTTTGGAATGGGTCTGCTCAGACGAGAGAATTGTCCCTCATCATCTTGAGAACTTTGTTTGAGGATATCTATTTGCTTGATGACCCCGTGGCTAGTAAGCGTACCAACATTCTCAATCAGCTCAGCGTCATGATAATCACACCGGACTCAGTGCTCGAGAAGATATACGAACCAAGCCCGACATTATCTGCCTGCAAGCATTCCAAAGATGGTTGGCTAGTTGAGTGGAACAAGTTCTTGGTTGAAACACTAACGAGAAATGACATATCATCCCCTACAGTGCAGCAATTTGTTCCCAAAATACTAAGTACATTCAAGACGTGCTTGCACTGGATTCAGCCATCGGTGTTAAAGAATGAGAATGTTTTGAACACATTGATGAACATTTTGACTGTTTCTGATATGAAATTAAAGACCCTTGCTATAGACTGCTTGCACATTCTCTTCACAAGGTCCTACAACGATGCGGAAGATTTTGATTTTTTTATTGGAAGCATCTTCACACGTGAGGGAATCGAAAAACTCTCGGCATTTTACCTCTCTCTTGTCATCGATCCAGATGATTTCGACGAACAAGCTTACGCCTTACTCAAGAAAACTGTCGAAATGATAGTCTCCTTGAGTGAATACCTTCAGCCACTGTCGCCTGCGAAGAGCCGAATCAACTGGGAGAAGTCGAGTGTTGATTATTACCTTCGACTAGTTTTGGATACAACAAAGCACCCCAGTCCAATCATCTCCGGCCTTTCTTTGCAAATGTGGGTCACAACTCTCAGAGTTGACGAGCTTAGCTCTAAGAGGCAGGTCGTAGAAATCCTCATGGAGTTACTAGAGATATCAGCTGACAGAATAATTGATTACTCTTCTCTCGACGAGGATATTCTTTCGCGAAAATTTCTCGATCTTGATTTTGACTCAACCGCTGACTCGGCGTCTTTTTTGGCAAACTACAGGAAGTTCAATGAAGACATAGTGAGAATAACTGTGTGCAAGAAACCCGAAGAAGGAATGGAATGGTTGGAGAGAAGGCTAGAGGCATTTTTTAGCTCCACTGTTGGGAACCAATGCATTACTCAGCATAGATTAGATGAAAAGTCTGACCCTTACAATTATGGGGTTGCACAGTTCAATGTGATCGAAAACAGTATACGAGGAGTCTCGAGATGGAGAATCTGGTATACTGGAGAAGACTTCGAGTCTAGAAATAGTCGCCTCAACAATTTAGTTGAAAGCTTGGGAGAGAGGCTCCTAGCCATGAATCTCGCCTCACCCTTGCTCATCCGGAAGCAGGTACAAACAATGGTACAATTCGCACCCCTTCTCAAAGACGTCAGTCCATTGATGTTTAAAGTCCTCGAGAAGATTTTGATCACTGCTACATTCGAGTATCAGGATAATCTGACTGATGAAGACAGAGAAGTTGTACGTGATTTGAGAACTAGCTGTGGAACGGAGCTAAATAGATTGGCATATATCATGCCTGAGTCTCTCAAGAACATTTTTGGAGATCTTGAAACAGTGATCTCAGACATATTATCCTCAGACAAAGTGAGCAATCATGAGAGTGTTGCCTTCAAGTCATTCTTGTTGGTGATCGCTTCTAGATCGTCGATTAATGAAAAGGAAGATTTGTTTGCAAAGATTGTGGACCCAGAGCTCTCAGCCTGGTCATCTCCCGAGACCGAGAAAGGGCTCATGGACTTACATTGGTTCATGGAAAGAATAGGGATCGTTGAAATTGCCCAATATTTTCAGAAGAGAAACATCAAAGCAGAGACGAATTTGCTTGAAGCAGAAATGGACGAGGAAGGCCGCGCCTTGAAAACTCGTTTGAAAGAGCGGTGGTCATCAATTTTTCCAATTCGTGCCACACGAATCTTCATTCAATACAGCATAGAGAAATTGAATCATGAATCGCCGGAATTTTTGAATTTGTTGAGGCTTTGGAGGCCCAGGGTAAAACCGATAGTGCCGCATATCCTTCAACTTCTTAAGCAAATTCAAGCGTATCACAACCCAGAAAACTGGAAAGAATTGCCGGATGCTGTCCTAAGTTTCTTGCGTTATAGTCGCATGGAAAGATTTTGGCAACAAGGCGTGTCTACACAGAGTAAGGAAACTTTCATCGAGGAGAGTGTGAAGGCGGCCTTAACTTTGAGGGAGTTTGCAGACAGCGTTGGGCATTTGATTCGTTACACCAGGGAATATGCCTACTTAACGATCGGATCATTGTCCCAGCTTGAGGACACATTCTACGAAATCCCCGAGATCGCAGGATCCTTATGGAATGCTTTGGCTGGTGATACTGTAGGAATCACTCTCCATAGCTGGAAGCACATGATAAATAGCTGCCTTCGCAGTGTTGTGAAAAACTGTCCGATCAAGTATGTGGATATTTTCATGGCAGAGCTCTTGCCAAAAGCTTTACAGGACATCGACAATCTTTTAGTATCCAGATGGGAAAAGGTGTACATGACTGGTATCCAACTCCAAGGAAACGAGGATAACACCACCCTCAGTGAAGAAATGATGGAGGAGCATATGCTCAGACAACTCACTGCCACGGTTGTCAGGTTCCTAATGGATATCGTCCCTCAAGTTAATGCCAAAAATGTGACTGACACACAATTTGCGTGTAAGAGATTGGTGGCAACAAATAAGGAGGTGATGGGATCTTTTCTACAACTTTGCTGCCACATCATTGGGTTCAAGGATACGAAGTGCTCATTCAATACCATATTGATTGCTCGCAATATTCTCCCCGAAATCGTCTACAAAGACGACAATGTGGACAAGTATCTTTGCGAGACTTTCATGAAATCATTGCTTTGTGTAATCATGGACGATTACTTTGTTGAAACACATTCCGAGGCAGGAACGGCTCTCACCACGCTTTATTGTGCGCTTAGATCAAAAAATGACCTCCCCGTTCAGGTTCTTCTTGGTGCGCTTCCGAACATCACTCCCCAACATATGAGCAACTTTGAGACCTTGTTGGTTGGCTCCAGATCTTTGCGTCACCAAAGATCAGCCCTTCTCGAGTTGATCAGGATAGCGAAGACGAATGAGCTTGACGCAAGTGAAGAGAGCGAGCTCAAGGACAGGAAAAAACAACTTGAAGAGGCCAGCGTACAAAGGAAGAAGAGAATCACGTCGAGTGACATTTTGAATGATCCCTTCACTGAGAACGGTGCTCTAGACAAGCTTTTTGATACCGAGTGAATTGACTACCATAGACCACCAAATACAATTGAGAGTAAGCCTTCTTGGATATTTATTAGCAATTTTTGGGCCGAAGCGTTACTATATCCCTCTTGAGCTGGCCAAGATCGTTGTTCGTGGTCTCCACTGTCATTGTGTCTGGCTTTTTGGAGTTTAAATCTTCCAAAAACTCCTTGACCGATCCGCCAACGCCAAAATAGTATTGTTTCGCTGCAACAAGACCTATATAGGGCTGCGATTTCTCGAAAAGTTGTACCATCATATCTGATATGAGAGGTAGAGAATCGGGCGAATAAATCGTCTCAGACGTAATAATCATATCGGGCAGAAAAGGCGCGACAAGGTCAACAAATTCTGATCCCCATGATCCGGAAACAAACAGTATATCCATATTTCTCTCCTTGAGATCAGAAGTGAATTTTTCTAGAAATGCAGGTGTGAGTAGAAGTTCATCATTGCCTAGAGGAATCTGGGAGTCTGAAAGATCATGCAAGACTTCTGGGTCAAGAGTAGCCGCATAGTGTATTAAGATGTTCGGAACAGTCACCAAGCGCAAAACTTCGTAATTGAAGTCTGAAAAGATGAAGTGAGATGGATTGCTCGCGTCGCTGCTGAAAAGTTTCAGCATCAAATAGCACGTGGGAAGAGCAGTGCCGCAACCGAGTTCGAGAAGACAGTCAAACTTTTGAGTTTCGCCGTTTTCATATAACGCATCCAATTTGTCTACTAGATCATACGAGCACTCCCACAGCTTGAAACCTCCCTCGTACACGTTCTTCCGAACATCGACTTCTTCAGATGAATTTCCCATGAGAATGCTGTGCACCTCATTGGCGTCGCCGTCTTCTTCAGTCATGACCTGATGTTTGACATCAAAAAGCTGTCTTCTGTAAACAATATTTCCACTCGGCGTTTGATAATTATCGAAGGTGAGCCTAACACCTATCAAAGACTGGAGAATATCGCCAAGACTATGGAGTTTTGGCTCGACACTAGCGCCCTCTTGCCCTTCAACAACTTGCTTTGGATTAGAAGTGTTGCTTGATTTGATCAATGTCTCATCATCGGAAAAGTCATCCCCATTGAAACCAAAGGCAAACAGCATTATGTGGTGTTTACTTTTAGATAATAAACACTAGTTCATAAGGCATCGCGAGGTCATCAAGCATGCACGTACGGGACACATCACGTGATCTGAAACTCATATCAAAGCGTTAACAAAGAAATGCCCAAGTAGGAGAGCACGGGCGGCTCTTGTATGAGGAGACGGCAATCTGGCAAATAGAACATAAAGTGATCATCTTGCGTGTCCAAGAAATGGTCTACCTCTATCGATTTGCTGCGCAACTTGAAGTTCCAAGCCCGCGTAGATAAAAACCGATCTGACATTTCGAAGACCAAACTCAATCTTTACGATTTGCATTAAGAAAGCGATATAACAAATACCCCAAAAAAATGTTTTGGCTTATCGTGTTTCAGGTAGGTTTAAACTGGGACGTTGCGGCCGTTTCAATTTACGAGCTTCTCCAATGTCACGATTTCCTCCACAGTGCACACTGGTGAGGGTGTCGCATTCAATCTGCGGTTTGGGCTAATGAAACTGTTGGTGTTGCTCCAACTTAAAGAAGCGTTTAATTAGCCTGAATCAAAATGAATGATGATGTGATAAGTTTCATATACTGACTGATAAGCAAAAGTCAGAAGTTGAGTCTCACGAATCATTGATCGTCTTAAAAGCCAGAATCAATTGCCGTGCGCCAGAAGCGAGGGCCCCTAGAGCATACTCCGCGCGCGTGGGTGCAGGTGTCCGTTTGGCAGCGTCGCATTTCGGCTCCGGAGCCAGTGCAAGCATACCTGATTTGCGATTGCTGAAACTTCTGTATCACCAATAACTGCCAGCCAAATCGTCATCACCCCGTTGCAAAACCCCAGCGACGCAATAGACACAATCTTTTCACCAAACACGCGTTAAACAACTTGAACAACTTTTAAATACTAGAGAATTTTTCTAACCACGGCCCTACTTTTCGCATCGCCCTTTCTGTTCTGGCACCCTTGCAAATGGCAGAACCGCAACATGGAGAGGCCAAGCGCCTCAGCAACAAGCACCGCTCGCTTTCGATTTCAAACGCTGTGCTCGAGCACCTGCGGCTTGCGGGCAAACACGTAACATTTAACAAAGAGGGCGACATCATTGTCGGCTCAGACGCGTTATCGCCGACGTCGCCCTCGTCGCCGTGCCTGATCTCGGACTCTGACGACGAAGAGTCCCACATAGCCGCCGACAAGATGGACCTTGTGCGCAAACTCAAGAGTGTCGCCGTGGCGAGTGAGCACGAGCGGCAGGCACGGAAACCCTCGATGCTGAGCTTGACCCGGTTCCGGTCCCACCCTCATTCGGCCACGTTCACACCCGACCCGCGCAGACACCACCACCTGTTTTACTCGCATGCGAGTTCGCATTCTAACCTCCCGGAATTCAACAAGCGCCCGCTCACAGATACGCCCATCGTGTCGAGCGTGGCGTCACCGGAAACCAAGTATCAGTCTAGCGACGATGAAGACGACGGCTTATTCTCGCAGTTCCGGACGCCCCATGACCAAATGCCTCAGCGGAAAAAGCCACCCACGCCCCGCGTACAGTCTCCGGCAGACGCGTTTAAAAAGACGAAGAATATTTCTCATTTGAGCTTGACGGAACTCAATGCAAACCCTCCGACCGTGGCCAGCGATACCCCGCCCAAGAGCGGCTCCATATCACCCAAGAATACCGATGTCGGCACGCCCCTTGCGCCGTCCACGGAAATCGACACGTCTGATCTCAAGCCATCGGACGACCTCGAGGCAATTGAGAAACAGCCGCTGCCCGCACCCCCTAGCATGCCCGATAGAGCCACCTCAGACAAGCACGTGCCCGTGTCACGGCCGCTGACAGTGAAGGCCAAATCGTCAGTCAGCTCTGCCGAACATACGCGGCACACCTCGTCCAAGCTCGACCCCGACGTGTTTTATCAGCTCACCGAGGACATCTTGCAGGACGTGCCACAAGATCTTCAGCACCAATTTGGGAAGACGCCTTCGTTTGAAAAATTGAAGAACTTGCTCATGCTGAAGCCATTTCCAAAAGCAAAGAAAGCATATACTCTCAACATCCCGGGCCAGACTTCATCGAAAATATCGCCCGATGGTAAAATTGCCTCAGTAGACGTCGGGTCCAAATTGGTCATTGTGATGGTGGGACTCCCGGCTAGAGGCAAGTCGTATATCACAAACAAACTCACCAGGTATTTGAACTGGATTCAACACGACTGCAGAGTTTTCAATGTGGGTAATACGAGAAGAATGGACAAAGACAATGTGCTAGGCCCGGCGCATCGGCCTTTACCCGATACCAACACACCCCTGCCTTTCGACGGGCAATCACCAAACTCACAGCCAATATCACCGACCTCGCACTCTGCCGACTTTTTCAACCCGCAAAATGAAGCCTCCAATCAGCTTCGTGAGAAGTGGGCTATGGACACTTTGGACAGTCTTTTGGACTGGGTACTCAATGGCTCTGGTTCAGTAGGTATTCTTGATGCAACAAATTCCACAGTGAAGAGACGCTTAAAAGTCTTAAAAAGAATTCAGGAGAGGACAAATGGCGAGTTGAAAGTCTTATTTTTGGAGAGCATTTGCTCAGACCCAGCAATTCTCGATACAAATATTCGTTTAAAACTTTCTGGCCCAGACTACAAAAACATGGACCCAGAGGTGGCCTTACGAGACTTCTTGGGCCGTTTGCGTAATTACGAGAGAGCATACGAAACCATTGACGAGGTCGAGGAGGCTACGCCAGGTTATCAATACGTGAAGATGATTGACGTTGGAAAGAAGGTCGTCAGCTACAATGTACAAGGCTTTTTGGCGTCCCAGACAATTTATTTCTTGTTGAACTTCAATTTATGCGAGAGACAGATTTGGCTCACACGCCATGGCGAGAGTATTGATAATTTGAGTGGAAGAATTGGTGGAGACAGCGGCTTGACCAAGCGCGGAAGACAGTTTTCGAAAGCCTTAAATCGTTTCCTAAGCTATCAAAGAAGAGAGTTTCGCAAAAAGCAACTCGAACGATTTTCAACAAGACTCGAGCTCAGGTATAACGAGCTCACGGGAAAGCTGGGTGAAAAGGGCGCGCTTCAGGATGACCATCCCGTGCAAGTTCCGACTGAGCCTAACTTTTGCGTCTGGACCTCCATGTTGGTGAGGTCTATCGAGACAGGAAATTCTTTCAACGACCAAGAATACAACATAAAAGCCATGCGCATGCTCAACGAGCTCGGAGGTGGCAAATTTGATGGAATGACATATGACGAGATACGCAGAAGAAATCCCAAGGAGTACGAGAGCCGCATAAAAAACAAACTCTCTTACAGGTATCCTGGAGTGGGAGGCGAGTCTTATCTTGATGTGCTAGTGAGATTGAGACCCTTGATCAATGAAATAGAGAGGACAACTGACCATTTGTTGATCGTTTCTCATAGGGTTGTTTTGAGAGTCTTGTTGGCATACTTCATGAACTTGGACAAGTCATCGATCGTCGAGCTAGATGTGCCCCTTCATACCCTCTATTGTTTGGAGCTGAATCCTTATGGAACAGAGTACAAAATGTATGAATATGACGAATCGACTGACTGGTTCCGAAAAGTCGAGCCAGAACACCAGAAGAATGTGAAGGAAGTCGGGGTCAACTATAGAGAACGGAAATACTCGGTCATCCCCACCGCGCCTCCACTGCTGTCAAAATCGACTAAACAGCCCGGCCTTGAACTGCAGGCAGGCAAGCAGCCAAGTAACTTCAGCATTCGTATGAGTCTTGGCCAGGGGGTCGACGAGAGAAAACCTGATGACGAAAAGGGTATCAGTCTCAATTTGTCCTCCTCGCGAAAGCTTGCCGACTTGAACAAGTTGCGCAAGCCGTAACTAATAGGGTGGATCCGAAGACAGGCTCTCAATATGACCAATCTTCTTCTGAAGGGCAGAAAATACAAATTTCGTAAGATTAAGGTGATAGGTAGCTGTTGGATAGCAAGAATGTTAAAAGACGAATACAAACCATGGTTGGGAATACGAGTAGGTGAAGAGACCTTGAATCTGGTGGGCACAACTCTTTCCATCTATTTTACTTGAGTTGAATGACTCCGCGCCGTAAAGTTCCTCTTTGATATGCCCATGCGCTACCAAAACGTTGCTGAGACGATCTAAGGCGAATGCTTGTCCAGAACTTGTGATTACCCAGTCGCGCAGTCTCACAATTAACGTCACCGTGTAACAGACATGTTCGCGGGGCATCCGTGCACCTTGCGTGAATATGATAAGTGGAGGCGGCGTGCAATGGAGCGATAAATCAATCTGGCTGATGGACGCTAAAAAAACGACGTAGCAATATTTCGTTTACCAGAGTTTCAAAAATTCGCACGTTTTGAAGTCGAGATGCTTGTGAAACCAATCAAGCAATTGTAGCGGTAATAACATAAGTGCTCTTTTTCGTCTTGGCCGTTCTTAGTGTAGTATTTCCTGCTGAATCTCATCATACAGCGCCACTCGCGAAAGAGGGTCCCGACTGGCTAGACATCCAGTATCATATCGGTAGCAAGCAAAAGCCTTCACCAACAATAGTTATTAATTGATTGCAACTTAGCAGCGCTTCATTACTTGAAGTGATGTGATCGAAACAGGCGAAAATTCAAATCACATTGCACTCCCAAAACGTATCCCGCATCAATATTGCCTCTATACACTCGTCCTCAGCAGCAGACCGCATATCTGCACGTACTAGTTTCCTGTCACATTCAGCCCACGATATTTAATGCCGCCCACACATCCACCAGACGCAAGAAGCCCGCCAGAGGTAGCCAGTGTTCACCCCGGTCCTACCATGCTGGTTTCTCATTCACCACTGAAAACGACGGTGGAGCGCAGACAATCGATGGCTAGCTTATCGCAGCCCGGTGTGTCTCAGTTTGGGCACCACGAGGATAAGCACACCACAAGCAATGAGTCCAGGGTGAGTAGTGCGGCTCATGCCCTGAGCGCCCCGCATTTGGCCAATGTGTCTGCTGGGACGTCAGGTTCAAGTGCTACGCCCACTTCTGCGAGTGGAGTCAAGGGTGTCACCGGCCCAAGTGTCATCAACAAGCAGCTTCTATCGAAGCTCAACAAGTCATTGAAGGAAAAGCAAAAGACCACAAACGCTCGTGACACGCAGACAAAGAACCCTGCTCTAATTCAGAACGTCTTATCGACGTCTCCGCAGTTCGCAGCCGTCTCCAATATCGCAGGCAATGTGAGCACATCAAATCTGGATCATGGAAATGTGTTAGGCGTGGCGAGTTATGACGACCATGCAAAGTCTGAAACCAACGAGGGCGATATCCTTTCTGTGACGTCGACCGCACATAACCAGAGCAAAGACGGTGCTGCCAAATCGAAAGCGAAGCGGAAAAGCAAGAAGATTGCAAAGCAAAACTCCACGAGAACAGACTTTTTTGCTGCAAAGCTTGCCAGCGCGGTTGATGACGTCGAATCTTCTGACAGCGACGAGACTTTCGTTTACGAAACCAACGCGCACGAGTTTGAGAATGAGAGCAACGAGGCATCGTCAAATCCGGCAGTCTCCAATTTGAGCCCACCAATAGTCAGTCAAAGGGACCAACGGAGTGTTGAGGCTGTAGTGCAGTCGGAGAACATTGATAACGCGCCGCCATCGATGCAAATGGTGCAAGACAACATCTCGGTCTCTGGCAGTCTTAAAAATGCCCCATTTGAGACTAATATGAATAGTCTTGCGGGCGAGCAAAAAATAGAGGAAGACAAGGAGGTAGCATCCTATGTTCCTAGCATGATAGCATCCAGGGCCGAATCAATCCATTCTTTGCAGTCTTGCAAACCCAACCTTCGCAACTCATTCCACGCAACACCGCCAACAACAACCGGTATAAGGAGCCAAGTACCAGTGGGTCTGACATCTCACAACGAATACCACGCTTTCAGTGATCCCTACTTGGAAGGACACACGCGGTTTCTGCGTCCCACAAGAAAAAGCAGTTCTCACTCTATATTGAGCGACGACAAGAAAGATCATATTTTGCGGTCGCCTCACTCACCATATGGCCAGTCTAAGCAAGGCCCTCAGCCTGGAATTGCCGAACACCCGCAGAACACAAACAGGCCTTATCAAGAGGGGCTATATGCTTATGGAGAAGAGGATGGTACTGGTGATGAGGCATCTTCCCATGGTGATTCACACCTGATATATACAGCTCACAACATTCACGAGCCAACTGTTACAAGCGGAAGTAAAGGTGGTGAAAGCTTGGTCGCAGGCTATAAACCGAGAAGCAACAAGCCATCAACAACTTCGTCAAAACTCCGCTCAACAACATCAAAGTTGTTCGACAAAAAGGGGGCTCAGCCAAGGCGCTACAGCACCATACCTGACGACATCGATATTGAGGATTTTGATGATGAACTCATCTACTACGATAACAATAATGTGAGGTTTCCTTACTACAATCATGGCAGTCTCAATGAAAGCTCATCTTTGTTGAACGGACACAGGCTACCCCATCATCGCTCATTAAATCTCAACTTCAACGGACGGAGGGCCGCAGCCAATCCACGAAGTACGAGGTACGTCTCTTTGGGGTATGCTCCACCAGTAGCGTACACAAATGGAAATAAGAAGAACGACATTTTTCCTTTTCCATACCCAGATGGCCAGCCTCAAAGCTTTTACGGTTTTGATGAATACGACGAGGAGTCCCATTTGGAGACGGATAAAGCCGAGAACAGAAAGCAAGTGAAAGGCCGGTCATCATTCTCACCTCCCAACACTCGCTTTATGTTACCTCGCAAATCGTCACATGATCAACCTGGGAATGAGAAGCTAAAAATTGTCAGAAGCGTCATATACACCTTGATTGGTGTAATTTGCATATTATCAGTCGGCTTTATTCTGGGGTTTCTTCTCGCCTCCACGAAAGACTTGGCCAATGTATCTATTCTAGGAATTAATCATGCGACTGTGAGTCAGGACGAGTTAGTCTTCAACGTTGTTATAGAGGCGCTCAACCCAGGATGGCTCACAGTTTCGTTGGAGGAGTTGGAACTAGATATATTTGCCAAAAGTGGATACCTAGAGCAGCCAGAAACCAGTGCGACTGTTGAGACGGTTTTGTTGGGCACAGTGCTCAATTTCGAGTCTGCACTTCGTTTTGAAGGGAGCTTCATCAATCGGCAGGTCACTCAACAAACTGGTGAGATCAAATTGGTTGGCCCAGGGAAAAACCTCACAGGGTCACAAGTTCACAAGTTATCTTCCAGCGCCACTTCAATACTACGGGATGACGAAGACCCAAAAGAGCCACATGTGCCTTCAGATAACTCTGACAAGTGGGCCATCATCTCGAAACATCCTTTTGACTTGATTCTAAGAGGAGTCATCAAGTACAATCTTCCTTGGTCAAGTAATGTGAAATCAGTGGTTGTGAACAAAATGGGATTCATAGATCCTTCACAAACTTTTTAAGATGGACTCACAAAGCTCATCAGCGCAATCCCCCTGGCGCACTTTGAGCCACACCCGAAATTCTCGTGGCTCGAAGGATGTCGCAGCAGGCTTCGAGTTTGAGAGAAATGGATCGGGCTCCATCAGCCACTTCAGATTTTGAGGCAGGCGAATGTGGAAAACAAGCACCAATCTGCACAATAAGGTATACATTTCTTTGACAGAAAGTTGGTCTCCAGCACATTTCCGAGAGCCCAGGCCAAATGAAAAATGATTTAGTGCCTTTGCAGCATGGAATTTGCCTGTATTGTCTAGCCATCTCTGAGGCTGGAAACTCTCTGGATTCTGGCATACGCGCGAGTCGTGGTTTGCAGCAAAAACATTCATCAAGAGCACGGTACCTGTGGGAATGTGTATTTGCCCAAATTGGATTGGTTTTGTCGTAAGCCTGGGTAACCCAAGTGGCAAAACTGAAAAGTTCCTCAACGCTTCATGAATAATTGCCAACGCAAAATCACAATCAACCTGGCTCGCGGCTGCCAGCCAAGCTCTCATGATATCGCCTTTGCTTTTTGTCAAGAGCTCATTGTACAACTTATCCTGCAATTTATATCCGTTTTTTGAACATGATAATTGACCTACTGCAAAATTTAGCGTGAAGCCTAAGTTATCAAGACCAGCGCTGAGCATGGTTAAGCATAGACTCCGCGCCTCTTGGCTCGTCAAACGGCGGGCTATTGACCTCTCAATTCTAATTTGAGCGAGCAAAGATTCTGAGCTCGGGAGACTATCAGCTTGGGATTGTTCCTCGAACAAGTCTTGAAGTCTCTCGATGTACTTATCTCTTTCAAGTCTCCAATATTGTGCATCATTGGAAACGAATTTGCTGAAGGGGTACACTCTGAAGATTGGAAGATAGTCTTGGTAATTTGATATGAAAGACCTGAAGTTTATGATGTGATTTTCGGTCTCGATTATCCTGTCCGCTAGCTGTTTGTCATTGCCATGTGTGTCCAAATTGACCCCATATGTAAGCAGGATGGCACATCGGAGAACAAAACATTGAAAGTGACGAATCAAAGATACATCAAGAATAGGCAGAGATCTCGAGCTAAGGTCCGCTACTTGGAGTAGCATACTCTTGATTGTGTAACGAGAACAGTCATCCATCACATATAAGTGATAGGTGCTGGTGAGACTCTTGGATGATAAGAACAGAGATAAAGTCTTCCTTTTTTTTCGAAATGACGGGCCAGCTGGCGTGGTACCGACTGTAGGGCCCTGGCTAGACGAAACGATTTTGTGGAAAGTATGCAGGGTGGGCCTGGAGTTGAGAGAAGTTGAGTGAAAGCTCCAAAGGCATTCAATATCCCTTCGGCTGTTCACTATCACAACCGGAGTCTGCCCCAAGTATACTACATATGTTGATCGAGAGTATTTCTCACTCCATTCAATGAACACCTTGCTCGGGTTTTTCAATACTTGAAACGCATTGCCCACGAATGGGTAACCTGGTATCACAAAGGCCCCAATGATGCGCTGCCTCGCAAGTCTCCTCTTTAGATAGTAGTATCGGATTCCATATAACACGAAAAAAATTACTAAAAGCAAAGTGGCTAGCAACATTCATGCAGTAAGAGCTTACTTTGTACTTTTTGCAGCACATGTTTACCAATTGGCAATGTTGATGGTAGCCTGTAGGCAAGCCAGCGCGCAAAAAGAAGAAGAAAAAAAAAAAAAAATTCAGCAGTACGCATGACAGGTCTTGAAGGCTAATTACGAAAAGTGCGCTTTTTCAGAGTTTTCAAGTAATAGCAAAAGCCTGAATTTCATACTTTGTTTCGTGCACTCATGTAAACCGATCTCTTTTCAGTTTTCCAAGCACAACCAAAATCTTTTTCTCAACCTCTGTGGATGAAGGCAAAGTGGAACAACACATATTTGACATGACCTGGAGATAAAGCGACCCGCGTTTGAGTCCCGCGCTTTGGTTCCGGGGAGCCGGGTCGCGCAACATGCATGATTCTTTGAGCGATTTTTCGACATCAAGAGCGGATTTATGGCCCTGAATGAGAACGGGGCTTTTTCCGCTGTAAGGAAGTGCCCTAATGTGTAGTCTCCGAATGCCTTCGCGGGTTGACTCGAGAAGTCGTTCAAGTCTACAACACGATGCACATTTCTTTGAATCTGAACGTTGTGCTCGATTCCTGACCGCAGTTCAATTTCAAACATGTCTTACCTAGTGTCGCCCCTTTTTTTTCTAATTTTTACTTTAATGTCAGTCTACAAAAACAGTACGCTTTTACGATGAGCGCAATCCATGCGGTGAGTCAACTCGAATTGCTTACGCAAGAGTTCACATAAACAAGACAAGGGTTTGTAGCATTTCGCGGAGCTGTCCCGTGCAGATCCAAGCCACGAAATACTCAATGTGCTTGGCTGGATACGAGTGTGCGCCTATCTAGCTCAAAGAAATACAATTCTTTTTTTTTTGAAACAAGTGACGAAAAAAAAATTGAACCGTAGGCGTGAAGAAAAAATGGGTTTTGTTTCCAAATTTTCAAAGGCAGCTCCTGTCACTTGGATTTCAACATAACGTGTTTCCTAACCTAGCTGCGCACCAACCTTGCCGCGCACTTTCGAGCACCTCGCTCTTAAATCAACAGTTAACTTGCCACATTCGAGAGACTTATTATTATTAAAGGTAATATTGTCTTTAATATATATTGAGCGAGTGCTGTGCCAATTTGAGTAAAAATCACAAGTCATCGTGTCGGTTAACAAGCGGCTGCAAATTTCTATTTCTGATCGCACAAAAATCAAAAATCAATTCTCGGGAGCCAAACGTGGTATATTCTTCAAAGGCAGCGCTTGTTCAGACGAGAGGTACCTTCCGTTTCCCACTCTCTTTCTAGATTTCGTTTATTTTTTTTGAAGCTCCCCGTTGGCTTTGAGCAAATCGGCATTTTCTTTGTCCCGTCGCGCGAGTTTTACGAGGATTTCTTTTGATACTCTGATGGTATCTCCTTTGTAGCACTCTCGGACTAGCGTCTCCACTTGCAAATAACTTGTCGGTGATATCCCGATGCCTGTGCAACTCCTTGATATTCTTAGGTGTTTCAGGGTCCAGTTCAGCATCTCCGGAAACGGGAGATCCTGGTGGCGTGTGAATTGTGCGTCTCACAAGCCGAAACCACTCAGCCATTATCTCAGGATTTTCGGCGAGCAAACGCTTGCGATCCTTTGGTCTTGAAAGTCGTACTTTAAGATTCCCGCTTCGAGCTTTGAAGTTGTCGACCCATTTATTACCGACTGTAATAGGTGTTGTGTTTGCGCGGCCAGCAAGAATTCCATCGGCCATATTTCGGATGTGAAGCTTCTGTGGCGCAAGTCCCAGATACGTCATATCATCCATCCACTCACGCAAATATTCCTCTTCAACTTTTGTTAATTTACCGCGATCTGCGTAACTTTCCGACTTGCAAACGACACCTTTCCTCCGACCACGCAACATAGACTCCTTTACATTGTATAACTTCGCTGCTTTCCGAATTGAAGAGCAAGATTCGATATCCAATGCATGAATAGCAAGTTGAATTCTACTTTCGTATTCAGCTCGTTTTTTTTTGTAATTTCAAGATTTTTTGGGGCATATTCTACAGCTTCAAAAAGTAAACAAGTTTGAAAAAAAACGAGACGCGTCAACTGCGCGGCAAGGTTGGTGCGCAGCTAGGTTAGGAAACACGTTACCAGGCGTACCCTTGTATGTCAGCTCAGCCTAGTATGCCAGAGGCTCAAAACTCTGGAACCGGCAATTTATTTCTTCCATTCACCGAGAGAACGAAAGAATTGGAGAAGTCGAAGACTGTTTGCGCTAGCAGCTTGCATAAACCTGCCTTGAGCCCTGTTCTATTCATCGTATCTGTAGAGCAGGCATGAATTGACCAGCATGAGTAGTTGTGTTTGCAAGAATGGGTTCTTAGCATGCTTAATGGTTCAAGAGATGAAAGCTGCTGACCTTATGATGAAAGGCCTCTCTCGGTTGGCTGTTACCATAAACAAGTTCTTGCTAAGAGGTTGTTTGCACTTTGATTCCCAAATGTCAAAATATCGCGGTTTTTAGAAACATTCCGAAGAGTCGAACTCACGCGTGCCCAAGAACGACCGTTATGCAGATTCGGGCATGTGCCAGAGTCTTTCACGTGCAGAGATTCAGTCTAAATTAGGTTCATACGATACGAATGGGCCCGTTTTGAGTGTATTTACGACATCCAGTTTTTCCTTATAATAGACACTCACGCCTCAGGTGCTCGGGAAAAAAGGTTCACTCAGATAACTCACGCCACTCTCTCGTATCTCACGTAGTTACGACACCTATTAACTTTAACGAGCGTGCCTAGAGACCAAGCCTGGACCTTGTTTGCATTTAGCGGTGTTTGCAAATTAACCCCGCACGCCTCACATCAACATCCATAGTTAATGTTCCATGGCAAGCAGTGATCACCGACGCTCCGAGTATCTGAAGAACGGTTGCAGGGAGTGCAAGCGGCGCAAAATCAAATGTGACGAGTTTGTCGATCCCCCTCCCGAAGCATATCTGAAGATCAATCACCAGGGCCGCGAACTGTGCTGGCAATGCACCAGGCTCAAGAAAGTTTGTGAATATCCATCCAAAGGAGAACGTGTTGCGCGAATTTCGAGAAAGATTCTCCTAGAAAGAATGAAAGGTTCGCAAGATCATGACACTTATGCCAGCCAGTCGGCTTCGGCCAGTCCTATTGATCCAAGAGGTGTGGCATCCATACATATCGAGCCCCAGACTTCAGAGTACCGCACGATGCACCCGCAACCGCTAGGTCCCCCACCTGCACCGCCGCATATGATTTCCCAGTTTAACCATGCACTATACCCGGTTCCCACTCTTGCTTCTGGTCAGAGGCCCCACGATGAAAGAATCATGCAGTCTGGTGTGGCTCTTCCTCTACCGACCGACCCTAATGTACATCCGTTTCCGATCGGACTTCCTCCCAGTGGGCCGCTAGATGCGCGGCAGTTCTCCCAGTCATCATCTTCCAATACTAGCTCGGCAGCTCTGACTGGTCCTCGTTCTTACGATTCTGGTGACCTCGCTTTGATAGCCACGGACTTGAACAACTTGGTCAGCGGGATGATTTTCGAGGTGAACAATGAATTGAAGAACGAAAATGACGTAAAGTTTAAGGAGTTGGACCAGGCTCCTCTAGATTTTGTCCCACCAGGCCCAGAAATGCCGCGGCTGAAGTCATACAATCACATACCAAGAAACGTCGGGATAGGCATCTTCAACGTCAGCCCGAAAGAGCGGGTTTACTTACAAGAGTTTTATCTGGGATTCGCAAGCATAATTCTTCCTTTCAGTGCTTTTGACCCAGTCCAAATGTCTTACTATAATCCAATGAGAGACATATTGTTTTATTGCGCGTACAACGAGTCGTTCATGTTGGCTGCTATTTTGGCTCAAGGAGCGCGTTCCGTGTTCATGCAAAGTGGCTCAGTCGATGATGAGTTTGCGTACTACAAGTATTTACTGAAGTGCCTCGAGCTATTGGGGCCAGCTTTGGGAGACCACATGGCAAAAGTTGAGCTGGCTCCACTACCGAATATAGAGGCGGTGCTTTTGACAGTTCTTCTTTTGACATCATCCAATGCTGCCAACTCGAAGCAAAACTGGAGACCGCATTTGAGAGGGGCAAAGGATATCCTCCTCAAACACACTACCAGCCGAAAAGACCTTTCTAAATCCAAATTACTCCTTCTATGCAAATACTGGTTTATTTCATTTGAGATCTTGGCAGGTTTGGGGCTGAAGTTTGGTGGCTCTATCGAATCAGAAGAAGAACTAGATCTTTTGTTCGAGTATTCAGGCCGGGATGAGGTGCACGTGTTGAGCAACCTAGGATTAGTTGCACATAGCGGCTTCTATCTCATTGGAGGTTATCATATCGACTTGATTCCCGCCTGGAAGGATCTCATCAAACTTCTCAACAGGAAGCGAAAAAATCTCGACTACAAAGCCGACGAGAGCTTCGAGTATTTGCGGCTTTTGGCCATCTTTGAGCGCCAATACAATGTTGAGTATGTGAACAAAAAGGCCTTACTCAAAAACTCAGACTTCCATGGCGGCTTCATACCCGCAGGCATTTTGTTGGATCTTATCAGTGTCAATCATGGTCATGTAGTCATAAGCTGGATGGATACCTCGCAACAAATGTACTGTCTTGCAGCAACAGTCACGATACTCACAGAGTTTTTGGGTGTTTCATTTGACTCCCCGCAAGTGCAAGCTCTAGTTCGGCGGTTGACCTTTTATCTTAGCTTTCTCACAACTTGCGCAGAATCGCCGCCTCTTATAAAATGCGCTGTTATGATGATTCAGTGGCCAATGATGGTGGCGGGCCACAATCTGTTTCGTGCAGAGGAAAAGCTGCTTATCCTTGAATTTTTTGCATTGGCCAAAAAGGCGGGTTCTGGAAGTGCGGAATACACCGCCTCGAGGATGAAACGGATTTGGAAGAACCGTGAGACTGGACTGACTGAGCCTGTGGATGATGGCGTTGACGTCGTCACCTACTAAAATAAATAGCTCGGTGCTGGTTGCCGTGAGCTTTATAATTACATGTGAGAAGCAAAAAGGTACGTTTGTATTGATATGAAAATTAGCACTCAACGCCTTGAAGGACGGAGTACCTATTCTGAGCATTGAGCGCGATTTGAAGGCTCGTGCTCAAGGGCAAAGTTTCTGGGCGGGCCTCGTTGTAATCGTTCTGAATTTTCCAGCCAACTCTTTCGGCCCCTACCCTAGCGCCATCCAAATTTGCAGATGTTGGCCCGACACGAAGAGCTGCATTCTTGCCCACCATGTATAAAGGTAACTCTTCGCTCCATCTCAAATCATGTGTGAGGCAAGGAAGCCCGCCAACAAAATCAATTGGAAAGTCTCTGATAATGGGCTGCAAATACTCGAGGCCTTGGACATTTGGCGAGATACCTGTGGCGCAACAAATATAATCAGTCTGCAAGTCGTATTCGCGCGCCTCTTGGTCCGGCCGTTTCTCAGCTATTTTGAGACACCATCCTTCTTCTCCGTGTTGCGCTTGCTTGATAGAGCTGTAGTCCAAAATCTGTAGCATTCCCTTCTTGACATGCTTCTGAAGCTTTTTGTAGTACTCGGGATTCATCAGTCCGCCTTCTCTCGCGTCGTGAATGAGCTGGAGTCTCTCCTCGTCTGTATCAAGCATGTAAAAAGATGACTTTTTCAAATTTTTGTATTTGGTGACCCAATCCAAATGAAAGTCAAAGTGTTTTATCTTGATGAAACTTCTCAACAAGAGAGTGACCTTTACTCCGAGATCACATGAAATGTGTGCAAGTTGAGCGGACGTAAGCCCACCCCCGACTATGACAAGAGAGGCGCATTTCTTTTCGGCCAATTTGTTTGTGATGACCGGAGGCGGAAATGATATGTTTCTGTTGAATAGATGCGTCGTGTGGCAGGCTTGTTCCAAAGTCGGATTCGCATCCTTTAAGCCTGGTAATGGGTAATTGATAATGCCGTCATGGCCGCTTGCCACAACGCAATTTTCGCAGCCATAAACTTTCCCACTCGCAGTGCGAATTGTGAAGCCAGTCACAATTTTGTTCTCTTCCATGATCTCGATGTCCCCATAGGTCAAAGACACAACTCGATCCTTTCTTATGCTAGAACGAAGCCCATACCTATCAACAATATCTTCACAAAAGTCTCGGAAAAACTTTGTCGAGGGTCTGTAATAGTCTCTGTAGTCTCTCATGTTGATGTCAATAAGGCCAGGACGATCGTCATTTCGCGACTCGCCTTTTAATGGCGAGGCCTGCTTTTTAGCATTCTTTTTAATGATGCGCTTTTGCTGGTGCTTCGAATACTCCTTGCCCACCACATTTTGTATTTCAAGAAGATCTTTCTCTCTCCTATGCGTAAAAGCGTACGTTATCATACCGTCAATATTGACAGGATCTGGGTGAAAGAACATTGGTGATCTCAATGTTGGGATCTGACAGCTCTCGAACTGATTATTCCATTGCCCCATAAAAGAATCAGATACCGCATCCAATACCAATATGTCCGAGGCTTTGAGTTTTGTGGGCAGTTCAAAGCGAATATCTTTCTTGGCTCCTCGAAGCACTTTCGCCGACTTCGGTCCCCTTTGTCTGAGCCAGTGGAATCGCTGGTGCTCGTCTTCAGTATAGATCGATCCTGCCGTGGCTTCGCAGAGTCTTGAGGCTGTCGCAAGGCCACAAGGGCCACCGCCAACAATCACAACTTCAAAGTAGTTTTCACGAGAAACAATATTTTCAGACATTTCTTAACTATGGAAAATAATAATTCAGATCATACAAAATCAGGCTGGAGCTTACGGGTGTACACTTATACAGTTGCTGTTTGCACCCAATCTGCCTGCAGGCCACCCTCGAGGTTATAACCACACTGTGCGGGGACGAGGACGAGCACGCCTAACAATAACCACTTTAGTACTTCGCGCAAAACCCTTCGATTATTGCCAAGAGACCCACAGCTCCGGGGTCGGGAATTCCTCCGTCCTCCTTGAGATCGGCTTCGCTCACGTACGATGCGCGGCCGAATTTGGCCTCCAAGTTGGCGGTTTCTTCGCACCCACGTTTCGCAGCCGCGATCAGCAGCTTGAGGTCCTGCGACTCGACATACTTATCAACAAATGGTTGCAAAGTGTCCACAAGCGTACGTCCACCCTGACGGGCTTTGGTGTATTTGAAAAGGCCATCATAAAGTGCATTTTTCAAGGCGCTTGCAATCAGAGCAACATCCGAGCTATCCAGCTCTTGCAAATTCTTCACTAAACTAGTCAAGAAAATCGCGTAGATACCTCCTGAAGTGCCTCCCATACTGTCTTCAACAACCTCTGTAATCACGCTCAACGTGGCAACTGGATCGTTCAAGTTTTGCTGGAATTCCTTATCGGTGTCAAGTTTCTTCAAGATAGCTTCGGCACCGTTTTTCAAGGTCTCACCGCAGTCTCCGTCACCGACTTGTGTGTCGTATTTGGTAATGAGAGGCTCCTTCTCGATGACAGCCTTCAATCCGCTTTGCAATGCGGCTTTGAAAAGCTCGCCGTCGACCTTGAAGTCAGACTTAGGAATGGCAGCATGTTTTTCTGGAGATTCAATCTCGTTTGTGGGCTTCTCCCAAGCATCAGCCTTGAATGCCTTTGGTTTCCATCCAGGGGCGTCAGTTTCCTTGTCTAAAAATGCCAAAACATCTTGTTTCGAGAATTCGGTCGTGGCGGCGGATTCGAGGTTTAAAAGCGTGACAGAAAAGCCCGGGGAGTTGAGCGAGGTGACAAAGTCGGAGACCAAAACTCTGGCAGGTTTTTTCTTAAGTGGGCAGCGCTCCACAGCATAGTGTGTAATTGCAAGCAATTCTAAGGAGGAAGTCCCACCGATGTTGTTTACGAGAAGCACATAGTCACCGTTGTCGTCAAAGTCCACATAGTGACGTTCCTTGTCATTGGCGTCCAACAAGCGCTTGTATAATGTGTCGATGAGATCGGTAATCTCGGGAATTTTGATCTTCTCGCCGGGCTCATTGTGAATGCCCAAACCCAACTCAGCAATCGTAGGGTCTTCATGATGCTCGCTCTCGTCTTCTCTTCCTGGAACGGATGTCCTGTCTAAAGAGGCACTCATGGTGACCAAGGACTCGTTTACGCTACGGCCCAATTGAGCCACTTGCGTCAAATCGGCGCCGGTAGCTGAAGCCGCCCCGACAATTTTGTGCACAATGGCTGTACCGGCAAGCCCTCTTCTTCCCACCATTTTGTTTTGTGTTCTACCCACAGCGACATCATCGGACACACTGACCAATTCGACATTATATCCGTCGCGTTTTGCTCTTTCGGCAACAAGACCAAAGTGCAAGACATCGCCGGTGTAATTTTTGACGACAATGACCGCCCCTTTCTCCTTGTCGGCGGTGGCCTTCACGGCAGCCATGATTTGCTTTGTCGAAGGAGACGCAAAAATGGCTCCCGATACAGCAGCATGGAGCAAATTCGAGCCAACGAACCCAGAGTGAAGTGGCTCATGACCCGCACCGCCACCACTGATAACGGCAACTTTCTTGTCTTCATTCGGCACAAACACCACTTTTTCGGAGGGAATGAAGCTGATGTTCGGGTTGGAGGCCACTAAGCCTTTAAGCGCAGTTGAGACGAGGTCGTCATCTTTTGGGTATTTCCAGTGTTTAGCAGGTGCCATTGTGTCAATTGAGTCTAATTAGTGTATGGACTTCGAATTGGCGGGTCTTTTGCTCACTTATACCACCCCGATGGCGTCACGGCAACTTTAATCTTTTCCGAGCGAATATGCAGTTACGGCAATCTATGCATTATGACGGATCTGAAACGACTCGGCCCACAGCTACAACCACCAACAGTATTTACGAGGCTACATCATTATGATTTTAGAAGTGTCAACCTCAGGTGATTTTTCATCAGACTGGAAAAACTGGGGTTGGTGTATGCCCTGACGCTCAACCAACTTCTGGCCACCTCAAAATGCATCAATCTCTATGACATCATTTTGCTTCAGGCTCAGGCCATTCGTGGCGCGAAGAGCGCGCCGAACAGTAACCGGATACGAGACTCCGATCAATATCCATGACGTCGCCAAGTGTGACATCCTACTGCACAAAGGAAGCCAAATTAGGTTTTGATCATACAGATTTTTTGAACCGGTTCCATCGGATCTCTTGTGAATTTTGTTCTCGTATACCAAACGGAAATTCTTGGTTTTCGGCTGTCTCGGTATCCACCTCTTTTCGGTCACAGCTGCCCGTTCGCACTCACCTTCCGCTTAGGTAATTCGAGAGATGCACCTAGTTTTAGTAGAAGACGTATACAATAAAGCGAATTTTCAAAATCTTACGTAAACATACGAGCCTGGCTGTACAGTGAGCATAAGATGGGAGAGGACTCGCCCCCAAATGTACGGAAAAAGAAGTCAAAGACATTCACAGGCTGCTTCACTTGCAGATCCCGAAAAATACGATGCGATCTAAAACGACCGTTCTGCCAGAATTGCAAGAAGGCGGGGTTTGCGTGTGGTGGGTATAATATCAAATTGAGATGGCTGGTTCCGGTGCAATTTCGTCCCAACGGCAGAAACCCCTCGCAAGAACCAGTTGTTTTTGAGAAGGAAAAGGAAAATGAAAATGACGCGGGGACGCCAGAGTTTTTCCAAAGGAGACACGTGGGATTCGTTGTTTGGGATGGGGAGAAGAACTGCAAGCCATATGAGACTTATGAAGAGATGGACCAAGATTTGAATGCTCTTCGTGGCTTTCAGGTAACCGGAGATACGAAGTTCAAAGGCCCTTTCGGTGTTTTCTCGCCTCTCGTCCCGAAGCGTCCAAAGAAAGTTGTAGCAAGAACTGCAGAGCTCAGGAGCTCGCCTGCAAGCAAAATGTCGACCCCAGGTCTTCCAGATCTTGGTAACCAAGGTAACGACCAGTTGTGGCTTTCGAATGAATTGAGGGATCATGCTCTTTTGACAGCGGCAGCACTTAATGGAGATCCCCAATTCTTGAACCTTGACATGCAGCCTTATGGATACCAATCGTTTCCAGACTCACTGTCAGATCTTTTAAATTTGGTGTTCCACAAAACTCCTCATCATCAGGTCCTGAACACGAATGCTGCTTCCATACCTGGATCTGGTGGCCACATTCTGTCGCAAACCCTGACAGCATCGTACGTTCCCGGTGCTAACCTGATAGGTATGCCAGAACAGCTGAGCCAGGACAGTGTTTCAATCAATCCAGCTAATCAGCATTTGTTTTACTCCAACTACAACAATTTCTACTATAATAATCCTTATCAGCCCAATGAGACTCTCGAGATTCAGCTCCATGCCAGCTCCCTGAAACACGATGATGTGTCCACGGACCTTGTGGAGGGCGATACCTCACACACTACTCAGATGCCTGAATCTCTTATGAAGATTGTGAGAGATCCTTTGCAGCCCAAGCTAGGGTTCGATGTGTCGTTGCCCAAAAATGGAGTCTTACTACCCACAACGGCATTACTGGTGGAGCCTCTCACCAGGTATCTCTTGAACTATTATGTCACACAGGTGGCTGACTTGATGACAGTGATACCTCTCACTGAGAATCCCTGGAAAACGATCTACTTTCCCAGAGCATTGATGGCCATTGGTGAGCTCTCTGCCCTTGGTAAAACATCCACTGCCAAAAACGCGCTTCTAAATGCATTGTTGGCAGTTGCGGCTTTCAATCTTCAAAGTAAGTTCCCCAAGAATTCGGAGCAAATGAAGTTCTACTTGAACCTAGGCATCAGGCTTCGAAATCAGGCTAGCTTGTTCGTGAAAAGTTTGCTTGACTCTCACGGAGACACACAGAATGGCATTGCGAAATGTGTCGCTACAGAGAAGTATAAGGACATTTTGTGTGCTGTTATGTCAATGATTTCTGTTGACTTGGTATGGGGTACAATGCAAGATACCAATTATTACATCAAATGGTGTGAAAAGGTAATATATACCAAGATGACAAACAAGAAGAAGCTTTCGGCAAAGGGCAAGATTTTGCACAGAATATTTCTGAGCTTGAAATTAATTCAAGACTCAACTTGTCTCGATGTGAAAAACATCAAAGAGGACTTTGCCATGACATCTCAGTTTGGCCACGACGCCAGAATGAAATTTGATGCCGACCTTCATGACAATCCAACGAAAAGCAATATCAAGTATATCATGGATCGCTCGGTCAAATCCTCGCCGATGTTTGTTAATAAAAAACTCATCAACACAAATAAGAATGACGAGAATTTTGCAACTGATGCTCTATATGGTTTGCCCAATTCGCTTATTTCACTATTTAGCGAGACGGTTCAGCTCTTGCGCAAGAAGATATATCACAGAGACAGGTTCAACGCAAAGCCTGAACACTTTGAAAAGCATAGTGGGGAGTTGAAGATCAAATTACAGAGCTGGAAGCTTGATTGGAAACTTCACGAGGGAGGAGAAACAAGCATGCACTTTGTGTCCTCGATGCACGAGGCCACGTTTCACCATATCATGTCCTTCTATCACGCGTTATCAATTTATTTCGACAGACTTATCAACGAGGTTCCGCCCGAAAAAGTGCAGAGTGAGGTGGCCGAGACTTTGGCACATCTAAACCTGATTCAAAGACTAATAGCAAAAGATGAGGCTCATATCATACCTTTATTCTGGCAGGGTTTCATCGCGGGTTGCGAAGCAACATCTCCTGAATTGCAGACAGGGTTCAAGAAATGGGGCGCCGACATTGCTCAATATTTGGGTAGTTATTGGGGCGCAAGACAAATCATGCTCGAGGTTTGGCGACGAAAGAAGGTCAAGGAGACAAGAGATGACTGGGTGAGTGTGATTCAAGATTGGGAAATGAACCTCATGCTCAATTGAGTCTCATGCTCTGTAGGTGTAGAATTTATCACACGCGTATCGCTCAGTACAAGCTACATAGTACAGCATCCGAAGCCCTAAATTTCAAGCATGAAACGCGTACACGCGAATGATTAGTGAAGACGCGCTACATTCTGTACGCCTTGTTAGACTTTAAATACCAAAACATCACGCCCATCGAAGGGGTGAGCCGCACATCAGGCGGCATAAATGCAGGACCGACGCGAAACACAAACAAACAAATAGAGACTAGATCGCCTCTTGGCCCGAGACGACCTGCATGTGAAGACTTATCTCTTTGATTTGAAGCATATGCCTGCATATGAGATTCAAGATGACGCGCTGTTTACACCAGGGCCGCAGTACAAAACACGCATGCCCCGAGATCACGGTGCTGCAAACACGCTTTGTTCCTACAGATGGCACAATACGTCAACAACACGCGTATGTAAAAGCCCGCAGGAGGTGGCAGCAAGTTTCATTATGATATCTCAAGACGCGTCTGTTGTGACTCGATCAATTAGACCGACTCTTTATTTCACTATAAAAGGGCGCTTTCCCTCTACCCGATACCGATTATTTTTTTTCATTATCATCCTTCGATACACATTCGCTTATACACATACACATACACAAAAAACACAATGAAGTTCGCTACTGCCTCTCTTGCTCTTGTCGCCTCTGCCCTTGCTGCTAATACCACTACCTCGTACGAGGTTGACACGGTCACTAACAACCACACAACTGAAATTACCATCACGTCTTGTGCTGACAACAAATGTGCCACTACTGTCCAATCTGTCACGAACACTGTCGTCACCACCACTGTTGACGGTGTCAAGACTGTCTACACCACCATCTGCCCATTGACTGAGTCTGCCTCCGCCACCCCAGTCAGCTCAGCTACCCCAGTGGTTTCTACTAAACCAACCACGCTCGCTGCCGAGTCCGCAGCCTCATCTTCCTCGGACGATGTCACCTATGTTGATATCACTACTACGCCTGTGGTGACCGCGTCCACTGGTATTCAAAGCACTGTTTACAAGCAGTCCACCTTCACGTCGGTGTACAACTCTTCCACCTCTGCTTCGCCATCAGTTGTGTTCGCTAACAACGCTCCTAAGAACTTGCTCGCTGGTGCCGCTGGTGTCGCCGGCGTTGCTGCTTTGTTGTTGTGATTTCTCTAATTGAATTTTATATATAGGCTGGGTTTTGGAAAATACAAACGTTTAATTCGTGAACAGTTCCGTAGCATTTGATTCTCCTGCTGAGCTTCTGGTCGTCCGCTTACATTGAATTCCCAATCTATATTGTTTATTAAATGGTATTTTATGACAGTGTATGGGCACTAGAGCTCATCATCTAAGTTGGTGTTCACCGTAGACTCGGGAACGTATACGGCCTTGCCGATGTAGACATTCCACCACCCTGAGATATAGTACATCGCGATGTTATACATGGTTCGGGGAAAATTCACGTAGCTTTCCCATATGAACCAGAGTGCCGCCTTGATATCATTCAATTCTTCGGCGAAGCCTTGCTTCGTTTTCTTTGTGGTCGTGATTTTACCCTCGTCAATAACTTGTTTCGCCAGATTCTTGCTTCTGCCCTCGACCTCTGAGGTTTGGGGAGACGAAGCGGACTTTGGCTTCCAAGAAACAAACGGAAATTCTATGCCTTTATCGTGCAACGGTTCAAAGTCGCCGTGTTTAACGCGCCCCGCTGCGACATCTTCCAAATGCTCCAAATACATTGCCTTGAAATTGTTGATGGATGCAACAGACTTTGAAAGGCGATCAAAAGTGTTGAAAAGAGCGACCAACTCGATTCTACGGAATTTGAGCAAGTGCTGGGTCTCGGGGTCCTCCAGCTCGAACAACACCTTGAGCGCGGTACCATACCCTATCGTCTGGAGCTTGCCCCACATGCGACATCTGTCGCAACCGACACAATCCATGATAGCCGAGACGTTTCTGAACCTGGAACGGAATTCATTTTTCAATTCTGGTCCGACCGCACTTGGGTCGAAAAGCAGATGTGACTCGAAAAGTGGCTCAATGTTTAATGAATTTGTGATCTGGCTAACCATCTCAGTGTACTCTGGTAACGATGTCGAGTCATTGTCCAAAAGCTCACTATGTTTGCTTGGGCCAGTTTCACCCTTGATATAATCTGCAACAGCCACCAAGTCACCGAGCTTCACAATGGCCTGCGAGACGAGCGCATAGTTGAAGTAAATGTTTGCTAGCCTATCGTTAAATTTCCCAACTCTCTCCATGAAGACTTTGAGGTTGGGACCGAAAGTTTCGGTTGCAGGGTCCAAGTATTCGTTCGACAAATGCACAGCAATCGAGGCGTGCATACCAGAGATCAAGCGATAAAAGAGATTCTTCTCGACACATTGTTCTGGCTCTGATCCGGCTGCCATTGACATTGGATTTGTATTTGGAAAGCAGTTTTCCGAGTAGATTGCCTGCCATACATCGAAGGATTGCGCCCCGCCATACCCTGTGAATCTTTCCGGGTTCGCGAGCAAATCCACAAATACACAATCGTGACCCTCATCAATATGTGAGTAGTCCAAATCCTCGCATGTGGCAGGCGCCTCCAGCGAGGCAGATTTGTGTTTGATTTCTCCGAGTTTGGACGGACGAAATTCATCGTGGACCTCGGACCAATTGTACTGTTCCTCTGGAAGAGTCTCGACGGCGCAATTTTTGGTGGCACAGAAATGCTGTGCGTTCCAGAACTTGCATTGTTTGTCTAAATCGAGCTTGAAGTACTTGAAAAAAGAAGTGTGCATCAATTTCAGTAGAACAGGACGAATTTCAGCATTGATTGTGTCGATGTATGAAAATGTAGTGTTGCACGTGGGTGTGATGATTTGCAGACAATAGTCGGGAGAATCAAAAGGCGAGATGGCGGCGCTAACGAGTAGTATGATTGATAGCACTACCGTAACGAGCGAGCTTCTCATATTGTGTGTTTTTGAAAATCAGAAGTGATAAACTAAATTTTGTTAGATCTGCCAGGTGGCCCGATAGTCTTGCAGTTTGCGTATCGAGTCACGTGCAGCCAACCTTCGCCATCGCCACCGATAGCGCTGCGGCCGGAAATTTCGGTATGCGCTTCCATGGAAATCCATTAGTCTAGAGCGCTCTTTACAATTGTAAAAGAAAATAGACATAAACTCCAATCGGGACACGTGTCAAATGTCAAAAAGAACAATAAGCCACTCTGGCTCTGAAAATGAAAGTGTAATTTTCTCAGTCCTGCAATTCGTTCTTTTTATTCTGCCTACGTCCACAAGCGAATCGAAATTGATAAAATGAGCACCAACATTTGATTTGGCATGATAGACTCCAGTAATGTAGATCAAAAACATCTTCAACATCAGTGTAAAACATCGGTGTAATGAATTACAAGTACGGCCGCCACGGTGGTAGTTAGTTGACTATTATACATGCAATTTATATATGGCTGCAGGGATATCACTTGAGCTAAAAGGCTCAATCATCGAATTTGATCTTCTTAGCACTCTTGCCGCTCATGTCATCCTTGTAGAACGCGCCGTACACAGAGTGTGTCTTCTTCTTGGTGTGGCCACCGAACTTGAGCAACTCATCTGGCACGGGCTGGTTGGCACCACGCAAGATGTTCATCAAAGCACCGCTGAGATGTTTCTCATGCTCAGTGAAAAGGGTATGCGCAATACCCGTTTTACCAGCTCTTCCTGTACGACCAATTCTATGAACGTAGTCCTCGGCGGTCAAGGGGAAGGTCAAGTTAATGACAACCTTCACGTTTGGAATATCCAAACCTCTGGCGGCAACATCTGTGGCCAACATCAAGCTCGACTCACCCAGCTTGAACCTTCCCAACGCACCTGTACGCTGCTGTTGGGTCAAATCACCATGGACGGCAGACACAGTGTATCCGTTCCTCTGCAAAAGCCCTTCAACGCGCAGAGCCTCCTTTTTGTATAATGCAAAGATAAGAATTTTATCATTCTTGTTCGAACCAGACTGATACTTTTTGAGCAATTGCAAAAGCTTTCTCTCCTTGTCACGTGGATCAATGACTTCGACGATCTGAGTGATTCTTTTATTGGCAGAAAGCTCATCGCGGTCTCCAACAGTAACCTTGACGGGGCTCACCATGAATTCAGAGGCGAGGTCTCTGACCTCTTTTGGCCATGTTGCTGTGAACATCAAAGTTTGACGCTGAGACTTTTCAGGCGTACGCCCGATAATCATCTTGATGTGCTCTTCGAAACCTTTGTCTAACATCCTGTCGGCCTCGTCGAGAACAAGATACTCCACGGTGGACAAGTCCACCAAGTTGTCCTCTAAAAGATCAACCAATCTACCAGGAGTTGCCACGGCAATGCTGGCATTTCTGATTTTTTCGATTTGGTCCTGCTTGCTCACACCACCGTAAATTGCCACACTGGAAATGGGGGTATTGTGTGTCAACTCCTCCAAGTTGTCATAGATTTGCAAGGCTAACTCACGAGTTGGAGAAAGACAAAGAACCTTCAAGCCTTTTTTTTTGTGTCTCAAAATGCTGTCGACCGCTGGCACGCCGAAAGCAAAAGTCTTTCCCGACCCAGTTTCAGCCACGCCGATGACATCTTTGTTGCTTAATAGATAAGGCCAGCTGACGGCTTGAATTGGGGTGGGACTGGGGAACTTTGAAATGGCTTTCTGGACCTCCTCAACAAAAGAGACCTGAGAAAATTTTAACAAAGGACGTAAACTCAAGTTGTGGGGGTCTTCGATCGAGATCTCGTTATCAGTTAAAAAAGTTTTTATGTCAGCTTCCAGAACCTCGTTCAACGCTTTTGACTGAACGTAGGGGCCATCCAAAGAGGAGGGTTGATCAGAGTCTTTTTCAATAACTTTCGTGTTCTCAGTCTTGACCTCCTTTACCTCATTCTCCCTTTTCTCCTTCTTATCCTTCTTTTCTTTCTTATCCTTTTTCTCACTCTTGTCCTTTTTTTCCTTCTTATCCTTTTTATCCTTCTTATCCTTCTTCTCCTTTTTTTCCTTTTTGTCCTTTTTCAATTTTTTGTCAACATTGCTGCTCAGATCAGCTTCCTCTAGCTTTCTCTTTTTCTCTTCCTTCCCCATTTTTCGAATTTCTATGTGGTTGTTAACTATTGCAATTTTGAAAATCTCTTTCCTAGCCGCACGATGCCTTCGCGGGTGCACTGATGCGATCGCGACAATACGACTACATAGTTAAAAAATTTACGGATTAAACAATCTCAATTTAAGTCTATTAGTTGGCTTTCACCATGTCTCTAATTAGGATCCAAGTCTGTGCGACGCCCTTCGTCTAGATCAATCTCATCTAGCTTCACGTATTTTGTTTTGTTGACTAGTTTCAAAAATAGGGCGAGAATGAAGAAGAATGGAAGCAAGATGTAAGCGTCCACGAAATCTTTTGCCGAAAACGGCTTGAACGTCGACCAGCCCTGAATTAAGGCAAGGAAAATGTTGATCACAATACCGAAAATTGGTAAAAAAGGATACCACAATCCTTTGTATGGAAGATCTCCCACTGAACGTCCTTGAAGTGTCCATGCTTTTCTGAAGCGGATGTGATACACATTTACCGCTCCCCAAACAACAAACACAGCCACACCGGATAAGTTCACGATGTACAGATATGCCTTAGCGGCTCCTGTACTCACGTTCATGAGAGAGATCAATCCAAAGAGGTTGAACAATATCACAGCGTTGTATGGCACACCCCACCTGTTCACTTTGGCGAGGAACCTAGGTGCCGATCCTTCGTGAGCTAGGTGAACAATCGTCCTTGAGCCGATGTATAGGGAACTGTTCACTGCTGAGACACATGTGATAAGGATAAAAGCATTAATCAAATGGGCGCCGCCTGCCCATCCTGCTCTCACGATCGCAATAGACATGGGTGATTTCAAAGCTTTGTCCTCAGCATTGAGCTCTGGTGCATTGTACGGTACCGTCAAACCATAGAATAAAGCAATACCCATGTAAATGATCAAAATTCTGATGAACGTTTGTCTGATGGCGCTTGGAATGGCTTTACCGGGGTTTCTCGTTTCACTTGCGGTGATAGCGACTGCTTCTGTCCCAGAATAGAACGTGGAGGCATAGACGAATGAACTAGCAATAGACTTGAAGCCGTGTGCTAGAGGTCCTGGATTTCTCCAGTATTGGAAGCCGAACGCAGGCCTGCCTTTGACGCCGCCAGACACATAAATGATGGAGAAAATGTAGAAAGCGACGATGCCGATTACCTTGAACATTGCAAGCCAGTACTCAAATTCGCCAAACGTCGACACACCAAGAAACTGGAACGCCAAAAATGCGGCCCAAAATATCAAGACATACCCGTATAATGGAACCTGTGGACCCCAAAATTGTAAGATGGAAGCCACAGTGTTGTATTCGTTCGCCAACACAGCAATCCAAATGATGCAATAAAACCATCCCACTGTACCTCCTACAGCTCTGTCGATCAACTTGTTTCCTAAAGTGGAAAACACATTTCCCAGGGGATACATGGTGGCTAGTTCGCCCAAACTCTGAATCATCGAAAACGCAATCAATCCTATAACTCCGAAACCAACTATCAAACTGAGTGGACCATTGGAAGTGGGAAGGGCAGCGCCAACCAAGATACCAGGACCTATGATTCCTGCGAGAGCAATCAAGGAGACGTGACGATTTTTTAGCCCTCTTTTCAACTCGACAGTGCCAAGCTCCTCATCAGTGCTGTAACCAAATTGCGCCCGGTCATCAGTGGAAACCTTTTCGGTAGACTCCTTTTCTGCAGACGAGAATTTGGAGAATATCATGGCTGTGTAGTTCAGTTTTTGTTGCAAAATTAAAATTACAAATGCTGAGATCTCTACTTGAGCTTGTGAGGGGCAAATATACAAATATATATAAGTTGCCGATGAGACGAAATTGGATGCCAAGCTGCGAGATGAGTGCGACCCATAACGTCACAGAAATTTGAGAGGGCGCAACTCCACGTGAGGCGTGCTTCATGCACGGAGATAACCATGGCTGAATGCTGAGCAACTCATCGCACATATATTTTAGCAAAACAAAAAAGTTCTCTGAGCTCACCATATTTGACTGGATGATCATGGGTGCTCATATATCGCGCTCGCTACGCACGGCTCTATATCAGAAAGATATATGACATTCTCGAGATGAGAATGCCCATCTCAGAAGTCTGCATGTTGATTAAAGTGCAGTTCAATTTTGCATGTAATCAGTTTCATTGTGCTAAAGCCGCTGCAACAACAGCTGTGGCTCAAAAAAAAAAATTGCGTCAAACCTTGCATTTGTAGACAAAACCGTTTTCTCAGTAGCCCGCCAAGACGCAAAGATGGCAGGCAAATGCCACAATTGTCTCCCAATGCATAGACGAGAAATTATCATCGTGCAGGTTCTATTCAGGCTTTGCCTCCCTACTGGGAGTGCATTGACTTCAATGGTCCACCTCTTGCTGCGCGTCGCCCTCAGGCGGCCCCAACAGACAGACAGACGCACGTTTGCCGAATGATTTTAATGCAAAGACGTGGGCTCTTGAAGAGCCGTCCCGTTGTTTGTGAAATCACAAACTCTGAAAGTGTAGAGACAACAGCCCGGTAAGGATCTCAAGAGAGGCCCCACCTTCTAGGAACTGCTTACCTCACGATCCCGTCAAAAGCAGCAGCAAAGGTTACAAAATTTCACTGAGCCGTTCACGGGCTTCTTCTTCTCCATAAACAAGACCTAAAATTCAATGCGGATGAATTCAGGGCAGAAACAGGAGTGACTTTTCTACAGTATAAATGATTTCAGATCTTTATTAACTTAGGATAATGAATACACTGGAAGGATGATTTTCCACAGGTCGCGCAAATTTTTATAGTGATTCAAAGGTTACCCGGATCTGACATTTTGTAGTCGACTCGATGTTACATCATGCCGAATCAGATAAGGCCGAAGGTAAGAAAATGGCAGGTACACTTCTCTTGCCAGTCAGAATCAACTTTCACTTTCTAAGGGAACGATCGATTCTTCAATTGTATTAGTAAATATCTATTTTTGGGAAACCGGAAGGAACTGTACCTGCAAATCTTCCGACTTTACATTCTGCAATCCACAAAGTAATGGTGATACCAGAATGTTTATTTCTCGGGTCTCATATCGGCCCTCCTTGGCGCTTCTAAAGGATGCAATTGAGCTAAATATGTAATCGCCCACATCAAGTAGCACATTGCTAGCCCTAAAATGATAGACGATCTCCACACCGTTCTGTTTTCTTTAGGGGCGAAGTTCCATGCCAAAACACTCAAGGCCACAGTCAATAACAAAACAACGACAACGGTATATCTGATGAGTTAGTAAAGATTTGTGAAAGACGTAAGGGCACGATTCTCTCAATCGTCTGAGGACGAGGAAAACATCAAGGACTCATTGTGCACGTGAGCCCTTCATCAGTAAGGGACTCAACGAGATACTCAACACGAATCTCTCGACCAACTTTCAATCTCCATTACATACCCACTCATTCCTGATGATTACTGTCGTGGCCAAGTTGAGCAGTCAGCGAACGCGATAAGATGGTGTACATCCGTACCTCATGATATAGTTCGGAGAAACGAAAAGCAAGGAAATCAAATAGGCTAGTTGTCTCAGTGGCTAGCTGTGATGTTGTGGCAGTTTTTGAGATCGTAGATAGTCTGAAGAATGGTACATTTTTTGTTTTCAAAGACCGAATCTTGAAAACTGGATTTTTTCCAGATTGTTTTAGCAGTTTGCAAGTCGTGCCAGGTATGACACAGTTTTGTAAATCGTGTGCGAGTTGCGGGAGTTTGTCGAAACTCAAGAACGCACATCAATCGGTAAATGCTTTTGAGTTCCAGTTCATCGATATCACACGCTGCAAAATCAACCGAATTACACAACTTACTCGACCACTGAATCGTGCTTGTCGATAATTTCTTCGTCACTACAATTTTGTGACTGTGTTTGCCATGTCTAAAGTTTCAAAGAAGATCACCAATTGGCTTTTTAATGTCCTCCAACCACAATACTCACACACGGAAGTCGTATACAGAGATGTCTATCGCTTCCTTCTGATATATCTAGAGCGTGGATTTAAAATCAGAACGGCTGTCTACACGTCAGCGCTGGGAGACTCCGAATTATTGCTCAATATGCATGGGCCGCTCAAATGTGGAGATCGAGAGTTTCACATTACGATCTGGTTACCATTGAATTACCCGTACGCTGAAACGTCAGGGCGAGTATCCAAATCAGATGCTAACGGCGTTCCCATTGTCTTCGTTGTTCCAGCAAACGGCGAGGTAATTCGACCTGGCAATAACGTCGACTCTCAGGGGAGAATATATCATCCGTTCTTATCTCAGTGGCATAACGCAAAGCCTTTCGGAGAGCCACAAGCAAACTTTGATTTGCTTATGTTGATGGACTGCTTGTCAGCGACATTCAAGCGCACCTCGCCAGTTGGTTTGGCACCCCAAGCGACTGGCCCGGCGTTGCCTCCCAAACCCCCAGGCGGCCTCAGGTCACCTCAACACACAGGAAATACCTCGATAACGAGCGGTCCTCCATTACCCAATAAGATCCGTCCGGATGAAGCGCACGAGACTCAGGTTCCACAAAAGTATAGGGCGCCACTTCCTCTACCAACTCAGATTACACCTTATCACTGGGATGATTCTAGCCCGAGAGTGGAGCAATCTGTGCAAGAAAGAAGAGATCATAATTCCGTTCCACTCGCTAGACGCAACAGCGTAGAACACAACTGGCCCAAAGATATTACTAGAGTTATCCCCCAACCAATAGTCCATGAGAATTCCTCTCTAAGTACTAATTCATCAATTGGCTCTAAATGCCGAAGAAAACCACCAAGCGATGTGCTGCCCGAGCACGCGACGACTATAGAAAATCTCATGGATCAAGTGACGCTTGAGTCGAAAAGGGAGACATCAAACCCCGCCGCATTAGAGCGAATTGCTCAACACATAAACATGCATCTTGACGGGAAATACCCGGAGAGTGTCAACAGTATATTACCCAAGATCACCGAAACGCAGGGAAAAGTAACCTCGCTCTACACACAACTTTGTCATCACAATAATCAGGCGAAAGCTAACGTCATGAATCTCGACAATCACGTCACATACTTGTCAACACAAGTTCAATCCGTGGCAAAGTTAAACCGTCAGCTACATAGTCTTGGGCAAATGAATAGTGAAAGCACCCATGACATTAGCCTAAGCGTGGAAGGAGACCGAAAGCTTCCTGTGGACGACCTCGTGCTCCCAGATCTGTTACTAGTCAGGCAGCTTTACGATACGGCAGCGGAAATCCGGGGCTACAAAGATGCCATAAAATTAGTCGGGGGTACGTATAAGTCTGAGCCAGAGCTCATAAGAGATGAAAACCTTGACACTTGTGTTAAGTCTGTTAGAGCTTTGGCTAGAGAATTGTTCTGGCTTGAAGTTACAAGAGATGAGATTGGTCAAATTATGGGTCTTGAGAAATAGTAAAGTTGCTCAACAATTTTGATCGATGACCGTCAAAGGATTTCAAAACAGGTTTATAGACGTCAAATTAGTTATACTAGATATTCTTCAGATGTTCACATTTTAAATGGGAGTATCGCGATTGCAGGCCGATGTTGCGACAATGATCCCATTCGGGACAGGGCAGTGAGATGCGATGCTTGGAAAATGCGAAAAAAAATCCTACCGAAAAAAACGCAAATATTCGGAAAAAAATACCTACTTCCCCCATCCCTTCATTGCAAGCCTACTTTAACAATGTCTGAGGAGCACATGATCAAGCCAGAGAGCGTTGCGCCCTCTAAGGACACTTCGGAATGGCCACTTTTGTTGAAGAACTACGACAAATTGTTGGTTCGTTCCGGACACTACACCCCAATCCCAGCGGGCTCTTCTCCTTTGAAAAGAGACTTGAAATCATACATCTCATCCGGTGTTATCAACTTGGACAAGCCATCTAACCCCTCCTCGCACGAGGTTGTCGCTTGGATTAAGAGAATCTTGCGTGTCGAGAAAACCGGTCACTCTGGTACTTTGGACCCCAAGGTCACCGGGTGTTTGATCGTGTGTATTGACAGAGCCACCCGCTTAGTCAAGTCCCAACAGGGTGCTGGTAAGGAATACGTCTGTATTGTCAGATTGCACGAGGAGTTAGAGGACGCCAAAGAGATGGGCCGTGCTTTGGAGAACTTGACCGGTGCGTTGTTCCAGAGACCACCATTGATTTCTGCTGTAAAGAGACAATTGAGAGTCCGTACTATCTATGACTCCAATTTGATCGAGTTCGACAACAAGAGAGGCCTCGGTGTTTTCTGGGCTTCTTGCGAGGCCGGAACCTACATGAGAACCTTGTGTGTTCATTTGGGTATGTTGCTTAGCGTTGGTGGTCACATGCAAGAGTTGCGTCGTGTAAGATCCGGTGCTATGGGCGAGAATGACAACATGGTCACCTTGCACGATGTCATGGACGCTCAGTACGTCTACGACAACACCAGAGATGAGTCTTACTTGAGAAAAATTATTCAGCCTTTGGAAACCTTGCTTGTCGGATACAAGAGAGTTGTTGTCAAGGACTCCGCTGTCAATTCTGTGTGCTACGGTGCTAAATTAATGATTCCGGGTTTGTTGAGATATGAGGAAGGCATTGAGTTATATGACGAGGTTGTTCTCATGACCACCAAGGGTGAGGCTATCGCCATTGGTATTGCGCAAATGACTACCGTCGACTTGCAGTCTTGTGACCATGGTGTTGTTGCTAAGGTCAAGAGATGTATCATGGAGAGAGACACTTACCCAAGAAGATGGGGATTGGGCCCTGTCGCTCAGAAGAAGAAGCAAATGAAGGCCGACGGCAAATTGGACAAATTCGGTAGAGCCAACGAGAACACCCCAGAGACTTGGAAGCAGGAATACAAAGACCATGCCGAACAACCAGCCCCTGCAATTCCAGAATCTAAGTTGGTCGCTCCAGAGGTGCAATTGCCCAAGAAGACTGAGTCTGAGGTGAAAACTGAGGATTCTGACAAGGTGACGAAGGAAGAGAAGGAAGAAAAGAAAGAGAAGAAGGAAAAGAAGGACAAGAAAGAAAAGAAGGAGAAGAAGGAGAAAAAAGAGAAGAAAGAGAAGAAGAGAAAGGCTGACGATGACGAGGAGTCCGACAAGAAGAAGAAGTCTAAGAAGTAATCCAGCATACTCATTTTTGCACACTGCCCCTATTGTATATTGTCTTCAGTTACGAACCTTCAAAAAAAAATTAAGTTCCAGCTCGCTATTACGTAGCTCATTTGTCACTTGCTCGCGCATCTGTATCAAATTTGATCATTCAAAGATGCCAACTCGAGTCTTCTCACAAGCTTTTCTTGTGCTAACGCTATGTTCTCTTTGAGTCTGATATAGGCTGCACTGGACAAAAACAGAGAACATGCATCATCATTAGAGAGCAACAAAACACCGAGATATAATGATTGCTCGTCGGTTTCGGTCATGGAGGATATAGTTTTCTCGAGGTGTTCCGTACGAGCTTCGAGGCTCGTTGATAATGTGTAAAGTAAGTAGTGAAACAAGACCTTAACGTAACCATGAAGTGAGCTTTCGCACATGATTTTGTCAACTCTGGCCAATTGGTCAATGTGCTGCGTCGTGATTTGAGTCAGAACATCTTTCTGAAGACGTAATAGAAGGACTATATTGTGGTACAATTGTAAAAGACCCGAAGATTGATGATGTCTCGCGCTTTTCAGGTCTCGTGGGTAATCCTCGGTTAGAGCTGAATGCAAATCAGACAATAAATCATAAAGCAAGCTGTGGCATGTGATGAGTTTGGACTTCACCAAAGCGCGACTAAAACGGTTACTCGACAAGGACAGGACGTCACGCTCAACTATAAGTCCGAGTTGAATAGTCAGAATTAGGTAGAGCTCATTTGCACTTGTTCTCGGCATGAGTGCTTCACATCCGATACCAAGAGAATTCTGTAGAGTGGATATTTTGGCGCTATCGGTATCCAGGGGACCACAGAATGCTTTCCTCACACGAATGTAGTAATATTTTGCTGCGGAGAGATCACCGCGGGAGTGATAGTATAGTGCTGCCAAGTAAAGATACTTCGGGACAAGTAAAGCGTAATAGCACATTTCTTCCTTTGTAAAATTTTCCCCATCAAAGCAATCAAGGAAAGATTTAATTGACGATATACTCCCGAAATCGTTCCCGCGCATTTCGATCCAGAGTTGGTAAAAAATTGTCGAGTAGCGGATATAACCGAGTCTAACAATTCTATCTGAAAGATATGAGACTCGAAAACTTCTAGAATTTGACCCAATCTCTGTAAGCTGTCCGAGTTGAATGTTAGTGATATGAAGGCAAAAGGAAAGTATTTTTTTTGTTTGCTCGAAATCAAGATAGTTTGTGAGTCCAAGAGTCCCATGGAGAAAATAAAACAATATGACGAACTCGTCAGAAGTGAGCCATTGCACATGAAAGGCCGTCGCCTGCGAAGTTTCTGCAAACAAAGGAATTTCTATATCGAATATCCCATCATCCCTCCATTTAACCCAGTTTTCGTCACGTTGCAGAGAGATAAGCTCGCTTAGTACATCAACGCATGCTTTACCAAGATTAACATCGTCGACTTGAGCACAAAATGATAGCATGGTAAGATGGCCAAGCGCAACAAGTTGTGGCGGTGAGTTCCCATTCATGATTGAGCTCTGTGCTTTCTCTATCGAAGCTCTCGCAGATGACGATGACCCTCGATATAGATTTATACTCGCATCATGGATTAGGCTCAAGGTTGTGATATGAGGATGAGGCTCTGTTTCTGAGCTATGAGAGGTGAAGTTTGCCAGACCCAAAGTAGTAGCTCCAACGACAAGTTGTTTCATTTTCATCATGGAATACAACTTCGCTATGTTCAAATATCCCTCTTTCTCGTAGTATGCTTGCTTATCCGCAAGAAACGGTAGAAGCGAGGTATGATCCAATGCCTCTAAGACCTGACAGTACAAGAATTCGCTCACCACCCTTATGTTATCTAAGTGATGTTTTTTGGCCATTGAGATGGACATGCTCATAAACTGCTCCGCTTTGTCAAGGCATTGTGTTTCTTTTAGGTAGAGCATGCCTAACTTTTGATATATGATCAGCTCAAGGTGTGGATTCAAGCTCGAGCCATACTCATTTAAGAGAATGTTCAATGCCTTGATCGCCAATTTAACGAAATTGTAGTATACCCTCGCACCACATACATCATTAGCGCCGAGCACAAGGGAGTGAGCTTTCGTCAAAAATGAATCCGAGGCATGAATAAAGTACATTACATGAAACTCCCGCTCTTTGGCGACGCTCAGAAGAACTTCATCGAGGTTCATTACCACCTTTTCTGACAGCTTGAGCCCTTGGTCAATAATGGCCTCGTCCGCCCTCTTCAGCCGTTGATGAGAGGGCTGTTGTACGTTTTCATGATCTTGAGTGGTACACTCCAGCTCTAAGGGGTCAAAGTCATCGCTCATATCAATCGGTACGAACTTCTCTAGATTTCTCTCGTACTGCTTTTCCAATGAAGACTTGGGTATCTCGTAGAATTTGGACGCTGAAATTGGAGGAAGCGACGCCGATACATCATTATTCGACCGGTTTTGTTCTATATCTCTATCTTTAGCAGTGGAAGGGCGTGACGAAGTCAAAATGTGCACCAGGCTCAGGCGGCTAGAGGGGGACTCAGGATCCTTTTTTTTGTCCAGTTTTCTCTGTTTCTTCTGAGGTTGAAACGAAACTTCACGCCGTGAGAGTGCAATCAGGCGCTTTAATGAGCTGCCATTTCGTCGGTGGGGTTCGAAAGAGTACTCATGCATGCTTGGATCAACAATGACCATGCCTATTAGAACGCCTCATAATCTTGCAACGCGCGTCGCGAGTCGCACTTCATGTATCCATAATTGACGACACAATGAAGTTTGTAAAAGACATAATTTTGCTATGTTCGGCAATCAGCCCAGCAATAAGCCCAATGACATACTATTTGGTAATGATACATAAAGCTACTTTTCAACCGACGCGGACAGCATCTGCAGCTCCAAAAGCCGGCGTTTCGCTCTCTCCTCCTCTAACTCTATTTCGTATTGATCTTGAATATCTTCCACAATTTTCTTGAACTCTTTTCTCAAAATGGCTGTGCTCGTGGCCTTCAGACGCGAAGGAGATACCATGGGGTTGCTAGCGCGCTCATCTTGAGTCTCACTCTCTAATGATGATAGTAGAGATGAGTTCACTGCAGTAGAGGCTCTTGGAGACTTGTCGCCCAATACTTCGATTTTGAGGCTGTTCAACTCCCTTCGAAGTCTATAAATTTCGCGATCTTTCGCTTTCAAAGACTCACGTGATTGCAGGTGATCGGAGGGTTGCTCCCGAAGACGGCTCAACTCTTTTTCAAGGTAGGCATTCTTTCTTCTGTAATCCAGTATAGTCTTAAGAGAATTTTCTTTCAAATACTCGTACTCCTTGCTGAAATACTCTTGGGAGAATTTCAAGTCATTCAACGCTAGTTTGTATTCCGATAAAATCTTTTCCAGACTTTCATCTTTCTTGTATATCTTATACGGTGACAGAGACAAAAATGAATGGTCTTTCACAAGAGATTCGTCGTCAGCTCCCATTTGGAATGACTCCTCGTTTGTCGCCGAAGAGGGCAATGATGACACAGCAGCAAGCGCACTTATACAATCCGATGCCCAGGATATTCTTTCGCGAAGAGTATCTGTCGAGCTTGAAGAATAATCCGGTAACGAAACATTTTTTTGTGCAGCGAGAGATACAATATGCGAGAATAGCTCCTCAAAAAAACGTTGAGACTCAGCATCAGTGCAGCCACTCACTCTAGAAGCGCGTCCATCGAGAGCGTCGCTTCTGGATGAGCTTGATAATCTCACATCCTCAATATAGCCCGAAACAAGGCAAAATAAATTGTGGTTTTTGAGTTGTAATTCGAGCTGGTCAAGTTCCTGGGTAACCTTGATCATTTGCAGCTGAAGATCGCTCAACTGCTTCAAGATCTTAAGTAAGAGCAGGGGATCCACATCTGATGGCGGAGCTTCCGGCGTTGGAAGGAGAGTGGCACAGAACTGGCTGGAAAGAAGACACTTCAGCTGAAGATATTGCTTCATCTCAGTCTTCTCGGCTATGCTTTGCTTTACGCGCTTCAACTTGGCTAGCGAGAGTAGAGACTGTGGTGAAATTCTGGATGTGTCAAATACGCTGTTCTCTATCAACACTCTCATGTTTGAGTAGTTTAGATCTTTCTGATCGGCAACAGCTTTCCATGAGTCAGATATATCTGAGTTGGGAGTCGAGGGAGCTGAGTTGTGACTGCAATGCAGAGAGTTGTCTGTAGTGTCATGATCATCATCTAGGGTCGGTGGGTTATCGTTGAGGATATTTTGCAAATGATTGTTGAAGGCGGATCCAGCAAACAGAGAGTCAGGCACTTGAGTTTGCTCGAGCTGTGCCCGAGACTGTTCTTGAAGTTGAAACTTCAATAGTTCAGGAGTGGTGTTGGAAAGGTTATAGGAGTTGGTATGTGTGACCCGAAACGGACTATTTTTCATAAACGACTCGGGGTCTAACATGACTGATGAGCTTGAGTTGTTCTGGAGAGTTTTGAAGGGAAATGTGAACAAAAAGGAGTGTGGGCGCTCGAGGCTGATTCTCTATTCTTTTCTTTCACTCAGAAATCTGAAAGCTTGCAATCCAGGAGAAACAATGATTCCGCTTTACGTGATGAACGGGAGAGTCAAAAAAGATAATAATAAAAATAAAAAACAGCTGGAGTGAGTCGCGAGCGACACCCGTGCCCGTGCGACGCGTTCACGCACCCGAGAAGATATCAAGGTGAAAAAAAAAAAAAAAAAAAAAAAAAAAAAAAAAAAAAAAAAAAAAAACACGTCAAAGCATGCAGTCCAGACTCTTCGGGTTGAAACGAGTGGTGGCATCCAGACTCTTCGTTTAACAATCAAGTCTTTACGCCTACGTACTAATAATACATGATCGCATTTGAACCTTCTCCTTAGGATATAAATTCTATCGATGTACGTATGTTAATTCTTGTCCGAACACGTGTGTCATATCCCGCGCCCCACGTTCTAGGCCTCACATGCTTGGCAACGTCGCCCTTGCTCGCCCATTCTACGCGAGGAAATTATCAGATCTAAAGATATGAAGACTAGTCAACTGATACGGTTTTCCAAAAAGGACAAGAAAATCGATTTCCGTTTGGAGCGAGGTGATTTCTTTTTTCTTTTTCTCAAAGGTGAAACAAAGTTCTTGTAGACTCAAAGTTCTAGAATCTTGATTACGGGAAGTTCGAGTGTCGACTCTCCACTTATGTCAGATTCGCCCGCGTGCATAGTGACCACATGACAATGATAATCATGCAAACAAATTGCACGACTTTCTAAGGCGTCTTCTACCGAAAGAAGACCCATTAGAGCTCCGTTTTGACCGTAAATTTGGCTTTGCCCAATCTGGCAATGTCTTCGATAATTCACGAATGCGTTGAGGCGTACATCCATCTCAAAAGACCATGGCTGGTGACTGTTACACTGATTGTGAGCTAGCGATGACTGGCAGCGTCAAATTCATTGTTTCTACAATTTTTTTTCTTTTTTGATTTCTACCACCAAAGGAGATCTCGAGCGTATGTTTTGGTGTGGGCTGGAGACAAGAGACCTGCAAGTTTGCGGTGCGAGCATCAAATACACAACTACATGGAAGAAAAGCCCATTGCCAATAACCAGGACCCACTAGCTCGCATACCCCGCAAGCTGGGCCTGGAAATAAGATACATATCTTTCAATGTCAACGGATCAAAAACTATCTTTAATTACCATCCCTGGAATCGCCTTAAAAATAGCTTCAATGCAGTTTTACAGGCAATGGGCGGGGATATAGTTTCAGTGCAAGAACTCAAAATTCAGCTGGACTCTGTCGCACTGTTTGGTCTAACAAAAGACTATCGGGCATTTATTCTGCTCCCTAAATCCAAAAAGGGGTACAGCGGAGTTGGCCTTTACGTGCGTTTGCCTAAACTAGACGACCCCCCTCAAGTGTGTCAGGCCCTTACAGTGGTGAAGGCGGAAGAGGGCATCACAGGCAGATTGAAAGACAGTACGAAAGGCGTACGTTATTGTGACTTGCCACTCTTTGAATCTATAGGAGGCTACATCCAGGAGGATGAGTTGCATGAAATTGGGATTACCGAACAAGAACTTTTATCACTCGATTCCGAGGGTAGATGTTCTATGGTCGAGCTCGCAAACAATACAGTTGTGTTTTCATTGTACTGTCCAGCAAATTCCATGGGAACGGCAGAAGGACAGGCTTTTCGTTTGAACTTTTTGGAATTGATGTTCCGAAGAAGCGAGAAACTACGACAGCTCGGCAAAAACGTGATTGTTATGGGGGATATCAATGTAAGCCCGGATCTTATAGACAGTGCCGAGAGTATCAACGAGCTCATAAAGACAAAGGTTATTTACAACAACTTGCATGAAGGCGGCCGTGATTTTGAGAGAAGAAATGAAGACATTTGCTTGTCGTTTCGATCCTCCACTCCACATCGGTCTATCTTTCACAGATTCGTTGTGCCAACTTTACATGCGGCACCGAGGTGTCCCACGCAGTTTTTGTTCGACACCACGAGAGTTTTGCAACAGCGAAAACTCGCATTGTACACAGTTTGGAATACGATGACGAGTGCACGTCAGTCCAACTTTGGCTCTAGAATAGACCTTATTCTCATCAGCAGTGAAAAGGATCTAAAGCAGGTGACAAGGGCAGAAATACTTCCGTTCTTGCACGGCTCGGACCATTGTCCGATAATGACAGATATTTGTGTGGCACACCAAGAGCTCAATTCTCCTGCGGCGATACGAAAGTTATCTTTTGAGGCAAAAACGTTCTATAAGCTAGTGAAACATCATGACATATCGACATTGTTCACTACAGCGGCCACAAAGAGAGCTTCTGACACAGACACTACGGATACGGAATCGTCTAATACTTCAGATGGACTGCGTTCATTCAAGAAATCTAGAAGCCTTCCTGGCGAAAGATTGAAGCACACAAAGAGGAAGCATGGAAAGCCTCAAGCATCGCAGCAGCCCATCGAGAATTTTTTCTTCCAAGCAGAGACAAAGAAACCGTCCGAGGCATCGGTGATACGAGATCACTCTGAAGACAATCAAAATCAAAAACAGTCTGAATCACCTGCGCCCGTGGATGTCATTTCCAAATTTGCAACTCTTGTCTATGACAAACCACCAGTCTGCCAACACAACGAAGAATGCGTTTTGAAGACCAGCAAGACACCATCGAGCAGGGGGAAGAAATTCTGGTGTTGTGCCAGGATTTCGAAAGGCAGTACTGTTCAGCTTGGGGAGCACAGGTGCAACTTTTTTGAATGGTCGAAGAAACCCTCAGATCTGAAAAGTGTCTAGTTGTTTCTGGCGCTTACACATAACATGGTTGAATGAAACGTAGATATGAAGATGCCTTTCTGGGGCATGGAAGATGAAATCTAATAATACATAAAGCCCCGACAAACCACCTCTTTCCCGCAGACCTACAATGCAACCAAAAAATAGAAAAAAAAGAATCCCCAGTGAAGTTTCAGGTCTCTCATGAGATCGAACTGTTTCCACAACAGGCAGAGTGCTCACGATTTGCGGAATTCACTCAACACGGGATAAATGGCCTCGAAGGCTGCGTAGATTTCTTCCCTTTGTTTCGCACCCGTCAAGACAATCTTTCCCGATACGAAGATCAACAAAACGATCTTCGGCTTGACCATTCTATAAATCAAACCTGGGAACAATTCCGGCTCGTAAGAAGAGAAAGTTCCGTGCGAAAATGCGAGACCCTCCAATCTGATTGGGAACTTCACGTCACATGAGCCGACTATGTTTTGGATCTTGAAGTCAGTGAACTTGGCATTAAACCCCAACTTCTGAATGATACGAGCATATTTCCGCGAGGCTAATTTGGAGTCATCTTCGGATTTGGCACCAGTGACAACCATCTTCCCCGAGGCAAATATAAGAGCTGTAGTTTTTGGCTCCCGTATACGCATGATGACCGCAGCAAATCTCTTTGGGTTGTACTCTGCATTACGAGCGTGTAAGGCTATTGTTTTCAAGTCCAAACGACAACCCAAATTCACAGTCGCAACGATATTCTGAAGTGTTGGAACAATACCAGACATTGCACTATCCTCATCATTATCATTCGGTTCCTTAACACCAATATCGCCATCCTCACTTTTCTTGACATGTGCCGGCGTTTGATCAATCCCTTGGGGGAATGACAATGAGCCCGGAGCTGTGAAGGTGGATGCTGTTGCGGCCGTTGTTGGAAGCTTCAAGGAATCCATTTGTTGCTTTGAAAAATTCTATTATAGTATTTGTAAATTAACGAAATTAATGCCAGAGAAAAACAAACTAATGCCTCTCTGTGTGCTTGAGTGAAGTCACAGACTTTTTTCGGATAGTCAGAAAGATCAAGAATTGATTGAAAATTCTTCGTATGTATATGTCAGTAAAGATCACAGTGAATGAGATGGCACTGTATGTAAGACGTCAGCTGACACAAAATCCAAAAATTAACGCCGCGGGAGAAGGTGGGCGCATCGCACCTTTTATAGACGCGGTAATGTATCCGGGTAATTGCCACGCTAGTATCTATATGTAGGACATACATCTCAGCTTTGTATTGTCTCGTCTTTAACCGTAATGTCAGATTTGTAGAGCAAAGAGTTCAAAAAAATACTTGAACGACTTTGAAAGCTTATCACGAAATTGCCGTGTGAGGTATGAGATGAAGGCCCCACATAGCACATGTGTGAGGCATTGATTCTGCACACTTTGAAACATGGCAGCGATGTTTTTGTTTCTGCATGATCAGCGTTCCCTCAAAAGCTTGTTTCTTTTTTCTTTTTTCCTCAATCTTTCGACCTTCTTTGCGTGCATCTTTTGAGCAATTTTTTCGTATCTTTCCTTCTCTGCGATGGCCTCTATTCTCTGCTTTCTTTCGTCAATCTTCTTCTTTCTTTCATCGGCCTTTTCTTGCTTCAAACTGTTGATGCGCTGTTTGAACTGCTCATCTTTTAGTTTCTTCTCCTCTCTGAGTTTCCATGTGTTCAACTTTCTCACACCGGCAGATCTTAAACGAAACGCATCTTTTTTCATCTTCCAATCCTTTCCATTGACACGTGTGCCTTCACCTTCATCCTTCGTGACCAATGGATCGATGAATTTCTTTGGAATGTCTTTATACTGCTTTTCGGAAGTTGCGCTCATCTTGGTCGGGGGTAGATATCTTGGTGATGAGATGGACTTGAAGAGATAATTGGGAGGTCGTGTATGACCCATGTGGGGCGCGCATCCATCTCAGGTCTATCTTGCCCGCGCCATACAGGAGGAGCAAAATGTTTCGTGATAAGTGTGGTCGCAAAGTCCACGTCTGTATTAAAAGCTATTTCCGGGTTACTTGACATCAGTAAGTAGTGGCTGGGGATATGAACTGCACATTCGGATTCGTACTAAAAAATGTGATTATTCGTCATTTACCTCCGCGCGCTTGTCGATAAGTAGAGTGGCGCGACGAGTCCACTTGCGCGTCCTGGTAAATCTAGAGAACCCATCATCGAACTTGACATCACCCCACGTCTTGTCATAATAGACCCACCCGCTTTTGTTTTTGTTGTGATTAAACTCGTGATCTAGTGACCATTTGCTTTCCAACCACTGCCATTGGTAAGTATATAAATCATTTTCGTAAACTGGAAAGTGAAAGGGCTCTTTGGAGTGCGGGTCTGGGGCCGAAAGCATCAGTTGTTCATAGCAGAAACTTGCCCTTTCGTGTGGCAACAAATATTTCGACCATCCAAGACCTAGCCACCGCCTTTCATTTTCCAAAATGTCGTATCTGATTGTCTGTTTCAATTGCGTGGGAGACACCACGACCTTTTTGAGAATTGTAAAGTTGCTCATTGCTTGCACACTGTCCAACAAAGAACCAGATATGTTTTCCTTATCAGCCATACTGGGGCTATGCGTTCTGGATATTGGCTCGTGGGCTCGAGATGTGGGCGATAAGTATTCACCACGTTTCAACCGAACGTTGAGACCAGTGAAGTGGTATAAAGCTCTTCGTAAGTATGCCGATCTCCAAAGCAATCGCCTAGTTGCGAACATGAATGGGGAATGGTAAGTAAGAACAATAACTCCCACAGCCCACAACTCGGTTTGAGGCAGAAAAATGTACCGCACCATGAGAGCATGGATAGGAGTAAGCAAGATGGCCGCAACAACCATTTTCAGATAATTCCAAACAGACATATGGAGATGTTTTATTGGGCGGAGAATTAAAGAAAAGCGTGCTGTGATGTTGTGCAATGCCAGCAAGACCTCATCGATTGTTGGCTTTTCGTCAAATTTGGCGTCATGTAATACAGAACTGATGTTCCAGACCACGCTGGAGAACACCAATGCCATGAGGAGGGGTATGAGCCAAAACTTCAAATACTGCCAATATAGTACCAAAACCGAGTATAAAGCAACTATGAGCAAGTTTGAATAGGGGTCCTCATTAGTCCAAGTAACTATTTCGAGTGCATTGTCTATGAGGAGAAGATATGGAAAAATGCTCGATAGTGAGGTTGCTAAGAGCGGGTTATCCACTAGTAGTTGCGCTTGCGGCAACGTTGACAATAGCCTGGGCTCTGTGGGCTCGAATAAAGCATACACAACATCGTCTGACATTACCTTTGTATTCTCTTACTAGCTCGTCAGATCCTGATTTCTGGGGGGAATAGTTGATGGAGTTAAATCTTGCTGAGTCTAAAAATGCGGAGTACAGTGCGGAGGAGCACATGCGAAATTCGTGCGCCGATTACGTCACATTCGATAGTGGTTCGAAATGATTAAATGGAGGACACGAGCCTAATTCGGAAAACGAAGTAGGTTTTTCGGACTTAAAGCTTGATTGGATACGCACCAGCCCATGACAACGATGAGCAACAAGCAAATAAATATCGATCATTCTATACACATAGGTTTATTAGTTACAGGTTCACATAAAGGTCGTCGTATTTTGAGTCACCAACCATCTAGCTGTCCTGTTTGTGGACTTCACCGTGAGACTCTTTCTGCGATTTTTGAGCGTGTTGCAAGGCTGACTGCTTATTGCTCTCCTGCTCCTCCAAATATCTCTTCCATTCAGGGACGGGCTGCGGGAGGCCTTCTTCAAGCTTTTTCTCATGCATACTCAATAAGAGCGTTCCTAACAACAAGACCACAGTGATAGCCTGAGCGTAAACTCTGGCCTGTACCGCTTTCTGGGCGGTGGTCATATACTTGTCCTTGTTGACGATCTCCCAAGATCCCCACAACGAGGCAGCCCATGCGCCAACAATGATCTTGTATTTATTATCATTGACCTGGGTGAAGATCTTGTCACCCGTGGATAAGTTGCTCCAGCGCTCAAGACGCTCCTGCTCAAGCTTGTTAAGATAGTCAGATCTGTAAGTTTGCTCATCGAACTTCACTGATCCTTCATCCGCATAAAATGCTGCCATGGAAATTGTTGGCATTGCCCACATGGCTGCTTTGATCGAGGTGCTGAAATTCCGGTACGGAATAGGATATCTCCTCTTCACACCTGCCACAAGTAGACCCGCCAAGCCCGCTCCAATCACAGTGCCTTTGACACCTTCCACAAGCACGGCTTGCCAGTGCGAATCCTTTTCATCGTCATTGAGAATCTTCATTTTGTCAAATTTGTGTGTTCGTTATTATTACTTGAAACAGTACACTAATTCAAATAAAGTGCGTATGCTCTAAGGGCTCTATGCCTTATATATATGTATTGCTAAGTGCCTCGCAAGGTTGCAGTGAGTGCCTGGCCGGGTTTATCCGATACGAACCAAAAGCCTCGCATTGCGGCAAAGGCCGACCCGGGTGCTCACGGTCACACGTAAAGAAAATGGCGCCACGAGACGCACAAAACATTCTATCTGCAAGACCACGCACGCACATCGACTACGAGCGATTTTCTGTTTGAGGGATTTCCATTCCTTAATCTCCGTGACAAAGAAATTAACTACGTTTCAGGGGCTTGGATTTGCTCTCGCACGAATAGGCAGAAAGCAAGGAAACCCTTTTATGGGCGTACCGGACTAGTTTGTTGGAGCAGAAAAATTAGTCTCATTCGGTGTCCTATCAAACCGAGTCCTCCGGCTGTTCTGCACTTTGTAAGGAGCCGGTTCCCTCCGCGAACCTCTCACGCATGGAAAAACCACTGCAGTGAAACGGGTCCAGCATTCTGTGATACATACGAACTTGATGAGGAAGAGGCCGGGGTTGTTTATGTAAATGACGGCGTATCGTAAAATGAAATAAGAAAAGTCTTTTGTAGCACTTTTTGAAGAAAAGAATCTTTGATGCCCGAACTGAAGATCTTGTAAAATGATCAGACAGTATGCGGCAAACATCGTGTCCAGCTGGGAATCAATACATTCTTAATTCCCCAGCATCATTGAACATTGCAGCCGTCGTATGCCTATCTTTGTTTTGGATAAAAAGCAACTTTTCTCGCCCCAAGTGCAAACTTTCGATCTGTACAGTGTTAAGTCATTGGATGTCTCTCAGATCTTATTGAACTTCTGATATTGTATAAACATAGCTTATTAGCAGATTCCAGAAAATTTAACCCTTTGTTCTAGCAAATCTTCTCTCCACCATTCTTCGTCTCTTGTTAATGAAGAGAAGCTCGTTCAGTGGCTTGGAGCCCTCGGTCCCAGGCCTGAGTAACGGGCCAATTGTTGATGCTGAGCCAGAATAGTACAAGTCGCTCTCGACGAGCTTGTCACTGCCGAGATAGAGAATCTTGATGATTGGTCCAAACGCGACTGCAACAGCTTTGAAACCAAATTTTATGATGAGATTCGGACGTATGCAATAAGAGTCTCGTTTCTCGGGCTCATTCATCGGAATCTTGTAATCTAAGAGACGGCCATCCAGGACTGTAACAATAAATCCCTGCCATTGCTCGCCTGAGATTCGAGACTTTTCGGATCGTTTTGTGTCAGCAAAACGCTTTCGGTTACGAAGAGAAGAGAGTCCGCCGTCTCCACTGAAATCATCGTTTTTTACAGTGCTCTTCGATGTATCATCCGCCCCTGCTGATGTGCTTCTTTTGACGCCCATGACAATATTCATATCAGTGAGTTCCCACAACTCAATATCATTAAACCAATGTTGCGTCTCAACGACAGAATCAAATCCCAAGCAACGAATTTCCAAGGGATCTCTCTCGACTCTCAAGCATATGTTGTTTCTGGATCTTTTACTTTCGAGTCGAAATGTATGCACGATGAGCGTTTTTTCGTACAAATCCTCGTATAACAAGGACATCGTTTCAAAAGAGACACATCCACAAAACTTGCAATGTGTCGGTTCCGAGTGCGAAACACGGAATGAGCCAGGCTTAAAGGTTCCAATGTGAAAAAGTCTCACAACAGTCCCCGTCAGAATGTCTATTAACTCTGCTTGAAGGTCTCTCACCCTGACGAACATACCGACGAAATCAATAGTGACGATCGTGGACTCATTCATCAAAGCGAATCGCGGTGAGCCGGTAATGTCTTGTTCAGTATGTCTCTCTCCGATCTCACCGAGGCTTTTGCTTTCGAAGTTTTCTGGGGGAGCGGCCCATGTGCCTCGAGACATTAACGGAGGAGCAAAAGTTACCAGCGAGTTTGAGGTGTAAAAGTTATTGACTTCGAGCTTCGAAAATCTCCAGATGTTGTTGACAGCTGAGCCGACGACAACTTCGTCATTCGAAATCGTGCACAACACTCGGTCATTCACTCGAGATGTAGTTAAAAATTTCGCCGAGAGGATTCTCAATTCAGAAAAATTGTCTGAGAAGATCTCAGCCAAAAGATTATAGACCTTCATCTTCACAGAATCACAGGATATGGTGATCATTTCGCCGGATTCAAGTATCATTACAAATTCCTCACGATTGAAATACTCCTCATACTCCCGCCCCAGTCCTTCTTTCTCTGAAGAATTGCTTTGTGGATTCTGACTGAGCAAAGGGGGTGGATAGTTACCATGCATAGTATTAAGAGACGAGCTTGAGCCGCGCTTGGTTCCCCCTGAGAGTCTTTTGCGTCTCAGTAGTAGCTCTCTTGCAAAAAAACCAGCAACTGTTTTTTTCCTGAAAAAACAGAGCATTGGCTTCATTTTTTTCGCCGTCTGATTTAATTCGCTGGTCAAAGAGATTTCCCAAACATACTTCTTGGCATTGCTGCTGAAGCACTTGATTCGACAATTTCTGTAATTGATGAGAACAATAAAATCACCCTCGTTGCTGACCTCAGCATGATTAACGGGCCAGAATTCGCAGGTACTTTCGACCTGAGAATTCGTCTCGAAAACTGTGGAAATCGTATCGATCATCGGATCTTTTGTTTGGCTTAGGGACGACCACAACGTGACCCTATGGCCCAAATCGGTACTTATCAAAATGGGCGCTTTGGGATTGGCAAATAAAGCCAACTTCTCTGATGGATGATCCTCAGCCAAGGTGATGGTTTCAAACTTTTGGGCTTCACCAACATTAGACAAGTCTGAGAGAATCATATCAAGTTTATCAGCAATCACCACGGAGTCCAAATTTTGTTTTTGCCTTTCAGAAAATGCAAGTGTGAAAGTTAGTTCTGAAACAACGACAATGAGTGTTATGACGGCAACAAGCTCGACGTAGTAAAATGTGTCACCGCCATTACTGCTAACGATGCTCCGCTCAAAAATTCCTGAGGCCTTGCTCAGTAAGCTTTCAAGCTTTCTCGTCAAGTGTATTTGAACGCAAATCACAATAGACGAGCATATGCAAATTGCGGGCACAATTTTTTGCCAAAGTAACCGTGGAGAATGTGGAGAGACTTTTAGGAGATAGGTACCTAAGCTCTTAGCCCATGTGGATTTCGCGATGCCGTCACCAGCTAGAAGCCTGGCAGATATTGGATTTACCTCATGGAGAGTGGAAAAGTCAATGTCGTCCTCTGCTTTCGCTTTCGCAAGAACATCCGTTAGGTCAATTCGATGAAGATCAATGACTATTATGGTTACCATGTACGTCAATTGTAGGAAATGGTCAATGAACAATGTCAGAGCCGTCAAGATGATGCAGTCCCTGGCAACGAGACAAAATGAAACCCAGGCAGCATGGTCGAGAACAAGCCGAGAAATGCAAGCACATACTCCCATCATTGCGGAAAGGCCAGCGATGTTTATCGACAATATGATCGTAGTGTTTGGTATGGGTACCATATGACGATGAGAATCCAACAGCAAAACTCGCCGTATAAAGGAACTCACGTAATAAACACCACTCGAATTTTGAACACTGCTGTTAAAACCAAGATAAAACTTCATGAGTCTCTTGTGTAGACTTTCAGGTTCCCCAAAAGAGGAATCACCTGCCAAGTCATTTATTGTGCGGAGTAATGTTCTTGAGCTCAAGATCAAGACACATAACAAATAATATCTCAAAAGAATCAGATTCGTTGGGTCAGATGTATCGAGCCAATTCGAAGTCAAACCTAATCTTGAGACTAACACCAATGAGGCGAAAGCAGAGATGAATACTCCATTGAGCCAGCCTATAAGCAAGCCAAAACTGAATCTTATTTTGTGATTGTTGCAGATTGATAAGTAAACTCTGAAAAAATAGACCAAAATGAACAAATTTTGAGTCAGGACTAAGAGCCAAGATAGCCATTGCACAGAAGATTTTCGTCCATTGAGCGAGGCAAAATATGAGACGAAGTCGGCTCCCACATTCTCCGCCTTCAGTGTCACTCGGGAGACTAAGCGCAAACTGCGTCCTGCCATTTCCGGCAAAGCAAAATCTTCATTTTGTGAAAGCAAGATTATCTTCACAATCTGCGCCAGATTTATCATGTAGTTTTGCTTTCCAAGTATGTCAAAAAACATTTTGATGACTTTTCGGGGTAAATAATGATTCAAAATTTTTAGGTAGCACTTCTCGAAAGATTTCTTATCCTCAACCGAGTGGACATCCGGAATTGTCTGGCAGGACAAGTAAGTTAATGGAGAAAGGACTAGACTGGCTCCTTCGACCCTTTGAGTCCATTCAGAAAGTTCCTTGAGGCTCTCATATCTCAAAAGATTTTCTCCGGCAAATACGACTTTGGTAAGAGAGAGATTCTCAAACTGGCTCGGAATGAGTTCGTCAAACCCGGGATCACATAACAAAATCGGCACACCGTCAGCCGTTGTGAATTCATCGAAAAGCGTGATAAACGTCCGATTTAACGGTCCAAGCGTGAATTCGTAAAGTGCAGGGTAGGAGAGTAGAAAAACCGAGAGAATCGGAGTCATTATGAACAACCTCGGATGTCTCAAAAGACAAGCTGTCCATGTTACCAACCACTTGTTGACCTTCTTCATTTCGCCATTGCCATGAACCTGCAAGATTAACCCAAATCTTTTTAATTATGTGTTGGCTTAAGAATGGCGTGATGCGGGTGACTTTTTTTGCGACTCAATCGGACTTTAGCTGAGCTTCCGGGGCAACTGCGTGCGGCTCACCCACTTTACGAAGACCCTTTCACATTTAGGGTAAGTAGACAAAGCGACTCAGCACTGAACTTTTCATAAATGTTGTTGAACAATTAATATTTGCTTGAAGAATTACACACAATAGGATCAGAATACTTAATTCAAGAACGATGAAAAGTCGTAAACCTAAGCTAGTCATCAGTCCTGTCTCTCTCGTCTACATGTATCAATTTTATACGTGATACAAGGTGCATGCAGCAGAATCTTGAAATACTTATGTTAGCTGTTTAATGAAAAAGAACGCTGAATTTATGATTCCGTGGTCATTTGCCGTCTACTTGGCCAAGCTTGCAATACTCAAGCCGTTCATTTGTGCAAGCAAGTCGTCGATCTTGCTATCCAAGACACCGTTTGCATACTCATCCCTACTAGCCTGGTCCAATTGCTGCTGCACTTGCGCAAGTCGAGAATAGCCCTCGGTACAGAACTTTAATTGAATCTTGACCAAACTCTCAAAAGAGGGGTCGTAGAATGGGACACGTAAGCTTATGAGTTGCGGCAACTCCGCCTTCAATTGCTCATTCAATTCGTCATATATCTCCTTGGCCATTGCCATTTCTTTCTCGGCACGGGGTAACTTGCCCGCGTCCTTGGCAGGCTTGTCCACAAGTCTTCTGACCTTCGCCTTACACTGGTCGAGGTCTGTTTTCTTGTGTGCCCGTTTTTTGATAGCCTCGTCGATTTCCTTGAAATAGTTAACAAATTTCGTAACTGGGTCCAAAATCGTTTCACGAAATGGTCCGTCCACTTGTTTGACAGTCTCCTCATCGAGTTCACGCACTGACTGGAGGTAAAAGTTACCCGATGTCGAGTACATGGAACCGCTTTGGCCGGGCTCCTCATACAAATTGGACACAATCTCGGCAATCGTAACTTGAGATGCTGTCACCGCCCTCAAGGAGTCAAGGTATCCCTTGGAAGCCTTTTGTATGTTTTCTCCCGCTGCTTTCAACGTTTTGTATCTTCTTTCCTCAGCATCGAAATCCTTATCCATTGTCTTATCGACATCTTTGACGAGCACGGCACCGCCTGCTCTATTGATGGCTTTTTTGAAACCGTCCCACGACATCGCCTTTCCACTGTATCTCTGTATATCTTAATTAGTAATAGAGAGCGGAGCGATAAAGACTGCGGCCGAGCCGTGGGGTACGCATGCAGGCCAGCACGAGCATTGTTGCCCTGCCGAGCGACACATTCACTTCAGCAAGTCTTACACGACCCCCAATTCAAGGTCACTTAAATAGTTCACTAAAGTACTTCATTACTGCATTGTCTACTGGGTAGAAAATGTTTGTCTAAAACTACTTGAATAGGGACTGTATCAAGTCCCAAAATGAATGTAGGAGAACAATGGATGTCAGTTCGTTAATATGCATGCTGTCTACAGAAGGCACGAATCTTTTCGTGTTCGAACATGACTGTTTCGAGTTTCATTTGTGTGTAATCTTCCTGACCGAGTTGAAGAAATCCGTGGTATCGAAACAACAACCGCAGAGTCCGTCTGCTCACGCAGCGCACTGGTCTGCAAATTTCGCACCCAGCCGTATTTCCAAAAGGATTCGATCACAAACCTGAGCACAATTCTTTATAGCTTCAGCATATACCTTGCGTAGAATATTCGAGCTATCACCATTAGTTCAAATGTTTAATTTCAGCCCCAACAACTCTGCAATGAACTCTTCACAAGATCAAAACAACAATCATGAGCATGAGCGCTCCCCAAATTCTGTTGGGCCTTACTGGGAGCCTCACAAAAGCAAGAACACAAATTTGAAGGTATTGCATCCAAACTCTTCTGTACCTGGACGGTGGCTAGGAGCTCATCCGAACGAAAAGAAGTTCGTTGGACGGCCCATAAGAGACCAGGCGGCACCAGTTTCATCGAGAAATTTAAATCAGTCTCACATAGAGGATGAGAGCTCTTTGGATGAATTTTTCGAGACCACTGATAAGTTTTCTCAATTTCTGCAGTCACGCCACTACACGGAGTACAATCCGTTGAGTTCCAAATTGGAAGCTTTTGACCCCCACATCAAACCTCACATGACCGAGCCTTTATTACCCGATGGATCGCCACTCGATTTTTCTGGCATTAGACAGTACCGCGGAGAGACCAATATTTACTCAACAACACCGTTAGCAAGAGTCTGGGAATTTAGCTCTAGCACTGACAAGCACGAGTACTCGATACTCAATATTTTGGCTGATGAGTTTGAGAACTTGGACACGGTACAAAATGAGCCAAAACAAGGATTGTGGAGCCTGATCAAGAAGTACACCGTCGGCTTGAGCGAAGACGAATACGACGAACAGTATCCGTGGGCAAAATACTGTAGCAGAAGTTTGCTGGAAAGTGGAGACGAGGATATGGGTGGAGCACCTCTTTAGATTAGTTTTGGTATGCTTCTAAAACGGCCGTCGATGTCTTTTCAACACCAGCCCTTGAAATCTCTAAATGCTTCCATTCGGAGCTCTTTTGTTTAAGTAAAGTCGTAGAGCAATACAAAGAGGCCCCTGCCCAAGCTCCGAGACAGACCTTTCCTGCCACATTGTAACCCGGTAAATGACTGGCAACTTCCGTGAGAATCCTACCTTTCACACCGGAAATTTGGCTAAGTGAACCAGTGAAGATTATGTTCTCCGCTACACAAGCTCTGGAATCTATCTCAAGACCCTTCACGACAGCCGCAATCTTTGCTGGTAGTTCCCCATTCAGAAATAACGCAGACTCGATGATGCCCTTGTCTGCATATATTTCCAGTTCCACTTCCTCGAAGTTCTTCGTCTTGTGGGATAAGGTAGGGGAGTAGTGAACGGACTCGCCGGTAAACTGGACCAATTCTTTAGCCGGTAAACTTCTCAAATCTAAAACCGGCACAAGCTTGCAGGATGACCACTCAAGAGCGACCACAAGGGCGTTTTCGACTCCGGAACTTATACAACAACAGGGCGAGTATGGCAAAAATGTGATCGACGCGGCAGTATTAGTGCGCAAGAAAGTTTTGCAAACAAGTGCTTTCTCCAACGCCGAATAGGCTTTGTCGATGATGAAAAGTTTTGTTTTGAGCGGCGAAACGAGAAGTTTACTCGAAAGTGACAGATTCACGATCGCCGAGAGGGTGCGGTAATTATCTGAACCCCACTTAAACCATTTCACTTCGGCCCTATCTCTCTCAAATGCTTGAAGCATATCTCTATAGGCGCCAGGAGAAAAAAGCTCATCAAGCATGTCATTCTTGAAGGACTGACTTATAGCGTGTGAGTCGACTTGTAAAAAAGCAGGCAGAGATCTTCTAGACTCCGAATGGGGTACCAAATCCTTCCATAGCCGGGTTTTCGATGTCACTCGAACGTGAGCCGTGGATTCGCCAGCGAAGCCTAGTTTGACTTCTCGCTCATCTATCTCGAGAATAACCGCATAATATTCATTTGACATATGGTATCAACGGATAATTTTTGAAGGAGTTCGCCGTTGGACGTAGTGAGCTTGGAGGTATGTTCTCTCAGACGACACCTCGCGCATGCGAACGGCCATGTGGCACCACAGGCGTGGCTCATCTATTGGCTTGGCTATATCGAAAACACCTGAATGCAATGATACAAGAAGTTTGATATATACCAATCGACAAGTCCTCGCTCGTATGGGCCAGCTTATATGATCGAAATTTCTTTTACACTTTTCGAAGTTGATGAGAAGGCTTAGCTACTATAAAAACTCTAAATCAGCATCGTCAATATCCATAAAGTCGTCTTCATGTACCTCCTCGTCTGCTTGTATAGCCTTTGGCTCTACGCCAGGTCTGTCTCCCTTGTTCTGCTGTTGTTTCTGATGAGCCTCAAGCTGCTCGAGGTTCCATACTGAAACACCTTCCTGATCTTTAGGGTTCGATGGCTGAGACAAGTTTCTCAAGAATTTTTTCGCTGCTGCAAGCGCCATATCTGTGGACATATTCGTATCAGAGTCATATAGCGCTTGCGCTATCCATTTAGGCAATTGCCCCTTTTTGTTCTTGAATCTTCTATCAGCTAAAACCATTATGCCGTAGTCGTCTTTACCACGCAAAACACGCCCCAAGCACTGAGCTGCATGTCGCATGGCGTCGAACGATAGGAAATCGTTCTCCTTGATTTGAAAGTGATCCCGCATGAACTCCAATCTCGCCTTCAAAATTCTTGATTCTGTATATTGAAAAGGAATTCCAATCATCAAAACTGTCCGTCCATAGTGATGGTCAAAATCGATCCCTTCAGATACTTTTCCACGTGCAACAGAGAGAAGAACAGCGCCTCTTCCATTTGAGCACGCCTTCCTGTAAGTCTCTAACGCCAAAGATGTTTCTTGAGCATCGGGCGTTTCAACCAAGATCAACTTGTACTTCCATACCTCGTCGAGAATCCCCATTGTTTGCCACATAGAAATGATCGACTCCATGTAAAGATAAGAAGGAAAAAACACCACCATGCCGTCGGGTGTACATTTGGAAAACTCTATGAGTAAAGAACCATAATTGCGAACGACCGACGGGTCATTTCGAATTTCGAATCGGGAGGAAATCGATGTTTGATCTGAGCCCTTCGTCACAATCATAGGTAAGAAGGATCTGCGGGCCAATGTCATAGTGTAGGACTCTTGAACAACAGTTTGAAAATTGAGCATCTTGGGGTACATATCCAACGGGGAAATGGTACCAGATGTGATGATGACAGAAGAGAACCGATCGAACACGGGCTTGATAGCAATCGACGCATCCAAGCACGTGAAATGGAGAATTGGATTCGGAACTGTGGAGCCCTCGGTCTCAAAGGGTTCTAAAATGAGCTGGAAACCTGTTTCGTAAGTCGAGACCAACGTCGCAAAAGTGGCAACGTCTTTCAAAGCATTGAGGTCTTCGACGTCAGCCAACTCAAGGGTTCTCACGAGTAAAGATAATCTTTCTGAACAAAACCTCAAAGGCTTGCGGTCAATGAAAGTCAATTCTTTCAAGTGTTGCAAAAAACTGACGGGCGTTTCACTAATAACATGCAAAACCTTCATTCTTGTCTTCAAGTATTCAACAAATCTTTTCAAGAACGAGATGAAATGCTCGGCCTTACGAATATTTCCGGGAATCGCTTCATCTAGAAGGTCCTGTGGAAGGACTGGGTTAGCCATGAAGAGCTCTTCATCCCTTGCGATCTCATTCTGTCGAAGTCCTTCTACCAACTTCTCGTACTCGTTTCTGAGTTTCTCATTGTCTTGAGCTTTCATCTCGTCGACTGCTTCAGCCAATTTGTGAGCACCTCGACCAGCTCGTTTCAATGTGTCATCTGTGAGGTACAACGACAAAGACTCAATACACACATTATCGATATTGTGAGCTTCATCGAAGATGACAATGCTATCTTTGCTGAGTTCTTTGGAGACCCTCTCAGCAATTTTTGGGTCAAGCAAATAGTGATACGAGTAGATGACAACATTACAGAAAGAGATCATTCTTCTCACTGTAAAATAGGGACAAGTGCCCTGCTGTTTGCAATATTTGGTCAAAGACTCGAACGAGTATACACCCGCTGGGATCAAATCATGCTGGTCGAAGTCATAAAGCTTTTCATGAAATGAACACAAGCCTAGTTCATCGGCCTTTTGAGTCATTTCGTCAGGCGAAATGTTTTGCTCCTCGAGTTTATGCTTTAGTTGACCATTGGTCACCCGGCGACACTTCTCATCGACCACTGCCCCCTTTCTCTCCTTCGAAATTGTCGGATGCAAACAAAGGTTTTTTCTACTTGTGAGACCCAATCCTCGGAAATCCTCCACATACCCAAGCTCGTTTGACCTGTAGTCCATGAGATTCTGGAGCTCTATAAGTGCCTTCTCGATCTCCGACATTGTACGCGAACAGTAGACAATCTTCCTGTGCTCTGGATAGTGCATTTGATAGGCGACAGTCAAAGAAAGTAACGAAACGGTCTTACCCGTACCAGAGGGCATCTCTAGAATGCAGTTGCCTCCGACATCTAGAGATTTCTTGATATCGGACATGTAGGCATACTGCTCCGGGTAGATTCTCGGGTAAGGGAAAATGACAGGTAGATCATCGATGTAAAATTTCATTAGCTTTGCTCCCGGAGAGAATTATGTTTGCGATGGTTTTGTTTGGTCAGTTTGGTGATGTAGCCTGTGACAGCCATGAACCGCGTCAAGTGTGCGGCGCATTGGATGCGATAGATGCATAGTAGCAAGAAACAAGCAATAGTTCCTCGCCACTCACCAGGATTCAACACCCAGGAGCAACTTAGCTAGGGAGTCTAATATCATGGAAATCATATTATTTTTCCAGATATATCTATACAATTAAAGTTTGAGTTAAGTCAAATTTGACTGCTTTAGAAGTAACTTCAGTTCAGATATCCTTGATGTTTTGCGGCTAATGCTGTGTTAGCCTCTGAAACAAGTGCTCGTATTTTCCAAGGCAAAATCCCACCTAGGCGTCATCTCACTGAATATGGTCAGCGTTACGAATGCATCATTGAGTTCGTGAAGAGGTGAGCTGCACATGGCGCATTCATATTCATTCGTGCATTGCTTTGCCGACTTATGCAAATTTGGCTTCGATCAAATGGGCGAGTTGTGGGAAAATCAAGTCAGAGGTGTCACCTGAAACCCTGCTTAATATTCCCTGTGACTCATAGTAATCTCTTAGTGGGTCAATTTCTTGATTGTACAAGTCCAACCGCTTTTGGAAAACCTCGGCGGTATCATCGCTTCTCTTCAGAAGGTCTTCACCTGTCACATCATCTTTAAAGGGAACTTTAGGAGGATTATAGTCCAAATTATAAACTCTGCCAGAAGCAAGATGAACCCATCGGGCCTCTACCCTTTGTAAAATCACATCTTGGTTGACATCGAGCTCAACCACCAAATTCAAATTTGCGTTGTTCTTCCCCAAGACTTCATCAAGTCTCTCTGCTTGTTGGCGAGTGCGAGGGAATCCATCTAAAAGCCATGAGCTCCTCTCATTGAGCCAGTAGTTCACGCTTAATTGCTCTTTGATAAGGCTCACCATGGTGGAATTCGGCACCAACAACCCTTCGTGGATATACCGAGATGCCTCATCACCAAGATTACTTCCACGGGCAATCTCTGCCCTTAGCGTGTCGCCAGACGATAAAGACTTAATGCCCAGGAAAGCTTTCAAAAGTCTTGATGTTTGTGTGCCCTTACCTGATCCCGGGGCTCCCAACAACAAAAGGCGTATTGGTTTGCTAAGTTTCATGCTACTGAAGCGGGCGGTCTGGATCCCAGGAAAAGATGGACTATGAAAAGGAATGACTTTTGATCGGGTTTGTTGACCCTCGGAAGTATATGATTAGTGGGGTCTGGGGAACGTGCGTCCGCACACATTCGCCAGAAAAAAAAAATAAAGAAAACAGATCTGAGGTGCCGGAAATCTATAGTTGCTAATTAAAGCGAGCCGCTTTTTTTTACGATTTGCTAAACTTAAGCCTAGTTCATGATTTCAGCTTGTTACTTGATCGTTCTTCTCTTTGGTGATTACTCTTCATCTTCCGAATCGATTATTCTTCTCCTCTTGCGTCTGTCGTCGCTCTCGTCTGGGGTGGCGGACTTGTACTTGAATTGTCCCTCCGACTTCAAATTTTTCAATCTTTCTGCCCCCTTATCAAACGCTTCCTCCTCTTCTTCTGCGTCGATTTCTTCCTCGTCTTCGTCTTCGTCTTCATCCATCTCAGGCTCTTCGTCATCGTTGGCGACAAAATCGTCCTCATCATCGTACTCGTCGTTGCCGTATGTGCGCTCAAATCTTTCGTAGGCCGAGGCATAGTTTCCACGACCGGGAGCGGGACTATCCACTTTGCCTTGCCTTTCTTCTTGTAGTCTTCTTTTTTGCTCGAGTTGTCTTTTCATTTTGAGGGTTTTCCTCTCGTCTTCATCAGCCTTTCTTTGCTTCAACATGGGGTCGTCATTGGTCAAGGTATTCAAAATCTTGTCTTTCTTTTGAACGTGTTTGACGGCTTGCGTCAACTTTCTGTGGGTGTCCGTGGAGGTCGAGGATGGTAAGAGGCTTGCCGACTTTGTTAGAATGGAATCATTCTGCAAAATCTCGTGATCCACATGACTCTTGGCGAGAAAGTTGTCAGTTAAGGGAAGATCTCTGAAGTCAAATATTTCTTTTCCTATTTTGAGTGACAACAGGCCATCGTCCCATTGAATGAAATGAGCATTTGACTGTTTGATAATCTCGTCATTGCCACTGTTAGAATATCTCCATCTAATGGTATTCTCGTTTAAAAGCTTTTCTGATATCGAAGCACTTCGCATTGCTGCTGCATCTAGAGAGCTCTGTTCTCTTTCCAATGCGCTCTGCTGAATTTTTTCCTTGAATTCGGTTGGGTCGAATGGGTGTGCTTCCACATTCAAGAAAACCGGCATCTTGACGGAAAATGTGTCCTCCTCTGCCTTGTGAGATTTAGCATGGCGGGGCAAGATTATCTCAGTACCTCGTAATTCTTTGCCGTCGCTATCACCGTCCTTCTCATCATCCTCCAAAAAATCATCTCCATCTCCACCGTTTACTTCATCATTCTCGTCGTCAATTCGGTCCTGAGATTGTGAGGCGCTCTTGGATGAAGTCTGCCCTGTTTCACCTTCATCTCCAAACAAGTCATCTACGTCTCGTTCCTGATCACTATGGTTGGATACCTCTGAGTCAGACATGACGACACTGAGTTTTAACGTTGGTTGAAATGTTGAGCGTCTGTTACTATGCTGTGCGTTCTGCAGATAAAAGGTCACGTGATTTGAGATATGTACGACACGTTTTGAAGAATCAATTCCCCCAAAAGTATATTTTGGCCCGATAAATGGTACCATATTCTTTCAAAGTCTAGCTTTGGGCTTTTGAAGATACAAAGAATTTCTCAATTGAAGTATAGCGTCTTCTTAGCGAGCGTCATCTAGAATCACCAGAGGCACGTTTTGCAGTTTGACAGGCTCCGCTACAACTTTCAAGTCCGGGCTAGCGTCATTTTGGTTCGAGCGCAGGGCAGTTAGAGACGGCCAATTGTGTAGAAATCTTTTATCATAATCAATTTCATCCTCACTGCTTGCGCTGACGAAGTCGTGATCGGTGTCAGAGAGCGCAAAACTCTGCGGCGACTTCACATTGGAAGGAAAACCGACAAAGTCTATATCATGGTTAGGAGTCGAAAGCGACTTGCTATGCTGTCTTTTAGACTGGACGTGAGACCTGGCTTCAACCTTAGCAGACTGTAACGAAGCAGATGACGACGCCTCCGGCCTGGACTCATTGTTAGGTAGGAGCTTGTAAGAGTACAGAATCAAAAATTCAACCACAGATTGTGAGAGCGCATATTCCTCAGGGTCCATATCATGTGAAGGGTGCAGTAGAATGGAAGGCTGAAAGATCGCCGCCAAATTTCGTGCTGACATCAAATTTTCGCTGGAAAAACTCTGGACCATCGCGAGCAAGTCGAGGATGTAAAAAAGCAATTGCTTCGAGAGGGACGGAAGTTCATCGACAAGCAGCTTATATTCATCAATAGCACCATAAACATCTCGCGTAAGGCTTTTGTAACTCCGAGGCTTTTTTGGAGACTTCAGTCTCGATGATATCAGATTCTCGTTCGCGGCGGGTGACGTGATATCTTCTGGTTGAAATTCTGCCTTGCTGTCGTTGAGTGCGAGGTTCTCCATGGTTGAAGATTTGTCTGTTTGCGTTTTCAGTGCCTCAGAAGACGGTTCAATAAAAGGGCTGGTGGGAATGTTTGTTGGGGATGGGTACAGTGTAGATGTTACAGCGGCGTGCTGCTTACCTGTACGAACGGTTTTCAGAGAATGGTCAGCTTTGTACTTCAAGTATTTGATGATTCGTACTCTGGACCGTAGAGGGTCTCTGAATTCCTCGTAGAGTTCGAGTGGGATCAAGGGCTCGGGCAAAGCATTGAGGTAACGTCGGAGAACTGATGCAGCATCGTGCACAGTGTACCCGTCCCAATTAAGTCTCTTTCCGAATTCTGGCGGGGTATTGAAGATTATTTGTAGCTCCTTGATTCGTTTGGACGAACCACCCACGCGAAATATACCTTCAACATTGAGACCATTATTTTTGAGATACACGCCACACTTGGCAACCACTATGGGAATACGTCCATAGTGAAGTACATCCTCGTCGGCCTCGTTACCTGACTCAGAGCCCAATATAGAGATTTTGGCCGCGGCCTGGCTTATGGCATCTTCCAAGGGTACTCCAAAGTACTTGGAGTTTTCGTCCACCAACGGGTTATTTTGTAAGAAGGAGTCTCGCCGTTGCCGTAATCCAACGCTGCTATCTTGGTTCGAAAAACTTAGAGAAAGAGTGTCTGAACGAGCATTGTTGACGTTGTTTGTGGAGCGTGACTTGTGGCCTAAAATTGGACGGAGGAAGTCCGATGAGCCACCTATACCCGAGCTATTATGCGGAGACAGCAGAGGAATTGCTCTCTCTTTTGTTGGCGAAGTTGGGAAGGGAATGGGTTGATGACTGAAGCCTCCCGACTGGAATGAAGACCGTGAGGGCGAGCGCGACTCTGAGACACTTAAGTCGTCGTTGATTTCGTTGACAGATTCACTCAGCAACGTGTTTCGTTTGAGGTTCTTGACCCACTCAATGATCGAATTTCTATTGCCTGTTTGATTCATTGTGGGATTTAGGTTCGTATCTGCCTTCGGAAGGCGGAGTAAGTTGACGTGAGACTGGGTGAGTTCGCGAATAGAGGTCGACTCTACAGCGTTTAGCAGACAAATTGAAAGTGTAAGGGTCTTTTGAGTATAAATGTTCACACGTGCCACTGGTAAATGATCTTTGGCTAAACGAGGGTTGCGAAAGCTAATTTGTTGATATTGAACAGTAGCAAGGGAAAACGATGAGTATGGCGTATGGGATACCAAGTACGTGGTGCGCGCAGAAAAACACGAAGATGAGATAGCTGGCTGACATGTGGACGTGCTCACTCGCTCACTGCGCATGAAATAGGCATAGGCGGCTGGTTTTTTTTTTTTTTTTGTTTTCCCATAATCTTGATCCCACTTTTCTGACATCATCTCTATATCAATTCCCCAAGAAACAGGTCTTTTGCGAACGGCCACTCAATGTTATTAGGTGTCACGCTTCATCCTGACGTAGGGGAAGATACCACCCTTTTCATACCTTTTTGAAACGCGTTTGGTCTCCGAGACACATGCTGCACCGAGCTATTTCAAAAGTCTGGCATGCGGGCCACTTGAGCATACCTCTTTTTTTGACGCCCGTCTTTCCGAACTGAATCTTGTAAACGCCTGACTTCATTGAAACGATTTTGCCTTGATACAACTTTTTTAACAGCTGCTATTTATTATTCGCTCTATTTTTTTATGCACTTGTTTGGGAATTAGTATGCTCAGAAAACAAGCTCATGTCTTGAATTATTTTACTGTTTTTTCTTCAGTTTTTTCTTTTTATTGAAATTACCATTTTTGGCAATGATATCAACCGACAGAAGGAAGGAAATGAATGGGACTCTCTCAAATCTCTACAAAACACTTTTTCTCTCGGGGACTTCAGCTGGGACCTGGACTCATACTACGAGTCCAGACGGGTTCAGACAGACTATTGTCTAACTGTTGCCAAGCCCTGACGTGTGTTCACAGCAGCCTAAACCCGTTTATGAAATAACAAAAGCTACTCATACTGATCATGCTTTGGGAATTACAAAGCGCTATTAACGAAACTGCATCATCTAGTAGCTTCTGGCGCCCGCGTGATCGGACTGGCCCATGCCTATAGAACCGCACTTAACGAAACTGGATCTCAACGAGTTCAAGCCTCTGGTGGATATTATAACAAACACACAAGTGACATGAGTGAAAAGCAAAAAAGAATTCTGGCACATCGACCTCCCTCTTCGAGATTCATTACACCCCGAATACAATATGCACAATTCCAGGACTCAGTGTGCCGGCCTTGAGAGTTGTTGGAGTAGATTACACATCAAATGGAATGAAAGAGATACAAAACGTTCGCTCCCATTTGAGATGAGCAGACACTGCAACTAACCCCTTTGTCATTGACGGTATATCTGATATTAGGCAGCCTTTATTTTCATTCGCGGTCGTAGCGTGGTGCGTCTAATTGTGCCTGACGCGATTTCGCTTCGTCTCTAATGCAGGCTCGCTGTTTACCTACAGACAACTTCAGCACAGAGAGGAAAAGATCATTTTTTTCAATCTGTACCTGCGAACGCCATGATGCCACTGCCAAGCAGAAAGCCACTTGGGCGCATTTCAGTGAATGTCGGAGGAAGAATCACCAAGGTTAAACAGATTCGTAAGTCTTCCACATTGCCGGTCTCGGTGACAAGCCAAGTCCCAAAAAACTCTTCGAAGCTACGCCTATCAGACTTCGAGATAGGAAAGCTTCTAGGAAAAGGAAAACTAGGAAAGGTCTATTGCGCAAGGCACAAAACGTCGGGGTTTGTATGTGCCATCAAAGTCATGTCTAAGGCGGATCTTGTTGATCATAAGCTCGAGAACAATTTACGACGTGAGATAGAGATTCAACGCGATTTGATACATCCCTACATCAGTCGCCTTTACAATTTCTTTTATGACGACCTGAATGTCTATTTGATTCTTGAATATGCGGTCCACGGTGAACTTTATCAATTATTGAAAGCATATAGGCGGTTTGATGATGTCACGGCATCCAACTACATTTATCAGGTTTCGGTTGCCCTTCAGTATCTTCACTGTAAGGGTATAATCCATCGCGACATAAAGCCCGAAAATATTCTACTATCGGCAAGCAAGACCGTGAAACTCAGTGATTTCGGCTGGTCCGTGAACTCAGAGCTTTCAAACGTGCGGCGTCGACTCACGCTTTGTGGCACGTTGGATTATCTTCCTCCTGAAATGGTGGAGTCGAAAGAACACAATCTAACAGTGGACTTGTGGCTGCTTGGGGTTCTATGTTATGAGTTTTTGGTAGGACGCCCTCCTTTTGAGGAAACCGATAAGACAGCCACGTACAAGAGGATCGCAAGGGTGGACTTGAACATCCCTTCATTTGTGAGCGCAGATGCGTCGAATTTTATACACCAGCTTTTGCAAAAAGACCCAAGAAAGAGATTGGCGTTATCAGATGTCGAGAATCATCCATGGATCGTCAGAAATAGGCCCTTTTGGCCGAAGTCCTCTCTTTCTGCATAATGCGAGATTACATGCCCCCGAGCTAGCAATTTTACTATACATTAATATACATCGAGTTAGTTTGCAGAAAGTCATGCCTTACTTTGCTGTGGTTGTTGTTGTTGCTGCTGTTGCTGGCTCATGCGTTGCTTGGCAAGTAACTGCTGTTGCTGTAACTTCAAAATCTGCTGCTGGAAATGCTGCTGTTGCTGATGATTATACTGAGCAGTCATTAAGATTGCCTTCAGTGGGGCACGTACCTGGTATATCTCACCAGGCACGGCCGCATAGCTTTGTGTGTCACTACCAACAGCTTTGTTGTCGACATTGACCAATGCACAGCGACCTTGTAGCCCTCCTATCGAGCCCGAGATTGCCTGATTAGCTAGCGTCAATTCGCCTGACTGTGCCAGAGAATCGGTCACGGCAATTCCATTCGTGATGAGAGCATTGGCATAAGCCTCTCTCATGTACAAAAATCTATGTCTGTGCCGGACAGGCAACATGACCTTTCTTTCAAGTGGAGCGGGGCAGTTCTTAGACAACCCCTCTAGTACAAGTTGTGTTTCCGTATCGGAGTCAAGAACAATGTGGAGATTGCCAAGGCCATCACCATTTTCCGAGTCGCCAACAGACATTCCTGTGAGTTGAGCATTCTCTCTGCGTTGAGCAGCCAACGCATTACTAGCGGCAAGCTTGGCCTGGTTCCTCTTTTGATACTGTTGGAGCAAAATGTCGTATGGCGCACTTCGGCCTGGTACTGCTCTTTTTGCCCCCATTGAGTGAGTTTTACAAGTCAAGGATCTGGCGCAAAAGCCGCCCAGTGGTAAGGGCACACCACACTGTTTTTCAACATCAACCGGGCCTTTGGCTTTGGTCGCGGTCTTCACTTTCGCTTGTTTCTTTTTCTTTATACTTGCAACGCTGCTGGCTCGATTATTGGCCGCTTCAGCAGCAGCCGCAGCAGCCGCCGCCGCATTTGCTGCTTCTTTTTCTTTCTGCATCTGCAGCTTCTTGTACTTCTTCTTCGGCCGTCCTTGTGCGTTCTGGCTGGAAGAAGGAGTCGCTGGAGTAGGAGAGGCGCCTCTCGAGGAATCGACTGAAGAGTATTCAATCTCGAGCAATGGATTAGTGGTACGTCCACGCTTTCTCTTCGAAGCTGCTACAGAGGCTGGTGAGGCTTCTGGATCTTGTCTTTTCTGCTTCATGTCAAGGCACTTTTGATAATGGCTCTTTAATATGCCTTCGCCGATGGGCCGATTGCAGGAAGTACAGATTTGATATTTAACGACTTGGGACAAAAGTGAAGATCCTGGAAGAATATTCACAAGAGCACTGGATGACGCGGATAGGTCTTCACCAGATGCTGAATGAGAAGCCTTGTTTAGCTTTTTATCCAAATAAACTCCGAAATCTTTCCAAGTAATGGATTTTTTCCCCAAGCCTGGAGATCCACCGTGGGAGTCTGCGAGAGAACGGGCCTGGTCAAGCGTTACGATTTTTGACTGACTGCCGTTGCTTGACCTCCTGGACATGCTCTTGTGGATGAAAATCTCTTGATACTTTAAACCTGTATCTTGATGATCTTCTCTATTTTCAGGCCGGGGATCAGCGCGAGTGCGTAGTCCCAACTCAAGAAATGAATATGAAAAAAAGGACTCTTTGTCACGAAAAGTCTCGGACTCTTGCGGCTGTTTCCGAGCGCGCGGGGATAGCAGCACACGCACGATTGTAAAACGTTCATGTCCATATTCGAGGTGTAAGGGTGCGCGCGCGACTGATGCCACGAGTAATGGTTTACTGAGACCCTAGGCGCATTTGAATGCTTCCACCTCCATCTAAAACATGAATTTCTGATTAAAAAGACAGACTTAAACAAACCGAACTCTATATCTGATCTAGATGTGCTCATGACGTTCTAGTGGAGCTGCGCCTTCGCCATGCGAAATACTCCCACCTCTGTGCTTCAAAGTGACGGGATCAATCGTGCTGGAAGTGAAGGTCTTGTTCAAGTTCAGGTGCAACTTCTTGAAATGACGGAAGTAACTCAAAAGCGGATTAGTCTTATTCTTCCAGCAGGCAACTTCGATCACCTGGAAGCATGCGGGACATTGAAGCGCTTTCACTGTTCTGGTTTTGGACGGATCCGTTGATCTCACCATGCGGTATTTACCATAATACAAGCCCTCTGGCACCACAAAGTTGCTGGCGAATATTCCATGTTCCAATGTCATGTGTGAAAGGTAGCTGGAGTTCTTGAAAGGTAAGAACTTCACTGTGGGACAGAAAGCGCACATGCCACATTTACTCTCGTTCACGGCTTTGCCTTTTGCATCGAGCTCGTAACGATAGTATTGAGGCTCGTATGGGTTGTGAATACTGAATCTTCCTGATTTGACATATGCTATCAGATGGACTGAGCCGATGATTGAGGATATGTCTCTCATGTGAATCTTTCTTTGCAAAACTCCAGAAATTAGCGAGATGGCATTAGCAGAGACATCAGCTGAAGGTAGTGCTCCCACTAACTCTTCATGCTCTGGCATTGAGTAATATTCAACGAGGTGCTTTCTCACTAGACTTGCCCTGTACGAAGTGTCATGTTGTTGGTAGGCAACGTTCGTGATTGCATTGTTCAAAATTATTCTGTTGATGATTCCCGTGTACCCATGATAATCGAGCACGATGTTCAAGCACTGAACATACGATGGTACAACGGTGACAGTGCCCACGGGCTGGAACCGCTTTGCGATGGGCTTGGCCTTCCGCCGGTCCTTCTTATTAGTCATCTCGTCCGTGTTAGGCTCGCCATTCGATTCTTTCCCGAGTGACTCGTTTGAAGACTTGAACATTTGAGAATCCGCCGTCTCTGTCTCTGGCTTTCCCCCTGAAATCAGAGTATTCAGGCGCTTGTTGTTCGTCTGTTTGTACTCGAACGAGTGCCACTCCCATGGTATCTGTCCATTCATTGACTTTGTGCTTCCAGCTGACTCGACTTGCCTCCAAGCCTCTGGATATTGTGATACCTGTGATACGTTCGTGTTGCCTAGTGGCGCCAGTGTCGGAAGGCTTTGCTGAAATCCTTCAACATCATGCTGCAACAGCGAAAAATTCTGGTTGGTGGTCGGTATATGCTCGCCCATCTCTCTACTGGTATCAAGATATACCGGATAAGCCGAGAAGGGTTGATGGTCGTCCTCAAGTCGTCGCATTGGTCTCGAGCTCTCCAAAATATCAAAACTCCAATCCAAACTCCCCTCAGCTTCTCCACCAATCAAAGGGTTGTCATAAAATTCCGAAAGACCCTCTAACGGCAAGAGGTCGGCCGAATCATTCTCCAGTTGTTGGGACAAGTTTTCTCTGGAATTCTGGACATGCTCCATTGCCCCATCCGCGTGATCCCTATCGCCGCTAAACATCTCCAAGCTCAGGTTGAAGATGGAACTTGGATTCTCATTGAAGCTCAATTCCGAGAATGATGGGAAATCAGAAGCTTCTGACGTGTGGTTGCTCGAGTCAAAACCCGTGAAGAGCATGGCGTTCTCTTCACTAAAGTTCCAAAAACTATCCGCAGATAAAGGTTGTTCTTTGTCGTCTTGTGAGCCACTCATTTCCGCGAATATGATGTCAGATGGCAATGGTTCTTCGTTGGAATGTTCGAAGGTCTTTGTGTAATGCAGGTTCATCTTGCGAATATTTGCTGCTCATAAAGACCTTGCGTACGTGATGGGTTTGTACCCGAATTATTTAAATTGAGAAGTGAGGACTCAATTAATGGAGAAAGAGAATAAAAACGAAGAAGTGACATACGAGTGGCAGAGAAGAGTTACAAAAGGCAGTTTAACATTGCGGGGTACCCATGAGCGGGGTTAGAGCGTGTATGGTTTTGTTTTGTCTCTTAGAGATTTGCCAAAGTAGTTTTGTTCTGTTCCGATAGTTCAACAGACTTTAATCTTAATATTAGGTACTTCATATGACAAACTGCGAGGCTCACATAGGCCGCGTCCCCATAACGTGGGTGCAAATCCTGCATCAGCCTCATCACATTTTCTGCCACTTTTCTTCCTCAAAGATGGACCTGAAAGCTGTCATTTTTGCTGTATGCTGCGCAATTTACTACCTTTCCGGAGGACGTGTAACATTTGTTATCGCGGCAGCAACATGGTACATTTATTCTCAAAGGGGAAACTCCACCCTTATGCCAGAAAAACCATCCCCAATCTTGGAGGTTGACTTCACTCATGCGTACATGCCTCACGAGAAAACAATTTTCCCCAAGGCCGTGCCTTTATCGGCCAAGCCGAAAAAAGTCACTCGGAGAACAAAGTCCCCGAAAGTTTTTAAGGGCACTAAATTACAGAAGAATTCAGCGGAACCCTCGTTGACTGCGAACACGTTCAAGCTAACAGAGTCTCCTATTTATATATTCTACACCACGTTAACAGGCTCATCGCATCGTGTGGCGAAAGCGCTCCATGAGAAGTTGTCTAATATTGACGAATTGAGTGTCCCACCGAAGCTTCTTTCGCTTGATGACGATGTTGATGACTTGGAGGAGTTTTTCATGAAGACCCCCAAATCCTCCAAGCCCAACATATACTTACTAGTCCTCCCCTCATACGAGACTGATTCGCCGATTGATTATTTTTTGGAGCACTTGCAGGAGACAACACAGGATTTCCGTGTAGACAAATATCCCTTGAGACCCTTGGCAGGCTTTGCTGTTTTGGGCTTAGGTGACTCTGAGTCCTGGGGTGGGGCCAAGTTCTGCTACCAGGCTCAACTAGCGGACAAATGGATGGGCAAATTAGGCGCTCGTCGTTTGTTCCCCTTAGGGCAAGTCTGTATGAAGCACGAGGGAGAGCCCAAAGCATACGACTGGATCAACAGATTCGCAGAACTTCTAGCTGATGATGAGCCCTTTCACGTTGACGAAAACGACGCAGTCGACGACAGCGATGCCGAGGAAGAGGAGATCGATCCAGCATCGGACGTTGTTGATGTTGAAGACATGGGTGCCATCATCCGAGCCTCAAACGGTAGCCTAACGGCAATGGAGCCCAAGCAAATGGTAGCACAAGATTCTCCTACCTTTAAATCTCTCACGAAACAAGGCTACACTGTGGTTGGGTCTCATTCAGGGGTGAAAATCTGCCGCTGGACGAAGAGTGCTATGCGCGGACGCGGCTCGTGCTATAAGTTTGCATTCTATGGCATTCGCTCGCACTTGTGTATGGAGACCACGCCTTCTTTGGCTTGCTCAAACAAGTGTGTATTTTGTTGGCGGCATGGTACTAATCCAGTCGCCAAACTGAACTGGCGATGGGAGGTTGATCCGCCAGAAAAGGTTTTACACGGTGCCTTAGAGGGCCACTACAAGAAAATAAAGCAGATGAGAGGTGTTCCTGGTATTCAAATGGACAGATTCGAGGAGGCTTTCCAGGTTCGCCATTGTGCTTTGTCGCTCGTGGGGGAGCCTATTTTCTATCCCCATATCAACGAGTTTGTGGGTATGCTCCATGAAAGAGAAATTTCCTCGTTTTTGGTGTGTAATGCCCAGCACCCTGCGAATTTGGAGGCCTTGGCGAAAGTAACTCAGCTTTATGTCAGTATTGATGCCCCAACGAAACAAGATTTGAAGAAAGTTGACAGACCCCTCAACTCAGATTTCTGGGAGAGATTGATTGCATGCTTGGATATTTTACGCACAACCCAAGCCCATCAACGCACAGTCTTCAGGTTGACTTTGGTGAAAGGTTTCAACATGGGAGATATCAAGAGTTATGCTGACATGGTTGAGCGTGCGCAGCCATCTCAGATTGAGGTCAAGGGCGCTACCTTCTGCGGGTCATCTGCCGGAAACGGCAACCCCTTAACAATGCAAAACATTCCGTTCTACGATGAGTGCAAAGACTTTGTCACAAGTTTGGTTGGTGAGTTGAATTCTCGCGGACAAACTTACGAACTCGCTGCAGAACATGCGCACTCTTGTTGCATCTTGATTGCTCACACAAAGTTTCACATCAATGGCGTATGGCACACACACATCGACTATCCTAAATTCTTTGAGTTGCTCAAAAGTGGTCAGGACTTCAACGCTTTGGATTACGTGAAGGAGACTCCGGCATGGGCTTTGTGGGGATCCGACGAGGCTGGCTTCAACCCAATTGATACACGGTACGACAGAAAGGCCGAAAAATTGAAGAAAAAGGAGGCACGCGATGCTCAAGCCGCTCATGTTCAGGCCATAGCGAGTGGTATGTAACTTTTATTTATTCGAAACGATTTATGTCAACGCTGCTGGTTGAATAGTATACATTGAAGGTCGTAGGTGAGATTTGGCTGAGTCGCGCACATGTGCTACGTTTTTTTGCTGTCTTAGTATGCAAACACTCACGTAGATTGTCCATCGGAGTCATCCGCATTCCATAATCAATTGATAATGCCGAAAATCGCTTTCATTCACCCAGACTTGGGGATTGGAGGAGCGGAGCGTCTAGTCGTAGATGCTGCCGTTGGGCTTCAAGAACTTGGCCACAGCATAAAGGTCTACACTTCTCACTGTGAGCCCTCGCATTGTTTCGAGGAGGTGAGCGACGGGACACTCGACGTGTCAGTATACGGAGACTTCCTTCCTTCCACTTTATTGGGTAGATTTCATATATTGTTTGCTATACTCAGGCAATTTTATTTGGTTGTGCGTTTAATCGTGTCAGGTGAAGTTACTCAGTACGACTATTTCGTCGTGGACCAACTATCATTTTGCGTGCCCTTATTGAGTATCTTCAGCAAAAACTCGGCGAGAGTGCTATTCTATTGCCATTTTCCCGATCAACTTTTGGCGAAAAAGGGTGGCTTTGCGAAAAAACTATACAGGGTGCCTTTTGATGCTCTCGAGGAGTGGACAACAGGAGTGAGTGACAGAATCGTTGTGAACTCCACCTTCACCAAATCTATATTCCACGACACTTTTAAAAATTTTTCTGCAGTTGATCCCGGGGTAATCTACCCGTGCGTTGATGTCAATGTGACATCGGCCAGCAATCAAGCCTCTGAAGATGAGCTTCTAGGTTTCATGAACGGCAAAAAGTTCTTTCTATCCATTAACAGATTCGAAAGGCTCAAAAATGTCCGTTTGGCAGTTGAAGCTTTTGCCAAGCTACTCCAAGATCTACCGGCCGATACTGAGGCCCCGAAGTTGATTCTTGCCGGTGGTTTTGATTCGAGGATACGTGAAAATGTCGAATATCTCGCAGAATTGCAGGCTCTATGCGACTCTCTCAATTTGACTAATTACACGTTCAGAGGTAAGCTTGTGCTCATGCCGCAATCCACTCAAGTTATTTTCTTACCTTCGGTGAAGTCATCGGTCAAAAACGCTGCCTTGAAGCATGCGGAAATGCTACTTTACACTCCTACATTCGAACATTTTGGTATTGTTCCAGTTGAAAGTATGCTTTATAAGACCCCGGTTCTTGCTATCAACAGAGGCGGGCCATTAGAGTCTATTGTAAATTTTGACGAGAAAAACCTAGATGTCGCTACTGGATTCAATCGGCCCAACGATGTGGATGACTGGGCATCAGTTCTCTTCAGATATTACACAGAGTATGACCAGCCAACGAAGAATGCATTGGGAGAGAACGGTGCGAGAAGAGCAAATTCCATGTTTAGTAGAGAAAAAATGAGCGTCGCTTTCCAGGACCAGCTCGTTTCCTCTAAAATGTCGCGCATTGGGAAGGGCATTCTATACAACACACTAGCCTTATGGAAGCTATGGATGTTTGGTCTTCTATTGTCGTTCATGGCAGCTCTTGTGGTGTCACACCTTTAATCCCCAAAAAGTCTACGCAACAGCCGCCAAAGCCCGTTTTTGTGTGGCCCGGGGGTTTTCTCCTTGCCTTGATTATCTTTTTCGCTTGATGACCACCATTTTTGGTAACGTAGAGAATATCTCTCTGCGGGAACAGGCAGTGCCCGTTTTAGGTTTTCGATGTAAGTAATATGCTCGCTTATTAGGGATTCAAAATTTGCACAAATTTCGTGGAATTGTCTATCAAGTTCCCTTTCTTCAACAACCTTCCACTTGTGTAGTCCAGTAGACGGACACTGCAAATTGTAATTTCTCACACCGCGATTCAAGTCTTCAATTTTTGCTTTCAAGTATTTTGAGTCTCTCTCAAGCAAGCGGCTATTGGCGGCCTTCTGAAGTTGTTTTGGATCTGATTGCCGAAAGTATTCAAGACAAGTCTTTGCGTCTTTGCCCTCGTCTTTGATCGTGAGGACTTCCATTACAGCGTTGAATAGCTTTCTCTTGAGTTCGTGTCGAAATGAGGTTATGTCCCGGTCGATCCCTTGCTGATTCTCAATCCAAACAGGTAAGCACTCCTGATTCTTGAGGATTTGGTTCATGAAATAGTTCGAGTCCGTCGCGTTTACCAACCTTTCTGTATCTAAAGGCTTTCCGCGTACTTTGTCCATGTTGGGAGACTCAAACTTCCCTGTCTTGCGGTCTATAGCTGCATTGATACGGGCGCTCGCCATATTGCCTATTGTCCCCATTATTGAGCTCGTCGATGTATGGTCAATGAACATTGCCGGACCTAAAAGTCTCTCCTTGTACATCTCACGAAATTCTTCCTTTTCTTTCTCCGCGGTGTTTAATGATTTTGATATCTTGTAGTCCAATGAGCCTTCCTTTGCATCTGTTACACGTACACCATATGCTTTTGGTGGCGTGAACAAGGTCCTACCCCTTTTGATTTTCTTAGCTTTCGGAGCCGAATCAAGAAGCATTCTCAACGCCGTTTCCTGTACCTTTTCCGTTCCGTCCCAGTGGTCGGCGATCACCCGATCCTCATTCGTCTTGAGATAATGCTCGCTCGCGACATAACCAATTTCCTTTTGAAACGCTTTCTTGAATGTTTCCAGCTGAGTTTTATCCTGAAATTGCGCGTCTTTAAAGCTGCTGGCGTCTCTTTCATCATGGTGATACTTCGAATATAGCGCGTGCAAGGTGGGCTCTGCATCAATCACGGATTTGTTAGACGCGTCGATCTTTTCACTGAGAATTTGCTCGAAACGTTCTGCAAGCGCAGGCGGCTTGCCTTGTCTCAAACATGAATTCGAAAAAGAACGCATTAGCGTGCTTCAATTTCAGTATTTGCCATCCTAGTAGCCGTTAAGGCGATTACTAGATGCGCGCGATCTTGCATTGCCCCAGTCGAGCGCAATTCCGGGGCCCATTCAATCTAAGAAAATCATTATAAAATTAATAGTTATGACTTGACCAAAGTTACTTGTCCCGGAATTATGAGTGAATGTGCTTTTATTTCTATACATATACTCGTGCAAGTGGGCTGCATGAGTGAGATGTGAGACATATTCGATCGAGCCTGCTCGATAGCACATAGCTTGAACATTAAGCACATTCTGTAGGCATACCAACATTAAAATCTTGTTTCATACTTGTGGGTGAACATGTCAAAGTTATCAATATTGGCTATGACTTCGGCAAAATCGTTCAGCTAAAGAGCATGAAAGACAAGAACTCCGCATCCCAAAACGACTGTCGTGAGAAGTAGAATTTTCATCAAAAAACAGCACACACTAGCACCGTTACCACCAGCGCTGATTATTAGCTGCTTTTCCAAATCGATGTTATCGCGCTCGTGTGAGGGTTTCCTGGGGAATGTTTCATAATCGTCGGACATATGTGATGCGACGGACGATACAGACGCCGAGTGGTGCCTTTTGGCATCTGGAGACTCGAAGATCTCTGGATGTTCAGATGGGCGGGTTTCTGAGTTCGAGATTGCCCGAGCTCTCTTTGGCGAAGCAAATTTGACTGTTGATCTATCTGGCGACATTTGATGGGTATTTTATTGTCGATAAGCGTGTTCCAAATAAGGTTTCAATTGATGAAGAAGGGTGTCAATTCTTGTATGCGCTACGGTTGATGATTGGGAGAGAGGAAAAAGAAACAGGCAAATGGAGTTGCACTTAAGTAATTGCGAGCGGCTGACATCGTCACGGGGCTTTACTTTTCATGGGGAAGTGCACGCTTGGTCAAAGTGCGCAAAACGTGGGGCTGCATACTTCAGGAGAGTGAACCAAATAAAATTTCGAATATGCAGTTTTCATTGCGTTAACACATGCCGGATGATGTGACCTTTGGTGCACCAAGATGCACAAAGTGCGATTTGTCGCACCGTGCTGCAAACACAACGCCAGAATCAGGGGTCTAGAACACAGCGCGCCGCGACATGTGAGGCAGTGCATTGGCAAGTTGCATTGACATTTGAAACAAGTTTTGCCCGAGATATAGAATAGACTTAGAGAGCAGCATCCGATTCTTAAGCAAACGCGTGAACAATGGCGACTAGCAACTTGTCGTTTGCACCACATTTACAGCGCAGACTCGCGTTGCGCTCATGTTGTTACACTTATAAGACTCTTATGGTCATCATAACACCACGAGTCCGCCGATCCTTCAACAGTGAGTGAATTCACGGCCCGAAGAGTGTGCTATTGGAAACAAAATTTGAAATTGATTAGTCAATTGCAACCAAATGCTGCTTTTAATTGTGACTCGTTTATTCAGGCTCCTGGGTCGTGGGGTAATGAGTTTGAACTACCGGGTCAAGGCTGATTGACTAGCGCCAAATATTGAAAGCTTCAAATTGAAAGGCGGCAAAATTCTAAGGCTCATCAGTACAGACATAACGATAACACACCCGAATGAGGATTCCAGGCTAAGGTCTGGTATAGAGCATGTTAGCGGCGCACACACCAGCGCAAATCAAATCGCACAAGTCTCCCGAATGCGCCAGCCAATCACTTCAGTTCAAACACTCGATTATCCACGGATGTAGACGAATGACTGCAGTGTTTCTCCTGCGTAAATCAATCAGAGGACCAATTGCGCGTCTCACGCACGTCTATTGCGAATACAATATAATTGAATAAACCACGAGAAAGAGAAGAGACTTGACTGTCCTTCTTGAAAGCCATTCCAGATGACGTTTGTTCTGGTGAAAGACTTTGCATGACATTCTATGCTGCATTGTCACTCTGAGTTCTCATCGATCTCATTGCTGTGAGGATCTCATGTTCGTAAGTCGATATGAGCGCATGCCGCAGCAGTATGTCAAAAGCGCGCGCGTCCTCCTTTTCTCCCCTGACAATTACGAACGTTCACGAAAACAGTGTAACACCCGAATTTGAACGGTATCCACACGTGAGGTGATTGTAAGAATCAGTGCTGTCTTCTCGAAAGTATTGTGTGCACACATTACAGAAATTTGGGGACAAGAAGGTGATTGTCACCGGCAGTACTCAACTTCGCCGTGGCTTAGTTTTTTTGACCGATCTATCTGCATCGCGCCTCACGTGCCGCCACATCCGCTGCGACGTTTTCAAGGAATATAAAGCGAAGCTCGTCGGACTCTTTTCAAATTTGACTGCAACCGCACGCCATGAGGCTCTCGTCCCTGTTTGCTCTTCTCGTCTCTTCATTGGCCTTTACGTCGTTAGCGACTTCGGCTATTGGTTCGCCTAGGACCTCCGACCTCAAGCCTGCCGCGGGTTTACCTTTGAAGGTTGATAAAGTAAGTGATGCCGACAATGTGCCCTCAAGCTTGGGCCTGAAAGAGTCAGATGCCTCAAACAAGGAAAGTCATGACTTTGAATCGTTTTATATGGCCATCTCAATGATTATTGTCTCTGAAATCGGCGATAAGACTTTCTTGATTGCAGCATTGATGTCAATGAAACATCCCAAGTATGTGGTATTCTCGGCCGGATTCTCCTCTTTGGCACTCATGACGATTTTGCTGGGTATTGTTGGTCACGCTTTGCCTAGCTTGATCTCCGAGAAAATAACAAAACTTCTTGCAGCTGTGTTGTTTGTTGTTTTTGGGTTCAAGCTTTTTAGAGAAGGAAGCGCAATGTCCAAAGACGCAGGCGTGGGAGACGAGATGGCCGAAGTGGAGGAAGAGCTACAGGCGAGCAATATGAATATCCAGATGACAGATTTGGAGGAAGGCGGATCGGAGATGCGGCCAGTTTCCAAAAAGACAAATTATCTTTCTCAATTAACGAACTTGGCCTCGTTCATTCTCTCGCCTGTATGGATACAGGTGTTTGTCATGACCTTCTTGGGCGAGTGGGGAGACCGGTCTCAAATTGCCACCATTGCTATGGCTGCCGGTTCAGATTACTGGTTTGTCATTTTCGGGGCTATCATCGGACATGGTCTTTGCACGGCTGCTGCTACTATTGGCGGGCAGCTCTTAGCAAAAAGGATTTCTATGCGGAATGTTACATTTGGTGGTGCAGCTGCATTTATCTTGTTTGCGATATTGTATTTCTATGACTTTTTCAATATCGATGAGTCCGAGTCTGTTTAGACATATCTCCATGGTCTTGTGCAATCTTTAGCCGACAAACTAACTTATCCTCGAATCGTTATTTATAGACACCCTAGAATAGTACAAAGTACGTCTCTGACATAATTTCCACTTGGCGGTCTTTATATCAAAACACCGTGCGTCATAAACTTCATTGCCACATCGGGCCTCATGGGTGGCTTCGAGGGCACGAAAGGTTTATCCTCTGGCTCCTCGATATGTTCCGCGGACTTACTTTCGTCTTGCTGCGCTTTGATATCTTCTTCTGTGAGAAACCCGTCAAAATTGAATTCATCCGCCAATTCCTTCACTTTCAAGAAGCACCACTCAGCAAATTCGTTATCCTTCTCAACTGTGAGTTTGAAGGCCTCGCTGTTTTTCATGGCTTCATCGACCCATTCATCAACTGCGGGTAGGGGTTTTTTACGCAAAAGCGTCGTCACCAATCCCTCATGTTGCGTTGTCGGGAAGTTGGGTAGGGGATATGCATTGGTAGACCCTAGAACTTCGCTGTTATGATCTAGTTGAGATGCTATGCTGTGCAACTGTGTTATGAACACCTGGAACTGCCCATGCAAGCTTGAATAGCTGGGAAGTTTGGCCTTTGGGTTCCTGTTGGTGTAGTTGATCTGGTCCGCTAGCTTTCGTAAGGACTGGTAAACCTGATGGAGTCTGTTTCGAATAAGCTCGAGCGACTCAACAGGGATATCATTTTGAGGGTTTAACTTTGGCTCCTCGGGAGATTGTTGTGGTTTGTTCATCGCTGGAAGATCTAGAGTTGAGAATGTTAAATTATACAGCTCGGCTTCGCACCCACGTATTGTTACGATCGAGGAACCCTACAATAACCATGATGTATGCAAAAAAAAAAGTCTTCCAAACATGCTAGACAAACAAAAATTATCTTCAGCTACGTTACTTAGATGAAAGTATTAATTTTATCAAAAAAAGCAACAAGTTGTCGTAAGCTTTCGAAATGCTCTGGAGTTTATAGGCTGGACATGGGTCGCGCGTCCAAGCACGACCGCTCGTTTTTGAGATTAGACCAAATGGAAGCTTCCAAACTAAACCGACGGCATGATACGAGGCAATTATAGCTTAGCCAAAGAGGTAAGAAAGAACGAGCAAAAGAACAAACAGAAGCTTCAATCCAGGCAGAAATTACAGAGTAAACGTGAGCAACTTTCTTCGGCGGACCCAATCAAAATCTACCTACAAATCGAGAGGTTGGAAAGAGTATCAGAAAATGATCATTATCAACAAAAGAGACTTCTGAGGCTACGAGAAGATTGGGCTTTCATAAGAAAACACAAACTACATGCCGAGAAGGTCGACCTGTTCTTGGCTCAACGCCAGAAATTAAAAGACGCAAAAGAGAAGGCGCAAAGAAAGCTCCTCGGAAAGGACTCAATCTACTTCAATCCCGAGCTTAATCCCCTTGGAAAGGTTCCACATTTAAATCGGCTCATAGGGGAGGAACCTGTTTTTCCCAACCTCGCAAAGCCGTTGAAAGCTCCTCATCATCATGAGTTGGACCCGCTAATACGTGAATATAATATCACACCTCCTGAAGGAAACCCACCGAGATTCTATAAACTTGTCCAAAATACGCAGCGGAAGCAAAAGGATGTTTCAACGCCTGAATCAAAGGTTGAAGACTCAATCTCGCTACAAAAGAAAGGTAACATGAGGTATCTGGATTCCGAGAGCGAAGAAGGCCTGCTCTCGGACGATTCATAATTTGCGTCCTAGCTTTCATTGTGGCTCTTTCCTGGCTATATACAAGTTAAACAAAAACAACTCTCTAAGAAAGAAGTCTGACCACAATTTCCCACGTCCCGAACATTATGATCGAATTAGGAACCGTCCGAAGCAAGTGAGGCGTCAACCCACCGTACATACTAGCCAAGCCTTCTTCTTTTATCACTAGCTTGAAACACTGTATTAGTCCCGTGTATTTTGGTTTGCCTGTCTCTGCTGCAGGCGCTTGCCGGAGCCGCGTTCTCACAACTTCATGAGGATATGTGATCAAAGACGCGACAAACTTTGCCGCGCCAGCAGCACCAGAACGTGCACACCATTCCAAGACAAGGTCCTTGGTGGTTTTGCTCGACTCGTCATGCCCGTGAATTTCTAGTGACTTTCTGTTGAGAAACGCTTTCATCTGTTCATACAAAACCCATTGCAAAGTGGACTCGACTCCTCCCAAGTAGGACGCACTCAAACCCTTGTACAAGCTCTTTACGCCTTCGGTCTTGATGACGTATTTCAAGCAATCCCAAGAGTTCTTGTAATTTTTGCCTCTGGTCTTGTCCAACTGAAGTCTAGTCTTGATCAACCAGATTGGATTGGTGGCTGTTGCAGTGACGAATCCGGCACTGATACCGGCGCCCAAATGCACCCAAGTGGCTTCTTCGCCGTTGTTAAACTGCCTCAGAATGATTTCTTTACTCGAGCCGTACGTAAAGAAATTTATAGATCTAGCTGGAATGACGCCAACTAAGTTCGGGCCCAACCCTCTGAAGAGGGCTCTTCCACCCTCAGTGCGGTAAATCGACAGAATAACGCCGCACGTTTCTTTGAAGTGCTGGAATCCCTTCACAATCGGATTGCCCGACTTTGGTGTTTTGTTGTATGCTGAGTGGTATGAGTCTGACTGTAACCTCGTCTTCACGACATCGAGAGGGCATGTCACAATGGCACCAACCATGCCACCAGTGCCACCTGCTATAAAATGCACCCATTTGGGTGTGCTTTTTGGTGTAGAGCTGTCAATGGGTTCAGCCTGCCTTTGAGTGCTCGACTTTTCATCCGACACAAGAAATGGCTCCGCTTCGGCGATATCATCCTCCAACTTCTGTGAAAGACTTTTTGAAGGCCCACGCATGGTCAACTGTGCTCGAAATGTTCACCGAACGTATAGTGTCTGCGTCTTCTTTTGCGAAGGAAGATGAGTGTGGGTGCAGGCCGCATCGCTATGATCGTGGCGTACCACTATGCGCACAAATGTCATGATGCCGCCTGCGGCTCCACCAATACAAGTACAAGACAATCAAGTCAGCGAGTGTTGTCACTACAGAATAGCACGTGTGTCTTTCGTTAAAGTGCTTGATAAATCTTCGTAGCCAATTCATTAAATATTGCTGCCAAAGCTACTTAAGTGTCTTGATGAAATTGTCAAGATTGTACTCATCTTCGTACTGCGACTCATCCCACAATTGACCCAATTCGCCGACCGCATCTGACGGAACGAGGCCACCAGTCAAATCTTCCTGTATGTTTTTGTCCTTCTTCTCGCCGTTGCTGTCGACCTTCGTTGCATTTTCATCAACATCGAATAAGTCGAGCAACTGATTCGTGTCCATGGACGCGAGTCCAGCGTTTTGCTGATTGACAATTGTAGATGCGATATTCATCTTGAACTTTTGCAAGCCCATTATCTTTTCTTCTAAAGTTGATTTGGTAATTAGCCTGTAAACGTTCACAACCTTTTTTTGCCCAAGCCTGTGGGCTCTGTCCATGGCTTGCAAGTCGTTCATAGGGTTCCAGTCATGTTCAACAAATATTACAGTATCTGCTCCAGTCAAGTTGAGACCGAGACCTCCAACCTTGGTGGTCAATAGCAAAACATCTATCGAAGGATCCTCATTGAACTTTCTTACAATCGCTTGTCTGTTTCGTGGATCTGTTTTGCCGTCTAGCCTCATGTACGTCACAGAAGGCATGTGCTTTCTGAAAAGCTCGTCCTCAACGATGTCAAGCATGTCTTTCAATTGACAAAAGATCAAAGCACGATGCTCTGAAATGACACCCTCGGATGACACAAGTTGCTGCTGCTTCTGCTGGGCCTTGACTCTGGCTCCAGAAAATTCGCTATCGCGAACACCAATACCGCACTCAAGAAGTAATGATTTTAGCGACGTCAATTTGGGCGCATGCTCAATACTTTGAAGCGTCGACTTATTGTTCTTCAAATACTCGGTTATCTTGGCAGATTGAGGATGGTTGGGAGTCATCACAAGAGCAGGGTGATTGCACAACTTTCTCATGTACTGAAGAACTTGGAAGATGTGAGTTTTCGAGTTGTCCTCAACAGTGTCCATAGGATCCTCTTTGGTGATTTCCTCCTCTATGACAGTCTTCTGCTTGGTGACGAAGTCTTTATAAAGGATTTTCTGCAAATCTGAGAGCTCACAATAATAATCCTGAATTATCTTGGGCGGCAAATCGGAAAGCACGTCCTCCTTTAAGCGCCGGAGCATGAAAGGGAGAACTTGTTTGTGTAGAGACTCAAGCGCCAAAGCGCCTGCTTCCTGCTCTCTTGAAGATGTTTTGCTGTTCCTGCTTGCAGCTATTGGCTTAGCAAACTTTTCCATGAAGTGCTTTTCAGTGCCAAGGAAACCTGGCATCAAGAAGTCGAACAAAGACCACAACTCAAGAACATTGTTCTGGATAGGAGTTCCCGACAATATCAAGCGATGTTCAGCATTCATTCTTTTCACCGCTCTGCTTAGCTTTGATGCAGAATTCTTGATAATGTGGCCCTCATCAAGAACACAATAATTATATGACAACTCGCTCAAAATGTCTGCATCATTTCTGCAAACGTCGTATGACGTCACAACAACATCTGCCTCCGAAATGAAAGGTCTCACGCTAGCCCTGACTGTAGGCCCTCCAGCATAAACAATGACTTTTAGAAGAGGGGCGTACTGATTGAGTTCCTGCTCCCAATGGCCCGTCAACGAGGGTGGGCAGATAATCAAGCTAGGGATTTTTTTGAACTCGTCCAATTTTGTCTTCTTGAAGTTTTCTCCGCGAATGTGATGATCTGATGCAACAATACAGATTGTTTGAAGAGTTTTCCCGAGACCCATGTCATCACACAAAATACCATGCAAATGATACTTATTCAAAAAAGCTAACCAATTAACACCATCCTGTTGATACTTTCGCAAGGTAGCTTTTATGGCAACCGGAAGTTCAAAAGGCGCGATTTTTGTAGGATCCATCATCTGTTGTATGAACTCTCTCTCTCGCTCCCTACCAGTTAATAACTCCTCGGGCATGTCGGGTGGGTCCGGGATTCCAGCCTCTAATGGAACAAGCTTGATAATGGAAGCAAAGGTAGTGCTGGCTAGCACTCTAACGTCTTGGTCAGCGTCACTCATTCTTCCCATCACGGGGACAATCAAGAACACAATATAGGGCAAAATATCCGACCCCATGGTATTTGTCACGTGATAAACTGTTTCTATGGCACCCTGACGTTCTCTGAACTCACTCGCGTTGTTGAGCATAGGAAGTATCAGCTTCACCATGAAAGGGAACGCCTTGGCCGGCAACACAGAACATAAAGTGCCAAAACATTTGGACGAGGAATACCTGAAAACAGCAAGTTTGCTTTTGAGACCTGAAAGAAGACGCGGTAAGATGCTAGCACACTCTTGCTGTATGCTTTGATTCAATTTGGGCAAAATAGCTCTCAATACTCCCAAAGCATCTATGACACTCTGACCAGTTGCGTCATCCTCCGAGATGGTGGTGGGGCATTTTTCCAATAGCTCGAGTGGCCCGAATAAAATCTCCCTCAATTTTGGAAGTGCCTGCATGAGATCATCTCCATAACTTCTTATAACCTGCTCCAATGTCAAAAGCGCTCCGCTCCGCTTGATTCTAGCCTCATGTACAGCTCGCTCGTGTGCAGCAAGATCTGCAGGATCTTTCGCGGACTCCTCCTTTCTGAGTGATAATATGTGATCTTCGATTTTCGCGTTGTGAATGAACTCCGGTACTTCTGATGTATCGACACAGAGAAATGCACACAAGTTCTTTAAGATCTTATCCGAAGCAGCTCTTTTCCCATTTTTGTTGAGTTCATCTATGAGATGAGCCATTGCGCAGGCCGTTCTTTCGTGCAATAAGAGCGTCTCCTCTTGTTTGATGCTATCCATGAGAGAGCGAATGACCGGGTTGAGTTTCTTTGGAATACCGCCGAGAGCCAACAAAGCTGCAGAGTAAGCCGCGAATATGCTTGTCGAGCGTTGATTGTTAGCAATATGCGCCTCGTTCAAGGCAACAGTAATGCGGTGTCTCGAATCCTCTAGTGCTTGATTGGCAGATATGCGTGCCGACGCGGTGAGTTGCTTTACCAATTTAGGATAAATTTCTTCCACGAGGTTCACAGCACTTTCAATCCCAAAGGCTTCGGCGCCACAGCCAGCTTCTCCCTGGACGATGACAGGAAGCTGTGGGATCTTACTTCCCGTGAGACATCCTTTGCTCACAAAGACATCTAAAAGTTGTAGGCACGCGGTTCTAACGCTTTTCAAGATTGGAACGAGCTCTCTATAATTCTGCACAGCATTGTTGTTGGCCAAAGAGTCAGTGAAAATGTGAATGAAGTCAGCGTAAAGGTCAGCCAGCTTCGCCAGGCTCGAGGCTTTCGCGAATTCCTCCAAAATTATCGACGTAAACAATCGAGGAGTTGCGTGTGGGGATTTGAGATGAAGCTTAAGCGAGTCCAATGTCTTTGAAATAGTTGTCCTGTTTTCTAGTCTTGAGAGAGCTTGTCCAAAAGCTTGTGCCGATGCAGCTCTGGTAGCAATGAAGATATCAAACCCAACGAACATCACGTCACCGCTGTGAACAGGAGCATCAATGTTTATTCTGAGGTCGTCGGCAGAATTAGGCGTTATTTTTGCCTCAGCTTTCCTTTTCCTTCCGCGTTTTATCGTGGCATCTTCCGTAACACTCTCAAGGTTTGGTTCGTTCTCGCTTTCTGCGTACCAAGACACTTCATTGTTTGCAAAATTAAAGCCCGAAGGTTTCATAAGAAGGTTGGCGTTCATCTGATAGTTGTGTCTGGCGATACCAATTGGGGTCATTATCAACGTCATCAATGGATGTAAGTGTGGAGTAAGGTACTTGTCCAATGAACTCAATTTGCTGTTGCTTTCAATCTCCAAAAGCAACATGTGAAAGACTTTCTGAGAAAGTCGAAGAATCTCTGGGTTTTGCTCGACAAGTAAGTTTTGAAATAAGAGTCTCAAGGCTTTCGAAGAGATCCACAATTTTGTTGTCGAATCACCAATGTTGAGAAACTCTTGTATGGTTTTTAGAGTAGCTTTTCTCACATTGGAGATTGGATGCCTCAAAAAGGGGAACAATTTTGGCACTAGCAATTCGAATGACTTTTGCGAGTCTTGGAAATCTGCTGATTGCATGATCTCAATGACTTCCTTGTGAGTGCAAAGTTTAGATAGTAAGTCCATGACAGATCCAATGGATGCAGACAAATCATCCTCGAAGTTCGAAAGGCACTCCCAGACCACCTCCAAAAGAGATCTGACCACTTCTGTTCTGGTCTTGACAAACTCATTTGCGATTGGAGCTAGGGTCAAGGCCGCCACAGATTGCACATCATCTTCACTTTCTTTCAAACAGTGGAGAACCATCAATACGACCGAATCAATGAGAGCTGTCAGTGAAAGAAGAACTTCGGTTCTGACACTCACAAAATATCTCACTCCAAGCATTCCACCATGTTTTGCCTCCCAGAATTTCGGAGAGTCAGGCTCAGTCAGTTGCAGTTGGAGAACTAAGCTTTTGAGGGCCTCAAACGTTTTGAGAGTGGTCTCGATGTTAAGATGTAGTAGCAAAGCAGCAAGGGTTTGTGCGCCTGACTCTCTCACGGGTGCGACAACAGTGTCATTCACGTAGTCGGCAAATCTGTCTAAAGCAAAAAGAGTGCAAATTCGAACAGCCAAATCCTCTAGAGTGGCCATGTTGTTTTTGTCATTTTCCTCCTTTGATTTATTCATGACTCGGCCCGCGCCATCCCCATGAGCTCTTACAAGTTCCCTTAGACCCAAAGCCGAGCCGTGTCGTACCTCCCATTTGTCGTGAAAGAGATCATTCAAAAGTAGCTCGTACACTCCTTGAAATTGCCAAATGAGCCCTGCAACTTTGGCATGTTGCGAGATTAAAGGTGAGAAGTCGGTTGGTTTTGTCTCCACCATCAATTTTGACCCGCCTTGTTGGGGGGTGACATCAAACTTAGCCGATGATGCCTTGTGCGAGCTTGCGTCAGAGTCACCATTCTCACTGAGCTTTCTCGATAATGAAGACTGCGACAAATCAACGGGTGTGATTTTACTCGCGGAGGATTTTGCGTTCACCTTGGCCCTTCTTCTCTGCATCGCTTTCAAGCGGGCGCTCGCAGCCGGTGACTTTCCGGCGGTATCTGGGGCGGGCAGGCCATTTGACAGTCTTGCCTCCGAGCTGACCTCTCCGTCTTCCTCTTCAGTCTTCACCTGTGGGCTTTCGGGGATTGTTTCCTCTGGCTTCACCAAGGATTTCTGCTTCTTTAGTTTCATGAGAAAAGCTTCACTTTTCGGGTCCGTTTTGAGTGCGCTGTACTCAATGCCCCCAGATGCCAAGAGTTTTTTACCACTCTGCAATAATTGTGGCAAATCCCAAGCTTCAAAGGAGAGTAGTGTGGAAAGAGTTTCGTCCAACTTACGCAACTCCTCACTTTGTTCGAGCTTGACGTTCGGCTCATCCTCTCTCTTTATATTGTCTTGATCCTCTAGTTTCTGTAATTGCTCTTCTTTTATGATGGACGCTTCTGAATTCGGATCCCATTTTGGTGCGTGGTTGACAATACCTCCGAATGCTCTGGCTGCTGCAACCCTCGTTTCCCAGGTATCACTTTTCAAAAATGGGTATACTCTTCCCAATAACGATATGATATCCTCTGGATGGTTTTTTGCAAGGTCCGAAAGCTGATCGGCTGCTGTATTCCGAATGAAAGGTGTAGAGCCAGTCTCTAGAAGAATGACGAGTCTATCCAATCTGGACATTGTTAAGATCGGAGTCGCCAACGTTCGTCTATAAAGGAGATGCGGTCAGCACGAGGCTATGCAGATATTTTTTTTCTTTCGAACTTTAGGAGTCCCGGCGCAGTTATGCACTTTCTCAAACTAGGATGGAGTCCGTGCTATGCTTGTTGCGGTCTAGTAGCGGTCTAGTAGCGGCTCAAGATCAATGAGTTGTGGTGTGTACAATGAAAAGTGCGCGAGAAACGCAGCTGCTTATATACTCTTCGGGTTGCAGCCGACGCGCTCACGTCGGAGTGCACTCAGACTAGCCAAGTTCCCCCAGCCAAGAAGGCAAATTTGACATAATCACCGCTGTATCATCATGTAAGATTTACACAAGTAAAATACACAAATAAAAGCAAAATATGCTCCTGTGAAAACGCTTTTCAGTAACTTGTGTATCAAAAGTTGATCGTCCATCTGACTTCTGCTCGACGATACGGATATTTGCCGTTCTCGTGAGTTCATGCGCAGGCCCCGAGCTGCACTCTGAAGCTTGGTGGTGGTGCGTATTCTCGTACTTGCGCGTTCTACGCGAAATATATGTTCGCCAAACTACAGTTGCGAGCTTTCATATTGCAGCGTAGGAATCGATTTATCCCTGGTATATCGACGTGTTATATCGAAAAACTCGACCGCTCATGTAATCATAGCTTATTAATTCAGTACGTGTCGCAAGCGCATGGGCCTATGCACGTTTTGGGCACATACAGACGTTGGTTCATATATATCAGTGCATGAGAAGCACGGCAAGAAAAGCCTGTTGGTCGTCATTTTTTCTAAATTTCCTAGGTAAACTTCTTCTCTCTCTGGCTGCGCACCTCCGCCTTCTTCTGGTCCACGTCATCCCTGCTGGCGTTGTACAGCACATTCGTGTCTTGATTCATTGGGTTTTCATCAGACTTCTGAAATTCCTTGAATATTAATTGTTTCATCTGCTGCAACCTCAATCCAGGGTTTTCTTTCCGCATCTCAGGTAATCTTCTCTCCTCGAACGCAGCGAATGCGGCCTTCACTCTTCTCTCGGGATGTCTGTCGATATCCTTGGCACCCACGCCAGCGTCTCTGCCTGTTAATGCCAAAGCTGACAAGGCGTCATCAAGTCCAGTCGCACTCAATTCGGGAGTGCTGGCGTTGAAGTCCAAGAAATCGTCGATCTTGCCTGTCCTCTTGGCTGCGACCTTTGCTGCACCTCTCTGCTTGCTGCTTTGAGGTTTTGTAGGCAAAGAAGCTTCCTCGGCAGCTAAGAGTAAATCTCTCTCTGCCTTTTTTCTTGCAGCTTCCTCTTTTTTGAATTGAGCATCCTCCTTTTTCTTTCCACCCTTCTTGGGACCGTCGTCCCACTTGGCTGCTTCAGCCTGCTCGGCCGCCTCTTCGGCCGCAGAGCGCTTTTTATTGGCTGCTTCAGCCTTTTTAGCGTTTCCAGCTGCTTTTTTTGAGTTCTCTCCTCCCTTTTTGGCCATATTGAAAAAGTCTTATCTTCTCCTGGTTTTGAAAATATATTGTGAGTGGCTTTCACGAATCCGTCCAAGGACTATTCTCACGTGACTTTTTCGATGTTCGGACATGGTCTCACCGCGTCTGCGTTCACTGGCTTAGCTCATTACACATACATCTCTCTTCTCTCGGCAAATGTTCATTCAAAATATTTAAAATTTCGAAACCAACATATTTAAAATTTCGCAACCGGTTTGAATGCTATTCTTCCCACGAGCTGCCCCTTTCTCATCTTCAGCATGTACTCCGGCAATTCAGACATTGATTTAACCTCAACCACTGGTACAATCTTCCCCGATGCAATCCATCTGAGCACTTCGCCCTGTTCCCTTGATGTACCGCCAAAATTGTAAATTACCTCAATCTCTCTTCTCGACAAATCAAAGTTGGGAAACTCTGTACGCAGCTTGCCCATACCCACCATCACTATCTTACCGTTGTTGCCAACAAACTCACAAGAGCAGTCAACACTCTCTTGGTTGCCAATGAAGTCGAAGCTCACATCAAAAGACTCGGGTTCATGCCGTAAGTCATCGAATGAGGTGTAGAATTCATGAGCGCCTGAATGCTTTGCAAGCGTTTCGTTCTGTGCTTTTTGATCAACGCAGACTACTTGACTTCCGAAGTGTCGTATGATCTGTAGGGCATGAAGTCCCAAGCCACCAGCACCGAGCACGAGTATCTTACTGGTGGGAGTTAATTTATCTTTGACTTTCATTATCGCGTGAAAGGGAGTCAACACGGCGTCTGTTGCTGCAGCGGCCGCTTCGAAGCTCACTGAGTGTGGAATAGGTATCATGTTTCTGGGATTGTTTATCAAGAGGTACTGCTGAAACCCGCCGTCCTGTGTAATGCCGTAGCCCTGAAACTTATTGATTGTACAATGATTGTCTTTGCCTTCCCGACAGTTGTCACAAGTTCCACACGAATTAGAAATAAAGACGCAAAACCGTGCACCAATCGTATATCTAGGATCATCGGCTATTGAACTGCCTGCCTTTGCGATAGTGCCACAAATTTCATGGCCCATTACCATTTGATCAGGGGCTCCTGGGTTCTGGGAAATGAGAATATGATGATCTGATCTACACAACCCCACGGTTTCAACTTTGAGCAAAATCTCTGTTGTATGCGGTTCAGGGACGGGTTGGTTGTCGAACTTGACAATCTCCTTCGATCCACGAACAAATCCGTAAGCGGTCTGTTTTGTTGGAATCATCGTTTGAAAGGCAAATGGGCGAGAGTTCAAGATGTGATAGGCAAGACAAATTTAGGTTGGAGCTTTGAGATAGTGAATCTACTGGTATGCCTAAGTCGAATTTATGTCGAGACATGAATCAAAGTTGGTGCGTATGTGGGGTACGTGATGGCATCCGCGGTTGATTTGGTGGGGAAACCAAATGCTCGACTCGAACGGAAAAACGTCCTTAGTACTTTGCATTTGATACACGGGCACCTGACAAGCTACAGAAAACATCTAAAATGAGGCTCTTTATTGAGGATAAATATTGTCGAAATACAGAGATTTCTGACTTTGAAGTGAAATGAAAATGTAGATCCCAAGGTTTGACGCTTTGGTCGTGATGACGTGGAAATGCAAATTTTAGGGTTTTCGTTGTTTTTGTTCGAGGAAACTTTGAAACTCAGCATGACTTTCGTAACAATGAAGCAGCACTCGGGAAATCTGGAAAAAAAATGAGCCAAAGACCATCAGGTTTATTCAGATTTCTGTTTCTTTGCTGCTGGCTCACCGAGGTCTGGTACGGACTCGCCGTTTGATGGTGCCAAGACTGGAGTAGAGAGCTCATTGTGGAAGTCCTTGATGATCGAGTCAACATCATCGATGTTTAATTGTCTGACATCACCCAACAATTTAATCTTGTTGGTTACTTCCTTACACTGGTCGTCAGTCAAGTGGATGTTCAATTGGTCGACTCTGCTCTTGATAGCATTCCAGCCGGTCAATCTGTTAGCGAAATGGATGTATCTGGTCAAGCCGAAATCAGACGGGTTCAAAATCTCGTAAGTCGAAGGGTTGGCAAGAATGGCCTTGGCGTGGATTCCGGCCTTGTGGGTGAAGGCGCAGAAACCAGTGATGGGATTGTTGAAAGGAATGTTGACCTGGACAGCATCAGCAACCAAGTTCTCCAAGTCTCTCAACTTGTGCAACTTGTACTTGCCCAAGACATACTCTCTGTCAGCAGTGATCATTCTGGCCATCAAAGCACCCAATGGGGTGATACCATTTCTCTCACCAATTCCTAACACGGAGGTGTCAATCAACTTGGCACCGGCCTCCAAAGCCGTGTAAGCATTTGCGATGGCGCAACCCGTGTCATTGTGGAAGTGACATTCGATGTCGCAAGACACAACTGACTTCAATGTCTTGACCAACTCGTAGACCTGTCTTGGGTTGGCACATCCGACAGTATCAGCGATACCAACTCTGTTGACGCCGATCTTGCTGACCGTCTTGTAAATGTTGAGCAAATCAACAATATCAGATCTGAAAGAATCTTCAGAAGAAAAACGGATCTCAATGCCCTTGGACTTTACAAACTCGATGACCTCAACGGCAGACTGAGCAATGTAATTCATGTCCTTTCCATGCGAATACTGTCTCAAAAACTGAGAAGTACCAATAACGACATCGACACCGTCAACACCAGTTTCGACTGCGACTCTAGCATCATCCATATGGCAACGGATGTGCGTCAAGATCTTGGCCTTTAAGCCCAACTTGCAAATGGCCTCACAGTCCTTTCTGGACTGCTCGGAGGCAACTGGAGACGTCAATTCGATGTAGTCAACTCCGAAATCGTCCAAAGCCTTCGCAATCTCGATTTTCTTCTCCGTGGTGAAGAAAGCGTTGGCAAATTGCTCACCTTCTCTCAAGGTGGATTCGATTACCTCGAACTTGTTCACGTTCGACAAAAAGTCGTGTGGGTTGGGACCGTAGGGATTACCAGACATATTTGGATAAAAGATGATAGATGTGAAAAGTAGGATGATTGTTGGGTAGTGGAATCTATGCGTATTATATACTGGTCTGACTGAAAAAAAAAATTTGGCATCAGACACGAAAACTCCGGCCGAATCCTGCATCAGTGCAAGATTATGACTGATAAGTGCGCTATCGCCAATTCCATGCCGGCAGCGCTGCGGCTACGCCGTCAGGTGGTGACTCATTCATATAAGAGCGTGAGTAATTGGCCTCGGCGCGAAATTCTAGATGACGGCTCCAACCTATCACTCGTCACACAAATGTTTCGCCACGATAATGACTTTACATGAATGTTTAGAATAGCAAAAACTCCTCTTTTGCCTTTTCATACATCCCGTCTTGCAGGTCTGGTAATTATGTGGCAGTCTGGTGAACATTGGCAGTAACTTCAAGCCAAAGACGAGATCAGGTCAGGAATGAGTCACAAGATGCTAGAGGCAACACGTGACTATATGAAATCTGCGCGAAACTGTATTTCCGGCAAGTGATCACTTTTCTTTTTCTCTCAAATCTCTTAATTGCTTTTTGGGGCCTTATGCAGGCGAAAGGGCAACGCAGGTCCGCGGGCCGAGCAACGAATCATCTGTCACGTGCCCACTAATGTTTGCCCCTGATGTTTTTACACTGCATCGGTTTGAATATTACGGAATGCTCTCGCGAGAGCAATATCTCTCTCACTACATACCCAGATTTCTAAACCAATTCGAATCGCTGCATTTAAATACTTGATGAACAATTTCGTTCTATAGTTTTACTAGCCATGCTTTATTGAGTTCATCAACGTCGGAGCTAGCTACTGATAATCATAAAGTCTGCACAAGGCCGAAAGTGTTGAACATCCCTCGTAGGGTGACGATAATGATTTCCCAAAGTCTCGAATGCACGCCTACTAGATTGTCTTGGTTACCATTTTCACAAACCGGAAAATTTCACCTCTTAGTTTGACTAGTTCGACGTTCTTGATCACTAGCTTTCCGTTTAATCTTCCGACCACGGTCCTCACAATATCATTAATCTGTGCATTGCTCAAACCAGTAATATCGCTCCAATTCTTGATCTTCCTTTCGCGAGCTAAGACAAGTCTGAAGCAGCCGATTATCAATTTCTTTAATCCGTAGCCCATATCAGTGTAATTCGCGAAGTTGTTGGACTGATTGACGTATCTCAAAAGATAGATGATATCCATGTATCTGAACAAATAGATGATGCCTTTCATAAACAGGGGCAAGGATAATTGTAAACGGCTCACCAAAATCATGAGATATTCATCCAAAGGGATCTCTTTTGGATCGACGGTGCGTGCAGATGGAGGTGGGAAAGAGTTCGTAATTTTCATAGCCACGTACTTGACAACGATCTTCATGACCTTATTTCTCTCGCAGCTGATTATTTCAGGGGTCGCCTCTGAGGCCTCTGGCGTTTCTTTCAACCCTGATGGAGCAGATGTACATGCCAAAGAGGTATCACTCAAGATTGTGAGCCCTTCGGCACGCCTCTCCGTAAAATCGACACATGGAGCTTTGTTTTGTAGCGTTTCAGTCCTCTCCTCCAACTTGTCTTCCTTTGCTTTTTCTTCCTTGATAGATCTTTTTACTTCCTGAGTGGCCGGTAATATGGGCATTCTGGAGTCTGCATCTTCTCTATTGGAGACTTGTACGCCATTTACGCTCTCGCCTTCTGACTCTTCTCCATCGTGGTCAGATATTAGAAGAGGCATATCAAAATGAGACGAAGCTCCCCCTTTCACGCTCTTGTCCACTTCCTGACACGGAGAATGAAAAGGCTTTTGTATTAGTGAAGAAGGGGCTGCAAACGATATGCCAGGTCGCTGTGTATTGTTTGATGAGTTGAACGGCGGCAACTTATTCGTGGCTGACTCGGATTTTCCCTCGAGCTCAATATGACCCGATCCCGATTTTAAAGACATGTATTCGACGTTAATTGCCACCATTGCTCTGTCCGGCCTTGAAGGGGTGGCGGGTTAGGACAAGCTATTCCGTGATTTGGTGAGTCGTTAAAATCAAACGATCGCTTGATACCTCAGATACGCGCTTGCTTTGTTCCTTCTTTGAACTAATTAGCAAGCACCAATGAATAATATGTGTTTTGAAGTAATTTCCAGTCGATTTCCTAGATGAAGGTGAATTCTCTATCCCTGCAGTGTCTAGTAAATCATTGCAATTTTTTACCGTGAATAATCGTGCGAATGAATATAATAAGGAAGACGGGAATTAATAGCAATCTTTCAGAGATTTATGACGTCAAAAGATGTTGAACTTTCTGTCTTGTTGATGCTGTGTTGAATTATGTTCGACTGGAGGAAAACACAATGTAGGTGCAACTGCGGTCGTTTGCAGATGAGGGAGCGAACTTGAGGGATCGCACTGACTCATCTTTAGTCTTAAAGTCACGTGTGCAGCGCGAGAGGATCATTTTTCAAAACCTCAATTAGGTAGAAATGATTCTCTGTTTTGTGATAAGAAATACTGTCTCATGACATATTAGTCTACTTCGTGAGCCCATACAGACAATCACGCCAGTCGACTTGTTTACATCTGAGGCATCTACTTTTGCCACTACGGAATCGACGCTAATGCGAAGGCAGATCCTGCGATGTTGAGCGCTGAAATCGATGGCGAAACAATTTTGGTGAATACAGTATGTTTCGGCCTATTAGGTGAACATAATTTAAGTATTGCTGATCTGGAGGATAAGTCATTGTGAGCCGTAGGTTTTGTCTCTAAGAAGCCAACCTTTTGTATTTTATCGACGCATTTTTTGAATTTTGAAATATTAGGTCAGTCCCAAACGAAAGTACAAAACTTCAACTTTATCTTGCACTTTCACATAACTTCAAATACACTGAGAACCCTCTCCTACATGTTTTGCCTATACTGACACTAGTGAATTTAATGGTCAACGCAAAATAGCAAATTTAGACGTACCAAGCAAAAAAAAAAAAAAAAGAAAGCACGAGAAGAACTAAATATACCGCGTTCACCCACGTTGCCATCTTGAGTAGAATACATTGGGGCGCGGTAGTGAACGTGGCTTGAATTTTCCGTATAAAATGAACTTATGTGAAGAGCTATCTATGGCCCTATCCAAATAAAAATCGTGTAAAGCATTAAAGAAGAAGGGGGAAAAAAAGAGTGGCATGCTTTCTGGTTCTTTGAATCACCGATCGCACAACGGTTGCGAGGAGGCAGTGGCCTTATCGCGAAAACTTTTAATCCCAAAGTGATTGTTTTACTCCACATTTAATCACCCATGACCACGAACCTGGACTCAATGCGTAATGCCAGGACTTACAAGGATGCAATTACTTTGTTGAACAGCTTGCAGTCGAACTATGCCGCCATTGAAGCTGTCAAGGCTCTGAACATATCTCCCGCAAAACGCAGCGAACTCTCTATCAATGAGGTGCGTGAGTATGTGCGGAGATTGGGTTATCAGACAAAGGACTTCAACAGATTGAATATCATACACGTTACTGGCACGAAGGGAAAAGGCTCAACTTGTGCTTTTATCGAGTCAATCCTCACACAGTATAAAAGTTCGGGCCGCATCAATAAGATTGGACTCTTCACATCGCCTCATCTAAAGTCGGTGAGGGAGAGAATTCGCATCGATGGTGCTCCTATCGCTGAGTCAAAATTCACAAAGTACTTCTACGAGGTGTGGGACAAGCTTTCGACAACCACCAGCGACCCGGAGCAGTTTCCATCATTGCAGCCATGCGATACTGTGAAGCCAATGTACTTCAAGTACTTGACTGTCTTGTCATTTCATGTCTTCATGTCTGAAGGGGTAGATACTGCAATTTATGAGGTGGGAGTTGGCGGAAAGTACGACTCTACTAATATCATTGACAAACCGACAGTTGCTGCAATCACATCTCTTGGCATTGATCACACTCACATGCTTGGTTCAACAATTGAATCCATCGCGTGGAACAAGGCAGGAATCTTCAAACCCAATTGCCCTGCCGTGGTAAGTGAACAAAAGGAATATCCTGGGTGTTTAAAAATAGTAGAAGAAGTGGCTCAGGAGAACAATGTCTCCGATCTCGAAGTGGTTTCCGAGAGCGTAATTCCACACAACGTCAAGCTTGGATTGGCAGGTGATTTTCAAAGGCTTAATGCAGCTGTTGCTGTCAAGGCTGCTCAAATTCATCTCAAACATCTTGGAGTCGAGAGTGTGACCACTAGCGCTATTCCAGAAGAGTTTATTACTGGTCTCGAGAAAGCTCGCTGGGACGGTCGATGCCAGGTCGTCAAAAGCTTCGACAAATACGAAGGAATTAACTGGTACATCGACGGCGCACATACATTGGAATCCATCAATGTTGCATCTAAGTGGTATGCTGATGCGTCTTCTAAATGCAAAATGCCTAGAGTACTTCTCTTCAATCAACAGAGTCGCGAAAATGCCAGAGATTTGTTGGAGAGACTTCACAGCATTGTTAGCGAGAAGTCCAAAATAAACTTTGACCACGTGATCTTTACCACCAACATCACTTGGTCTGATGGCAGCTACAACGATGATCTTGTCTCCATGAACAATTCAAAAGACGAGATTGACAAATTGACCATTCAAAAGGAGTTGGCGGAAAAATGGGACACGTTAGACAAAAAGCAAGGTGGCTCTTCTAGAAAGCACATCTTTCCAGATATCGAAACATCTCTCAAATTCATCAAAAGCTTGACAGTTGACAGGCAAGAAATTGAAGTGTTTGTTTGTGGATCTTTGCACTTGGTAGGCGGATTCTTAACAGTATTGGAGGGAAAGAGAGATTAAAGTGTGGCCATGATAGCCGGAAATGTGATTCCGATGATTTGTTGCTAGTCTCGCCGTGTATGTGGTTTGAGCACACTGTGATTATTTTTTCTTGTGATCATAGAATTGGTCTGAGCCTGGAGTTACACGCTCAGCAGTGGGCCGAGGTATCGATTGGCGAATGACTGAACCTTGACTCTGTTTATCTATTAAAATATACTTAGTTAGCATTGTTGTTGTTGACGATGTTGTCCTTTGCATTTACCACGATCTCGTTGATATTCTCCAAAGAGTGCTTCCAATCCAAGAGGGTAGCCTTCACAACTTCCCAGTCTTGTGCAAGCTTTTGCTCATCCCCAGCCAAGATAAGTCTGTTAACTCTAATCAAGCAGAAAGATTCATCGACTTGATTCAACTTACCCTCGATGACGCCAGCTTTGATCGAGTCGATCAACAATCTTTCGAACGCCGCAGTTGAAGAGACCAACTCGCTTGGGATATCGTTGTATTTGAAAGTGTTTTTATGCGACTTTTCATTTTCCACGAAGAACCTGGCCAACGACAAGATCTTTGACTTGTAGATGACCTCCTCTGTCAAAGGAGATGGAACAGATGTTAAAATATCACCGTGAGTGTATGCAACAAATACCTTCACCAACTCATCTGACGAGTTCTGTGCCAAGGCTGAAGCCAAATTATTGTTCACCAAGAATGAGACATCGACAATCGATGAGGACAAAGCGAAAATGATCAACTGATGCACTTCCTCCAAAGATAACGTAAATTCAGATGTGAAGGCCTTAATCAAGTCCAAGGCCTTTTGGGAAAAGCTTTTGTCCAAAGAAATAAAAGACCAAAACAAGGATCTCACTTGTTCATCAGAGGCATTCGCGGCTTTCAACCAGCTGACCAAGTTGTCTCCGATAGATGATTGGATCAATTCAAAGCTTGTCTGAGTTTCAGAGACGATGGACAAGATAGTCTGAAGAATGTCAATTCTGCTAGCAGATGTAGGAGGCAACAAGTTAAAAAAGGTATTGAATGTAGACAAGACCGTAGTAGGCTTGAGCGATTTTCTGTCTCTCAAGGATGGCTGTTGTGTTGGAGTACATTCCTTTAAAAGAGAAACAATCTGCGAGTCCCTCAGAAGGGTCTGCTCGATCGTGAGACCCTCAAGCTCTTTTATGAGATAAGCGAGCAAATAGAAGGCTGGCTCGAATTCTTTGTTGCTCAACGATGTCAAGACCTCCTTGCTTGAAGCCTTGAGAATTATAGTGGCCAACTTTTTCTTGTCTGTGATTTCATCGCCCAAGAATTCATTTAAGGATGAGGAAAACTCTGTATTCTGGCGCACAGAGTCGATGATCAGGCTATACTCTGTGACGGAGTCCTTCAAGTCGTTTTCAACGACAATTACCGATGCCATAGTGAGTGCTAATTAGTCTTAAGTCTGCTATACCTTTGGTCTACTCTTCCAACACTCTTCAATTGCCTGCACTCTCACTGAGAAAAGTTTTCAAGAGTCACGTGCCTCCGTCCCCGCTCAGCTTCACATTCTCGCGCGCAATATAATGGGTGCAAAAATGGATCGAATATTTTCTCATTTCAGCTTTGCATCTTCTTCGTCCTCTTCCTCTTCGTTAATACTTATGAATTTGCGCTCAAATACATTCGTAGTCGGAACAGCTATTGGGCTATCGCGCCTCCAAGTGTGAGAGTCGGTCGATGGTAATTTCAGAAAATTTCGGGGTGGGTGTGCCGATGATTTACTGATCGACGCGCTATCATGATTTGTGCCATTTTGGCGGAATTTGCTCATCGAGCTCACCGGAACCTGCCCATTGAGCTTGATGTTGATCTTGCCACCCATAGGTGGCGAAACTGAGCGAGCCATACTTTTATTTGCATTTTGAGGGATTATGGGAGAAGGGGCGACCACATGCCCATGCGGCGATGCATGCTTCAATGAAGATCTTGAAGCTCTTTGCTTTGAATAGGTGGAGCGCGAATTATCATGCCGTGGAGAAATTGGTCTTGCAAAAAGCACAGCCCCATTCAAACCGTCTTCTAGTCGATCTCCCAATTTGCTCACTGAACTGCTGTCATCCGATGAATTCGACGACACCTGTGAAAGGGCATTCTTTCGCCGGGTGGCACCAGTACTGGATGACAAAATCAGCGTGTCTGATGGAAGTCTAAAATTTGGAGGACGCCTTTTACCTCTCGAAGATGACGAAAAGGACGCAGGTCTTTGGAGGTCCTGTTGGGAAGTGCTTATTGAGGAGTCATATGCTCCATCCTCATCATAAAAATCGTCATCAAGATCTGTGCCGTCCATCATATCAAGCTCTGATTCCGACATCGTATACAATTGACTTGCCTGACTGTATTGGCTAAAATGGGACACAACAGACTCTGGTCGTTGTCGTTTGTTTAGCGCATGAAGCTCATCAGCGCCGGAAGCTAAATCGCTATTATTGAAGCCCGCGGACGGATTCTCCACATTGTTGTTTGTGTCTCGTACCTCTTCTCGAGACTCGTCAAAATCACCCGACTGTGATATTTGAGAGAGCTCGATGTCAGCTTGGGGCAAAATATTTGAAACACTCATTTCAAGTACTCCGTTGTCGCTTTTGTGCAGAGGTGGCGCTGAGGGCGTCAAAGAATTTGACGACGATGCGTCAACAATACTTGACTCTGCTTCTTTTTGTTTATTCTTTTTCCAAAACTGTAGCTTTCCCAAAATCTGTTTGCTTTTCGCTTTTGGCCCTGCCTCGTTCGTATCAGGCATGTCAGAGATTCGCCGATCGTCAGTGTAGAAGGACACAGAACGTTCCAACGGCGTCAGGAGTGAGGTGCCATTTGGCACAATCGAGGAGCGCTTTAGCCCAATATTTTTAGGATATGACACGCGACGCTGAGGTTGACTGAAATTTTTTGTCGTTATCTCGCTGGACTTTCTCGTCATGTTTGAGGCTGACGGGGAATAGTCATTCTTGTTTGAAGCAATACTCAAGGATGTTAAAATCTTTTCGAGGGGCTGTCCATCAGGTAACTGATCAGATAAGGATAAAGCACTCTTCACTCTCTTTTTTGATTTTTGTAGCTGCCTCTTAGCCTCGTAGTAGCGCTTTCTTCTCAAGTGACGCCTTCTTTGCTTCTCGAACTCTGACTTGAGGGAAAGGTCGTAAAAAGCAGTAAGCGCATTAGCTTGACCATTGAGTTTGGCTGCGACCAATGCTTCAACATCAATATTGCATTTGCGAAGCTTCTTTAGAAGATCTTTCTCCATACGAGACTGAAATGGCAGCCCGTGTGCCTTGTAGTATTGATTGATAGAGACAAACGAGTCCGTGTCCGTCAAATTCGAGGCTCTCCGTTGTGACCTTGAATTCGTCTCATCCATCAAAAATGGAGAGTTGAGGATTTCAGATACGCTAGGTCTGCGAGCAGGGTCCTTTGACAACATTTGCTGTAAAAGTTGATTTACTTCAGCAGAGACAAACTCGTGATATTTTGGTTCGGCATGAAGAATTTTCATTCTTGTTTTCATGTCGTCGTCCTCATCAAATGGAAGTTGCCCATATGTCATGGCATAGAGTATGACACCCATAGACCAGACGTCAATGGCAAAACCTGAATATTTCTCATTCTTAAGCACTTCGGGCGCCATATACGAGGTTGTACCGCAGACTGTAGATAAAAGTGTTCTTTTATAAGGATTAAACTCCCGGACAAATCCGAAATCTGTAAGCTTAACCACGGTTCTTTCCTCATCAGCCATCAAAATGTTTTCAAGTTTTAAGTCTCTATGAGACAAATTGAGTGAGTGCACATATCTTATCGCCTCGGCTATTTGGTAGAAGAGGTTTTTGCATGACGTCGAATCCAAACGCCTCTGTTCATAGATGTGATAGTATAGCTCATTTCCCTCACAGTATTCCAAAACCATCCATAACTGTGTTTCCGTCTTGATGACCTCATACAATTTGACAATATTCCGATGCCGAAGCTGCTTGTGATAGTATATCTCACGAACAATGTTGGGGTCCTCGAGAAGTCCGCACTTGAGTACAACTTGAGAGTGTAGTAAGACATGCTCGGCAAGGTATACTTTGCCGAAGGCACCTTCCCCAACCTCCTGTATTATCCGATAGTTTCCAATCTGAGATATGCTCGGCAGGGTGGTCTGCAAGTAAAAGTCGTTGAAGTGAGCAGCCAATTGAGCAGTCTCATTTTGCTCCTGAAGTTTGGATATCGGAATCGACATTCACCTTGATTCAGCAGGCTATTCGTGATTTATTAACTGTTGGTGTATGTGGAAACGTCAGTAAACCCTCGGCTACCCTGTGAATGTGCACTCCCTGTCATGGCGGTGTAGGTGCTATTTGGTAGGCCCGCGCCTTTCCCACTCTTTGATACATTCTTCGATTTGATACATGAAAGGAAAATGTTTTTCTCTAGTCCAAAATTTTGACAGAATTATTCCTGGATTTACGGTGATATCTATGATTTGATGAGCCACGACTTTCCTGTTTCTGCCCTGTAGTATCCGTCTCATCATTCAGCGTATGGTGTGGCCATAAAGGTGCCATGTGGCAGTTGGCGTTCTCGCCTGAGTAAATTAAAAAAAATACGACGCTCGTCAAAAAAACTTTACAGGCAAGTTTTCACATTAATCTTTTTCAAAGAGAATCAACCCGATTTCTTTTCATTCTACTAAAACCTGTAATTCAGTTTTTTGACGCACCGTCTCAAGACCCCCTGCTGACTCAGTGCGTATGCGAACGAGGCATTTTTCGTATCATTGAGCTACCGATCAAGCCTCGTAGTTTCGAGTCTTTGGATTTGTAGCTTTGTAATCATGCTGCTCTTCAATTTTGACTTGCCTGTCGCCATCGCCTGACCGCGCATCGCCAGATCGCGTACATGTACATGCGCATGATAGACATAGCTCTACTGCATTTGCAACTTGTTTCAACCAAATGTTGATGAACAGACTACGATTTGGCATCGCAGCAAAGCCTCTCGGTAGACTCTATTCGCAAACCCGTGAGATTGCAAGAGGAAAATCTTTTCTTCGTACGAAGGCTTCCCTTGCTGCTCATAGTGATAGTAAACCCACGCAAGCACAACTCGAAGCTTTCACTGAAAAATCGCTCCAAGATTTGAAACTCAGCATTCGAAACCAGGGCTTTCGCTATCCACACGAACGGCTTAATAATTTGAATCATGATGTGTCTGCTGAGATAATAAAACGGTTTGAAAAGAATTTACGAGCATCGCTCCATCAATTTCATCGCCAAAACGAAGAAGCACACTCGAAGGCGGAAGTCACGGCCATGTCACTCACAGACTACTTCAAGCCAAGGCCTGAAAGCACTCCCGCAATCGCACAACTGATTATAATGGGTTTGCTTCCAAAGGATCTCATGGATCATCTAGGCCTAGATTCTGCACAAACCGCATTCTCATATATATTGGCCGAGGTCTTCCACCAACAGTGTCTAGAGTCTGAGGTTTTATCTACTCATAAGAAAGAGCAAGTCGAAAGCAAGTGGGACATCTCAAGACCAAGTGACTGGTATCCGGAAGCCAGAAAAATGAAACGAAAAATCATCATGCACGTAGGTCCAACAAATAGCGGAAAGACTTACACCTCATTACAAGCTTTTGCGAAGGCAAAATCAGGGTACTACGCAGGGCCACTAAGGCTTTTAGCAAGGGAAATCTATGAAAAGTTGCAGAGCCAAAAGATCAGCTGTAACTTAATAACCGGAGAAGAGGTTGTGCCTTCTTTAGACGCATTTGGCAATGTGGCACAACTATCTTCTGGCACAATTGAAATGATACCTTTGCACAAAAAGATGGACATTTGCATCATCGACGAGATTCAAATGCTAGCGGACACTAGAAGAGGCGCGTCTTGGACAAACGCAGTGCTAGGTGTACAGGCCAAAGAAGTTCATTTGTGCGGCGAGGAGAGTGCCGTTGAGTTGATCAAAAAGCTTCTCGAAACCACGGGCGAGGAGCTCGAAATTAAGCGCTACGAGAGGAAGGGGAAGCTAACAATGCTTACAAAGCCAGTTGGTGATTTGAGCAGCCTTCAGAAAGGAGATTGTCTTGTCGCGTTTTCCAAACGCACAATCTTAGATTTAAAATGCAGAATTGAAAATAGCACTCAACTCAAAGCTGGTGTTATCTACGGTGCCCTTCCGCCGGAAATCAGATCGCAAGAGTCTGCCAAATTTAACAGTGGAGAGTACGATGTATTGGTAGCGTCTGACGCCATTGGTATGGGTCTCAATCTCAAGATTAAGCGCATCGTATTTTGGGCCTCACAAAAATTCGACGGAACAGAAAAAGTCGACCTCTCGGTGTCCAGCGTGAAACAGATTGCTGGACGAGCTGGAAGATTTTCGTTGATAGATGGGGAGCTGGAAGGATTCGTTACAACATTCCACAGAAAGGATTTGTCATTTGTTACCAAGAGCATGAAACTGCCCACAGTCGATTTACGTAAAGCATGCATCTGGCCGACGACAGAATTTTGGTCTGAGTACTTAAGCAATTTTCGCGCTCCAACACCCTACAATGTTGGCGTTAATCACTTCTACAAATCTTTGAAAGACAAGGACTTGAAAAACTTTTTTTTGAGCGAATTTGAAGATCAGACCCAGGTCATTCAACTCATTTGCTCTCATGGACTCGACTCCCGCATCACGCTCGAGGATCAGCTAAGGCTCGCGCAGGTGCCAGTGAACCTCAGAAATGCCGAAGTAGAAGTCATTAAGCAGACATTGCGCTTCTTTGAATGTATCGCGGACACACAATCTAAATCGGTTCTTGACCTTGACTTTCTCCGATTGAGTATGTTGGGTGCTGAGCCCTCGGTGCACAACTCGTCGGACCAGATTCTCGAAATACTCACCGAATTGGAAAAAAATCACAAAGTTGTGTTGGTCTTCATGTGGCTCTCGCAGAGATGGCCTACTATTTTTGTGGACAAAGAAAGCGCATCTGAGATCAAAACATTGATAGAGAAAAGAATCGACGAAGAGTTGGGATGCTTGCGTATCGTTGCCAAGGCGGAAGCAAAGAAGCCCACCAAAAAAAGGAAAACTACTCGCTAAATCCTGTAAATATTAGTCATTAGAGAGCAAAAGTGCCTCACGGGAGGTATACATCTAACGTTAATTGTAGTTATGTTTCAGATTTAGTGTCCGAAGGACCCCCACGCATTTGCCCCCACGTACTACCCCGCGGAACCCCACTTTCAGTGAGCGTTCTAGAGCACATCTCACTTTCACCTAAAGCCCACCGGTCCCTGCTTTAGAAGTTGGTATAGAATAAAACCGAGTTTCTATACTATCGATTGAAGACTTTGGAAACAGAGTCTCATTGAGGAACATGCCTTTCGTTATCATCGTTGGGGGCCCATCCGGAACAGGAAAGACCACCACAGCAACACTTCTTGCCAAGCATTATGATTGCCCTTATATAGAAGGCGATGACTTGCACCCCGAATCAAATGTCGAAAAAATGTCGAGGGGTGAGCCCCTTACTGATGATGATCGATGGGATTGGTTGGAGAAAATTACCCATGCCAGTGTTGAAAAGGCCACCAATCCTGACAACAAAAGTGGAATTTGCGTCACATCGTGCTCTATGTTGAAGCGTAGTTATAGAACATTCCTTTCAGAAAAGGGCGAGGCGGCTGAATTTCGCTATGTATTTTTACATGCATCTTACGACAACATTATCAAGCGAGTTGCCGCGAGGCAGAATCATTTTCTTAAGCTGAACATGGTCAAGCTGCAATTTGACATAATGGAGGTGCCGAAGTCAGATGAATTGATAAAAAACGGAGGCAAGGCGATTGCTGTCGACTGCGAGAGCGGCACTCCGGACCAGCTAGCAGACTTGATTGTCCACCAGTTGGATTTGTGAGGGTGAGCTAAATGCAATCCCACTTGGTTTGTATGAATTATAGAGCTATAGACGATGAAAATTTTCGCAACCTATTTCGCAAATTGATTGTCTTGCGAGTTGCTTGTGTGAATTGCCCTTCGGCTCTGTAGAGAACGTGTGGGGAAACCTGTGAAGCACGAAGCATACGCAATTGCCTTCTCACGAGTGATGCGCATTCCAAGCAGCACCATAATATGTGTATGTGCTTCTCCATTCACGGCTGACGAGGCTTCCAATTATGGGAATGCATATCGCCGAAAATACAATATGAAGTGTGTGACCTGGATCTTTGAATTGCTTTCAACTGTGAAGTTATTTGTTTCAAGTATGTATGTACTTAGGGCCTAGTTTATTACTATAGCTAGACCCCTTAGGGAAAAAAGCTGACTAGGTCCGGGCGCGTACGGGCGAAAAGCTTTTCGCCCAGATGAACCGGTGTGCATACACCGGCTATCCTGCACCGTTACCACGTGACACTCCCCTGGATTGTGAAGCGTCTCGCTTTAGAATTCTATGACGTGAATGTGGCAGCGATAGACCTTGTGGCGAAATTCCCATCGAACCCTAGGTAGGGATAGTGTTTCCCGAATGTGACATTTGAGAGGGGCTTAGTGAACGCATCAGCGACGTGATCATTAGTTCCCACCGGTTTCACTCTAACCTCTCCCTTCTGCACGTGTTTTTCTTTGATATCCACGTTTTATTGCTGCTGGGATTACCCCCAGTACCATTGACATTATGGACAACTCCTTCGTTATCCTCGAGGATTGTCGGAGTTTCGATAGTTTCTATCCCCAATTCTCTGAACAACTCTTGTAACGATGCATCGCTGAACATAGTTTTACCTTATTCTCAAGGTAATGATCTGGCTCACGACGATCGAGAAATCTTGGGTGTCCCTGATATACGTGAGTGTTCTCCTCACTCTTTTTAAGTCAACTGGCTTCGCGTCCTGGGTAAACGATCCGAGTTTGCTCACGGCATATGCCATGTCCGGTCTGCATATACCTGCTAGCCAGTTGTAGCACCCAAGCAATTCCTGGTATGCTGTTTTTATCGCTTCCATCAAGCATTCATGCTTCTTGACTTCTGTCGTAGTCATCAATTGGCACCCTTTGTTTATTTACTGTCATCTGCTGCTCAAAAACGTAAGATACGATGCTCTGCCTGCGTTTCTCAATCCGTACAATGCCTTATTGCACTTCCATACTTTCGAGTAGTCCAATACTTCTATGCCTTTCGGCGGACTCACGTATATTGGCTCGTCAAGTGTCAGATATAGGCAAGCCAGGCTCACGTCCATTTGCTTGATCGCCATCTTCTTGGTCGTTGCGGCAATGACAAATTGTCGGACAGTTTCTGGCAGTGTAACGGGAAAGTACGTTTTTTCCTTTTCGATGTTTTTGGCGAAATTCTTTAGCAACACATCTCGCTTTGGCTTTCCCGTTGGATTTCTTGTCTGACTCGTCTGCTGTATGAACGAATCATCCTATTATCATCTGTCCTTTCCTTAAGAGGCTCCTATCGACTTCTTCAAACACTTCCATCTTTCTCAACTTCGCAGGTTCATCGAACTCCGTTTTTGATACAAGATCGCCGTAGCGTTGTACCAATTGCTTCCTTATCCGGTCTGCTTGTAGGTGGGCTGCTTGTATGTTCGGTGCTTTCGCGGCTGTATCTCCCCTGGGGCCTGGAACGGTAACCGTGTTAGGGTCCGCTTGTCGAATGCAATGGACATATGCATGGCGGGCGCTCTCAATGATGGAAGCGTGTTGATGTGTGCGGCTCCGCGCGCAGCAGCCTGCGAGCGTGTGGTGGGCGTTGACGTCGATGGAACGATGTGTCCACAGTTCGCCGTTGTGTAGGCCAAATGCTCCTGTGCTGGGAACTGGTCTCTCGTGACTGGGGTGGGCATCATGGGTTTGGGTCGAAGTGGTTTGTCCTGGGGACTCGTGAGGTGCAGGTGTCACCGGGACAGAATTGTGAGGGGCTGAGCGAGTACATGCGGCGTATTGTGTGTGCTGCCCTGGTAGGTTGGTACCGATGGTGCGGAAAGTCTCAGTGCAAGTGGCGTCGTCAGCATGGATCAGGGATCTGCAGACTCCCCTGAAGACTCCCCTGAGTCGCTAAGGATATGGCACCATTAGACGTTTCCCGACCGTGAGTATGCGTGTCTAAAATCATGGCTGGTGGCTGTGATAATGATGGTGCAATACGTGGCGGTTCGGGCGGGCGGTCTCTCAACGACGACGGGTCGGGAGAAGCGTTATCATCCATATGTTGGGCATAAAGGTGACGGAAGGTGGCTAAGCCACGCTGTTGTGCCTCCGCAAAGCTCGAGGCGTGTCTTCCAAAGGTGTTGAGAGACAGAAGCAAGTCCTGACGATGGTTCTCAAGAGTAGCGGTAGCATGAGCTCGATCGTCAATGGCAAGGTTGTGTGCGTCCTGAGCATTTTCAATGAAGGCCTGTCGCAATTGGTCTCGCAATTGTATGAAATCGGTGACCTGTTAATTCTGAATCCTAGCGAGACAGTCATCAATACGCTGGTCCAGGCGTGTTGTCGCGTCAGCAAGCGATTGCGCAAAGGCTTGATGATACGCATGAAGTCGCTTGTTGAAGTACTTGAGGGTGTTCGTGGTGACACTGTCCACAGTCTCCTGTGCATTGGCGTGGACTGCACGGGCTGTGGTTTGCTGATGGGCAGAAAGCTCTTCTTGCAATTGGCTAAATCGGTCGAGGAGCTGCTGATGAGAAAGCTCGAGTTGTGAATGTTGAATGTTACCGAGATCGTTGATTAAGCGATTAGAATCGGCGACTTCACCCTCAAGTTGTCGTATCCTGTCACGCATGTCGTCATGGGGAAAGGCTGTGGCGATCAGTATCCCGCTTGGCTCCGACTGTGCAACAGGTGGTTTGGCTGTGAATGATACCTCGTGTGAGTGGAATGAATCGGTGCTTGTGTCTGACTCGGGTTGCGTAAGAGTTGACTCCGATGTGCGAGGCGTCGACGAAGAATCCGGCGGGGAATCTTGTTGTGTCACAGGTGACTGTGAGATGTATTCCGGGGCGTTCCCGGGGCGTTCCCGGGGCGTTCCCGGCTGGCATGACCGGGACCCGACGAAGTTGTGGGAGTGTCGACTCCGATGTGCGAGGCGTTGACGAAGAATCCGGCGGGGAATCTTGTTGTGTCACAGGTGACTGTGAGATGTGTTCCGGGGCGTTCCCGGGGCGTTCCCGGGGCGTTCCCGGCTGGCATGACCGGGACCCGACGAAGTTGTGTAAGTGCCGACTCCGATGTGCGAGGCGTCGAGGAAGATTCCGGCGGGGAATCTTGTTCTGTCACTGCAGGTGACTGTGGGATGTATTCCGGGGCGTTCCCGGCTAGCGTGACCGGGACCCGATGTTCATTTGCTGCAAGTGTGGGCGGTGTGTGTCCGTTTCGTATTGCGGTACTGCGTTTCAGACTGACCAATCAGGGTGAAGATTGCTTTGAGTCCCGTATAAGATTGTCTGCCCATTAAACAGCCATCGCTATGATGATTAGACGTTCATCCGGGGCGTTGCTCCTCACCAGTGACGCTGTTTCTCTGGCTTGGACCACAATGTCACTGGCTTGGACCACAATCGCGCCCACGACTTGTCCTAATACATGTCTGCGTTCTGATTTCAATATTCATTGGACGACTTTAGTTTGTGAAAGAGGCTACCTCTCAATGAGGTCAAGTCTCCCTCTTCTCCCAATTCGATTCTCGAAGAAGAGCTGCATATGGCGTCCACGCTCGGGTAAGCCATGCTCTGTAATGCAGAGATCTCACTTTCTCTGGTAATCTGTAATGACCCACTTGTCTCCAAGTTGGTCTTGTAAGCATGTTGCACCACTAGATCACAATCAGATAGATTGGAGACTGTCCCTCTTGGGTTTTCGAAAATCGCAAGGTCATCACCCGTTAGTGGTGGCAAGTCGTTGATCGTAGACATTGTTGGCAACTCAATTGGTAGTTCAATTTAACTCTTAATCTTTCAACTGTGAAGTTATTTGTTTCAAGTATGTATGTACTTAGGGCCTAGTTTATTACTATAGCTAGACCCCTTAGGGAAAAAAGCTGACTAGGTCCGGGCGCGTACGGGCGAAAAGCTTTTCGCCCAGATGAACCGGTGTGCATACACCGGCTATCCTGCACCGTTACCACGTGACAATTGCTAGGTACGGACAAGTTCCGCGCATGCTCACGCATTCGGGTTCTCGCAGGCCTCCGGCTCCCGCACAAGGTTCACACATGGGCCACTAGTTCGGGCCATATAATTCATGACGATTTTCCTGATACACATCTCAGAGCCAACATTCAGTCTCACTGTTATAAATTACCGTGCTCCTGGAAAACGTTTATACTTCACATGCTTGGCTGGGCTCTGAGTTTAGACATGGACTCGCTTCCTTATATCAATCCGAAAAATGACCGCCGAGTCGCCCTAATAACTGCTGGAAACTCGGGAATCGGCTATTTTACCGTGCTACATTTATACCTCCATGGGTACGTGGTCTATATCGCGGGCAGGTCGAAAACTAGGGGTATGAAGTCTATCGAGAATTTGAAAAAAGAGGCTAAGCATACCGCAGGACGGTACTCGAGGCCGGAACGGCTCAGCAGGTTTTTTGGTGAACTACATTTTCTTGAGATGGACCTTTCGAGCCTAGCATCGGTTCTTGAAGCTGTTGCCCACTTCATAACTTGCGAAAAGAATCTCAATTTACTCATCAACAACGCAGGAAACTCGTTTCTGCCATACACAACCACCCCCGATGGATTCGAGTTGCAGCTACAAACAAACTACGTCGCCCCTTTTCTACTCACAACTAAGCTTCTCCCGCTCATGGAGAAAACAGTGGACTTCTACCCCGAAGCCGGGCCACCGCGAATTATATACATCACGTCCGTCACACATCGATTCGTGTTCCGCTACTTCAACTTGAGCACGCGTTTCCATTACCGACCGAACGCGTTGTTTACATGGATCCGTTACGCCCTCGCCAAAACTGCAGGCATACACTTCATGAAAATGCTAGCTTTACGAAATCCTCGCCTTATTTGCGCCTCGGTGCAACCTGGAATCGTTATGAGCACGAACTACTTCGCATATTGGACGCGTCTTCCCATTATAGGCATTTTGTTTTGGTGTTTGTTCCAATTATTCTCCTTCATCTTTGGTACTAGCATAGAGAAAGGCGCGCAGGCAGTTTTCAAGTGTTGTGTGGATCCGGCCTTAACGCCACGAAACAATAGTGGCTCGCATTATGACTTGTTCAAAGAGACTCTGCCGGCATCAGTGGCTTCGAACATGGACTACGCGGCCCAGTCATGGATATGGACAACCCATCAACTAGAAAAGAGAAACATTGAATTCTCTTAGACATTTCACATTATTATAATTTGCATTACAGTACTGATTAAGCACGACGTTCTTCGTTAGAGTGTATACGCATAAAGAGAGTCATTGCATTTTCCTTGAATTTATGTTTAATACGCACTCATAATGTTGCTCACAATCTGGCTTCATTGTCAAGTCTCTCGACGACAAGGGCAGAGGCACCTCCGCCACCGTTACAGATACCGGTGACGCCAATTCTACCACCCTCTTGTGCCAAAACAGAAAGCAAGGTCACAATGATCCTGGCACCAGAACAGCCCAATGGGTGGCCCAAAGCAACAGCACCACCATAGACATTGATCTTCTCCTGTGGAATATTGCAGATCTTAGCATTGGCCAAACCCACGACCGAGAAAGCTTCGTTGAACTCATAGAAGTCGACGTCGTCGTAAGAAAGCTTAGAGAATTTCAATGCCTTTGGCACTGCCAACGAAGGGGCAATCGTGAAGTCCATTGGCGATCTCTCAGCCTCTCCCCAACCGGAAATGCGGGCAATTGGATGCAAGCCTAACTCCTTTACTTTAGCCTCAGAGACCAAGACAAGCGCAGCACCACCGTCATTCAACTTGGATGCGTTGACTGCAGTGACAGTGCCATTTTCCTTTTGAAACACAGTTCTCGAGGTCGTAAGGCGTGACTCGTTGAAAGCTTTAGGCTCCTCGTCTTCAGAGATAACCACGTCTGGCTTACCCCGCACTCCTTTGATGGTCACAGGCGCGATTTCCGAAGCAAACTTGCCCTCGGTCTGCGCCTTCTGTGCTTTGAGGTATGAGTTTTTGGCGAACTCGTCCTGCTCTTCTCTCGAAATTCCATGGTCTTTAGCGCACTTCTCGGCGGCGACGCCCATCAACTTCTGCTCATACGCGTCCAACAAGCCGTCCTTCTGCAACCCATCCACCATGGTGGCGTCTCCAAACCTGGCGCCGGAACGTGCACTAGGAAGGTAGTAAGGCACGTTAGACATAGACTCAGCGCCTCCGGCAACGACGATGTCCGCCGAGCCCGTGAGAATGGCCTGTGCGCCGATAATGACGGCCTTTGTGCCGGAGGCACACACCTTGTTGATAGTGGAGGCAATCACCTCCTCAGGAAGACCGGCCTTCAATGCAACTTGTCTGGCAGGATTTTGGCCAACGTTGGCCTGTAATACGCCACCGAAAATAAGCTCGTCCACCTGTTCAGGCTTCACTTGGGGCACTTTTTCCAATGCGCTTTTTACAGCATGGGCACCCAAGTCGCTGTAAGAGAGCGAAGCGAGGGCACCTTGGAACGAGCCAATGGGAGTTCTGGCAGCGGAGACAATATACACAGACGACATTTCGTTCACAGGGATCTGGTTTACTGGATTGTGAAAACGACGCCGGGACGCGAGCAGCCTTTATATAATTTTGACACTTATACGAGCGGTGTGTATGTGGGCGCGTGCGTCGTGCGATGTAGCGGCCTCAGGCCACACCATAATGACGGGTGAAGTGATTCACACTGGATCAAGAGTTGCCCATTTGCAGCATAAATATGGCAATAACGGTCTGGATCCCGTTTTTTTAAAAGCGGCAGTTTTATTTACAGACCCATTTGTTCTTTTCGATATCACTTCAGAGACTTTATGTCGCCTATGTTTTCGCATATTTGAAGGCTGGGGACAGGAAGCTACTGGGTGGAGGCACTGCCGCTGCGACGCGAAGCATGTACGGATCTTCAAAACCACCATTAGGAAAGAAATAAGCCAATTTCAACACCACTACACAGTTAATCATGTTGCGCTTGTACCTGCCTCTCGCTCGGCATCCAGCGACACCCCGTGGCTTCCATTTATCGGCGACGCGTCTACTATTCAAGTCCTCTGATGCATCTCCACCGTTGAGCAAACCAGTGCTAGCAAATACACCTCCGCCGGAGGATAAGAGCAAGTACGACAAGCATCCAATCTTGAAGCGGGTTCCACGCTTCCTCCGCCCGTATACAACACAATTTATAACAGCACCCGTTTCGCATGTGACCGCATTTGTTATACTTCATGAAATCACAGCAATCGTGCCTTTGATCGGAATCTGGTACACGTTGCATCAGTATCACGACACGCTCATGGTTTCAGCACTTGACTTACCATCATGGGCGTTGGAGAAAGGAACTCGGATTATTGACAAGGCCATGCAAGATTATGATTTTGGGAGCTACTCGATAAGTGAGAAAATCAGATTCATTAAGGAGGGAGCATACGCATATGTAATTGTGAAATCACTTTTCCCCGTCAGACTTGCATTTTCCATTCTCGGCATGCCTTGGTTTGCCAAGTGGTTTGTGTTGCCATTCACAAAAATGTTCAAAAAGAAGAAGCCAGCACCCGTGTCCTCCGCAAGTTCAATTGGTGAGCTGGGCCCCGCGATAGAACAACATAAAACGAGCAAGATCGATAAACCCAGGCTATAGAAGGCACACATCGGGTTCACCGGGGAGTTGTCTATTGATGCCTTGGTCATGTATAAACGTTATATTCGTCAACTTCGTAATCTATTTACTCCAATGTGACTTTCAATTCAGCTTCTGACATCGGTATGAAATCACTCAAGCCTGTTCCTCTGGTGATCTTCAATCTCTCATGAGCAAATTGGGGAACTAGCTTTAAATTCAATTCAGGTTCCATGGACAACTCGCGGTCATCAAAATCGAATAGCTCTGGCAAATCTTTCGAATCGGGTTGATTAGAATACAACTGATAGTGCGCATTACTCTGATGAGGATTATGCGAAGAGTTTCCATAAAACTGCTGGCTGAATAATTTTCTGTAATTGGGCAATTTGGTGTCCTCCTGTCTCAACTCATCAAAGTAGGGATCGGCCAATGCTTGGATGCATGAGATTCTCTCGTTTGGCGAATATTCCAATATCTTTGCCAAGAAGTTGATGCAATCGATGGACATCTTCTTAAAGATCTTTGATAAAGGAATTGGTTTGATCTGCGGGAACTTGTACTCCGTATAATTCGGATTCATGCACTTGATCTGCTCTCTAGTTGGGGTTCCTAATATTTTGATGATCTCAACTAGCTGATCGACACCTGACTCTCCAGGAAATAACGGCTGGCCCACGATCATCTCGGCCATCACACAGGCAGCTGACCAGACATCAATTTTTGTAGTGTAGTTGGTGGCACCAAAAATTAGTTCCGGTGCTCTGTAATATCTTGAGCAGATATACGAGACATTGGGCTCAGCAGGGTTTAAAATTTTTGCTGAGCCAAAATCACACAACTTTAAAACGCCAGTCTCCGCGTTGATCAATAGATTCTGTGGCTTGATATCGCGGTGACAGATCCCTTGTGTATGAATGTAATTCAATGCGCGAAACATTTGGTAAGTGTAAAGCTTCACCTCCAATGGCGGCATCGACAATCGTTTTGAAACGTAGTAATGCGAAGCCTTGTACAAAGTTTCGGGAACAAATTCCAAAATTAAGTTCAAATACAACTCATCCTTGTCATTGTTCGTGTAGAAGTAGTATTTCAAATCGACTACATTTCTGTGATGCACCAACTTCATGATCTGAAGCTCTCTATTTTTGAAACGTTTGTCTTGAAGAACACGCTTTATGGCGGCGATCTCATTGGATGGTAGTATCAGAGTCTGAAACACAACACCAAAAGAGCCGTGCCCGACGACTTGAGACTGGGTATATTGGATTGACTCGAGCTCGCCAGTATGACCATTGTTGACGGATTCCGTAACAATTTCTATTTGAGACATGTTAGTATTTGATCGGAGCTCGAAAGGCAAACAGGCGGAGTAAAAGGAATCTAAGGATCTTCAGTGAGACTTGAGGCCTCAATTTGGCAACAACAATTGGAATTGAACAAGAACACCAAATGTGGGGTAGGAATGACCAGGAATATTCAATGAGCGTCAACTGTAGGCACGACTAAGGAATCTATAGTTGTACCTTATCTAGCTTTGGTGCAGCGTCCTGAATTCCAAGCAGTGTGATTGGGGTTTGACCGTGTAGACAAATAGCGATGAGATAGGGCAATGCACGCGACGTAGCAGCTAACAACCAAACAATGAAAGATAGGACCTGATGTCTGAAAGAAAAGTGAGTGCAGTAGAGAGAATGCGGAGATCGCGAGAGAAACGTATGGTGCGTTCTCATTCGGGTCACGCAGGAAAGTTGAGTGCACCACGACTCGCGAACCTCTGATTATTCGCTAACGCGCGGCTACCGTTGATTGCTTCCCACATTGCCAGTTGTACAACAAAGTGAAAAGCGAAAAGCAAATAGCGAAGAGCGAATGAAGACAACTGACGATTCAAACTGAAAGCCTAAGTAGCACCTGGAGACAGCCACTAAGATTCAGAGCCTCGACTTGTCGATCTAGGGCATGATTATCATAGTTTAGCCTTGCGAACTGGTGACCACCGTGCAGGCAACCGCAAGCCCCGCTTTTGTTTCATCATTGTGCATCCACATTATTCTCTCGCCTTCTGCGTCGCGACTGCCAATTTACCCCACACCCCACACTCAATGCTATCAAAAGGTGCAATTTGTAGATCTGACCACATTTCGAGAGCATCCCAGGTGGTCTCTGAGATGAAGGGAAATATCCTCGCAGCTTCTTCAATCAGATTGAAAAATGTTTGGCTGCCCGTATGTAAGTCAAGAAGTGGTTCATCGCGCGTTGTTGGTTGCCAAATCAGAATCTCAATGCTGGAAAAGAACCCAGATCTCATGGATATTGCATGTGACTGAAGAAATCAAAAAATGTTGTTCGGCTTGTGGATGCAATTATGGCTGCTTCATTGAGCAATTTTGTGTAAGCACCATATCGGCTTGAAAGAAAAAAAAATATACGTACGTGGAACCTCGCTCATTCCTCTTCCTCTGGTTTCGGCGATTCGCAACAAATTGTTTGACACGTCTCTCTTTTGGGTCATACTGGATTTCGTTTGATCGAAGGACCCTCTTTTCTGTAACGCGATATCATGCTTGCGTTTCGGGCGCTTGCTGAGCACTAATTGTCTCAATCTTTCAGAAATGGAGGTCTTCCTCGCACGATGCTTCGGTTCATCGCAGCTACCTCTTGTGATGCCGGGCGGCATGCTTGAATCGCTAACAGCGGCTACAAGTGTAGACTGGGCAGAGTCAAAAGGGTTCTTAAAGACGGGAATTTGGGCCGCACCAGCATAAGACCCAATTTCTTTGGATTGTGGCACAGGTGGTGGTTGATACACGGGTATGGTAGGATATGCTTCCAATGCACCTTCTTTGCTTGCACCGAGATGCTGTTTCAAAAGTTCACGAGAAATTTCTCTCTCTTCTCTTCTTTCTTTGCGATGCTGTTCTTTGAGGCACTTTCGTTCTTCGTGATTATTTTTGCGGAGCTCTCGGTACTCTTTCTTGTGGGATCGATGTTCATGGGCACGTTCATGCTTCATGTCCTTGCGCGACTTCCTGCTTGATTCACGAGCTTCCTTTTGTCCTATTGAGATCTTTTGTGGAGACTCCCCATCTGCAGTAAACTCATGCACTTTGGCAACTTCTTCTTTACGATTTTGTCGGTTGGCGTTCGCATAGATAGGCTTCAGACAAATCATGGCCTTTATCTGAGGCGTGGAATACTCGAAATTGTGAATGAATTGAGGATAAAACTTTCGAATCTGGTACTTTTCCTCTAGCTCTCCATAGTTCAAGGAACGTATGTACTGTATATCGTTCGGTGTGCTGTTTTGAGTATTCTCCAAAGTTCCCAGGGATATTCTGGCCAACCCTTTGCTCAAAAACGCGGACATCGTGAATCAAATCTTGGCTAAATTTTTAGGTCAGAGAAGAAACGAGTGGATAAAGTGGATAAAAGCAACGCGATCGAGTGGAGATAGAATGTGGAGGTCTACGTGGGGGGACACGCGTGGAGAAGCTGGCTCGGTGCTCGGAAGCAGGAAATCTGGGGTAGGCATGCGCAATCGCCAACCTAAATCAGAACAGGGAAAATATTCACCTGCGTCTCTCATCTACTGTTGTTGTCAAAGTAAATTTAGGTCCTAGTTTTGGAGATGTTTGACCAAACCACATCAAACTATGTAATGCGTGCAACAACCCAAGATTGAGGTTTCAGCTAAAACGGAACAAGATATCGTGAGTGCAGATGTGTGCTTGTATTAAGGAAAATTATTTTGAACTTCGCTACGCCCGGTACCTGAATGCACCAGCCGATGGACGCACCTTGTTTCTATTCTTCAATTTCTTCGGGCATTAAGATCTTGCGCTTATCATAAAGTGTGAGTCCCTCAAACAAACTTTGAACATGCCTGTCGTTGCACCTCGGCAAAAGAGCACTTACCGGCCGGCGGTCGTGTTGTGCGTATTTGAAGTCTACAAAATGATACAGCGGGTCAGCAAGTTTTTGCCAGTACAACTTGCTGTGTTTGTCTGTCACGCTGGGGGTGCCAAACGCCTCGAACGTCCCCTGAAGCAACACAAAGTCGTTGAGTTCGGGACATTTTTCTAGCTCATCCTCATACGTTTTGGTATTTGCTGGCTCGCCGGTCTGAGAGTATAGACAAGAAACTAAGATTCCTAGCGCCCATAAATCAATTTCCGTGGTATAATCAGTCACACCGAAACATAGCTCGGGCGCCTTGTAGTAACCCGTCGCGACATCGGTAAATTTCTTTGTTGGCGGTTCGTCTCTCGGTGGGTGCTCCATGTTGTAAGAAATCCCAAAGTCACCGAGAATGGGCGCGTCCAAGGTGTTGAGGCTTTTGAAGAATACATTCGACGGCTTGATGTCACGATGTATCACCCTTTGCAGGTGTAGGTACTTGAGCGCCTTGACTAAGCCCCATACTATATTATTGGCTGTCTCAGGTAGTAGCATATTCCGCGTCTGAATTTGCGATTCTTGTGGGCTTGCAAGATTGAATTTCATTTTTTTCTTTGTGTAATACTTCATGACATCTGTCAAGGTCTTTTCATAGAAAGGCATCACGAGATAGTGGTCCTCGCCCAATGTGTATGCGTCAAGAAACCGTGCAATATTTGGATGGTGCAAGCTTTTTATGATACTTAACTCGATCTTGAAATCGTGTGGCTTTCTGACAAAGTCGAGGTCGACCACCTTGAGTGCCACGGTTTCCCCGGACTGGTTCTCGCCTCGGTACACATCGCAGCATGGCCCGCTATAGATAGATTCTTTCTTTGTATACATATGATGTTTGTTTCTAGAGTAGCTGTAAAGCTTAGGATGAGCCACTGGAATGTAGTACTGAAAGATGTTGTTTGTGTCACTGGGGAGGTGTGATCACTGCGCCTGGTGTGTGAATACTTGCAAATATCTTCTCATCAATCACGCTCCCACTATGTCGCGACGTGACAGGGAGAGCGTCCCCAATTGAAATTTTAGGCTTGATCTCAAGGGCTTATCTGTGATGAAAATTTGATTACTTTGTTGAATTTGGCGTCCTTGCCTTAATTCGAATTACTTGAGGACTCGCATTTAGCATCTTGCACTCGCACTATCAACCAGACCTGTGAGTCTTCAACATACGTTGTTTTGGGAAGCCTTTTTACTCACACGGGTACACCTACTGATAACTGACAGATAGAGCATAGCCTAGAAATAGAATGAACTGGGCTAAAATTGTCTAAACTTGTCCCTACCTGTGTCTCTTTCTCAAAACGCTCTCATCGAGGCCATGCCTTTTAGCGCCTACTGCATTTGTACCATACGACGTGATGTCTATGTCGTCAGTGTGTATTCTCCGCCTGGGGTACTTCACACTCAGCCCGTCAAAAGCATTCTCGCAGACTTTTGGCTGCTCCAAGAAAAACGGGTGTATCAATGCATCATCAGCTGATATCCTTAGCGTGGGGTCGTACTGAAACAAATCTCTAAGTAAAGCAAGACACTGCTTATTCTTTCCTCCCACTACTTTATACCAGTTTTCTAGGTTGGGTGAATAAAGAGTGGAGCCATTTTGACAAAAATGTTGTTTGAAAGCGTAGTAGTCCGGATACTTTTGGATCGTGGGCCAGACCTCGGGCGAAGGGGTACCTAGAATCTCGAATATCTTTTGAAGCTGACTTTTCTGAAATGGGATTGACTTTTTGTTTCCAAGGTCTATTTTTGCCTCTTCGCCTTTGAAGATTGGCCGAAGAGAGAGTAACTCTGCTAAGATGCACCCCACAGCCCATAGGTCTATGGCTGGTGTGTAGTAGCGAGTGCCAAATAGTAATTCGGGAGCTCTGTACCAGATGGTCACCACAACCTTATCGCCCGTGTAAAGGCTTTGTAGCGGGTTATTGAATTTCCTTGCAAGGCCCAAATCTCCGATCTTAACGACTCCATCACTTGAGACCATAATGTTCGCCGGCTTTAGGTCCCGGTGAAATATCCAGTTTTTATGTAGGAATGTGACTCCATTCAATACCTGCCAAATAAGAGATTTTACTGTTTTCGCTGGTATAGGCTTAACGTCTGGGTGTGAGTGGGAATGGATGATTTGTAGCAAGTCATGTTCGAAAAACTCAAAAATCATGTAAATGGATTTGTTCTCCAAAATGATCTCCATGAGCTTGGTGATATTCTTGTGATTGAGCTCCCTACAAAGCGACATTTCCCGGATGGCCGATTGAGAAATACCCGTGTAAAAGACAATCTCGTTGCCATTGATATCGTGACCATTGGCACCACCTGGTTTACTGGACAGATGATTATCACTCTTGAATTTTTTTATCGCAAAGAATTGAACATCCTCAGAGTCTGTCTTGGTATTCACGTTGATGGGCTCGGATATCTCATTGGTGTCCCCTTCTTTCGTGTCGGGTTTGGTGGGCACCTTGGAACGTGCCTTGTACACTTTGCCATATGTGCCGGCCGCAATATAGCCTATGATCAGATACTTCAGGAGAACCAGCTGTCTATTTAAATCTTTTCTGTGTCTGTAGGGGCCCAAAGTCAAAATCAGGGACGATGCCATCATAGTAGGCTGGGGTAGCAGCATATTCGCCGATGGAAATGGGGCCATTTGCCATTTGAGTGCGCAGGCTTCTTTAGCCGAGTAAATCTCGGTTGTGTCTCACTACCGTCTTACCGCACCCCAAAGACTGACCAGAGGAAGATATCGTGATTTGATATAAAAAATATTCTTTTCTTAACTGTTCTATTGCAAAGGCCAACATATCCTGATCTAAATCTATTTAACCACCAAATTTTTCATGAAATAACCAAAAGATACTGGTGGCGTATCCCAGGGTTTTCAATTAAAGCGGTCACTTTTCCTCGATATAGACCCTATCGTCAGACTTACCCTCGAGCTCTCCACGAATGATCTCCATCTTTCTTGTCTGATCCTTCCACATTTTCTCCTCTTCTGTCTTCTCGTTTTTGACGAAGAAAGAATCATCGGGGCGTCTATATGAGTTACCCAATCTGTCCCAGAGGGTCGTAAACTGTCCGTAATTGTAGTTGAAGTACAAGTGGTGAATAGTGTGGCAGGCTGTTCCGTTGACAATGGGGTCGTTGGACCAGTAGCTCCCGTCGTGAATCATCACAGTCCAAAAGTTCACGAATGTGAACAAAAACAAGTAGGACACTTTGTTCAATGGAAAAATCAAAGGATAAAGGTGGTACGGCAAAGATTGAGCCCATCCATCAACAGGGTGGAATGCATGCGAGGCAAATGGAGTACACACGATCCATTTGTGGTGGGGTTTATGTAGATTCTTGTAGACTGTGGGCCAGTGTAAAATGCGGTGGATGAAGTAGATACCGCAATCTGTGAAGAGTATAAATGCAGGTAACTGCAACAATATCGCTTTCCAGCCTCCTGTCGTTTCGTTCACCTCAAGATACAAGCGGGAGTAGCCATTTAACTCCAAAAGGAAAAAAGGGGCCGTGAGCATAACCATGATGGGGATCGCTGTGAACGCACGCCAAATTTCTAAAGACATCTGATTTTTCAAATATCTAGGATGATTGAAGATTTTCTTGTCAAAGACAAACACGTAAGCCAACGTAGCTACCAAAAAATATAAGATCCAGCCAAAAATCACTGTGATGATCTCGATTGTGATGAACTCGCGCAACAAGTTTCCCCTGCTAAGGAACGACTGATTTGCATATTCCGATAACTCAAACATATTTGGCGGTGTTTTGCCGTATATGTCGTTCTTGTTTTGCAATGATTGAACAGCATTCAAAAGATAAGTGACTGGCGCTGGCATGTTCACGGAACCAGACACCATAGTAGCATTTGCAACCAGTTTAGTCGGGAAGTGTTCTTCGACCCAGCGAGCAACGGCACCATCCTTGGGAAGTAGCTTTGCATAAGCCTTGTCAAAGAGGAATGTATCCGCAGCTTCGAGTACGAGATCCATTTTGTGGAATATTTGCGATGGATGTTTGAGCCAAGTAGTTGTCGATGGCGCAATTCACGACGAGAAGTGACTAAAAGTTGTTAAATAAGCTGTTGAAAGAGCCCTGAGGGTAGCGCTTATTTGAACTTAGACAGATCCTGCGGCGACAAAGAAGCGAAATCAAGTAAATCGTCTAATAATAATTTAAATGAAAGTCAGAGGCAAACTCGGCACGATTATTTATCTATATACCTGTTATGAGATGCGACTCGTATACAGAATGCGAGCGCGCTAAACGATTAAACGACGACGGGCCGAGCCGGTCAGGCCACTGCACTCGGGTCCAGCTCATTTCGCGGAGATCCGTGAGATTACTTTGAGTTTGCCTAAGGCTATTTTCGGGAAAAAAAAAAAACAGAATTGCAACAGCAAGCAAATGACTGTCCTTTTCAAAAACCGGCAGCAGTGTAAGCAGACTTCATAGTTTTGAAAATGTATCAAGCACGCTGATGTTATATGTTACCTTACTAAGCAACTCGCATGGATGCGAGACAAAATGGCCCGATTCAATGCGGCTGCGGCATCGTTTACGACTAGAGTCGTGCCACTGGCATTCAATATTTTGACACTTCCCTTTTGGACCGCCTGAAAAATCGATCCTTTACCGCATACTTTGAAAGGCGTTCGAAGCCTAATTGTTGACTGCAACACCTATAAGCCGGAGTCAAAGGGCGTTGCATATATGCGACCAGTCGCATGCATGTAGCTAAAATAAAAGGGTAGAATTTTGATTTGATATGTACAGCAAGATCCATTGCCTTTGAATATTTCGTCGAATAGCCCACTCATTTACCCGAGAAGAAAATGAAAATATTATGTTAATATTAGTGGCGATGAGAATTTATAAATAACCTTTTTGTAAAATGCAATGCCAATGGGCCCCAAGTGACCCTGGCTGCGGAATGTCGGACGGTGATATAGCACTCCGAATGTGAGAAGAAAAGATGCAATGATAGTGTGTGATGATGTCAAGCCTTTACAAGATGACAGGCTCTTGTGCCTGAACGCCCTCAGGCTTGCTGGGTGCTTGGTTGATCTTTTCGAAATTGATGGCATTCAATATCTCCTTTCCGCCAAGTTCGGTGAGCTTAAGTGCCATTTCCTCGCCAACTTTCTCCGCGCCAGCTTTGCTCGTGACCCGTGCCGTAATTTCAGCCTCAACGGATTCAGTTCCATCTGGGCTGACAATGATACCCTTGAAAAAAAGTTCTTCTGTGTCTTCGTTGTATATCGTTTGTACGCCCAAAGGTACTGAGCAACCTCCTTCCAACAACTTCATCATGGCCCTTTCGGCGGTACAACAAAAGGCCGTTGGGCGATGCTCCAAATGGGAGAGAAGCGGTTTCATGAAAGCACACTCCTTCCTAATCTCTATACCCAAAGCGCCCTGACCCACTGCATAGTACATGTCTGGAGCGTCCAAGGGACATGTGATTCGCTCCGATAAGCCTTCTCTAATGAGTCCAGCAGCAGCCAAAACTATGCATGCATATGGTGATTCAGGATCGTCCAACTTGCCCAACCGCGTAGCGAGATTGCCTCTCACATCGTGGAATTTAAGGTGTGGACATGATTTGAGGAGCTGGGCCTGTCTTCTCAAAGACGACGTTCCCACGACGGAGCCCTTTGGTAGATCGTGAAGCAGTTTATATGGGGAATCTTTCCTCATCACAAGTACATCACGGGGATCTTCTCGCTCCAAGATACAACCCAACTCGAACTCATCCGGCAAGTGAGTGGGCATATCTTTTAGTGAGTGGACTATCAAGTCCAATTTGGGGAACTCCCCGATGGGTTCCATCAAGAGAGCTTCGAGTTCTTTTGTCCATAATGATTTGCCGCCAAAAGAGTATAGCGGCTTCAGCTGAACTTTGTCCCCCAAAGTGCTGAGAGCCAAAACAGAGCAAGAGAGATGGGGAAATGCGTTCTCTATCAGCTGCTTGACTAGCTTCAGCTGTATCACGGCCAACTTCGACTTTCTCCCTCCGATTTGCACGTGATTATCGGGGACTTCGATCTGGGTCATAGTGTTGTGGGGCATCGGGCTTGAATTATTGAATGCCTTGATTGCGGAGGGTAGACCTATTAGTCTGGAAATGATGATAGCCAGCAGATTTTAATCAACAGAAGAGTCAAAAATCTGGTGCGCAAGTTCGGGTGTTCGGTTGAATTTTTTTTTTTCGGCCTATGAGAGCGACAGAAATAAAATTGTGCCAGAGAGATGCGGGTGAGCAAAGGTCGGCAGCTGACTTGGACAAAATGGAGCGTATGCGGTAGTAATGAACGAGGCGTTTAATTCGAAACTTTTGAGGGATGTGATAAGATCCAGAATACCGAATTTTGTTTGAAAGAGGATTATAGTCAGATATATCACTCTGTTTGGAAAAAAATACCGGAGGCTTGTGATATATCGTAATCACACATGTACTTATATAAAGGCCCGAGCCGAGATGTGAGCCCGCCAGGCGGCATCCACCGCGCCAGTAGTAAGCAGCGGGATTCAGTTCGCGTCTCACGGCACTTGTTTCTTTTTCGCAGCTATCTTTTCGCATGCGATTCCCGCAAATCGGGAGACGATTATTAATCAGCCATGCAGGTCGACCCCCGACCGGGCTTTCGCCCACTCGCGTCCGGTGTGCTGATTGGCCATTTGTCATACTTCACAATTCATACAGATGTGCCCAAATCTGGACCCTGATGACATGTCGCGTGCGCTATTTGTTTACATTTACTGGCATTGTGCCATTCGGATCATTCGTACCTCGTTCAGCGGCTCGAGCGGGCCACTAACACAATGTGTGTGCCATTTTCACGCGCAACAAACAATATTTGCATATGCAACGCAATGATCGCATATCTATGCCGTTTATGGTTAAAGTTTGCCCCAGCTGCTACTCTACTCTACGCTACGCGCACGAGCCTTGTGGCTTTTCCTACATTTGTAAAAATACTTCTCAATGTGAGTTTTTGGCAGCAATTAATGTCCATCAATGTCGGAAATCTCACAATCACTGTTCTCACTGCTCTCACACGACTCATCTTTGTCATTGTCTGCTCCACTAATGGCAATTGAGTCCAGCGTAGAGTTTTTTCTGACATACGCACGCACAGCGTAATCATTTTGTTGACTGGGTTCGACGGCACTTCTTGCACTTACTAGTTGCTCGATCATATCCTGTAGTTCTTTCATTTTGGAAATAAGCTGCTCATTCAGTTTTTCAACTTTGTTTTCAGCTCCAGTCCCGCTCTTTACTCTTTTGTTGCGCAACTCTGAAGTGTTCCGAAGTTTTCCGTTCCCATACCGCTTACCTAAGAAGTCATCGATGAACATCAGGTCGAGCAGTCCACTTCTAAAACCGGCCATAGTGCCTTGAGACTGCTGTGGTATTAGCCGTTTCGAGACAAGGTTTCTTTGTAAAGTAGCCGCATGAGCGTTGAAGTTTGGGTCAGTTGCAAATCTGTGAGTTCTTGCGCCATCGGACGCCACTCTAGGATCTACTTGCGATCCTCTCCGAGATGTTAATCTTAAAGATGCAATTTCATCCTCCTCTGCAAGTTGACTCAACAAAATCATGTTGTGGTCCCCGAATAAATCATGCTCATGGGAAAGAAAGGTGAAGTGCTTCAAATCCTTTCTTTGCTTCTGGAGCAACTTTTTATTCTCTTTGATAAGAATTTCGTAAAAGTAGATTACGAGAATGATTGGAAACTTGGACAATTTCACAATGTAGTCAAAGGCAATCGTAAGACCGTTCTCCTCGCTTCCGGGCTGGCGAAAGCTTGCCCATTTTAGGTATATGATCAAGTTCGTCGTCTTTAAGTATTCGAACTCTTCTTTGTTCGTCTCACTTACTTTCGCAAAAACATTGCTCAAGACAATAGCAAGAATTGTGGCGAAAACAAATTGTATCAATGAGAGGTACGCCAATTGTAGCCCTCTACCCAAATTGTCGTAGCTCTCCCAATTATCCCAAACAGCCGGCGTAAATCCAAAAAAAAGTTTCACCATTGCAAAAGCGACGTCGTATGTGGACATGTCTATTGTTAAGCTGATGAAACAAAGGAAAAACCCAAAGATCAAAGATGTGAATAAGCAAGACATTGCAATGACATTCCACGTCATTTTCTTCAAAGAGACTATTATCATGTTGAAAAACTCGTAATTATTGAACACAGAGAGCATCCTGGGAAATAACAAAATCGAAATCAAACTGAAGCAGTTATAGTAGGTTTGTCCCTCAATCTTGCCAACTTCTAAGAGTAGTCTCATGACAAACGAAATGTCGATAAGGACCACTATCAAAATATCAATGTAGGTCCATATTATCTTTTTGAGAAATTTGAATTCAATTTGAAGTGATTTCACAATCACATCAAAGTTGAAGCTCAAAGCCACGATCCAAAAAACTATCGAGAACGCCGGGCTTGACCCCAAATATGCGGGCGAGTGATTATACTTATGCTTGAAAACAAGTACCAAGAACAAAAGTGTCAAAAACCCATACTTAAGATTTATCACCAAGGACTGATATTTCGGTACAATGTTTGACCGCACAATGACCTTTTTGATGGTAATCTGATTGAATCTGTAGTTCACGATATTGTTGTCATAATTTACAGATCCTGGGTCGGTCAGAGCCCTCGTGTCAGAATCGCCGCTCTCAAGATCCGGGCGCAGCCAACTCTTGGCTGTGAGATATGATTCCTCGTTATGTCGTGACATTAGCTTTGAGCTCTCGGGCTTGGAAACCAGGCTATGTGTATTTCGTGTTTTTTTCTCCTTCATGATTAGCTCTCCATTGTAAATTCTGTCTAGAATTCCAACAATGACAGGTTGCACCAAGAACTTCTTTGACTTTGAAAGAATTGAAAGCTCCAATGTGTTAAAATTATCCAAATGCTTTGTATTCTTGAGCTGTGTATGCTGTAGATGGTGGGCCATAGGATTTATGAATAGCAAATTGATTCTTTCTGTCGAGCTGTATTCGCGAAGCATACGGATGGCCAAAAACTCGCAAATTGTAGCTTTCGTCGTTAGAAGATCGTACATGATCAAATGGTTCTCTGACTGTATCATGTACTCATACTTAAGAAGCAAAAGCACGTAAATGACACACGGGGATATTCTTCCAGGTGACTGATCGGCTGAAATATGCGTTCCATACCCAACAGGGCCAAATTGTGGGGTCTCAAATGCCACCAGTCCTGGGGTAGTAGCAAGTTGGTTGCTAAAAGCAGCGATTAGTGATTGGGTGTTGCTAAGCTCCACTATCTTCGTTACGAGGGGCTTTATCAAAGAGACCCGGAGCTCGGGTGTCTTGAGCTGCTCGTAGCGGAAACTTAATATGACGTCTTTGTTGATGTGCTGCTGGATTTGAAAATATAGGTACTTGAACTCTATATACCGGTATTGTCCAGTGAAGGCACCGTACAGTTCCACCTGGGGTGGTTCAGTGGGTGAACCTGGAGTCATGGTAGCTTTGGGTCTGTGTGATAAGGAAAACTTGCTTCTGAAAATGACAAATTTTTGTTTTAGTGTTGTTTCACCCTCAAAAAGGTGATGTTCGGAAAGCCGCAACCAAATCTGGGGAGCAGGTAAACAAGCAGCGGATCGAAGATGCATCCATGCGCGATCTGAGTACAGTGAGACCTGTTTAGAAGGATCACATCTTTTGAGCGGAAATAGAAATAGTACCCAGGTTATCTTTTTAAAGAGCGCATTTTTGGTGTAAAAACAATTTCTCGCGCTGGGTTTGAAAAATAAAGCCAGGTTATCTCTTTAACCAAGATTCTTTTAAACAGGTCTTACTGTATTAAGATCGGGTCCCGAACTTGTTACGCACTACTCGCGTCTACGATGATTGCTACTGACTGACCTGGTTCATAGAGACTAATAGCAAAAAACAATTGCCTTGAGTAGTAGCATAAATTTCTCGTGTGCTTTTCGCTTTGCGTGGATCAGATTCCAGTATTAACGTGGGAGAGACATGCCCGCCTGTGAACCGTTCGTTAACTAATTTCTGTTCCTCAGCATCGGTGTTTGCGAATCGCGTTCTTTACCTCGGCAGGGCGCAAATTCAAGGGCACCACCCGAATTTAACGTATCTCATGATTTACGAAATGGTGAGCTTTGTTGCCATTTTCGTCACCCAATAAGTCAATCAATTCCTCTTTGGAAAGACTGACAAATTCTGCCATGTTTCGGACTCTTTGAATCACAGAAACGTAGTTCGCGTTGTTGATACCTGGGATGGTTTGTAAAATATCTATGGCATCATCGTTGAAATTTGGAGGGCCTTCCTCAGTGGCTATAGTCGGATTCACTCCCTTCGAAAGGGCCTCCTCGACGTCTGGCTCTTGCTGACTGGCTTTCAACTCCAAAAATATTTGCGCGGTTTCATATGGTGAAGACGACCATATTACCTTCAATTTGGGAAAAGATACTAGAAGCTCCGCTATTTTCAGCTGAATCTCTTTGTTCTGGACTTTAGTTCCCTGAGGTCCGCTGGATTTTTGCCCGGGGGGACGAAGTTCGGAAAATGGCTTGAAGGAGAATGATTTGGACTCATCGAATTCAATGAGAAGGCAAGCCAACTCGTAGTGGCGAAACATTTGCTCACACTGCTGGAACAACCGACCACTTTTGAAACTTCCAATCAAATCTGGTATGGCCTTTCTTTCAACACAAATTTTTGGTGAAATTATATAATCTCCCACAGTCAACATACAAGGAATGACTTTCATGCCGGCGCGGTATAGTAAATTTGGCAAAGGAGAAGAGAATTCTCTAGTGTCGACAATAATTCTCATTTCGTCATCTTCCGTTCGAAAGTCAGCTCCGCCAGCAATTCTAGTATTGACCACCTGGGGCTTGCGAATTTGAAATTTCCAGTTGTCTTTCTCTGTCTGAAAGTGCTTTCCCAATGTGGCCTTCTCTTTTATGAGCCTAGTGAACGCTTGCTTCTCCATTCGAATTTTGAGTAAGTGATACTGTTCCTCTACTGAGGTACCATAGTACATGAAAAACACTCTCGCCGGACAAGTGTGGTTCATGGCCTGAAATATTTCAACGCGGCGAATAAATGTGAGATCTGGCTCAAACATGATCACATAAGATGGGCTGAGCTCTTGAAGAAGAAATTCGTTGGTGGAGTCGTTGTAAGTTTCAATGATGACTTGATTGAATTTTTCGAGATGTTTCAACTCGAATGACCTGGTATCTTCATCTTCTACAAAGAGGAAGTCTTCTTTGTCGTTGGTCACCTCATTCACCGCATTGATAGTCTCGACACCCTCGTCTGATTCATCTTTTATCTCGCTTTCGAGAGACTCAAGAATCTTCTCGTCCAAGTCAACGGCCCCAGAATTTCTGTCGAATGTTGTTCCGGAGTAGAGTCTGGACACGTTAGCCACAGAGGCGGCGCCTCTTGTCCTTCTTCGCTTACTTTGTGGCCCATCCTTGCCTCTCGTGAATGATTTTGACGTATTGAGCTTTTGATCCTCTGAATCCGCAGATTCCTCGCGGCCTTCTTCCTTAGTGTCGAGCTTAATGGACAATTCTTTGGTGAGCGTGGTTATTTCTTTCCATTGGAGATAATCCCTCAACTTGTTGACCATGTAACCTCTGGCCGTATATTTCCTTTTGCCCGTCATGGCGCTTTCCTTCTTCTTGGCACTGGCCAACACCGCGGAGAGTTGTCGGGCTATCTTTGGGTGCGAACACATTACCAACACTGGCCCCTCCTTCTTCAGTGGATCGAAAGATCTTTCGTGCATAATATCATCGATCACTAAGGCCAACTGCTCCCACTTAGGCTGCTCCTCTAGGTTATATACCAATTCAGAAGACACAACCTCCTCCTCGTTTGACAGCACGTCCACCAGGGTTGTCTGCACAGAAACTTTTCCTAACGCTCTCTCCTTGGAGTAAGCTATAATAGTTGTTGCCTCATCCATCATGAGCCACGGGCTCATTGTTGTTGTGGCCATCGTCCCAGTACTGGAGCTCTTTATGTTAGCATCAAGTATCCCTTGCACTCTCTGGTAGTAAGTAAGGGAATCAGCGGTCAAAAGGTCCGCGAGTAGTTCTTTCAATGTGGCAAGATCCGACACTAATTGCTTGGAAGTCCAAGAAATTCGGTGCCATTGTGACTCAAGAGACAACCTGACTCTCAAGACAAAGTCCTTGTCATGCACGTTTTCCATATCCCAGTAGTCAGTTTCCAAGACGGGATTGTGCCTCTTGAGTTCACTTAGGCATGCTTGGAGGCATGAAAGAATCGCAGTCTGTATCTTCTTCATCTTAGGGGACAATGCCACGCTAATCTCTGTCACATAACCTTCGTTAGTGCCCGATTTTTTGAGCAACAGCAGCGAAACTTCGACGTGGAATCTTGGCCATAGAAACACATCAGAAAGTCTTAACACTTTGAGCTTCGTACTGAGAGGCGTGAACCCGGTAAAAGACTCTGGTTCATCCGAAATGGCCTTCAAAAACCCCCAGTCATTTCCATCTCGGTAGAGATTGATGATGAACGATTCATTGGAGGTTTCTTTGACGCGCTCGGTATGCATTAGGAAAATTCCAGTAATATCATCAGGCCGAATAATACCGGACAAAAGATCGACAACCAAGATCCGCGAGCTTATAAATATGACTCCTCCCTCTTCATAGACAGATCTTCGCCTAGTAGTGTTCGTCAAATCCGATCCGCTTATAATCCGCAAGGGTGTTGCCCAGTCGTCTTCAGAATCAGGTGGATTGTCTGGGTTGCACGATTCATTTAACCACTTTAACTCCATCAAAATATCATTCAATTTAACGTGCTCTTCTGGTCTGGCATTTAGTAGAATTACGAGACTTCTTTTCTTGCGAACCAAATTGCCATGCTGTAGTGTTACTGATGGGGTGCTCAAGGCGTATAGAACGTTGGCAGCAATAACCTCACAACCTAACCCGCGGCCCAAAATTAGGAGGCAGTCTTTCGACAAGAGAGTCTCGGCAATTTCTTGATAGAATCTAAGAGGCAAGTTACAACAAACTTCTTTCGAGTCATAAATTGGTACGGACGAGTGTTCCTCAGAGATCACCACCGGTAAGGATGGCGTATGATCTACTCGATCATTATTGGCTTCGTAATGCTGCTGTGTTCGTTCTATCGAAATTTCTATCGGTGGGAGCTCGCCATCTTCATCGTCGCGTTCTTCTGGTCTACTCAAATCAAGTGGTGCATCTTCTGTTGTTGGGGCATCATCGCCACCTTTGTATGGTGCTGAAATTCCATCGTATTCGTCCTCATCCGAGACAAAGAGCGATGACATGGGGAATTGCGAGAATGCTCAACTTTTAGTGAGGGATTGTCGGCAAGTCACTTTACCCAAATAACAACGCTTATGCACTGACGAAATGAGCCCGCCACGATTAATAAGTGCTAGTTTGCTCCATTGCGACTCGAGGCCCGCAGCCGCATATGCGCACACTGTCGTGCTAAATAATTACTTGCTTTATGAACCAGAGCCACGTAGATAATACGTATGATGCATGCACAAAAATTACTACTTGCGAAGTATTAACACAGGTTCCAGAAAATAGCTATCTGCTTACGTGATGACTGCCTCATCTTGTTTCTTGGTCGTAAAGCCTAATAGTATGGGCGAGAAAAGGTAAACGCGCTGCCGGACGGATGCTACGAAAGAGATGCTATGCGCTCCTAATTTTTTTAACGAAACCTTTGTGAAGTTTACGTTTTTGCACGTGGTGAAGCCTCAAGGCTATGATTGGAAGTTTCGAAAGAGCAGACTCGATCGAGAACAAGACCACCTAATGCAACAACGTTCACGTCTTATGGAATGCATTTATGGCAGGCGCGCGTCTGGGCTGCACAACCAAATTGACAAGAATCTATTCACTTCTCATTATCAGGGAATTTAGAACAATACTATCTGTACATGAGCTCTGAGAACACTGAAGATGGTATAAGACAATATTTCGGTCAGCCCGAGGCAAGATTGAATGCGCCAATCTCATGTAAAGTCATGCAGATCTTTAACGTGTCCGAATCTAAGGAAAAGGCATTGGAAGAGTGGAGGTATTATCACAATCCGAATAAGGCGCCCTTTGAACGAATGGAGCATGTCAGCCGTCCAATCATTTATGGTGTGGATCTAGATGCAACCGAGCACGAGCAAAAAGCCCGTTCTTCGAAAGCTACTTACAAGCTACTTCTACGCGATCCAACTGACAACTACTTTTACGCTGTGGAGCTAGAGGACTTGCCATTTCTTCGGCCGCAGTCTAGTCTGACCAAGTCACCACTTCCAATAGTCTTGGGCGGCAAATTGACTTTACAACATGGCACATTAGTGTCTGATGGTATTGTTTTATTGAGAAAGCACCAATGCGCATATGAGGATCCGGACCCCGCTTCGGAGCTGACTAAGCTGCTAAATGAAGACATTGTACCAAACACAATCGATTTGCTCGAACGATTACTCGAAAAGACACACCCGTCCGGTCCTTAACTGGTTTATACACCTGATCTTATTTGAATGCATTCGTCCACAGTTGAGAGGGTCGTACCATGCTAGAGCTTCCAGTCCAACCTTGGTTCTAGTCAGTCACTTAGCAATGATGTCCATAGCCCATATTCGTCAGTGAAATCGTGATAGATCATGCTAATCAAGTAATGGTCCTTGTATATAGATTCCAACAACTTGTAAGCTTCGGTGTCCTTTTTGTAGCATCTCGCCCATTCAACCCACAAGAGGAAAGCCTCTTCATTCCATGCTTTGAATGATTCATAATCAATCACAGTCGGCTGCAAAACTTCTTTCGATGGAAAGACGCCCCAGGTGATTGCCGTCTTACTGTTTTGATGATTCTCACCGATGGGCAAATTTGACGTAATATTCCCTGAGCGGTCACCCTTGTAGAAAGTTATCGTTTTTTCCTCAATGTGCTGACTCAACTTGGGTGCTAGCTTCTCATCCCAATCCTTCTTCGGAATAAAGAACTCCACGAATGCTTTTTGGAAAAGATAGCCATTGGAGGGACCCCACCCGAGAATTTTATCAGTGGAGGGACAAGCATTGACAGCAGGCTGAGAAGCCAAGGTGAACCAACCACGTTGGTTTAATTCGAATAATTCTTCCTGTATCAATGCTGTCTCGGACGAGATTTCAGTATCGACCCACGGCAAAACATTGATTTTCCCCGACAAATACTCCATAAATAATTTGGAGATATCATTGGTTTTCTCGGGAGTACCCCATGTTTGAATGATTTGTTCGGGGGTGTGAAGTTTCAAATTAGGTCCATAGCCATCAATTTCACCATATGCCGGAGAATTCGAGTCACCAAAACGACCGTTCGGAAACTCATCCCATGTAGCGTCCTTACCCAAAACACCTTTGCCAGTGCTTATGTCGATGATCTTTTTGCGATCTTTCGAAAAGGCGTCGGATATGAGGGCAAGTTGAGCATCCTCTACAGTTAAGCTTCTACGCGTTTTGCGTGTAGTGACTTTCACCGGCTCTTCTGAGTCTGAATCCGATCCTATTGCATCTTCGTGGTCAACTGCTTGATTGTGATCAACAAGGTTCAAGAGAGGGGACCTTTCGATGATGAAAGCGACCGCCTTTTCCAAATTAAGGGTATAGAAGTGGTAGCCCTTGATGCGGCCCTCAGTCTTACGGTTCACTTCTGAGATGAGCTTTGTAAGGACATCGATACCAATTGACTTCACCATGTCATCATCGTTTCCGGGCGCTTCGAGTCTGTCAGATATCTCTCGTGGCACCAGAGCGTGCGACAACTTTGTTGCGCGAACAAATACTTTGTGGGTAGTAATGGGCATCAATCCAGGGATGAGCCTCACGCTAGCAAGTTCGGGCACGGACTGTAGTAAGTTTTCGTATGCAACAAACTTGTCCACGTCAAAAAATAATTGTGTGATGATGAAATCGGCACCAGCCTTCACCTTCTCTACAAGAAAAGGAAGATCTTTGCGTGGGTTCTGCTGCGTCTCGTTGGCTCCGTCAACATGGCCTTCAGGGTAACCGGCAACACCTATACAAAAGTAGTCACCATACTGTTCTTTGATATATCTAACCAAGTCAATGGCGTTTTTGAAATCGCAGTTGGGTGTCCAGTACTCTTGGGTTCTTGGAGGGTCTCCGCGAAGCGCTAAGATGTTTCTCACTCCCGCCTCCTTAGCCTTTGCTAACGCGTTATCAATCACCTCCTTGTTTGTATTTGTGCAAGTCAAGTGGAGAACAGTAGTCACTCCAAGCTCTTTCTGGCATGTGGCCGCCAAGTCCAAGGACTTCTCGCTCGTGGATCCACCCGCTCCCCAAGTCACGGTAAAGAAGAGAGGGTTCAATGCCATCATCCTGTGTAATCTTGCAAGCAAGTTTCTAAACCCGGTATCCGTCTTGGGTGGAAAAAACTCAAACAGGCAAAACTTCTCATCAGGCTTCAACGCCTTGATGCGTTCGATTACCGTAGCCATATTGTCTGTGTGTGTTATGTACGGATTCTTGTGGTGAGTTGGGTAGCTTTTTTTGCTCGCCAACAGACTTCCCGCATTGACTGCGACTGCCGAAAATTGGGGCTTGCGTCAAGCCAACGCGGGCCCTGTTACTGTAATAGGCAATACTAAATTAAGTGAGGATGTCAAATACAGTGGTTTTTTTTTTATATGATGAAACAGCATCGAAATCGTTATGTGTGTGTATATTGCCGTGTGTTCTCTCAGATGCCAGAAGCATGACAGAGAATATACTATGTTTGGTACAAATGCTTCTAAACATTGTGGTCCCATAGGCGTCGTTGGTTGACACCCATTCTTGAGTAGGCTAAAAGAATGATTCTTGCTAAAATCTATGAATATGCTCGGGAAGTCACGGCATCATACGGCGCTATACTCACCTCTATTTGAGTTTCCTGTGACTTTTTCCACCACTTCTTTGACAAATGCTGGCAAACCTCTCAAAAGATCCACAAAGTTCTCCAAAACCTCTCTCAATGCAGACTGAAAGTCAATTGCGTTCCCTTTATTATACTGAAACCAGGCGCCGCCAATAATGTAAATGCTTAGAAATAACACCATGAAGATGAATATCCATGTGAACCAGCCCCATGACTCTCCGTTGTCACTTCCATTATTGTTCTTAGGCGGCGACTTATGGCCTTTGTTCGAACTAACGCACGCTGCTGAGGAGCGGAATTCACCTTCGAAAAAAGAACCACTCCAGGTCAAAAGCCTGAGTTTGTTCTCATCAGTATCGCCTTTCTTCACGCACGTAAATTTGATCGTTCCGTCTACCAACAGATCACCCCAATTAACGCCCTTGTAAGTGATATTAATACCGGATTCTTGCTCCTTTCCATCATCTCCGAAGGGCAGGTACTGTTTCTGTAAATTGGAGTTGAAGCTGATCACCTCCGACAATACATCCTTGTCTTCCACCTGTATCCTGGTTGTTCCACAGATGTCTGAATTTGGAGGACAGTCGCTCTGCTTTTCGATGCTTTGGCACACTCCAATACCCCAAGTAAGGACCGCTTTCGACGGCGGCGTATTCTTGGTGATTTGATCTGAATATTCGCCTTTAATAGACTGGAAATCATACTGAGCTAGCTCCTTTGCCGAGCAGTCAAAGGCTGACGCAACTGAGATAGCAAGTCCGAATAGACATAAAACTTTCATCATTGTCACACCGTCCCTTACAATCAATTTGCAGTGCGGGACTATGGTAATTGAGAGCGAGCTTGCGAACGGGTGATTGTTAAGTGTACGGATGTTTTCCGGCTAGTTACACCAAAAACAATTCAACGACGAGTTGACAGCTCTTTGCAAGATGTCATATATTCGTCTTATCAACGCCACTTATGCCGCATAATCGCTACACGTGTCGAAACCCTTGAACTAAAATTTTGGGTCTTGATAGGCATGCATGTCATTTCTCTCTTTACCCCCGCATGGAGCTAATTGATGCAGGTCGATGACTCAACTTGATTGAGTCAGGTGGGAACAATGTCTATTTTAGAGAGGCAAGAAGGGAGCATCTGAACAATATTTTTTTAAAGCATAAAGCTCGTGTTTATTTGCGAAAACTTACGAAAACTTACAATAAAGTACGCTTCTCTCTCGGCGTTTAACTTCTGGGGTGTTGAAGCGACAAATTGGCAAGTGACACCACGGCATGCGCTTACAGGACTTATATATTACTTTAGGAACTAGTCCAGTGAGTTTTACACGTTTTATTTTACAATAAACTGAAAAAACGTTGAACAAAGCAGATTTGAGCGTACATATTCTTTTATGGCTCAAGAGAGTGGTATTTTCCCAAGGCTGTGATTTTCACCCGCATGTGCTTTCCCGAGGACTATTCATGCACATGTGAGTTTGTCTCAATCATGAGCTACCGGCTTGGAGATCGTACATATAGGCCTCCTCCTCATGTATGAAAAAACATAAGAGAAAAAAGTTTTTAGACCGAAACTCGACATTACAATAGCAGAAACTCCAAAGCTTGACTTCTATTTCAAGCTATCAACTAAACAGTCACGCATAAACTTTTTGACCCAAATTTTGAGGCGCTTCGAAATAGAGAGATATAACTTAAAAGAACCCACACAATAATGAAAGTGACAGTATGTGGTGCAGCCGGAGGAATCGGACAGCCATTGTCGATGCTTTTAAAGTTGAACCCACAAGTTTCCCATCTTGCTTTGTTTGATATTGTCAATGCCCGGGGTGTTGCCGCAGATCTTTCCCACATCAACACCCCAGCCCAAGTCACAGGTCATCAGCCCTCTTCCAAGGAAGACAAAACGGCAATATCAGAGGCTTTAAAAGGCTCAGATATCGTGGTCATCCCAGCTGGTGTTCCCAGAAAACCGGGTATGACAAGAGCAGATCTTTTCAACATCAATGCACTGATTGTGCGTGACTTAGTTGCAAATGTGGGTAAAACTTGTCCTAATGCGGCCATTTTGATAATTTCTAACCCTGTGAATGCAACTGTCGCCATCGCTGCATCAGTGTTGAAAAAGTTAGGTGTGTTCAAGCCTCGTAAGTTGTTTGGTGTGACCACTTTAGACCTCGTTAGGGCAGAAACCTTCTTAGGAGGCATGATCGGCGAGGCACCGGAACAGTTGAAGGGCAAAATCTCCGTTATTGGAGGTCATTCAGGTGACACTATCGTACCGCTCATTCATTTTGATAGCAGTATTGCTGCGAAGGTTAAGAACATAGCAGACGCCGACTACAATGACTTCGTCCACCGGGTTCAGTTCGGCGGCGATGAAGTGGTGAAAGCCAAAAATGGCGCTGGTTCGGCAACGTTGTCTATGGCGTTTGCGGGATACCGCTTCACGGAGTATGTGTTGGAATCATATGCAAACAAGGCATCGCAGGCGAAAATTGCCGACTCCGCCTACATATACTTGCCTGGAATCGAAGGAGGATCGGAATTGGCAGCCAGCTTAGGTGGCGTGAACTTTTTCTCTGTGCCTGTGTTTTTGAAAGACGGAGAAGTACAGTCTTTCAAAAGACCCAACGAATTGATCGGCACGGACAAAGAAAAAGAGCTCGTTCACATTGCGGTGGAGGGCTTAAAAAAATCGATTGCTCAAGGCACTAATTTTGTGGAGGGTTCAAAGTTGTGATCGCACCTTCACGATGATAAGCGAGTGTGCTTTGCGTTGAAACCCAATATAAAATCTTTTCATTGTATAAAAACTTTTACGTCGTGATAAAATCATAGTTTATTGCCTTAGTCAAAAGTGACCAAAGCGGACTGGGATCAGAGAAGTCCAAGCTTATCCATTCTAACATGAACGGCGTTTCTGTGAGCTTCCAAACCTTCAACGGCTGCCAATGTCATCACAGCTTTGCCAATACTCACAAGGCCCTCTTTGGTGACATTTTGGGACGTGATGTGCTTCTGGAATGTCCCGGTGTTGACGCCTGAGTATTGTCTTGCGTAACCGTAAGTGGGCAAAGTGTGGTTGGTACCACTGGAGTAGTCACCACAGGACTCCGGTGAAAGTCCACCCACAAAAACGGAACCGGCGTTTTCAATATGAGATGGAACAAAGCTCTCGGCATTGTCGATTTGTAAGATCAAGTGCTCAGGGGCATACTGGTTGCTCAAGTCAAACGCCTCCTCGTAACTCTCGGCCAAAAGAATGAAGGAATGGGCCAAACACTTTGCCACGATTTCCTTTCTTGGTAAGGCCTCAGCTTGACGGCGCACAGCCTCGTCAAATTCCTTAAGTTTTTGATCTGTGAGCTTAACACCAATCAAAATCACTTGCGAGTCAACACCGTGCTCGGCCTGAGACAACAAATCACTGGCAACAAAATCAGCATCAGCATTTTCATCAGCGATAACCAAAACTTCGGAAGGGCCTGCGGGCATATCAATAGAGCACAAGGCTTGGGTGTCGTTCTGGACGTACATCTTGGCGGCAGTGACGAATTGGTTTCCTGGGCCCAAAATCTTGTCACATTTCAATACAGACTCAGTTCCATAAGCCATTGCAGTGACAGCCTGAGCTCCCCCGGCCATCACTATGGCACTGGCGCCTAACTTGTGCGCCACGTAAACTACCTCGGGTGTTAACTTACCTGTTGCCCTGGCAGGTGGTGACGCGACGACGATGTTTTTGCAACCGGCAACTTTGGCTGGAACACCCAACATCATAGCTGTCGAAGGCAAGACAGCAGTGCCTCCGGGCACATACAAGCCAACGTTCTCTATGGGCTTTGCGAATCGAGAGCAAAACACACCGGGCGCCGTCTCCACAGTTAAGACTTCTTCCTTTGGTAATTGAGCCCTGTGGAATGTCTCGATATTTTTCATCGACAAATCGATCGCCTCTTTCATGTCTTCAGAGATGTTCATAAGATCTTGGGGAAATGGTGCCTTGAGCACGGGGTCCTTCAAGTCAACGCCATCAAACTTGGACGTAAGCTCAATCAAAGCCTTGTCTCCGTCTTTCTGCACTTGCTTGACTATTGGAAGCACCAATTTCATTATATCGGCCGTCTTCTGAACGGGGCGAGTCAACGCGGTTGTGATCTCATCAGAAGAGGCAGTGGAGGTTTTGATTGTCTTCATTTTGTAAAGCTCAGATGCCTGGAGCTCGGGCGCCTTCTCCGTATATTGAGGTTTTGCGTCGCCCTTCCTTCTGGTGACCTTAAGGCTTTTCACATTCAAATTCCTTTCAATGTCGGATAAGCTGACACCATTCTTGACGCAGTAAGTCATGACAAAATATAACAAGTCGGCAGCTTCCCAGGCGACCTCGTCTTTGTCATTCTTCAGACCGGCATCGATAAGTTCGTCCAACTCTTCCTTCATCTTGGCAACGAGAAGCTTCTCGTCATTGAACAACCTTTTCGTGTACAGGCCCTCGACAGCATTGGCTTTTCTGTCAGCCAAAACCTTGTCGAGCTTGGCCAAACCGCTGCCAAAGGACTCAGTACTTTCAGTCAAGTCACCGTCCTGAAAGCACGTGAAGTTGTTCGATAAGTGACAGAAACCATATCCTGGTCTGGAGTCTACAACAAACTTGATGGTGTCGCTGTCGCAGTCCTTCTCCAACTTCACGAGCTTTTGAGTGGCACCAGAAGTCTTGCCCTTATACCACAATTCTTCTGGACGCTTGCGAGATTGATAAACGCCTTCGCCCTCGGCAATAGAGGCCTTTATGGAAGCTTTCGAAGAGTAAACCACTCCCAACGCAGCATTTCCTGGGGCAGGAGATGTGATCAAGGTGGTGAAAAGGCCATCAGCACGGTCTGTGGTCAACGTGGAAATGAAGACGTCGGCAACTGAGATAAGGCCAGCAGTGTCAGTGGAGGTGGACAACTTTGTGGCTGGGACAACCAAGATGTAACCCAACGACGCCAACTCAACAGCCTGCTCAGGTGTCACTTCGCCTTTGTAGTAGACGTTCCTGTTCCCGTTTGACGAGTAGTCTTTGAACTCAGCATCGCCTAACTTTTTGCTGACAACGAGGGAAGCTTTCGAAGAGAGCTGTTGCTCACTTGGACTTCCCACCTCAACTGAGAATCTCAGTGTGGGCAATCCTGAGTCGAGAACTTCACTAAATTGCTTCTCGGAAACAAAAATCTTTCTGACACCAACATTGAGAAATGCGATCAAGTCATCGACTGTGGCATTAGGGGCCGAACAGGCATCGATGTAAATGTCCACTGAACTGGGAAACTTATTGAGAATGTGCTTTTCAGGCTTGACAGAAGAAAATGGCAAGAGCGCTTTACCGGTCACCGAAAATTTTGCAACGTCATTGTCTGACGCGAAAAAAGGTAATAAAGGAAACGTCATCGTAGACAATTTCAGAAAGCGAATACTGGTATAGTAGTGCTGGGTGAATTTGATGGATTCTGAAGATAAGCTATATACGGCTCAAAGTGCTCGTGACTTTTCTTTTTTTTCGCTCGCGCGGGCTGACTCATACAACCATGCATCAACCGAGCCTCGACCACTTCGAGTCAAGTGGTCTGATGACAAGCACGTTCTGGACTTGAGCCACTTATATTAATATTATTTACAAACTTGCTTATCAAAGACAGTTGATAGGTAATTCGGGCCAAAATCAAGTCTTGAGTCCGCGTTCACTAGAAATTGAACTCCCCACGAAACTGGTTGAGATCCATTCCGGGCCTCACAATTTCCACTAAATCCCTTCTGTCCAGAGCAATGAAGGCTCTTTTCAATGTTTCCATAAGAGAGGATGACTGGTTTTGATTGAGTGTAGTCTCTTGACCCTCAACCTCATGCATAGCCAAGCCGCTGAGAAGATGCTCCGCAGCTTCTTTGTAACAACCAATATTTATACATGAAACTCCCAAATTGTATCTGGCACGTACAAAAGTCGGTTTGAGCTCTAAAGCCTTGAAGTACGCATCAACAGCTTCTTCGGACCGGTTCAGATTCGCGAGCGACGCCCCTAGTCTATTCCACAATAATGGGTCGTTGGGCCGAATTGATAAAGCGGCTTTGAAGCAATCTATTGTCTTGTCGAAATCCTCCTGTGCGTAAAAGAGGACTCCGAGGCCCATTTGAACATCTGCATCCATGCTTGCTTGATCCGGCGACAATTGTGCTGCGCTCATAAATAAATTGGTGACACGTTTGTTCAATGTGTACCTGTCTTCGTCAATAATTTCCAGATTCTGTTGACGGGCTTTATCAGCGACTTGCGGGTACTTTGTGGATATCCAGCGCTCCAATGTGGCGAAGGCTGCGTTGTCATACCCCTCATTTATATAAGAGATAGCCAAAGTCATCAAGGCTTCTGAATTCTCTGGATGCAAGTCCAAGCACTTTTCCAAAGCAGATATACCTGCTATTTCCTTTTCATTCTGGGTTTGGACCTCGCCTAATTTGAGCCACGCTTCGACACGGTTCGCGTCCTTATGAATTGCTGCTTCAAACGCCAAAGCTGCCTCTGACAATTTTGCGCCATTCTCCATTAGTTGGAGACCGATTTCGTATGGGTCATGCTCTCTTGGCAAGTCGATAAATTGATTTTGCTCCTTTTCTTCGAATTTGTAATCTCCGAAGTTGGCCCTTGTAGAGGCGTACCTAGCGAAATCCTTTTCCCATTGAGGCATGTCTGCTGGGTAAGTTTGGTCTTGACTCTTTTTGAAGTCTTCGTACTGCTGAGTAATGAAATCATTTTCAATCAGATCCAGGTTCAACAGGTCCCACACTTCCTGAAAATTAGCCTGATATTTGTCGTCAACGACAATATCATCTACCAGTCCTCCAGTCTGCTTCGAGCCATCTTCCCTATCTTGAGCAATATCGCTGAGTTCCTCGATTTCTCGGAAGCGATTATCCCAGTCGACGGACATGTCCTCCTTCTGCAGACTTTGGCTCATATTTTTTGTGCCCATTGACATACCCATCATAGGTCGGTATCCGCCTCCCATCATGGACATTGGTATTCTGCTTTGTTGGTGTTGTTGAAACTGGGGCTGGATCTGGGATTGCTGAGGAGAAGCGGATCGAAACTCTGAAGCCCACTGATGACTTCCGCCTTGCTGCGTGGCAATCTGAGCAGGTCGATGGATTGGGGATTGCGTCTGTGAGTGGAAGTCTTGCAGCCAATTCTGAGGCTTGGACCCGGTGCGGTTTATCACATTAAGCTCGTGGCGCATGGGCTGAAACTGAAATGCGCTCGGACTCTGGCCCCCGCCTGCCATAAATTGTTCCAAGTCCCTCTGATTCATCAATGTGTCAGTTTTGAAGTTTTGGTTATTCACCGCACTTACCCCATGCGTTTGCCGCTGGAGGGAGCGGTCTTCTTGTGTGTGTTTGTTTAGTTGGGCAATGGCATTGCCGTTGACTGAGCAGTCCGTGCCACCGAAAAGAGACATGCTTGAAAGACCTTGCAACGAATAAAATAAGCAAGCTTTAAAAAGTTGATGATATAATTAGTCTGCAGCCTTAGGCTTTGTTTGATTGATATGTACACGGCAGGGAAAGAAAGGAGGTAGAGAGGATTTTCAGCTCGACCCCACGGTGATCTCTCCTCAAAGATGTGGCCCGCGGCCCGACTGCACAAGAGCGTTGTAGTGACGGCAGAGCCCTGTGATAAGGGCACACTTTGCGTACGAGAGGGGAAGTGCAATGCGGTGGCCCACGTGACTATGAGAGTGGAACCCGGTCGCCGAACGAACGTTTACAACAATTCTTAAATTTTTTTGAATGTATAAGCTGTGTGTTGTAGTGAAGTGATAAAAGTCCACGAATCAATAATCAAATGCCAGACCAAGAGCTACTCCAATTTTAACTTTTTCCCTATAGATAGGGCGCGGAATTCTCCGAGTTCCTGGCTGCTCCCTATCCACGATGGCCGGTACCGGAATCACGCCGCACAGCTCACCCCAGGCGCGCGCACCTCAACACCGCTTGTAAGCGACTCACAAGATCGAGACCATCGCGCATTGTCTAGCGTAAGTCACCTTGACGACGAAAAACTTCGAAAGCGTGTAGAAACGAAAGCATAGTTTTCATTCCCTGAACCATGTCTTGGAATATTGTTGCTACAAGTCTGTCGCATGTAAGCGAGTCGTAACTGAACAATAGAATTTAAGCAACTTACCAATTCGTTTTACCACTCCATTCCCGACTTCCCTTCGTCTGATCCACATTCGAGCTTGTCACAAAGGTCGTTCAACTCTTGGACACTTGCGTTGGCAACCCCACTAGAGAAGCTTGCGGGATTCACAATTCCTTTCAGCTTCTCTTCTAATTCGAAGTGCAGCTTGACCATGTCTCTCACCACGCTCTGATAATATAAGACACCTTTCTCCTTCAACGGGTGCAAATACCCAGAGTTATAGATACCTTGGTTCAAGTTTTTTTGCGTCAACGCACATAAATTGAAGTCTTCTAACTCGACCAACTGCAAGAAGTCAATGAACTCTTTTGCTTCTGATTTGGGCAACCCCTTCTTGGTGTATATGTCGTACTGCAAAACCGTCTCACTTGGTCCTAAGGGCAAGACACGAATTGAATACCATGCTGGAGAATAACAATTGATACCGTTTGATGGAAAGCAGTATACCCACAACCCATTAAATTCACCGCCAGGATTCTTCTTCGCCTCAGGCTCTACCTTTTGCTTCTTGCCGAACGAGAACCATGAGGAATCGGTTTGAGGCGTCTCCACCACTGGATCTCTCACAATCTCAGCATAATGGCGGCAATATCTTGTCTTGGGCACCACCTTGTACGTTTCCATTTTGAAAGCAGAATTCAAGCCAGGATGAGCGGTTGGGCAGTGATAGCATTCTTGGTACCCATCCATCAATGTCTTCCAATTGAATTGACCCTTGAGCTCATAAGACATATTGTAGTCATAGTCTGAAAAGTCAAACTCGTCCATTTCCTCCGTGAGACCAGCGAAAAACTCCTCGAACGGCATCAATTGCTCTGGATCGTTGCAAAAATTCACGTAGATTAAGCCTTGGCGAGTGAGGTGCGTATTAATAGGAAACAAGGAATTCTCCTCTTTATTGAAGCCCTCAACGTTCTCAAAGTGCGGAGCCTTGATCAAAAGGCCATCGGAATTGTAGGACCAGCCATGATATTTACACATTAAAACAGTCGAAGATCCCTGATCTTTTCTGACAACAGGGTAGGCTCTGTGGCGGCAAACATTATGAAAAGCTTTGATGGATCCATCTTTGGCCTTGATAAGGAAAAACAGGATACCGGCAACATTCAATTGAAAATAATCGCCCGCTTTCTTGAACCTCGAAGCGTGCATGCAGAATAACCATGACTTGTAAAATACTGCCCTCTTCTCCAATTCAAAGACTTTCTCAGACGTCCACCAAGAAGCGGGCAAGGTGTGTTCCCCGGGCACAAGCCTTTCTTGAGGGGTGTCTAAAGGAGGAGCGGAAATAATCTGAGCTGGTGGCATTGTATCTTTGGCAGCTGTTGCTATTCAAAAGTTGACAATTATTTTTCTCAAATTAGCAAAAAATCTAGCCATATTTATTTCTTTGTGTTTCTTATCGAAGGTGCAAAAGTCGAAGTAAAGTATGTAGACTTCGGGTTAATCTAACCGCGGGGCTCTGGCGAGGCATCCCGCGCTCGCTCGATAAGCTGCAAATTACCAAGATCGGATAAGATCTCCTGAGCTCATTCTGACACAAAATATTGTGCAGGACAAACCGTTATCTTTTGATCCCGCACTTTCAAGCCAAATTCTTCATTAAAGAGCGGAATCTTAAAATCTCCAGGGCAACATCTTGATCAACACTCGGAGCTAGGAGTGTATTCAAAGCAAATTCTGTCTCAGGCTGAACCCTGTAGAGGTCTTGCGTAATCTTGAGACAAGCTTCGAATTCCGAGGGACACTCTAACTCGTTTTCTTGATGAGCACGTTTCAAATTCACAACGTTGGCAAGGAGTGTATTGGTCAAAATCAAGGACTTGAGCACAACGTACGATATAACCCTATGCTCCCCAGACCTTGGCTCGAATTTGACGCATTCCGTAATTGCGCACGTTGTGTTCCGCATGAAGTTGAACAAAAGTATTTGCGTATTTTGTGTCAACCAGTGGCAAATAAGTATGTTTTGTGGCAGATTGACATCCTCTGAAATCATCAGATCGACTAAAAGTTTTGCACCGAATAGGGCCTGAAGCACTGTAGAAGATCTTTGCAAAATGAACTTCACATACTCCGAACCATTCACTGTGAAAGGGATGCAACTCATAAGTAACTTGAAAATTCTGGTTGAAAGAACACCCGTACGCGCTGCGCTCTCATCACCATTCAAGTGCAACTTTAAAAGGTTCTTGACCAGGTGGTGGTCCAGGGGCTTAATTACAACATTGCCTGAGCTCAAGTGGAAGGACGCGGTGTTCAATGACCCAGATAACACGGCTTGAAAAATTGCTCTGTTTTTAGGCTCTCTCACAAAAAGCTTAGTAAAAACATCAACGCTGAACGGCAAGTATGAAAATGTCCCGAACGGAGCAGAAGGTATTGAAAACTTTCTGCTCTCGTTTTCCTCGAGTGGAGGGCCGAAAGAGGTCACTAACAAAAATGTCAAAAAAGCTTCCTCCATGGAATCCACTTCCAAGAAGTGAGCATTGCGGTCAAGCATTAGTAGACAATCTTTGAGAAGACATAATCTCTTTCTTTGTAAAACGAAAGCATCAGGTCGAGTCGCGATCTCCTTCACAATCTTGAAAACCAAGTTTTTGAATTCCAGATTGCTCGACATGCACCTCGAGCTTTGTTCCGTGAAAGAGAGATTTCGCAAAGTCATTGTGATTGTTATGAGGTTGTCCACTAGAAAAACCAGATTGTTAAGGGCCCCCTTCACTTGCGCCTTGCTGAAATGATGTTTATTTTCGAAGCGGAAGCACTGAAGGGCAGATATGAAATTGGGAATGGAGCATTGCTTGAATTCAACTTCGGGTTGGGCCAGCATCTCAGCAGTTCTCTGAATTGGCGTGGGAGAGAACACATCGTCGATCTCGAAATCAGAGTCTTCATCTGCAACCAATTCACCCGTAAGAGAATCGACAACGTAAACAACATCCTCACCTTTCATGCTACTTCCATCAACATACTTGCCGAATGTCGATTCGATTGCATCACTTACCTGACTTCTCACTTCGACGTAGTCTGACGAATTTTCTTCGAACGTCGTGATTTGGTCTAAGATTTTTTGGCCTAGCCCGACGAGAGCGTCTAAAAGCTCAGGTGCGTCAGTCAAACTGAAGGCAAAGTTAGGGTCTGTCGTTGTCACCAAAAGCGTATTGAGAGCAGAGGACGCTTCACCAGGATTGCTTCGGGTGTAATTCTTCAAGGACATGACAAGTGCGTGTATATTCAACGAGCCGAGTTCTGGGGCAAACAAATAAACGGGCTTTGTGAGTTCGATTTCGTCTCCAAGATCCGAGACGCTCTTTAGAACCCAGTCATTGTACGCGCTCGATTCTTTTTTGATCGGCACGTATTTCTTGATCGTGTTGGGCTTCACATGGCCGTTCGACTCGTGAGGTGTAATTCGAGCTGGCGTTTCTGGCTGTTGAGATGGTGTTTGTCCAGCAGCCGAAGATTGACGGCGCTTTGCAATATTGGGCTTTGATTGATGGATTTGTTGCGAGAGAGGTGATTGAACGTGAGACGGCGGTGTGTTATTTGTTGTTGAATTCTGCGACAACTTCCTCTGTGAATTCACTATGGAAGCAGAGGGGCTCGGGATAGGTCCAGCATTGGAAGACGAAACTACCCCTGGATGCGGAGATTGCGAAGGGATGCTTGGAGACTTAAACTGACTCGAAGCTTGGAGCACGTTAGCCGAATTCCCCGGGTCATTGGATTGCAGCATCTTGGGTCGAGTATTCAGGCGCTTTGCTTGCTGATGTGCCTGCAATGAACCCTGAGCCTGAGAAGACTGAAGATCTTGTTGCTGCAGCCAGTTTTGCTGCATCCGCTGCTGATTTTCGGGCTGATGCAGCTGCAATGCGGTATTCTGCGGCACTTGTTGTGTTTGCTGATGATGTTGAAGTTGGGTCTGCAGGTTGCGGTCCTGGTGTGCTTGCGGAGATTGTTGTTGTTGTTGCTGCTGCTGCTGCTGTTGCTGCAATCTCATGAGAAGCTGCCTTTGGAATTGAACCCGGCGGTTGCCGATATCCTTTTGGCCCTCTTCTGTCAGGGAATATTGCTCGAAAGGGAGAATGTACTGCAAGTAGCAAGACCCTAACTGCTTCTCGATTTGTTGCCGAGCGTTTACGTTGTTCTGTGCATCTATACCTTCGAACAATCCCAACTTCTGACAAATGGAGCTCCACTCCGTGATCTGCGTTGAGTTCTGATTTAGCATTTGAATATGCTTTAGCACGACTTGAGGTCCCCCAATCTTGCGCCCTAGGATGTCCAAAACAAACAAATTGATTTTCTTTCTATTGATGACTGGTGTCTGAGTGATGGGAGTTCCCCTTCTATTCATAAAGTCATTAAGCGTCATCTGAAATAGCTCATGTTGCAACTGAGCAACTTGTGCAGGAGACGGCTTACCATTTGAAGTTGTTTGTCCCTGATTGCTTGAGTTTGTTGGGCGTGGGGTGCCCGCCAGCGTCGACGTCGGGTTCAGACCGCCTATGTTGGCTTGTGCGCCCATCTGTGACATCGCGGAGGGCGTGGTTGGATTCCGTGGAGAGTTTTCGGCGTTCCCCATGCCCTGAAAATTTTGCTGGGCACCTTTAGCCGGGCCGTGGGAGAAACTGGCGAAGTCACCTGGTTTTTGCTGCTGAATTTGCTGCGGTATATGCCTTCCGTCTTGCTGTTGCTGTCTTTGAAGCATCTGCTGGTGCAAAATCTGCTGTCGCATCTTCAATAGTTGTTCTCTCTTTGATTGATCAAGAAGCGACTGTTGCTGGTGCTGGTGCTGTTGATGTTGTTGTTGTTGATGTTGTTGTTGCTGTTGCTGGAAGTGTGCAGCTTGAGGCGACGGGATTTGCTGAGAAGCCTGCGTGTTTTGACCCGTAAACTGATTTGTGTTATTCGATGGACTCATGAACATGTGTGGGCTCTTGCCTGCAAAGCCTGCCTGTGGCCCTTGCTTTTGCCTACCTCCTCCACCCCCAAATTGCGTGAATTCACCGTCATTGAACATCATGTCTATCAGCGGATCGATAGTTTGTTGTTGCAGTAAAGACTGTTGTTGAGGTATTTCATGTGGCAGCCCTTGCTGGAAAGGTTGGCCCGAGTGTTGTTGTTGAGGTGACATTTCTTGTTGTTGAATGGAGGTGAGTGCTGGCTGAATCGATTGGGGAGCCGGGGCCATGTCAAAGATACCGTCACTAAAGCTTTCTTTGCTAGCTTGGCCTTCTTGCTGAAACGCATTCTCGTTAAGCCAGAAATTCGACATTGCACGCTGTGTCGATAAGGTTACTGTGCCGTGGGCGAGTTCGACTCTCCATTTTCCTCAGCCTAATCACGTGATGAGACACGGAAACGCTTTACTCGAGCGCGGTATGATCCGAAGTGCAACGCTCGAGTACTTGCCCGGCAACGCAATTCGTGAGAAGCTAACAAATCTTCTTACGCAAAATTCACGAGGATACTTTCTTGGCGCATACTTATTATCGAAATTCTACTTACCCTTGATGAGCCTTACAAAATGCATATCTGAGATGAAATGAGAGTTTGCGGTCGACCAGTAATACAGTCGTAGGGCAAGTATTATTGAGGAATCTACCAGATCCGCCACCACTTCTGTAGCTTCTTAGACAACGCCTTGTAATGCTCCATCTCACCCCAGCAATCTCTCCCGTATTCACAACCCGCCATATTGATCACGAAATCACCCTCTTGGTAGAAGAACTGAGGGTCATCCGCCATGTCGGAGCAGGCCCCGGGCGGAAATGCATTTACCGATCTTAAGGGCAAGAACGCTACTCTTTCACGAATCCATGACTGGGTAGAATATAGGGTCTCTAGAGCATCCTGCTCTTTGTGCTCCCATTGCATGTGCATTTGCTCATAAACCGCGGGGTCCCACCACATGTCTAGCATCAAGTCTGACCATGCTGATCTTTTCATTAAGAATGAGCCTAGGTTAAAACCGCCGCAATCCTGGGTGATGATCATATCAATAGGTGACGTATAGTCGACATATGGAATCTCTTGTGGGATATTGAGAGGGTTAAATGTGTCCAATGTTCTGTAGGTGGAGTTATCCAAGTTATTCAAAAACTTTTCCTCCAACAGTAAATGTGGTTCCATGATGTACGTGTGTAAATCCAACCACCAAAACCACTCTGATTTTGGATATTGTCTCATGGCTTGTTTCATAATATCCACTTTCTCCCAGGACTCTCTCCATTCGTGAGAGTATCTTTTTTTGACGGTCATATCCTTTATTGTCAAGCCGTAGCCATGCCTTTTGGCATATTGTTTCTTGTTCGCGATTGATGACCTCTCGACTGACCATTCTTGAGGCCCTTTCCATTTGAAGACTCCTCCTCCCTCGTTAGCTGCCAATATTATAACTACCTTCGGGTCTCCGCGAGCGAAATAATGGGGTATGAATGGCGCTGATGTGAAAAAAGAAAGGAAGCATAACACAACGATGATGAGAGTAATTTTCTTGTTGGAGAGAACTCCATCTGAAATGATCTCAGCGATTTTTCCGAGGCGGCCCTTCAACCATGACAGCCATGACTTCTTTGACGGTTTGTACGATTTTGTGTACGCATCTCCCACTGATAGCTCTGCCAAATCTGACTCTGGCGAATCTGTTGAGAATTCTAGCGGAAATCCCCGAGAGCTCATATTCAGGCGTGTGGACGATCTTCGAGATTATTGAATTTGGTCTCATTCTTTTTCCTCGTATCGCGCACAATGCACACACCCTGATGTATCCTCATATGCAGGCCAGGTACCACGATTGAACTACTGAACAACCTGATAAAACTTGAATAAAAATTTATCGACTATTTTTCGGGTCTGTGTGGGTAATGGTTTTGAAATTTGGTAGTGCTATGCTAATTTTACAATGAAGTTGGAGGACGGGAACGCTCACCCTTCGCGCGCATACTATCTCTGCCTAATTTGAACAGAGTGAACGTGGCTCAGAGCCAAAACTAGGCACATTCGTGAGACGTTTCACATATGAAATCCACGAAGACTAAGATAATCATCAGTAGGTTAGGCCATCTAGATGAATCTCAATTTACGGCTCCTGCGTAAGTTGCGAGACTAACGCTTTATGCAATATGCTCAAATCTTTCTTCACGAGATTAAGTAAAAATAGATGGCTAGATAAATTCTCACCTCAAAGGCAACAAGTTTTGCTCTAAGCAAGTTTGTCGGCAAAGTGGGCACTCGGGATGATCTCTTATCCAGTCAGCGATGCAGCTCCAACAAAAGAAGTGCCCACAATTTGCAGCAGATGGATTCACCATAGGCGAGAGACATAACATGCAGCTTCTCGAATTTGTCGGGATGTAGGGAAGCTGTTCAGGATCAGACAAGTCTATGGCTACTTTTTCGTACACATCTTCATTTTCCTCAACATACTTGGCGATATTTTCAAGTTGTTTGAGACTTTTGAACTCCGGTGCCTCTTGCTGGGGCTTGTAGTCACATTTTTCGTCATTAGGTGCGGCAAGCTTTGAATGTTGATTCAAATTTAGTAGCAATTTGAGCAAAAGCTGAGCCATGATAATGCTCCCTAGAATGGCGTAGTTACCGTTTGCCTGAAGTTTCTTTTGATCCTTATTGTGTCCGAAAACGTAGCGCATTCCTAGAACTCGCTTGGAGATTGCGTAAAACAGGCCTTCAAAATAGAAAAGAGCCACATGAATATTCATGATGGTATCCAACAAGGTAGGATATGAGGTAAGATACCTGGATAAGAAGAAGCTTGTTGCCTCGCTCCTACCCTTGAGTCTTTGAGTTATTTTCGTGACAATATAAGGTAGGCCAGCAAAAGACGCAGTGAACAAAATTCTAGACAACAATCTGGGAAATCGTTTTCCCAGCCTCGTTACGTGCATGATGTCCACATACTCCTCTCCGAGCGTCCGAGCACCGAATCCAGTTGTCACAAGGTAGTATACAGTTTTCGCCAAGGTCGCCGTCTCTTGGGGATGCAAGTTGACGAATCGTTGACCCTTAATAATTCTAGCGAGCTCTTGGATCTGAGAGTTGAGTCTTGACCTGAAGTAGTTGTCTTTTTGATTCGCTCTCACTAGACATGTTAGTTCAACACCCATATTCCAAAGTGATGCTTGCAGCGGATTTCACCTCAACATACCAATTGTTGCAGCGTCTGCAAACGGTAAAGAATTGGCATTTGCTCTAGACATCTTGAATCTGATATCCAATGGTGAGTAGCATGCTATCCGTGAGAGAGAATTGTGGGGCAGCGGGCTCCAACCGAGGCGCGCCGGGTCATATGCACGCACATACATACATGCGATACATGTACCAACTTTGATCGGCCGATGTGAGAAGTTGAGACCCTGTGTCTGGTAGAAGAGCCAGGCAATCGCTCTTACTATTCAAGTAGCATGACTACAGGGTCAAGCACCAGGTTAATTGCGGTTTTCTTTCTTTTCTGAGCCTCCAAATGGCAACTTGGATTGCGCTAGTGGCCTTCGTCTCGTCAGAATTGCTGGAGAGTGGCCACCATTGAGCTTTGAGGAGAGCTCAAGCGCCAAATGAAAATCGCGGTGTTCGAATACATCTTCAATACTTTCGTCGCACTTATCACATCGACGCATCTTGATCATGTCATTCAAGAAGTCGTCCTCGGGTGTCAGATTTAAACTTTTACGAGATGAGGCAATCTCGCATTTCAGGCTGACGTCGCATTCAGCAGTTACAGGAGAATTTCTTGCCTGGTTGCCATGACGTGTGTTCGAGTGAAAACTCGAGAGTTTTTGTTTTTTCGGACTTTCATTCGATGCCTTCTCTACCATCACACTGGTCTGAAAATCCTCGAACATTCTTCTGACGTATTCTTTGTCCTCTTTGAACTCGAGTTTTGGCTTCTCGAAGGTTTGGTCGGCATTAGAGCTTGTATCCATTTCACCTTTGAAATCTTCAAACATCTTCTTCACGTAGGAATTGCTCCTCGTAGTCTTCTTCACTTCTATTGTGGCTTTTGGTGTTTCTGGTTGCGGCTGATTCACCTCGTCGAATAAGCGCTTGAGTTCCTCTTGATCCATTTCTTTATTCTTTTTAGACGAGCTGTATGAATCTATGAGGTTTGCGTCCGATGTGGTGTAAAAATTGGTGATGACAACACCCATGTTGGCCAATACAGGAGTTGCAATTTGATCTAAATGTTCATCGCTCGGCCTCAAGTTTCTAAACTTTATCTCATCATCCGTAAGCTTCGAATTATCCATTAGCTCGCACAACAATCGGAACGCACACAGCTCCAAGCTCGTGCGAAACTTATCAAGATCTTTTATGATGGGAAATTGGGTTTGACGCGACATCTTAGACCAGGAGGACGTGATTAGCTGTACGCTGACGGTGCGAGGTCGGTATATTCGCTCTCTTTCGCCTCCGCTTTTCTGCAGCAAGGATAAGTTCAAGTTTTCGTCGTCTAATTCAATGAGTCTTCCGTATAAATCGCCAACAAAAACCCGAATCCAGTCGTAGCAGTCTTTGATGGTGTTAACTGGTTCCTTTTCCGAAAAGTTTTTTCTTGACATCATCGATTTCACGACCGTGCGTTGCTTGATCTCCTGAAAGAAGACCCCTCTACATAGATCATGGACTCGTTCTGCCACTGCGTGCTCATCTGTGAGTTCCTCTTTCAATTGGTCTAAGGACCAGTTTTCTCTTATGTAAGTGATTGAATGCTTTGAGTTTGGTGGCATGAGTTTGTTTAGAAGTCTTTCTCCTAACTGACCTCCCATCTGAGTAATGTCCGATAACTCAAAATTGTGAAGAAATGACTTGATAGCTCTCGGTCTTATAATCGTTTGAAAGTCCGGCTTCACGAAGCCACCCGCCAATTTTGCAACCGTTTTTGTTGTGGCAAGCCCTCCTGAAGTTGTGTATTTAAGCTCTTTGAACACCTCTTGTCGAATCTTGTAAAGATATTGCGAGCCGATAAGAGAGCAAACATCATCCCAGTCAGCGATCGTGACAAAATCGTCATTGCTGGTCATTCCATCTTTTATGGAAATGCTTTTTTTCTCTCTTGTCTTTGTGTAGTTCATCTGAAGTGCACTGTCATTTTTATCAAATTCTTCTTCATTTGTGGGGATGACTTTTCCCTCCCATCTTAGTTCTTCGGGTAGCTTTTCGGGAACTGGCGGTAGATCATCCTCCGGGCCAAGCTCCAATAAGAATGGGAAGAGTTCGGCCACCTTTCCAAAAACGAGTCTCCCTAAGTCCATATAACATTCGTCCACGCTTGCCTTTTCCACTAAGTCGCACTCTCTACTCAAGATTTTGAAGACTTTACGCAGCTCTCTACGGTAAGGATCTAAGCTTACCTTATGAAGAGCTTGATTCGGCGGTCCGTCCAAATACTGCCAATGAGTCTCTCCCTTCTTGAAGACTGCCGCATGCCCGACTACGAGTCCTGGGCATTTGTCTTTGGCTGATTGAAGAGTATCCATCCTTCCGATGCCGTACTTTCTAGCAGCATATGAAACAGCGATGAGGGATGACCATTGGCAACACACCACCGGATCTTCTAGAGTGCATCCCAACCGTACTTGTTCACACTGGGCAAAAAACGCGTTCATGTCCACCAAGGCAATGACAGCCATGGGCAGTTGATAAGCGATGGCCGGATCGTCGAGCATCTTGAGCTCTGAAAACTTATAGTTTGAGGCACATGAAGAGACCTTGAGTTGAACTTTAGAGTGATTCGGATTCAAAACAGACATGGTCCCTTTGGTAGCTCTTCCTTCACCAACTGATAAGCTCACTTGATGAGTCTCCGAGCCTCACACTTCTTGGGGGTGTTTCTGATGAAAACCACAACCTATTATTCTGTAGCACAAATTAAAATTGATATAGTGATTCCTGGCCCACAAAGAAACGCCACGGTTTTTTGTCGGAGTTATTCGATTCAATTTCGATTTTTAACGGGGATAATGCTTTAATTTTGTTTCATTTTTGGAGCAAACTTTCAGTTTTGTTCAAGAACGCGCGCCACTCCTCATTTCAAAGACTGAAGCGCGACTGCAGAGTTGAAATTGTAATAAAAGAGCTATTCTCCAATAATCAGAATCATCTCACGCCGCTCAACAGATTTTTACAAATATTAACTCACTGCACACAAAATGCATCAAGCAAAGAAAAATATAATAGCTGACTTGGTTGCAGAAGGTGAGATGTGATATCCTTAGTGTGCACTGAGACTTTTAGATATAAGCAAGCCAGCAACATTGGCTATGCTTTTCTAATCATATAGTTTCACCATTTAGATAATTGTGGTTTTCGTGAGGTGTTCAATTTTCAGTCTCCAACTAATTACTCAGCTAAAACTATGCATAATATTCAATTCAGATAGCCGAAACGATACTCACGCTGATTTTCGAACAGAAATTTTGGGTGATCTGAAATCATTCTACGGTGCTAGTTTAGCTATGCAAAACCTGACATAATCTTCAGGCCAGTCTTGAGGGCTGCTCATCTCCTCTTCATGAAAGTATATCCAGCGTACCATTCAAGAGTCAATTTAGTCTGTTCTCTGTGCCATCCTAGATTTTTTTCACACCTTACCAAAAACGCTTCTATTAGCTCTCGTGCGTTTCCCGTAGCCTCCTCATAATTATGAAATGAGCTGTAGGTCGCAATATAGTTCGTATAGTCAACAAGGGATATGTCCTTGCACACTAAGCGCATATCATCATCCCTATAGGGCTTTTTCTCATCAGGCATGTATTTGCGGATCTTTATGTCCGTGTATAGATCTTTCGGGATGTGCTTATCGACCTCGGTTAGAAACCCTTGCAAGATGGAACGACCAGGCTGCTCCCAATAAGGTCCAAGTAAATTTCCATCTTTGTAGACCATATTCTCGTAAAGTCCCATGGCCTCCGACAAAATTTGAGATTTGGACATCTTGGCCGTTGAAGGCCCCTGAAAGTCTACGATCAATGGGTCAACATAATACCAGTACGCTAAGGTTGCGCCCGGTTTCAATTGCTTCGCGGCGGCGGCAAAAAACCTTTCGTAGTCTTTGAACCAATGAATGCATTCTGCAGCCGTTACCAAATCAAATTCACCATGAGAAGCCTCAAAATCGTTCACATCTGCAACCTCAAATTTGATACGCGATGTATCATTGATCCCCAACTCGTTCAACCTCGACTCTTTCAACTTGTTAGCAGTTTCAATCATCAGCGGTGACAAATCCAAACCAGTGACATTTTGTGCAAAGCTCAACAAAGGAAAAGATGCCACACCAGTGCCACATCCGACATCGATGACATTCGAGAGAGTTTTCTTGCCAGTGTAGTCGAGCAAGAGTTCATAAAAGGAAGGTGGGTATTGCGGACGAAAAGAATTGTAATTTAGGGATTTGAAACCCGACTTTGAGAAAGTTGACATCTTTCACCCTGTCTTCGTTTTTGCGTGCCAGATAATTAATCGAATGGGTATATCTGACTTTTACGCGCATGCGATACATCCGACCTTTCCGGACCTTGGCCGTGGCCACGAACCCCGCACTTTGCCTGCCGGTAAGATGTATTCCATTCCATTCAGTGCGGCATCGGAGGAGTCTTTTTTTTTTTTTTTTCGTAAAACATCTGGAGCTTGAATTGTTTGCCTAGGGGGGGGGTTTGATATATCACATTATAGGACGCTCTCATCAAAGTATGACAAGCGCACCTAAACAGATCGTGTGTTCAATTTGTCCGAAAGGATTTCGGGACACTCACGCTCAGGGCATAGCCGATAGAGGTACGGTCTCGAATCAAAAACTGGGTCACACAAGGATGACGTCAGATTACCCCAAAGGAATTCTGGTTTCATTACGGAAGACAGGGATTGATGAAGGAGTCCAGGGGCCTTCAAAAACATCATAAGCATTTCGAGAATATAGAACATGGATGTACTATAGCAGTTTAATGAACATCAGCTCGCGTGGCGCAGTGGTAGCGCAGCAGATTGCAAATCTGTTGGTCCTTAGTTCGAACCTGAGCACGAGCTGTTTTTTTGGTGTTCCGTCAATTATAATCATTTTTGCAAATTCTGGGTTACGGGGGCAGAAGTGTCGTAAATGTCTACAAATTTGTGTCACTGATGCAACCTTAAGTGTAATTTTTTTTTCGACGCTGTCTGAAAATAAACCCTGCTTTTCTTTGCAGATAAGCATCTGTGTAGTGGCCAAAATGTCGTTTAGCCTCAATGCGTAGACTCGAAGGAGGATAGATAGTCACAAATTGATCCTGGAAGCATGACTTGTCCTCCTTCAAAAGCCATAGTGCTCCAGAAACACCTGAACTCCATTATCTTTCCCCCAATTTGTTGCATTGACTATCATTGAATCCGGGCCACAAACCACAATCCAGCAGTTCACTTTTTCAGCTTCTCCCAAGAGAGATGCGAAAATAGTATCAGGACTAGGTCTTCCGGTGTGAAAGACAATCCTGCTCTTTGATTTGGGATTATCGGTCTGCTCATAGTTGGGTTCAGGCAGATCGCCCGAACACCGCCCCAAAGTTTTCATCTCGATTTGCTCCCCATCTGATAGCAACGCCTTATGAGGCTGATAAGCATCACTGCCTTGAACTTCAAAAGAGCTATCACGAGTTACATGAACATTGACTTCATGAGTAAGGCCAATGGTATCCAAAACGAAAGCATCTCTCCTTTCCGAAACGGCCCAATGAAGCGCCGAGTGAACGGAGGCGTTTGATTTTAAAAAGCGCAAAAGTGGCAAGCCAAGGGATATACCAGATCCTCCACATAAGATCACAACTCGCTCGGCTGTGTGAAAGAATGGAGGAGGGAGCGACGCAAATGGACTCGAGATCGTATAGCCACGCATTGCTTCGATCTGGAACCGATTTTCCTTTTTTACTATCAAGTCCAAGTAGTCATCACTGGGTAAAGACACTATGGTATAAGGATGGGAGGGAAATAGCCAACTAAGAGAGCAACTAAGTCTAATATGTGCTCCAGGTGACCACTGAGAAGGATACCCACTGGGTTTAGGCAAACGCAAATGGCGTAAGTTTGCTTCATTATTATCGCTGACGACGATTCTTGGGACTTGGTGTGACATGCGAATGCGCTGGGTAATTTGGAAAGCGATTAAGCACACCGAGAGAATTATGGCATCAGTCACACCCGGCCTTGCGTGCCAGAAAATCAATGTTAAAAAGGCGGCAATTGTGATATTGTGGATTGAGTAGAATAACCTGTAAGCGCGAGATCTGATTGGTCTCAGGGATATTACAGCAAGTGCCAACCCAAGGAAGAAGACAATCACACCTAAGAAATTCAACGGCTTAGTCGACTTCCTCCATAGATCACCTGTTGAAATCCATTTGACAAAGTAGCCCACGCTGTGAACTGATACCAAGAACAAAATGAGCCGCAGAAACCACTTGTGGTAGGAGATATACTCGAGGTAAGAGGTCGCCATCAACGAAGGGCGAACTGCCAACAAAATATCAAAGGGTATAAGGTAGAACCCCAAACGACCAACCCGCTTTATAATAGTTGTGTAGCTTGCTTTTAAGTCGTGTATATTCAAAAATGATAGGATAGAGACAACAATCAGCCATAACGTGATTTGAAGCCATACCGGCTGCGGCGACCCAAGGCGGGCCCATACCGAGGAGCGGTCCGGCCAACCTTTCTTCAACCATTTTCGAAGATACACAAAGTTTGAAACAGCAAGAGTGAAGGCGAACACAAGCGAAATGCCAAATGCTATATACCCATACTTTATGTTCGCTCTGTGATGGTGTCCCTCGTGACGCGCTCCGAGCTCCATTGATAATTATAGATTGCACAAAGCACAGTGCTTGATGGGAAGCCCTATGATGATGCAAGATAACAGCGGATTAAATTGCCAGATAAGTTTCAAGAAATTGTAAGGTTGTCTATTTTTCCCTCATGAACGGGTCAAGCTCTCTAGTCTGATGGAGATGGTGTAACTCAGTGTGGCACACTTTTAGTATTTAAGGCGGGTGCGCGTCTTTTTTGAATTAATTTAGTAATTAGTATTTGGTTTTTGTTACTAATACTAGTATTTAGAGATTGAAATACTAATCGTTAATACTAATACTTGTTACTAAGATCTTAGTAATTCCCATGACTGAGCTCTCAAATAGTGTGGTCAATTGGCTCAGGATTTCTTGGACAAAAATGCCGTTCGAGATAATCGACATGCAATGAGAATCATAGCTTAGGAAATAATGAAAGAAAAATCTCGAGCGGTGTAAGCTCCTTCAATTCATTCTGTCTGCAAAAAAGTGTTGAACGCTGCCGAAAATTGAGGTTCAACCGAGTAAGTCCTTCAAGTCATAGCAGAAAGAACATGAATTCCTAGATTTGATTACGTGCTGAATATCTTTAAATCTTCAATTCGATGCGCTAGGCTTGATTAGCTCTGATATCCTAGTGCAGTATACAAGTCTTTCTCCTGCAGAAAGCAGACTTTCGTACAAGACAGTCTTCGAACGTGAGACTTGACCTGAGCTGCTATCGATCTTTCCGCGGAACTGCTTGACATGGGGCTCTTATAGACGACAAACTGCATTTATTGGCAGACTATTCAAGTACTCAAAATGTTCGACTTTGGGCTACAAGCTTACATGGCTGGCTCATATCAGTGGCTTTGCTGGCTCAAGTGGTCGAGCGATAGTGGCGTTGTCATCGCGAAAGGTAGTCTGGCGATCTCCTTTCCGCTTCTCGTATGTACAAAGAGAGTTATTCTTACAATAAGTCCCTAGAGAGAAGATGTTTTCGTAAGTCCGGAGATGCAAGTATAGTAGAGTACGAGGGGGCCGACAACAATAGCAAATGCTTGTGCTATTTCATTTCCAGAAACCAGATTCAGCTTTAAACAACGAGCAACTCGGACAAAGTGCCCGATCACGTCCTCTTGACCGAAGTCAAAGAAAATTGGAGACTACCTTGTTTAAGAGTGAGGCTGTAGCTGATCATTTACAGTCGGAGCCTATTTCCCTTCTCATGCTTGCTTTTCAATGATAGTCGAGACTTACTGAAAGCCGTGGTCCTCGTGAAATTCGAACGCATTCAGCGGGAATCCAGCCGCTGACAAACGACAATGTGAGCACAACCGCGGAATGGCACAATGTAAATCTCGTGAGCACGATATTGCATGCGTCCAAAGAAAATATTTACGAAGACCTTTTCAATGGCTTGTTTATGCATATGGAACATGTCATATAGAAATATATGACATGGAGGAAGCTCATTGATGGCATAGGATAGTATATAGCGTTCTGGAGAGTAGGGTGGATTTGCACGATTCACTAAAATCAACTTTGTTGACCGGGCATGAGCTACATTTCATAAAGCTAGTGTATCCGAGATTGCTTGGCAAGCCGAAGTCACTTTGCTCGCTTTGACGTGAGCTGTATTGAAAACCTTCACCGCCGACAGTGTTTATCAAAAGATTAGTACGGCCAGCTCACCATTCCACCCGCATGCTCTGACTTTATTCTATTCCTTGTTTGCAACCAAAAGCGCCGACAGCCACCTCGACCTAGCTAGTGATTGTACAACAACCATTCAGGACAGTGTTCGTGCTATTCGCTTCTCTATTTGAGAAACTCGTGGCAAATGCTAAAAGTACTTCCTGGTTCTTTTGACAGCTTTGTGTGTACTTTCTTCCGAGGCATCGTGCCACACGGGGTCTACTTTAAAACTGTTAAGCAATCTTTAAATACTAAGTACTAATTACGAATTTTGCTTACTAGTAATTCGAATTTTGATTACTAGTAAACGGTTACTAACCGGAATTACTAGTATTAGTATTTAGCTCGGAAATACTAATTACTAATTACTGGGCAACACTGGTGTAACTCCAACATGGTTCTGGTGCCGAAACCACTTCAGACCAGTACACCAGGAAATATCACAACCTTCAATTAACACAACAAGGTCGACTTACCACCGACATGATTCACTCTGTCCTAATATGTATGTGCCCTGTATCAAACTGCCCATCTTTCGCGCGTGAAGGTATTTGTGAAGATCACTTGTGTGTGGGCCAAGCACTTGGAGACTTTGTTTCTGGAATGAGGTTCCCATACTAACAATGCAGTCAATCAAGATGGTATCCCTCGTTTAACGAAGTTTTATACTCCTGTTGATTTACTCACACAAAAGACTCTCCTTGATCAAGTGTTCCAGCTAATATCAATTCGGACATCGAGAGACTGCTCCTTCATTACACCTCCAAAGTTGTTGGAGGATTTGGAGGACATCAAAGTGATCTACAGACACTACGCCACCTTGTTTTTCGTGTTTGTTGTCGATGATCAGGAATCGGAGCTCGGAATTCTAGACTTGATACAGGTATTCGTCGAATGCTTGGACAAATGCTTCACGAATGTCTGCGAATTGGACTTGGTGTTTGGATGGCAGGTTCTCCAGACCGTGTTGGAGGAAATTGTGCAAGGTGGAATGGTGATAGACACAAACATCGCACGTATCGTTGCCGCTGTAGATGATGCGAATAGCCAGAAGATGAGCGGGACTAGCGTGGGTGGTGGATGGCTAGCCTCACTCGACAGTGGTTTCCGGTGGAGACGATGAAATCATAGTACATTCATGAAAGGGTTTATCAAGGTGCCCAGGTCTGCTTTTGAAGGTCTCCTCGGTCCCACATTTCGAGACCACGAAAGTAAGCTTTAATAAATATGTACATACAGAAGTTTTGCCATTGGAAGACTTATCGCCAGGGAAGCCACAGCTTTTTGGACTGGGCAACCAACTTCTCAGTTTCGAGAAGCTCAGCGTTGGCAAGCTCCACCTCTTGCTTTCTCTTGTTGAGTTCTTTTTCCTGATAAAAGTTTTGCACATCCACCAATTTTGGATCCATGCCCCTTGTGTCTTTTTCAAAAGGAGACGCGATCTTTCCTGTTTTCCAGATTGGATCATTGGACTTTGCTGTCTCCTGGGCGATCTTCATCAACTCCTCTTGTTCTTTTTGTCTGAGAGATTTGCCTCGCTCGTATTCAGCTCTGATCTCTGGAGAAAACCGAGCAATCAACTCTTCGTCCGACGGAACTGTGTACTTGAAAAGCAAAACACCAGTGCCTACAATCGACACACCCGTACCTAGCATTCGAGCCCATTTTTGTAGAGATAACCCGCCGACGGCCATATTTACGAATGTTCAAACTGGCCCGTTACCTCATCTAGGTTCTCTCCGCAAGTTATCGAGGCGCGTGTGTACACAGGAAAGGGCGAACACCGACGTGCTACATCCAAGGCTGGCAAATGGAGCAACACATTTTCTTTATTGTAATTCTCAGCATTATTGAAAATCTTTCATGTTTTTTTGGTTCTTCAAGATGCACAGGGTATTCATATAAACCATACTATTTGTCTCTGCGACACTTCAAAAACTCCCAGTGCAACCAGTAATGCGCTCGGATATGTCAGCAAGACCACTGGAACAAGTAAGGCCATTGGCAGTTTCAGAGTTTGAGAGTGAAATGACATGTCCCATATACAATGTTCCAGTCAGCTACAAAACCCCTTCTATGGATTCTCCATTCAGGGTCATAAGCTGTTAGAAGAATTGAAGAAAGGAAAAAAAAAAAAAAAAAAACTTCTCTCAGGGCCCACGCCGACGTCTCCACATTCAGTTAACTACAAGCACGGCCCGGACATACTATTCAAAAGTTGCATGAGCTAATCATATCCACATCAGAAATGCGTTCTTCGGAAGAAAATCTGGGCACGATTTATGTGTTCTCCGGAAGATGTCATCCTAGGCCTCATCCAAGTGTGATCAGGAGAATATCATGTTTCTCTTACGTGGGTTTGTATTGTGAAAGGAACGAGTTCGTTGCGACAGCTAATATTGATTTGAATCGCTCAGATATGTTCGACAACCCGGCGGCCGCAGCTGCAAATACTAGAAAGAACATCTCGAAGAAGGAGATGCATCATCAAGAGCAACCATATACGCTTCTCATATTTTACCAATGACTTATGAATAATTGCTGCACTCCGGATGAGGTCAGCATCAGCCCAACTCCGGTCCAGATATAGTCACCCCGGCCCGCACAAGCGCGTGAACTGTAAGCGAAAGGGGCTGAGTCGGGAGGATTAAATCACAAAAAAGAAAAAAAAAAGTTTTTCGCGTTTCATGGCACCATATATTTACAGAGGCTAAACGAGCTCCCCCAGATCTCTATACGACGAAGAGTGACATAGGCAATTACCACTTTGAACCATATAGTATTCCATGACCCATAAAGACCAAAACTTACACTGGATAGGTGCTCCGACCCGATTCAACTCATAATATTCATAGATTCAACTCATTACCCAGAAATCCCTCAGCTTTTGGCCACTATCATCGCTATCGCACACCATGAAAGAGGAGAGCAGGCTCGATCCAAAGGCTGGTTTTAAGCGCAAATATCATTCCAAATCCAGAAAGGGCTGCTCCACGTGTAAAAAGAGACGTGTGAAGTGCGACGAACTCAAGCCATCATGCGGAAATTGCGCCCGTATGAAATTGACTTGCGGCTACTTACAGGATGAGAGTCCGGAAGAGCCGGCCCCCAAGAGGGTCAAAGAGGAACATACGGATGCAATGGAGGAGTTTACTCCAGGAACACAGCAGGCGACCCCGGCCAAATCACCAAGCCCTCTCCCGAGAAAACTGGAGACGACCATGAAGATGGCTGCCTCAGCTCTTGGGTCTGGGCTCCTTTCTGCCGGCAACTTGAACAATATAAATATAAGTCAATTGGTCAACAATCTTTCGTCGATGGGAGATTTGAGCTCGCTAGGAGGCTTTGCAAACTTGAGCAACCTTGCAGCTTTAGCTCAGCTCCCATCGGACATGGGATCTATCACGTCTCATTTATCCAGTCTTGGAGTCGATTTGAGCTCTTTCAATCTAGGGGCGCTTGCAGATTTACCTCAAGTTCCCGAGGATATAAGCCGACTGACTATTCATGGAAATGAAATACCACTTCCATCTGTTGCTTGCGCCGATCAGAGCGAAGCGATCGACCTGATGATGGGCGTCAACTCTTTGCCAGGTAAAATGCATCAGAAAGCGCACCCTAATCAGAATGATTTGCCGCGAAGCGACCTTGAAGCTCCTACCGTGCCTTCCGCAGGGTACGCTGGCCCTGAATCAGCCTCACAAGCCGATGAATCTTCTCTCAATATGTTGGATTTGAGATTAATGTATCACTACACAACTCACGTTTCGAGCACGATCACGGGAGCCGGAATCTCGGACACAGATATTTGGAATAATGATATTCCGACGCTTGCCTTCGAGTATCCCTTTCTCATGCACGCTCTATTGGCCTTCAGCGCAACGCATCTATCCAGAACGGAGAAAGGTCTAGACCAATGCGTCACTAGGCATAGGGGAGATGCTTTGCGCTTGTTGAGAGAGGCAATTCTTGACATTCGAGCAGACAATACGGATGCATTGGTTGCTAGTGCATTGATTTTGATTATGGACTCTCTAGCAAATGCCTCCGTCCCATCGCTGACATCACCCATGTCGCTTCCAGCCTCTGCCTGGATCTTTCATGTCAAGGGTGCCGCAACTATTCTTACAGCGGTTTGGCCGCTCACCGAGACTTCGAGGTTTTACAAGTTTATTGGAGTGGATTTAGGTGACCTAGGTGACATTATTAACCAAAAGAGTCAACTTACAGACGCGGGTCTGCTTTCGTTTGCTAACCTTGACTGTCATGATTCAAGTATTGCCGACTTGTACCCAGTTCCCATAAATTCTCCTTACCTAATAACCTTGGCTTATTTGAGCAAGCTTCACAAGGAGAGGTATAAGGCCGATTTCATTCTACGCATTTTCGCGTTTCCAGCCTTGCTTGAAAAAGAATTTTTGGGAATGCTCATGTCTGGAGACATCAAGGCTATGCGTATCATGAGATCTTACTACAAATTACTCAGGTCTTTCACCCTGGAAATGAAGGATAAGGTGTGGTTCTTGGAAGGAGTGTCTTCGGTGTTACCTGTTGATGTGGAGGAATATGCGGGAGGTGCTGGCGGTATGCACATGATGCTCGACTTTTTGGGCGGGGGCCCTGCTATTGTTGAAGATCATGAGGTGGATAAGGATCTCTCGATGATCGATCCGGGTGGAAAGATAGCGGACAAGCTCATTGACACGAACAACTTGCCGAGCGAGATCACCAGCAACTTAGACATAATGCAAGGCGATAACGGAATAATGGAAATGAAGCTTGACTAATCATTCCTTATACAGTGCCATATCGAGCCCGCAGTCAGCCCGATGCCCTATGTCGCCTTTGTTTAATATAATGATATAATGATACCATGAAATGACAGTGTTTCCCACGACCGATTTTATGATAATGCACTCAAGTTATCGTCCGCACAAGACGCGTATATCGGCATGAGTGGCATTGTTTGTCAGCTGTAAGCGCGCACCAAGTGTCAATGTCCCTCTCTTTCGGGTAGGCAGTCGCACACATGATTGGTGATTTTTTCTCCCTATTTTTCCCACCGCGACCTCACGTACTCGTCAGATAAACAGGCCAAAAAAAAAGTGGCCCACCAAGTGTAATCTTTGTTTCAGACACTTTCCTTCAAAACTCATTGAACGTGATTTTCGAATCTACCCACCACATTTGAAATTAAGTCTTTGGGATTTTTCTAATTCAAGACACCACTGAAAGAAACACCATTACCTTTGTTAAACGGTTATCAAGAGGTGACATATACAAGTGAAACACCACACTGAAAACACACCGCTCAGTGACATCCTCGAAAAAACAAAAAAACCCAGCTCTATTCATAACATCATAACATGCAGACAATTAAGTGTGTCGTTGTCGGCGATGGTGCGGTTGGTAAAACTTGCTTGTTGATTTCTTACACCACCTCAAAATTCCCTGCTGACTATGTTCCCACCGTCTTTGATAACTATGCCGTCACCGTCATGATCGGCGACGAGCCATTTACACTCGGCCTTTTCGATACCGCAGGCCAAGAAGATTATGACAGGTTGAGACCTTTGTCCTACCCATCTACCGATGTCTTCTTGGTGTGCTTTTCAGTCATCGCACCAGCATCCTTCGAGAACGTCAAAGAGAAATGGTTTCCTGAGGTTCATCACCACTGCCCTGGTGTACCTTGCCTTGTGGTTGGCACGCAAATCGACTTGAGAAATGATGAAGTGATTTTGCAGAGGTTGCACAGACAAAAGTTGTCGCCAATCTCAAGCGATCAAGGTGAAAAATTGGCGAAGGAGTTGCGTGCAGTTAAGTACGTCGAATGTTCAGCTTTGACTCAAAGAGGCTTGAAGACGGTATTCGATGAAGCTATTGTGGCCGCATTAGAGCCTCCTGTGATTAAAAAGTCGAAGAAGTGTGTCATTTTGTGATATCGTTCGGGTGAAGCTAGATGCAATCCCTATGATTCAAGATAGATTAGCTTTCTGTTTTGCTTTTTGCATCTTACAGGGTGTTTTCTGATTTTCCTCACTCGGGCTGGTTGTTAGTTGCTACTTTATCAAAGTAAGGAATGCCACCAGACCTGACTCGAAGCGTCCTTTCTAGAGAAGGCTGATATAGCAGTATTTTAGTGCGGTCTGATTGTTTCTTGTGTATTAATAAAACTTAGCAAAGACGAAGAAAGATAGAAGTCGGGATGAAGAGACCAGCTCGAGATTGAGAGCTGCAAACACTTGTATCACTACCTTGAGAGAGTTTCCGTCCTCAGATTAGGGCCCAGAAAGTGTCTTCAGCTAGTTTGTTCGAGATTTTGCAAGAATGATGGGATCACTATTGATGTATTGCAATATGCTTCGCTCAGTTAACAGCAATCGTGCCTTACAAATCTCGCTCCGCAAGACCTGTAAAATTCAAGAAGGGACACGAAGAACACTTATCACATTCCACATCGAGTTAAATCTGCTACTCTGTCCCCGATGGATTCAGGCATATCACAAGTTATTTATCTAATCTTAGATGTGAAGACATCGTAAGTGGACATGCCACAATCTAAAAGGCTAGGGATGTCTCAAAGATTAGAATCGCACACTTCGTTCCAAGGACTGATAAAGACCTAATCATTGCACATTAGCTCAGCCCATGAATCGTTTCAGCATGTGGCATTTGTTCATGTGGATAGGCGAATCCCAGTCTCATGCCTCTCCCCAAACTTCGCGACGCGAGATTCTCGGAATTCCTTCGGCATATGCACCTCGCTGCGACTTTAGCTCGTAACCAAGACCAGAAGTCGACTTGCCCCAAGATCTGGGAGCTTACTATGAATTTGACCAAAGACTTATCGATCTGCATTCGACCAGACGTATGTCATTTTAGTGGGATGTGAGCATTTAGATCAAATTCTATTGTGGGTGGGGGACTAGACACATCGTGATGAATACGAGCCCCTCCTCAACACCTTCATGCGCGGCAATTCCGGAGATTTTTGTGCGGCGGCACCTTGTATAATTTCAAGTAGAAACGTGCTTTAGGAAAGGCGGGCCTAGCCATGCACAGGACTTAACATTGGCACGAAAACGTTGGCTTTGCATCTCGCGGGGCCCAGTACCCACTTCGGCACGAATAGAAGGACGCCCGATCCGCCATGATGAGATCCCGCCCACGTTAAGCAACTCAGACTATCTGCACTCCGCATCCTAATGCGGGCTTGGGCCGAAGCTATACACCGGGCGAACCATAGCAGCAAAGAAAATAAAGTATTACGCCACAACGTCTAGTCAGTAATTCTTCCAACAGGCCATGTCAGAGAGAGACAGAAAGACTCTGAGACTGGAAGCATCCAACCCATGGCATGGCGTGGACCATGCGCTCAAGACACTTTCGAGCTCGGGGTCCGAGCTGTCGAGATCCTCCCATACCCTCCTGATGTCTCACCTTAGCGACCCAATGTCTCCCACATCAAACGCGTCGCCAGTAACGCCACTTAGCAGGGCAAGTTCACTGAAACATTCCGATAGCCGCCGGGGTACTATTACGAAGGAGAAGCTCTTTGCCCATTCGCTGTATGCGGATGATATAGATTATATCAGGGACCAGAAGAAGTTCTTGCGAGAGGCAGGTGCGCAGGACTTTAAGCAATCGCTGCCCGAAGATACTTTCATTGCGCCAACTGTTATCGGCGGATACAAAATTTTGGAGCAGTTGTCTCCCGTCAATGCGACATCCTATATCTTTAGAGGTTTGCACGAGGTCACGGGTGAGGCGGTCATCATAAAGCTCTCACCTGAGTTCGCACACATCGAGCATGTGGCTCGCTTTCTCAATGACTGGTATATCACATCGGGGCTCAACCCGGCGTCTGAAGACAGGCTTTGGACGGTTGGGAATATAAAGCTGCAATCTCTGCCGAGTGATCAAAATCATAAGTCTGCTTCAACCTTTCCTGTCACCTTGCCCAAAGACTTGGCAGGTGTTTTGTACCCCATCAAAGTTTTCAATGTGGAAGAAGAGGTTCTTGGAGTTGTAAGGAAATCCATGGCTTTAGTCTACCCTGATATGCAGTTCAGGTCCATATATGACTACTATACGGAAAGAATCAAAGAGTTGCTTCCCGAGAAAACCTCCTTGTGGTCAGGAAGCATTTTTTCATCAGAAGCCAGTGGGACAGACTCCCTGGAAAGATCCTCATTGAGATTGGGCTTTGAAAATTCTGATTACGTCGAATTGGCTAACCGGGTAAAACAACTCTCTAAGCCTTCGTCTTTAGTCGTGGAAATCCTCAAAGATGTAATCGATACGCTCAAAGTCCTAGCGTCTGCCCACAACCGCGGTATTTGCCATAACGGTATAACAAGCCATAGCTTATTGGTTCCCACGCTTAAACTGAAGGGATTCAAACATGGGCTGAGTGTATTTGTCACTTGCTGGGACTTTAACTTTTCAGTTGCCGTTGAAGACGCTTCTGGACTGTTTAGGAACAAGTCATTCAATACAATCCAAAACATGCTTCACTATATGTCTCCTGAAAGCAGTAATGGTGGGGTGAATTCTGTGGACTACCGTTCCGATATCTATTCCATTGGTGTGGTGATGTACGAGTTGATCGTGGGATGTCTTCCCTTTCGCTCAGATAATTTGGCTGATCTTCAGACAATGATTCTGGAGCAGAAGCCGATCCAGCCCAAAATTTTGGGACCGAAATGGATCAGCAACGATCTCAATTACGTGATTTTGAAATGCCTCCAGAAGAATCCGGGTGATCGATATGCAAGTGCTGAACGGCTAATTGAAGACTTGAAGCTCGTAGTAAAAGGTTACCGCGAGCCGGTCAAGAAAGAGAATGGGAGGACAGGGTTTAAAGACCTTGTTGTTGCGACACCCGAGGAGATTCCTTTGTTTCACTCGTCACTTACCAATTCCAATAACCTGAAAGTGAGAAAAGACCTTTTCGACTGCTTCAACAACTCTGAAGCCTCGAAGGTCATCGTGCTCAAGGGCGATTCTGGGGTAGGCAAGGCCACTCTCATGGAGCAAATCTCAGGCTTAGCAAGAAACAAGAAGAGATTCATTGTTCACTGGAAATATCATTATGCCGACAATAACGTTTCGAAACACGCGTCCTCGATGTTCGCGGTGCATAACGTCACAAAGCAGATTCTTTCGTCGTCCGAGGAAGACATCAATGAATGGAGGAATATTTTCACGACTGAAATTGACGCTGACTTGAGTCTTTTGTTCAATGCAATTCCGAACTTGAAACTCTTACTAGGTCCTCACTATGACAGCTTGAAGAAAAGTAAGAATGATTCACTGAAGTATGCCACCAGTTCTGGGCCACGCACGCCAGGCGGCCTTGATATTTTGTTTGCGGATGGGATCGCAAGCGGGCACGGATCTGCGGAGGATACTCGTGAGGCAGGGTTTGATGAGCAGGAGCTCAACATAGAGCTCAAATACCTGTTCATCTTTAAAAAGTTTTTTACGCTTGTTGCCAAAAAAGGACTTACCGTACTTCTTGAGAATCTCAACTATTGCCCACAAGATGAATATGATATGGTACACGAGTTTCTCCAATTTTGCATGCAGCTGGCGGAAGCAAAACTCGACTTTGTGGCTTCTTTCATTGAAGATGCGAACACTCATCAAAAAGACACTCAGGTGGCTATCTACTCACAATTTCAGTCAACTGCAGAAACTCTCGGCCTACCATTTCATGTTTTCGGGGTCGAGAAGCTTGACCCAGGGCAATTCATCACATACGTGGAGAAGTTCACCAATAAACCAGAGAAGCGTGAATTGACCAAGAGGATTCATGATCATATCGATGGCAATCTTTTGTCTTTCAATTACTTGACGAGGCTTTCAAGATTGACATGTGGTGAGATACAATCATTCTGGGGTACGTTGGATGAAATGCTAAAAGCCCACACTGCGCCGTCCACTATAAATCTGATCATTTCTAATTATTTGATGGCCGCTCTAACACTGGAAAGCTTGAGAGTGTTGAAGTTTGCAGCAGCAATAGCTGTCAATGGGTTTTTTAGCATGTCCGAGTTGATGATAGTAACAGGTTTCACATTAAAGGAGATTAATGAGCTTTTGAACTTGTGCTTAGAGGCGCGTGTCATTGTGCCTACTGGGATATGTTACAAGATTCCTTTCCATCTCATAGCGAACGATGACTTTGTTTTCGAGATAGAAGATAGCGTTGTTTGGGATTTTACGACCCGAGCAAGATTCAGATTCGATCATGAGTTTATCCGGATACATTTGCTCAAGGAGATGCAGAAAGGTAGTCAATTAATGGAGATTCATCGAGAGTGCGGATTGAGAATGAAAAGGAAGCTTTCAAAGGAGGTATCGATTAACGTGACGTCTTACCTCATGATGGCATCACACATGTATCGCTCTTGTGATATAGCCAGGCCCGAAGATCATAGACATTACAATGAGGCTTTGATTACTGGCGGAAGATACGCGATATCCACATCAAATTTGGCGCTCGCATTACGCTACTTTACGAGCACCATGAAATTTGTTCATGTGGACGACAAAAGGCGGAAACTCAAGATCATTCTCACCCAAGTTCAGTGCAATTATTTACTCAAAAACTTTGAGGAAAGTATTCGTCTCATACTGCAAGCCGAGCTCAACATCGGTAAGGAAAATCTTGGGTTGGCTCATCTTAAAGTTTGTTCATTGTTCAACTTGAAAAATTACGAGGAAGGAATGCAGTTGGCTATTCAAAGTTTGCAAAGGCTCAAGGTTGAAGTATCAAGCGATCCAGCCACCATGAAAGCAATTGCAAGCAAGTACTTTTCTCAGCTTCCCCTTTCGGTGACTGAGATACGAGCATTGAAGACGCTCAAAGCGGCGACAAATAAGCAATTCATTCTCATCGCGTCTCTCATCATGGACATGATAAATCCTACCTACATTCTTGACCTTGCAGATCTTCGCATTGCGATTCTTTCACAGCTAGTCCAACTCATGCATCGTCATGGTCAGAATTCCTCTTGTGCAATACCGTTACTTCATTTGGCCAATGTTTTTCTCCAGCCTGGTGAAAACATGAGCACTGTAAAAGCTCTCGAGTTATCGGAAGTGGCGCTAGATGCAGTCAATCACAAAAAGGGAACTAGCACGGCTCTCGCTTTAAGTATCAACGAGTCTTACTTGATGTTGATGGCACAATTCAAAAGCCCGACCCCAAGGATATTGAAATCTGCATCACTGATAGATCAAGAGCATGACCCTAGGTCCGGAAATTACTTCGTCAATAATTGGATGATGGCTAATCTGATGTTCATGGGATCCATGAGAGGCTATACTAGCTCGGGGTTTAGTTCGAAGAAAAGTGTTTCATTTGCTAACGAAACAGAGGCTGAAGTATACAGGATGATGACAGGGCTTTGGCGCCAGGAAATACTGCTCGATGCGTACTTGCTACAACTTCACACTGCAGCAGATAAATTGGGCCCTGATATTGAGTTTATCGCCATAGCTAACGCGGTGATCAAAGCATCCGCTGAGCAGCAATTACAATTGGCTTGCGAGCTCATAATGAATAAAGCCTTTGCTTTGCTGAAGAAGACTCCAGTGTCGATCCCACATATCTGGTTTTATTTCATGGCGGCGATATGTCTTCTCAATTGCACAACGGCAGAGACAAAGGATGCCAGGATGTCTCTCGCACAAGAGATTGAGTCATCCTTCAAAATTTGGTCCACCACCTGCTATGTCAACTTTGGGTCTGAGCTGAAACTAATTGAGGCGTGCATCAAGTCAAGCGGAGTGGGGGAGTCCGAGTTGACAATTTTGGACTTATTTGAAGACGCGATTGATGATGCCCAACAGCAACAAAATTGGTTGGGGGTAGCGATGGCAAACCGTTTGTGTGCAAAATGGCTTCAACGAACCTCAAAGAGTCAGAAACGGGCAAACGAATTCGCACATAGAGCCTTTGCGTTGTACTCGACAATGAACACTCACAGTCAAGCTCAAGCTATGAAAAAAGAGTTTCCGGCAATTTCAGAGAGTTTTAACTGGGCTGGGGTTCGAAACATGATCAACCCCGAAAAACCAGTCCTTGAGAACTCTAACTTTTTCGAGAGCCCCTCTATGTTTCATCGCCAAAATTTGGAGTTGCGTAAGGAGTTTACTGCTGATGGATCCGAACTGATGCTTAGTGAGACAAATAGTATCCCTAAACTGGAGGGACTCAAGTCTGTCGAAAATTCGTCCTGCGGTGAGCCGACTAATAGTGAATGGACCGAAGCCATCAGACTATGTCTCTCAATTTCCGAGTCGTCAAGTCTTGACCTAATTGTCCAGACTCTCCTCGAGAGTACACTCATGTTTTCAGGAGTTGATTATGGTGCCGTGATCCTAAACTTCCAGTCGGACGTCCCCGTCATCAAAGCTATAGGTACAAACAACAGTATCTTTTTGTTAGATGATGAGCATTTGGTGACTCGGACAGACTTGGTGCCATATAAGTTGGTCATACAGTCTTTGCTTACTGGCGAAATCACTTGCAAAGACAGAGGAACACTGCGGGATGATGTAAATGAGGACATCTACTACAGTAACAATCCGTCTCACTCCGGATTGTGCATACCCATCAAGACTTCAACGGTCATTGGTGTCATTTATCTTGAGAGTCACATGCACAGTGGCACTCCTAGATTGCAGTTTCCTTTGATCAATTCGACCAAGATAGATCTTCTCTACCTACTTTGTTCGCAAGCAGCCGTCTCGTTTTCAAAATCAGCAGTGTATACCCAGATGGAATTAGCCAAAAAAGCAGCAGAGGAGGCCACTGATGAGAAAGCAAGCTTTTTAGCCAATATGTCACATGAAATCAGAACCCCTTTCAATTCTCTATTTGCTTGCTCTATATTCTTGTTGGACACGCCCTTGAGCAGCATACAGCGAGAGTATGTGGAGACGATTAAAGATTCGGCTTTGGTCACGCTCAACATCATTGATGGAATTTTGGCTTTCACAAAAATCGAACATGGGTCTTTTGTTCTTGAGTCCGAAGCTTTCTCTATAAACGATACTATCGAGGGTGCAATCATGTTTTCAAGTGAACAAACAGATACAAGTGATTTGGAGTTTGCTTTTTTCAACAGGTGTCCAGAAATTGATACGATCCAGGGAGATGCCACGAGAATTCGGCAAATCATCATCAATTTGGTCGGTAATGCTCTTAAGTTTACTTCGAAAGGATACGTGAAGGTGATCCTAGATGCAAAGCCAATAACCGCCACCAGATACGAGTTGAAGATCATCGTGGAAGATTCTGGGATTGGCATCCCAGAAGATGCAAGATCGAAAGTTTTTGGCGCTTTTGCTCAAGTGGACGGTTCGTCAAGGCGTGTATACGGTGGCTCAGGATTGGGTCTCGCAATTTCTAACAAGCTTGCTGAAATCATGAACGGAAAAATAACTTTCACTAGCCAGGAAGGTGTCGGATCGGTGTTTTGCTTTACATGTCCATTCGAGGTGACCTTGAACCAAGTCGACCCAAGGGTCGATCATCGTGATGTTTGTATTCTCTCGGATACGCAATGGAAAAGAGTTGCACTCAAGGAAGTTTTAGAGTACTATGGCGCCACCGTCACTTTGTTCGATGACATGAATGACCTAATCAAAGATCTGCGCGAATTTGAAATCTTGATAGTGGATAAAAATAAGTTGACCGAGAACATGAGATTACGATCGTCTTTGAATTGGAAGAAATCGCTGATATATGTTTTGACCCGATTTGGCCTGATGCTCTCCGACCAAAGGCTCAAAGAAATTGAAGCCGATAGCTTGATTTTCTCACCCATCAAGAGAAAGTCAGTAAGAAAACTTTTAGAGGACAATTTTGACTGGCGATCAATACCGGAAAAGGTCATCAGAACTATTCTGAGAACAATGAGTTCGGATGGACTGAATGTGCCGAAGACAATGCCTATGAAGGCTGAAAATAACAATGACATCAACCTATCTATTTTGATTGCAGAGGATAATCCTGTCAATCTTCGAGTCGCTCTGCAGCATCTCAAGAAACTAGGCTACATTGCTGATCATGCAAAAGACGGAGTTGAAGTTCTTGAAAAGTGTGAAGCGAAATTGGACGAGGGAAAGAAATATGATGTGATCTTCATGGACATTCAAATGCCAAGGAAGGATGGAATACAGGCGACAATTGACTTGAGGAAGTCCTTCACAGACAGGGGTCACACGGAGTTTTTACCTCAGGTTATAGCATTGACTGCAAATGTCGCGGGAGAGGAGCGCAACAATTGCTTGCAATGTGGAATGATTGATTTCGTCACGAAGCCAATTTTGCCAGAAAAACTCAAACTGGCTTTGCAAAAAGTGGTCTCGAACATAGAGCAAAACAATTTGAAAGCATAGGTTTATTACACTACATACAATAATTCACGCGAAGTTAATGATGAAGAAGGTCGAAGCTCTTGACAAACTTTCGTATTGTGCCTGTAATTCATGAGGTCGTTCGGCCCCTTTTCACACATACTGCGAGTATGACCGAAACAAGACTAGCTGGTAGTATTGTCAAAATCAATCGCAATTATAACTTGCTAGCGTACAACTTGATTCTTTCCTCTCTCCACGACGCGAATGCCTTTCTGTAGGCTTCCCACTCCTCTGGTTTGGGACTGTATGCGTCCTTTTCCTCCTTGGTCAATTGTCTCCACTTCTCTGCTGCAGCTTTAGAAGCTACACTGAAGTCTTCATTCGATACCCAATTGGCCTTGGTAAATCTGGCATATGCAGGCGCTGGCGAAACTGGCTTTGGAGTGTAAAGTTTCAAATTCTCAGCGTTCAACTTTTCGGCTTTTTGCACGAATGGTTCTTTCTCGCTCTCAGTCAATTCAGTCCACTTGTGGCTCGCGTCTTTCAAAGACCCGAGACTCTTGTAGTTTTCCTTGATAAACACATTTAAGGGCGAAAGCTTCTTGTATGGCTTGAGTGCTTTCTTTTCGCGTCTTTCAATTGAAGCCTGAGTCTTCTTCTCCTTCTCGCTTTCTTCAACCTTTTTGACCTTCGCGGCCAATTTAGCCAACGTCAACTTCTCCTTCTTGAGTTCCTTCTCCAAAGCCTTTGCTTCAGGGGAAACAACCTTCTTGGATTTGGCAGCGACGGCCTTTGCTGCCAACATTGGGCCAGCACTGAATGCCCTGACCTGGAAAGCTGCGTACTTCGCGGTATTCAAGCGTGCAATTTGAAACATTGTGACTATAATTGTAATATCTTGCGTTGAATTGACCAGCTTGGGGGCAATGTTTGGGTTTGCGGTGCACTTGGGCGTGCGAATACCAGAGAGTCGCGCAACTTGTTTTGATCAGCGACCAGCAGATGTACGAGTGTTCCGGTTTGGGATTAACTGCTCGCCCCACATCTAGTCAAAGCCGCGGTAGTCAAAGTGGATTAATCGTATGCATGGATCTGGGAAAAGGTCGTAGACGAACTCCTAACGTAGATCCAGTGTAGGTCTAGCTCTTCATCAGATTCTGGAACGCTTACTTCATTTACACTTGACTACTATTTTTGTGGTACTACAGAAGTGTCAGACATATGCAGGCACGCGTCTGGACACCCCGAATCCTAATCATATCAGTTTTGTTCTCAGCTGGCATGCACGTACTTCTTCTTCCCCCTCATGCGGTGACTTTGTCTTGCCTGTCTCGTCCATCCGTCCAGTTGAACTTCGAAAATGCCAGAACCAGGAATCTGACGCTTTCTTACAGACCCACTGTTGTAGCTATAGGAGACTCAGCGGGGATGCAGTGCCCGTGCACCTCGGCACTTGCTTGCCCTCCCAGTCATAATGTACAGTGGCGTGTGTGCACTCTTGTTTTGATTGTGGCTCGAGTGACAGGCCTGAGCCTTCTATACTCGTTATAAAATACCTAGTATATCGCGTATGTATGTCTATCGTGCAAGTTAGGGGTAATGCCTTTCACTCTGTAGTGGAAGTTGATGACTGTCATGGGGATGCAACTACTATATGATCATCAATTCAGATCTCCTGAAGTGCGTTAGGGGAGTCAATTGTTCAGCTATCTGCAATTGAAAAGCCCGACATCCCAAAGTTTTCTCCGCAAACAACAATAGCCGTATTCACTGATGGTCTTTGTAGCTCAATCTTGGAAATCATCAACGGGCCGGAGTTGTGCTCGCGCGATCGCGGAGGATAGTAGATCCGCTAATACGTTTAGCGGTGTGAAGCCGCTAGCAAAACACCCGCGAGCTGCCGGGCTACATAAAGTCCGGGGAAACAGAGCTTTTTTTTTTTTCAAGCGTTTTTTCCAATTTAAAGCACCGAACAACACTTAGCATGGCGCCAATCTTGAAGAACAAAAATCTCTTCGAAGCTAAGCCCTTCATCAATGGCCGATGGTACGATTCAAAGTCGGAGAAAACTTTCAAGGTTTACGACCCAGCAACTGAGGAGCTCATTATCGAGCTTCCGGACCAAACCCCTGAAGAGATCGACGAGGCAATTGACATCACCAACAAGGCATTTGCTTCTTATAAGAAGACGAATCCTGCAGACCGCTCTAAATGGTTGCGCAACTTGTACAATTTGATGATCGAGAATTTGGACGATTTGGCGGCAATCATCACTTGGGAGAATGGTAAGTGCTTAACGGACGCTATCGGTGAGGTAAAATACGCAGCATCGTACTTCGAGTGGTTTGCGGAAGAAGCTAAAAGAAATTACGGTCACACAATCCAGCCCGCTAATTGCAACAACAAGGTGATCACCTACAAGCAACCGGTGGGCCCTGTCGGCTTACTCTGTCCCTTCAACTTCCCTTCCGCTATGGGCGCCAGAAAAGCTGCACCCGCATTTGCTGTAGGGTGCACTTGCATCTTGAAGCCAGACGGCCAAACACCGTTGTCATCGTTAGCGCTAGCCTACTTGGCAGACCAGGCTGGTTTTCCCAAGGGTGTCTTCAATGTCGTGTTAGTGAGTGTTGAGTCTACACCGGCATGTGGCTTGAAATTCTGCGAGTCGCCCATCATCAAGAAAATATCCTTTACCGGGTCGACCCCAGTTGGTAAGTTATTATACAAGCAATCAGCATCAACTTTGAAGAAGATGTCCATGGAGTTGGGAGGAAACGCCCCTGTTGTGGTCTTCAATGATGCCAGGCTAGACTTAGCTGTGGACCAGGCCATTGCATCCAAGTTCCGCTCTTTGGGACAAACCTGTGTATGCGCGAACAGACTCTATGTTCAGTCTTCAGTCTATGATGACTTCGTGAAGGCGTTTGCGGACAAAGTCCGTCAATTTAAGATTGGAAACGGATTTGATGATGGCGTCACTCACGGTTGCTTGATTAATACGAAGGCTATCGACAAAGTCGAAGAGCACGTGAAAGATGCCGTTTCTAAAGGTGCTGAGGTAGTCGTAAAAGGCGGAGCCCTCAACCATTTAGGAAAGCATTTTTATGCCCCTTATGTGTTGAGTAACATCACTAACGACATGAAGGTGGTGCATGAAGAGACATTTGGGCCTTTAGCCGCAATTGTCAAGTTTGACACAAAGGAGGAGGTGATCAAGCAATGCAACGACACTCCATACGGATTGGCCGCTTACGTCTTTTCCGAGAGTCTCAATACCGTTTACACGGTATCTGAAGCTTTAGAAACTGGAATGGTCAGTGTGAATACAGGTCTATTCACAGATGCAAGCATGCCTTTCGGGGGAATAAAAGAGTCAGGGTTTGGCCGTGAGGGGTCTTTGTACGGAATGGACGACTACACTGTCGTGAAGTCTATTACCCTTGGTAACGTATACGACTGATATGTAAAGCGAGTAGATATATATGTGGAACAAATTCTTGAAGCCGTTTGCTAGGATCGGGCTCGCCCAGGGCCATTGACGGGGCAGTATGTTTAGTGGTCGTTTCGTTCTGATGAAATTAATTCGATTAAGCTAATCTACCTGAGAATCTCTTAGATAATTTGAGACGAAATCGATCCAAATAAACAAATCACGATCAGAATCAGGCCTGGTGGTATCCCAATTCAATGAAGCCTCAACGCTCACTCACTCTTCATACTCGCTGATGTGCGCGCTCCGGAACTTCGGCACAGTAACAGTTTGAGCGTCCACCAGCTTAGGCTAAGTTTACAGGATGGAAAACGTGGATAACATCACGCTGCCATTGGACGGTTATTATCTTATTGACAAAGATGGTACGTTACAGACTGCGCCTTCACGAGCGCATCGATGTATAGCGTTTGATCAACTACTAACTAATAGCCCAATACAACCCACCAAATCCTTCCCCGCTAGAAAACTTACTTCTTATGTATGACTTAGAACTGATAGCCGCCTCGTTGGAAAGAACTAAGCCTGACGGCACGAAGGGGGTCAAGCTTCGAAAGTCTTACAAAAATCACATTCAGGATCTCAAAGGTAAACATCAAATCCCACCCGCGATGCCTCTAAACGGTCAATTATTGGACCCGGATCTTGCCAAGCAACCCGATGTCATCGCTGAGTTCAATCCGGAGTTGTTGAGCGCAGCTTTGAAATTCGACAAAACTCCAATTAATGGTATTCCGGGCTTTTCCCCCGCGGATTTGGCATTGAGCGATCAGACAAGTTTTGTCAGAGGCGACGAAAACGGCGAATCAGATGAAGCGAAGAGAAAGCGAAAGAAAAAACAAATATCTGGGGGTGACTTCAAGCGTCTACATCTGTAATGATCTAAAGTATCAATGCAATTTATGACTTTACAAATACCTGTTCATTTAGGCTCAATCTCATTCTGGGCGCTTCACGACGCGAGAAGATCCCTTGCTTTTCTTTCTTGTCAAAGCTTTTGATGGCGATGCCAAATGTAGGTTGCTCGCCCCAAACTTCCTTTTGTATCGTTGAAGATTTCTCAGTCTGCTCGTGACTTTATTCTTCAAGAGGCTTCCTGCATGGCTCATCAAGGCTTTGATGATCACTGATTTGAAATGGTTGACAATATCAAGAAGAGAGAGAATCCTCCTCTTGATTTCCCACCGGGGTAGAACCAAAAGAAAATTTGTCACGTTGAGCCACTTCTTGGCGCCCGTTTGCATACGCAATGAGATCATTACCTCAAACAGCTGAGATGTTAACCTTGCAACGCTCAAATACTTTCTGGATCTCTGTATCATGGACTCAACGTCTTGATCAAGATCCATTTTGGAACTGGTGTTAAGTGATGACACTTTGCTTTTTACCTTTTTGCTTGAGGATTCAAAAGTGCTCGATTTTGTATCAGAGTCTGCCCTATCTCTGTTTTGCTTTGTGTCTGTATCACTTTCATTTTCGTCGGAGTTCCCTTCATATACTGCGTTGTCCATATGCGCTCGGTCAGCCAATTTCATGACTGGGCTTCTTTCCAAGTTGACGTCCCCGCCTTGACGAAAAATGAACCTCATCAACAGCTTGCCGGTCTTCTCGTCTATTTTGACACTCAAAGGCAGAGAGCAGATATCAAAATTATCTATAATCTTGATACCGCCAATGGAACGATTCATGGACCAGTCAACAGTTATCAATGGCCCCTCTCGCAGAGCCCTGATAGGCTCTAAAAACTTGTCAAAGAAAGAACCGGGTACCCTGGTACGTCCTTCCACACTTGCGATTTCTATCGTGTTATCATTAGAGCCATCATCCCTGACAGTTCTTTTGTAAACGCCGTGATCGATGCTCAAATCTATGATTTGACTTCTGTCATCGTTCAACATATGGAGAACGACCTCATCAGCAGCGATGTACCAGTTTTGCATAACGTGCGACAATGTGCTCGTGACCAAGTCTCCCGAAAAGATTGTTTCTTGCATCATGACAATCTCAGTTTCAAGTGTCCTTCTCTTCCGAGCTAGATATAAATAATCATTAAGGTCTTCGTTATCAAGATGTCCATTTTGACGAAAGCTGTAATTCTTCAACAACTGTCTTATGATGCCGACATAACCATGCAAATTTGTAAGTCTTTCATGTAGCGCCGGAAAGTCTTGAAAGTCATTAGAGAAGTTGAGCTTCAGGATTTTTTCCCTCAACTCTGCGGCCATGGGTTCAACGTAAAGCAATAGGCTCAAGATGGTGGCATAGAGTGTGAAGTATTGCTTGGACGTGCAATTGATTTCAATGCTGGGCACATCAATTCTAAGCTTGTCCGCCCCATTGTCCAGCGATGTGTCATCAATTTGGTCGTCTCTTTCCTTTAAGTTCAGAGCAAGCATTCGAGTGAACGTGAACATTGAAGACATCTTGTTGACAAGTACATTATCCCGCGATGCTAAAGTCTGCATTTTGCACGTCTCAATTCCCAAAAACGGAGGCCATTTGGTCTGAGTCCCATATGGAGCTAGTTCAAATGAAGAATTTTTCAACTTGACATCCTCCTTGTCGATCACCATGACACTGGCATCACGCAATATGACTCCGTAACGCTTCTCGAGAATGTTTTTTTCATCTTGATATTGTGCTTCCTTTTCCGGAATAACGGAAATGATTTTTGATACCAAAGAAGGCGCAGTTATTACGACGACAGAATCTTCGAGCTCCTCCGTGTGCAACTGAATTTGGGGTGATATCACCTCTATCTTGTAATCCTCCAATATCTTGTCACGCCCGCCAACGGAACGAATGATTTTATCAAAATTAAGAAATCTTTCCTGGGAATCTTGCCTTTCATTGATGTGTTCGGCGGGACCATCCTTTCGACTCGTTAATCTGGAAATCCAGGTATCAAGGGAAGACTCTTCTTTCACCAATCCCTCTTTTCCGATTATCTCTTCTAGCATACTCATGAATTTGTGCGAAAGGTACTTCCGATGGATACTGCTCAAATTCACGAAGTGAATGTACTTCAATAGCAAATTTCGCACGGGCCCATTCCACTTCAAAAACATCGAGACGAGTAAAATTTTGTTTTTGTAGCTTTCGTGACTTGAATCGGAGGGCGCGATATGTTCTTCGTCAATATTGTCATCTTTTGAAGCTTCACAAGCATCAATCAACCCTCGCAAAGCTTTGATTCTTGCGGACACGGGAATATTTGTACAGTTTCCTGACCGCCCGAGAGTTTCTAATTCTTCCGCTCTTCTTTTATAAAGCTCAATCTCTGAGGCCTTGTAGTCAGTTGCATGCAAAATGCATCGATGCATAGTCTCATCTAAAGAATCTCTGTTCTCTCTATTATAGCTCGTATCTCTCACGTAAGCAAACGTCTCGGAGTAAAGTAGGGGTAAAGCTCGCGCACTCTTCACTTTGCCAGCACCAGGCTCAAAACATTCTTCGAAGTCTCTAAGATCAAACCACTCCTGATCACTATCAAAAGTATTGAAAAAGTGTTTAGGCACACGAGCAGACGTCAGCAAATCTGGATTGTAGAGATTGCGCTCAAACTCAGCACCGATGGCCCGCAAGTCAATCTTACTCAATAGGATCTGACCCAAGTTGAATCGCATCTTAAGAATTTTCTGGTGTCGCGATAGATCTTCATGAACGTCCAAAACCTCTTCCTTTCGTTGATGCAAATCAACCAGAAACTCTTTCACTTTTGCCCGTAGACCAACACAATAGTGAAAGTCGTCCTCGTCCTCCGTGTCTTTTTGATGAAAGATGTGACTGATAAATAGATGGCCGATATCGAAGAGAAATTTGTTTGTGTGGAGATGCTTTGAAAACTTCTGAGAACTCTTGATTTCCTGAAAAAGTCTTCCCTTACGGACAGGAAGCAACATGTTACCTTGAAACATGGTCCACCAAGCAAAGAAATGCTTAAATACTCCAGGGCTCAAGTGAATAGAGTTATAACTGTGCTTGGTATGGGCCTTGAGAGAAATGGCCATGTGAATTCTGTCACTTCTGAACCCACTGTAAGAGTCGTGTCCTTCTTTAGTAAACCGGGGGTTGCAAAGTTCAACCTCATAATGGGGTGTACCATCACTTGTCCACTCTTCTTTGTCTTGCGAGAGGCGTTGAAGAAGAAAGCCAACTGAGAACTGAATGCCTCCACTCAACTCTACAACTTTTTTTTCGCACCAGACGAGTTCCGGAGTGGACTCCGATTGACTGTGCTGGAAAAGATAATAAGCGTAGCATGAGGTAACCGAGTCCGGATAATTTGGAAGGTAAACCGACTTTGATCCCTCTCTTGTCCAACACATGAGTGGATTTGCGAGGTAATTTGGTATGTACCAAGAAAGCTTCTCCGCCAGAATATCGAAGAAGCTTAATGAGTCATCGTGGTCATTGATTTTCCAGACGACCGAGTCTTTGAAACCCAAAACGAAGCCATTTGACTCCCCGAAAAGATCGTAAGGGTCTTTACCTCCTTTGAAAGCGACCTCGATACTCGCGTTCACACCTGTTTGAACACATATTTTTCCATGAATGATGAACCTCAACTTGTCCCAAAACCCAAGTTTGACTGATGGGTCCACGGGAGGCTTTGAGAACTGATCAACAGTCAATAATATTTGCTGAATCCCAAATTGATACGAATGACCCCACACAAATCGGGAAGGGGATTCTGAGTCGAAACTAACACTCATATCGGTAAAAACTTTGACAGTCGACAATGATTTCTGAAGTTTGAGTTTATCGAATGCGTTTGGTTGTAGCGAGGGATTTCGGGTCGCATCCGTGAGCTGAACTTTCAATTCTCTTAAGTGGCGTCGATCAAGAACAAGCGACTCGCAAATAACCAAGTGACCGGACATCATGAGGGCTCTTCCCATGTCATTCCTATCTTTCGCATATGGCAAGTGAAATAGCGGGAGTGGGTAGTCCCTCAAGTGCATTCTTAATTCCTCCACCTTCAAATCTATGAAAGCAGGTATCATGAGACTATACTTCATATCCTCAGGAACACCTTGTCCATGTTGATTGATAAAGCGCGGCAACTCTCGAAGGGTAAACTGAGGTTGCAAAACACATAACAGAACCCCCGTCAACATCACACTCAAAAGAGGCGCGTGAAGGGGATATGGCTTGATGCGTTCATATTCGTTGACTGGGAGCTGACCCTCGATTCCGTATAAAAATCCCTTGTTATCGGATATCTCCTTTCCTAGTTCTTGTCTGTAAGCTTGTATCTTTCTGATCCACTGAGCCTCAAAAAGCTTGTGAAGCGAATCAAGTTTGGACTGACAGTCGGTGTTCAGTAGATGTTTACTTTTAGCTTGTTCCTCGAAAACGCTAAGATATTCAAGGCGCTTACGCTGTTCCACAAGTCCCAATTGGTAAATCATGTTTAGCTCGCTGTCGAAAGGATCATCCTCGATTATGAAAAATAATTTGGCCGTGGTAAGCTGAATTCCAGGTGACACAAGAGGGCTTGATTCTTTTGGGATTATCGTTGTTTCCTTCTCCCGACTATGAAAGCATTTTGCTAGGTGCTTGGCAATCTTGACGAATTCAGACAAGCTGTCAAACAATTTGTGAACAACGAATCCGTGTGGCTGTATAAATCTGATTGCGTGAGTGACTATGGTGACCAGCTGAGTCTCGGAAGTATCACGTATTTTTGAGGAAAGAGAGTCCACACATAACACCCTATCCCAATGGTGAGCTAGTGATGAAGAAATGACCATAGCTCTCAAAAAATCGATTTTGGTTGTCACAGAACCCTCAAAAATTCGATTCAGCAAACCATAAGCTTGCAAGCGCACCTTGAACTCATTCGAAAGTGCAACAGTCATCTCAACTTGCTCGAAACCCCAATTGAATTGACAAAGGCTGGAAATTCCCAGGGTTTTAGACGCTTCAGATGTTGATTGAAGCGAGTGAGAATGTCGTTTAGTGTTAATTCGAAACTTTCGTAACGAGGATATCACCGTCAGATCAATTAAATAAGCCAGACCAAAGACAGTGAACAACTTGTGTCTGTCAAGATTGACTTGCAATAGCTTCACATCACATTCATGAACGAGTTTGCTCACGGAAGCTTCAGATATGGATGTAAGCTTGTGATTCAACACAGGAACAGACACAATGACTGAATCTTTGACATGGCTCGTGAAACTTAGCTTAAAATTTTCAATTTGTGACGATACTATCCAACACGTTCCACTGAGAAAGTCTCCGGCGAGCGTCTCCGCAGATGATGATGTCTGCGATGAGGAGGTATGAGAGGATGCGTAGCTTTGTCCAGCCAGATCTGCATCCCCCAACGTGAGCAGAATTGTGGATGCCAGTAAGTTCAAGATGCTTTCCGTGTGAGCGAAACGCTGATTGTCTGCATCAGAAAGCTTAGATATATAATCCGGCGGGAGTAAGGGCGAAGTTGACCCTAGCCGTACTTGAACGTCTTCAATTTTCAACACAAAAGAGACAAACCAAGCAGGCAAAGGCTCGAAGAAACGACCTTTTCGTTCATTCTGAATCCTCGGTTTTAGCTTATTCGCTAGTTTCGAGTATTGGTTGCAAGTTTTCGACATGTTTCCATCACATTGTAGATTAATTATGCCCGTTTTCAAAAAGTAAGCTATTTTGTGGGACGTTTCATTCATGATATCCTGAATTCCATTCAAAACGTCAGGCTTCGTTAGATTGAGAAAGGCCCCAATGAATCGGACCTGAGTCTTGAGCTTAAGATCATTGTAGATCTTTAAGGTCAACCTAGCATCTGCCAGACCGCATACCTCCTCTTTTTGTATCTCATGAAATGTGCTTGAATCGGATTTCTCGTTGAACGAAAGATTGGGATGTAAAAGTTGACATTCCATATCATAGTCTTGGGTATCCGTAGTCATGAAGTGGATTACCATCAAAGAATACGAGAACACCAACATTTGAACTTTTTCCTCTTTCGGTTTCACGACCCTGAGCAAAACCCTCGGTTGCTCAACAGTTAACTTTGCATCGATCTGTGGGTAAAACTGTCTTAGTAACTTCATCAATCGGTCAAGAAACAGAGAGTTTGATGAGCCGGTTGTGAAACTGTCAGGTGTCTCTTCCTGTGCGATTTTTGTATCGTCGCCCGTATCATCATCGCTGTCAGAAGTGGGCACGGCCATTGCCAACTTTGGCTCTTCATGCAGCTTCTCAAAATGACGCAATTCCAACAACTTTTTCCACACCGTATAGTTATAAACGAGCGCTGCAAATTGGTAGTGATCCACGTCCAAGATGGGACTATTTGCTGACAGAAAGAATTCCATCAAGCAGTTCTTGAATCCGAGCCCGTCTATTAATCTACGGGCCGCATTGGTTTTAAACGTAAAGCTGAGATTCGGTAGCGAAAGCAACTCACTTCCAGCTGAGCAGTAATGCGATTGGCAGCTGGCAGAAGATTCGGTTGCTACTCCTGCTTTAATGAGCAGAGAGGAAAAAGTCACGTGAAGGGGTACATCTTTGGTTGAGTTGAAATGCACATCGTACCCTGCGGATGTAGGCAACAATCTTTCCGTGTGCAATGAAACGGCATCAACGGAAATGTACAATGTCTCGCTAGCTTGGCCATGACAGAAATAGTCAGAGAGTGTTGAATCTGAGGTCGGTGGGATTAGGGGAATACCTCGAACACAAAAGTATGCTATATTAATGGAGCATTCTTTGAAACATGGCGATAGTTTTCGGTAAAGACTTTCGAGTGATGCAACGTCAGTTTGGGTCGAGTCCTTTTGAGAATCGAGGCTTCGCCCAGCGTCGCCTGTCTGAGGCACAAGAATTTGCTCGAAGGTATGAAAGACGTCCACTTCGATTTCATCCACGTAGACTTTGATAACAACTTTGGACAAGACCCCACTGCGCTTTTCAACAGAGGTTTTTAGCAGTAAAGAAGTTGTGCCAACATTGAGGAATTCTGAGCTTTTTGACGAATGCTTGAGAGCGCACTCGGATTGTAAGAGAGAAACCAGAACAGCCATCTCATAAGCATCCAGGTTGTTGGCTGAATTGTGCGATGTCCAAAGGAACAGAATTGATTTCGCATTTGCGGCAATTGATTCATGGTCTACCTTTGTTCGCTTCAACTCCACATCAATTCTCGTCGAAAGATGAAGTATCGCCTTTAGTAGACATCTGAGTACGAATGAGGACGGGTAAAGCGATATGGGCTCGGAGTCAAGACCCCTTGGCAGCCTCTTCCGCGTGCTCTCCGGTGAAGATGGCGGTAATATGATATGGAGATCAGAAATGACAAGCTTTCTCGTATTTCCCCAAAGCCGAAGTCGAACTGAAGATGCGGTGAGCTTGAACCCACGGTCAAGTTGAATTTTGTTGAACAGGATGCCATTGTTGATGGATATGTAGCCAATATAGAAACCAGTTAGTAGGTATGTGAGAAGCCAGGCCACTCTCCAACAAGCGAGGAGAGCAAGCACTCGCACAATAATCATATGCATTAAACAAAAATGTACTGCTGATCACAAATCTAGCTAAGATGGAAACTGGCGTCTATTTTGTGTGTGGTATCACGGAGTATTATCAATTAGGCGGTGTGACTTGCACTGCTGAGTGATGATTGCATATACACTTGGGTTGCGAGCAGCCTTTGTTTACTGTTTGACTTATTTACGAGAACTAAGCGCCACCCCATTTTGGGGATATTGTGCGGCTGGTATATAGCACATACCACAATTCAACTAGAAACCTTCTCTTCATCTTTCATATAAGGCTCGGTTGATCAACAACAAAAGAAAAAGGAAGCCCTTGATTGTTTTCATATGACGCTGGAGTGTGTGTATCATGCACGCGAAGCCAGCATTGACGTTTTCTCGGTGACATGAGGCTGGAGATTGCCTAACGTTGCTTAGCGCGATAGGTGCGGCAATCGAAGCCCTGCCATTCTGATTCAATGAATATCACTACCTTCGAAAACATATAATAATCCTAACTTTTGACAACTTTTACACTTGCGCTGATGACAAGTCCTCTGTTGCGAAATGTGCAAATTTAAGTTCAGTCTCAAAGTTAAGGTTATTTTGTTTTCGCCATACTAAAATTGCATATGCGCATGAAAGTCTTGAACGGGTTTGAACATGAGGACTTTCTGTACTTTGCAACTTGTATAAAAATGCCCAAGCCTCTCTAATGTAAGTGTGTACTTGAACGATGGACAGCTTCAATGATAGTTAAATGCCCAGAAATGTTTCATCTTAGATGTATTAAGCAAAAAAAAAAGGGCCTAATGTGCTTGCAGATGTTCTCGTGTATCAAGCTTTTGAGAGAGGCTGTCTACAAGCACCTAGAAAATTAGGTGATATTGCTTTGGTATGGGTTCACACGCACACACACACACACAAAAGGAAGGACTGCTACTATATTGTCTTTCGAGAGAGAAAACACTTTGACACAAAACTCTACCAGGCTTCGCTCGAAACCTTGAGCTGAGATCTGGCTAGGGTTTTGTATAGATTCATATGTAGTTTTGTGAAGAGCTAGGTGAGCAGTTCCAGTTCCTTGGTTCTTCATGAGATGCATAAAGCGCAAAAAAAAAAAAAAAAAAAGCAGATATGTCCGTACAAAAAGTATGACCTCGAGAAGCGACTTATTTGTACAATAAACTTTAAAGCTTGATTCGTTTGCCACAAGCCAACGTCTGTGCTACGGTCTGACCTCCAATCACGTTATAAATTTAATTGAGGAGGCACAATTAATGACCGATTACTTTTACACGAATCCAAATAGAAAGCATCTCTCACTAGGTGACACCTACATTATTAATCAGCCCACTCATGAATGCTGAAATTAATTAGCCTGTCAGAGTCTCTTGAGGTTGCGCATCACGTGATACCACTTAGGGCTAACGCCCTGGGCGCACACAAAATTTATCCTGTACACTAAGACACCCAGCGCACCACAGCACCTCTGCGAAAATTTTTAGGGTAATCAAACCAGACCGAAGCTTTTTCACTTTCATCAACGATCACTGTCAAGAGTATGTTGAACTAAAATCCGTGTCGGTTGCAAGAAAACACTCCAAACGAAGATGTGTACACGCTAATGCTAGTTGCAAACTAAAGGTGTATATATGAGTTGCCTCATTAGCATTGAAATAAGGTCTCGAATGAACATGCAAAAACGCTATACTATAAAACCGCCTCCATCACTCAAAGATAACAAAAGAATAGGCAGATCTCGACTTGCCACCGATGCCTTTCATTTGCGATAGGTTCTATTTACTAACGATACAGTGGCTACTCCAAAGATTGTCAAGAAGTACACCAAGAAGTTCAAGAGACACCACTCTGACAGATACCACAGAGTTGGTGAGAGCTGGAGAAAGCAGAAGGGTATTGACTCTTGTGTCAGAAGAAGATTCAGAGGTACCATTCCTCAGCCCAACATTGGTTACGGTTCTAACAAGAAGACCAAGCACATGATCCCATCCGGCCACAGAGTGCACCTTGTCAGAAACGTCAACGACTTGGACGTTTTGTTGATGCACACCAAGACCTACGCTGCTGAGATTGCTCACAACGTGTCTTCTAAGAACAGAGTTGACATTGTTGCTAAGGCTAAGTCTCTCGGTGTCAAGGTTACCAACCCTAAGGGCAGAGTTGCTTTGGAAGCTTAAGTGTACACAAATTACTCTCACGAATACATATAATCATTGTCTCTTCAACCGTAGCAAGTCATTACATACCCTTTGCGGATGAATCATTTGAACCACGCTAGTGTGTATTAAGAGTTTTTTGATAAAGAACTCGCATCACTATCCGCTAGTACTTATGCTGCCACTGATCACATAGAACAAGATTCAATTCATTTGAGTTGCACTCACCATTTCTAAAATCTATTTATCTTCTTGGAAGTGTTCCACCCATGAACGTGTTGCTAATATCGAGATGATGATGTTTTTTGATCTTGTAGCCAAGCTCGCAAAGGCCGCTCGAGTCAAGTTGTAGATCATTACTTTCATGAAGAGGTTCTTCATGCAAAAATTCAGCTAGCTTATCGTTTCCAGTCTGCCCATTCGCTTGGCCATTATCACACTCGATCCTGACATCTGGATGTTCATTTTCAGCATGCTTTCCCAGAATATTGACTGTTTTCACTTCTTCTGAGTTCGGTTCGATCGATCTTGGCTCCCCGGAAGTCTCACATTGTGTAATCACTTCCTTTACCGGCTCGAGAGATAGAAGGTTTTTCGTTTCCAGGTCTTTGTGTCGAACGGAAGGAGACTTGTCCCCGGTTCCAAAGTCGAGCATCGACTTTGGCTTTGAGAGGGATCCATTTGATGATGTCAGATACATTGAAAGCTCACTATTTGTGCGAGGTGGTTTGTCGTCATGCGTGACGTTTAGAGGTGTCCCACTCAACAGAGCATTCGAATGGATGGATTCAGCGTCGTGATCAAGACTCTCTTGCTCTTTCTCCGGGACGCCAGCCAAGTCAAGCATGCTTCTCACGGGTGTTTGGGGTGAATTGTCAGAATCCTCCTTGTGAAAGTTCGACACAGTGTTCTTCCTAGAAGGAGCCCGTGAGTTTTGGTGCGACGTAGAAGCCGATGATAAGACAAAAGGGTTCACTTCCTGGTCAGGGTGTTCGTATACGCACATTTCGAGACCATGAAACCACGGGTCTTCGAACAATAAATCAAGGTCATAACGAGTTTGTGTTGATGGATCACAAAGTTTCCATGCAACTCTAGCAGCACCAGCAGACTGGAACTGGGCCGCCCATTTGAATTCTGACCCAGGCCCCTTGTTCAAATCTGTGTTGAGCTTGAACCCCGGATTGTCCGAGGAATAACGATCTCTGCTAAACTTGTAGTCTCTGAAATGGACGTCACTGGTGCTCGATTGCTGAAACGGAACTCCAGAATAAACAATACAAAAGAGGAGCATTCCTAAACCCCAGTGGTCCATCTTAAACGGGTCATACGCGTTCTTTTTGAGCTCGCTTGAAGAACATTCTTTCAAATGCATGACTTCTGGTGGTGAGTATGGCGGCGATCCCACGTAAGCAGTCGAGAGCTTAACTGGGCTGTCAAAGTTACCTGGTTCCTCGTGGCCGTAATCACTGACCCCGAAGTCACAAAGTTTGGCCATACCGTGGCGATCTAGTAGAATATTTTCGGGCTTCAAATCGCGATGCACGATGTCATTTTCATGAAGAAATTTAAGACCATACGCAATCTGCTTGAAGATGCAATAACGTTCGTTGAGTGATGTTCGCTTCCAGCCCGGCTTAATGATGGTGTTGAATAAGTCCCCGCCCTCGCAGTATTCCATGATCATACCCCACCCCCTAGTGATTGTGGCTTGAGATTGTAGCCTCAACAATGCAATTGTCGAGACACAGTGTCTCAGTTTCGAAAGTTTGTGGCTGATGATGTATTCCTTTGCCGCGCGCTTGTAAAACTCCTCATCGGTTTCTTTTGTGAATAGACTTAGGCGCTTCAACGCATAATGCTTCTTTTTATTGGAAGCCAAGGTCACCTTGCGAACATCGCTCGAGCCTCCATCGCCAATAGTGCGGTCTATATTTTCAAACTGGAAGTCCTCCAAGAAGTTGATGTGATCTTCCTGCAATTCTTCGGGGAGATAATCGTTGGGATTAGCAACGGGGTTCGCAACTGTGCGGCCACCTTGGTCCGGACCGCCCTTGAGGTAAAACAGGGCCAGGTGTTGCACACTGGAGTTCAGCTTGTTCATCCCAAATGGATTGTATACAATCTTCTCATGGTTAGATAATTTTCGGTTGGGCGCCGGGCTCGCGGTTGGTCTATCGAAATGCGTTAATGTTTCTGCCCGTCTCACGGAGCCTCCACGTAAGGAGTTGCCCCTCAGAAGAATCAGTGTAGTGTCGTTTCGCTTGAACGCATTGACAGGCGAAGGCTGCGACGACTTAAGTGGAGGTGTGCGTGTGGCGTTCTCTTTCTTCACTGACGACAGACTCGAGCTTCTTGACAAAAAAGGGCTCTTTTTCCCGTTATGATGTCCATTGGCGTGGGGTTTCAGTTGGTCATCCTTATGGTCAGTTGTGAGCCCATTTGACTGATCAACGTCAACATGACCTTTGTCTTTGTGGAACAATTTTGACAAGTTCATATGAGAGCGCGAAGGCAGCTCGGACTCAGAACTGCTCTCTTTTTTGAAGAGGTTTTTGAAGTGGTGGTGCCGATGGGGTTCCATGATTGGTATATTATTGGAAGCGCTGCAATTTAACTGCCTTCAACGAGCTTTTTTTTTTTGAGTATGACTTAGTGACACAACGGAAAATAGACGGGCAAGATCACAATTGAATGATGTTTGATGTCAAAATTCCTGAGTTCGTTTGTGCCCAGATATTGTGGGTGGTAACTCTGTCGGGACAAAATCAGCACTGGTGGTAAATACTGGTGCACGTTTCTACGTAGGATGATTAAGATTTTCGATAGGCCCAAGTTGCTCCTCACCATGCCCAACGGAATGTACAGGAATACTCCGCTGAAGCATATTGCGCTTGCGATACGGGTAAGTTACGGGTTACGGATAAGTTGGCGTAAACCGATGCACACGTCGAAGGCCACAAATTGTGGTCCATGAAAACAAATTCAAACGACTTGTGCACTCCATGCAATTAAAGTGTAGATTTCAGGTCTCGTTCGACCTGCGTTCGCTTTGCTCAGTTCTGTCATTGGTGTTCCGAAAGCTCACCCCACTCCGGTGCGGTTTTACCGACATCACACAACTTTTGCGCTCAACTCTTGCGGAGTACACTCTGTCTGGCAGACTCACCCACAAAAAAAAAAACTCTGGCGTAATGAAACTCAGAATCGAGATGAAAGAAAATTGTTTCCTGTATCTGAATGTTTTCCGGACGTCTGAAAGCTTAGATGAATATCGGGTAAGTCGTCCAATGTGATTCTAAGTTTCGTCAGTCTGTATGAAAACATTCTTGCATTGATGCATGGACAATACGCCGAGCTGTTCTACCCTTCTACTAAAGCTTAAGACTATTAATTTTTGTAGATTAGCTAATTAGTACACAAATAAGCACCAAAGTGAAATCTTTGGCTAGTGATATATGGTCAGAATGCAAAGGCGCCGTGCCAGAACTGGAACATCACAGCGTCCTTTTGTGTCTCCCGAAGTTGAAGTTGTCGAATTAACGACTTACACGCTCTCATCATCGGAAGGCTTTTGGTTTCTCTTGATGCGGAAGAAACGAATGCCACCAGACTCGGCGTCATTCTTCTCAGCTACATTGCCTCTTGTGAAGGAAGAGTCATCAGCCAAGACCTGGCTGTTTCTAGCCTCAGGGGCGTAGCCCTCATTGTTGTAGCCCTTAGACTCATTGACTCTCTCAATGTGCTTCTTGTAAGAGTTGGCAATGTTGGCAGCGCAAGTGATGAAGAACACCAAAAGCAAGCAAGCCACAGCGGCCCAAGTAATGGACAACAACTTCACACCGAGATGAGTCTGCAAGCCCTGAGACTTGAAGGCATTTCTTGCCAACACAACAACGGCAGTTTGGAATGCAGCAGCACCAGAAACGAAGAAAAGCGCAACAACAACCAAAAACACAAGAACCTTGTCAATAACGGTAAAGCAGAAACCCAACACGGAGATGAGCAAAGCAAACCCAGAGAAGGCAAGCGCCAACAAGAAGAAGGCAAAGGCAAATCTCGACAAGTAGTAGTAAGTGTCTCTACTGTCGACAAAATCGGAGGGCACATCATTCGAGGTGTTGAAATTGTCAACAGGAGAAATGGGGTATGCCGGGCCGGTTTGACAAGAGCCAAAATCATTGTAGTCACAGACACCCCAGAAAGTCCAAGCGGACTGCGTGTAGGCATTGGAAATGGCGGAGGTATCACCTCTGACCCAGTAGAAACGGTTGAATGGGAAGTGGTTGGTGGAGCCAGACAAGACCAAGAACACCAACAAGAGTGTAGAGCCTGCCAAAAGAACAAGGTTCACGAATGTGCCAATAACCTTCATCCTCGTGCTATAATAACTTTGCTAGACCTGCCAAAAAGGGGGTGTTGAATTTACACCAATCGAATAGTAAGGAATCTCAAACAACGAGGGATGAAAAGTGCCAAGTTGCGTAGATGAGCTTAGCCGAGTGAAGGATAATCTCAATGTTATATAAAAGTCGTAGGGTTTGTCAATTGACTTGTTTTGAGTAACTGATTAAGAAGGAAAAAGAAGAAGCAAGGAAATGGGCCGGGTGTTATGTACGAATTTTAAGGGCAGTCAAGGTGCTTCCTCGCTAATTTGGGAATGACTTGCCTGATGCTGTACTGCAGACAGGCGGGCATGCTCACTCTTCTCTTTCTCACGCTTGCTTATGGTTGCTAAGCAAACGATATCCGCGGCAGACCTTTAGTAATTGCAGTCTCGTGGTTAAAATTCTCTTCATGTTGTAAGTAAGACTTGTTTTTAATTAAACTCTTCAAATTGTCTTCGTTTCAGATCGCTGAGCGCGTTGGTGAAAATCTTCACTGTGGTGTCGGGCTCAAAAGCTTGCTAGTCATTGTGCACTCCCTGTGTTTGAAATTTATCCTTATTCGTCTTACCTGTCTCAACGTGTGCGCCGACATGCCCAACTAGGAAGGCAAACAACAGCGGATGTACGGGTGTGCGTAGGTAAAGTTTTTATTGGCGCGGAGGAAAAGAAATTTTTTCCTGCGACCTGCAGTGTGAGCCATACTGCTTAATTGCTTGCGTCAGGCATGCTCAAGTGTCGGCCAGCCACGATGAGCAAATGTGAAAATAAATCCCACATGAGCAGTATAGATCTGAATTACTATGACTGTTATAAGTAAAGGTCCACTGTTGAAGAAAAGAAAAATGTCTTTTGATATTGAGCGGAGGTGTGATCTGGAATTAACCGCAATACTTGAGAACATGCCCGGCATCCAGCTGCATGAGAAAAGTTCCACACGGCTGCGCTCGTATTTATCTCATGTATAATGATCCAATTTTGCATCAACTGATGTGTCACTAGCATAAGCAATAAATCAGCAATTTACGTTTATGTCAAGTAAGAAAAAATGAAACACAGCTTAAAATCACCTGATGGTTATTCTTGAGAATCGTCATCTCCCCACTTTGTACACCAACCGTACCACGTCCTCTCTAGACATTTTTTGGGAGTCCCAGTGTTCGTACTAGTCGCCAGGCTCGTTGGCTTGGAGGGATGACTAGTTGCGGAAGATGCGGCATGGGATGATTGAGATTTGGATGTTGAGGGGCGTGGCTTAAAAGGATTTGGAAATTTCGGCTCGTCGGGCTCGTTGTCGTCATTGCTTGTGAATCTCCAATTGAAGCAGTCTTTGCACGGGGGCTGTTCCTCACATGGAGCAGTTTCGTTATATGCTAAAATAACTTCATCTATGACAGTGTGAATTCTGTGGTTGAGAAGGTTAACGTGCCATCCTTTGTCTGTGACGACATCATAAACACAAAGCTGACCTGTGTGACAGGCCGTCTCCATTGCATATCCTGCAACAGAACAGGATGATGACGGACCATTACAGACACCCATAAAAATTGGGTCAGCTGTATTTCCGAAATGCCAAATATACTCAAGGTGCTTTGGTATTCCGGGTGGTTTTGGAAGATGTAGTCTGCTCGTGGCTAACATCTCACCTGGTGCTTCAAAAGCCACAACTGGAAGCCCATATGTTCTACCCAAAAGGGAAGCCAACGCTCCACCTAATGAATGTCCCGTGATCCAAATATCAGTTGTTTCAGGTGGGTAGAGTTTCGTGACGTTTCTGTATAAGTCCAAGGTTGCTTGATAATATCGATCCTGACGTAAAAGCTCCGATTCCAAACAGTCCTGGTTGCATGTGTAAGTTTTCTCATAGCAGTCACACACAGTAGTCCACATATACCCCACGCGTGCGCAACAACACAGAAAGAGCAAATTGTCATTGATCTTGTCGTTTGCTTGAGTCTCTTCGCTGCCACCTCCTGGAAGAAAGGCCCCTGAAGTTCCTTTGATCCCTATTACCACCGTCTTAGAATCATTGCTGACAAAGACGTGCCCTCGTAATCCACTCTCAAGCCAGCCAAAATTCATATCAGCATTGTCCTCATCTGGTTCCCATGGGTCTCCGACATCAATCCAGTCCAGCTTATTCTTCTCGTTCTCATTTTGAGGTATTTTAACGTAAGCATTTGAGGATATTGTTGCAAGAGACACCAACGTGTCCCTATCCTTCACATCCGGCACTCTGATATCCACCTCCGGGTCCCATTCCAAATTCATTCGATTGAGGACCTTCGGACTGCCCTTTACTTTCAACGCGTACTTGAGGTATGAGTCAAGAAAATTAGGAGTATGTCGCTCAGCGAGTCGCATGGCCTTGGCCTTGGTTGCTCTTTCTTTGATTGGTAGTCTTACGGTCCAAGGGTTTTGCCCGCTTTTCGACTCAGGCCAGTCTCGAGAGGACAAGATGCTATCAGCGTTGTCTGCTTGTGTCTTTCCAAAAGCATTGGGGCCACTTACGCCGGTCGATAGAAGATAGGCTTCGTTTTCTTCAATAAACTGTGGGGTAATATCCAATCGGCGATGTATGCGATGGTCGTCTCCTGTGCCGTGATGAAATATGTGTTTGAGCTGGAACTCTTGCTCGAAGTCGCTTATATCAGAATGAGTCCTCGCGGTTGTGTCATCATCACTGCCTTCAGAGGGTGGCGATAGGGGATATTCAGGTGAGACAAGTGAAGGACGCCATCCACCTATGCTGAAAACAAAAACCGCCAAGAAGGCAACTAGCAGGAAGTATGAGAGCCTTTTGCTCCAACTTATTTGCGACAATTTATGAACAGAGGGCTTTTCTGATACAGTCATTTTTTGTTGTACTTTCTGGCTTGGCGTAACTATCGGCCGCGGTCATGCAAATACAAGGGCCGTTCTTATCGCAGTGCAGGCAGTCTGAGACTTTACCCCCTCGGCGCATTCCCAAAGGAAAGCGAATTGGACTGGACGGCTACGCAATTCAGATTTCTACTTGAAAAAAGAAAGAGACGCACAAATTCGAATGAGCTGGTTTTGTGGATACAAATTAATATTCTTAGACTGGGGATAAATCCTCTAGCTATATCTAAGCAATTTGTCATATTTAAAACCTTCACACGTGAGGAAGTTTCAGGTCCTGTCGGATGGATGCATGTCCTTGATGCTCGAAAGTCAGTGTATTCTGCCTCAGAGCACAGCTTATCTCTCCGTTCCTCCATACCGCTGTAATCAATGCACATTATATGTAGATCACGTCATATTTAAGGCTTTCAGTTTCGTCAAAAATGTTTCTCAGTTGTATCAATCGCACATCCTGAATAACAACCGGATCTTCGCCAATTTTCGCTTTCTCCTCATCGTATGATATACTCAAAATGCGTCCAAGCTTTGCTAAAACTTGTCCCAAAATGATGGGCGTAAGTTTGTGATCGTTTTTGCAAAATGCATGCGTGATGAGTGCCGTAAAAACATCGCCACAACCGCTGAAGCGACAATCAATTGTTGGTATGGGGATGCCGAAGATACTCTCGCTCTCTTTCGAAAAGCCGACACCAAACATCTGACCGTCTAGCACGACAGACAGAAGGACAACATTTGGCACGTGGTATTTCTCGTAAAATGTCACAAGCGCCTCCCTTACCGTTGCCCAGCTGGACATCTGTATGCCCGTCAAGAGTTCTAGTTCGAATTGATTAGGCGTCGTCATATCAACTAGGCCCAATTTGAGAAAGCTGACATGAGCCTCAACTATCTCTTGTGGGACGTAAAGTCTCCCATTATCTCCAAGGACAGGATCTACCACTAGCACAGGTTTTTCATTTTCGATTCCAGTTTTTAGCATGGGTGTGATCTCTCGGTATATAGTTGACATGACCTCCGCACTGGGACAATAGCCCACCAATATCAAAGAGTATTCTTTCTTTAGGTCCAAAATGTCTCTCAATCCTCTGAAAAGATCTGCCACCGTGTCTGATCCGGTCCTTTGTCCTTTAAATTGCCCATATCCAGGGTGATTCAGAAATTCTGTTGTATGAATTGCGTCCACATTCCAGCCATAGGATTGTAGAGAGAAAACGACGGCCCTATTGCCAACATATCCATGTACAACATTTGACAGGATTGACAAAGCTGATTTATGCATTAAGCGGCAGAAAAACTATAAAGAGGAGCTTCAGCGGGCTCGAGCGATCGATTATGAAAGCATAGATAAGAGGCGTATCCGTGGATAAAAGTCACGTGTTGTCACATCGTGCCGGATCTGAATCGTCTCAACCGTCTCGGTATCAGTGGTGCACGGGTGCGCTCATTGCCAACGTGCTGACCTCGTGCTCGCTACCTGTTCACTTCAATCACAGATCTCAAGTGTGCTCCGACAACTCAATGGTAGCCAAAAATCTTGCCGAAATTGATACAGGCTTTCCAATATATGGTCTCCGCTTCTTGAACAATCACACTTTGCTAGCATGCGGTGGTGGCGGAGAAGGTGCCAATGGTATACCAAATAAGGTCACAGCTATCAGATGCAGCTTTACGGTTTCTGACAAGAGCAGAAGACTACAAAAATTCCGTGAAATCACGTTGCCCTCAAATGAAGACTCGCCCATGTGTATCGAATTTGGCCGGAATTCCGCAGATGATAATAGCCGCTATCTGATCTTCGTGGGATGCAATCAGTCGACCGAGTTGATAAAATCCATGAACATTAACAACAACTTGAGGAAGTACAATTATACTGAAGATGAACATTTGCAATTTCTGGATGCTGTACAATTTGACGAAAACTTGCTGGTGGAATCTATTGGAGAGTATCCAAAGATTGTTCACTTGTCATCAGATCATAGCGTCGGTGGAATGATGACTTCGAGGATCCCATCTGAAATTTACATTTTCAACCCAGATTCACTCGAGCTCAAATTGCGCTTCAAACCATCGTCTCCTTCCGAGATTAAAGATTTTCATTTGAACCCACGTGACTTTGGCAAATCCTTTACTTATGTGACTGCTTCATTCATCGAGACAATTTCGACCAATTCCGGTAATATTTTAGGCTCTTCGTCCACGGTTGACAAAAAGACTTCCAAAATATTGGGAAAATATTTTTTTTCCAAAGTTCGCTATATTGATGAAACAGATGTGATTATTACCGCCGCTTTGAGGAACGGGAAAGGTGCTGCTGTACTCAGGTACAACACCCAAACAAGGAGGGTCACAAAGGAAAAAGTCATTTCCAGTAAGATGAAAGGTATAGTTGCCATAGATGTCTCCGGCTCCTCTGGACTCTTTGCTGTGGCTGGGAACGACTTCTCTGTTTCCTTACTCAAGCTTTCAGACTTCAAAGTCATAAAAACATACAACAAATTGCATAAATTCGCCGTTACTTGCTTGAGCTTTTCGCCTGATGGCAAAAAATTGGCCACAGGAAGCGCGTCGAACACTCTTAATGTTCTTTTAGTCACGCCATCTTCAGGAGGTATCTTCTCATTCATTAATTCTGTCTTCCGATGGATGTTCTTCGCGGCGTTGATTGCGTTCATTGCATTATTCGTCCAGAAAGCACATGACAACGGCGAGCTCGATGAATATCTTGAGCTTTCGAAATTATACGGGGCAAAAGCTCTTGTACATGCTCAGCATTACAAAGAGGTCGGCCTTGATCTTTCTCAAAAATATGGAAAAGAATACATTGAGTTGAGTCAAAAATATGGTAAAATTGGGTTCGAGATCGCGAAAGAGCAAGCATTCAAAGGTATCGATTTATTGAAAGAGCAGATGGAAAAACGTGCAGATCCTAAACGGGACTCTCTGAATGTGTTTGATACTTTGTCCTCGCCCGTCTGGGCTGATGAGACCACGGAAACGGCATCTACAACAGAATTTGATATCGTTGAACAAGTGACAAGAGACGTGCATGAGCATACTAAGTCTCTCGGAAACAAAGACACGTTTTCTATCATAAGTCAGGCAACAAAAGCGTCTCTCGTGACTCCAGCCTCTGAATTAGAGGAGACTAATTCGTCTCGCGTCACCCACTTGGTGGTGAATGAGATGGCTGGTGGACATTCTGTTGCTAGCCCCGAGCCTATCGAGCAAACGCTTGCGGACTCATCTTCACACGAGCAATCTTCTCCGTATTCGCATTCAGTCGATCATGAGCCGACTATCGCCACTTCCGTGAAATTCCCTGTTGAAGAGGTGGCCGAGCCAGATGAGGAAACAGCTGCGAGTGTCCTCCCCGAAGCATCCGAGAATTTTGAGTTAGACACCGATGCCAAATCTTTCCAAAATCAACGTGATGTCTTAGCAGAACACGCAGATAAGGATGCGGAAAAATTGCAAGGCGTCATCTCTGCCGCAAGCACGGAAAATATACGCGAACACTCCAGGGATCAGCATCCAGTCAATGACTTGGACGCGAATGTCCCGCCCTTGAAAGAAAGCTCAGACACTCATTCATCAGTAAAGAAACCATATGCACAACCGACGATGTCTGGCGAAGATGCCACATTGGTTCCAGAGCTCACCGTATCTGCCTCGTCGAAACTGAATGACGAAACAGATGCTCATGTAACTCAGAATATCAAGGACACTGCCGATGGCGATCCACAGGGGTTATTTGATGGCATCCAGCCAGAGGTTGATGAACTCGAGACCAAAAAATCATCGAGCGCCCCACGCAGAAGCGTCTCAAGTAGCGAAGCCGCGCCCTTGCCTCAGAAGATGGATGACTTATCTGACTCTTCAAATAGTGTCGAGGAAATCAAATACGACGTGGAGAGCCATATCATTGATGGTGTTGATCAAGCAGATACTATCGCGGCCGATTCGAGTGACAAAATTGATCCCGAATCGCAGAAAAACAATTTGGAAGAATCCAAGCCAGAGCCAAAACCTAGTGATGAGGATGCTGTCTCGCACAATGCGGAAAGGTTAACTGCTTCAACATTGAATGCAGATTCAACGCATGTGTCCATTACCAGCACAACAAGCGATGAAGTTCATCTTCTGACTGCTCAATTCGGGACAATCGATGAATCAGCGAATCAGCCCACTGTTCGAACTGAAACTAGTGAGAGCTATCCGCAGCCCGAATCGCAAACATTTCTCGACGCAGCTGATTCAGCTCTTGGGCTGGCATCTTCGCAAGCAATCGTAGATGCAGCTGTTGCGAGTCATGTCTCAGAGCCCAAAGGTGACATTGCCAAGGCTCCACATGTCCCTGAGCTCATGAAAGATGATGTTACCCTCATTCAGGAAGTTGTCCGCGACAGACATGCAGAATTACCATCACTTCCATCATCGGACGAAAGTCTTAGCGTCGATGTTCGTGGCTCACAGGAATCGTTTTCGGAACTTTCTCACCCTTCGAGTGAAAGCGACGTAATTACCACTGCTCACTATGACGTCGACTCGCAGAAACACACACATGCATATCACGATGAGTTGTAGTGCTTGATCGCGATGTGATCATGCGCCGAGCTGACTGTACATTTAAGGATATATCGGGACCAAGCTTCATAAAAATAAAAAAAAACCCATTTAAATAGTCATATAAAGACATGTCAGTATGATCAAGCAGCTGTTAGATGGTCAAGTATGGTGCATATTTGCGGCCACCACATCGGTTGCTTGGGCGCGAAACTAAAGACTGGGAGGCGAAATTTCGCAGCACGCAAAGATAGCGGCACGCGCGTGCGCAGCTCTTGACTCTTATCAAGTCTCTGCTCTTTCAAGTTAAATTCCGAAGACGAATACCCCTAGTTATGCCTGAGTTTGAGCCTTCTGACTGGAAAAGGACACGCATACCCAAGCTTTCTCAGCTAGATTCTCTCCAGCGATGCTTAATCTGTAAAGATTTTCTAAAGGCCCCAGTGATCACGTCTTGCAATCACACGTTCTGCTCGCAGTGTATAAGGCAGCATTTGATGAGCGTCAGTAGATGTCCGCTTTGCAAAGCCGAGCAGTTTGAGAGTAACTTGAAGCGTGTCATCTTGTTGGAAGAAATTGTGTTATGTTACCAAGCTCTCAGGGATGACCTCATTGCTCTTGTGACGCCACAAGAAGCTTCTGTCAGTGAAAATTCACCGAAAGAGAAGCCAAGTCTGGCAATAGTTCCTGCTGATGTCGAAGTTATAGAAGTTTCCGACGAGGGTCTGAGCACGGCCTCTAAAGCAGATAAACTAAAGTCGGGATACGTGCATTGCCCTGTATGCGATGAGGTCATGAAGGAGGAGCATGTACAAGGGAGCCATCTAGATTATTGTCTCAATGGCAAGCCCGACCCTAAGCTTGAAAAAATGGCACCCATGCAGAAGCGCAAAGCTAAGGACGTGACGCTGTTTTTTCAAGGCCAAAAGCGTCAAAGAAAGGCAGTAAGCGATATCGATCATGAGAGTTTCTACTTTAATCAAGGTAATAAACACCACCATGACACCAAAAAAATCCCAAAGGTCGATTTCTCTTCTCTTTCTACGGCTAAAGTGAAGGAAAAATTGCTGTCTCTCAAGCTACCCACGATAGGTTCTCGGGCTGAATTGGAATGGAGGTACAATCTGTATTACTTACTTCATCAGTCCAACTTAGACTCCAACCACCCACAGTCAGAATTGGAGCTTCGACAGAAGCTAAAGCAGTGGGAAATATCTCACCTGGCTGCTGTTTCATCAGCAGCCTCCAACACAATTTATGGGGACTCGCTCAGTCGAAAATGCATCTCGGACAAGGATTTTCCTGCCAAGGCCTGGGTCAAATTGTACAAGAAAGAGTTTAAGCATTTGAGGCGTCAAGCACTCAAATCACGAAATCAGAAGAGCTCGGCAAAAGATGAAAATCAGGCGGCTGAGCGTACCGACGACCTCCCAGACTTGAAAGAAGTAAGTGGCGGCGGCCATCTCGAAGTGAGTCTGCAGAATTGCTCAAGTGAGGACGGAAACAATGGCGAGTCATCCGAAGCACCCGAACCGATCAATACGGATTTTGATTTCACGAACTCCATTTTATTTACACCAAATTGATGGTTCATGATCCGCGCGATATATTTCTTTTCCGGGGTACGATATGCGTGAGCATACTGCACATCTCATCGGTGCATCAAACGAAGTAGCGCGCTGCGACCTTGCGACGCCATCTCAGGGTTAGACGAAACTTAGCCTCATATCTCCTCAAATCACGCCTGAATGGACCTCTTTTTAGTCTAACAGCATGAATGGCGACGGGCTTTATTTGACGACTTATGAGTGCGCACTTGCAGTTGTCGCTACTTCAATGAAAAAAGCGCGTTTACTGTTAGATGTTTTAGTGGTCAACTCCATTATTGGAGGTATGCTTTTCACATCAGGCGGAATGCTTCATGTCATGACACAGTCTGAGTGCCCCCAGATTCTTCAAGAAAATCCAGGAATTGTCCATTTATTGCAAGGTCTTCTATACCCTATTGGATTGTTTTACGTTGTTATAATGGGTGTGGACTTGTTCAACTCGAATATATTGTTCTTTTCCGTGGGCGTCGCACGTGGTGCGGTTTCAATACTTGATCTTTTAATATCATGGATCGTTAGTTGGTGGTTCAACTTAGTCGGAAACATATTCGTTTGCTACATCATATGTCATTTCTCGTCCATCTCATCCCTGGCTGCTTGGATAAAAGGTTCTGTTGACATTCTCGATCAGAAGCTTGAATCAACTTTTGTTCAGACACTACTAAAGGCCATAGCCGGTAACTTTTTTGTTTGTCTCGCCATCTATTTGCAACTAATGGCAAAGCCTATTCACGTGAAATTCTTCATGATGATGCTACCGATTTTCACATTTGTCTCTTTAGGCTTTACTCACTCCGTTGCAGATATGTTCATGATAATCATTGGTTTAATAAATGGTGCAAATACTACTGTGGCAACTGTTGCTTGGAAACTTTTTCTACCGGGGGCCCTTGGAAACATTATAGGAGGATCTTTCTTTTCTCTTGTGGTGCCATTTTACTTGCATATTGTGGCCGTGGAGAGGGACCAAAAGAAGTTGAACTTGCCTAGGTATGACATGAGAGATCAGCAGCCAGAGATCAACCAGGACTCGAGAGTTGTCCGCGCTCGAGAAGAGGATGAGGCAGAGGAAAGCGAAGGACAAAGTGAAATGGGCAGTGTTGATGTTGTCGAAAAACATCTCGATGAAAACAGGGACAGACTGGATGACAGCTCCTTGCAGTCTCCAAGCCTCGTGAGTCAAAAGAGATTCACCGTCAGACGGTCCCCGTCGAACGTTTTCCCTGTGTATGGAATGGGTTCACCCGGGGAAAGGGAAAGATCCATTGCTTCGGGTGTCACGGGCGACTTGCACAAGGACGAACCTGTCGTCCCAGATTCTGACATCACTGGACACAGAACAAGTGCAACATTCATGGGGGAACAACTTTTGCGTACACTCAGTCGGACACAAAGTAAACGAGACATTGAAGCTCAAAACAAACCCCGAGATGGCAATTCGAGCCATATCAGTTCTCTCCGCAGATACCTGTTAGCTCGCACACCACCCAATGTTGCTGAAGGCAACAGCTACTTCTCTCGAAATGCTAGCAATGGTGGTCCTCGACTAAGGCCACGTCGATCCAGCGCGGCTCCGTCGGGCGTTCCTCCGGAGGCCGTTGTGGAGCATAGTGAGCCATTGAGCAATGAGGGCACCTCCTCATTTGACGTAAAAGCATATGATCCCGCCGACCATGTATAATGTATCATAGTGCTAAAGTCTAATTCATAATAACCGAAAACCCAGAACGTTCCGGATTTTTCTTGTGTGTCAATTCAACTCTAGGTATCCCTTGTATCAGGTTTTGAGTCAGATCTCATTGTTTAGAACATGAATCAAACCAGTGGCTTTTTGATCTACTAGTTGGGCACGCCATCATTATAAATGTGGAAACAGACAATGGAGTATGCCTCTCTGTTATTCGTGTGGGGCGAACCATGTTGGCCTTGATAATGGAGAGAGCGTTGCTAGGCAGCCACGCGGCACTCCTGTCAGTACGTATCGTCAAAAAAAAAAAAACGGATCATTTCACACTACGTATCTCTAGTTTGGTTGGTGATATTGTTACCGGTATGATGTTCGAATTGTCTAAAACAACCTGAATATCATGAGATGACATCAACAAGGAATTCTGGATAGTTATAGACTGCGTCCAAGCGAGTTGGATAGTTTTGCATCAGCCCATTTGCTTCGGTTTACGATGTTCCAAGGGGAGACGCTCAGAAAATCAATGAGTACGTCGTGACCAGATTGAAGAATGAAAAGAAAAAAAGAAACTTGGACGAGACCGGAATCGAACCGATGACCTTCAGCATGCAAAGCAGACGCGCTACCAACTACGCCACACGCCCAATTTATGTTTCGATTTGAATTTAATAAACAATATATATGTTTATTTGTAATCCCAAGCTTTCTCGGTTTCAATTGCCCAATCTTTTCGAATCAATGAAGTTGAATTTGTTAGTTACAGCTTTCCCTTTGATATTGCCAGCATATTTTCGTTTGATAAATAATCCAGGGATGTCAATGCCAACTACGAGAGCGCCTCCTGTATATGGGACCTGATGAGCATCTCTCAATTTTCCTTGGAGCCGTTACTGAGGCATCACCTTCAAAAGCACATAGAACCACCATGGAAAAGTCTGCTGCCGCTGCCTACGTTGATGATTCTTCGCTGTGGGACTCTTTTGGGCTCGATGCCCGGATCTTGCAAGCTGTTGACCATTTGGGCTTTAAGAATCCTACGTTGATCCAGTCTAGCGCGTTGCCCCTCGCATTGGAGGAGAAACGCGATATTATAGCTAAGTCTAGCACTGGCTCGGGAAAAACTGCTGCTTATTGTGTACCTATTTTGCAAAGCATCTTGACCTCTGAGGAAGAAGGGAAATGTGTAAAGTCGATCATCTTGGTGCCGACAAAAGAACTCTCCAATCAGGTCACTCAGTTCGTCGAAAAACTCTTGGTTTACTGCAATCATAAAGTCACTTCCGTCAACTTATCTTCGAGTGTCTCGGATTCTGTCCTCAAAACGTTGTTGACGGCTAGCCCAGATATAGTTATCTCCACTCCCTCCAAATTGATCCAGATCTTGCAACTGAATGTCCGCAGCAATTTGATAAGTTTGAGCAAAGTCAAAAGCTTGGTGATTGATGAGGTTGATTTGGTGTTGTCTTATGGCTATATGGAAGATTTACAACAGCTTGAGACATTCTTGCCGGTCAAAACCAATTTACAGACATTTTTGATGTCCGCCACCGTCAATGATGATTTGGAAGAGTTGAAGAAGCGCTTTTGCTCTAGACCAGCAGTCTTGAAATTGAATGAGGAGAATTTGTCAAGGTCAAAATTGGTCCAATTTTACGCTCGTACGACCGAGTTCGACAAATTTTTATTAGCGTATGTCATTTTCAAGTTGGGATTGATACAAGGTAAGTCTTTGGTCTTTGTCAATACCATCGACCGCGGGTATAGATTGAAATTGTTCTTGGAGCAATTTGGAATTCGTTGCTGTATATTGAACAGCGAGTTGCCCATCAACCTGAGAATTCACATTGTTGATGAATTCAACAAGAACGTTTACAACTTGCTCATTGCCACAGACGAGACCAATGACTTCACAATTGAGAGAGACGAGGAGGCTGATGATGAGAAGGCCAGTGAGGCTGGAGACTCCAAAGTGGAGGCGAGTGTTGCTAAGGATCTGGAAGTGGGTCCCAATGCGGATCCAGAGTCAAAAAAGAGCAAGAAGAATCAGAAGGCTCCCAAAGACAAGGAATATGGAGTCTCTAGAGGTGTCGATTTCAAGAATGTTGCGTGTGTTCTCAACTTCGATATGCCCACAACTTCTCGTGCTTACACTCATCGGATCGGAAGAACTGCGAGAGCCGGGAAGGCAGGAATGGCGTTGTCTTTCATCGTACCAGAAAATGAAGTGGGCAAGCATAGAGTTGCGGGCGTCGGGACGTCCAAGAAAGATGAAAAGGTGTTGAGAAGAGTGGAAAAGCAACAAGCAAAGAATGGTTTCGAAATCAAGCCTTATCAATTTGACATGAAACAGGTCGAGGGTTTCCGTTACAGAGCAGAGGATGCATTCAAAGCCGTGACATCCGTGATTATCAGAGAAGCAAGAATTCTGGAGTTGAAAAAAGAGTTGATTAACAGTGACAGGCTAAAGAGATTTTTCGAGGAAAACCCTCAAGACTTGGCATCCTTGAGGCATGACAAAGCGGTTTATCCAAAGCGTGTCCAGCAACAATTGAAGAGGGTGCCAGAATATTTGCTACCAGCTAGCGCCAGAAACGGAGTCAAGAAGGATTTGGGATTTGTTCCTTTTAAAAAGAACAAAGTTTACAAGAAGAAAAAGAAGGCTGGGAAAAAGGCTGACCCTCTCAAGGCTGCTTACAAAGCTTGAGCTCGTCGCCTTACTTTTCAGCTCTTATTGTGACGGCAAGGCTGTAGATAAACATGTGTATACTATTGAGAAATTAAGAATTGTATGGAAAATGCTAATTCAACCTGCTTAGAACGAGATTCCAGACAAAGCTCGCGAGGCAATTGAGAAAGAACATCAACTGCGGTGGCACAAGGATGAACATGGACGTGGAGATGAAAGGCCAATAACAGTAACTATAACGTAAAGACTTCATAAATGTAGACCGTGACGCCAGGCTAACAATGCTATCGTTTTCCCATATACTGGTTAGAATGGTATACATTAGCTGGAACAACGGACCACCTATTGTTTGATCTATGAGAATCTGATATGCGACATTGTCAACGTGGGTCACTAAAACGTTGATCCAAAGCGCGGTGAAACAACCATTGATGCAACCCCAGACAATGAACTTCAATAGTCTGTTCGTGGATACCTTTTGGCGAAAAAACTGAATAAGTGACTGGGCCAATGCTGCCGATGCTGCGCCCAAGATTGTGGGGGCCAAAAGCGGAAAACTCTCTGCAACTTGTTCGTATGAGTATAGGATTTCAAGGCCAATGACAAGTTCCAATATCACGTAGACATAAGCCCGCTTTGGCCTGTGAAATTTTGTAGTCTCTTCGACGTCAAGAAATGGTTTGTTGCGCAAATCTTGTAGCTCGATATTGCTAGCCATGTGATTGGGGTTCAGGTGGATGTTTTGCCGATGCCTGTTGGTGACAGGGCACACGCGGGTAAATGTGGCGGTCGCGACACGAACGGGATGGAGACACGTCCGGCGGGGTGCACATGCATGGAACAAGTTTGGCACATCTTGCGCATGTTCCAGCATGTTGCGGCTGCGCTATATCTGTTGGAGTATAACACTCATCAAAAGGCCCAAACATAAATTTGCGTGAAAGGTAGTCCATTCGGGTATTTTCAAGGACTCGCATGTTAGGAGAAAGGCTGCAGGCTTCTTTGAGTGATTGCCCGTCTGCACAATGTTTTGCCTCGCCCCACTTACTCTTTGCTTCAGATTTAATCATCTTTACTACAATCACTGATTAAATCACGTCAAAATAAATCTCATGAGTGACCTTGAGGACATATCGGCAACGGTGACCAAAGATCCTGAATTTGAGGTGTCGTTCGAAACACTCGAGGATCCTGAAGATGCGCTACGCTTGAGTCACACGCATAAATGGCTCGTTGTAATCTTGGTCTCTATGACCTCCGTGTGCATAACTTCGATCTCATCAGTATGGTCTTTGGCCTCGACATACATCATGGCTGACTTCGGAGTAAGCCACGAAGTGTCGACATTGGGTATATCACTATACATCTGGTGTCTTGGAACTGGTGGCATCTTCCTCTCGCCGATTTCAGAATTTCATGGGAGAAAAGTTGTTTACGTATCTGGCTTATTCATTGTGTTTGCATTTCAGTTCGTTCCGGCCTTCAGCTCTAATTTTGGTGCCGTTCTCTTCTCGCGGGCCTTTGCAGGCTTTTTTGCCTCCTCGTTCATGTCGGTCGCCAGTGGCACGTTTTCCGACTTGTTCAAAAAAACAAAAAGAACAGCACACTTGAAGCATGACCAGGATGAGGAGTTGCATAAAGCTTTGATCTTGTACTCTGTCTCTCCTTTTATTGGTCCTGGCTTAGGCCCGATAATTTCTGGTCTAGTGTGCCAGCATATCAACTACCGATGGCAGTTCAAGATAATGTGTGTGTGGTCAGGGTTGATGACACTACTCGTACTTCTATTTGTACCGGAAACATACGAGCCCATACTTTTGAGGAGGAAAGCCAAGCGAATGAGGAAGACCACCGGTGACGAGCGCTACTTTGCTCCTATAGAAGTTCATCGGGCATCTTTATATGAGAGTATTTTAGTGTCTTCAAAAAGGCCTCTTATGCTTATGTTCAAAGACTATATGACACTAGCTCTATGCTTTTACTCCGGTTTCATCTTGGCTATCATTTACATGTTCTTCGTATCATTTCCTTACATTTTGAAGACAGTGTATGGCTTCGACGTGCAAAGTCAAGGTCTTGGCTTTTTAGGACTCATTTTGGGCTTATCTCTCACTGCATTGTTGAGCCCGTACCTCATAAACAAGTGGCACAACAGACTCATTGCTCAGAACGATGGGAAGCATGTTACAGAGCACAGATTCTTACCTGTCATGATTGGCGTGTTCATTGCGCCAATTGGACTCTTCATCATTGCTTGGACATCCTACCCCGACTTACATTGGATGGGGCCAATTAGTGGATCCTTCGTTTACGGCGTGGGCACTATACTCGTTTTCAATGGAATATTCGCATACACTGTGGAGGCTTACCGAAAGTACACTGCCTCTGCAATGGCGACTAACTCCTTTGTTCGCTCTCTTATGTCTGGCGTGTTCCCGTTGTTCGGTCTTCGCATGTACGAAGCTATGGGCATTCAGTGGGCTACCACACTCCTTGCTTTATTTGGTTGTGTGTTGATACCAATCCCATTCTTACTATACAAATACGGAGCGGCGTTCCGAAAGAAGAGTCCCTACACTTGGTCGGATTATTAAAGCGTGCCATATTTTGATGATCGACTTATCCTTTCAAGTTCACGCCTGCCTTCAATCGCGACGCGCGAAGGTTCCACCGAATTCTGCGGGCTTTGCTTACTGGGTATAGATTGGAGCGCTCAATTACGCAAGGGCTTACGACTCATGATCATAGATTTTTAGAAAAATAGATAACTAATGGTTGTGCATAATCCTAACAACTGGTATGTCTCGCTTTGAATAAAATCAATCATTCATCGAAGAACAAGCCACTAACCCCGCAGGCATTGGGTCGATAAGAACTGCCTTCCATGGACAAAGAGTTACATGAATCAGCATGTCAAAGACACCTCATTCGAGGACAGCATATTTAAACTCGCTATAAACGAAGTGAATTCGGTTTCTGGGGACTGTGACGTTACCCAAAGGAAAGGAAAGGTGTTATGCATCTACGACATGAAGCTTGTGTTCTCCGTTGAAGGCGTAAAAAAAGACGAGGAGAAAGACTTGCTGGGAACAATAACGATTGATGAATTCGTGCATGACCAGGACGAGGATGAATACGTTTTTGAAGTTGTGTCCGAACATTCCTCTGACATCAAGCGGTTGCTTGTTCCGATCCTCCGCACTAGGCTAATGAAGTTCCAGCTGGATCTCATCCTGGCTCATGGAAGGGACGTGCAAGACACTACTTTGTGAGAAAACTTGAATAGAGAAATGCATTATTAGACCAGAGTGTGTAAGAAATTTGGTTTTTCATTTATTCGTTGGCAAGCTTTTGCGCGTATGTAGCAGCACTGCCTAGCATCCGTCAAATCCTTCCGGGACACCTTTGGCATGCCGCGACCCATTGCGGTGATTGAGATAGATCTGAATGTCTCCATAAGTGTTTTGATCTTTCCCGATGCTGTACCAAGGTATGAGGCCCTGTTCGATTGTTTTGATGATCTTGTAAACTTCTTTGTTTTCGTAAGGAAGACCTGTGGCGGGATCAAAATAGCGAGCCTCTTTGCCTGAAATGAGACAAAGCTTTTTGTTTCCATTCGGAAGATATAGACCTGAAGGCGCCTCTGTGCGTATTTGTATCTCTGCGGTCTCTTCATTTTGCACATTCGCCTCTTCTTCCTCAAAAAATTCTTTCACACCAAGACGGGGAAGCCTCTTAAGCACCTCAAACATTGCACTCTCCTCTGTGATCTCGGTCACAGGCGCCAACAACTCGTTTTCCTTCTCCTCTTTCGGAGCGGCGTAAGGGTTGTCCAGCCTGATGCTGCTTTTGAGTACGGTTTTCCCATCTCTGAATCTCCTCGAGGCTCCGAGATTAGCATCTTCACCAAATATGGCTGCCTTTATCTTTTTCTCTGAGAGATAAGGGTAATGGTCCTCGTCAAAATTAATGAGAATGATGTCGTTCCTGCCAACGAGTTGAACGGGACCTTCGTAGACATGGCCGTCTTTGTCAGCTCGGTATAATATTTTAGTATCGTATAACTCGTTCGACACCATGAACTCTGAGTCGTTATGATGGTCCGGTGCTTGTTCGTCGCCCTCTGAAACAGCAAACGATACTTTCTTCTCATCGATATTCATTTTTTCAGATGAATGTTGGCCGCCCGGTAAATCTTCCGTTTCTGCCGCGTGGAGGTCTATGAGTGAGTCTTGCTCTTTCTCTGATGAGCCTTCCGCAGACTCAATTGAAGGTTTGATTGACTCAATGTCGGTTCCATCTTCAATACTATCTTTCGGGTTTTCTCGATCATCGAACGTCTCCGTATTGCTTGGAGAGTTCAGCGTCTCAACCTTTTCTGATATTTCAAGTTCGAGCTCGGGCTCTTCATCCTCGTGTATCTGTATCGGAGTCAGAAGCACACCATCTAGTTCCTTCGCGGCCTCATCCGAGCCCGTTGTGAGAGGTAGGCCACTTCGAACTTCGATGTGTTCTGGCATTACCTCCGATGCATGTAGTTCTGATTCATGCGTAACTCCCTCAGTATTCTCCTCTCGCTCTTTCGATTCTGTCACAAACGAGTCTTTAGATGCGTGATCTGTGATGCTAACATTCTCGAACTCTTTAAATCTTTCTTCTTTCGCGGCCTTTCTGGAATCACGCTCTTCTTCAAGTTCACGTATACGTTTTTCTTCTTGCTCTGCAATCCGTCGTCTCTTTTCCTCGCGTTCTTTCTCAATCCGTTCCTTTTCTGCTGCTTCTTTTTCATCCCTGATTCTTTTCTCTTCCATCTCTTTCTTGTAATAGGGTAGCTCGGTGTCGATGTCCCCTGGGCGTGGCTCTTCCGGATGATCCGATGTTGTTTTTCTCCTACGGCCCTTTCTCTTCTTATCAAAAAGGTCCTGTGCGTGTCTTGCATCTTCAATCTCGTCAAAGGGGGAGACGAAAGTCTTTTTTGAAAGAAGGCGTATCACGTTGCGTAGCTTGGGTCGTCTTTGCTGGAAGAGAAGCTTTTGGTGCTCCTTTTTGACAATTTCCTGCTCAAGAAAGCTGTGTAGAGACAAAACGTTCGCTTTTTCAGTCTCCACGGCCTGCGCGAGTCTTTCCTCTTGAGTGAGCTGGACCTCGTCAACTCTAACCACCGGCGCGAGAGCGGCGCGCCGTGTCTCGTCTTCTTTCAATTTTTGAACCAAAATCTCCTTATTTTTCATGGCTGACTTTCTTGACGAAGCTCTCCTATCAATGTCCAAAAGCAATTCGGAGTGCTTTGCTTTTACCTTTGGTTTCGCTTTCTCGGTAAAGAGCTTAGGTTTCTTGATAGCGGGTATAAGAGCGCTGGCTTTCGTTTTCCTTTTCTTTTGTCTTTCAGTGCTCTGTAGTTCTCTCTCGCCCTCACTATCATCGTTCTCCGAGGCGGATAGATCTGATTCTGATAGCATTTCATCGGAGTTTACTTCTGCGTCAGTGGCTTTTTCATCACTGGGCAGGACCCCCCTTTCCAGCTTTTCGGCAGCTATGCTCTCGGTTTCTTCGTTGACACTTTCGTTCCCATCTGCTTCATCGCTGTCTGATACTCCCCCTTCCGAATGTTCAAACTCTTCGTCATTCTCATCTTCTTGAAATAACAAATGAACATTCTCGTCTTCCTCAGAGTACACCACGTTTGAAATGCCTGTTGCCTGTTCTTCTCTTTCAATGAGCTGCTTGAGCCTAGACCCTGCATTCACTCTTCGGGCTCTGGTTGCCACTAGACTATCCGAGTCCGCCATTTGAGAGAATTATGATTTACAATACAAAGAATGTGGTGGTGGTCGATGTCAAGGATTCGCGGCACCGAGAACTTGCTCTTACAGTCGAAGACAGTCAATTCGAATGATGGCGAAATGGTTTTGCGGAGGAAAATACTTCGTATGTTTGTTGAAGAAATATTCAAACGCTTCGTGTTACGTCTGTTTTTGTTCAAGAGCGAGATATTTAATTTTTTTGAGTCTCACCTTCCAACATTTTGTTTAGACTTGACATTTATATTTTGAGAAGCGTTCAATTTCGAAGATTAGAAAACGTGTACTAAAAATCAGACAATCAAATTTTTTTTTGCATAGCGGTATAATACCTTTTTTCTATCTTGCTAGATCATAACTCATACATAATGTAATTGATAAATTTGTCGAAGAAAGGTCAACTGAACCAAATTTGATACACCCACCTACATCAGCCCATGAGGCGCCTGCACGAACAGATACGCTATCACCACAAGTTCTTCGGGATGATTAGACGAACACTCCAAATATCACGTCAAATACAAGCATATCGAGGATTTAGCGTATCACTCTTGCTCAAGAATGATATAAGCAAAGCAACTTTTGCTTCCAAGGAGGAAATGTCCCACTTTAATGCCCTTGCCTCTAGCTGGTGGGATGTGGAAGGACCTCAGCGGATACTTCATAAAATGAACTTGCTAAGAATGGACTACATTAATGAGATCATTAAGAATAACACAAAGTTGAACGCAGATGCCTTGACATCGGATGAAGAGGTGTACATTGCGCCGTACAACTTGAATCTACTTCCCAAACCGATCAAGGAGAGAATACTACTGGAACAAGACGAAAAAAGAGCTGAGATATTTGCTGAAAGGCCTCTCAGGGCTTTAGATGTCGGTTGCGGGGGCGGAATTTTAGCTGAGTCTTTAGCCCGCCTCAACTTTGTCGATTCCGTGAAAGGTCTTGATTTATCGACTGATGTGTTGGAGGCGGCCAAGGTCCACATGCAGAATGACCCTGACCTCGAAGATGTTTTGCTGTACGAATACAAGGCCGTGGAAGACTTACCAAAAGACGAAAAGTATGACATCATCACTGTCTTCGAAATGCTCGAGCATGTCGAGTTCCCCGCTCAAATTTTGTCTGAGGTATTTGATCGGTTAGAAACTGGCGGTTTTGTGTTCTTGTCCACCATCAACAGGGACTTAATCAGTTGGTTCACAACGATTTTCATGGGTGAGCATGTTTTAGGAATCGTGCCGGTGGGAACTCATTCCTTGAAAAAATACATAAATGAGGCTGAAATTCGGCAATGGTTGCTCTCGAGCAACTATAAGAACATGTGTCAAGTTGTTGACTCACGTGGCTGCATCTATTTGCCCGCATGTGGCTGGAAATTCACAAGCAACGCTCAAGTCGGAAACTACTTCATGGCTATCCAAAAGACGAGCTAGCATGTTCTATTATTCCCGATATGTAAATAGCAAGAAACCCTACTCGCCATTAATGTCACTGGCTTCAAAATAGTGGACAAAGAAATATGTCTTAGCAAGCCTAAATGCACCAATTTATCTCTATTTCATGGTACAAATTATCATCATGTTTACCTAATTCCATCTCGTTGTCAAGACCCCCACTGCTTACTGAGATGCACACTGCACACCTGGGCCGTGTGCGCCCTCCTCCTCGTCGGAATCGTAGGCATCACGTCTGCCACCAGATTGGTGCAATCTTGGGTCAACCTCGGTCAATTCACACTCATCAATCTCAGCACCCTTTGGAATAGTGTACTTGGTTCTTGGGGGCAAGATAGACTCCAACTGCTTCAACTTCTCCTCGGAAGCGAATTGGCTTTCTGGGAATCTCACAGAAAACTTAATAAACAAGTTGCCCCTGTCACTGTTTCTGTATACCGGCATACCCTGCTTCTCAATCACACGCAAAGACCCTGGGGAGATCACCTCACCCGGGAGAACATTGAACTTGATGTAGTCACCAGAAATGTGCTTGAATGAGACCTCACCGCCAGCCAAAGCAGTCAACAAGTCAATTTCAGACTCATAATACAAGTCGTTGCCCTTTCTCGTGAACTTCTCATGAGGCTTTTCGTCAACGACAAAGACAACATCGCCAGGGGTAACACCCGGCTCTTGGTCACCCTCACCAGAAAAGACTATTCTCTGGCCATCCTTCATGCCGGGATCTATGTGGACTTGCAAAATCTTGCGCTCGGCCAGAGTCTTTTTGCCCTTACAAGCAGTACATCTGTCCTTAGCATCGCAAATGTCACCGCTTCCTTGACAGACATCACAGGTGGTCTGGAATCTTTGAATCATAGGGCCCATTTGTCTTGTGACAAACTTCATACCAGAACCGTGACACGAGCTACACTGCTTGATCTTACCCTCTTTACCACCACGACCATCACACAGCTTACACAACACGGTCTTGTTCAAGGCCAACTTGGCGGTTCTGCCCTTGTATAACTCTTCCAATGTGCATGAAATGGTGTGCTTGATGTCTTTGCCTCTGGTAGGTCCTCTGGAAGCACCGCCGCCCATACCGCCGAAACCGCCACCGAAGAATTGCGAGAAGATGTCGTCAGCGCCCATACCTCCCATGCCACCGGGACCACCACCGCTCAAGCCCTCAACACCGTAAGAGTCGTACACCTCTCTCTTCTGGTCGTCCGAGAGAACCTCGTATGCTTGCGACAACTCTTTGAATTTTTCTGCCGCCTCTGGAGATGGGTTTTTGTCTGGGTGGTATTTCAACGCCGCTTTTCTGTATGCTTTTTTCAACTCATTTTCGCTAGCCTGCGGCGATACGCCTAAAAGATCGTAGAACTTAGTGTCTTTCACCATTGTGGTTGATTTTGTTCTATGAAAAGGTTGGAATAAATATGCTACCTATACGACCGTAGTGAAACCTCAAGACACAGGAAACCAATGCTTATGAAGCAGAGATTTTTCGTTGCGCGCCGTTTTGTGGAACATTCTACAGCTTTCGCGTGCACGTGATACGATGAGCTTGGGTCAGATAAGACATCGCCCACTTTCCGATTTTGGCAAGAGCGGAGGAATCACAAGTAGTTTATACCAGCCCTACGTGCGTGCAAAATTCTAAGTTGAGCGCGAGGCAGAAAATGGCTCGATTGCGTCAGAATCACTGTTGTTTTCACGAGTCCAGGTTAAACACGCGGCGCAAGTGTCAAAACGCGGAGTAAAATGTAAGAATGGGAGAGATGTGTAAGAAGACGAGCACTACCCGAGCTAAAAATTCGATTTTAACTCGATATTTCGATTAAGCTAAATTGTCTTTATTAACATGACTATGGCTTGATCTATGGTATCTTGCACTGAAAAAACTTTTCAGTGCCATAGCAGGAGGCTTGAGCACGTTTTCAACCAGCATGCTCAACCACTTCAGTGACCAACTTTCCGTTCCTAATCGTGTGGCTCAACTGTTCTGGGACGGGAATTTCCTTGAAGTCCTGACCTTCAAGTACGTTGATGTTTAATGCTGTGGTGTTGGAACTGATAATTTGCGAGTTTGCGTCCACGCTCTCCTGCGATAAGTAGATGCTACCCTCCTCACACTTGTCTACACTGATCAAGGGCACTACGCCAGTGACCTGAACACCAAACTTCAAAGATTTGATCACATCCACGCCAGAGATCAAGGAGTCGACAACAACACCGGTCTTTGTTGTTTCTGAGATCGAGACAGCATTTCCTTTTCCCTTGATCTGGATAGTAACACCGTTCGTCTTACCGATAAATACGGACTGGTCCTTTTCAACTTGAATCACAATAGGCTCAGATGCGTCAGCAGAGGTGAAGTTCTCGATGATCCACTTCGACCCGTCAACTAGCTCCTTACGGGCAGGTTTCTTTTGCGGCACATTGGATTTAGTGGACAAAGCCGAGGGCTTTTTGGGAGGGGTCGCCTTTCGTTGAAGAGAAGCTTGATTTCTTAATTCTGGGTTTTTGTGAGTCATCTGCGACTTGTCCACCTTCTTAAGGCCAGCTGTAACATCAGAACCCTTGTTTAAGTCGGCGAACACGGCACTCAAACCACCTGCTTTACCCGAATCAGCCGACTCTTCGAACAAGTTGGCAGGCGGTGCAGGAGGTGGGGGAGGAGGGAGCGGAGCACCACCGGAAGTTCCTTTGGCAGGAGGTGCGGCAAGCTTGGTATCGTTGGAAGTCGAGTCCGAAGTGGCCAATGACTCCTTCAATGATTTTCCCTTTGAGTTCCAAGAAGGACCTGTGGTATGAAATTCCTTAACATAGGTACGCAATGCATCAAAGACTGCCAAAAATGATTTGACCCATTCAGCGTGAACGGCGTCCTTGTCCTTAAAGTCCTTGATGACTCTATTGGCCCAAAATTGTGCACTATCCTTTATTTCTGGAATAAAGGAAACAGGGGTCTCGCTCACAATCCATCCCAAAACAGGCGCGCCGTCGCTCAATGTGTTCAAGTGGTTGAAGAACTCCGAGCGACGATTGGCATCCTTAGTAGCGCTAATGGCGCCAATTTTTTCATTCATTGGCTTTAAGGCCTCCGAAAAAGCTGGATCAGAGAAATCTGGCTTCTTGGTTTGTGATACGATATTTAAGAATCGTGTTTGAGCCACGAAGGCGTCTTTGAAATTGCCAGCAACCTCTCCCACTACCGAATCGATTTTGCTCGAAAGTTCGACAAATGGCTCGACATAACTCTTGATGAGGTCCTCAAACTCACGCACAAATTTCACTTTCTCTGGACTTCTTGGCACAGGAGAAATCTCCAGAGGAGAGGATCCACTTTCAGATTGGTTGTCTGCACTGCCAATTGCGGTGGTGCCTGTCTTGTAAGAACCCTCTTGAGTCTGAGTGATTTCCTCCAAGCGTGAGGTAGCGTGTTCCAAACGCTTAAGAATGTTAACTATATTATAGCCTTGAACATTGAATTGATTTTCCTCCAGCATACTGTTTATGGTGGCTATTGAGATTAATGTGTGGTCAGGGTGGAAATGAACTGCGAGTGAATCGCGACACGTGACGACACTTACCTAAGAGGCCGGCTGCCAAAAGGCGTGCGTGTGCTGTGCTGTGCCCGCTACTGGTCCTGGCCGGTACGCGTCCGTACGAAAGACAGTGGTACAATTGACTTGAAAACAATATTTCTTCCGAAGAATCTCTCGGAAAAAGAAACTTCTTAGATACTCATATAATTCGAGGGCTATTATACGTAATTTGACACGCACCTAGAGCGGATGTACTTTCAGAATAGTGCGTAAAGATGCCTTGAAGCGAGGAGAATTTGTCATGTTATGACTTTATGAAAACGATGTTCTTTTCTCCTGCTTAAACGTGTGCAGTTTTATGAAAAGATTCACTTTACCGGTTGTATCGACTTGATATGATCGAAGAAGCCAAGACTGTAGTCACCATGTAGGCCATGTAGGCCGACACGCGAATCCCATCAAAGGACGCACGCTGAGTCAAGAACACCAGCGCATGCGCACGTATATATCCGGATTGCATCACCGACGGGACGAGTAAACAACATACCCACGAGCAGGCCAGTCACACTTGAAGCTCAGAATTTGTTTCGGAAAAATGACATACAGAGAGCCCGAGCTCCCGCCACAAAAGGTGCACTATATACGGGAATCGGTCGCTCCTCCAGGCCCAGAGCCGTTCTATGACAACTACAAGGAAGGCGCGCCCATTGCAATTGACTTTGGCTCCGATACGGTGAGAGCTGGCTTGACCAATACATCTCAACCTTGCAACGTGTTTCCAAACATTGTCGCCAAGCATAGAGACAGGAAATCGAACAACACGCTCACGTTGATCGGCAATGATATCTATAGGGAATCCGTGCATTATCCTACGCTCAGAACGGGCGCGAAATCGCCTTTTGATGGCATGATGATCACCAATTGGGATTCCGTGGAGAGCATCCTAGACTACTCTTTAGAGCACCTCGGTGTGACCTCCGACAACGGCAGTCTCAATAATCCTGTCATCTTGACCGAGCAGGCTGCGGCCCCCTTCGGATATAGGAAGGGCATGTATGAAATTCTCTTCGAGGCATACCGTGCGCCGAAAGTTGCTCTTGGCATTGACTCGCTCTTTTCATTTTACGCCAATTCCAAAAATCGGGATGGCTTGGTCGTGAGCGTCGGAAACAATCTGACCCACATCATACCGGTCCTACAGGGGAAAGGCATACTCACTAACTCAAAGCGCATTGAATGGGGCGGAGAGCAGCAACTGCAATTCTTGCAAAAGGCCTTGGCACTCAAATACCCCTACTTTCCGACACGACTCACCAACGATCACACTAGAAACATCATTCAAGACCATGGATATGTAGCAAAAGATTATGCTTCTGAATTATCCACGATTTTGGACATGGAAGTTTTGGAAAAAAAGGATGTCGTAATCCAGGTTCCTGTAGAAATTGCGCCAAAAAGGGCAGAGAAGTCGGAGGAAGAGCTTGCTAGGCAAGCAGAAAAACGCAAAGAACAGGGCAAGCGACTTCAGGAGCAGGCCCAGAAGAAAAGAGTTGAGAATCTCATTCAGAAAGAAAAAGAGCGCGAGTATTACACGAGTCTCAGGGAGACAATTACGACCTTGAGTAAGAGCGAAGCCGAGAGGCGCGTTCTCGCCGAAGATTTCGAAAGCGTGGCGGAGTTACATAAGTACATTGCCAGCTTGGAAAGGTCCATAAAGCGGTCGAGATCCCTGGAAACTGAAGAGCCCGAGGAGGAAGTCGACCCTGCCTCAGCTTGGCCCTTGGCCGAGGTTCCCGACTCTGACTTGAACGACGAGGAAATAAAGGAGAAGCGCAAACAAAAACTTCTCAAGAGTAATTATGATGCTCGAATTCGAATGAAAGAAGAAAAGAAAAGAGAGGAGGAGGAAAGACAACTCTACTTAAAGGAACAGGAGGAATGGAGAAAGCGCGACTTGAAGAGCTGGTGTGACGCAAAAAGACTAGAACTAGCACAAAACATTTCAGACTACAAGCAAAGACTAAAAGCCATGGATGCCATGAAAGACAGAAAGTCCATGGCTGCTCAGCAGAGAATGAAAAACATTGCGGACTTGGCCAGCGAACAAGCCTCTGGTGCCGCTGCTAAGAAGCGCCGTCGAAACATCCCAACAGCCACCATTGACAATGACCCCAATGATACTTTTGGATCGAATGATGCAGACTGGAATGCCTACCGTGACATAAGTAATGCGAGCTTAGAAGAGGAACAAGAAGCCACGGGCGCTGAAATCGCAAGAATCGAGCAAGAGCTATTGGATTTCGACCCCGATTTTCATACGGAAGACACGTTCGCAGAATCGGAGAAATTCGATTGGAAGAATCTGGTTCTTCACAAATTCATCCATGGCCCACGTCCAAATTTGACTCTCACAATGCAGGCCGAGGGCCATGATCCGGAAGAATTGATGAAGGATCCAGAGATCATTCGTCGGAATCATCAAGTTCACATAAACGTGGAGCGCATTCGTGTTCCCGAGATTTACTTTCAGCCACAAATTGCAGGTCTAGATCAGGCAGGTATTCCTGAAATTGTGCAAAACATACTCTTACGCAATTTTGATGGGAATTTTGAGGCTGGCGGTCAACTGAGAGCGTTGATGCAAAATATATTTTTGACAGGAGGAGGCACATTGCTTCCTAACTTTGCCGATCGCTTGAGGTCGGAAGTGACTAGTTTTTTACCAACTGGGGCTCCTCTTAACATTGTAAAGGCAAAAGACCCTCTTTTGGATGCCTGGAAGGGTATGCAGAAGTGGTCCACCTCTGCTGACGCGAAGGAAAATTATGTCTCCAGAAAAGAGTACGATGAGTACGGACCTGAATACATCAAAGAGCATGGCCTTGGAAACGTTAGTCTTCGTGATCTATAGGTGAGACTACAAATCCTCAGTTTCAAATTATCAATGCCATACTATATTACACTACTTCTTAGCAAGAGGGTTGATTCCCTTTCTCTTCATACTTCTCTTGATGGACTTGTCGATCAACTCGGAATCCTCATCGTTGTCAAACTCAGCAAAGTCGTCATGAATGATACCCTCCTCCTCGGCTTCTGCCCGGGCCAAGGATTCTTTCTCTTTCGCGCCAGACTTGGTGATGTCATGCGGAGATGAGGCAATCTTCTTGAACTTTGCCACATAAAAACCATCGACGTTGTAAGTGTGAGGATAGTAACGTCTAGTCAAGGAGATTGTTGGGTTAAAGTGCTTGCCTCTGAAAGAAGTGAACCCTGCCTTACCAATTTGCAAGCCTGACTCAACGAGCTTGACATTTGGCCTCTTTCTCAATGCGTAATCTACCACGGCTTCATTTTCCTCAACGGCCACGGAACATGTGGAATAGACAATGACACCACCGGTAGCAGACTGTGCGTTGACGGAGTCAATAGCACTCAACAATAACTGTTTTTGCAAGTGAGGAATCTGAATGAAATCCTTCTCGGTACGAGACACCTTCACGGACTCGTCCTTAGCAATGACACCGGTACCAGAACAAGGCGCATCCAACAAGACTCTGTCAAAACCACCAATCACCTTTGGAAACTCACGTGCATCGTAGTGGCAAACAATGGTATTCTTACAGCCCAACCGCTGAATGTTAGCAATCAAGGACTTGGTCCTGGCCTTGTTTGCATCATTGGCAAAGACACATCCAGTGTTCTTCATCAAAGCAGATATGTAGGTTGTCTTACCACCTGGAGCTGCAGCCATGTCTAGAACACGCTCGTTCTCCTTGGGGTCCAATGCCATAACGGGCAAGAATGACGACGCAGCTTGCAAAATGTAGTGACCAGCCAAGTATTCTGGAGTAGCGCCGATAGGTACCTGCGAGTCGAAAATTTGCAAGCCCACCTTAGTCCACGCACCAATTGGCTGCAAGTTAACACCACGGTTAACAAGGGTTTGGGCCAAGTCTCTTCTTCTGGTTTTCAAGGTGTTTGTTCTGACTGTCGTGGGTCTAGCGACCTCGTTGGCTTCGAAAAATTCAATAGCCTCAGACGGAGAGAAGAGACTGAAAAGCTTGTCTGCCAAAAACTCGGAATAGCCGAAGTACTCGCAAATGTCTTTGAGGAGTCTCGAAGTATAGTCGGCACGAGACTTGCCCTCCTCAGATAATTCTTTGAAGTTTTCCAAGACCTTCACAATCTCGAGCATACGTGTTCTGACAGTGGTGATGTCAACGGGCTGTTTAGAAAGTTCAGCCTCCTCCTCCTCTGTTGGCAAGACTTTGGCTCTGGGTTGAGGCGCACCCTGAACCAATTCCATCTCTGCCTCCTCGGCTTCCAACTCATCCTCTTCATCGAGCTTTCTGGAGAATGCTTCCATGTTTTCAGCATTCAAGTCTTCCAATTCGTCATTGTCTTCATCGTCGGAAAATATGGGGCGAGCTCTGCCCTCTTCGTCAGAATCGTTGAATTCGTCGTTTTCACCTTCAAGTTCTTCAACATCGAACTCATCGTCTTCAGGAAGCGAGTCATTGTCATCATCAAAAAGTGACTTTTTGGCGGAGGCCAACTCTTTCAAATCGACCTCGGGGAGGTCCTCAGGAATCTCTTCCTCATCCTTCCTGGACTTCTTGACAGGCTTTTTGCTTCTCTTCTCGCCCTCATCGCTTCTTTTTCTCTTTTCTCTGTGCTGAGGTTTCAGAGATTTATTCGTCTTCTTTTCCAAAAAATCGTCCAACGAAGGTGGAACTCCTTGCTTATTCTTAGCCCGTCTTCCCATTGTTTTTAGCTGTACTTAGTTGAAGTAGATAGTAGGAAAACTGCGATGAGCGTGGAAAATTCGCATCTCACGAAATCTGGAGGTGAGCGAAAAAAAAGGCCTGTGAGAAACTCATCACGACGCCAGATCGTGCAGTTGCAGCAAATCCTAAATTACCCTGATCAGTTCGAACAGAGAGTCTTTTCACCTATTCGCGACGATCAAGATACTGGTGCAAGACTCATTGACATCTTTTGTCATAAACACTGCCTTATCATCACATAGTCTATACAGTCAAGCATCACGTTCAAAGTAGTGCATCGATAAAAGGCATCTGGTCATAAACACTAATTGCCCAGATTTTTCCGATCACCACTGCCAAAAGTTCAAATATCGCATTTAAGTTATCGAAAAATGGACTTGAATAAAAGCCATTCGACCATTGTCGCTAACCAGCACGTTCTCATCAGATTGCCATCGGAGGGCTTGAAGATCGTGTGCTTGAAAGAGGACGGAACCATTAGTTTAGGAAAATTTGGAGCTTTCAAGGTCGAAAGTATATTGGGCCACCCTTTTGGAACGACGTTTGAAATAATAGAAGACCAAGTTGCTGTTCCTGTCAAGTCATTAACCAGTGTGGATGAAGTTCTCGAGAATGAGATTGACGACGAGCAGCTTACCAAGGACCAAGTCACCAAATTTTTCGAGGTGAGCGCAGAATCAAACCAAGACATTATCAACGTTGGCTCTAAAATTCAGAAATTGGACAGCAAACAGATTGATGAATTGAAGAAATCCGGTGCTTCCTCTGACATTGGACAAAAAATCATTGAGCAAATCATCGCTGGACATTCTGCTTTCGACAAAAAGACGCTATTTTCTCAACAAAAATATTTGCGCCGCAAGCAACAAAAGTTTTTGCGTAGGTTTCAAGTCGAATACTTGGGCCTGTCCCAACTTTTGCAGTACTACATTGACAAGGACATCCAGCGAGTCAGAGACATGAGCGAGGAAACCTTGGGTATGCTTCTCAGCAACGCAAACATCCGTCCAGGAGGAAACTACTTGCTTGTCGATGACACCTCAGGGGTTGTTGCCTACGCAATGTTGGAAAGAATGCAGGGCAAAGGAAGTATTCTTCTCATACACGAAAACGAACACGCAAATTTGGCCGCCTTGCGCCATTCCGATTACTCTGAGGATTATCAGAAAAAGATGATTAAAACTTTGAGTTGGCTCCAATTTGCTGAGCCAGAAAACGAAAAGATCGACTGGGAAGAGCTCCCACAGGAGGAGGTTGACGAGATGAGGCCGACAAAAAGGCTTCAATACCACAGGCGAGTGAAGAGGGCATCCGAAATCAACGATGCTTTGAACATGGTCACCCAGAGCAATTTCGACGCGTTTATTTCTGTGTCGACCCTTAACATCCCGTCATTCTTGCCTTTGGTAGTGCCTCGCGTTGGCGGGTCTCGTCCATTAGTGTTTTACAGTCCTTATAAAGAAGCCCTCTTGGAAACCCAACACGAACTTTCGAACGACAAGAGAGTGTTGGCCCCATCAATATACGAGACCAAAGCCAGGATATATCAAACGATTCAAGGCCGTTTGCACCCGCTAATGACCCTGCGGGGATACGGTGGCTACATCTTGACTGGAACAAGGGTCTTCCCAGCGGTGCACATTAATGCAGTTGGAAAGGGAACGAGAAAGAAGCCCAAAGCAGAAGTAACCACCACACCTGAGGCGACATTGGCCTCTCCCTCAGAGACGTCTCAGGTAAGTGAGGACGTTACCATGGAATGTTGAGATTGCCAGTTGATTTTCTCTTGTGACATTACGCCACTCGAAAAAGGTAAACGAGGTGATGTTTATTTATACAGAAAAAATGATATGCTCACGTCAAGACTCTAGATAACCCCCGTTGACGACGTTGCGTAGAAAAGACATCAGGGAACCGTCCTCCCAGGCTACAACACAGCGCACATTATTCGACAGATCAACAAATCTTCCACATTTCCAGCCGCTCGGAAGCCTTCTGGCGGTATGTATGACCTGATCCTCATAACCGAGCTCGAAGATTATTCCTTTGGATTCAAAAGGCTTTGCCAAATTATCTATGAGCGCATCGTAAAATTCAAGGTGCCCAATCAAAGCTTCTCGCGGCTCGTATAACTTTACAGATTTTTCAGGCCCATTTAGAGCTACGGGCTTTTCATAGTCTTCCGCGGGCACATACGGCGGGTTTGCAGTTATGAGATCCACGGGCATAAGTTTATCTGTGGCCCGCAAATTGAAAAGGTCAGCTCGCCAAATATCAATATCCAACCCGGCCTGCTCCTTGTTCCGCAAGGAGAGCTGCACAGCGTGTTCACTGAAGTCAAATGCTCGAACTCTCGCATCTGGAACCAAATACTTTAGTAAAAGCGGGATGCACCCACTTCCCGTGCACGCATCAAGAATGGAGATGTTTGAGTTTGCCGAATGGTTGATGGCTCGTGCTAATTTTGTCGCCCATTCCTCAGTTTCCCATCTGGGTATGAGTACGTTTTGTTCACAGAGAATCTCTAGTGGTCCGAATGGCTGGGTACCCAAAATGTATTGAAGTGGTTCATGCCTTGAGCGCCTCGAAACGGCATTCTTCCACTTTGATTGCGGGAGTTCTTTCTGGATCCATCGTAGCTCAGCCTTGGCTTGGTCCAAATTGTGCGTTGCTTTTAAAAGAGAAGGCAATAATGGGTTTTGGAGAAACGCTTCTCTGATGAGCTTGGGCGATACTCGTGGCATGCGATGAGCTTCGAGTCGATGAACTGAGAAATGACATGACATATGTCGCAGTCAAAGTAAGTGGCCAGATAGATGAGAATTGCAATGAAATAACCATGCGTTGCGTCTCGCGCCAAGTAAATTCTTGAATGAAGCAAAAGCCGTCATGAAGTTACGATCACAGGAAATAATGCAATATTTCTCTTTCATGTGTTTATTCTATATTTACAAGCTTACAACCCCTTTCTAACGTAGTACATGTATGACCTCTCGTGAACGTGATCTGGGAATGGAGAAATTACCTCAGAGTGGTCTGGTCTTGCCACTGGATCATTCAAGTAAATGGCATGGCATGTCTCGAAGGAAATCTCGATGTGATGAGGCAAAATGGCGAATGCTCCAATAAAAGGCCTTGGTGTCCATGGAGTGAAAAACGGCTGTGATGGATCTTGACGACCAAACAAGCCTTTCTGCCAGGGCAAATTTACAATGGCCTTAGATTCGTCCTCGAGCACCACGTCTTTTTCCAATGGAGCGACAGATCTCAAAGACTTCCCGAAAGCTGGCGAGAAGGGAATAGTTTTGGCGTCTTCAGGCAATTTCGATTGTTCGGCATTGCGACGGACTCTTTCTAATTGTTGGTTGACGATCTCGCTCAAGATTTTTTTGACGTTAGAGGCATCCTTTGCTGCCGCTGGGGATGCGAGATCAGCGCTCTTCGTGGTGATGAACTTCACGCAAGCATCAAGTGAGTGTGTGTTGATTAAGTCATGGCTCGCTTTCTTTAGGATTTTGTAAGCCTCGATACACTTGACAGAATCCGTCTTGTTGGAGGCCACCAACGAAAGGAATTGCTCGGGTATAAGCTCCTCTGCTTCCTTGCCGGCAGCAATTTCCAAGATTTTGTTCAAAAACACTTCCCTTGTGGTGTTTTTTTGCGTCTTGAGCATATCAGCCTCAATAGCAGCGTTAAACTTCTTGACTGTCTCGATTCTTGACTCCTTATTGACCTTGTCTAGGGTGTTCAATGACTTTGGCTTGGTTTGCTTCAATTCCCAAACGTCCTTTGGAGTCTGCTTGGCGGCATTGACGTATTTGTTCCACACGGCAATTTGCTTGTTATCCACCTTTACAGCCTGTTCAACACTGGGCTTGACTCTTCCCATTGCAAGCATGACTTTTTCTGGGGCAACGCTGAACACGTCTCCGCTCTTCAAGGGGAATGCTGGATGTCTGATCGTGACACCATTCACTTGAACGGATCCGCTTCTGATGAATTCTCTTGCTTGTCTGACAGATGACGCAAACATCGAGCGGAATATCGCGAACTCAAGTCGCTTCTCCAAAACGGCAAAAGTCTGCAAACTCATTGGTGTAGGCGACACTTCCACACCTTTTAAAGAGGCATCTAGCTGGGCCACCGATTCCAAGTTGGGCAGGAAAAGTGTTTTCCATCTGCTTTCTGTCAAGTGCTCGCCGTGGTATGCTCTCGTCTCTCTCTTGGCTTTCCACTTTTGCTGGAACAACGTCAAGCCCTGGTATCTGATCGGCTGTTTTTTGTACAAGTTGAACAAGTTGTATTTGTTCATCGAGGCCCGCACACGGCCCCTGGCCGTGGAAAACAAGTTCGACGCTTTTCTGGGCATGATACGTTTAGCGACCTGGATTTGGGAAAGCGTTCGTAGCACTGAAAAAAGACAAAGAAAAAGTCGTGCGATACCCAAAAAAGGTTTAGTGGCCACCTTTTCAATTTGTGCCAGGGGCAATCGGGAATAATTAGTATTTTGAAGCCAATGTGTAAGAAGTCTTCGAATTTGCTTTACTCTCTCATATGCTGTATTTCAACTAGTGTGGCAGAGACAACAACGTTGGACTATACGCTTCATCGGGAACTGTCCCGAGGAGGAAACTTGAGTCTATAGCTGAAAAGTTGACAGCTATATGTCGTCTACTTAGAGAGCCAGGTTCGAATTCACTCCATTCTCTAGTCGAGCAAATTCGAGTCACAAATCACAATTTGTGACGATTCGAGCCGAGATAAGTATTGGCTGCGACACGGAATTCTCGCTTAACATAATGCAGATCGCACTTTGTAGTACAGTCGATGTCATACTAGCTACTCACCCGGATCGAGCATGTCTGAGGAAAGAATATGGAGCATAGAGCAAGAAATCGAACTATTCAGTCTCGTTTGTGACTTCAAACCTGCTGGGGCTGAGAAAGACAAGAACATTACGCAAATCCTTCTACGCATCAATGAATGTATTAAGCCCGATGTGAAGATCACCGAGGATCAGGTATGGAGCAAACTCGAGACCCTTTTTGATCTTAAGGAAGTTGAAAGGCTAGAAGAGGATCAAGATGAAAGCCCGGACTCTGCAAATGAAGAAATGGGGCAGTCACCAACAAGGGAGGGGCATACACTTCCCATGGCCAGAGCGAAGCCAGAAGAAACCACTCCGCGTGAATCATCAATTCAGCAATTGACCACGCCCGAGTCTGCCACACAACATCCTGGAACAAGCTCGAACGAGCAAAACAAAGACTTATCTGAAGTCTACTCGTCGGAATTGAGCGATGTCGAGGGCGAAGAAACCGAGATAGAGAAATTAGAGGGTAAAGTACCATCGCCTCCGCCAAAAGAAACAAAGAGACGTGGACGTCCACGAAAAGGATTAAGGAAACACGAACAAGAGCCTACAGATAAATCTTCGATTTCTCAGGAGACGCCTGTTGACATTTCTACAAAGGAGTTCTTGGTTGAAGAGGCATCGAACGCAACACCGCGAAAAAGGACACGTTCGATATTGAAAGACGAAGAGGAAGAAAGCGCACCCAAGCGCCGCCAGCTGGCTGGGCCTAGTGCACGACGCAAGACCAGATCAGATGCTACACCTGAGGCCGAGCCACAGCCTTCTCAGCTCACTCAACCCGTAGATGCCCCAAGTCAATCACGGGAAGATGATGGAAAGGAGAGCTTAGAGGTTGCAGCTGCACCAAAGGTTGAGATAAACACACTTACGAAGGATGAAGGGGACATTAAGCTGAGTGCAAAAGTAGAGGCTGATGAGATTGCAGATCCAGCGGAGCAAAAGCCCAAGACCAGAAGGTCTAATCGACAGGCTGTGCGCCGGAGCACAAGGAACAAATGAGGTCACATGATAAAGGAAAAATAACGTATGATATTGATAAACGTCGTTCATTATTGGCGTATATTTGAGTGCGCTTGCTATGTGATGTACAAAATCAGGAAGGAATACTAATGTCCTCGGATCTGGCCAACTTGCCCAGCACAGCAGGAGCATCCTCCGCTGTGGTCATCGTCTGAGTCAAACTCGTCGGAGTCCATGTCCGCGAGCTGCTTATCTAAAAGCTTGACATCAATTTTGGTTTTTGCAGGCTCCTCTGCCTTTGACGTGGATACTGATCCAGCAGGCGTTTGAGCGGTTGGCGAATCGGACATTGTGGAAGTTAGTTTGATCATAATCGCGCCCTGATCTACACTATAATGCGCTACGACGACAACGCACGTGCGCACTACGTCATATTCGGTTCGTAAATCATAACAAATATATTAGTGTATTAATGCAGAAAAAAAGAGTAGGACCAGATGACGATTGTGTAAATGCAAGGGACTAGGCAAATCTAAGACAAAAGTCCCCAAACCTTCCCGAAGAAGGTAGTTGGAACTTCCTCATTCCAAACCGTTTCCTCGATTTCCCTGACGCCAGTATCGATATCGATTTCGTCTAGAGGTATGAGGAGAGAGCGCATAGTGAACGCATTCTTGCTCAAACCGTTATAGTAGAAGTGAGCCACAACCCAAACGAAAGCATACAAAATCACGGAAATGTAGGCTGTGAAGAAAGTCGATGCGCTGAAGCCATAGAAGCAAGTGAAGCCTTGTACAAAAACCAACATAAAGCCCAAAACGAACGCATAATATGCTGACCAAGGCATCCATGAGGCCTTGAATGGCAACGTGTCTCTGCTGATGTTCCGAGATTTCAATACATTCATGAATCTGATATGAGAGAAGGAGATATTGACCCATGTGATCAAACCAGCGACTGCGGTAATGTTCAATAACCAGTTGAAAACGGTGTTGCCACCGTTGGAAAGAACCATGTAGCCCAAAGAGCCGAAAGCAGCAGTGAATAGAACCGCAATGTATGGAATACCGTGTTTTGTCACTCTAAGGAAGAATTTTGGCGCAACTCCAACTTGAGCTAAACCGTACAAAATTCTTGATCCCGAATAGACATTCGAGTTCGCAGCGGATACTATGGCGAGGAAAATAACAGCGTTGAAAATGTCAGCCAAAACTGGTGTGCCAGAGTTTTGAATGGCGATGATATATGGGGAGGAGGCAGCAAAACTTGAATCATCGCCCAACTTTGGGTCATTGTAAGGTATGAGTAAACCCATAAAAAAGATGGAGAGGATGTAGAATATAACAATTCTCCAGATGACCTTCTTAATAGCAGCAGGCACAGTCTTTCTAGGGTTCGCAGATTCTCCACAAGAGACACCCACCAATTCCACACCCTGGAAGGTAAATAATGCTGAAATTAAAGAGCTCAACCAACTCAAAAACCGACAAGTATTGAGATTGTGGATGTACTTGGTAAACATGCCACCGTCACCCCAGGGGCCGGGATTACGCCAATATCTAAAGCCAACAGGCCCAGTTTTTCCAGCTCCGCACACCATACACAAAGCGTAAATCAACCAGCCAACAACAGCAATGATCTTGATCGAGGCAATCCAGAATTCAATCTCACCATAGAACTTGACTGGAATCATATTCGCGCATGTAACAATGACCCAGAACATGGAAATCCAGGCCGCCAATGGCACGGCATTTGTCCAGTATTCGATAACTTGACCAACAACTGAAATTTCGAGGGAAAACGTGATGGCCCACGAGAACCAGTACATCCAACCATTTGCACAACCCAAGGCGGGGGAACCAAAACGTGCTGCGAATTGCGTGAAAGACCCAGAGCACGGGATGTATGTGGCCATTTCACCAAGCGACTGAGTGATAGAATATGCTAAAGTTGTGATGAAAAGATAGGCTATGAGCGCCATCACAGGTCCGGAAGCGATTGGACCTTTGGTTGAGATGAAAAGACCAGTTCCAATCGTACCCCCAAGGGCAATCATAGATATATGTCTCGCTTTCAAGTTCCTTTGAACTTCGTTCACCTCCACTTGAATTTCTGAGAGCGAATCATCTCCACGTACGTACTGAACGTCTTTCGGCGAACCCACCGTCTTTTCTGCGTCAGACATGGACAAGTTATGTGATTTATGCAAAAGTTTTAAACGAGGCCAATAATGAGTATGCAACAGCGCTCGAGAATGATCAGTGACGGCTTGAATTCCGTTAAGATTTCAAAGATCTTGAATAGGCTTGCGGAGAAACTATTGATGAATAAAAATTCGTTATGGGTAGGAAATGGGTCATATAAATGTGCAGCCATGCATTCAGTCATAGTCTCCCGCTTATCGGAGCCCCTCTTGAGAGATGCATGAGATGTGCAGTACATGCCAAAAAAATTTCTTTATTTGTTTCGCCTACAGGCAGATAGGCTTCAAAGAAGGGCAGTGCCGCGCAAGGCAAATAAATGCCGTCTTGATGCAGCATGTATGCCGTCCTTGTCTGCATAACGCCGCGCATCATGACCGCCGAGAGAAAATTTAGTCGCGTCCTCTATAACTTTTCGGCCAGACTTGCGCTTAATGAATGACCAATTTTGACTTTCGAGTTCTGTTTCCTTTGACGGTCAATCCTTATCTAAATCTCTCGATCGAACTCACCTCGGTTAATCAATGCATAATCAATATCTTTCTTATCGCATGATTTCTTTCATGTGAATTGTTCCAACACATCACTTTCTCCAGTATAAGCGAAAGGGCGATAATTAAGTGTTATTTCTTTTTTTTTTCACGTCCCATCGTCATGCATCACGCCGCGTTCTTCGCTCGCCTCTAAAATTTGTCTTTACGTTCAAGCAAGTCATTCGAGGTCTTCAACAGCTTTTTATCAGACTCCACTGAGAATAACAATGGTTATTGAACACTGTATAGCAACAAATTTCAAGCAAAAGAACGCTAGCCTTATTTCGAGTTTGTTCATTTTACTGGCCGTCAAGGGCAAGTCGTGCGGCTTCTCGGGCCGTTCCGCGCGCAAAGGACATCGCAAAAACGCCACTTTAGCTTATTCCCATAACTTGACCACTGAAGTTTTGCCCGATCCCGCCAAGAATTGAATACGCTACAAGATCTTCGACTGTTGTATCCAGTTTTCGAATACAGCCGAAGCGTGACGCAGAAAAGACAACAAGTAGAAACATTTTAAAGATCATTGTTGTAAAAAATTGACAGGGCCCTACTGCCTTTGTATGCACTCGTGCATATAATTCCAACGGCCCACAAGTTCTTTTTTGACGAGTCGTTCTCTCATCCGACCTGAGACAGAGCCTGCAAGCGCCCGAGTTGAACCCTCCTCATTGTTGAGGATTATAGTTAGTTGGAGTGATGATCGAAATTCTTTAAGTTATGGACAAACAACTATATTACTCCGTAGAAAAAAATATATTCAAAAGAAATCGAAAGTACAAAATAAATTGGTATTAATTTTCGTATTGATTTTACGACCACTTTTTTTTTCCGGCACCTCCACATTCGATAAAAACATTCTTCACTTTCTTGATCATTAGTCTCTGGCTTTCTTTTGTTATAATCTAAATAACATATAGAAATTGTATCCACCAAAATCGCCATAGATTGGTGTCACACACAGTTACTCATTTCACTCATTTCACTCATAGTCGAAGTTCCCACTTAGTGGGGCTCAGACTTAAATTCACGTGGTCAAAACATGAAAACACTAAACCTGTTTTAAGATTAGATTATTCGGTATGAAAAAAAGACTAATTATAAAGTACGAATTGCGCACGTCCAGACACTACACTGAGAGTGCAGCCGTCAGTGTTGTCTCCCGTAGAGGACGTGTAGGTGCCACCCTCGTACACACATGTGCCAACGGTGTTTGCGCCGCTCTCACCTACAATCTTCACATTGAAATTTGCTGCGTCCACGTTGTTGGGGTTTTTGATCAAGGAAAGGTAGGATACCCCCGAATCGTAACCAGCGCCAAAGTTCAAAGGTGCCCAGTTTCCCACACCGGAGCCAGAGGTTCCCCAAAGACATCCATCGGTCCAACTAACACCGGCGTTGTTGACATAGTACTGAGCCGAAGTTTTGCCTCCAGCATAGGTGTGGTAGTACGACTCCTGGTTTACGACGGTCAAAATTGATGACCCGCCAGCGTCAACGACAGTTGGAATCACCATGTTCTCCGTGCCCGGGTAATCTGTTCTGCAGATTGCCACAGAATCAGAAAGCTCACTCACCACCACCGCCGAGTCCACGCCCCACTCGCATAAGTAGTTCGTGTCAGTATTTGTTCTGTACAAGTAGCCGCCCTTGCAGAGTAACCCCCCGACGGAAACGCCATTGGAAGGTTGTTCGGATGGCCATTGAGTTTTCGACATTCCAGACTGACAAGCGTAAGAGCAGTATGCACCCTCGTTACAGGTTCCGCCTGTTGAAGTGTCAGAGTGGTAGATTCCGGAAAAGCCGCCGAAGCCCAAATGATCAAGATTGATGATACCTTGACCGGTGGCGCCTGGGAAAGTACCACAAGGGATTGTGCCGTCGATGAACTCCGTGGTGGGGTCTTCAAATGCGCCCAAGTCTCCGCTTGTGGAGTCGGCGGAGACGGTGGATGTCGAACCAGAAGTTGAACCGGAATTGGAGGTGGTAGCAGCGTTAATTGATGTTGTCAGCGTGCTCAGAGACAGGGTTGAAGACGTGTCCGTGGAGGAGCTGGTGTCAATCTGAACAATAGAAGGAGATTGTGTGGTCTGCAGCGTTGGGCTGGCCTGAACGGTTTGTGCGAGAGACGTGGACTGGCTGGCTTGTTGGACATTAGAATATGAGATCGGAGTGACTTGCGTAGCCGCTTGCGTCTCGGAAGCGAATGGTGAAGATGCGGCAATTGTCGACGAAGAAGCCTGTTTCTTACCATTGACGGTAACAGTGATGACTTCGGTCTGTATGACGTATGCCCGTTTGTGCTTGTGGTGAAGATGATACTGCGTCGTTGCACATTCGTCGTCGTCTCGCTTAACTGCGGGGGCAGCCAAGGTGATCGACCCGAGGGTCAACGCCAAAGCATAAGCGGAAGTGAGGCTTAATCTCATAGCTGTTGATGGTTAGTTTGAATAAATTAAAGAGAGTGGTAGATGTGAGGACTTCATGACAAGCAAGCGTGGCCGCCGTGCCAAGGCTTTTGACACGCATCTAGGAGGTGGAACCAGGACGCGACTACCGCGATTGAACAAAACAAATCTGCACGGCGCGTGGAAAAAGGCGTTGTCTGCAGCACGATCGCGAAATGCTGGCGCACGTCACCCTTTTGGAGCTGGCTGGTAACCAATGAGCTCGGTAACGGCTAAACTTCTCGTAACGCGACTCACATTTTCAGCCACATCAATGTCTGCTGGTCACATCCCCAAAGGGAATTTTCATATTCAAGACCAGGTATTTGCCTCGGCGCTGTGTGAAATGTACCCAAAATGTTTCGCCTACCTGGCTGCCCAGCTCGAAAACTCAATATCAAAAGTTGCAGCCAGAAGTATGACTTGTGCGCAAATCTAGGAAGTTGGGCGGCGTGGTGAATCAAAATGAATCATTGTGCTCGAGTTTTGCGTGCCTGCCAATCGTGCCATGATATTCTATCATCACGTATAAATTCGAGAAATTCAAAAGTAAGACATACCTAAGTGAAAGAGTGTTCGTAGTTGGAAAAGCTGAGATTAGCAAGTTGCTTGGATGAAAGGAATGAAAGGTTAAACCGAGATTTTTGATACAAATTTGTTGACAAGATAGAAGGGGGAGGCGCGTCATTTTATTCTTCATGAGTCCATTGATAGGCGTCACTGCAAAACAATAGCTTGCGCGGGCTTGGCTTCGCGCCATGCACTCCCGTTTCATGGTGGGCTGGTGTTCGTGCGAAGAAGGAAAGAAGTTCAACTTGCAGCCAGGACCAAAACGGTAACAATGCGGTGACGAAATTTCGCTTGCTCTTAGTGTTTGAAAGCTTGATACAACGTCATACATTGCTTTCAGCAACTTCATTCCTAGGCGCTTATGTAAGAAGTCATTATTATCATTTGAAAGCACTTGCCTCTCCAGAAATAAGAAAGAAAAACGTATGATTTAATTGAAAACTTTCAAACGATTCACAAGATATTTGAAGCGTCCGTAGGGCAACAACCAAGTTTTTCTTTCGCAACACATTCACGCGGCTGGAGTGCCGGATTCGAGCGTGGTGAAGTTTAATAAGGGCTGTCCCACGCCCTGAGGACAGGTACGAAAAGTAAATCGTTGTTTTGAATTGTGTCTACTTTTGATATATAGCAAGTTGGTGCGGGAAAACGCACTTATTTACTCTCGTAAACTTGCTCAGACGGGTTTTTTGCAGGCAGCCTTTGCGATCTCTTACAGCCGAAGCGGGTTCCTGTACCACAAATCGAGGTTCAGCGTGTTTTGCACCCGAGAGACCCGCGAGAGACCCGGGCCTGACCGTTATCTTTCATAATTCAGCCAAATCCCATTATTCATCAAATCATACAGTATTCATCTCGAACGGAAACATGAAACAAGTTGTTCGCCCAGAGTGACCAAGGACCATCAATTGCGACGTGCTAGCACATTCACGCGAACGCCTGTCGCAATTTGAAAAGACTGCTGTTTATATTTTTCGTGCTCGCACCCGTGCATCCATACTAAACATTAGCAGCTCATCTCGGCTGCAACTTGACACGATGCAACCAAAAACTTACCTTTAGTATGTCTTCCACAGAACAAGGCGCTCAGCAAAAAGCCTCGAACCAAGAATTCTCCGAAGATGATTCTAAGGGTGTATTAAACCCCGCAGAGGCCATTCCGAGCGAAGAGCAGCCCGCCAAAACCGAATGTGAGAACCACTCTGTTGCTGAATCAAAAGCTGAAATATGTCCTCAATCAACCGCTACGGGCCAATCAGAATCAGGCGACCCTACACCAATCCAAATTGAAAACAAAGAGACTCCTCTGACCGATATTAGGGAGAAAAGCGTAGAAGAGCCGGCTTCTACCGAAACTGATTCACATGTCCAGACCGAGCTTATTGCAGAAACCCCACAGGATCTCGAAACGGCAAAAGGCGCAGAGAACACAGTGGAGACATTTGTCTCGGGCGTAAGCAAATTTGAAGAAATTGAATCCTTTTCTGATGATGAGATTCAAATCGACGATAATGGAGAATCTTCCTCGGAATCTGAGCTGGAAAGCGATGCCAGCTCTTCCTCAAGTGAAGCATCCTCATCCAGCGACTCTGAATCAGATGAAGAGACAGATAGTTCTAAACCTGTGCCAGGCTTAGTGGATGAGCTCGAGGAGGAAGATGAGGCAATTACTGGTCCTATTTTGTCCAAGAACGAGGTCTTGGATGAGAAGGCCAAGAGCCTACCGGCCGACTACACTGTGCCCGAAAATGCTCCACTAGAATACATCGGCGTCATCACCGGCTTGGTGGAAAACAGTGCAATCATAAAAGCAAATGTGTCAGGAGAGTTCAGGATATTGAAAGATGATTCAATTTTATGCTTCGAGGATCGGCTGTTATTGGGCCCTCTCTTCGAGACATTTGGGCGTTTACAGGCACCAAACTATCGGGTCAAGTTTAACACAGAAGAAGAGTTCCAGAAAGTGAAAGATAAGAAGGGAAGCAAGGTATTCTATGTCGTTCCAGAAGCAAAATTCATTTACACTGATGCACTCAAAAAGCTCAAAGGCACTGACGCGAGTAACTGCCACGATGAAGAACTTCCAGAGGAGGAACAGGAGTATTCTGATGATGAGCAAGAGTTGGCGGCTAAACAAGAAAAAACACGCAAAAGGAAACAAAAGAAGCAAGAGAATGGCGAGGTTGTACAAAAGAAAAAGCCGGCTGCGCCGAAGGCTGAAAACAATTTTGTCTCCTATGGCTTCGCCCCAAGAAAAGCAGAGACGCCTTCAACATCCTTGAACAATCAAAATGCGCACCCCAACCATACTTCGGGCTTACAGGGGTCCTCCTACGTTCCATCTGTTCGAGATTCAGTCCCTGGATATGGTGCGCCTTACGCTCCTTCGCAAAGTACGGCTTATGGTCAGCCACATCCTCATCAAGGGTACCATAATCAATACCAAGTACATCAACCATTTCCACAATCACAAGCCTATGCGCCTGGACAACAATACGGGCAATACGCGCAACATAACAATGTTATCTATGGGCAACACAACAACGCCTATGGCCAACCGTACAATCATGTGCATCTCCCACAATACCAAACACAAGCTTCTCATCAATATCAGCCAATGCCGTATGCCCAGCCTTCCGTCCAGTTTGTGGGTCCTCCAAATTCAATAAGTCCCTCTCATTATGGGCAGCCATACCAGCCGCAGGTTTTGCAACAGGTGTCCACGCCCCAACTCGTTGCTAACGATGGTTTTCAGCAGGCCCATGGTCAGCCCCATGGACAGTCCCAATCGCAGCCTACATCAACCAATGATACGTCAAACGGAGCCTTGCAACAACTTCAGCAGATGGTGAGCCAGAATCTTTCCAAAGAGAAACAGGATGAGTCTATATAATTTTATGGAGTCAGACAATACACATGATTTTGAACGTGCATTAATATTATATCGATCTTTTTGAAAATGGAGTCACTGATGGAACACTATGATAGAGAACTAATCGAGTATAGAGTCGTGGCCACATGTTTTCACAGCAGAGGCAATGCAGCCCCCTGCGCTCACATCAAAGACAAGGCCCTTTCAGCATGCAAAAGGGCTGATTTCGGAAAACCAGCAAGCCCGGCTACTTCGATTGCGTACGACTTTTCACTGATACCAGGCGAAAGCTGATGCTTGAAAATATACTTGCCTTCGGAATTTGTCACAACCTCTGTCTTGTAAAAGCGAATTTTGCTTTGATTAACGTTATCCTTGTCCAATAAATCGTTGAGCTCTTTCCCGAAATGTGTCGCGAACAATGTGCGACACTTGTTGACTTTCAATAAATGCAAAAGAGTAGCGTATGCAATGGCAAGGCCTTCCTTTCCGCTCGTCCCCCTACCAATTTCGTCGACGATTGCCAAGGAGCTGTTTGTTGCGTTTCTCAATATATTACTTGTCTCGATCATCTCTACCATGAAGGTACTCAAATCGCTGAACAAGTCATCAGACGCCCCTACTCTTGTGAATAAACGGTCAACAATACGAAGATTCGCCCGCTTTGCAGGGACGAAACATCCAATTTGAGCTAGGATGACAATAAGAGCATTCTGCCTCAAGAATGTGCTCTTACCCCCCATGTTTGGCCCTGAAATTACCCATAAAGAACCATCGCTTCCAAGTTTTGTGTCATTAGCGACGAACGTTCTCCCATTGTCCTTCAATCCAGCTTCAACGACAGCGTGCCGTCCTTCAGTTACTGAAAGTATCTTGGTGGAAGCGAACTTGGGTCTCGTCCAAGAATTCTCGCGCGCGAGAGAGCCAAATGAGGACGTCACATCCACAAAGTCTGCGCACTTGCTGGCCGCTCTGATGGCCGAAATGTGTGACAAAACCTCCTGACTGAGATCTTCTATGATCTGCTTTTCTAACTCAAGAATTGTTCTGCTCAAGTGTTTTTTCTGTTCAATGACACTGGTCCATTCTGATGTCTTAAGGACAACATGATTTTTTCTCTTCTCTCTCAAGTCTGCGTTTACCTCTGCCACCAATTTCTCCCCAATATCGTCAACTGACTTTGCGCGACACTTGATAAAGATCGCATCATAGTGTCGACCTGATTGCTCACGATGATTTACCAATGCTTTTGGGTCAATTTCTTTGGCTGCCCTCTCAATACTGCTCAAGATTTGAGATTCGTTCTCCCTAAATTTGTGTAGGTCTGCATGATGACGAGCGAGTACTTTGTTGTGATTTTTGTTGACAGAGAACACAACTGAGGACTCTGCAGCATGGCTAATGAAACTCTCCGCAAGTGCATCTTGCATATCGACGTCCAAAGTTAGATCGAGTACACCATCAGTATTTTCAGTAAGTCTGAGGGAATCGGGTTCATTTTCATTGCTGATGGTGTTCATGATCTTCTCAGATACGCCTGCCGGGATTGTGAACTCCTTCACAAACCTTTTGAGCAATAACGATTCCTCACTTGGTAGTGAGTCTGATGCCTGGGAAATTACTTGTCGTAATTGCTCTAATTGGCTCAAGCCAGTTGCTATATTTAACAAATGGGTAACTGCCGACCCTGATCCGAGCGCAAGTTTTTGAAGCGATCTGACAGAGTCACCAATCAAGCTCAATTGTTTTGTGATTTCATTGGTGAAAAACACATTGTTTTTGAAAAGAGAGACAAAATCAAACCTTTTCTCAAGCTGGTTTTCATCGAGGATAGGCGAAAGGATCCATTGCGAGAGGAGTCTAGACCCAGAAGCGGTCTTTGTCCTTTTTATTGTGTTGAGTAAAGATCCCACGACTGATATAGACCCAAAAGTTGAACGCCCGGTAAGCTCGAGCGCGTCTCGGGTGCGAGAGTCCATTGCCAAGTAATTGCTATTGATGTATTTTGACGGCTGTTCGAGAACCAATTTACGCTCAGGTAAATTGACATTAACATATGAGAGCACTAAATTCATGGCCGCCTCTTCCCGCACAGTAAAATCTTCAAGGAGCTTTCTTGTCAAAAGAACATCCTTTTGAAAATGCATCTTGAAATCTTTATACATGGTTTTGTGAAACCGCACAAAGTATTTTTTTAGGTCCGCCATTTCCAAGAAGTAGTCTGACGCAGTCTCCGAGACGTGGTATTCTTTGGGAAGAATCACTTCACTGGGGCTAATTCGCCTCAAGTCACCGGCAAGTTCTCCTAGAGTGGTCTGTTGAACGTAAAACTCCCCAACAGATATATCTGCCCACAGGATACCTACGGGCAGATCCGGATCAGGAATACCCCCAGGTTTAAAACTCGGGGAAATTGCCACCAAGTAGTTGTTTTTCGAGTAGTTCATAAATGACTCGTCAACCAACGTTCCAGGAGACACAATCCTCGAAATCTTTCTGTGTTTCAAATCGTTATCACTCCTTATGTGATCGTACTGATCGACAATGGCAACATTCATTTGTAAATCATGGACAAGAATCTTGACAAATTTTTGCACCTGGTGAAGTGGAAAACCTGCCATTGGAACACCCACGCCCAGGGTTTTTCGAGTAGCAACTTTTATTCCTAGTTTGGGTGCCAAAGTTGACGCCTGCTCGAAATATAATTCATAAAATCCACCGACTTGGATCAAGCAGACGCACCCTTTGTTCTCGTCGATGAGTTTTCTTGTTGCAGAATATAGCGGACTCAATGCCTTGGCTTTTGATTGGCCCCCACGGTCCCAACTTAGATCCTCGGCATCGAAATCCACTGTGGCGTCTTTGTGAGAAAGAACACCAACATCAGGCAATTCTCTTGCAAGGAAAGAAAGATCTGGTTTCTGTTCACTCTCTGGTGTTATTCTTGCGCGTGAACTCTTGTTAGATTTCGTAAGCCATCTTCGTGAAAAACATATTAGTGCTGAGTTACTGTTTCGATGTCGTGAGCCACTCGCACAACCTAAGATTCGGCGTCTTTTCAAAAGCCAGTCAAACGAGCGTCTATATGATATCATGGAGCAGAAGAAGACAAAGCTTCCAGGACTAACCTCGTTTCAAATAGCGTTCAGAGATCTGAGCCTGCTTTAACCACACGCGTCTGCGCGCCGCAATGCGTGGCAGAGTGTTCCTAGAATCGCATTTCAAAGTCAATATGTTCTTGCTGTATTGATGAGGGTCATTTCTCTGCAACGTCCTTAGTATTATATATCACAGAAACTCGGGCATCTAAACCGCTCTATATGGGCTATATTAAATTGTTGACTACAGAGCGCATGGCCAGATCTATCATGGAAAGCAACTAATGAGCACACTATAAAGACTCAGTACGCGGCTTATGATGTCGCATTGGTTCGAACCAGCTCATTCTTCGTTCAAGAACTCTCAGTCTTGTCACAATTGCCAGATGAGAAAGTATGACTGCGAAACTAAGCAACACTTCGCCAAGTCTAATAGTTGCTCAAGTAAACAAGGAAATTAATGCATAGCCGCAATTGTTCTGGCTCTTATCAGAGCATTTGCCACATTGATTCTAAACATGATTTTGTATTGTGAGATCACGATTAGCATGTTTAGTTTAAGTATCCCTTGCAACCAGGTGCTCCACAGAGACACCGAATTCTCTCTTCATCGTTGGTCTCTCTCTCAAATTTATAATCATATGTGAGTTCTTCGTTCGCCTCGATGTCTTTTAAGGCATAAATGACGATTCTTTTCTTTCCGTCAACTTTGATAATTTTTGCGGTACAACTTGGGTTACAACAGTGATTAATGAACCGCGCAATACCACCCTTTTTCGTGGCGTCTATGACCGTGTTCTCATCAATGCGAAACAAGTATGAAGACCCAATCCCTGTCCGAAGGTAGCTTTTTTCTCGGTGCTCTGCAACTTGTTGTCGAATGCTTTCACCCACATACTCAATGATCATTTCCTTTGCAGCAATCGGCTCTAGAGCGTACAATCCCCAGTTGTGGATAGCCGAGCGTGCAAACGACACGGGCTTTTTCCGTTTGTTCAAAGCGTTGAGATTCAAAATGTCCGACTCTGAACTCAAAATTTGTTTTTGCGCGCTGATGTCCGCTGCGAACCTTCTGTTGTTAGCTCTATTGACGCGCGAGCTTTGTAAATTGTTGGCATTGTTCGTGTTTCCGCTAGCGGGGTTGTTTTCTTCGGAGTCGTGATGCACAGTTTTGAGCGGCTTGTGTATTTTTCTTCTGTGCGGCAAGTATTCAATTTTGTCTGCATCCACAATCTTTTTGAATCCTTGACTCTTAAAAGAGCCGGTGTCGCATTCCAAGTGCTCGGAAAGAAGCCCAATGGACTCTTCTTCCGAAATAATAGCATTTGAAGAGGACTGGTTCCGCTTCCAAGCCCAATATTCAGGGTGCTCAATGACAGAAGGCGTTGTGCTTAAGAGGACCTTACGCGCCAACGCGAGATCTTCATCGTCCTTGATAATACTTTTGAATCTTGCCAAATCGAAAATGGTGCCTGCTTGTGGTTTTTCCTCCTCGTATACAAGCTCAGGCCGAGGCCCTTCGGTCGGATGGAATCTGAGATCAGTTTCTGACGTCGAGGGCTTTTTGGCATCTTCAACTTCGGCGATTTCTGGTACATCTTTATTCTCGGAGGCTGGTTCTGGGCCCTGATCATCTCCTACTTGATCATCCATCTCCTCGTCCGACGAGTCGTCATATAGAAGGGATTCTCTGAGCCTTGAAACCTTCTGTCTCTTGTTAGGCTCGTCATCTTGAGGCGTTGGCGGAGATTCGAGCTCTCGCTTAGATACGGGCATGGGTGTGGTTCCTCTGCTGGAATCGTCTTCATCAGACTCTTCCGAGTCATTGTCGTCATAATTTAGGGCATGTTGCATGGGGAACAAACTTTTTCGTTTCTTGTTGTTGCTTGCAAATGAGCCGAGTTTTCTCGAAAAGCTTGGCAAGCTCATTACATAGTTGTTTTCAGGTCCTTTTCGGCTCTTGGTGATGCTAGAGGATACCATGTTGTGATGAGGTGTCACAAATGGAGGTCCCTCGTTTGACATAGACTTTTCGAGAACGCTTTTCTTTCGCTCTTCCTTCTCTTTCTCTTGCTTCTTGAGTACATCAATAAGCTCGGGATAATCATTTGGATTTAAAAGGTCGAGGATCATAGGCGCCATCACACGCTCGCGAATATCTTTGCTCAAGAAGGCCTGGAAGTCTTTGATCAATAGATTGACAGCCTCGTCTACATCGTTGTTGCCTGCGATGCTTGATGAAGAACTAGAAGTAATATTCTCCTTATAATTCTCAGGAACGCACATTTCCATGTACATGCGATACTCGAAAAAACGAAGGCCATCCTCCTTGAGAAAACATCTGTGACATTCCTTGAGAGAGTTGAACACAACATAAAAACCCGTGCGGTCAAGCAAAACACGAGTCCAGTCGTACTTCATCAAAACTTTTTTGACATCTTGCGTTGAAATTTTCGTGGTGGGCACATACTTTTGATTGATAAACAAAAAAGGCCTCTCCTTGACGTACTTGACCAAATCAGCAGGGATATGAACACCTTTAATGACCTTACTTTTATGCCTGAAAGATAAGGTTGTGCTGTTTTCTAGACCTGCTAGTGGGTCGGGCTCTTCTTCTTGGATCGGAGGTTCAACCGAGGGCGAGGGTGTTACCTTCTTTTCCTCCTCCGCCTCTTTCTTCTTTTTGTCCTCCAACCGTTGTCTTTCCTCCTTTTCTCGTGTAATATGTTCATTCCGCAATTTATCTTGTGCAATCTTTATTTTGGCATTTAGAAGTTTGTCGTTTGCATCGTTGAGTGCAACTCTCAACTCCGCTCCATCAATCTTCTGTGGCTCGGATTTCACTTTACTGAGAAATTTGGTGGCGAGCTGCAGCGCCCTTTCCAAGGTTCCCTGAAAAGAGAACGTCGCTATACCAAGTGGAACGGCATTGACTGGGTCATTTATGAGCTTGATAGCCTTCACTGGGGTTCCGAACGACTCGAGGAAATTGAGAAGATACACCTCACTTGCTGAGGCAGGTAAATCCCATGCCACCAACTCTGATTGTGGAGGGGAGCCCAAGGAATCTTTATCAAAGGTGAGACGGGCTTTTGGAAGCTGCTTGAAAGGCAATTTCTTGGATGTCTTATGCGGCTTTGAGATGTACAGGTGGAGGCCCAATTTTAGTCTAGGGTCAGATCCGTGAGTCTGCTCTTCAGTTGTCTGGAAATGAAGTTTGCGATGTTTTGTTTTTCTCTCGCTTTTACTTAAGGTCTTGTCCATCTCCGGGTCATAGATTACCTTGTAATTTTTCAGCACATCGATCGGCGACGAGAGCTGTCGCAGGGACAAATATCCTTGGTTGTGCATTTGAAGATCATATTTGGAGTCATCGGGATTAATGCCTGTTTGCAGGTCTGTGCCATTCATCAGTATGCTTTTTGTATCATTGTCCTCCGAGGCAGACGGGAACGAACGTGACGAAATGCCTGAAGATAGACTTGGCCTCTTCTCGTATGTAGCTTCGTCTCTTCTTCCTCGTCTTAATCCCAACGACCTGGGACCGGTGGGGATGCTCGGAGCCTGATCTAGGCCGTCTGCATGTGAATATTCTTTATCCCTAGACCTTGATCGGAGAGGCATACTCATCCTCGATGGACCCTGGGGTCTAGGCGTAGACCTGTATCTTCTTTTCTCTCTGCTTCGTGGTATAGACATAGTGTATGAGAATATACGGCCGAAGATGTGCTATAGAAAACTGATGTAATGGCCTCGAGAAGTGACGTTACGTACGTCTGTCGATGCAGAGCCACACAAATTATCCCTATACAAACTTAGAATCAAACCAGACTCCAACCTTTATCCGATTCCTCGAGGCTGTCCGTTTTTAGCGTTTCTGTGATTAGTTTTGTGTAGGTTTGTCGAAAGCAGGCCAGGAAAACTTCACCAAAGTTGTGCTTCGCGTCCTGTCCTGCAGTGGTGTGTATGAAGGACGCTTTATCTCAGACGGAAGACTACTCGATCGGAAATTGAAAAGCGCAGCCAAATATACGGAAACTAACAGCGCTAATTAATACTTTCGATGAACCTAAACCTGCTTTTGTTGCAACACTAGTTACATAATAGTTGAGGATCTTGGACTATAGAAAGCTATGTATAGCCCGTGAAGGCATAGCAACTCACACTTTTTGAAAATGAGGTTTAATAAACTTTTACAAGATGAGCAAGTCCCAACATATTCAAATTGGTACCTCGAGTTCTTGATACTTCCGTTCAATATTTGCAGTCGACTGCATTATGCTTAAATAATATATATGGTTTCCTACTTTGTTCTGATGTGCTTCAATGGTCCCGATGAGTGAGCAAAGTTCATGGCGTACTCCTTCTTTCTAAAGTGTCTTACTTTGGGCTCTTGCACGTAAAAGGACCAGCCTTGTCCCTCAGCGAATCTAATGGCAGATTCCTTTGTGTCAAACTTCATTATCGTTCCTTGCATGTAATCAGCGCTGCCTTGGTAGCCCATCAAATCGTTCTCCCATCTGTTGCCTTTACCTAACACATCCCAGTCTAATTTCCAGTATTTTCCGTTGTGATGTCCAGATTGGGTAGCCGGTTTTGCCTCTTTAAAGATTCTGACGACTCTTTCCGTGGACATCTCCTTAGGCGCGCCAGAAACGATCTCGTTGGGTTTGTACTGTGCTTCGTCATAGATAGCGGGTTGCTGTTTCAACGCAGATGTGATGCTGAACTGGCGTAATGGCGCCGCCATCCTAAAAATATTCTTCGACAACATGTGAATAGTTACAACGTAAAACTACGTTTTTCGTGAGTAGATGATTTCTTTTGGTTGTGGTTGGCTGGAGTCAAAGCGCGAAGTATGGTGTACGGATCTACGCAAGGCCACATCTCGGCAACATTCTGTAGCCTAGCAAAAATTTGGGCCGGTTATCAATATTTTTGTAGATGTTGAAATCTAGTCTTAGGTTTACCGACTCGTGAGTGTTATCTGTGGCAAAATGTAGATACGTCTTTAAATCATCTCGACATCCTTGGCGCACCCACCTGAGCTCGCGCAGGTGGGTGCCGATCAATGCGCGCGGCGCCACAGACCCTGCGACAGGTTGTGCCACTGCCTGACACCCCTGGACATGAGGAGATGATTCATTCTTGATGCGGAACTCGACACCGTCATTGACTCGAATACGCGGCGAATTTGATTAAAAGAAGACTTTCTTCTTGCGTCAAGGATACAAATGGAGAAACTTCAGCTAAATAAGACACTAAAAGACATTCTCCCCAACTTTTCGGGGGATTACCCGCCGGCCCTTGTTTCATACATAAACTCGATCTATCAATTGAGCTTTCAAAAGCTTCCGACATTGAATTACAGAGGCGATGTTGCCAGGTTACACCTTTGTGCATTTTTGGCCATCGAGAAATACCAAGAGAAGTTTTCTTTACCAACACCTGTCTTGGACAGCATACCGGTGCGACCAGAATCTTGTGACAAACTACTTAGGGAAATCGAATGCAAAGTGATTTCGCCAGTTTCTTCTCCTAACACATCGCCAAGAAAGCAAAGTGTTCCAGATGTTCTGCCGAAGAAACGGTCCTATGCGCCCTCCTTGAGTTCCCCGTTGAAAAAATTACAGAGAATGCTGGATACGCCAGACGACGCAAGTCATTTTGCAATGAAATCGCCATTTAATCCAGACGGTAAGGTAACTCACAAGCTCCGAAATAATGATTCTCCATTCAATAAGGTATCCAAGCTATTAACTTCGAGCCCTACGCGAGATCCTTTCAAGACTCCGATGTCGTCACCTTCGAAGGGCTCATTGACGTTTTCACCACACTCACCGCGCTATAACAAAAGTTTGACAATGCCGGACGTGATCTCTTTCGCGAACAATTTCTACATCCCTGCGTCGGTTACGCCGCTGCTTCTAGAAACTTTTGTCATCGAGAGATACAAATTCATCAAAAGAAATGAGTGGCTTCTAGCTTGTGGGTTGATTCATGCCGCTTATGTACGGATCAACGATAAGCTTTTGAAGACCACAATCGGTAAGAAAGCGGAATTTCAAGATCAGCTATTTCAGTATCAGAGGGGCGGACTTATGAAGGGAAATATGATTGAGTGGATAAACAGGATCGAGGAGTCGATCAAGGGACAGCCGTGGATTTTAGACTTGGAATTGAAGTACGTGCACAATGATTGGACTCAAGAAGATACTACACGTGAAAAAGAGATTCAAGCGAAGCTTGGCCAGGGAGGTGATTTGTATCAGAGTCTCGGCGCTATGATTAATCCCTCGGTGATGTTTGACAAACCCTCACAAGCTGAGTATTACAGTGCATGGACGAGAAGAGTACGAAAGAAGGTGAAAGCCGCAGAATTACCAAAAGAGACCTTGAAAGATCTCAAGAGTGAAGCTGCCTGATGAAACCTCATATAAATACTAATTATGTCACAGTTTGGTCGTGTCAAATCTCCACGAGGCATGCAATAACTTCAAGTTCGTGACGTAGTTTAATTCGTTGATCCTTCATACAATATTTCGCATCACACAGGAAACGCATTTTTTCGGAACCGTTCGAGATGGCGACAATTTTCAAGTTCGAAAAAGAACTCTTCAAGTTTTTCAGCATCAGTCACGTTTAAGATAAATCTTTGCCACCTATAGAGATCTACATAGTGATCCCCAGGCCCTCTCGCAATAATTTTTCAGAGATTACGGCCCTTTGGCGTGAGCACCTTGTACCAGATCACTAGAATCAACGCTTTAACTAGATTCAAATTTACAAGTGTAAAACACAACGCTGTACCCCCAATTTATAAGTTTCGAATGTCTTCGAGTATTGTTTCGAAGAGGAAAATTTCGAATGGTGGCGACGACCGCCCGATCAAAAGACAAGCCCAAGTGTCTTCGGGGAGCGAGCTGGAAGAGTATATAGACGAGATCGAGCCAAGCTTCCCCGTCTTTGATGTCGCCACTGGAAACAACTCGATCTGGAGCGATACTATCACAAAAGTGATTAAAAGTGTTGTTTCGGTACACTTTTCTAACATCACGAATTTCGACACGGAAGTGTGTCTCACCAGTGAAGCGACTGGTTTTGTTGTCGACGCGGCGCGGGGTATCATACTCACCAACCGGCATGTGGTTGGACCCGGACCATTTTGTGGCTATGCTGTTTTTGATAATCATGAGGAAGCTGTGGTGAAGCCAATTTACAGGGACCCAATCCATGACTTCGGGTTCTTGCAATTCAACCCCGCGGACATCAAGCACATGGTCGTGTCCGAGCTCGAGTTGAGACCCGATTTGGCCAAAGTGGGTACTGAAATAAGGGTGGTTGGTAATGACGCCGGAGAGAAATTGTCTATTTTGGCCGGCTTCATTTCGCGTTTGGACAGAAATGCACCGTTCTATGGTTCCATGACCTACAACGACTTCAACACTGAATATATTCAGGCTGCTGCGAGTGCTTCTGGTGGCTCTTCTGGCTCGCCTGTTGTCAACGAGAATGGTCAGGCAGTAGCATTGCAAGCTGGAGGCTCGACTGAGGCTTCTACAGATTTTTTCCTTCCAGTGTACAGACCGCTCAGAGCTTTGAAATGCATTCAGGATGGTACACCCGTGACTCGAGGTGACATCCAGGTAGAATGGATGTTGCGGCCGTTTGAGGAGTGTCGCAGGTTGGGATTGACACCTGAATCGGAAGCCCGTGCTAGGGAGCTTTTCCCAGATAAGTCGGGACTTCTAGTGTGCGACATTGTGTTACCACAAGGTCCCGCAGATGGTCTCATCAAAGAGGGTGATACCTTGATTTCAATCAATGGGGAGCACATATCCACGTTCATCATGGTAGATGTCATTTTGGATGATAATGTTGGTAAGGAATTGGAATTTGTCATTCAGCGTGGTGGTTTGGAATTGAAGCAGAAGATTACAATCGGTGATTTGCATGCCATAACCCCAAACAGGTATGTTGACGTTGCGGGCGCCTCTTTCAATGATATCTCTTATCAACTTGCTAGATGCTACTGCATTCCTGTTAAGGGTGTATACGTGAATGACGCTTCTGGCACGTTTGATTTTAATGGACAGGATAATACAGGGTGGGTCTTAGACAAGATCAACGACAAGGCAACACCGGACTTGGACACATTTATCGAAGTCATGAAAAACATTCCAGACCGTGAAAAAGTGACCGCATCGTTCCGTCATTTGTCCGATTTGCATACGAAAAACACCATTGTATTGTACATCGAAAGACATTGGCAATCCGAGTTCCGTGTGGCCACTAGAAATGACAATACCGGTCTTTGGGACTTCAAATCATTACAAGACAAGCCTTTACCTGCTGTCAAAAACACTCCACAAAAAGCCAAGTTTGTCAACATCCCCATTCCAGGAGAGGACAGGGCAGCTTGCTCCGAGCTCTCTAGATCGTTTGTCCAGGTTAGATCGTTTTGTCCGATTGCAATTGACGGCTTCCCGTACAGAAAGAATGTCGGCCACGGTGTAGTGGTGGATTCTGTAAATGGCTACGTGTTGGTTTCCAGGAGATTTGTGCCTCACGACGTGTGTGATATCTATCTCATTTTCGCAGACTCTGTGGATATTCCGGGAAAAGTTGTTTTCTTGCATCCAAACTTGAATTACGCAATTGTCAAGTACGACACGTCATTGGTCAATGCTGATATTCGGAGTCCCAAGTTCTCCTCTTCGCCATTGAAGAGAGGAGAAAAATCGTTCTTCATTGGTTACAACTATAGGTACAGGATCGTCACTGATGAAGTGAGTGCAAGCTCAGTTGCTTCGCTAAACATCAGTTCCAGCAACATCAGTCCGAGATATAGAGCTACAAACTTAGAGGGTGTTTTACTCGATAGTAAAATTGCTCAGGAATGTGATACCGGGATACTCGTGGATAACGACGGAACCTTGCGGGCTTTTTGGCTCACTTTCCTAGGTGAGCAGACTGACAGGATGACGGATGTTTTGTACAGGGTCGCGTTAGATGTCACAGATGTGAAGAGTGTGCTCGATCTGCTCAAACGAAACGAACTTCCTCGCTCATTGCGGATCATCGATGCAGAGTTTGCCACGATTACCGTGTTTCTGGCTAGAGCCAGAGGCGTTCCGCAGGAGTGGATCGACAGGTTTGAGGAAGAAAGCACGGACGAAGTGAAATTCTTGTCAGCTTTGCGTCTTTCAGCACCATCATCTGAAATCGAGATTTCGCCGTTGAGATTTTCGGACGTGTTGCTTACAGTCAACGATAAACTAGTCACTGGTATGAGAGCTTTGAGTGATATGTACAACCACAAAGAATTGAGGTTAAAGATTGTTAGAGAAATGGAAATAATGGACATTGTCGTGCCCACTGTTGAGACTAACAGCATAAACACGTCAAGGGTCTTGTTTTGGTGTGGGGCACTCTTGCAGGAGCCACATCATGGAGTTCGCCAGCTCATGGAAAAAATCCCCTCGCGTGTTTATGTCGCCAGGAAAAGCGCAGGTGGTCCGATGACACAGTATGGGATTCTGACTAGTGTGTTCATTACGCATGTGAATGACGAAGAGACAAAGGACTTGGAGGCATTCGTAAATGTGACACGCTCGATTCCAGACAACACGTATGTGAAGTTGCGTCTTGTTTCGTATGATCACGTCCCGGGAGCAGTCTCCATGAAGACTAATTATCACTACTTCCCCACACAAGAACTTAGGGTAGACAGCGAAAGCGGAGAGTGGGTCGAAATTGAGCATAAGTAGAGATCTAAATACATTTACAAATAAAAGTTCAAAAAGTTTCACAAGTACAGTTGCAGAGAAAGCCGCATCATTCAAAATCCTTTGAGTCACGAGTTAAGAATCATATATATGTACATACGCCGGAACTTTGCATGCGTGAACACCCGAAATACAAGATGTGCAAATTTTCGAGAAATCTCTAACCTGCGCTTTCCTCCTTATTTTAACGACTTGGCCGCCTTTATGACGATTTCCCGTCCGGGCGAGTCGCTCGCTTTTTGAGTCAATCATTTGGTGTTTAGAATCCCAATGCCTTCTTGATCTTCCGCAAATGCAAGCCCTTATTTGTCACAGGCACATACGAATCTAGGTGATTGATTGCGTGGGAGCTGAAGTTGCCGTTGCCGTGATTTCTACCAGCCTGCTTTCTTTTAAACCCGTTACCAGTTTTGATGAATCGTTTAGCCATGGCCTTGCAGGTTTTTGTTTTCGTTCTTGTTTGGATGAGTTGACTCACTGCCAGCTTTTGCCCGAATATTATTCTTGCCGTTGTGCCAAAGATCCCATTCATGATAGTTTAACGAGTCGGCTCACAAATTCACAAGTTTACGAGCCCGTGGAAAGAATTTTTGAGTAGAGTTGCGCGCCCGAGCTGGGCCGCTACTTCGCGTACCAGTCATCCTGTCCGCACATACTTCTGACTTTGACATTACCAAAACATGATCTATATTGTACATGACAGCTTTAAACTATTTTCTATGACTCCATTGCTACAGTCGGTTCTCAGCTCAAAGTTTTTGAGGTGGCAAAAATTCTCTCACGTCACTCGGGTTAGTGAACTTGCTCGGCACTCTCGGCGAAATACCGTGGGGCGTCGAAAACGTGATATCTATGACCACGCACACCGTCCCCTTTGAAAATGTCTGGCATTCGTAACTCGGGATTCACCTCGCTCTCGTCAATAAAGTGATTGCCGTAAATGAAATCGTCGCCTTGTGCTCTCTGCTCCTCCGTCAAAAATTTGAACTTCGCAATCTGTAACTCTGTGTCCGTGATGGTAGAGCGAGAAATTCTTGCGTAAGCAACCTTCTTGAGGTCCCGGAAAAGAATATATTCACACCATCTATCCCAGTCAGTGCTATCAATGTCGTGGACTCTGGATTTCTCACTCACATATGTGTTATAGTTACCCGTAAGCGGCTTCGTGACCAAATAACTAAGAAGCACAAGCGGCCTATTCGAGTTGCTCATCAAATCAGCAACTCCTAGACTTTGCAAACGACGGTCTTCCACATCCTCCTCTTGCCCTGAATGGAAAACGACAATATCCACTAGCTCTCCATAGATATCCAAAGTCGCGTGAATGGCGGGAGCAAGTTCTCCCACTGGTGATGGGAGAAGGTGATGCGATGATGTGATGATGGGGAACTTCGACAACAAGGCCGCACCCCATGTATGCTTATTGGGCCCGGGGCCATAGTCCACGTACATCCCCAAGTCGTGGGCGATCTTTTGTGTGAAATCTCTGTTGCCGCCAATCAAGCGTTCCGTGTCAGTTTCGAGCAAGCCTATAACATCTACCTCAGCCTCCAGGAGGAGATCTCTCATGCGCGTTTCACTGGACCACATGTCGTTGTCCAAACCGAAATGCACGCACCAAATTCCCGCAGTGAAAGATTTAGAATCCTTATTGTACGGTACAAAACTGGTGTTCGGATATCTTTTCACCAAGATTGTGACAGAAAAAGCGAGTAAGATTGTAAGTGTCTTCGCAGCTTGACTCAATAACCGCGACCCCCTCACTTCCAATCTCGTGATGTTAGAGCCTTGTTTGCGAAGCTTATAATTCAATATCCCAAATGCGAGGAAGCCGACGGAAACAGACAATACTAGGTCTGTTCGCTCCCTGAGTAAAGGTCCACCGGGAACGAATGCATAAGCCACTATCCATATACTGGCCAATGAGATGAGAATATTGACAAAAAATGAACAGAAAAAAAGCGCAGCGGGATTGTAATCGGCTGTTGACTGGCCGATGAGAGGGCCGAGAGAAGCGAGGTAGAAGGTAAGCGCCAAAGAGCCTGCGAACCCAACCCAGCCGTTGTATGCATACAAGACGTAAGCCGAACCAAAAGAGACCATCAAGTAGAAAGGCGACTCGAAAGTATTTGGATGGATTTTGATGGACGCAATGACTCCTCCGGCAAAAGCCGCAAAATGAAATAAGGCACCAGTGAGTGGAGTAGGTCCGCGGACTGGAAATCCATCCCAGTTCCAAAAGATCAATGTCGATGAGTCACTCAAGTATGCTTGAAGACAGAAAAGATATGCACCTAGTCCTAAAGATGCCAAGATCAAAGAGCCACCCTTTCTTTTGGGAATGATGTTCTCCGCTTTAGCAGCACGCGTGAGCAAAGCGGAAGTCAACCCGAAAAAAATGAAGTATTCATTCAAGCCCCCGTTGGTGTTGTTCATGATAGGCCAAGCTGGGTTGTTAGAAAAGGAGGAAAATTTCGCAACTGAGGTTCCCATTAGTCCAATGAGAAGGGAAACCCACAATGAGTTGTGTTTCTTTGGCAGACCAGAATACCCGTCAAGATCTACGGCCAATGCTATGACACCAAACCCAGTTCCTGCTGTGATCAATGCGAGCCGTTCCTCCGGGACCTCAAATTTGAACGAACCGAGACCGAGAATTACCGTCAAACATCTGGTCACTTGAGGAAACGACCTGAAAATAGTCCCTAAAGGAGGTATGACGATGAGAAGCGGGGCAAGAAACATCACGGTTACAACCGCCTCATAACCTGAGATTCCCATATGCCATAAGGGAAAATACCACACACATACAAGAAGTGAGGTGAGGACCGACCAAAACATGAAGTAGTTGATTGTGTTGACCAAGAACTCTAAGGTTGTGAAGTCATCTGAGATAGCAACTTTGATTGGCGCCTTTGTAGATTTGGAGGCCTCGCTCGAAACTTCAACCTGCTTCAAGTCAATGCCTGTAGATTTGAGCGATATCTCTATATTTTTGAACTCGATTACGGACCATGTGTCGAAGCCAACATCGAGCAAAATCAAAGCCCATTCGAAATAAGCATATATCGAGTATGCGCCGGGTCTCACATGCACCTTGTGTTGAATAAACCAGTATACTAATGGTACAAGAGTTCCGAAAAATGCCATTGCAGTGATAGACCTTCCTTTTCGAAGGGTGGATTTTCTTGGACTCAATGCAGAGACGGTAATTGTCCATGGAATTGTCAATATTATGTAGCCTATCATCGAGATGTCATGCCAATCGTGATCGTCTGTTGAGGTCACATAGACCCAGCCTCCGCATGTAAGCGTTCTCAAGATACCAGAAGTCAAGAGCGCGTAACTGGCGATAGGTCTTGATGCCTCGAGTGAGGTCAAGAAGTTGAGGAAGATTAAAATAAATCGTGGACCTGAGGTGCATGCTATGAGCACCTGGAAGAATGATCTCTCTGGGTATCTATCACCTATTGTCGCGGAAACACTGGGAAACCATTCTTCAGGGTACCCGTACGACGAGTTCTGCACAATCTTATAATAGTGAAGCCAGCATCCCACGGCGAGCGCTGTTAAAAAGGCCGAATATGCAAATAGAGCATGCGCATACGCAATATATGAGCCATTAAAATTGATCACAGTAGGCTTCGCCATAGTGCGTATGGTGATGTCGTGTCTCTCGAGTAATCATAATTTACTCGGGGCCGATACTTACCTCAGGCGAAGATGCACGGATCTACTGAAGCCTGTACGTGGGCTATGGGGATGGGGCATGTTGTCAACGATCTTGTACAAGACTTCGCTTAGGCCTACCTGGCCACTAAGGAGTTTTGCAAAAGAGAATTTATAAAAACAGTAGACACAATGCTACCCGACAGTCAAAATATGTTTGCTTGGAATGTATCATCTCACGGATGCGTGCGAGTCAACCGCAGGTCGTGCGTGAACCGATTGAGGGAGCCAGTAGAATCTCACCTTTTCGTAACTCGAATCTTGTGCAAGCGATCAGTTAAACAATGAGTATGTTCACAATACACGGCCAGATGGTCCATGAGACCTAGGTGGCTTGGACTTGAATCTAATCTGAACTAACATATAGCTTCGTACGAAACCCACAAAAGAGCCGAGTTGGTGTCTTTCGATGATATTGACTACGAGGATCTCTCTCAGGTCCAGAAGGCGAGAACATCTATGATGAAAGAGCAATGGATTAGAAACGAAGAGTTGAAAGTAGCTCACGATGCCTTGAGTAAGTGCAAGCTATACCATGGTATTGATGCGCAACAGAATTGCAGACCTTTAATCATGAAGTACTTGAAAATGATTGAGACCTACCCTTTGCAGGGGTATTTGGGCTACCAGAAGAACGACCCATCTCAATAATTGTACATTAGATTTCAACTTTCATTATTAGGCTGGTCCTTGTCACCAGCACTGCATCGCTACATAAGCAACAATACATATTCGAGGAAAATGTTCCCAGTTTGGTTGAATGCCGGCCGGCCAGTTTCACTTGCCTTTCATCAGAAAGTGAATGAGGTCCAAATGGAATTTCGATCTCCCATGTGATCTTTTATATTTTTCACCGTCGTATCTCCCATACATGCATGATGTGGTGCACGAATGGCAGCTGGTGGCGTGTTGGAGACGTGCTATTAATTGACTTGGTTGCACGTCACACGTCCTTCCACCGCTTTCTGTATCAGCCTCATTGTGACTAAGATCTCAAGAATCTCGATTTCGATTCAAGACAGGCATGTCATCTCTGACTGCCGTATCATGCGATCATTTCATTCTTCACGTTTAGTCCCCAACGATATGAAACGAAGTTATCGATAAGAATAAATAGCAAAATTACAGCCATATTATTATTGCTGTATCTATGCTCATCCTGAGAAATGAGAGTCGCTTTTTCAACCATGGGCTGAAAGAGGCCTTCGGCTTCACTTGTGGCATTGACGCTTCCACTTTTAATTTCCTTTTACAGACTTAATGGCCTGATATGGCAAGCAAGGAGGATTCTTTTGTTTCGCCACGAAATAGTCGGCCAGTTTTCTTGAATCATTTTTGCGTCTAACTCCATACTTCTTTAATTCACCATCATGGCTACACAACCTCAAAATAGGTTTAACCACGGGGGCGTTTGAGAATTAATTAAAATTCAGTCTTTTGGCGCGTACATTGAAAACATTAAATGACAAGAATGTGCTTTAAAATTCGAAGATAAGTCTGATGTTGACAAAATATAAATCACCACCCGAGGAAGACACAAATAAAAGCAAGACTGTAAAATAAACCCTTAAAGTTTGACAGTTGGTCAAGCAAAGAGACTTTGCCATCTGTTCCAACGCTTTACACCAAGGCAGTTCGCGAGCCACGGTGTTTTTCATTCACACATCATCAACGCGACGATAACAATTCTGAGCTGAAAGGTCTCCATTCTTTTATTTAATCTCAGGTTAGAGAGAAAGGCCCTTGGTAAAGGCTGCCTAGCTACATAAATTTACCTATTCCAATGCTAACCGATGATCGGTGAAGAACAGAAGTCACGTGACCTTGAGTGCCTCACGGCCAATCATATTGTTGTCTCGCCTTGGGTACCGAACGACCACCACCTCAGAAAAACCTTGAATATTCACGCACCAGTTCATCAACCGTTAGTTAACAACACACAATTGCAAGATGTTTCGTTTAGGTGCTGCTGCTCAGGTCGCCCGTGCTGGTGCAAGGTATGTTACTTAATCAGGCAATCACATGTTACATTTTCAAGTCATTTGCGGAAAATCGAAGTCCGGAGAACTTCAACACGAGTATTCAAATTCCGATCCAAAACTTTGCCAGTCTATACAGAGTTGGATATTGGACATTGTTTGCAACAACCCATGCCCCTCTTTGCCACAATCAAAGTCATTTTTGACCGCACATCTTACTAACAACCCCGCAGAAACTATGCCACTTTGAGAGAAATCGAGATGCGTCTCAAGTCGATTAAGAACATCGAGAAGATCACCAAAACCATGAAAATTGTCGCCTCCACCAGATTGAACAAGGCGCAAAGAGCTATGCAGGCCTCTAGAGTATTCAACGAGTCCGACACGGAGTTTTTCAAGAACGCCGAGCCAGAGGAGACCCTTTCTGAGAAAACCTTGTTGATTGTGGTTTCCTCCGACAAAGGTTTGTGTGGCTCCATCCACACGCAGATCTCGAAAGCTGCCAGAAGAAGAATCGAAGAGTTGAATGGCAACGTTGACGTCATCACTATCGGAGAGAAGGCCAAGGTGCAATTGAACAGAACACACGCCGACAAATTGAAGTTGGCCTTCAGCGGTGTTGGTAAGGCCGAACCAACTTTCCACGAGGTTGCTTTGATTGCTGACGAGATTGCTACCTTGGGTAAGTATGAGAACACTGAGATCTTGTACAACAAGTTCGTTACTGGTGTTTCTTTCGAGCCATCCAAATTTGCTGTTTTCGCGGCTGATGCCATCGAGAAGGCTCCAGGTTTGAGCAAGTACGAGTTGGAGAACGAAGAGACCCCAGAGACCTTATCTGAATTTTCCTTGGCCAACTCTCTTTTGACTGCCCAGGCCGAGGGCTACGCCTCTGAGGTTTCTGCCAGAAGAAACGCCATGGACAATGCTTCTAAGAATGCCGGTGACATGATCACTGCAAACTCTATTTTGTACAACAGAACCAGACAAGCCGTCATCACGAACGAGTTGGTCGATATCATTACTGGTGCTGCTTCTTTGGACTAAGCTTGCTTAATTCACCGTCGACTGTCCCCTCCTACCATGCGAACCGAGAGTCCTCTGTTTCAATCTATTACATACAAGAAAATACGAAAGCGATATTAGCGCACTTTTTAGTATGTGAAATGAGTGTAAGTTATACATGAAGCCCTTTAACAATGTCAATCCCTCTTTGCAGCACCATAGATTTTGCGAACGAACAATAAGGATGTCAACACTCCCACTGCGCCACAACTGACCCCAATGGCCGCGGAGACGAGCGCCATGTAGGCAAAGTATATGATGATGCTGACAACATCGCTCATCTGCAAGTTGTATACAAAATAGTAAGTGGAGTATCCGAATACGTACCACCCAAGACTGGAGCTAACCCTAAAGGATAGCCATTGCCAATTTGGATTGCTGTAAACGGTCAAGGAGATATAAGTCGCCACGATAGCCGACTCGGCAACAACAACCAATAAAAGCAAGGCAGTCAAAAGGAGGAAGCCATACATGTAGTAAAAAGTCGTTTTTTCAAGCCACACTGAATTGAAAATGAAAAGGAGGTCGACGTACACAATTCCAAAAGGTATTAGACCAAAGGCGAAAATGGTGATGATTGGACTCAAGAAAATGGAACGACGGTTGTCTAATGACCCCTCCGGTTTTTGAGGCACATAAGACGTCACAAAAAATGAATTGGTGTTAAACTCGTATCTGTTTCCCAATACACCACCAATGATCCCGAGTGGGAGCTCGATTAATCCAAAAAGCAAGATTATCACAATAATAGTACCAAACGGAAGAGCATTGGAGGACTCTTTAGCCCACACGAAAAGATTGATGAACATGACAGCTGAAAAGATCGAGAACGGAAACGTTCCAGCGAAGGCACACGATAAAAGCCGTGTCTTCGATCCATGGTATACTGTGCTAGGCCGTTCGTTGGATAAGAGCTTGTGGAATATCATTCCAAAGAACGCGGACACAAACCCTGATGCGAGAAGTAAAATCACAGAACACGAAAAGAACGCGCCTTGGTGGTTGTTGAAAAACGCATTGAAAGTGGAACCAGTACCAAAGCTTAATTTATTGTTGACGGTGAACACAACTATAACGCTCATCATGGCGACAAGGCACTGTATCCCGCTCGCACATAAGGTGCTCAAAAGTGCAACTTTGACGGGCGGCCTCATCACCACAGAAACCAAATTTTTCCACAGGCCTGAGTGAATCAGTCTCGTCAGGGTATCAGAATGAGCCAAAGGGATTGATGCCTCGGGTTTGAGGTCCGATTTTAAGACCTTGACCATAACAATCGCAACCACCATGGAAACAAGGCATGCTAGCACAACAGAGTTTACTAGTGAGAGTAGATGAATCTGACTGCTTGTCTCCGAGGTCTCATTGTCGTAGTACAAATCCCATCGATTGTTATATGTCACCGAGTTATCTTCTCGCCAATAGACAGAGTAAGTGTATGGAATGTGAAACCTTTGTGGTAGCAATTTGCCGTTTTTATCTTTGGAGATTGTCAAGGGTAGATTTTTGTAATTTTTCGAGGTACCCGGGCACTCAACACCGTTAACGCTTTTCGGATAGATTTCAAATCCAACAATAGCATTGGCCCCTGACCTTTCTTTGTGGTAGCGGACAACAATCGTCACATGATTGTACAAGTAAGCGGTCTCCCCTTTCACGAACCCCAAGGGAAACCCGGCCGCGTAATACTTGGATCCATGATTTGCACTCGTGAACGTTGTTGCACCTGGCAAACCATCTAGACTCCAGTGCACAACGTACCCGTTTCTGATTAGATGATCAGCTCGTGCAACACCAGTAGCAGAAGTATACATATCACAAAGTTGTGTGCAAGGTTGGTCGACGCCAAAGCGAAGCTGGTAGATAGACTCCCAAAACCGGTCACCTTTCAAGACCTCCCCTAACAGCAATGTTTTGGCCTTTTGTGTTCTATCATGGCAAACAAATGGCAAATCGTGATAACGGAATGGCAATTGGGTGTGGTCACTCTCGATCTTGTTCCATAAAAGCTCGACAGTATCACCCTTGACATATTTTTTTGGGGAGAAAGCCAGAAAGGCCAAGGTACATGAGAACCAAAATATTATTAGCGCATGGTGAAGCATACTTATTTCCGGAGAAAAAAGTGTTTGGAATCACGGAGCCCTCAACACGATGGAAAAAGCCATCGGCTTGTACAGGATAATCAATATTCGCGGCCTCGGATAAACAATCGATCACGTAGCGCAGCAAATGAAAATACGTGCAATGCGCCGTGCGTGCATTCACTCGATTCGCCCAGGAGGCCAATGTTTCGATTTTGCGAGTACCAGGACACTTCGGCGTTCAGTACAATCAGCCTGTTTATTGACAGCAGATTTCTTGCACCACTCCAATCAGGTTGCTTTTATGCAGGCAGGCACATGCCTGAATTTTCCCCGTGCAGCATGATTGGACCTTTTTCTCGCCTACAGCTTGACGTCTGTGTGGAATACGCGGCCTCGTTTATTATTCTTTAAGTGTTTCCATTGCCTCACGTATCAAATAATTGCCTTTAGGGTCCAAATTCAATGCTATTGTAAATTCCCTTATTGCCAGATATTTGTCTTTCTGAATGTTGTAAAGTTGCCCAAGTAAAAAGTGCACAGAAGCTTCATTAGGGGCGAGCTCCTTTACCATTTCGAACTGTTCAAGAGCCTGCGGAAACTGTTGCATGGCGAACAATAACTGCGCTTTTTTGAAGATTGGTAAAGCACTCAAAGGCTGCAACTTATTGGCCAAATCGTACTGTCGAAGAGCTAGTGTTTTCTTACCCAATTTTTCCATTACCATCCCGACACAGCATATTAAGATGATATTGATTGGATTAATGGCCACTGCTTTCTTGAAATGGAAGTCTGCTTTTTGGTATTCACCCAAATTGATATAGACCATTCCTATGCCGTAAAATGCATTGTAGTGTCGCGGATCTAAAAGAACACTAAACCTAAAACACTCGAGCGCTTTTTCGTAGTTGTCGTTACTGAAGTATTCGTGACCCCTCAAGGTGTAAGCATAAGTGAACTTCGGGTCGATTGCAAGAGACTTGTTGAAACATCGTATGGCTTCGTCTGCTTCCCTGTTGAGAGAGAAAAGGTTCCCCATAACACACCACGTCGTTGCCAGACTTTCATCGATGTCATGTAGCTCGTTGGCCAAATAAGTAAGTTCAACTTTCTTGTGGAGATGCCACAATAGTGTTGAGTAGTATTCCATATCTTCGAGCCTCGTACGATCTTGTTGTCGCAATTTGACAAAATATTTCTTCGACTGCTTATAATTGACAATCTCGTAATGTAACCTGCCAAGCTTGGCAAGAACCCAAGGCGTGTTCTGCTCATGATCGGGGAGAGTGTCCAAAATTCTGATAGCTTTATAGCAGTCATACCTCAGAAATGCCTTGAACAGTTTGGCAAACAAACAATAGAGTTGGCGAAGGTGCGCGTCCGCGGACTCTATATCTCTCGAGGCGGTGGGCCGTGGAAAGTTGCCAGATGTGAGCACACCCGATGAGGCCGACCTTTTTGCGCCGCGTGAGCCATCAGATGTGGACAAGTCAGTTCGCCTTTTACTATACGAAAAGGTCTTGTTTGCTGCAGTTGGAGTCTTGTTATCTCCGAATCGAGGTAATGGTGCGAGAAGCCCAGAGCGCGAGTGCTCCTCTGGCCCATGAGTGCGGCGCAAAGGAGCATCAGGGACACCTGTAGGCACGATGTGTGGTGTTGAGATTTCCAGTGCCGTATTCTTTTGTCGTGGAGTTGTCGAGAACGGATTTGATACTCCCAAGGAGTCTTGTTTGTCAGCTGGCCTCGACTCGGAATGAAAATTCTGTGGAAAAAAGCTGGACGAAGAAAATGTCTGAGCCGGGTTCGATGCCAGACTACCCCGTGCAGTGGGCTTGATGTGTGAGGGGCACTTGTATAAGGACTTCACATTTATCTCCGCTCCTGACTTGGCCAACTCCTGAAACGCTTCAAAGTCGAAAGGATTGAATCGAAGGGCCTGCTGATAATTCAAGGTGCTATTTTTTGAATCACCTTGAGCTTTATAAAGATCTCCCAAAAGGTGATAGATTGCAGAAGATTCAGGGTAAATCGTTCGGGTAAACTCGTAGTTCTGTCTAGCCATAGGCAGATGAAAGTCTGGAGGCAGCAGCGAGTCACTTGCTATTGAAAAGCCAGACTGATGACCCTTATACGGAGGAAGCTTCGCAAAGCTGTGCTCTACAACAATGTTATCGTTGTTCCCATTTTTGTGAGCACTGTCGTTATACAAATGCGCAAGGTTCACGAGCCTATAGACACCTTCCTTGTATTTCAGAAGCTGTAAGCACAGACGAGCAAAAATATACGCACAGCCCAAGTGACTGATTCCGTTTTTGAAAGTGTCACTGCTGCGGTTAAATGCTGTTTTGTATTTACCCTGACGATAGAGGGTGAGGGCGTACAAGTACACCGAGTTGGCGTCATCTGGAGTCATCGCCACTAGCCGCTCGGCCGCAAATTCAGCATTTTTCAAATTGAAAGTGTCGAGGGAGTGAAGCACAATTGATCGAAGGTGTTGTACTATGTACGAGGGATCGACGTCCATGGCTGCGTGTGTTTATGTGTGTCTAAAAAACTGAATCCCCCGGAAGCTGCTTTAGAACTGAAAATGCCAGCCGGTTTAAATTTTTCTCCTCAATGAAGCAAAGAACGGTTGAATTGCTTGGTACGATTAGCAAGTGATGGGTCACAGATCGGGGCGCTTGCGTATGTCCGTATACCTATATTCTTGTGTGGTGATGTGTAGCGCGCATTACTATTTACATTTTACACTCAATAATAATAAACTCGGATCCCACTACATGTCAATGTCTTTTTCATATCAGTATCAAAACCCACATAGAAAACGGGGACAGCTGAAAAAGAACAATCTTTTAGTCGATCAAACAATGTACATTTTCGAGTCAACACGCCAGAACTTCCACATACCTTATCATGCCGTACCTTGATAGTAGAATTGTATAGAGGACCTAGAGACTCAAGAAGCACCCTTTGGGCAAAGTCATGTCAGGTCCTTTACTCTAGCTTCCTATTTCTTTTTGGATTTGATGACGAACGATCCATCGCTTGTGTAAGCCATCAATTTCTCGCTTGTCGATCTTTTCTTCCCATCAATACCTTTGAAAGACGATGATCCTGGTGTAATGATAGAATCGCGGTCTTTTGAATTGTGTCTGTTGAGAGTGCCCTTGGAAGATCCGAGGCCCTCTGTGCTGCCAAAGTAATCATCTCTTCCACCGTTCGAGGCTTGTGGGGTACTTACGTTAGAAGAGGACTGTGCCACTTTCGGACTCGACGATCCGTTTAGCTTTGGGGACAATAAGCCTGATGCCAAAAGGTATGGTGACGCAAATCCGCCAGAGCTTACAGAAGCCTGTGGTGTGCTGGGTGCACGATGTGGTTTGACTTGTGTGTCTAGAGTCAATTTCGGCTGCTTCGCTTTTCCAGCGATCGCGGTGTTGCTAGATGACAACGTTGTTTCATCGATGGAGCCAATCACCGGCGATGGCTCTCTCGACGAAACGCTGTCATTGCGAGTGAACACGGGGTTGGGATCATCATCTATCTCGCCTACCCGCACAAAGCCTCTCGCCCTCAATTCTTCATCCTTGAGCTTTGTTTCCTCGCGTGCCTTCGTTAACAACTCCTGTGCTTTTGCTAAGGTGACGGTTGGGGTATTGCAGCTACTCACCACGGGAACTGAGTCATCAATATCGATGGTCGCAGTCATCAAAGCCTTCATCCATCCTCTCATCTCATCTTGTGTCTCGACAGCAAAGTAATGAGTCTTTGGTTGGGTAAAAGTCAAACCCTTTTTGAATCCAGGTGCTGGAGGAACGAGCTTGAAGCAATACCTTCCAAAGCCTGTCAGGGATGCATAGAGAGCAATGTACTTATCATTTGATGTGTTGCTGTCTCCCTCAGTACTAATGGGCAATACTTTGTGGGCAGTTATATCAATCAACCCCTTCTCCCTGCGATCACGTAAGGAAGTGTAATAGGATAGTCTCGTCCCATGAAGAGTGAAGTAACGAGACCTCCAACCCAATGAGCTCCCAGACTTTTTGGCCATCCATCCACTGAAGTTGGAAGTTTTGATGGCTTCGTCAGGATTGATTTCTCTGATGCCCTCCGTAAAGGCAGATGTTTTCAGCTTTTTCAGCACAGTCAAATTCCGGAAATTTTGTGTCGAAACCGAGCGTAAGCTCTTCAACTTGCCTTGCGGGTTTTCGCCTTTCGCATCGACAGGTCTCGAAGAGAGTCCAGAGCTGGATTTTTTTGGAGAAATACTTCCATCTGCAATGTCTAAATCGTCCCCAATAATGGTAAGATCTCCATCTTGGAAAAACTTAGATGCACGCTTTTGGCTCTGAAACCTTTCCATATCAATGGCAGGTTCATCAAAATGACCAGACAAGAACAGAAACACAGACGAGTGCCTTCTGTGAGCATTCACACCAGAAGAGTTTTTTCTGTGGTGGCCATTGTTAGGCACATCATATATTGAAGAAGCTGGACGAGAGAGCCCAAGAGAGTTTGTCTTGTCCCTCACTGAATATGGGTTGGGGCTTGAGCCTGTGCTACTTTGAGGCATCGTTGGGGAACCGCCAAACTTAAAACTGGTGCTCATCGGGCTCTGTTGAGGAGGCTCGGGTGCTTTCCGGGGAGACAAAAATGTCGTGGTGTTGGGACTATCAAGCGCATCATTCACATTTAGATTATCCAACGACTGCGATCTTGTTCTATGATGAGATCTTGAGTTCGCCCGATTCGCGGGTCTATCACTTGTAAGATTGACGGAAGGAGTGCGGAAATCGACAGACGGGAGCAACTGAGTAGAAAATCGCTTTGATGCTCCTGAATCGTCAGTCGGTGCATGTTTAGCACTATTGGCATCCTCGGCATGTTTAAATTCATCAGAATTGTTAAAAGGGGCAGAAGCTTGAGGGTATTGCTCAGACTCTTTCTGACCCAGCTGTTGAGACAGGGAATTCACTCGACTCGAAATTTGTTTGAGCTTTTCGATTTCTTTGAATATTTCGAAACGAGTGCCAAAAGAGTCGATCTCCAACTCTTTCAAATGAGGCAAGTCGAGCTGAAAGAGGATTTCTCCTGTTATTTTGTGGCGAGCAAACTTGCCAGCTACGCTCATATCAAAGCCGAGCACAATGGCAAAGTATGAGGAGACCTGCTTTGGAGTCCAGCTGCTGGCTTTCAAGGGATTCAAGTCTTGAGTTAACGACAGCGTGCTAGCGCTGCGCAGATGCCCCTTCGAAGAGGTTCTTTGATGACTTTTGTTGATAGATGGGTCCAAACTGGACGCCTGAAGCTCTCTCAAAGCCTGATCGATTTCATTGATTGTGGTTTGCTTGTCATCCAGTGGCTTGCTGGGAGCAGGCGCTGATGGCACTCTCGAAGCGCTTGCACTAGATGCCCCGCTGCCACCTGTGAGCACGCGGCGTGAGCGAGACCGCAATAGTGTCGGCTGTTTTGGGTCTAGCGGCGCCTCCGCCTTTGTGAAGGATTTGGGGAAAAGGCCCACTGCGTTTGATACCGTATTACGGCCCATGTACCAGCCATCGTTGTACTCTGAGTCGTCAGCCAAAATCTCAATCCGGTCGCCAATCTGAAGTGACAACTCATCGCCTAGCCGAGCATTGAACTGCTTGATGCAGACGAAAATAGTTGTCAGGCTCATTATATCGCGTATATGTTTGCGGATTGGTGGTTATCGCGTGGATGTCTAGCGAAGACGTGAATTCGACGTGAGCGGTGTGGCAAACGCTTTTCTTTATTATATGTACTTCGTCAGTTACACTGAGAATTACCAACTTTTGAGGATGACGAGTTGGATCTGACTTGAGACTGTTTGGCAGCGAAGACTTTCCGTAGTTTCAATGGAAAATGACAACGCGGAAGCTCTGGCCTCGTGATAAAAATTGCAGTACAGTCGTGCTTGTCTGAGAAGAAGAGGCGGGTGTGGAAAATGATCCGTGCTTGTTTGCTGTTACAACCGAGCCAAATTTTAGGGAATGAGAGGGACGGATGGTTAGTGGTTTCGGAGAGGAAAAGAAAAACAGCTTGTCAGTCAAAAGCGTACGCCATGGACTGCACAGAAACGACTACTAGAGATAGACCCATGGTTCGATTAGTACTGATAATGAGTTCCTTCACGGAACCTTAGATCGGCCCTTTGCAGCTCATAGAATACATAGAGACCGTGTCTTAAGTGAGCTGGACGGCTCGGTTTCATTAATTCAAAAAGCGAGTTTAGACCGATGGCTGGGGCCTGCGTGACAACGGGCATCCTTTCTTATCGCCGCGACCCAGCTCGACTTCCCGTCTGAGTGAACGGTTTGTGATTAATATCGCCAGAATAAAAATGGTTTTGTTCGAACTTTAGTTCAGTTCGTCTCTTACTATATAATATTGAGACCTAGGGAATGTTGAATCTTCACGATCGATCGTTGCCTGAAACCTTGAGATGAAGCGTAGAAGGTCTAGACTCTCTTGCCGATGGCGCGCACGTGACATTCCTTTTTAGGCGCGTGAATTGCGAATGTGCTTGCTTCAAGCCCAAAACGTGCTCCACTCTTGAGATCCTTTGAAGTTCTGGAGATGTCTTCACAGTGCACACTCAAGCAGGCAAAAGTATTGAAGATCGAAAAACATTGTAGTGAGTGGGCAGATTGCAGAAAAGGCTTAATTTTTTTTGTACTTATAAACCGCGTGTTACGTTAATTACATGACGACGCGTTGTGACGATCTCGACATCGGGCCTAATCGGGCGGCGCTCGTCTCGAAACGGAAGTTGCAAATTCGATGAATGCGGCGGCGATCAATATGACAACGCACAAACACCACTTCGAACATTAAATGTCGTAGTTTGATGTTGGAGAACATAATAATGCACGTCATGTTACAGTTTGTGAATTATCTGCTAATTTTGCTACGCGTTGCCTCAAACTCCTCATGTAAAAAGCCTGTCAACTATCGTTATAGGTTGAAAGAAAGTAAGGATACAACGTTACACGAAAGGCAATGCTTCATCAACATACATCATTTGAAAATAATTCTTTGCCAGCCGACGGCAAATACTTGGTCACGAAGCCCTCGGTATTAGATAAAGGTAAGCCATTCAGGCTCCCTGGTCTTCAATCAGATGTTTCAAGAGGAAAGAAAAAGCATATCGAAGTCCGCTCGAGTTCTTTGCAAACCGCAAAAACTATAGCTTATCCTTTCCCATCAACCATCAAATGAAGTATAATTATTTCGCCCATTCTAGAAGAAGAGCTGGCTTCGCAAAAGTCTCATATTTAAAGCTGGACAAGGCCCCAGCATTACAAGTGAGCTCGACCTCGCGTTTGCTCATGAGCTTATATCTGAGTTATAACGCTAAGATAAGGACCTCCTCCCCAGTTCTACTCTAACCAAGAAGACAGCTCTTTCCGGGAATAACAATAGATAATTTAATTAGCTCGGTCACACGCATATATTTTTGACCCCTGGATGTTGCAAATGGCATTTGTAGCAACGTCAATGCCGCGATTTTTCTCTTTTTCTATTTTTGTCGATCCTGAGTTTATATTTCTGTTGAAAACAACTTGCTGACGCAAAAGTCGTTGCGTGGACGATATCTGAGACTCTACTATCCGGTAGATCAGCATATCACAAGCATATGCTAAAAATGGCCGCGAAGTTGAGCCGCACACCCGATAGTTCTGCCACAGTGGTTAGGAGCTCTGCATGTTTTGGGGTCGGGAACAAAAAGTGACGAGAGGGCGCGACTGTTCTATTCTTGCTGAAAGCAGGTAGCGTGTCACTGCAAGCTGCTGCCTGATTAATACGCCAGAAAGATTTGGAAAAATATCAAGCAGAAGCTGCATTTAAGTTTGAAGATTCCGAAAGAATCTTAATATCGCGGGCTTCCTTGAATTTCTGTTTTACTTTTATTATTCCTGTTGCGCTCTTGCCTTCAGCTAAGTTCAATAATTGTGGTACCATTCCAAGGCATCGTTTCTCTCGCCTAAGAAAAACTCCACTCCAACTTCGGACAGCCTTTGCCCCAGACTCTCTTAAAGAACCTTCAGAACAGGAGCTATGCCGCCACCTATTTCGCCAGCACAGCTGGAACTTCGAAGGTATGTTGTTGCCCGAGGCCAGAGGCAACCCCGTTCATTCGAGCGCGAGCAGGAGCAAGTTCTTGCCGACACAGCGCTCGATGTGCGCGTCATGTCAGGCGCAGACTTCGCAGACTTTGGTCGTCTTGAAGCAGGCTCATCTTTTGAGAGCGATTCTGATGAGGCCAGTTCCGGCCTCAGTGAAAGCCCAACCTCAGAACAACTCCTTGCCGAAGGAAGCGCTCTTGCTGCATTCAGACGCCGCTACGAGGCACATGGGCCCATGACGCAGGAAGATTTATCTCAGTTCGTGCCCAATGTGACCGGCGCAGAGGATGATGTTTTATCTGAAGATAGCGACGACTCCGATAGGCTTTCTGCTTCCTCCGCTGATTTCGAAGAGGCGGAGCTGGGACTGGCAATTGGGAGATTTGTTAACAGGGAGGACTCAAGTCACAGTCCGCGCGATCATGAGAGGTCACCGACGCTAGGGTCTGAGTTGGACGCCCCTCAATCACGCATAGTTCATTCTGCTGCACGCCGCTTTCTCTTTTCTCCTGCTCATCAAAACATAACTGATGAACACTCTGCACATGACGCTACCCATGCCCGCCAACTACTAAGTACGCAAAATTTGAATGCGGTGCCGCTCAGACGGCAGAACGCAATCAGGCGGGAAGTCTCAACTTCGAGCGTTGATATGTCAGGAAAGAAAATTCGTTCGCTTAAAAGAACGCTCAAACAATTGTATCGCACTATCAGGAACAATAGCCCAACATTCGGTGTTTCACCGTTGTTCTCCGATCACAGTTGGGGTAACAGGCTTTTTCCAGTTTTGGCATGCCCCTGTCTTTACAATGATGAAAGTTCTCTAGAGTCTAGAATGAATTCCTTGATTTCGAACCGTCGCAAGGACAAGCTTTGGATACATAGTACGCACTCTGACGGCCCGATACTGATAGACCATGGCGGTAGCTTGAGATCAAAAAGGACTTGTGATTCAGAAATCCGACATCGAGCCAAGAGATCAAAAACAAATTCTCTGCTCTTAAATGATCAACAGCATTCAAACCATATCAATGAGACCGAATATAATTCGGTTCCGTCTTGGCATTTATCTAACGAAGATAAGTCCCGTATTCTAGATGGGCATTCCTCCTCATTCTTGAGTGGTGGGGCGACCTTCGTCGTTGAAATGGGTATGGAGCCCTCGCGAAGAGATGTTTTCGAGTTGACTGTGTCAGAAGTCGGCGACGGCAGTACGAGAATTAATGGGTTCCTTCGACCATTGATAAGTGGTGACTCCAGTCTAGACACACTTGGCAGTTTCATCACCATGTTGGTTGGGGACCTTCGCATGGCAGACGGCACTCTTGTTTCAGATATTTTTGATGACATTCTCAAAGTCATGAGCTCCCTTTTGAATCCACCGAGTTTGAAAGATTTGGTGACTCCGATTACTGTCCCATTCCTCGGAAATTTGATTGATTTCAAGAACAAAGACCTACGATTTTTCGGTGAGAATCTTCATGAGCTCCGTTCTAATGAGCCACCACAAAATGACCTGATTAAGTTTCAATTGGGCGAGTGGCTCAATATAAGACCGTTTTCCGATTTTTCGGAATCATACTTCCTAAATCAACTTCGATTTGCAATACGATGCCTCAAAAGCTTCTCCAAAATCCCAAAGAAGCATCAAAAAGCAGTTTATGAGTTCTGCGAAAAGATCATCGAGGAAAGTCGGTTGGTGGCGAAGAACTCGGAGCTGATTCGGCGAGGAAAACTAACGCACACCCATAAAACAACCTTCAACTCAGCACATACGCGTCTCAAGGAAGCCAAAAGCGACACAAGCGCTCGATTTGATGGGTCTACGTTTACACGGAGATGGAAGAGTGAAGTGTGTAACAGCCTAGGGAACTTTATAAGCTGCGCTGACCCATGCTTGCTCAACTTGCAACTCAACTATATTTTGTTCACAATGGAGCTTGATATTGATACGGCTATAAGTCAGGTGCTTCGTCTATTTGTCAAAGTGAAGGAACGTGAGATACCTATTAAACTTTTGCGTCAATACTTCAAACAGGAGCGAGCCAGCAATGAACACAAACGACCGTTATTGATTTGTTCTCTCAACAGAAAAACTGGGAGGGTTGAATTATTGAGAATTCGCTCCGAGACAGAATCAAAGGTTTCGAGTTTTTCTGCACCCCGACGCTCAGCTGCCGGACCACGATCATACAATATACACTCTTTTGATGACGACGCATATTCCGGCTTTCAACGAAGCCCCGGGGTGGATCACCGTCAAACAGACGGCGGTGAGACACTGATTTTCAACAACAGCACAAGAGTCATGTTTGGAATGTTCAGAAAGGGCCGCTCCTCCGCAAGCTCGAGGGAGATTGATGTAGACCACCTGAGCTTCGTCTAGGCTCACCACAATCCCCACCCTTTCTTGCCGCTCTGTCTGTCTTGTTTCTTCTTGGCGAAAAAGTCCTTCGAGCATTCTCTGTACGCATCAAAAAATTCTTGGCAAACCGACTTATCCTCCTGATTTCGCAAAACACAACTTATAGAGGCTTGCCGGCTTTCTTCGCAAGGATCATAGTATTTAGATGGATCCTTATTCGCCCATCTGTACTTGTGACGATGATTCTTGGGATTGTCTGGATAGAATTTGAACTCTTCAGGCCCGCCTTTTGTGAAATCAATCTTATCCTTCTCTGTGATGACTTTATCGGATGCCAACAGTTGATCTTTGATTTCGTCACTCATCTTAATGTCAGTGGTGCCGAGAATGCGCTGCCGCAAAAGATATGAGCGGCGGTCGTTGCACGTGACTTGAGTTCACCCACAAGCGGCTGAGCAACTTCTCAAGACTACACCGAGAAATTTCACGAATGAAGGAATATTAAAGTAGTCTATTTAAAATTTACCATCTGCCACCCTGGCCACCCTGGCCGTATCCTCCTTGACCGCCTTGACCATATCCGCCTTGGCCGCCTTGACCGTAGCCTCCTGGACCACCTTGACCGTAGCCGCCTGGACCACCTGGGCCACCTGGACCACCGGGGCCGCCAAATCCACCTGGACCGCCTGGACCACCGAATTCATCTCTTCCCCCATGTTCGCGTCTCTCTTCACGGCGTTCATCTCGTCTTTCACCCCGGCCGTAGTCATTACCACCGTAGTTGTTACCACCGTAGCCACCGTTACCGCCCTGCGGACCGTAGTTGTTTTGTGGTCTGTTCTCGTGTTTACCGAAGATATTCTGGCCGTTCTCGTGCCTTTCTTCGATTTTGTCGCTGACCTTGTGTGCGGCAACTGCACCAAAGAGACCGCCTGCGATTTTGCCGAGAGTAGAGTGGTTCCCGGCGATCTTTCCGCCTCCATAAGCGCCCGCAACGCCGCCAGCGACGTCAGTTAAAAAGCCTCTCTCGCCGTCGCCGCCCTGTTGCTGCTGCTGATTGCCGGACTGATTGCCGGACTGATAGTTGTCCGATCTTTGGCCTTGCTCGCCAGAGGAGTAAAAATCATTAGCAGACATTTTAAAAATTTATTAGTGTTCAATTGTAAAAGATGGTGCTGAGTACCTGCAAATCGGGCAACGCGGTTTGCTTTATATACCGCGAAATATTGTAAACGTCAACGAAACGAACCACGTTTTGCAACATACAGAACCATTGTGGACGTCATCAGGCATGTCGAAGGTTCTATTCGCAGTACAGCGCTAGCACTCCGGGGTCTCGGGTTCAATATTTGCGGCCAAATACTCGTTCGATACAGGTTCAGGTCGTAACGCGCCGCCGCCGGTCACGTTTCAGTGCGAATTTGACATCAGCCCCTGAATTGCTCGGCAGTGCTTCGCCGAAAAGCACTACTTTGATGCAAAAATTGGATGGTTTTGGTTCTTCTTCTCTATTTAAGTTATAACTCTTGTTGAGTGACTTGGCTAACCTGAGCTTTAAATGAGAGTCAACCGAATTTATTTGAATTTTTCGACCACATTCATCCTTGAACCATGGTTGTGAGCGTTGCTGGCTCCGTGGTGGTCGACGCAAGAGAAGGCCGACCGGCCGGCGCGTGCCCAAGTGGCGCGTTTCGTTCGAAGCTACACCCGTGCATCCTTGAACTGGCTTTGTCAGGAGTATTTTGTGGAGTCTACATCTGAAGATTTTGTAAATGACGATTCAAGGGCTCTCGGTTTAGTCTTTAAATGACCCTTTGCTTACTTGACAAAACTTTCTCACATTTCAAATCATAAACATTGGTTTGAACGCACAGCACTGTTCTTGAGTCTAAGCCATGCCAGCGAGTGCGGGCATCGCGCAGATCACAGACCACACATCATTTCAGGTACAGGTCTGCATTAAAAAAAGGCCTACATTATACGACCATATGTCCACAGCACCGGTTGAGTTTCTACCGCAGCTGAATACGCTGTTGTGTCAGAGGTGCAAGGAAGTCCCAGCTGTGTTAGTGTCAAGGAAAGAGGATTTTTGTGCAAAATGTTTCATATGGTTTATGAGAGGAAAGCAGAGGAAGCAAATGCTAGATGAACGGTACAAAGTGAAGTACGGTGCCATCGCTGATCGATTGGGTGTTCAAAGAGTGTTGCTCCCTTTGTCTTTTGGAGTCTCGTCCCTCGTGTTGTTTGACATGATTGCATCGCTTTTACAAGAACAGAGTGCCATGCATAAGGGTAAGCACGGGTTTGAGTTGATAGTGGTTCATTTAAAAGATGAGGGCATGTCGAAAACTGAGGATTTCCGGTCTCTTTCGAGCAAATATTCCCCAGTTGAGATCAAATACATCGAGATCGATTTGGCGCTGTACCCAGTGGAGTCGCGAATGAAACTTGCAGTGAGCCCTGAGTTCGACGTTTTCGCCAAAAGAGTGAACAGCGCTGACTCTGTCGCTGAGCTTGTTGAGAAAATCAGTAGTCGGTCTCTGAAAGCAGATTTGCTTGGAATAGTGTACGAAGAGATATTCAACGCACTAGCTGCAAAAGAAAAATGCCAGACAATCATATACGGTCACAGCATGACGCGGTTAGCGAATGAGGTCATAGCATTGACAGTCAAAGGCAGAGGCCTGAAAATCCACGAGGCAGTTGCTGATCGCACCATCGTGCGCGACAACGCTGAGATTCACATTATTTTCCCTCTCAGAGACATTTTGTTCGCTGAAGTGAAGGCTGTACTTAAGCTCAGCGACGGCCTTTCGGATTATGCGAAGCTCTCTGTTGCGCTGGGTCGTAAACTCGTGAAAAATATGACAGTGCACGATCTCACCACGCAATATTTTGATGGCTTGGACGCCACTGGGTACGCATCCACCGCATCGACGGTGGTGAAGACTGCGGAGAAACTAGGCGGGCCAAAGAGCGAGGTGACAGATATATGTCGCATCTGTGGTGCGAGTATTCATCATGACCCTCGTACGTGGCTTCGAAATATCACCGTGAATACGGCAGCGCCATTGGATACTGAGGAAGAAAAAGCGTATGCCGAGGAATACCTGGCACAGATCGCAGAAAAAGTTACTGGTCACGACCTCGCCGCGTGTTACGGATGTACTGTTACTATGGCTGGCGCAGGTGAGAGTTTCGTGTGGCCTGTACGCGCATCCAAAGACGAGATTCTCGAGGAGTTTGTCTTGAGTGATGACTCGGGAGACGATGAGCAATAACTAGGAATGGGAGCGGAAAGGAATGTATATAGGATATTCAGGTACTCCAGGCATTAGTAAAAACATAACAAGTAGAATTAATAAAGGTTGGCACAAGCAGGCATTACAGCGATGCCTAAAAGTCTAGACTACAAGAGGCTGATGCTAGGCAATGCGGTGCGTCGAGTCGGCTCGAAGGAAGGAAGGACAGTTCGAAGGACCAATCCAAGTGAATTTATTTCAGTCACAAACGCAAAAGCATGAGCTGGCGATTTTTTTGCAGAAAGGAAAAAAAAAAAAGCTTAATCATTTAAATTTTTCGTGGTGCAACTTACTCTCGTCGTATCTCACGCGCCGCGTAGCGCACGTACCCCGGAATGGATTGTAACCACCTACTTCATCAACGCACTTGTCACTTTCCCCGACCGATATGTACACTCCAGCCTCCATTCCCAATCACCTGCGTTCACCGTGGCAAAATCAAAGAACGTGGACCAGTCGGGTACATGAAACCGCCGCGAAATCACCCCAGAACCCGATTCATACGCATGCTTCCCATGTCCATAGCCTAGCGCAAGTATCGCATGAAATGCCCGCAGACGCCGTCCAGTACGCGCCGCCGCTCTCATCGTATTCTGCAGAGCATTGCGGCCTGAGTGTGGCCCATACGGAATACAACCGTGCGCTCCAGAAAATGGCCTTCACGGGTTTGAGGGACTTGCCCTTGGTTTCCCCACTGGTGCAAAAAAGGCTCACGCAGCTCCGGCAGATCCGGTCCACGGGCTACGACACGCTTGCGCCTATTGGAATCAACAAGACAATGCGTGACTTAGACGAGGAAGCACAGCTAGATGAGGAGGACATGGACAACCAAGGCATCCAGGCGGAAAACCTGGTGGCCGCAAGCACGACTCAGGTGCTGCAAAACGGCGCCAACGTCTCGTCTGTATCAGCCACGGACGGGCCCGGGCTAGAGGCTGCACCCGCCAGCATTTTTCTCCCGGAAACGGACTTGGACGCGCACGTGCCTGACGCAGACGCCAGTGATTTATCTCCCCAAGAGGCGCTTTCCAGATCACGCTCAGAAACGCCCGATGGATTCATGGCCGAAGATGTTGAATATCAGTTTGACCACAGTCTCTTACATGACTCTGCCGCGGGTCAGGAGAGCCTCTCCGACTCACACGCGTCATTCACGACTGGCTCTGTGCTTTCTGGCCCGATCGCGTCACACCCTACAGCATCGACGTATGCCACAGCGACATCGAACTTGAGGGCTTGTGACGAATCGGATGTGGACATGACTCTCGAGTGATTATTACATTCTACAGAAGAATTTGCTGGGTCGAGGCGTCAAAACTTACGATTCGCTACATCCCTGCTTCAATGTCTGCTCATAGAATCCACTTTTGCTGTCTGCAAATGCAACGCTGGGATCATCCACTTGCCGCAAGAACATCGGGAGCCTTTCCAACTATATCCTCCGACTTTCGCATCGCATTTCGGACAGCAGAGTTTGCCCTCCATGTCCTGTTTCTCCAATTCAGACCCCATCCATGCCATTGGCTCTTCCACGAAATAATGCGAGCACGTTTTTGAAGCATCCACCGCGGAGATGATTCTTCTTGAATTGGGCGCCGTCTTGATAAATTGAGACTGGCGCGAGTCAGATCCTGGTGCTTCATGTGTCTCAATGTCCGCCTCCGTCGCTAGTACGGTGCGACATCTCTTGCATCTCAAATTATAGCCATCTTTGCAACCCTCCGCGGAAGACCTTGAATCTCTGCCTGCACTATTCCATAGACCTTGCTGACGGAGCTGTCCACCAGACGGGTCGAGCCTCAAACTGTTGGCCACGAGAAAGCTTTTGTATGGCTTACTATCGGTATCGACTTTGCAGTTCATCTCTTTGAAAATATTGAGCTGCTCGACAAAGCCGTCGTTTGGTTGCGCTCCGGAAACTTTCCTTCTCACTGCATGTGTGGCTTGATCCACGCTAAGACCGTACTTGTACATCAAGTATGCAATTACGACTGTCACGGATCTAGATTGTCCCTGAGCGCAGTGTATGAGGATGGAGCCTTGGTGCTTCTTTGATTCTTCAGATTCGGTGAATAGAGCAGCGTTGATGAACTTCATCGCCTGAGGTAGATGCTCAAGAATGTTCACCGTCTCCTCGTCCGTGATATCTATTTGAAGATGTCGGTAATTCTGCGACAAATACCCTGGCATCACGCCATGCACCACAGAGAGAACGGAAGTGATGTTAAACTCTTGTTCTAGGTCAACTCGCTCATTGATAGGCTGTATTGACAGGAGGTAGATTCCCCCGAGGATCCGGTGTATGTGTTGTGACATGTTGTACTGCTAAATATCTGGAGAGTGATCGGCCTTGAGATGCCTCATCAAGCGAGGCATTGTGTGCCGGACACATTTTTGTAGTGCGATTCACGCAGCGTCGACTAGCCTGTGTAGTTCACGAAGGAACTTACAGGGTGTACCTGCGACTGGAAGCTAAACGGCGGAAGGGTTCAACCGTAGTTTTGGAGGAAGGAGATAAAGACTCAGATGAGTCTTTACTATCAGATATACGTATGAGGATAGTAAGTGAAGTTGTATCAGAGTTATCAAGAAGGTTCTTGTGTTCTGTGTTCTGTTAGCATTGATGTTCTACGAGCTAGCGGAACACTATTAGTTATGATAAGAGAATGAGCTTCACATCTACGTTAGCCAATCAGAGGGTGAGGATAATTGATAGATAGACATCACGCCATTGTACAAGATATCACATGACATATGGCACGTGATGTATGCATCTAAGAATTATACGCACAACAATTTTGCTGATCCGCGATGATCACCATAGGCAATAAACGGTTGAAGCATATCAGTATTTTCCTGCTTAGGGTAATTTTTGCTGCAAAAATTGTGAAACAAGCTCAGACGAACAGTTTACGTCCAACTTTCATTAAATTGTCATAATATTGTTGCTATGTAATTTACCAAATACCCTTCTTCAAGTTGGAGATGTTCTCGCGCGCGATAGAGAACGCAGAACGATTGAAGATATCGTCAATTTCCTCCAAAGTCTTGTCCTTCGTCTCGGGCATGAAGCAGACCTGGTAAATCAAACCAAGGAACGCAATGCCACCGTAGAAACCAAGTGTCAACCCAGTGTATGTGAAGGCGGCGGACATCTTGGTGAAGTTGTAGGTGACGGTGAAAGACCACAAGTAAAGGAAAGTGGAACAGATTGTCATACCCAAAGATCTTGTTCTCAAATCAAAAGACTCGGAAGGAATGACCCAAGTTAAGGTCGAGTAGGAACCAAAGAACAAGAAATAGACAATGAGACCCGTCAAGTACACACCTTCTGAAGCCGCCTTTTGAGTGACGGGATTGAAACGGTAGCCAACACCAACGAGCACCAAACCAACGAAGAAACCAACAAGATTATAACCCCAAACTCTTCTGCCGAAACGGTCCATCCACAAAATGGCAGGAATGGTACCTATAAGCAAAGAACCACCTCCCACAAGGGACATGAACACAGAGTCTTTCTCGTTGAAACCAATTGCACCCATCAAAGTCGACATGTAGTACATGACGGCATTAACACCAGTCAACTGACCCAAAGTGATCATTATAACAGAGTAAGTAAGTGCTCTTCTGTTTCTGGCAATAGTGAATAATTCGCCCCAGCTGGAGAACAAAGACTCTTGCGAGCGTCTTTCTCTCTCTTGATAAGCAGCCTGTCTCATCTCCAAGAATTCCAACTTTGCGCTTTCATCGTTAATGTCCCTCAATCTCTTCCACACATCGTATGCCATTCCGTTTCTGCCTTTGTGCACCAACCAACGAGGGGACTCGGGCAAGAAAAACAATCCGGCAAACAATATAGTGGAGAATACTAAAGACGACCCGACCATGAACCTCCATCCACCATGAACAGTGTAGAAAATGGCAGCAACAGCATACCCTAGAACTTCACCCAAAGCAATATTGAACTGGTACATCGACACGATACTACCACGCACATTGGCTGGGACAGACTCGGAAATGTAAATGCCCACACACCCACCCTCTATACCCACACCGACACCAAGAATAAATCTGCCAGCGTACATCATGTGGTGATCTCTGGCGCCAGCGCACAAAGCGGATCCGATGGTATACCAAATGCAGGAAATAATCAACGATGATTTTCTTCCGAACCACTCATTAAGAGGAGTCATAATCATGGAGCCAGCCATGGCGCCCAAAGGCATAAGCGAAGACACCAATGAGGCTTCACGTTCAGTCAAGTTCAATGCTTTGTTCATTCCAATGGATGCACCAGAAATAATGGACTGATCCAAGCCAGACAATAAGCCTGCGGCGGCTGCGAAAGCGCCCAAGAGCCACACCATGTGGTTCTTGTTTTCGAAATGAAGCTTGTATTCGAGGGATAAGATTCTGTCGACAAAAGAAGGTTTGTCGTTGACTTGCGCCGCCTCGATTTCGAGCTCCTCGAATTCTTTGTCAAAGTTGAAGTTGTGTCTAAGAACATCCTGGTCAACTTTCTCCATATTGTCATATCTGACGTCATTGGAAAGCGACTCGGTGGAGGATACCCCCTTCCCGTCGTTGCCTTCAAAAATGCTCATTGTGGTTTGATTTGTATATATTTATTAGTTTGTTTAATTACTGTGGAAGGCGGGGAATGACCAGGTTTATATACTTTTCAATGATTGCGAATTCCAGAGGGGAACAGTCTACGCAGATGTCGTGGATCCGGGCGTCATGCACGTATGCGCACGGGGCCGGATTTTTTGCGGTGTGTATGCCGTATTTGTGGAGTACCCCACTAATGTCACCCAGATTTTTCGAGCCGTGACGCATAAGGATGGCGCTGCGCATGAAACAGCTAGAAGTAAGTCCGGTGGGTTAGCAATTGCGAGATCCAGCCTGAAAACAGCCCCATTTCCCTTCGCGCTTGTTTGCTGAAGGCCCTGGCTTCTTTGATATCATGACTTGTGAATATATTAGTTAGTGATTCAGGGCACTACGAGTCGTGGGAACCCAGGGATGCTGAAACTTTTTTCACTGAGAGAGCGAGATAGACCTCACGGCCGGAAAATCCGGGCGACATGAAAACTTTTCTGCACATACTTATATCCAGTACATGCATGCTCGCCCGCCCGCTCACCCGCGTATAGATCTAAAATCGTGAAACATATAATCCGCAATTTGAATGTACACTTCTTTTGTTTTTGTTTGATTTGATTTGAAATACAGAACAGCTTTATATCTAAAGTTTGCAATCTTGTAATGATTTCCATCGTAAATAACTGGCATAGACACTTTGACATCCCCCACTCTCTGCGGCATGAGTAAGTCCGGCCGCACAGCACGCGATGGGCGTAAGCTGCAATGCGGCTCCGCATGGATAAAACCTGCCTGCATATACGTCAAATCGACGCCTCATTTCCAGGCGTATGCACATTCCCCTCAAATTTTCTCGATTTAAGCTAACCCAGTGTGTCTTGGTCAAGGAAATTTTGTTACACTTTGAACATACGAAAATGCCTTACCAGATTATCCTGCGTGTGTGCCGAACCGTGCTGAGAACTCTGATGCAAGGTGCTTTTTTAGGGCCAGGAACTGGTTTCCATACAGGCTCCCGCAGTACGTACAGATGAGAGGTGCGTTCGTAAGCGTCTGGTGCGATCGGCTGGACGAGTGGGGGATGGCGGGCACCCGCCGCAGTGCAACTGTCATTTTGCGAAATGCGAGTTTTCCCGAGTTACTGATATGAAACCCGTCATCCGAATTGTCTGAACCTGTGTCTGAATTTGAGTCACTGGAGCTCGCGCTTGCGCCACATTGACCTAAGGTCTGCAATTCAACGAAAAACAGCGTAGTGAAAGAATTGTAGTGACGTTTGTTTTTCATCGATGGCAGGTAAAAGTCCTGCGTGATCACGTGGATATGCAAGTTGGCCAATGATGGTGCGGAATGGACCCCGGCCCTGATAAATGTATTCTTGTAGTGTGCTTTCTTCAACTCGTCGTTTTCTATCAATCCTTCAGTTACCAACTCATCCACAATCGTATCCTTGGCCTGATCAACCACTTTTGAAACTTTGCCATGCAAAATGGGGTCCTTTAGTGCCTGCAATGGGTGCACATGGGTCACGCTAGGATCACAAGGGAGAACAAGAAAATGCCGCACCGCTTTCGGGTATGCATCTCTTATTGTGACAAACTCCGCCGTGTATGCAACCACCAGGGGATGCTCTGGATTGTCTATGTAAGCCTGCAAGGCATGGCGAAAACTCATTGCTCGATAGCGCTTCAGTATGCGCGTGGAAATACGCGTTGGGTGACCTTTCGCGTCCATTCAGCACTCCACTCCGTCTACAGGAATGGTCTTTTTAAGTTGGCCTGTATACCTAGTCTACGACTCACAACAATTTTCAGCATCTCATGAATTATTTGTTGTATATAATTGCTCAACTATCACTTCGTTCATCTAAAGAATCATTGAATTTGTTCAACGATCTTCAGGTCTTTCTCTTTTTCGATGCACTAATCGAGTTCGTGACGCCACTCGATGCAGCTGTGCTGCCTTCTTTAATGTCAATCGAGCCGTCCGACTTCTCGCCGTTTTCTTTTGCCAACTCCTCATTGTCCTTTAGCTTGATGTTTTTTAACTCATTAACAAACCAAATCACCGCAGCGTACAAACAGGACGCGATGACAAAAAGGTTTATGAAGTGGATCGAGCCCGAGTAAAAGATGAGGAAAAGCAACGACAAAAGAAGCATGATAAAGGATGCATGAGTCGCCTTCATGAGCGCCGGAGACGTCCCCGGGGTGAAAACCGATTCCCAGAGTTCAACAAAGAAAGACATCTTGAGTGGCTATCAAATCCCAGACAGAAGCGGCTCTTTGAATATGCCGTACCTCAACACACCCGTACATCCTTGATAAACATGGCAATTAAAATTCACGGTTTTCGACACAAAATTGGTTTCCAGGGCAGAACTAAACATCCGTGTTTGTTTATTCTAATGATTAAAACATATCTGTGAAGTAAACATACCCATAATTGTATAAATCAGGGACGTTGAGACGGAATAGGGATGTACCCTGTTCGTGGGTCACGTGAGTCGTGTTCATTCCAACGATCGTAGTCGAACAGCTAAACTCTTCAGCACCTAGTACAACACCAAAATTGCAAAACACAAACATGTTCCCTGCCGAAGACTCATTCATAAGTGACGAAGAAGTAGAATACTGGTATGTTCGAACTCACAACGCTTTCTGGCCCTCCAACCCGAAGCTTGAACCTGTCCAGATGACATCATACTAACACCATCAAGCCCATTATGCGTGGAGGAAATGGACATTTCTGATAAAAACTTCAAGCCATGCCCGTGCGGCTACCAGATTTGTCAGTTTTGCTACAATAACATTCGACAAAACCCCGAGTTGAACGGCAGATGTCCTGGATGTAGGAGACTCTACGACGATGAGAGTGTGGAATATAAGACATTGACCGCGGAAGAGTATAGATCGCAGCAGCTCAAAAAGGAGAGGCGGGAGCGTGAGAAGAAGCAGAAAGAGAAGGAAAAGAAAGAGCTGGAGATAGCAAGCAAGAAGCATTTGGCGGGGCTTCGAGTCGTGCAGAAAAATTTGGTGTATGTCACCGGCTTGAATCCACCCTGTCCTTCCGAAGACTTACACTCTGTGTTGCGGTCAGATAAGTACTTCGGGCAGTACGGAAAGATTCTGAAGATAGTGGTGAATCGCAAATCTCCCTCGGGCCATGTGACGCTGAGCCTGAATCTGAGCATCGTTGTATACGTGACCTTCACGCGCAAAGACGATGCGTTGAGATGCATCAACGAGCTCGATGGCTCCTTGTGTGATGGCAGGGTATTGAGAGCAGCGCACGGTACAACGAAGTATTGTCTGTCGTATTTGCGCGGCCACCCATGCCCAAATCCAAACTGCATGTTTTTGCATGAGCCGGGCGAGGAGGCCGACTCTTATACAAGGAAGGATTTGTCCACACACCAGGGCATCAAGATGGGCATGAGCGGCCTGCGCAGCGGCAGTATCACTAATTTGCAAAACTTTCATCTCAGCGAGGATGATAACCAGCTGGATGACGAGAGAGGCTACACGTCTACTTCTCACACTGTCGCGTCTAATGCCACACCCGTGGCGAGCCATGCTGCCCCAGTGCTTCCAGCCACTGCACACTGGGCTAAGACTCTGGTAAACCCTGAGTCCGCAACGGCATCCCCCTCCGTGACAAACGCCGTGTTGGCCAATGCCGCAGCCTTCCCAACGTTGGGTGAGATATTTAAGGAGCAAAAAGCGCAAAAGAAGGACACGAAGAAACAGAAGAAATCAAACAAGGACGGCGGAACCTTGCCCGATGACGTGGATTTGGAGGACAACTCAGTGCTTACCTTTGTTGACGACTGCAGCGACAGGTTGAGAACGTTATCCGATTCAAATCAGAAGCTCAAAGTGCATTTCGACAACTTGAGCGACCCTTCGAATATCGCGCCATTCTTTCATTACGATGAGAACTCCAGTCAGGCAAGGAGCACATCTTTGACAGAGGAGAAACTCTTGGCCATTCACGTGATTGAAAAGTTCTTGTTGAGGCCAATGAAGAAATACCACTTGGCATACCTGAGTCAGCCCCTGACACAGCAACAGCAGTTCTTGCAACAGCAAGCAACCATGCAGCAACAACTGACGCAGTCGCAGATTCAAGGACAGGCCCCAGGGCGTGTGGCTTCGAGCGGGCAAAGAGCTACATTTGATACGATGCATGAAGGTGGCTCGCAACAACAGCAGCAGATGCTTATGATGCAGCTTCAGCAACAGAACTCTAAAGGCACGCAAGCTTCATTGCAGGGTCAGAGACAGCTCGGTGCGCAGCCAAAGCAGGCCCCTCAATTTGCATCACAACTCAATGCCTTGAGAATGAGCGAGAGGGGCAGAACATCAACCCCGCCTCCACCAGGTCTTTTTGCCAAAAGCCAGGATCAAATCGTTGCACAGCAGGTTTCGCAAGCTCCTCCTTCCTCTAGCTCGCAATTGTTGACGCAATTGATGAGCGGCAAGAAATAACGGACTGGGCTCCACATACATAATAGACTGCGACAAAAGTGGTCTAGTTAGCATTTCTTATAATACACATTATAAATCAGGTATATGTTCACTATAAGGAATTTCATTTCCCCACCGTTTGATCTCCCCATGATTCTTATTCTAGAAAGTAAGCTAGTCGTATGGACGCAAATCAAGTTTTGTGGATTATGTCATTCAAGAGACGACATTGGGATTCATCGAATATGTCCAATTCCATCATGCGAACGACTCTTGTTTTGATAGCCTCCTCATGTATGTGGATCTTGTGCTCTCGAAGGAACCTGATCCTGAGGTAGTCTAGCACCTTCGCTCGGACAACATATAAAGGTTCAACCGTGGTGTTGGGGGATATGCGGTCGGCATACTCGATTGTTGACATAATGCATTTTGTCCTCTCGTAATTCCAAAATTTAGTCAAATACTCAGGCCTCAACTTAGACTTGTAATACCAATCAGGACGTACATCCGATGCCATCTCAGACAATATGACATCGGGTCTTGACTGATTGTTGGCGTAAGCAGACAACTTTCCGATCGATTCTTCGTTCTCGTTAGGACGTCTTTTTCTGACCTCGCCGAGAAATTCTTTTGTCTTAGATTTTTCGAGAATGTGATGCACATCAACCTTGACATTTGTCTTCAAACGAATGAATTCAGCCAACGCCAACGCTTTGTTGGGTGTTTCAGGCGCCACTAAGCAATAACCATCCACCAACGCTTTGAAGAGAGCGGGTGTCCAAACTTCATCCTCACGTGTTTTTATGACATCTTGCGCACTGCCAATATGTGGCGAGAGTGTCACAGAGGATGTGGCTGGAGGGGAACTTTGCGATGCTTCCGTGCTGCTGCTTTTCAAGAAAGAAGAGGATTTTCGAAATGCGACTTTCTTCTTATAGGCTTCAACCTCGTCTTGAAAGTTAGAGGACGGTTCGCCTTGCGATCCGTAAACGCGCCGGTGAAGGAGAAACAAGTGAAACCTCCCCTTCAAATCCCAATCTTCAAGCTGTAAACGCGAAGCCCGAGCAAATTGGATTCTCATCTCGGTCCATGGCACTGTGACATACTGAGATCTTTTCTGGCTGAATTGTGTGGCCACCAGGTGAAATGTCTGAATGTAGTATGCATACTTTTCCTGAGTAGATTCGCAAAGACCGTAGTGCAGGCGAAGCATTTCAGCTTCATCAGTTCTGATTCGTACCTTGAACTTTTCTTCCAAAGCCAGCTGTATTGCCTTTGCCGGTGCGGATGGCTGAGCTGCGGCGGCATTTACAATACAACGAACATAGTCCTTACTCCAAGTTGAAAATTGAGCAAATGAGCTCTTCTCGGAAGCGGGTTTCTCGGGGGTTGGTGCTAACCCAATACCTTTGCTTGCGTTTCCAGTTTCCTTCGCATCATGCTTTGCTTCTGCTGCTGTTACCGCGGATGGTTTCTTGAATTTTACTGGCCCCTTGACAAATTCTGCATTCGTCGCAGTGGTATACTTGTCATTATGCTCCGAAGATACACCCCTTTGAAGCATAGCGGTGAGAGGCCTGTTAGGCCTGGAAGGCTCCAAGGTCTGCACACTCTTTGCGCCATTTTGTAGATGCGGTTTGTGTTGTTCAGCGAAGTTAGAGAATGGTTGTGATGACTGGGTTTGATTTGCGATCGAGGACTGAATAGCGCTTTTTTCGGCATTACGTGCAGCGCTTTCGGAGCCCGGACCATGAGTTGTTTTGAGCTTTTTCGAGGGCGGTAATTCTTGTGTTTGCATTTCCTTAGTCAGAACCCGCTTAGAACTTTCAATGTCACGCGAAGGCAGATCTGACTCTGCTCTTTTTGAACGGGAGGCTTCATTCCCGGTAGTTCCCTTCCTCTGCGCAAGAGGAGCAACTTTACTTTTCAAAGACTCAGACGTGGGCGAAACACTGGCTGTTTCCTGTGTTTCAGTACGTGCCCCAATACCAACTTCATGCCTCCCAAAAGCCCCTGCTCTAATTGCAGCAGCTGCGGCAGTGCTCTTGCCGGCTTCAGGCGTACCAACATTATCACCTAATCTGGGGACAGTGGTTGAATCTGTTGAGCCATTAGATTGTGGATTGGCATCACGGCTGTCCCGGTGATCTGGGGATTTCCCCAGCCCTTCTGCCGAAGTGGTAATATCTTCGACATTTGCAGAGTCTTCAGTCGTCTGTTTGCGCTTCTTTATAGCCGACGGCATACGATCAGCAAGTGAGTTTCCCAAGTTCGGCACAGAAATAGTTGACATTTCCGAAAAAATACCATCTATTATGTTCTTCAAGTCCTCTGGCGTAGCGGAAGTGTTCATCATCAGGTGGGCAATTTTACCGCCCTCTTGTGCGTTTTCCTTTAATTGTCTCCGTAGCACCTGTAACCCATGGTGTTGGAAGCATAGGTCATCTATATGGAGCTTGGCCTCCACTTTCGGCATTAAGTCCGCGAATGAATCGAAAGGTTGTCTATCGTTGAGATCCCATTCACTTTTTGACACTTCGAAATAAGACTTGATTGCATTGTGTGAATAATACAATTGATCATAGTCATACAATGCCTGAAGATCTTCCCTCGACTCGAGGTCTAAGTCTTCCGCACTTTCCTTTAGCTTGGTGTATTGCACCTGAAGATCCCTTCGATCATTGAGGAAACTTCGTAGTTTCTTTTCGAGTGCCAGGTTCATCAATAATCCACAGTTAAAGGCTATAAATAATATGTGAATTAAAATGAAATTCCTGTGCAACAACGTTAAACCAATCGTTAGACAGTGGGAGACCAGTTGTAGTCCACTCTGTTTTTTTTCTGGCGCTTTTTTTTTCTCCCCTCCCGCCCCGAGGCCAGCGCCGCGCTTCATGCCATCCGCTCGGCCCAAAAGATCTTATCATCACCATGGCATTCTTTCACTCAATGACTCACGATTTCGAGCGAGTAATTGTTCAAAATGCAGATTAATTGCTAAGTTCAAAATGAGTCGTAAGATTTGCATTTTAAAGCTATACTTGGCTTAAGTGTTTGGCAGATTGAATATATCGAGAGCGCTTGGCCCTAAGTGGTACGGGGCGATGGTCGCGATGCGGCCCTGAAAGACTGGAGAGGAACTAAGGCTTGTAGATTAAGTAAGCCAAGACACAACGATCTAATGCTGCTTAAAACGTGGCTTACAGATGTATTGTGGTGAAGAACTACAAATTACGTATTAATCATTCATCGTGCAGAGAATTGGTGTATGTCTGATTGTGCCCACAATTTCGTTTCCGGGTGACCGCACGAGTTCCTCAGATCACAGTCATGACCTGTATGTAAGTCGCGCGGCAATGATTTCTCGGCATCTTTTGCGACAAAAATGTGCTTGAAAACTACGTACGAAAATTTGTGCCAGCCAATGTATGGCTTCGGTCTTTATCTAAAAAACAGCTCGGTAACCTTTTTGCAGCCATTTTTCTCTCGCTCCGCCTGAAATGGGTGCAATAGTGGCCCTAAGTTTTTGAACCAATATTTTTTTTTCGATGTCGCGGTTTTAAGGACCTCACTTCATTTTGACTTTCGATGAAAGAACAATCTATTTACATGTAACAACGGATGTACACTTTGCGCATAGCTCATTTTGGCTCTTTGCGGTGTACTTCCAGCAACGTGGGCATTTACAGTTTGAAGAAGTTTTCACGATACCTTCAACGCATCCGCTGGGAAGTTCAACAGAAAAAGACAGAAGCGGAGCACTTTCGGCAAAGTTGCTAGGTTTTTCGTGGAGCTGAACCCCGGAAACCAAGAAATAATCTTCCAAAAAATCTTTGTGGCGTTGAAGTAATTCGTTGGATTTTTTCTCAGAATAAAGCAAGACGACAGCCTCGAGTTTGTTTTTGAACTGTCCGTTGAGTTTGAGAGTCTCAAATGTTCTAGACAACGATTCACGTATTTTCCATATGTTTTGCATCTCTTGTTCTACCTCGGTATTCAAATTGTCTTCAGGAACCGCAAAATATTTCCAAGGCGCCATAAATGGTGATTGGGCACCCTCGGGCTTCAATTTGTCATTCAAAGCGTCCCAAACTTCCTGCGCGAGAATAGGTTGAATGGGCGCTATGAGACCAATATAAGTTTTCAATGTCTGCAATAAGGTAGTTTGAATAGCTCTTCTTCGTCTAGAATCCCTAGCATCTGTGTAGAGACAATCTTTGCTAATGTCGAAATAGATTGCGCTCAATTCACCAGACATATGCGCGTTGATGTCACGTACAACCTTCGAGTAATTGTGAGTCTTGTAAGCAGCAGTCACAGATTCTTCGAGCCTGTACAAACGTGAAAGAGCCCATTTATCAAGATAGCTGAGGCAATCATACTCTTGAGGAGACTCGAAATCCTGCAAATTTCCAAGAATAAATTTGAGAGTAACTCGGAGTTTCTTCACGTTTTCGAGTACCCTCCTCAATACCTCCGAGCTCACACTCACATCCAGGGTGTAGTTGGAGGATGCTACCCAAAGTCTCAACCCATCTACTCCAAGGGTAGGTATACTTGAATTTTTGCCTCCTGAAATGACATCTGAAGGTACGATCACATTTCCTTTTGATTTCGACATTTTGTCATTTTCCTTGTCCAATGTAAATCCGTGTGTGATGATCTTTTTGTAAGGGGCTACGGCCTTGAACTCCTCTCCATTACCTGAGGCGATGATTCTGTTGAGAAGAGACGACTGAAACCATCCACGATGCTGATCACTGCCTTCGATGTAGACATCAGCCAAATGCCGCCCAGAGGAGAGGTCGTTGTCACTTTTGATCAATGTGGACCATGAAGTGCCCGAGTCAAACCAAACGTCCATAGTGTCTTTTCCTTTGTAGAATTGAGATGCATCAATGTGTGATGGAAGCCATCTGGAAATGTTTTCCTCCGGTACAAACCACTGATCCGTGCCAAGCTCGCCAAGCTTATACACTATGTGTTCCACAAGTTCGATATCCTCGAGAGGCTCATGAGTTTCTTTGTGGTAGACAATTGGCAATGGCACTCCCCAAACTCTTTGTCTCGAGATGCACCATTCGTTTCGGTTTTGCACAAATGAAGAGAGCCTATTTCTGCCACTTTCGGGCACGAAGGTGACATTTTCTAGCAGTTTCAATGCAGTGTCTTTGATTCGATCAACATTTACGAACCACTGTGGAGTGGCTCTCTGAATAACAGGCTGGTTGGCTTTCCAGTCATAAGGATAAGAGTGCGTATACTTGCTTGCGCCCTTGTACAACATTTCGCTTTCCTCGAGAATCTCAAGAACCCTTTTGATCGTCTTTCCGGACTGTATGTGCTTGTCCGCGAGCTCTTGAAATCCCATTGGTATATTGTTGCGGATGTAATGACCTCTTTCATCGACGGCGGAAGCAACTGTCAACCCATGTTCTTTTCCAATTAGATAATCCTCCACACCATGAGCAGGAGCATTATGCACGATTCCAGTACCTGTAGACGCAGTGACATGGTCGCCATGAACAACAGGAAAGATTTCACCCGTTCTAAAGCTTGGGTTCACATATGTTTGCCCTTCAAGTTCGTCGCCACCGATCTCCTGACCGGTCTCCTTGTAAGCTGGGTCAAGCTCGAGAATTGATTTAACGAGGTCTTTTGCCACTAGGACCTGTCGTCCATTTTCTGGGTTCCTGAGAATCGTATACGTGAATCCGCGATTGATGCAGACAGCCTTGTTTGCTGGGATTGTCCACGGTGTAGACGTCCATATCAAGAGGCTAACGTCTCCCCCAAGGCGCGAGACGAGTTTTGAGTCCCGAAGAGGAAACATGACGTATATGCTTAATGACTGATGATCTGGCTTGTAACTCAATTCAGCCTCAGCCAATGCGGTCTGGTTTTCGCAACCCCACCATACCGGTTTGAGTTGCCTTGACAAAAGCCCATTCTCCATGAGCTTGAGAAAGATCTTAAGCTGCGCTTTTTCATATTCATGAGACATTGTTACGTATGTATCGTCTAAATCGGACATGATGGCAAAATCATTGAACTGTGTCTTCTGCTTTTCAATCATGCTCTGCGCAAGCTCTTTACACCGTCTCCTTATTTCTACCGCATCAAGGTTCTCATCGTTTCCCACTGCTTTTTTCTCTATAGGAAGACCGTGACAATCCCATCCAGGTACATAGTTCACTTTTGAGTCATTACGAATCAATTCAAATCTGTTGATAATATCTTTCAAGATCTTGTTTAGCGAGTGTCCCAAGTGCAAGTCCCCGTTGGCATAAGGCGGTCCATCATGTAGTACAAATTCCTTTTTGAAATCCTTCCTGTGTTTCTGCCAGAGATATAAGTCTTTCCCTGTTTTCTGGAGAAGAATCTGCCGTTCCTCTGGACTGGGTAGCTTTGGTGAAAAGGTGGTTCGCGGTAGCAGCAATGTCTTTGAATACAGAGGTGCTTTCTCCACTGCCTGAGCAATGGGAGCCAGCGAGAAGCGACGGAGAGGTATCATATGTTTCGTCAACTGTCTTCCAAGCGCAAGTTGTGATTTGAAAAAAAGAATTTAATAAATGTTTGGCGGTGCACGGGTGCGAAGCGCAAGATTGCGAGAACTGTATTTACAACGAAAAGCTTAAGTGATCGTGATATACATCATCGGTGTATAAACCTATGTACCAGTAAATAAATAGACATGATATGGCAAGTCAGTGCTTGCGAGTTTAGTTCTTACCGATGGACTTGACCAACTCAATGTACTTCTCGGTGGAGAAAGACTTTGGTCTCTCGATAGGCAAGCCAAGACCGCGGTCGAGGATCAACTGAGGCAAGACACCAAAGGCTCTAGAAACACCAAACAAGACAGTGTAGAAAGACTCCTCAGTCAAGCCGTAGTATTGCAACAAGACACCGGAGTGGGAGTCCACATTAGGCCATGGGTTCTTGGTCTTACCGTGCTTGGTCAAGACACCTGGGGCGACCTCGTAGATGTTGGACACCAACTTGAACAACTCGTAGTCTGGCATGTGCTTCAATGCAAACTCTCTCTGGGCGGTGTAGCGAGGGTCGGTCTTTCTCAAGACAGCGTGACCGTAGCCTGGAACAACTCTGCCGGAGTTAAGAGTGTCCCACAAGTATTTCTCAATAGCCTCCTTGGAGTGGTCACCCTTCAAGTCGTCTCTCAACTTGAACAACCATTCCAAAACTTCCTGGTTGGCTCTGCCGTGCAAAGGACCAGCCAAACCGTTCAAACCAGCGGAAAGAGACAAGAATGGGGAGGACAAAGCGGAGCCGACCAAGTGAGTGGTGTGGGCAGAAACGTTACCACCCTCGTGGTCAGAGTGAATGGTCAAGTACAATCTCATCAACTCCAAGAACTCCTTGTTCTCGCCAAATCCGAGCAAGGTGGCCAAGTTGGCACCGTAGTCCAAGTCCTTGGAGACGGCACCAGCCAATTTGCCATCGTGGAAAACGTTTCTGTAGATTCTGGCAGCGATGTTTGGCAACTTGGCCAACAACTCAATGGAGTCCTCGTAAGTGTATTTCCAGTAGTCGGCCTTTGGCGCGCCCTTGGCGTATGCCTTGGCAAACTGCGACTCAGACTCCAAGGCAGTGACGGCGATAGAGAACTGGGCCATTGGGTGCAAGTGGGATGGGGAGCGGTCAATCAACTCCTCAACGTGCTTTGGCAAGGCGGATCTGGCCGCCAACTCCTCGGACAAGGCCTTGGTCTGGGCGGCAGATGGAACCTCGCCGGTCAACAACAACCAGAACAAAGCTTCTGGCAAAGGCTCGCTTCCACCTGGAGCCTTTGGCAACTCCTTCTGGATGTCTGGGATGGTTCTGCCTCTGAAACGGATACCCTCGATTGGGTCCAACACAGAACCCTCCCAGACAAGGCCCTTGATACCACGCATACCACCGTAGGCCTGTTCCAAGAGAACTTCGCCAATCACCTAGTTTATGTTAGTATGCGGCATTTTTGCGCGTTTCCCAGTATTGCATATCGTCGCGGCTTGCTTCATGCGCGTTGCGGCATTTTCGCTCGGCGAATGAAGTCCGAGCCTCAGCCTCAGCAACAATTGTGAAATGTCAGGTGATGGCACAAAACAATACTGGTTGTCAATTGATATACTCAAAATTGAACTGTGCTCATCCCTCGTGTCCCTCATGCCACGGGCATATAATGGGGCGATAAAACGATCATTCTTGCTCCGGTGAGAATGGCAAACTTATGGGGATTCAATGTAGACATTAAGTGAAAAGTTTAACATACGGTTTTGCCATGCTCTTTTTTCAATTGTTTGACCTCCTCGGCCTTTTCTGGCAAAATCTCAGCCAAGCGGGCTTTCAAAGTCTTGTTATGTTAGTAGTGAAAAACATGTGGCATTCAAGCGTTGGTTGCTTCGTTTACATCGACACATACTGGCTCAGTGGCATAGGTTCTGATACCCAAAGATCTTCTCAAGGCGGAACGCTGGAAAGAACGAACAGCAGACATTTTATTATTAATAATTTAGATACTGAATCTGATCCAAAGAAATTTTTCGTCGTGGGTTGCGAACTGGGGAATTTCTCTTATATAACGACGCCGGGCCCGGAATGGGAAAGAATTACGTAAAAATCTGCACACGCGATCCTCGGAAGTGATCTCAGCCAATCAAACACACACTTGCGAACCGGCGTGGTGAGGCAAGTCCTCGATACCGCGCCGATTTTTACCCGCCCCATACTTTACCGAGCATGATCAGGCCATAATCAAATTTCGCTTTTCGGTTGTTTATACTAAAAGAGATTATATCAATATGTGAAAATCACTATGAGCAGCACCACACGGGCGGATTTGGGTTTCAATCATACAACCTCCCCACTCCGAGAACTCCGGCTGAGTGCGTGGCCCTTGTTTTCTTTCCTGCAGGTTTTCTGACCCCAGATTTCGGACTTGGCGAATTAGAGCGCGCTCTGTCGTCATGCTCCTGCGAGAAAATAGCTGTGAACATAGATTGAAGCAAAATACAGTATTATTCGGCCCGCGGGCGGAGCCGGAACTGAAACATGATACCCGCGCTACTGACCGCAAAAATGAAAAGTCAAATGTGTATGGTCTTTTAGAATGTCACTAGTCATTGATTTGGACTATCACTCCTATTCAATTTCAAATTATCGTTAAGCATGAGCCGATTACAATGTTGCTAGAGAAAATTAGGGCTTTACATAAATTTGCTGATAATCATGAACAAACCTCAAGCTTCGAACATTTGAACAAGCTGTGCTAGAACAAGAAAATCGATTTCACTCGCGTGGCCCGCTTTAAATTGCCAAGACGAAATACTCGGGATCGGTAGAATCTGTGATTCCGGATGTAGGCTCATGGTTTGCAGCCCTGTAGTACATAAACCACTCAGATGCCTCACCCGCCGCAGCCCCTTTCATCAGCTTCAAGAAGACTGGCAATTGGTATCTTCAATCGAATACGGTCGCTACGCGTCAACTGGCTTACTCAGCTTGCTGTATCGAAGATTGCCACTTTACCTTTATTTGAAGTAAGCGAAGCCTTACTTCCAAAAAGTCGTTCATTATGTGAGCAGTTCACTTGCCGCATATGAGGCGCGCTTTGTTTTGACGTCTGGGATCATCAAATGTGGGGCTCGGATTTGTGGGGTTAAGGCATTCATGAGCTTCTCCCATGAGTCCGATATCGGTGCTTGTTAGAAGATCATACACTTTGATTGAGCTAAATCGGAGGTCAAGCCCTCAGCTCCAGGATTTTTAATAATAGGTGCTTGAGAGCTATGCAAATAAATTCCGCAAACTCTAGTTCAATTTTTACATGCGTTGATAAATTAAACATATAATTACGGATGGATCGCAATTGATACGTTCAGTGTTGTGTATCGAACGTTTTCGATCAAGATATTTCTTCTTGCCCATGCTGGCCCTAAAGAGCCGGGTAACCGGGAGTAAGTGCCCTTACCGAACTCCATTCGCGGATAAAAAAAGATTCGAGAAGCACAGTCAACCGATTTTTCCTATCACGGGAAATTATCTCCACATATGTGCCATTTCAAGATATAGGTGGTAAACGAAACCCGAAAATTAGTTGGTTGGCACTTGTGCCCAGACGTCTGCAGAGGTGGTGCCATAGATTAGTGTGGTACTACCTTTGATGTCGTCTAACATCTATACATTTGTTCGTAAATTATCTATCTTAGCGTTGTAACTCATGTATGAGCTTCGCTGCCTTGCGGCCGACGCCAGAGTTTATTGCGGAGCACCGTTTTTTGAAATTGCAGTAGTTGCACATCGAAGGGTCTTCTGTGTGGGTAGGATGCCTCTGGCCGTTCCAAAACTGGCTCGATTGCAGGATCGACTGCAGTATTTCTTGCATGTCGAAGGGATAATGATTCCGCGCAATAATAGTGTGATTCACGGAATTGTGATATTCGACGCAAACAGATGAGGGCTCGAATGCTTCGAAGACGTTGAAGGCCTGGCCGGTTCTTGCAGAAACATACCTAAGCGTGAGCGGAATCCTCCAGTTTGCAAAAAGAGGTCTCAAGTCAAACCCACTGATATCGAGATCATCCCCGTGATGGATCTCGATTAGCAGCCTCAACTCGGTTTCTGTGATGAATTGGCTTAAGGAGTAGTCTTTTCCTTGATGCGCGTGACCATCAAAGCGTTCAAAATTGATTCCTTGGCCCCGGGCTAGCCGTATGCAATCGAGTGCGATGGTTCGGAAGTTAGCCACGAGTAGCTCCGTGGCCAATGCAACACTGATGGGCTCGTCCGGGTCAATCCCACGTCTGCTGATGTTCTCAATGCAGCTCTCGTAGGCAAAATTTTCATTCCGTGCTAGGTTGTGAAGGAAAATAGCGTAGTACATACACTGTAGTTTAGCTGCATTGACAGCCAGTGCCTGATTAGGAATTGTGTTCAGCCGTCTTGTCTTTACATCCCTCATGTGAAAAAAGTGGTTCTCAGCTAGTTCCGACATGCGCTTCTTAGCTTTCTGCAACTCCACAGTGAGATCCAAGACTTCGCGGGCGCCAAAATTTGGAATCTCGTTTGTGATATTTAGATTTGCCTCTTCGTCGAGCCCATGATCCGATGCAACGTCGGTGAAGGAACGGTTGGCGTTGAATTTGTCTATCTTGACGATGTCCACGATTCCATTGATAAGAACACCTTCCAGTAAAGCATTTTCGTTCGTCACGAGCCTTCCACGAGCCAAGTCAAGAAAGCCATGTAAGAAAATTTCTCTAGCTCCCTTCGTATGACTAGCACATATAGTCCGAAACACAGTTTGTTCAAGCCAGCTTTGGGCGAAACCGTGTGCATCAGTTGTTCGCGTAAGCTCTCGCCTATCATCGATCGAATGTTTCGCTAATAGCATTTTGAGATGTGCGCGTAATCCCAATTCGTCGCGTCTTGGGTGTTCCTTCGCCTCCAAATTCGCATGATATTTCGTCCCGGCTCTCATACTGGGCAGTGGGGGCTGTCGAAGCAGCCCCGCGTAGATATCGTAGAAGCTTCTCAACTCACACCATGCGCTCGTAAGCATCTTTGACACAGATAGTCGCGGTTGAGTTATGTAACTTTTATCCCCATTGACGGTGGAGTGGTATACAAAGGGGCTGGGGATGGAATCCAAGGGCGGCACCTCGAGAAGATCATCTGGGCTGTGATTAAATGTCTTTAACACATTAGCCTCGTACTCGTTGGCAGGCTCAACGACTCTTTTCTCGTGTGGCAATAGCGTTTTGACCATCTCCCAAGTGAAGGAACGATCTGAAGGAGGCGTGTTGTGGTGCAGGAGCTGTTCTTGTCGAGTAATTCGAAACTTGACAATGCGTTCTGACTTTCGTGAGTGCGTTGTCGAAAGTTTTCGATTTTGCTCGAAGCATCTTTTAACTATTTGCATCCCGCCAATAGAGAGCTCGCTAATGAAATGTAAGCCATTGTTGTTCATCAAATTTGTGGTCAATATGTGCGACGAGATGAAAAAAAGCGCTTATTTGTGCTGCGGCTCAGAAATATTTTCTCGGGAATTTATTTATGATATTGATTGATCGACTGTCTCTTCTCGACACGCTGAGGCCGATGCTGACCAGCTGCAAAGTTCACGCGTCTGAGATGAAGGCTTGCTGTAGCCGCAAAGCATTTCTGCAGGAGTGGTTCGGTGAAAAGAAGGAAAGTCGTAGACAAACAGTGATTGGCTCGGAACTTATTAAAAAAATTTTGAAGTAAATTAAAGATCTACAGGATCTATTACGTGCTTAAAGCAAAGCGCGTTTGGCAACAAACTTGAATTTTGGCAGCTATATTTGATACTCTCGATGAGAGCGCTGGTGAGACATCGTGCGAATTTTTGTGAATTGTTGCAAGCTGTTTGCCCGTTTCAATTTGCCACAATTTCACTTACACTAAGCAGGCGTAAACCACGTGCTAATTTCGCGTATCCTCAAAGCAGAGAAGTTGGTATCAACATTTCAGACAAAGCTGTGAAATCAATATGTGCCTACGGCCAAAAGTCCGACTCAATGCTACATACGTAACTGAATCAAGAACAGCCCTGACAATGTTAGACGTTAGGTGCTCGATAAAAACTCAGACTAAGAAATTTATACTTCTCTACGTGGACTATTTTGCTCAAAATACTGAAATGCTTATTATTGAAAAGTTATTATAATGAGGTTCGTGTAAATGACAATCGCCGCCCTCTAATGAATGCCTCTTTTCATTTTGAGAGAGTCTCTCTTCTTTTCACTCAAGCTGTATTGCAGTGGCATATTCACTTTCGCACCGCTGGAATCTCTCGATTGTTGAAAGTCTGATCCTAACGAACCACTACGAAGGCCACTGACATTCGGCAGGACACTTTCAAGCACAGTGCTTGAGGAAGAAGTGTTGCTCTGCCCGAAGTACTCGAAGTCTTCAGGAGCTGAAACTGCAGAAACAAACGGCAGGTGAAGGGTTTCGCCGTTGATCGGTCCGCCAAACCCAAAGTTTTGTGTGTCATTGAAACTTTGCTGACTTAGATCGGTATTGATGGTGAGTGGTTTGGGAAACGGACAGGCATTCCCGCCACGGCTTGAGGAACGCGCTCTTGATATCAAAGAGCCACTTGCCTCGTTATCAGAAAAAGAGCCCGCAGAAGCTGGAAGATATGAATACGGCGTTTCTCTCGAGCTGAGAGATGGCGAAGAACTTCCCTGAGAAATGGAGCTCTTTGCGGAGCTAGGCGGCGTTTGATAATCCATCATCATCGCGTTGAAGCCGGAGTTGGCACCGCTATTAGCGCCGGGCCCATATGTAGACAGAGAACTGCCCAGCCTAGTCAAAAATGCGTGAGGAACAAAATCATTCATCAGCTGCAAGGAGTCAGAAGAAGCGCCAAAGTCTGGATTCATACCCAAGCTGCCACCCGCACGCACGTTGGCCATGTTCCCCACATGGAGCCAACTCGAGCCATTCATGGAATTGTTTCGAGTCAAAGAATGCTTGCGCAAATTGAGCGAAGAGGAGCGCAGCCTTGAGCCAGCGAGAGCAGCTGTTTGTGCCGCCTGACTGGACTGAGATTGGATGTAATTTGTCGTGTTTTGCTCGTTTAACAGCAATGTAGAGATAGACAGCTGCCTCAATCCCAGCCCGCTGTAGATCGAGTTATTTTGAAAGTTTCCACCACTGTGAGTGGCGGGAACGGCGATTTGAACAGAAGTCACCGCCAGAACAGGGGTCGAACCATTCTTTGGCTTGACAACTTTTTGTGCAGAACACAAGTCCAACAATCTTTTGCGGATGAGCTGCAACATAATAGGGGTGGTAGCGGCATTCTTTAGTTGTTCGTGGTTTAGGGTACCTTGCACGTCATAAACGGAGTGGCCACTGCCACAGGCCGGGTCTGAGTCATGAATGATTTTGTTCAAGGTCTCATTTGCCACACGCGAGGCAAGACCCAGAGGTGGGATAAATCCCAGAAATGGCGTGGTGGTTGGGAGCAGCAATATGTGGGAGTAAATATTCATGAGGATTTGATCAAACGAAGAGGTAAAGGACACGGAGTAATTTCGAATCATCCGCGGCCCTGGCACCAGCAGCGGTTCGTCTACATCGGTCATGACGTCGTCGCTGTCATTGTCTTGTGGTTGCGAGAAGAAAGACAGCTCGTGCTGATTTCCCAGACTTGGATACGCGAAGTATGAGTTTTGATTAGGTGCATCCACGGGGGTATGAAGTGTCTGCTCGACGGGAGTGAATGGAGCGTCCGGTGGGGCCTGAAATGACTTACCCAACTTGAGGGAGAGAGTTTTCTTGTTAAGCATTAGATTGTCTTTTGTTGACTGGTTTTGTCGGTGTCGAGCTCAAAGTTTATGGGATAGCAAGGTTCTTTTTTTTGTGAGATAAAAGTAGTTTCCAGTCTATCAAATATATGATTCTCTGTCCTTAAAAGGCCAAAATCTGCAAAAATGTTTTGTTTGTATGATTGGAGCAATTCAACTTGTGGGCGAAAGTGGTAAAAATCTCGAGACGTGTCCGGGATTTTGCCGGGATACACGGTGAGGGGCTACTAAGCAGGAGAGGCGGCCGGGCGAAAAAACAAAAAATGAATAAAGTAACCGTGGAAGAGGTGTACCGTTTGTGGAGCGATATGTGTCAGCTTGAATTTATACCTGAAATGCTGCGGCAAATTGGGTGTTCGGATTTGTGTGATCTGAATTTAAATTCCACCGGGCTTTCCGGAAGGCGGAGTTTTATGGAAATAAGCGTTGAACACAATGAGATCTTACCGACACGTCGTATACCGTCAGGGGCAGGACGCGCGTTATTTGCTCCCGCTTTGGGAAAAATACTCTCGCGTGTATGGCAAGACGCGTGTGCCTAACCATGTTTAAGTTGAGGTGCTAGAGGGCTCAGTCATTCCACGACGGATATTTGCATATATCGCATTTCACCCGTGACCACTCGTGCCACCAAAACATATAAGTGCATTTTTAGCTGATTCCATGCTAGGACATCATCAAGCTGTTAATTGTCATTTATAAGCGAGAGTCATATGGTGATAGGCCAAGAGTGATAGATAAGATCCATGTGCTTTGGATTATTGGTTGTTAATGACCTATGCGGTCAAGTATCTTTCTCGTAGCGAAAAGAGTAAGCGCACACTCTCACATATGGATCAATGAATTGACAAGAGCTTCACTTTCTCTGAATCATGATCATTACTCCAGAGCATGAGAATGTTCTGCACTCGTGTTAATACCTCGAACAAGGTCGTTGATTTGAAAGACTTCAAAAGACTGTGATACTCTTTGAAAGTATGCTCCCGCAGGGTGCCCCAGATCGGGCCTATAAGTTGCGAGGGTCACCTGAAATGACTAAAGATTACGTTTTAATTCCCGTCATTTGCGATTGATAAATTGTAGATTCATCTGTTGTGGCGATTATCGGGCGACCCAGCATTAAGACCCGAGCAAACTTTTCAGATGACAGATATTTGGTATCTACTCGCTTGTGATATCCGCATGAAACTCAAACTACTCGAATGAAGCCAGCAAGGCATTCTGAGGTGGGAGGTTGCAATTTTCCACGTGTGTCAATTAAAGATTCGGCAAAGGGATGCGCATACTGGTAAAACTCATACCCTTGATACGGTACATGATTTAAAAGAGATCCGCCTTTTCAACCTACTCATAGCGAAGGTAGGGAAAAACAAGAAATAGGGAACATAGAAACTCACAAATAGATCGTCGATGGCATTAGACAGCCAAACTGAAGACAGAGCCGAATCATTTGGTCGAATGTCTATTCAAATGTTGTGACTCTGGTGGGGCGTGGAGCTGCATGCGCATAAAGAGATTTGCGCCCTTATACACTTAGCAAGTGGCCAAAAATTCAAACTGACAATTTCTTTTGCGAAAAGATTTCTAAGCATATACTGCTTCAGATTTAGGCTTTTAAAGCCAATGCATATTCGAGCTCCACCGAACCTATAGTCTGGCTGCCCACTCAACTTTGTGCGATTGCAAAATCTCTCGTCTGTGCGCGCCACATTCGGCAAACTAACGCTTATCTGACGCCTGCGACAGGAAAGTATTCTCGGTTGAATCCACCCAAATATTTCAGTACGCGAGCCTTCCATCATACCAAGCAAATAAACTTTACGCATCCCCTGATATGGATTACGACCATTTTTTTCGGCCCGTTGGTCTTGCTCTTGACGTGATGGCGAACTTACAGTTTCGGCTAGATATGGATGGTGCTGGTGGAGCTAGACAGGCAGACCAGGCAGCCGTAGCAGAGGCGATCAGAGTGCCACATACTCTCGAAACTCGGCGCCACCATGGCGGTCAGTTGGTTCGCCCCGTCTGGTGCTTTGGCTTCGTACCTCTTCCAGCGGTTAACTACACCCTTCTATGGAGAAGATACGGCCCATCGGACTTGAGGCAAGCGGCAATCCGCACAAGTGAGATAATATCACTTGTCATCAAGGCAGTTTTTCGGGCACTAATTTACATCGCTTCGGTGTATTATTGGCTTCGCTTTGTGTTCACTAGCATCTCCACTTGCGGCAACATGGTCACGTACTCTCAAAGCTTTTTCTGGGACATATTTACATTTTCGCTTAGAAACTACCCGTCCCTCTTGGAGAGGCATGCAGAGTTACTTTCCGCCACTAAAGTCACCAGTCAACCAACCATCTCAATGGACAGCCTTCAACAATTCATGTTCGATGCGGCCGCTCTCAAGATTCACGTTTCTTGCATCCTGGCGAATGAAACTACGAGCTGTGAGCTTATGTCAAACTCTCTCATATTCAAGCTTTGTGATATATTGACACAGTGCTATCCTTTTTTGGAATCGCTTCCTCTGGTTTGTCTCACGCTCACAACTATTTGTCTTTACATTCTCTATGCATTAGGAGCGCAGGTACTCAACATAAACATAGTTTGCTTGGTCACATACATCACATGGAAAAGGCAATTTCCGCTTACAAAGTTTGTTATTGAGCTAATCAAAACCGTGTGGCTGGGCTCAGTGACGAATGTGATCTAGATTGACTGGTCAGTTGCAATCGCCCTATGCGGCGCGCATTAGATCCTCGGTAAACAGCACGTGATCATATTGCCCCACAATCCGGAAGAGGCCGGAGCATCATGCTTGCAATATCTGCTCACGAAAAGTGCCATTTGACTATGATGAAGGCCGCTGTTTTCAAAAGGCCATACTCGGTTCAGACAATTGAAAAGGAAAAACCAGCTCTTATAAACCCCACAGATGTTCTCGTGAAAGTTCGATTTTCTGGGCTATGCGGCTCTGATCTTCACTATTATCGTGGTCACATACCACTGAAGCCAGATAACACAATGGGCCATGAGTTTCTAGGAACCGTAGTAGAAACGGGCTCAGGAATACACGCAGAGGACTTTGCGATTGGCGATGATGTTATAGCAACTTTCACTATCCAATGCGGGGAATGCTGGTATTGTACCCATGGCTATTCCGGCACTTGTGATCGTACCAATACCTTTGGGAAGCCAGGATTACAAGGGGGCCAAGCCGAATTCGTATTGGTTCCTTTCGCGAACTCAACATTGGTAAAAAAGCCAAAGTCAGACGAGAAGTTCGACGAATCTGTTTACGTTCTCATGGCTGACATTTTTGTTACCGCCTACTACGGAGTCAAAAAGATCATGGATCATTTTGCAACAGACGTTGACGTATCCACTGTAAGTATTTTACAAATTGGTGCTGGCCCAGTCGGGCTTTGTGCTGTCCGAATTTTGAGACACTTTGGCTTTGAAAGCATCGTTGTGGTGGACGGAATTGGTGATCGGTTAAATCACGCGAAAATTCTTGGTGCAAATGCAACTGTGAATTATGTTCACGAACCAAGTAAATTGGACATTTTGAAGCGGACTTTGACAGGTGATCGAGGATTTGACGCGGCGCTCGAAATCGTGGGCACAGGATCAGCATTGAAGACTGCTTTTGAGACTGTAAGAAGAGGGGGCTTTATAAGCTCAGTCGGAATGGGTCACGAGCCGCTACCATTCGATGCTCTAGAGGCTTACGTGAAGTGCGTCACAATAAGTTTTGGACGATGCAATGCTTGGTCACTCTTCAAAGAGGCTCTTTATGTGTTCGAAAGCTTGAAGAGTGATTTGACAGATTTGATCGATGTCAAGTGTCACATCTCAGAGGCAGAGGAGTACTATTCAAAGTTCGAGAGAGGTGAGGTGAAGAAAGTGGTGTTCGTGTTTTCTTAATGTGATTCTAGGGAGCGAGAATATTCGCTTTTCAAACTAACTAGCGTCTATGACATAACTAACTTCTGTCTGTAAACTCAAGGCATAGTGAAGCTGTTTAAAGATTTATAAGCTTGACATAGTGTATGCAATGATTTCAGATACATTTGATAAAACTGCTCACTCGGTCATGGTGCCTGACAGATGAATTTTCTTTTTACACGAAAAACGTGAGCGAAAGGAGAGTCCGAGTTGTATTCCTGGCCCCGCACAAATTTATTCATCCATTACAAAAAAATCCATCGCTCGATTGAGAGTTTTTTCAGGTTCCCCAAATTTCTTCCGGAGGAATAAGTCACATCACAGCGAGCTGCAATTCGAGGCCCCTTAATGAAATTTTCCATTTTATAGCGAATCCTTTTTTTCTTTAAAGATATATCACATTATAGGACACTCTCTTTTTGAAGATCTACTAATTTATAGGGCGTTCTCATGAGAGTGTGACAGACGGCCCAACAATCGCAAAAACTTTAAAACATATAGGAAAAGTACCCATCATAGATTGCGGATTCACACAGACATCGTTCAGCAATACCAGATCTCTCACCGGGAATGAACTCGCTCTGAGACCTTCATTGGAAGAAATGCTGAGTAGCAAAAACTTATACCCTCCCTGCCCCTGGTTTTATGCCTATATTGCCCCATATTCTCGTGACCGGGAATCGAATTGTGGCTTTACCAGTTTGAGACGAGTGTGAGTATTTCCTGCTACACTAAACAAAAAGAGGCCAAAATAATTGTAAGATGCGTAAGAAAATTAACGGCATATAGCAAGGGACCAAAATTGGTCATCTTGGCAACTTGTCCGAGCGGTTAAGGAGAAAGATTAGAAATCTTTTGGGCTTTGCCCGCGCAGGTTCGAGTCCTGCAGTTGTCGTTTTTTGCTAATGCTATGCCAGGAGATAATTTGTTTTCCGACCTGATGTCTATCCTTGGTAAAAACGACATCATGATTTTCCAAGAGCTTGCTTCGAGTAAACGAAACTTGCGTATTCAGGTTGGGAGCAGCCAGCAGCACCAATTCTAAGGATGACCGAGCTAGCTTACTCATGGATTCGTTATTTGAAACAAATTGTAAAGTCCATTTTTGGGATAGTCAGTTCCCCAATGTACATCTAAGCACGGAGCTGCAAACTACTGTCCAGGGTTTTGTGTAGGCACAAATGAAAAACCCGATTCAGGTCAGGGGGATCAAGTTAACAAGTCTCGCGCTTCAATTCATTATTTGATGTGTCAAGCAGAAAAGACGTAAACATATCGGTAGACCTTTTATTGTTTCTCAGTCTTTGGGATAATGCCATACGCACTGCGATTAGAGGCATCGCTTAACGGACAAATACTGGTGACAGCTTGCACTCTAGAGGATGACCACCTGATGATAAAACAGAATTGTCACCATGGGCTTTTTGTCAATTTGTTTGAAGGGCTCCGTCCTTTTGATAATCAGGACCTTAAATTAGATTATACTTCGGCGTATGTTTCAAGAATATCAGTATGTTATAAAGTTTAGGAAAACGCGCACCGGACCCTCTCACTCATCGCCCGATTTCTGCTGCTCTGAGCTCCCGCCTACATACATTGCGAAACGCAAAGAGGAGAAAAATAGTGAGCATAAACTCACGGCCCATCCCATCCATACCGCTTATACAAAACTTAGACCGCCATGGGAGTTCCAGCGCTTTTCAGATGGCTTTCGAAAAAGTACCCAAAAATCATTTCGCCCGTGGTGGAGCCAAATGTGGACACAGAATACGGGCAAGTACCGCAGTATTCAGACCCAAATCCTAATGGCGAGTTGGATAATTTATACTTGGACATGAATGGTATCGTGCACCCGTGTTCGCACCCAGAACACAAGCCAGCACCAGAGACGGAGGACGAGATGTTTTTGGATGTTTTCAAGTATACAGATAGAGTGCTCATGATGGCACGGCCGCGGAAAGTGCTCGTCATCGCAGTTGATGGCGTGGCGCCACGAGCGAAGATGAACCAGCAGAGGGCGCGGCGGTTTCGTGCAGCGCAAGAAGCCAAGATTGCCGACGAGGAAAAAGAACGACAGATTGTCGAATGCGAGGCCCGTGGCCAGTCGATCGATGATTCGATCAAGGGCAAGCGGAAATGGGACACTAATGCCATCACGCCCGGCACGCCATTCATGGACGGGCTTGCCGCAGCGCTTCGGTACTGGGTCGCGTACAAGTTGGCAACGGACCCCGGCTGGAGGGATCTTCAGGTGATTATCAGTGACGCCACTGTGCCTGGTGAAGGTGAGCACAAGTTGATGAGTTTCATCCGTTCGCAGAGACTGGATCCCGAATACGACCCTAACACCAAGCACTGTATCTACGGTTTAGACGCCGACCTCATTTTCTTGGGCCTTGCCACACACGAGCCTCATTTCAGGGTCCTCAGAGAAGACGTTTTTGCTCAAGGAAATGCGCGCATGGGCGTGTCTGCTCAATTGCTGATGACGGCCGAGCAGAAAGAAAGGTTGGAGGAGCAAGACGCACGCAAGCCGTTCTTGTGGCTTCACGTGAATGTGCTCAGAGAATATTTGGAAGTGGAGTTGAGGCAAAAGACGAGTTTTGCGTGGGACTTGGAGCGGGCTATCGATGACTGGGTCTTCATGTGTTTCTTTGTCGGCAATGATTTTTTGCCCCATATGCCTGCACTCAGCGTCCGTGACAATGGCATTGATATCTTGATTGGATGCTGGAAGCAGGTGATACCCAAGCTTCGTGACTATATAACTTGCGATGGAAAACTCAACTTGGAAGGAGTTGAACAGCTTTTGGCTGTTTTGTCAACGAAAGAAAACGATATTTTCAGAAGGCGGCGTGAAAATGACCTTCGGTACCAAAACAACACCAGGAAGCGAAAGTTTGCCGATCAAGAGGAGCAAACTTTGAAAAAGCACTACATGCCAACTGTCTCCAAGGGTAAGGAAAAAGCACCATTGACGGCTGATGTGAATATGCCGTTGATGGATACGTCGGGAAAGATGGTAGATGGGTTCGCTCAGCTTTCCAACAAAGATATCGTGCAAAACCGGGACATCATCACGAAAGCCAATATGGCAAACGCAGATGCCGCGGCCGCTTTGAAGAAATTACTAGACGGGGCGTCAGCCGGTGCTCCGGTCACGACGAGCACTGAGCCTCAGGTGGGTACCACTGAAAAGGAGAATCAAGGGGATAGTGCCACTAAGCCTAAGGAGGATTCTGAGTCAGACAATGAGGGCGACAATGTTCGAACATGGGAGGCTGGCTATAGAACCAGATACTACAAGAATAAGTTCGGCGTCGAAACCGAGGAGGAAATTAATCAGATAAGGAAGGAAGTCGCCAGATCATACTTGGAAGGTATCTCCTGGGTGCTTTTATACTATTATCAAGGATGCCCATCTTGGCAGTGGTACTATCCTTACCATTATGCGCCCTTTGCGGCTGACTTTATCGACATAAAGGAAGTTGTCGGGGAAAGAGGGATTCTGTTTGAATTGGGGGAGCCCTTCAGACCCTACGAACAACTCATGGCCGTGTTGCCTGCTGCATCGGGGCACACGCTTCCAAAGGTATTCCGGAGTTTGATGAGCGAGCCAGAGAGTGAGATCATCGACTTTTACCCAGAGGAATTCCAGATCGATATGAACGGCGCCAAAATGAGCTGGCAGGGAATCGCCTTGTTGCCTTTCATCGATCAAGACAGGCTTCTTACCGCGGTACAAGCCAAATACCCTCTCTTGACGGAAGCAGAGGTTGGAAGAAACACCAACAAGCCTGCGCAATTGTATATCTCGAGTGCGAACAAGAACTATAAAAAGTTCAAAAGTTATTTTGAGGATGACGAGGAAGTTAGTTTCAAATCAGCTCTTAGTGGTTTAGCTGGCAGGGTCAAATCCATTGGCGACTTCACGGTTGAGGGTGAGCTTGTATGTCCCTTGAAAGAAGGTAATTTGCCGAATGTACAGAACGTTGCGTTTTTGCCTTCTTGGTATGAATTTCCAAAGACAACCTTGGGTAAGCTGATGTTGTTGAATGGCTACATTTCTCACGACAAGGTGCTCGATGACATGGACAAAAACTCCATAACCAACAGGCAACGTTACAACCCCCGTTTCCAGAACACATCTGACTATGTGAATGTTGGGCCCGCTGGAAAGGAAGAGTATATGACTTTCTCTATGCGGCCCGGAGGCTACAGAACGATAACAGAAGGTGGACCTGCTTCGAAGCAAAGGCGCGATAATGACGCTAGCTTCAATGCAAATCAGAACTTTCAGCAAAGCCAGAACTCGCAAAGAAGAAATCAGAATTATGGGCAGAGTCAAGGCTACAGCCAGGGATACAACGGTTACAACAATACCAACCAATACGCTAATGGCACCCATTATGGCAGTGGGAATCAGTATGGAGGCGGGAACCAGTATGGAGGCGGTCATCACTACAATGGGGGATCTACGAGAAACACTGGCAACAAAAATAACTACAATGGTGGTGGTTACAACAATAATTCTGGCAACAATTATGGTGCCTATGGTGGAGGTCATGGCTACCGCGGCCTGGGCTACAACGCGAATGGCTATAATAATAATGGATACAACGGCCAACACGGAGATCAACCTAACCCTTATTCGAACAATTACCAGGGTCAGTATGGGCTGGGGCACAGACAGAATTATGGTCCCCCAAGGCGGTAGAACGGGTGATCGATTTGTCTATATTCTACCGTGCGCGGCGTTCTGCCACAGTTGTGTAGATAAGATGACACTGAGAGATCCTGCACGACATCAAAGAAGACCAATCTACCAATAATCATCATTGGCAATTGAACAAAGTGCTCTTGGTATTTCGAGGCAGTGATGAGTCTTATTTTATATGAAACCTCGACCAGGACGAGCGTGAAATTGGTAAAGGATAAGGATTCATTCCGTGCGCGATTAATTCGGGGAGAGACGGTCAACTCAGAAGGAGTCCCCTTCATCAATAGAGATAGCATGATTTTACATCAATATGAGATATATGTGTTAGATTCAACTAAATCAGGGTCCGAGCTCAGAACAAAAGATAGCGGGGTTTATGGTAGGATACTTCAACCCTTATTTGACGATTTATTTCAAGTCCAACATGAGTACATTGCAACTACCACGCCCACTTCAATTGCCGAATTCTCCTCAGGGTTGAAAAGTCAAGGCAAGCCCATTTTGATGATCTTTGTTGCTGGCGACACATCGATTGGAGAGTTTGTAAACTCGCTTTCAACAAATACAAAAGGGAGCATTAGGGTCTTTGTAATTCCGGCTGGTACCGGGAACTCGCTTGCCCTTTCACTTGGTGTCACCGATGAGGCCAAAGCAGTACAGAGAATTTTCACTCATACAAACGAAAACGTGTCTCCATTTCATTTGTACTCAGCCAGTTTCCCAAAGGGCTCGGTAGTTCTTGAGAACACCGGAAAGTCTCGCCAACTATCAAATCCTATCTTGTTCGTTGTCGTCGCCTCTTGGGCCTTTCATGCGTCTTTGGTTGCCGATAGCGATTCAGAAGCAATGAGAAAGCATGGTATTGGAAGGTTTAAAGTGGCAGCGCATCAGAATTTGAGCAGGCGCCAAGAATACGATGGTGAGTTGATCGTTAGCGACAAAAATGGCGCAATGACAGTTCATAAGGGCCCCTTCGCATACCTAGTCATCACGCCCTCACAGAAGTTCGAGCCGACATTCAAGATACTGCCAAAGGGCAATATTTATAATTCTGATCTCTATGTGGTAGGCTTCAAAACAGAGGAGAACTCAGACTATATTTTAGACATCATGAAGAAGGTGTACGACAACGGAAGTCACGTTGCTGATGAGAGGGTTTTCTACGACCAAGTGAACGCCGAAATGACAATCACTTTGTTGTTAGGTCAAAATAGGGATTTGCAGAAACGACGCTTTTGCATTGACGGTGCTACTGTCATTGTACCCAACGTTGAGAACAGCTCAGTCATTATTGGCTATTACGGTAGTAGAGTCAATGAGTGGCATCTTAGCGTTGTGAGTTAGCATGAATACTCGATAGGTCGCAAGACCGATAATGATAATGTTTTGTAGTAAACTGCTATTAAATTTACTCCTAAGAAGTCGTGCTAATTCAATCTTTAGACCTTTTGAAATAGATCGTTGGAGGATTACCTTGCGAAAGTGGCCTCTTCTTCCCCAAGTTTTGCTCACTGCTATCTTTGACCGTCGTATTCAGAACTTCTTTCGTCAGTTCCTCCCCGTTGCTCGCGCGAGACGCAACTGGTGCATCTTCATTCACAGGATGATGCCCTAGATTTCCTGTAGCTTGCTGTTTGTTAACCGAACGCAAAGGGCTTTGACTATCGTTGCTTTGCTCTGGCTGGGGCGTAGAGTTCTCTAGTTTTTCGAGCTTCCTGTTTAAGACCTTAAGTTTGAACTCGTATCTGGTGGCCATGCTCTCCGAATTAGCCTTCAGCTCGGCCAATCTCTCCTCAAACGAATGCGTGAGAGAATTGATTTTCTCCTCGTAGTCCTTTCTCAAACGTTCTTGCACTTGGTCTGAGGTGCTGTGATTCATCTCCGTGAGCCGCTCCTGAACTCTCAGCTCCACTGCTTTATCCAGGTCCACTTGATAACTTTTGAATTTCTGTTTCCATTCTGCTTCCAATTTTTCCTTTATCCGAGCCTCGGTATCACTTCCAGATAACCCCAGGCCTGACTTAGCTGCGGCTAATTTGGCTCTCAAGGTGGAGCTTGCATCGGCTTTCAGTTTGTCGAAATCACTTTTCAACAATTTGATTTCTGCCCTGAGTTTTTTTTCACTTTCAGCTTTGTCGGCCTCCACCTGCTTCAACTGTTCCCTGATCGCCAAACTGTTGTCACTAGACTTCAACGTTGAAAGCTCTATCCTAATGGCATCAAGTTGCTGCTTCACTTCGATAACCCGCTTCTCTAAATCCTTATTTTTGTTTCTGTGAGTAGAGAGCTTTGCAATAAATTCCAGTTTCAAACTCTCGAACCTTTGCTTGTAATTCTCTAATTCCGTGAAACCATTGGACTGGTGTTTCAAACGTTCGTTTTCCTCTTTCAAAAGCTTCAATTCCTGAGTTCGAATGAGAGCACCTGGATCATCATCGGTTGTGGGCGTTGACTTAGACATCGAATCGATCTCTGCTTGCAATGCGTTGATCCTCTCGAGACGACTTTCACTCTCCGTCCGTAAAGTTTTGTTGCTCTCGCGCAAGATATTAAGCTGCTCTAATTGCTCCAAGAGGCGAGCGTGGTCTTTGTTTGCATCATCGAGCTCTAGCTTCACTGATTCAAGCCTCGAAATATGAGACTTCGAAGCTTCTAATTCTGCACTTACACCGTCTAGCTGAACTCTGAGCTGAGATACTTGGTCACATGCTTTGGCGGCTTTAGCTTCCGCAGACTCTTTTTCAGCGCGTAAATAGCTTATCACCTGTCTGGCATTGTCGCTTGTGTCTAGATCTTCGCTTCCGGCAAATGGTTTTTGAAGTTGTATCTGGGTCAATGCTAGATCATATTGATACTGCAAATCTCTGAGTTTAGTCTGAGTATTCTGTAACTCTTCTTGCTGACCTGAGAGGAACTCACTCAACTTCTCTTCTTTGTTCATAGATTCGGTTTCCGCCAATTTGAGTCTTGTGGTCAAGGACTCAATTTCAGCAATTTGCTCAATAATCTGTTGCTTTTGTTGAGCAAGCTGCAAATTCAACAGTTCCGACTCAGAGACTTTTGACTCGTAGCGTTTTTGCAAATCATTTGAGACACTAGCTTGACTCTCTAAATCTTGATTCATGTACTGGATTCTTTTCTCAAAATCTTGCTTCATTTCATCAAAGGAATCCGATTTAAAGGTGCTTTCCTGTAATTTAGCCTGTAAGTCCTGTAGTTGAACAGATGTCTGCAATTTCTGTTGACGTAATTCGTCCTCGAGATGTTCAACTTGCTTTTTTTTGGATTCCACTTCTTCGATAAGCTTCGATTTTTCGGCCTCCACCGCGCTAATTTTCGACGCTGTCTCTTCCCTGAATTCATCAAAAGACTGCGTGGCTCTCGCGAGTGCATCTTCCGCGGATTTAGCTATCAATCCAAACTCGGTCACTTCAGACTCGGCCACCTTCAAGGCGTCTTTAAGGTCATTATACTCTGAAGCCAAAATTGGCGAGCCATCCTCAACGGGGCCATGCGACGTGACGAGAGTGCTCATACGTGCATTCGAGAGCTTGGGTCCACCTGTAGCAATTTCTTTCTTGAGATTGTCTATTACAACCTGCTTTTCAGCGATTCTGCTCCTCGCCTCCAACAATCTTTGACTGAGCTCGTTTACCTGCTCCAACTTAGCGTTTTGGGCTTTCAAGGCCATATCCGACTGGCTCGACAAGAGATGAATTTTGTCTTCCTTTTCGTTTATCTTCTCCTGCAACGCCTGGTAGTTTTCCATGCTCTTTGTTAATTTCTTAGAAAGCTCTGCACTTGACAGTTCTCTCTCTTTGAGAATTGTTTGCAAATTCAACACGAAAGAATGGAGTTGCTCCTTGTCTCGTTTCAAATATTGAATTTCATCCGTCAAAGAAGACCGAAGACTATCCCATACCACTTTATCTGTCTGAAAGTTGATGTTCTGCGCGGTGGCAACTTGTAGGCTTCTTTCGGCTTCAAGCAATTCGTTCGACTTATCAACGAGTGAAGATTCCAATTTTGAGGCTTGCTCCTTCCAGAATACAGTCTCTCTATGAAAGTGCTCATTCTCTCTTCTTGAGTTCTCGAAAAGCTTTCGAGTATTCTCAAGTCTGTTCTCTGAAATTTCCACTGAATGCTCTGCCGCATTAAGCCTCGATTTCAAGTCTTCGTTAGTGGATTTCAACTCCATCAAATTGTCACTGAATTCTCGAATTTTCGTTTCTGATTGAGACTGAATACTTCTGAAATCTCTCTCGCTTTCCTGCACTTTAGCATGGAAATCTGCTTTCGCCTCTTGAAGATGCCTCAGATCAATCTGATTGTCATCTGAAAACAGCGATCCTCCGCGTAGCGATCTTAGCATCTCTCTTTCTTTTGCCAATGCGTCGTATTTGAGTGAAACACTATCCAACTCACTTTGAAGAGTTAAAATGGCTTCTTTCGCCTCCTCCACCGCTGCAGCTTCAAAGCTACTCAGTTCAGAATCTCTTTCCTCAAGCTGCTTTCCAAGCAGCCTGACAGTCGTAATTAATTCCTCGTTCTTCTTTTGTAGATCTATGACACTCGCAAAGCTTAGCAATCGTTCTGTAATTATTTGATCGGTATCAGACTCTCCAACATGGTCCTGATTGCCACTCTTAGCGAGTATTTGATCAATGACCTTTTTTTCGTGAGCGCTTAAAGGATCTTCATTTCCTTCTCGAATTTTGGAGTATATGAGATAGAAGCACAATTGCCTCCCCAAGTCTTTGGATAATTGCCGAATGGATCTGATTTCTGCCTCGTACGATGCCAAACGATTTCTCAACCTGGAGCATTCCTTCTCGCTCTCTGTTTTTCCAGCACGAACTGCCTCCATCTTTTCGAGAATTTCCCGGAGGTTTTCTTCGTAATGCAGAATCTGATTTCTGTAATTGGCTATAGCGGGTTTCTTGGAATCTAACTCCGAGATGAAATGCTGCAATTGGGCCGCAATGTTTTCTTTTTGCGACTTTTCCAAGATCAATTCCTTCTTGATACGATTGAACTCAGTGTAGAGAGTCGAAAGAGAAATTCCCAGGCCATTTTCTTGCAATATCATCTCAGCCGAAGGCGCCAACTTAGGAAGCATAGTTTCCCTGTGCAACTCCGAGTCAAGTGCGTCTTCAGCGCGTCTCAGCCTCTCCTCAAGACGGACAATTTGATTTTCCTTCTCATTGAGCTCGCGTTGCAAGGTTTCGATGGAGCCTGCAGTGGAGCTCTTAAGATCGTCCGCATATGACTCAAGCTGTAAAATTCTCTCTTGTTTCTCTTCCAACTGCACGTTGAGGAGCTCGAGTTTTTGACTTTTGAGCTCAGACTCTTTCGAAAGCCGTAAGCCCTGGGTTTCAAGCTTATTCTCTATGTCCAATTTTGTCGAGCTGACTTGTTCAAGTTTCTCTTGAAGGTCTCTTAGTTGTTCCTGTAAGCTATCCTTCAAAGTCGTCAAAGTTTCGTTCTGTACCGCCAAAGCAGATATCTTGTTAGAATCTTTGATGGAGTCAGATTCGTGTTTTTTTATGAGATCGGTATATTTGTCTTGAATACTCTTCAACTGCGCTTCATACCAGTCTTTCTGACTTTTGATGTAAACAAGCTCATTTGTAGCTTTGCTTAATTCGAGTTTGAGGGAGAATGTTTCGCTGGCGGAGTCATTCAAATCACGCGTGAGCTCGCTGATTCTCTGCCCATTCTCTGCATTCATGCGCGCAAGTGAGCTAACTTCCTCATTTAGTTGAAAAATCTCATTTGCTTTTGATGACTCACCACTCCTCGAAACCTGAGCTGCCGATTCGAACCCCTGCAACTTTTCGAGCAACTGGGAATTTTGACTCCGCAACTCCGCAATCATATTGTTTTTGTTGGATAATTCATAGGAGTTTGTTTCATTTTCAGACACAAGAGCTTTGTTTGCTTCGGAACAATTGTCTAACCTTTGTTGCAACTGCTCATACTTTCTGAGTTGCACTTGGGACATCTGCTCATGATTGAGCTTATAGAATGAGAGTTCAGATTGTAGACCCAGAAATGTTTTTGCACGCTGAGCCACCTTCGCCACAAAGTCATCCCCACACAGTAAGAGCGCTGAAACCTCGACATCGAGAAAAGCCGCCGCAGTGTCGGCCTCTTTAGAATTGGAGCCATTTCGTTCTGGGTTGTAGCGTTGGAGGGGGCCGCCAGTATTCGCAAAAGTATCGTTTGCAGTGGCATCATATGCATCCTCCTCCGCCTCTTCCAAGTTTGTCAATTGCATTGTGCTCTGCGTCTGCACTGGCGAGCTTTTGAACGTGGCACGCGATTGTGTGTCATCTTTCGCCACACCAAAGCTTTTCGGAGTCGTGATGTGCTCAATGTCTTTAAGTGGAGGCAACAGTTTCAGTGGCGTGGCAAATGAGCGCAACGACGCTTGATTGATGTTCGAAATTGAGGAGTTTGCCTCGTTCTCGGTTTCAACACGTTCCAGTGGCACGTCATTTTCACCCATTTGGACATCGGATGCAGGCACTGCAGAAAGTGCAGGCTCATCAGCTGCATCGGGCTCTTGCGTAGCAGTTTCGGAGTGGGGCCCAGGAGCGTCAGAGTTTTGGCCCAATGGGGCTGGCACAGGTTCAGAAGCATGATCAGCGCCCCCCTGAGCAGCGCTGGCGGTTTGAGGTGTGTCGTTCACATTTTGAGAGCTATCTGGATTTTGGTCCGCAGGCTCAGTTTTCGCTGAAGCGGAATCCACCCCAGGCGGCATTTTTGAGTCCATTGATAGGCAAGCTATAACGATTACAACCGGTTGGATCTAAATCGTGATGATGTTTGGCGTGCGCTCAAGAGAGACGTACGGTCTAACTACACCCGTACACCGGAGATACGATGTTGCGAGATCCAGCAAAATGTTGCGGCAGCCTCAAGATCTCCTCGGCTAGAAACGCGTGGGGGCACATCTAAATAAAGGAACCACGCGACCGTGACGAAACTGCGAAACAAACAAATTCAATACACGCCGTGAAGATATTTTGTGTTGGCACACATTGCCGGTGCAGAGCCTGAAATAATTTTCGCTTACAAATGTATGACTTTCTATAGCAATGCTCTCCACTTGAAATGAAGATCCTCAGGTGAATGTTAGTGGTCTTTGACCACTGCTTGTGCATTCCCACCTTGCATCATAAAGTTAGCTCATGTTTTCTTTATAATAAAGGTATGGCTTTTTGGTTGGGCGCTTTCCTTATAGAGAGGCTGGTTATTTGTCAATACTGGGAAGGATCAGTTTGCAAATGAGTGGATATTACACAAGCACAAAAGAGTACGTATCATTCAACACTTCAGCAATGAGCATGTATCAGTACCACGAGCCTCAATATGAGACATTTGCAACTCTCAAGCATCTCAGAGCTGGGTTAGGAGCACTTTTACGCGTTTCCTGAATCACGTGCAAACACCGTGCCGAGACGAAGAATATGTTGTAACTCGCACAACTTTACACCAATTTGTCTCAAGAAAATAGAAAATCTTCCGGTCCTAATGAATCGCAAGCTCCTTGAATTCTTTTCTTTGCTCAAATCTTCCTGAAACGACTGTTCACATGCCATTACACCGGTGTGCTCAAACTCGTACTCAGGGCTCGTGCCCTAAAGCCTGTTAACCTCGAAAGACAGGCACCCGTGCACCTGGAAAAGTCTTCCGCACCGATTTTACCAAAATTCTCACTGTCTGAAATCCAACTCTTTTCTTTAATCGACAGCCATGATTGAGCCATCGTTGAAAGCTTTAGCTTCCAAATACAACTGTGAGAAGTCTATCTGCCGCAAATGCTACGCTAGATTGCCACCAAGAGCCACCAACTGCAGAAAGAGAAAGTGTGGTCACACCAACCAGTTGAGACCAAAGAAGAAGTTGAAGTAATCCGTGGGCCTTCTATTGTGTGTGCCTATCGCGTGGAAACATATCTGTGTCCTAGAGCACATTTCAGGTTATGGTTATTTAGCTTACTTAATACACTATCTTACGACAAATGTTGTAGAGTGTTGAGCAAGTCATGGGTTCGGGCGAGTGCATGGTGACATCAAAGAGGACCTCAAAGGGTACCTCAGAGAAGAGACTCAAGCACTCGAGACTGGTGAAAGTTTGATCCATGAGTCATATTTTGGTGTCCTGAACCTTCTTGCTCGACAACTGTAATTTGGGATGGCATGTTCACTTGACACTGTAGCCAAAAGTGAACGAGCCCAGAGTTGTTGAGTCACAGAATTCCAAGAATTCATCACAGCCTACTCAACTCGAAACTCTTTTTTTGTACAAGATACCCAACCCTTAGGCATCCCGCATAGGATTGGGTGAGGTGCAATTGGTGCCCATTTGAGATCGTAAAGAAAAGAAATTATGTCCCACATCACAGCCTCGAAGCATATACAACTTTATTTGCAATGCTCACTTCGATGTTTATCGGGCACTATGGACATGGAAAGTAGCTCAACAAAAGGTGGCTTCAACGCAGCGAGTGAGATGGCAATCGCGTCTCTGCACTACCTTAATAATCAGCCTTGGACGTCAAACCTGATGATTTATGTCATCCCACGTCTCTCGACGCTTGCAATCACGCCCGAGAATACGTGCAGTATTCTCGAAAAAGATTGGGGAAGAATGCCATCATACGGTCTGTTCTTTCTCAGAGAATTGAGTCGAACGCAACCTCATCAAGGGTACCCTGCAACGTGCGAGCATAGAGCAAACGAGATCAAGTTGGCTTTCGATCATGAATGAATGAAGAGCATTTGATTAATGAGAATAGCCCTTTTCACAAATCTATATCGGACTTTTCCTCCACTATCACAAATAAGCACTTCCTCACCCCGCAAGCGCATTCGCAGTGTGTGCGCGCAGTCAGGTTAGGGCTACGCTTGATTAAACTGCCGAAACGGAATGCTTATCAATTGCCACTCACCGCGCCAATTCACGCAGCACGTCTCTAAAGAAAAGCTTCGCAAAAATCATATTGAACGTCCGCCTTTTCTTTTTCCCCATTGTCATATCTTCTATGATATACCTTATAACAAATCAATTCTGCTGAGAGATACTGTCGAGGCCTTCGCAAGCCGTCGCTCCGCCAAAAATGTGCCTGCGTCACTTATCGCGTTTCGGCCCAGGTCATGATCACGTGCTCACATTACATTTATTATAAAATGACGACAATGAATGGTACAAATTGCATTGTGATAGCTTTGTTTGCCTGTAGCAAAGTAATGGTTTTATTAACCTGATCAAAACAAGGAAAAGAATTTCGATCTTTCGTATGATGCTTCATATTGGGCATACCTTCAATGTCGGACGGCCAGGGGGATCGAAGATCTTTATTTCTCAGCCGATATTCCGTGCTCGCGCCTCAGCATCCATTTGCTCGCACGCATTTTTTCCGAACCAGTTCTCTACTTGCCCGTACTCAATCATACGTCATTTGCCAGTGCACTTCAAAACCTGGTAGGCACTGCGCAGTTCTGTGCTCTCTCATAAAAACCACACCTTTCATCGTCCCCATTGGGAGCATCATAGACGGATCTCGTTAAGCCAGTGCACACCAGTGCCTCCGTGCCCAGCCCACGAACACTCCAGCCCGGACGTCTCCCGAGAGAGGTATTAGCATGAACAACGAACTATTAGACCAAAATTTTCTAGTGGAGCGCAACGTGGCATCTTCACCTCGCATTAATAGCAGCGACTACATTAAACAAGCAAAACAAAACCATTCGGGCCCTGTTTACTCGCCAAAAGCATACGCGAACAGCGACGCCAGCCTTCCCGCACAGAAAAGACAAAATAGCATGTCAGCGTACGCCAATAATCAATCCAGCAAACGCTCCCACAATCCACTTCAGAGCAATGTGCCTGGCGCACAAAACTACACCAGCACGACGTCAGCGGCTAGATTGAACGCGGCCCCAGCGCGCAGGCCCATTCGCAAGGGCATGCAATTTGCTTCGCCCCTGGCGCTGCAAGTCCCACTCGGCGTGAAAACTCCGACGCCTTCATCAAACTATGACGTGCCTTCGAGCCCCAATGGCACGTATGCATCTGCACAGAACAACCTGGACCTGTCTGCGTCCAGCCCCGTGGTGGATCTGGGTAATTCCCAGGCTCAACCAACAGGTGAGCCACAGGAACCACTACTGCATACCCTGTCCATACAGCTTCCTACCGCCGCACCGCAGCAGCGGGCCATGTCTGATGAGGAGCAACAGCTTGCCAACAAATTGAAGGAGACGTATAAGAACATCGTCAATTTCGAGGAAGTTGTACAAAAAGGTTGCATTGAATTAACAATCAAGATCAACCGTAGTGCGTTGGCCGGTTCGAATTCACTGGTGTACAGCCAAGCATATGCTGAGGTTATCCCACATATGGCGAATACACCGTCGACCACCGAGCTTTCGAATGACTTGTGGACAATCTATCATCACAACATCACACTTCTCAACAACTATCACGACTTTCTTATCACCGCCTTGAAGCCTACATCCAACACGACTCAGTTCAAGACGGGTAGAAACATCGTCGACTTATACAAGATTCCTCGTCGCATGTGGGTCTATGGAATAGTTGGCTATTTGGAGGTTTTGAAAAATATGATGAGTATCTTCCAGGATCATGAAATTTTTCTGTGTTTCATCGCATACTGCTTTAGCGTCGTATCAAACTTGACAGACCCCGCCTTAGAAATGGAAGGCTGGTGGTGCGAGAAGCTCGGCGACTTGTCTAGAATGGCCATTGCATTGTATTCCTCTAGATTCATTGACTGGAAAATAAGCGCGGAGTATTGGTATGCTGTCTCCATGAAAACCATGTACGGACACGGTAAAATCTACTATCATATGTGCACCGTTCAGCAAGACAACTTGGACGCACTTGTCAACATAGGCAAGTCTGTGAATTGTCGTGATCCGTTTGTTCCAACACAGCAATATCTTCGTTTGGTAGTTGATAATATTTGCACTCAACGCAACATCCTTTCTCTTCTTGAGCTTCCAATCATCGACTTTATCAAGATCCACAAAGTTCTTATGAGCATTCACCCTGCTCACAATCGTCCTTCCAACAATGCAGATGCAGCACAGCCCATTGAGAACATTCATGACGCCCAGTTGCAATACGGAATTGATTTGGTAACGAGGTATGGCATTACATTTGGATGCGATTCACAGGGCTACAATTTTTTCACGAGGACTTTCTGTCTCCCTGGCGGAACACAGAGTAGGTATGGAACGGATCCCTTCAACCTGTTTCTCCAGCAGCAACAAGAAGAAGGACAGAATGCCAATACCTTGGATGTGGACGAGAAGATGAATTTTTGGTTTAACAAAGGTGCTTCGTTCGCAATCTCAAACATCAATCATCTAATTGGCTTCGGTGATCCTAGAAATCCTTTTGCCAAACTATTTCAGCTCCCAGAGGCTCTAAGAGAGCGTAAGGATAAAAAAGAGAGGAAAAAGAGATCAAAAAGCCAAGGTCTTGCAGATGACGGCTCGGGTGATATGGCTTCAACACTGAATGCTGACGTGGCTGGGACTGAAAACCCACTTCTTCTTGCATCCGATCTAGGACTGATTGATTGGTTTTTGTGCCTATCTCACATCAACAAATCTGTCTTAGAGTTGTCTTTCAGGATATTGAACTACTACCTAATAGGCCCTAAACAGGCTTCTACATGTCATGTGATTGTTTGGCTTTACTTTCTCATTGCGATCGGGGAAGCGACGGATAATTTTCCCGAATCTAAGAAAGTATTTCTTTGGATCTTTCGCAAATTTTTCCCGTGGGAAGCTCTTTTGAACTATCTCAATACCATGGTTTCGGTAGCGGCGAACAATGTCGAATTAAACGCATTGTGTCGTGAGTACCTCGTGCACCACTCAGATTATATGGATTTTTTTAACCAGGAGGAATTTTTGCCTGAGGTATGGAAGTGCTGGGGCTCTCTTTGGTTCGACGTGATTAGTCCGAAGCAAGACTATAATGACATAAGATCTGCAGGTATCCTGAACTACGACTTGTTTGATATCCCGAATTGCGGGACGTCTCCTGCCATCAACGTTTCAAATCAGGGATCATGCGACAGGACCAAGAAGAAAGATCAGCAAGAGCTGGATAACGATAAAAGGCTAGTAAGGGTTATCCTTTTGGCCAGGCAATTGGCAGATAACTATGACTTCGGTCTCGTGAGGACAGCAGACGGATTCAGATTTGATCAGGTAGTCTATAAAGAAACCGAGAACAATGACTTAATCAGATCAGTTGCTTCAGAAAATGCGTTACAAGTCCTTCACTTTGTGAGAGACATTTTCTATTCCGATGGAAGACTTACCCAAAATGATTTCATTACGCCTATATGTTTTGAAAATCTTGCTTCATCCGAACAACATGATATGCTCAATGCCCAAGAGAAAGATGAGCACTGGTTCAAATTCAGGTATAAAGATGCTCAAGCCTACGCTGATAACGCTTTCGGGCCCGATGGAGGACCCGACATGTCTGAAATGGAAGCAGTTGAAGAAAGTGGCTTAGAAAAAGATGTTTCGGAGCTCAATCGAAGCTCCCGTAAACGTGCTGTGAGCCACGATTTAAGCAACTTTTTGCAACAGCCGGTCACTCCCGGGAATGCTCTCTCGCTTCGGGATAATGAAGCTGGAAATTTTGACGAATTTTATAGCGCCATCAACGCCCAGTACATGTCGCCTTTAGGGAGCACAGACATCCCCATTGAGGGCGACTTGGGCGACAGAATGGACAGCTGTCTCACTTACATTACGTTGGACACTAACGTATGGCTAAAACACTGTGGTAAGATGTTTAAGTGTATTCGCAGCAAAGTCATCAGAGTTCTGATTCCCTTGATTGTGTTTCAAGAACTAAGATCCTTGAGGAAGTCTACAGAGGCAACTATTGCGGACGCTGCGACAAGATCAGTGATCATCATTCGGGAACTATATTTTGCAAGAGAAATTTTGCCTTTGAGGTTTGACGGGACTGTGGCGAGTGACATCAACGAAACGACAGAATTCGAAAACAATGCTAACTGGATGAGCAACGTGGATCTGACCATGTTGAATGTGGTAAACGAACACGACGAAATAAGCAAAAAGCTCATGAAAGGATTAAATGTGCGCATCAGCGGTCCAAACCCGCACGTCCTTGATAGCAAAAGTGCAAAACTCTTTCGTTACTGCATTCTAATAACGGACGATCGGAACATGAGGTTAAGAGCAAAAACCTCCGGCCTTACTAGTTTTCAAAGTAAATGGCTTTTTGGTCAATTGGAAAACTTATGTGGCGAAAAGTGTATAGATTGAAACACTCGGCATGTGAACCTGCTGAAGACAGCAAATTCAAAGACAGTCATAAAAGATGAAAAGGATGAAAAGTTTCGGTGTGATAGTTAAGTCAAGAGTGGTGTCATTGTTTACAAAGGTCAAGTAATGGCAGGAGTATAAATATAAGGCAAAAGTATGTATGTGAAACAGTGCGAGATTCAACGCAGAAGTGAAAGAATCCTAATTGCGGACAGATATCAGAAAATCAGAGTAACCAACCCAAAATTTTGCTCCAACGAGTCTCAATCTTACCTTCTGCCTCTAATTCGGCGTAATAACGGTACTCGTGCTCTTCAATGTCAGCAAGGCCAGTTTGAAGATCAGCGTCTTCTGGCCTGATGTACTTCGTTCTTTTGATGACTTTCCAAAGTATGTAAACCGCAAGAGAAATGAAGATCATCACATAGCTGTACAAAAAAGTATCGACGGACCAGCTATTAGGCAAGAAACATGTGTAGCCCAAAATGCCAACCAACAATAACAAGAAAAATGTTGCGACGATGGCTGTGTAAGGCTGGAACCACGAAGTGTACGTGAACTGCGTTCTGTCTATACCTTGTACCTTGCAAGCTCTGTAAAAGTGCAAGTATGTAATTCCCATGAAGAAGTAATTGAGCAACTGCGAGCCGGTGCACAAAGACACCATGTAGTCTAAAACTTTCGCTGAGGAGTCACCCAATTGCAATAATGACAAGAGGGAGAAAAGCACGGAGACAGCAATGCAATAGAGCGGTACTCCACTCTTCGTACACTTGCTGAAGAACTTGGGCACAAACCCTTTGACGGCAAGCGCATACAAAGTTCTTGACGAGCAGTATGTGTAGGAATTTCCGGCTGAAAAGGCAGAGGACAACACCACTGCATTCACAATGTGAGGAAGCACGTTAATACCCATGTTTTGCATGGCAACAACATACGGGGAAGAAGCAGCATTAGAAGAGTGACTCGTCAATGCCACGTACGTGGGGTCATTGTAGGCGATCAAAATACTAACTGACAAAGCACCGCCAATGAAAAAGATCACCAAACGGTATAACACTGTTCTGAAAGCCGTGGCCATGTTTTTCCTTGGATTCTTGGCTTCACCCGCGGTCATGGAGAGATATTCGGAGGAGACAACAGTGAAACAAGCCGAGAACAACCCGGCCAAAAAACCCTGTAAACGACCGATGGCCCCTGTGCCGATGTGCTCTGCGATAGGACCACCGGCAGCTTTCCAATTTCTGAAACCGAACGCATCATGTTGAGGGTTTCCTCCGCACATTGTGATAAGAGTGAAAAATAAAAGCCCGATACATAAAATCAATTTCCCGAGAGACAACCAAAATTCCGTCTCTCCATAGATTTTAACTGCAAAAATGTTGATAGCAGCATAAATGGCAATTTGAATGCAAAGCGTGATAGCGGGAGAGTAATCGTCTCTCCAAAAATGAATCATACCATTGACCGCAGTGATTTCAAATGGGATGTACAAACTCTGCATCAACCAAAAGTTAACGGATGCAGCACACTCAAAGGCCGGGTCAACTACCCTACCTGCCATGGATAAAAAAGGTGAGTCCACTGGCAAATAGCAAACCATCTCACCAACCGAAACTGTCAACATCAAAATGACACCAGTCCAAAATGAATAAGACAACAAAAGCCCAAGGGGGCCTGCTCTGACCAATCCATTTGTTCCAATTGTAATGAACAATCCTGTACCTATGCTTCCTCCGATAGCTATAAGATTTATGTGTCTGCTTTCCAATGATCGCTTTGTGTGTCCTTGAGGGTTATACTTTTCTCCAGAGGAGGATGATTGCACATCTTGTGCATCATCAGCTCCATATGTCTCCGAGACTTTGAGTGGAGAGTCCTGCAACTTTTTCTCTTCTTGCGACATTATGCACTGGATTCTTGATGCAAAATTATCAGCACGTATGTTTTTTCGAAAAAAAAAAATATAAAAATGAGGTGCTTTTTGAATCTTCTAATAATTCTAAAAGCCAATTCGTTTGCTCGATAATTAGCTTGGTATGTGAGGTGTTATCTAAGGTGTAGATAACGATAACGCAGAATGTCCCAACACGGTTAAGTGTTCCTGATGTGATAAAAGATAATGCGGAAAAGGCGCGTGGGCTCCTAGTTGGGGCAATGCGTGAGGCAAAGTTCGGGACTATTTGATCCAAAAGATGACCCTTATAGTGCTTAGGATCAATTTTGTTTGAAATGAATGTTTTAACTTTTCGAAATTTCACGAGACCAAATTATCATCTGGACATCATGTGAGCTTTATACCGCAAATGGATTTTAATGTGCAAGAAAATTTTTCGATGGGTTTATGCGAGCCAGTGGCCCATTGTGCAATTATGCGCACTTATCTGCAGTCGATGCCATCACGTTACTTTTTTTTTTTTTTTGCCCTAAAACGCCATTCCTGCACTATTACTTGGCCGGTCTTGGCACTCGCTGTGACCTCGGCCCAGTGGGGAAGCGGTTCAGAATAAACCCGTGTTTTGACCAAATTGGTAATAACCAAACGTCCAGAGAATGGGGTTCATATCGAAAGAATTTTATCAAGAATATGTATATATGATTGCAGCGGATCAAGTTCGGCCTTCCTGAAAAAGTCTTTCTGCTCGTTGCAGTGCTTACAGTCCACTTTCTACACGTACGCGCACCGCATTTCTTTTTCAAAGTTGCTATGGTTATGAGCAATACATACAAACCGGAGTGATACAATCACACATCCCCACTTTTCGTATTAGAGAGCATTGTGGAGATCAAGATGATTAGGTCCACTAACAGCTTCATGTCCTCTTGCACATCAGCTGTCAACCGATTCGATTTGCAAGTAATCTGACGAGTATCAAGCAACGAGTCCCTTTTTATCACCCCAAGAACAATGGAATGCGAGTACTTCAACAAACCTTCCACCTCAGTGATACCAGGTTTGTAGGACGGGCCCAAAGACAAAAGGAGAGTCGCAATCAATTGGAAAATTGGAGTCAATATTTCGTAAAGCGTCAATGTTTTGGATGATTCGCGACCTTGCTCTGTCTTTTCATTTAGCGTCAAAGGCACGTCAAGTGCTAGTTTCAATGTAGCCTTGGTCCCTGACTTGTCATCGTTCAGCTCAATGAGATAACTCATGCCCACTTCGGCATCCATGGCCAAAAACTTGAGGCCACGGAGAGTAGCAAAAATATCGTCATGGACTAACTGAGAAGCGCCAGACCTTGTCTGTCCGAGTCTGACAAGAACATAAAGGGTTGACTTCAAGGCAGTGAGTTCGTAAAAAAGGGTCTCCAAGGTCACAATGGGTCCTGTATCGCCATCCCCAGCTTTTTCGCAGGTTGAGAGAATGCCGTCAGCTCTTTTCAAAGACCTCACTAATAATGACAAGAAATTATTGTTGGCCAAAATCTGAATAATCAGGCCCGAGTTTCTCAGATTGGACATGCGAACTAAAGACTCCAAAAGAAGAAGCGAAGCGATACGAGAAACACCTTCTGAGTTGATAGAATCATTGCACACGACGCCTATGAATCTTGAGTCGATCAATTGCAAAACACTCGTCAAGTTGTTCAGAAAGCTTCCGTTCTTGAGGCTCATTAAAAGAAGCTTGTTAATGAGAAAGTATAAGTCGGCTCTGAGAACTGGAGTTGAGTTTGAATGTAGCAATCCATTCGCACAGGTTTCGAAGAGCGCTATGAGACCTTGCAAACTGCCTCCCTCGATTTGATCAGAATTATGGTGATATTCTTGCTCGAGAATCTCGAATAGAAAGAGACATAACGAGATCAACTCTTCAGCAAACGGTATATTGCGCTCAAAATACTCATTATTAATTCTCGGGAGTATTGCCAGGAACACCTGTGGTATCAAGTTGGTTTTTTTGGTGAGCTCGTCAGATGCGAGGGCTTTTACTATCTGTGCCCACGCGCGAAGAGTTTCTAATTGAACTGATCTCGCCTGTCGGATGTAAATGATTTGTTCCAACAATCTGCGGACCTTGATTCCCTCAAACTTCACGTTGGAACCAAATGTTTTTTTTGCCTCTTCATCATGTAAAGCATTATTGGCGACCCGTCGCTTTAATTTTGTCAACTCACTCACCAAGTCGAAATCATCGTGTGACCGGATCCAACGCTCTAGCTCTCTCGCCAATGGAGTCACTTCGAAATGCTTTTCAAATTCGGAAAGATCGCATTGTCCTGGGTCAGAGAACTGGTAGTTTAAAACATCCAAAAGATTCAAGATTTTTGCCGTGCCATCAAGAAAAGCAGAACCATCTAGAAGTAAGCTCATGTTGTGCTCCTTGCTGCTTCTCGACAGAAGGCTGTGAAGCTCTAGTGACAAATACTGTAACACTGCTTTGCGGTAGTTGGCAAACTCATAATAAGCATCACGGCTGTCTTTATCGGTAATTAATGTGCTCTCAGGCTGGCCCTGGAACTCTCCATTAAACCTTTGCTTCTGCCATAAAGTGAGCTCGTCGAGTCTCGGCTGGGCATTCAACACTTTGATGAAAAGATCCAGTTGTCTCAAGAAGTGCATGGTGACTTTTGAAGAGTTGCGATTGCGGCATAAGCGAACAAAGATATTCATGATGAGAGACGACAATGTGGCCGGTCCCAACTCAACAGAAGTGTGATAACCTTCACCGAACTTGACTTCAGCCATCAAAGGAATTGTGTCCAAAAGCATGTTGAGTAAGACGCGGAGCAACGAGCAGGACTCTTCCGAATCTTCGATCTGCAAAGTGGTAGCTTTGATCCGAAATCCAAGAAGAAAGTGTGCGATAGTAATTTCGTTTGTCAATGGCAAATTTTCCCACAAAAACCTGAGAATACTGTATTTCGGCTTTAAACATGGCGTGAAAGCCTCCATTTGTTGAACAAATCCGAATTTTATTGTCTCCGACTCATCGATGCCTTGAAAAATACTCAAAAGCCTGTTATGTTGCAAAAGATGGTTGTTGGCCGTTGGCGCGAATGCCAGTGATTTACTCACGCGTTGCAAGATCTCCAAACTCGACTGTGCGAGCTGAATGTTGGAACTTCCCACGTATAGAGAGATGTGTGCCACACTCGAGATGTGAAACAAGAGCAATTCGTAGTAATCCCGTACACCTTTAGTTCCCACGTTGTCCGGAAAATAGATATTGTTGAACTCCAATTGTGGGGAAGAGAGAACCAAGCTCATTGAGGTGCCATATCCAGCAGTTGTACCAACTTTGAGTCGATTTCCATCAAAATTTTTCAAGACTGGCAACCTCAAAATAAATGATTCTTGCAACTTGAAAATCAAGGTGAGAGAGTCCAACGCTAACAACACCAAAACGTTGTCATTTTTCGCACCCTTGGAATCTTTCGAGCCCCTATCTATGATGTCGAACAAAGTCTTGCTGGTCTTATGATCAAACATATAATTCAAAATGGCCATTGATTGATGAAGTCTCGCAAAATTTTGTAAGGACAAAGTAGCGGGATTCCCTGAACATAGCAAAGCGCTTGCAAAACTATCTTTGAACTTAGTAAAGTCAGGTAAAATTGCTTCGGCAGTATTATCAATGAGATCCCATCTTACTTCACGCAAGGAAGAAACAATGACGGAGAGAATCAGCTTTTGCAAGTCGTGTTTGATATCCTTGAATTCTAAATCCAAAGACTTCGCGAGAACCTCGGTCAACAAATACTCCATGTATGGCCAAATCCCGATCAGCTTTTTTTGACGAGTCGCGTGACCCAAATCTGCTGGAAAGGAAATACCAAAAGTGCTGTACTCTTCAGCGCTTTCATTTTTCGCCAATAGATGCTCCATAAGCTTCACAAAATTAAGCACTTGTGACATTCTTACTAGATTGATTTCGAAACCCTTTTTCATGCTGACCTTTCGATTTGACATTTTTTGCATCGAACTCTCACTCTTTGTTGGGCCGGTACTAGGTATAGTCAAACTCGATGGTCTACCTGACTCCGAAGTCAAGGATCCCCAATCTTCCTCGTCGGCGATGGAGTGGCTTACCCATTTGTCGACAATTGACCAGATCTTGCACTTGAGTTCTAGACTGGCGTTATCGGCAAACTTAGTGAGTAAATTCAACACCAAATTCACAATAGCCGTTCTGTTTTCTTCATCAAATAATACCGTGATGACATCATTTTGTGACGGAGAGATCCTGGACGATGTTATCAAATTGTCAAGCTTGAGGAATGACGCAATGACTGGATAAAATTGCAGAAATGCAGTCCGCTTCAATGTGGCTGATGTAAGATTTTCAATTACCATCAGAATGAGCACCATGAAACCAGCAATGAAAACAATTGAGTCCTCCGACAATTGTATGGGATCGGGACTAGCCTCTAAAGCAGAATTCTCTTTTGGAACAAACAAGTCTTTCATTTCTCGACTGCGGTTTCGTTGCTCCCGATAATCCTCAGCGATATTTTCTTCTAACGCTTCAATATAGTAGGACAATGAACCCACAATCGAATCGATAGAGATTTGAGAGTAATCGTTCTTCTTTGAGAGACCACTATTGAGCAAAATTTCCCAAACTTTGTCGCTAGATGCATTACCCCCATATGTCAAGCTTCCCAAAAGCAAACAAAAGGTAGCGGTTATGAGAGGCGACGTATTGTTCGCAAGTCCCCAGCTGACGAAGCCCATAATGTTGCCACTATCGTGAGCCCAAAACGCTTGACAGACCTCTGGTCGGTTGCTGTATGTGTAGGCGAATGCCAAGTAAAAACGTTCTAATTCTGCCCTGGTTGCAAGCTCATCAAGATCGATGCCGTAGTCGCTCGTGTTGAGAGAACTTGTCACATCCAGATCCGCCGATGCAAATTCGCGATCTCCCTTGAACCTGGTTCCACCTCGCGGCGTGTAATTAGACTCAAGTTGCTTTTTGTTAACAGAAGACAACAAAAAGTCCTCCTCGCTATCCCTGAGTGAGGTCAAAATGATTGCGGAATGATTCACGAAGTCATAGAAGAATGAATGAAAGAATGGCGCTAAAAGTTCCTCTCGCATGTCCGCGGATATCGTGAGTGACAGATAGTCACACAATGTGTACAAATTAGTGTATTCTGGCTTTGTTCTGGCGACTTGTAGCAATTCCTCATTTCGCGAATAAACGAATAGGGCGGGGCGCAACCGTGGGGTGGTCCTTTGGAGTAGTGGCCTGAAATCGAAAAGCTTGCTTCGGTCGAAAATTGTCTCAGTGGCATGGCTTGCGGTTTCAGCACAATATGAAAGAAGCTGCTCCATTGTGCCATAGTTGATAAGCCACTCGGCGTATTTCAAAATGTCAGTCTCGAAATCGAACTTTTGTGTCCGCAAAACAGATTGTTTGCACCAGGGTACAAACGAAATGAAAAAGATTAGCTGCAAGAGAAGCTCGTGCGGCCTCAAGGATGACTTGGTTGTGTCTATCTCATCATTCAGATTCACTTTTGAATAATCTGACACAAGGGTTGAGACCAAGCTCAGATGAAATTTATAAACGTTTTCTTCCTTTAATTCTTCCAAGCAAGTGACAATTCTCATCAAAGCGGGAAGAAAATGCAAGATGAGAATGTCTGCATTTTCCTTCACGTTTTCATTGATGTGAGTCAAAATCAAGCTGTAAGTGTCGAAAGAGCCAAACTCCTGAATATAGTTGTCGATCAATGAATAAAGCGCCCTGGCCAAAAGTTCATGTAAGTCAAAAAGTTGTTCTCTGGCATAGGTGACCTTATTGACGAAACGTAAGTCATTCACATCTCCCGTGGCAGTTTCCTTGTCAATTAGATCGTTCTGAAGCGAAACCAAGGAGTAGATCTGCTTGAAGCTCTTAAGCATTTGGGGCAACACGTCTGCAACTTTACCAGTGTGTATCACGTGCAATTGCTTCTCTGAAATGTAGAAGCCAACGATATTGAGGATGTAGTTCCATCTTTGGTAAAAGCTCAAGATTCCAGCATCAAATGCGCTCGAACCTTGCGCAAAGTTTGTTGACGATGCCTCGTGAAGCAACTCTGCCGCTGAGATTTCGTCCAAGTTCAATTCGCTTGCCAAGCTGCTCGCGGATGCAACAAACGCTTGATTCAAGGTGAATTCTTGACCGCTATGAAATGTGACCGGTTCGCCCTTCTCTCCCGCTGCAAGAGCGGATCTGCTTTTTTCATTTCGTGTCGGAACAAGAAGAATGTTGCGCAAATCATTCAGCAATGCCTCGATTTGGACGTCTGGTACGGCCCCCTGAAGTTTGATGGAATTGTAGCAGTCCAGAAATGCTTCAAGTGACCAGTTGAGCCGTTTACTGTCAGCGGACATGGTAGTAATGTGATATCTTTTCGCTGAAATGGTCGGAATGAATATTTACTCTTTCTCGCAGGCGGTAGATTTTTGTCTGGGCGGTAGAGCGCGACGTATGCAGGCGAGATGAATGAAGGTGAGAGGCGGCATATCCCAAAAGATTACTATAATAATACGAAAAACACGTCAACATATTTACTTATGAATGATAAAGCTGCTGGTGGGCGGGGACTTTGTCACTTAGTGCAAAGCGATATTTGCACCTTCCTTTAACGACATTGTCAAGTGCGTCTGCAATTTTGGAGGGTAAACTGTATCGAAAGCCTCAACAACACTGAACGTCTGCAAAAGACGTACAATGACATAGGATGCCTCGGTCAAGGCGAACTGTTGTCCTAAGCAAATACGCGGACCTCCATTGAATGGAAGAAACGCCCAGCCTAACTTTTTGGTGGCGGGCTCGCCCCAACGCTCGGGTCTGAAAACGTGAGCATCTTCGCCGTAGAATTGCTCGTCTCGATGGGTAGAATAAACAGCATAAGTCACGACTGTTCCCTTTTCCACGAATATGGGTGATGACTGATCCGGACCTCCTCCACGAGGTAGAGTTGTGTTTCTGGTCGAGACCCTAAAATTTCTGGGCACCGAGGGATACATCCTCAAGGCTTCATTGAGCACCCATTTCAAGTACTCACACTTTTTCAAGGTTTCAAAAGAGATAAGCGAAATGTCCGCTTCGATTCCTTCTCCAAATGCATCCACTATGTTTTGTCTCAATGTTGCGAAAATCCGAGGGTTTCGAGCTAATTCGAAGAGTGTGAACGAGAGTAAGCCGGCGGTGGTGTCTCTGGCTGCTAATAAAATGTTCAAACACTGATCTCGCAAAACAACCGGATCCCTGGTCTCCTTGAGGAGCTCGTACAAAAAGACATACCCTCCGCGTGAATTGGTCTCAAGCTCTTTCTCGGATGCTCCCAAAGCCTTTTTCACATAGAAATCTGTGAAGTCATGAACAATTTTGTTGCATTTCTTGAATTTCAGAGTACTTCCTAGCCAGTACAATTTTTGGAGATTCAACCTGATGTTCAAGATGTTTTGAGAATAATTGAACGCGTCAGGGAACTTACGTCTGAGCTCTGAATCCACCCCTTCGAAGCTTGAATCCATTTCTCTATTCAATCCCTCGTTTAATGAGTCGCAAGATTCTCCAAATAAGAAATCGGTACCACTGTCGACCGTGAGTTTAAAAAATAGCGGCTGAATATCAAAAACTGTGCCTTTAGTTTTACGGATTTGTGCAATCAAAGCCTGAACACGCGGCTCTAATGACTCAACGTGGCCTATCTGCTCTCTTGCAAATTGGGGTCTCAACATCGCTCTCGAGTGTTTCCAGCCCGTCCCATCTAATGTGAATATGCCGTCACCCAATGTGATCTTGACACACTCATGGCGCGAGCCAAGAATAAAGTCGTTAAATTGAGTAGCGAGGATCGCCTTTATGTTTTCTGGATCATGAGTTAAAATTATGTCTTTTCCCACTAACTTAAAAAAAGCTGTGTGAACATTGAGCTTCTTCATGTTAAGTCTGGTGAACTCCTGCGCAGTTCCCCTCAGACCCTCTCTGAGCATGTCATATAGTAAATGAAAACCAAAAAACCAATCACCGCGTCTTGGCGGCGAATGAGCTTTGTAAATTTTGCTCAAAATGAAATACTTCAATCTGGAAATAAAAGTAAACGTTACCCATATCTCGATAAGTATAACATACCAAGGTTGATTCACGTAGAGGAACGCAGGAATTGCTTCAAGCATCTTTGCCTTTTTCTTGATGGCTTTTTAAGTTCTCTTGAAGCGTTGACAAAAAGAGATCTATGAGATTTTGTGATTTTCATTATTTAAGGATGGGGTGACCGTACACTTAGACATGTGAATATTGGTGGAGGGGAAACTGGCCTGTACAGTGCAACCGCCTAGCCATTGAAGTGTAACGTGAATCGTAAATGTCCTATGATCAACTATCGCAATAGGAGAGAGACAACTCCGCTAGCTGCATAACTCCGCTCGATGCATAATTCATCTCCGAGACACCGCCAGAACCAACAAGATTCTCATCAATGATGGGGGTATCTACGTTCATGTTTTAGTGCTGAGCCTACTGCTTCGATGGTAAATAAATAACTTGTATTGCTCACATAATCAATCTGCGCTCTTTTAATTTAAAACAGATAAACGCGCAACTACGGTTCTGGGCCCACGGCCTTCACTTCAGCAGTGGCTTGGTCTGCGTACTTTTCAAAGTTCTCAACAAATTTCCCTGCCAAAGATTTAATCTCCTTTGTGAAAGCAGAATCACCAGCAGTCCAAGCCTTCGTGGGGTTCAAGATTTCCGCGGGAACACCATTGCAACTCTTCGGGATTTGCAAATTGAACGTTGGGAAATTCTCATATTCAACCTTTGATAATGACCCATCATGAATCGCATCCAAAATTGCTCTTGTGTATTTCAATGAGCATCTCTTTCCTCCAGTTGCAGCTGAAGCGCCTACCCATCCAGTATTCAATAACCAAGCATTGGCGTTGTGCTGAGAAATCTTGTCAGATAATTGCTGCGCGTATTTCATTGGGTGCAACACCAAAAATGGTTGACCAAAACAGGCAGAGAAGGTAGCTTGTGGCTCCGTGACGCCCTCCTCAGTACCGGCCATCTTGGATGTGTAGCCCGAGATGAAATGATACATCACTTGGGCATTTGACAATTTCGATACAGGTGGCAAAACTCCGCTGGCGTCACAAGTTAACAACACAATGTTTGTGGGGTGGACATCTGCTAAGCATGGAATTTTAGCAGATGGTATGAAGTCAATGGGATAAGCGCATCTTGTGTTCTCCGTGATAGATGAATTTTCATAGTCCACCACTTTCGTGTGCTGGTCATAAACCACGTTCTCCAAGATCGCACCGAACTTGATCGAGTTGAAAATCTCGGGTTCTTTCTCGGCGGACAAGTCCAAACATTTCGCGTAACAGCCACCCTCGATGTTGAAAACACCATTGTCCGACCAGCAGTGTTCGTCATCTCCAATCAATTTCCTGTTGGGGTCAGCGGATAAGGTGGTCTTTCCTGTACCAGACAAGCCAAAGAACAAGGTCACATCACCTTTTTGGATACCCTGGTTACATGATGAGTGCAACGTCAAGACCTTGTGCATGATCGGCATCAAGTAGAACATCACGGTGAAAATTCCCTTCTTCATCTCCCCTGCATACTCTGTGCCTAGGATCACCATTTCCATGTCCTTGAAGTTGATTTCCACTGAAGTGGCGGATGTCATGCCCTTCGTGTGAATGTTGGCGGGGAACTGTCCCGCATTGTATATAGTGAAATCCGGCTCACCAAAGTCCGCAAGTTCCTCGGGCGTTGGTCTTATCAACATGTTTGTCATGAACAAAGCGTGATACGCTCTTGCACAAACAATCCTGACCTTGATTCTGTATCGTGGATCCCAGCCTGCAAAAGCATCCACAACGAACAACTTCTCTCTCGTTCTTAAGTAATCTAAGGCTCTCGATCTCGAAATTTTCCATGTCAAAACGTCAACTTTCTTGTTGACTGGGCCCCACCAAATATTTTGCGTGGAGCTAGGTTCGTCGACGATTCTTTTGTCCTTGGGGGACCTTCCAGTCTTTTCTCCTGAATATGCCATCAAGGCGCCTGTCGAAGATATTGTCGTGCCTTTTTCTAACAAGCCATCCTCGTACAAAGTTGGTGGCGGAGCATTGTGCCTGATCAAAACGTCGCTTTTGAGGGATAACTGTTCCACGAGCGGATCCTCGACCGTTTTGATGGAGGAATGTCCGGCGAAATTCAAGGATGATTCAACAGCTGTTGGAGGTGCCATTTTAGGTAGTGTATTGATAATTATGTAACATCGAATGCAGAATACTGAAGGCCTTCACACTATTTATACTTTTCATTGTTTATGATCCCAGAACCCCGGAGTAAAGGCTGGCTGGACTTTGGACCCCCGGGAAAGAGGAGATTTGAGAAAGCACGCGCCAGAAAGCCTATGGGGAAACTCGGGCATGACGGCACGAACCGGGCGCGCCTCTTCGTCATATTGCATGCAGTATAATATGGGGATGGTGTGTATACAGTAAGGAGTAACGTTTTTCACCCTCGGCCGGAATTCTCCGGGGCGTCTGGCCTTCCATGGAGCTCAAAGCCTCATCCCCGGGGCTACACTTCCATTGACCTTGGTGTGGACATTACCGTCTTGTAATGGTTGAACTAGATTTCCAAAAGCTTGCAGTTGCACCTATAACCCTCGGAATTCAGCTTCATTTTAGATAGAGCTGTCTTTTGTCTTGAACGGTCTCCTCGCTATGTTCTTCCAGAATCGGGGTTCGCCTGGTGCACTCGCACTCACTTGCTCATTTTCGCCTCGGGTGAAAGGAAGATACCCGAAGTAAAAAATCTGGGGTAATGCGGCTGTCACGCGCGCCGACATTCTGTGCCGAACATAATTTAGGCTAATGAGGGCTCGGAGAGAATTCATCATAGTATTCCCGATAATATCGCCACTTTCGAAAGCCCAAATCTTGATAGCCAGCGTGCGAGTTCTCATCAGCGTAGTCAATCAAAAAGCACATGTTCTGACGCGAACCTATTGTCGTCTCAGAAAAGTTGGTGCGTAGACTAGTCACAGCCGAGCAGATCAACCCAAATTTGAAAATTTCTGTCAAATTTGAGTAAGACAGATCAACTAATGGATTAATGATCCCACCGCTGAACTCCGCCTCCTCACTCTGGCTATCCACCGCTTGCACTGCAGGGAAAAATCCCCCAAGCCAACTTTTGGTGCTGAACACAATAATGCTCCCAATGACCGTAAGATTCGTTGGCTCCAAAGCCACTATAACTTTTGTCTCTTGCATATTGGCAGTATCCAGCTTCGACAAAGCCTCAATGTAGAGTCGATATATTTGTTGACTTCTCTGATTTTCCTTGACACGATTCAAAAACTCTTCCAACCGTGTGAGTTGCAGACAGACGTCAAACCTGATTCCAACAATAGTGAGCTCTCTAAAGATTTTTGTAGGTACATTCCATTCCGTCACATTATCAAGGATCATCACGTATTCCTTATTGGGAAATGTTGCCTCGCTGATCGCCCATCCCGAATTGTTGAAAAATGAACTGGCTTTTCCATCATATCCAAACGCGTTGTCATCCATGAATTCAACTAGAGGAAACAGACTTCCTAGTCGAACACTTGTGCACCTTTTCTCATCGATAAGGTACCTAAGTGCTCGATTGTGGAGACATTTTCCGATCAGTTGTAGTCTTTTAGATTTGTCGACTAGAATGAAGATAATGTTCCCAACTGTTTGGTCGTCATGCTGTCCCTCCACCCAGGTCATTACCAATCCATAAATAATGTTAAGTGAAGAGTTTCTGACCACAAAATTCTTCTGTTGAGCCTGACTGACGTGAAGTAGCTGGAAAAGACTACGGAGAAACGAGTCTCGGCTCAAGTTGCGGCTGTTGTTCTTGCACAACTTCAAGAGCCCCTTCCAATCCCGCCCAAAATCCATCTCGTCAACGAGCCATACTCTTTTAGGTGGAATTGATCTTCTGACCTTGATTTGAGCTTTTTCCGAGCTCGGAGTAGACAAACTCAGTAAACGCCTCTTCTTGACCTTGTCTAATGCAAACTTTTTTTCTCCCGGAATACACCCTTGGGCTTCGCTGAAGCCCATCAAAACGTCGGCTAACTCTTTCAAAGCCTGATGTGTATAATCAAAACAGCATAAATATGCGGACCCAATAAACTTGTTGTAAAAAAAGTCGTAGGGCGAGGACGTAGCGACTATAACGAGGGGCTTTTCCAAGCGAGCTCGACCATTGCCTCCGGAGAGGGACTGAGGAGTTGCTCCGCATAGCATTGATATGTACTTCACAATACCAATCTGGTACATATTTCTCAGTGCTTCAGAAGTGATAACTATTACCGCCTTGGAATAGTCAATCAACTGCTCGTGTAACGATGTGAGACCATTCGCCGTATACGTCGTGTGAAGTACATTAACTTCCTTATAACTATCTCTTTGATGCAGAGACAAAAAGCGCCCGAATTGACTAAAAACCTCCTCGCCAGGATAAAGGTCATCTTTTTGGTCGGGTATATCCGCCGACTTTGAATAGATTGGCTTCAACAATGGGGAAAGAATTAAAAGGCTATCACGTGGATCCTCTCCCACATATTGAGAAAGCGGAAGCACCCCTTCAAAATCTCTTACAAGGGTAATACTTTTGCGGTAGGCCTGCTCCACAAGCCTTTTATGTTCAATCCATGAATTTCGGAACGCGTCTTTGAATAAAATGGCATCGGTTTTGAGCCCCCCTGGGAAAATCTCTTGCCATGATGACAAATTTTGACGAACTTTATGCAACCTAGTCAAAGAGTTTCTCACAATCAGCTCGTCAAGAGAACCATTGGCAAGTGCAGTGCGAATCGACTCGATGGCTTCAATTTGAAGTTTTATATCATGGCAGACCATCACAAGATCACAACCAGCGTAGAGGGCAAGCACGACACCTTGGCCCAAGCCTATAGAATGGTACAATGCATCCATTTCCAAGCACTCACTGATTACAAAACCTTCAAAGCCGATTTCCTCACGAAGAAGCTTTGTTAACAAGATTGGCAGCAAACAAGCGTGCGTTTCATCGGGAGATATTGTGGGCACGCCGCATCCCGCGGCACTGATTCCATCGAGTAAACCTTCGCGGATTAGTTCGGCGAAAGGAACCAGATTGAATCTCCGGATCTGGTCAAGAGAGTCCGTCATCATAGGAAGTTCGAGGAGAGAATCAACTCGAGCGGTTCCAATTCCCGGAAAATGCTTGCCCACGGTGATCAAACCGCCATCTCTCAAGCCCTTAGCACAAGCACGCCCATACTTCACGACCTCTTCGATGGTTGTACCAAAAGAGCGCACAGAAACAAGCTGGTGTGAAAGTTTGATCACGACGTCAAGAACAGGCCCCAAAATTATCAGAAAACCTATGTGGCGGAGCTCCACAGCTAGTGCCCGCAGTACTTCGTACACCAAGTCTGGATCTCCAGTGGCGCCGAGGGCCATTGCCCCCGGAAATTGAGAGAGGGAATCTGAATCGAACAAGGAGTTCATCATGCCTCCTTCCTCGTCGATTGCAAAGGCCAATGGGTATTCGTAGCCTGCCTCCTTAAACGCAATGAACTGGAGGTCGCGTATGAGCTTGGACATTTGTGCTACCAGGTGAGCATTTTTCCGCAGAAGAATCATTGTGGAAATATTGTATTTGACGATCAAATCGTAGGCTTGCTTTGTCACGGAGGTTCCTTGAAACCCACCGCACACTAGCAGCCCAATAGATCTTTCATCAACCTGAGACATGTGTAGGAAAGGCACTTGGACAATAAATGCAAATTTTGATAGGTGTGCTGTATTGAGTTAGAACCAAAGCTTCGAATGCATTAGGTCAAGAAATTGGGTGGAGGGCACAGTGGGGGTAGTTTATTTTCGAGTTTCATATATGTTATTGCAAGTTGTGAGGACCCATTCATGCTCGGCGCGGCGTGCCGCTGTCAATTGCAGGTTTAGAGAACATGAGAATTCTGTGCTTTCGTGAACCTGGCAATCCATGCCAGACGGGCAGCTATTGCAGTCGAAAAACGGAAATAACATCTCTGGACCTATAATTTCCCGGTAATCACTTTTTTTCCTCCTTTCATTTTTTCTCATTGCATGGATCAAAATCAAGCAATATGCAGCTTGGGCTCAGCTTTGACGACCCCACTAGTCGTAGAGGTGGCTCAATTTCCCGTCCGAAGCAGGCGGACTAATATAGAGCAGACGTTTCGACAAAATATTGAAGCCCAATCTTTCTATCCTCCTAAATTAGCTTTATGCATCTGAAAAGCAGTACGTGTGTCTTACTAAGCGCGTCGATAGCCTTACATGAGCACTCAGGGCGTTCACGACAAAATCTTAGCATCCACATCACAGTCAGCAAAATAGAAGTTTTCTAAGAGGTCGGCATTTGAGTCTAACGTAGTCTAATAGATCTGTGTAAGATCGAATCAGTATATTAATATCCCCCTTCAAATAGGTACGGCTCGGCAATTCTTCTCATTCTAAACAAGCCTTCCACATCCTGGCCCGCATACTCTTCGTCTAACGCTCAATCACCCAGTAACTCTTATTTCCAACCTTTTAGTAAGCAGTCGATTTATGCATTTTAATTAGTGCTGTGTGCATTAGAATCGTCTTTTTGGATTTCTCGCTCGCTAATCGTTCTACTTTATTACGCTTGATGCAGCTGATTGAAGACAGGGGAGCCCGGACTGCCAACCTAGCTCTCCGTACTTTTTTTTTTTGGCTTGATACATATGACTAGGTTCAGTTATGAGCGTTTTCAAGACGAACATCAATCATAACGTTCTTCACTCGTATGTTGTGAACAATTTGCAATTATACAACTTCCATTTTTGGATTGGTCGTAAAAATGACCCAGGAATGCGTGCTGTGAGATAAAAAGCATGACGTCTGTTTTTATTCAAAAACGAAAAAGGACGACCAAAAATCCAGAACTGTTCGGATCACTACAGAAAGCTCATTTAGTCTTGCAAAGATCTTTAAATATCATATATACAAAAAGGAGAAAGAAAATTTGAAACTTTTCCTTACTAAAGATTTCTTCCGTATCTACGCGGAATTCCAACATCGCGAGGGCAACAAGCTGACTGCACGTTTCGAAATCTTGATCCAAGTGAACTTACATCCTCCGGAAAACGTACTTTTCCCACCAAAGTGATGGGATGGGGATTGCTGATCTCTGGCCTATCTTGCCCTCGGATGAGCGAGTGCTGTTTCCGGTATTTCTAGCTAACTTCATTCAGGAGCACAAGAGACCCCCTCGGCTCGCCATAGATGCTTACATGTTCATCTTTTGGTCCCTGGTGTCAAACGCGGATACGAACGATGTTGAGAAGGAGAGCTGGGACATTCGCAACTTTATGGCGAAACTATGGTACTTGGTGCTGATGAATGTCTCATTCGTCGTTGTCTTTGACGGCAAGTACAAACCAGGAAAGTTACGCCACGGGCATATCCCCGAACTTCCAGAGTCTTGCTCCTACGATGAGATTTTGCGATTTTACAGAGGAATTTCATCCTCGGACTACTCTGAAGGTCTGAGATTGGTTGAGAAATTGAAAACTATCCTTTTGCGCAACCGCATGAGTTATGTCCAGTGTCCCGCCGAAGCCGAAGCAGAGTGTGCTTGGCTACAACGGCTTGGTGTGGTAGACTATGTCGTTTCCGATGATTCCGACACGATGGTTTTTGGAGCCACTCGCGTTCTTCGCTGGTTCAATCGGATAAAGAAACACCGCGAAGGTGAAGAGCCGGTTAAAAGTTCCACTGATTACTACGTGACTCCCGTTCGAATCAGTCATGTGACCAAAGAGACATATCTAAACAGACATAGCTTGGTCATGATAGCTGTTTTGAGTGGTGGGGACTACTCGACTGGCGTGGAGAATATTGGTATCACTCGTGCCAAAGAGCTCGCTTTATGTGGGGCGCCTACTTCCGCAAATTTACCCAGGAAGACTCAGCAAGAATTCTCTTCATTCCCTAACTTGACCAGTATGTTTGTGAAGACTTTCTTGGACTTGGAGAAATGCAACATTGTACTGACTGATCCGTATTTTGGAATAAAGCATGAGTATGATAGACTCGAAAGCCTAAAAGCATTCAACGCATATTTCAACAACTTTTTGATCGAAAGAGGAAGCGAGGTATTTGGACGGAAAACAAGTTTCAAAAACAGTGTCAATATTGATGATTACTACGCAATGCTTTACTTTTATCCCTTAGTGAGCCGCAGGATTTTCAAGTTCTCGTCCCTAAGTACATCATTTGGAGAGCCAAAATCCGTGATCGATGACCTTCCGTTCGTGAACACCAATTGTCGAGTCCCAAGAATCAATTTGATCGTAGCTCATGGTGTCATTGGAGAACTGGTAGTCAAAGAAGGATCAAAAACTGGTTTTCGACCTTATCTTAAAATCGATACGGACAAACTTCCTTTACCAAGAGAGCGGAAACACAGTTTGGCGTCATTTGTTCTCAAATTCCTAAGAGATAAGAGTTTTTGGAGATACATCCAGTTTGCCAGAACCAAAGAATTCGAGGGAATTCAAATGGCCGTCTTGAAGTTCAACCGGGTACAACTCAATGAATTTGTCTATTATACAAAGAAAGATGCATTTTTGGAGATCGATGAGCCGGATGAGCCGGATAAGCAGGAAACCGAGCCCTACTCAGTGAATGACGATGTTGACTCCATCAATTCAGAAGTCATAGAGGATGAGGACAAATTGACCCAATTGGTCTTGCCACTTGACTGCCTCAAGTATGTGTCGTCGGAATTCGTTAATGCTCCAAGGGCGCAACCGCTGCGTAGGTCACCGTCTAAAAAAAGAGCCCCTCCTCAAAAAACAACTCTAGACACTTTATTAGGGGCACTGAAGTTAGAGGCAGACTTGAGGGCTCAGACTGGGACATGTTCGACGCTTGCTCCTAAAACTGACACAGTCTCGGGATTAAACGCAGAGATGGAAGTACCGGAGGGTAGGGAAACCGTGGGATGGACATCGCGGCATTCACTGCCACGATCGAAGACGCTCAAAACAGGTATGTCAATATCAGCCAAGGGTGTAGCAAAAAAGCCATTTCGCAGGAGGAAAGGACAAAAGCCAGAGCTTCCCCTGGGCCAGTCAACACTTACGACTTTTTTACAATCAAAAAGAGTCGGGGGCTCCGCAGTCGAACCCCTTTTTGTGCTATCGGAGGACGAGGCTGAAGACGGAGATGTCTTTTATAGAGGCATGAAGGATGCATTCGGGTTTGGCCCAAAGCTCAACTTACCGGATCCGCCTAAGATAGAGGTCAATCAGTCATTGAACGTGCAAGACGGAAGCCCCACAAAAAAGCTAAGGAAGGAAATGGCGTTTTCCCCAGATACCTCCCCCGTCAAAGCTCGCCCGGAGACGAAATGCCCCTGGTGAATGTCATTGTCATTGAAGTAGAATACGCTGCAACCAACCTTCTAGTAATGTTTGCAGAAAGTATTTATTAAGACTACTGAGTTCTACCCGGCCTTGCGTAAGTTTTGAAGTTGCATATGACTTCTGCGGAGATCATGCAATCCTCAAGCCCAAAATGAAGTCGCGTGATCTCAATCGCCTCGCATGCGTTTACATTGCTTTGTGTAAAAAAATTCTGTCGATGAAGAATTCAGCACTATTTGATTATTTGAATGGCGTAAATCTCGAGAAAGGGCGATCCTCTGTTGTGCAGAACGCAGCGAACTTTAGTAAGGTACAAGAGATGCGGAGAAAGAAGGAGGTTCACTCGATGTAGTTCCTCACTCTAAAATTCGAGGACAGTTTCTTCGCTGGTAAATTGCTCGTCACCTAGAGCCGAGACAATCCTAGCGAGAAAATCTGCAAGGAAAAATATTTAGCTGTTTTCGAAAATAGTGTTCGACAGTCGCACGCTGCACGAGAGCTTCCTGGGCGAAAGCTTCCTGGGCTTTGATCGTCACGCGGTGTTCATACAAATATTGCGCCTGCAGATCAGATGATAAGTATAACAACCATAAGCAACATATGAGAAATTATGGGACAGACACATGCCCAGGAACCCCTCAAAAGAATATACGATGAGCAGGATTTAATACTGTTCCACCGTTCCATCGCATCTCAAAAGTTGCACCATGTGATGTCACTTATTGCAGATAAAGTAACAGCAACTGAGGTGCCCGAAAATTGTCTCCGTGTCACAATCGTCACAAGAGATCTGGGCACAAGGGAACCTGACACCAAGTTCGAGTGCAACAAGTCGCATGCATATACTGGCAACATCGCTGAGCTCATCAAAATTTTCGATGTGTTTGACCAACTCATAGACGAAACTCCTCCGTTACAAGGGCCGAGGAGATTTGGAAATATGGCGTGTCGCGATTGGCATGTAAAAATGAGAGCTCAATCTTCGACGCTTCTTCGCAAGTTGAGTACTGATGAGCAGTACATAACTGAGCTCAGCTATTACTTGGTCAACGCATTTGGGTCCGAGGTGAGACTAGATTACGGCTCCGGTCACGAATTGTCATTCATCGCCTTCTTCGGAGGCCTTTTCGACTCTGGTATCATCGATGAAACGATTTCAGGTCAAGAGATTCTAGTTGTTTTCAGTAAATACTACGATTTGGTTCGTCGTTTGATATTGGACTACAGTTTAGAGCCGGCAGGCTCACATGGTGTATGGGGCCTAGACGATCATTTTCATTTTATTTACATCATTGGTGCAGCGCAATTTAACGCTCGCCACGGGGATCACCACTCTCGTCTTGCACCCCCTGTGCTGCTGATACTCTCATCGCAAACGATTGGTGCTTACAAGTTAACGAATCTATATGTAAATGCGATTGCGTTTATTTTTAGGCTCAAACTGGGTCCGTTTCACGAGCATTCTCCGGTACTTTACGATATACACAAAACTGTTTCACTCTGGAGCAAGGTGCAGTCTGGCCTTTTCAAAATGTACGATGTGGAGGTTTTTGGAAAATTCCCGGTTGTTCAGCATTTCTGGTTTGGAGAGAAATTATATCCTTGGCTAGAAGTCGCTAGTTCGAGGTCGCTTCCAGTCAGGGCGACCGATATGCCTGAAGTCAATGAAGAGGAGGAAGGCTATAAGGATCCACGTACACATAACAATTCGCAAGGCATCAAGACCAAAAATGATAATATTTCTATGACAGGCGCGCCGTGGGCGAGAAACAACCCAACTAGAACTATTCCTACGCGAGGTACCTGGGGCTCGAGAAGCTCACAAAGAAGTCATGACAAATGATCGAGTGTTCATGACCTTGCTGCGTTGAAATTGAACGCCGATCGACACAAAGGGCAGGTGCTACTGCCTGAGCTTTTGAACCATTTGTATAGACACGCTGCATGGAACTTGTTCAGACATGTCGGACAATTTTTGGAGGGCAAAGAATGGTCCTGGTGCAAAATTGAGTAACATATGGCACATTCCTCGAATCCAGAGAAATGCAAATTCACATTCTTATTGAAGAGCTCAATACTGTCGAAAATTGAACCATTGGTTAAGGTAATGACTCTTTGAGATGCGAGTAGCCATGCCCTCCACTGGTTCTCCTTCACACCCAAGCGAACAGGCCCCTCTACCAAAACATTCGAGAGAGGAAATCTTTCAGGGATTCTGATCACCATTTCCATAGTCTGTTCATCGATCACGTATGTGGACTTGATCTCGTTTATAACTTTGTTTACCTTGATAGTGAGCGTGTCGTCATTCTTTGTCAATTTCTCTTGGCAGGTTTCAACTTCGTCGAGCATCTCCGAAATCAAGATTGGAGAGATGAATCGGACCGTGAATTTTTCGACTTGTTGCTTCAACTGTACATCCCGAATCTCATTAAACCAATGCAGCGCAAATGATCCCATGTACTGAAACACCAAGTAGCACAAGTGTGCCATTGAGAAATAAACCTCTTCTCTTACCAGATAGCCTTGAGAATCTAGGCCTGTCTCATAATTTTGAATAAGAGATTGCACGGGCTTGACCTTCTCGCCCTTTTCAACTGGCTCGCGAGAAAGCTGATTGAAAAACCGTTGATCACTCAAGGGCAAAGTCTCGAATATCGTGTTTAGCAAGAGCACGATGCTATTGTTGGCCTTCAACTGGCTTATGTAATCAAATTTCATTGAGTAGGTCGACTCCTTAAAGTGGTCGAATACAAGGATCCAGCTCCACACATATTTGAAAATGTCTTTGTGATTCTCGTTGTCGAGAGCGTCTTCCAAATGAAAGTATTCATCGGAAATTGTCTGCATCAAAGTGTCATTGAAGGAAGTAAGGTCGCTCACAGTTTTAGCATCCCCTGAGAGATTCGACTTTCGCATCTGAACCTCGAGAATTGTGTCTTGCTGACTATCGTAAACATACTTGCGAAGCAACTGGTACGCAATTCTTTGCGAACTAACGGTCTCCGACTCTGATAGAAGTTGATATAGGTTTTGGGCGTTCTCTGCGAGCACTAGTTTCGAGAACTTGGCATTACGCAATGCTCTTTCAATTAATGTATCGACAAGAATCACCGGTTGGTTGCATGTCCTGCTTTCACTTCCCACAGCTCGCTTAGCAACAACCAAGTCTAATATTTCTTCTTCAATGGAGGCACGGCTTTGGCTCCAGTCATCAAGAGAATTCACATTGGCACGTTTTGATAGCTCAAGAAACAATCGCAAGGTAAAATACTCCAAAGCTTGCGTATCACGATTGAGCTGAGCCATGCCAAAGTTATTTAGACACAAGTCCACCGCGAATGACCAGATTTTGTCCGGGACCTGGTTTCCGACAGATTGGATTAGATGGGTAACAAAAGAAGCGAGTAGACTTCTCACAGATATGAACAGAGCGTCAAAGGCAATATCACACTCTAACCAACTGGTGAGATTATTGACAAGCATTCCTAATTTGTGACTTTGTAACACATCGTACTCGAAGTCAACGTTACAGAAGCTATCAGCGAGAGAAAGCCAAACAAGCCCGGCTTTACTGATCTCTGCCGGAGTGCGAACACCCAAAACTTCGGCAAAAACAAAGTTTCTAATTCTATCAAGTTTCGTGGACACGCCGATGAATTTTGTCGCAGAGCAAAGGAGAGTGGCAAGCTTCAAAGGGTGACTGCTGAGCTTTGTATATGCTATCCCGAGACCATCGAAACTCGACAAGGTCAAACTCTCGAAAGTGGGGGTAAGAGCTCTCACCAACACCCTGGAAACATAGTATTGTCTCACCGTGTAGGGTCCTTCTCCAGAGATTTCGTTCATCAAAACTGGAATATCTCCCTCTGTGCTTGTGTTGTTGAATGCTTGTGTGATGCTCTCCTCACTGACCTGACCTAAAAGTGCACTGGCGTCCACAGACGCTTCACCGTTCTCGTCCGCCGTCTCTTGTTTGCTAAGTGGCGCCAAGAAAGTATAGTCAATGATATATTCGGCGCAAATATTTCTTAGTACTTTGACCCTAAAATCCTCCAGCTCGAGAACTTTCGTAAGATCTCTGAGTAAAGCTGAGAATATAAAAATGGTGCGCGGAAGAACGGTTGAGTTTCCCCTCTGGATGAGATTGACATTCTGAAAAAGAGAGTTGGATATAGAAAGACATGCAAGGTCAACACACTCGAGCGACCTGTTCACCTCGCACTCTATCTGATCAATCGGCAACATTGCCATATTATTTTTGAGAAAACAAACCAAGGGTGAAAAATCGGAAGCTGGCTTCGATTCGAGCAACCAGCCGAAGATCACATTTCTCACCAACTCTTTATCCTCGATTGTATCCAAGAAGGTCGCGGAGGTTCTGTCATACACAGTGTTCAAAGCGCAAACAATCAATGATTGCATCGTAGACACGGGGAGTTCCGCCACTTGCGAAACTTGGTCGATGTGAACAATACTGTCGATAAGTTTCTTCTGAGTCGCATAATCATCACTTGTGCGCATCAAGTTTGATAAAATTTCGGGTTCCCGAATAAACGCGAATATCAAATCACTTTCCACTTCCAGCCTATTCGTCTTTCTCGAAAGCAGAATTAAATGGGCAAATGCGTCTGGACTGGAGTCTTTTGCAAACAAATGGTCGAAAAAGTTGACATCACGCAAAATAGTAAATAATCGGTGAAGGGATTGCGGGCTTTCGTTCAGAAGTTTCAAAAAGAAATCGTTCACCAATCCACCATAGTCTTTTTTGAGACCAGTCTCTAAAATCTTTTTGAGAAGACTGAGAGGCGAGTCAACAAAACTTGCCGACACAAACCCTGGGAGATGCAGAACTGCCCATTCGCCAATCATATCATCTATCCCAACGCTCGAAAGTGTGTTGAGCAAAACTTTTAGTCCTTTACCTAGTGTTTCATCATCAAAGGTTTCCTCGAGCATGTCGAAAAGCGATTGCAAGAACTCATGGTACTGCTTGACGGAAATTTCTCTCGAGACGAGACAAAAGTCCGTACAGAGGTCCACAGGATTACCAATTATCTTCTCGTCACCAATCTTCAAATCTTGAACATCCTTGATACTGTTCAAAAAAGACTTTCCAAGATCTTTTGGACTGAGTGCAGCGGAAGAATCGAGGAATTGGGCCAAAAATGACACATAATCTTTCTTCACCTGCAACTCGTCCCCTTTCAACCGAGACGCCGAGATCCCGTCAAGAAAGTTGATGAACAATTTCTGAGCAATCGTCGCAAACTCCATGGGGTCAGAGGCGCTGCCCTCAAACATACGAAAAACATGAACTAGGCACCGCATCCCGCGTAATTTAAACTCAACAGCGTTTTGGCCCCGAAGTCTTTGGAAATGAGGTAAGAGTATTTTCTGAACCACACTCTTTGCTTCTTTGGTACTGCCGAAATCCAAAAAGGGGAATTCTTCACTGGATTTGGGCCCAACAGCACTCAAAGCAGTGAACAACTTACTCACCAAGTCGTAGTATGCGGGGTCTGAGTTGCAAGGTCCCAATCTAAGTATATCTTTCAACCGAGAATAACTCTTCAGGCCTCCATATTGCCAAAAGCTTTTTTTGAGTTTTACAGAGCTTTGATTCGTGAAGCAAGTAAGTGAAACAAGCGCGTTAAGAAGTGGAAGTATCACGGTCGAATAAGCGATGGTGGAAGACATCTCAGAAGAAGGTGCAAGCTTGACGTTTTTCACGAACTTTTTAGATACTGTCTTAAAAACTGCTTTTAAATCTTGGACATTCGAAGTGAAGTATCTGAGTGAACCTTCGTTGTCCAATGAAAAGATCTCCGAGATTAACGCAAAGTAAGATCTCAAGAGGGCAGTATTCAAATTGTCCTTTGATGCACACGAGCCAACATTCTCCCAAAACTGATCCAGTGTCAAAATTTCATTCATCTGCACCGAAGCTGTATCACTGTACGATTGATGATGACTGTTTGCAAGCCTGATAAGCTGTAAAATCATCATTATAGCAGAGTTCACAGCTCTGTCATACTTCAAAGCGACTTCTTCAGTGGTCTCAGATCGCTCGTCCGTGATAGTTGACGCTGACTCATGAACGAGAACTGCGTGACAGTAATTTACGATTTGTTCATGAAAGAGTACCCACACTTTATGATTGACCTTCGCTTCATCTCCAGAGAAACACCTAAGAAGGTCCGATTTTACCGACAATGCAACAGATTTGTCGTCAAAAATTCCTTGAAGCCAAATAGGCATTGCAGTTTTCAAATATTTGCTAAACTCTCGCGGCCCATACTTGTTCATATATGCTGCTTGAATCTGATGAGCAAGGTGTCTTACAGACTTCTGAGAGTCGATAGCAAGACGTGGGTATAATTGAAGCCAGCAAACCAAAATGTGGTAATCCCTGACGTCAAATGTAGCATTCTCTATCATTCTGAGAAACTCATTGAGTCGTTTCTCTTTAGTAACTGCATTTTTCTTAGCAAGGTTCTTCAAAGCGATTGTGACATTGGGATCCTGGACATGATCGGTATCTATAGCCGCCAAGTAAAAGAGCGAAACATGGAATCCATTATACCCAAGGTCACCTGGTTCTTGCAATGTCATTGTTCACTAAAGCAAAATTGTAGTGAAAGGCAAACTTACGCTCACTGAACAGGCGACACCTGAAAAAAATGCGAACGTAGATGCAAACCGGCAGCTCGCCACTACCATACATGAACTACAAGGGAAACTTTCAGAAAGCTTGAGATCGCTCGTCCATGAATTTAACTTAAACACGATTTTTCGCCCTATACGTGATCCACAAGGTCAAAAAAGTTTGCGAATAAGTTATCTGGATTTGTCCAGTACAGCATTTCTTCTTCCAGACCAAGGACATCGGCTGACAGACCGGCTGTGAGATTTGGTTGATCGGCGTCCGACAATGAACCAAAGATGCCCATAAGATCTGGGTGACAAATGTCCTGTACTTTCTTTTTCACAAATATCAAAGATTTTGCTGCCAATTTCCAGTGTGCGCTGGAGTCTGAAACTGTTGCATAGTAAACTTTTAAGTCGTCTAATTTGCTTTGTGCGATTTGATCCTCTTTGAGGATGCCTTGTAGTTGCATCAAAGCAACACTCAAGCCAAGAATAGCTGAGTAGACAATTAGAATCGAAGGCGGTAATTTAGATGCACGATACTTGCTAAGACAGACCGAAAGCTCTGAAACCGCCGTATCAAGAATTTTTTGAGGAGACTGATCAAGAAAGACGTCTGTCTGCACATTCAAAAAGGGCCTATTGAGACAGATTAGGACAATGTAATAGAAAAGTCTGTAGTTGGCGACTGTTGGATTGTAGTCTTCCTTTCTCAAAGAAGAATCTGTCCACCGCAAAGATACAGGGAGTTTTCGCCGCCAACCCGCAAGAAACCCGTTGTATTTTGCTAATTTCATCTTGTTCAAGTAGGATAATGTTTCGTCCGTAGACTCACCTGTGTATATATCCGTAAGAAGAGAGCCGATGCACTCGCTCAACAGACAAAGAGGCTCGATGGTCTGAAAGGCATCCAAATTTTGAACGCTTTGAGGGGAGTTCCCTGGCTGAAAGACAAAGCTGTCTATATTAGTTGCATTGGGCAACACTTCGCTTGTTGGGACACTTGCCTCAGTCTTTCGGACTGTGACGGGTCTTCCCATTATCAAACTGACAAAATGATCCAAGATGTAGCAACCCCAATATATTCTCGAGCGGACCATGATGTTTATATCGGTAATCAAATTATGCCGAGTGCCCTCAGTGGAGCTGCTTTCTAGAAACCAGTCCTTGGGGTCGAGCTGGAACCCCAAATCATATCCCATACGAATTGCCATACCGGAAAGCATCCAGCTTGCCGAGGCGTTTCCTTCCCCCAACTCATATAACGATAGGCAGAGCAACGCTTGTAGCGTGTTTATTTGGGGAAGGCAAATTCTCGTGGTCAATATCTTGTTGCGAGCTGTCTCAAAAAAGCTTTGGGCAAGCGCTCGTAGATCCTCAGTGGGAGAGCACTTCGCTCCCAAAGCTGCGATTGCATACACCAACTCTTCAGAACAGTAACCCTGACTTCTGTCAGGTGTCAAAAACTCGTCCAAGAAGCTTTCTCTGTGAACGAACACCGTGATATCCGGATACATCCACTTGAAAAAGTTTTCGAGACACACCACGAGTTGCGACATATTCATGAGGCCATTATTAAAAATCTGAGCAGGCACAGAGCGCTCGGAGATATCCACGAGATTGTGGAATGCCGACGTCGGACCAAACACAGAGTATTCACCGCCGCTAGACGCGTCTAAAGACACGGGTATCTTCTTCTTCGTTTTGGGTAGCCTCAGCCCCAGATCAGCCTGGTGAAAAAGCTTTCGTATCAGGTCCATCGAGGCCTCGCCATTCGACTCCTGTGTGAGCTCGTATATTTTTGCCAATGTAGCCCCCATGCTACTAGTCGCTTCCTGAAGCTGCTGGACTTCGGCAGCTCTAAGCCTTTCACTCCGGTGATCCTTTCTGGCTCTCTTACATTCAAGCCCGAGCTGCAAACAAGGACGACAAATTAACTCATTATCGCACTTCCTCTGTCGAATTAATATGCTATTGATCGAATGACTTGTGGGTAGAAAATATCAGACACATACCTTTTTCGCTCGACAATTCGTGCATCTAGAAATGTTAGATTTGAATGGAAAAGATCTTGAAATTTCTCAGGTTACATACGACGATGAACAATACTCTCGTTTAAATTGAGCCATGCCACTATAGTTTGAAGATGGGATGTAAATCCCTCCACGACCCGCGGGTGGAACATTTAACGCGAATAGGTGAGCACGTGAGGACTAGTAAACAATCTCCCAGTAAAAAAGCCCGCTGTGGTGTCAGAAAGCCCATCCTCTAAGTTGTCAAAAAACAAGCCAGACGTGAGAGGTCTTACACTGGCCACCATCTCTGATCAGTATTGCGTCGAATGGTTAACGGAGATGGCCGAACAATCTCTAAGTGAAGTCACAAAATGTGACACATATCAGAACTGAGACTATTGATATGAACATGTGTAAAAAATTGCAAAAAAAAAAAAAAAAAAAAAATGGTCGTTGCAGTTTCAAAACGCCCATATAAACAATCCGTACTTGAGTTTGCCGATCAGCTTCCTATCGACTTTCTCGTCGGACTAGCAAAGTCTCAGACCCCAAAGCCACTATTAAATCGAGATCCCTCTCAAAATTTGAAAGAATCTCACTCTCCCGCAACTTTCAAAGATTTGTAGAAGTTTTGCACTTCTTGAGACACAATTATGCGCTGATGGTCAAAGTTGTACACCTCTAGTTGTTCCTTATTGGTGGCTCGAGAGAGCGCGACATATATTTGACCCTTTTCAAAAGTACGCCTGAGGTCCACCCGTAGACGATCAATCGATTGACCCTGCGACTTATGAATGGACATGGCCCATGCCAAGACGAGAGGGACTTGTTCTCTCACTAAAGATTCTGGCATGGAAGAATTCGACCTGAAATTCCTACCTTGGTCAACAGAAAACTCTTCGCGCCGCACAAGCATTAAAGTTGACTCTTTGTTCGTTTTGAATAAAACAACTGGCATTAAACCCAGATCTTTCGACATACCAAAAGCCTCCAGTATCAAAGGAGCGAGCTTTTGTTTTCTTCGTTCAGAGAGATATTCGAAGACATCTCTTGTGTTTAAAGAAAGTTGGCTTTGTCCAATCGCCTCAGAAAGAATTTCGATCATTTGAACAAATTCCGGGGCCGGATTGATGAACTCAATGGGCAGAAATGAAGTGAAGAAGGCAGCAAAAATCAGTTCGGGCAAAAACGCGACTACCCTTCCAATTGAGCCGTTGACGACGGTGTTGTCTGGGTGATTTTTCAAATACATCACCTGTGCGCCTTTCTTCAACGTTAATTTCTCCTCGCACATTAAATTCTCGAATAGCTTCTTCAGTTGTGGACTACTATCATTGTCCCTTGCGGTGAATGTGAAGGAATCACCTTGTAGCCGCAGTAATCTGAACTCGTTGGCGCGCTTTACCTCAATCCTTGTGGGGAATAGCTCAGTAGGCTCTATGCCATCAGTATATTCAACTTTTCGCTTCAACAGATGAAACAAGCGCAACAGCTCTTGAGAGAACGTGCCCTCTCTCAATGAATTGAGCATGTCAATCAACTGATTGTCGCCTTCTTGACGGAAAACCTTCTTTAATACCATGGTGTGTTTCATCGCAGTTTTCCATGATGGACTGTCAAAGCAATATTGACTTTTCCCTTCCTTATCAACGGGAGGAAGTTGAAAGAAGTCACCCGAACAAACTACTTGTATACCACCAAATGGTGTGTTCTTGTTCCTGATCAACTTCGCAATTTCATCTATCTTTGTGAAGAGCCTCCCATCAATCATCAGAATTTCATCAATAAGCAAAACTTTGAGGGTCATCCATTTTTTCTTGGTCATGGGATTTTTCTTGATTTTGTTTGCCAAATCTGTCGGACTCCCAGTTCCAAGGCCAATGCCCAAAAATTTGTGAACTGTTTGGCCATTGATATTGCAGGCCGCCAAGCCCGTTGACGCGGTCACGCCCACAGTGCTCCGTCCGTGTAAACGATACAACTCTTCCACTAATTGTCTCAAGACCACGGATTTACCAGTTCCGGCAGAACCTGTAAAAAACACATTCTCACGTCGGTTTACCACGGCATCAATAACTTCCAACTGTGCTTCACTCAAGCAAACACGAGTGTTATTCAAAGATGATGGCGGCGGTGTCAGCGGCGTTGGCAGTTTTCTCCAGAGTTTTTTGGGCTTGAAGAGATCGAACGAGCTAGATGTCGCAGCTCTCTTGAGTGTGGGCTGCGTGCCAAGTGTAGGCGTATTCTCCTGCGTGGCGGGTCTGACGTTCTCCTTTCCGTCCTCCAGATCTGAGATAACAAATAGATCGGCGCCCGAGTCTTTCTGAGAAGAAAGCCGGGTGGGCAGACCGGCAGCCTTTCCAACTAAACTCTTGAGAACAGGATTGCGAAAGTTATCAACATCTGGGGACACGAATGAGGTGTCTGAACTTGCGGGCTCTTCAAAAGATGACCGGCCTTGCGTCTTTTGCACAAGATTACTCTGGGCTTTCAAAAGCTTTGGTACTTTCTCAGGTGTTGAGTTGTCGCTCACAACAATAGGGTTCTTCGCGGTGGTAGGCGCCCGCGGGGTCGGGGCAGGTGCTGACACAGGGAGGAAAAAGCTCGAAATCAGCTTTTGCTTGGGTTGTGATTTTCGAGATTTATAGGACGACATAAGAGTTATTTAAGGGTAAAATGGGTCTAAAAAGCAAGTAAACCGACAAGTATCAGTCGAACACCAAATGATATCTTTGTTAGGAGCGAGTTTCAAGGGGCCTGGAATTTAGGGCCAGGAGATGGAAACAAAAAAGGACGCGGTTGGGGCGCGAGCGCGGGGCGTGTAGCACAAAAAAAGAAAAAAAACAACAACTGGCGAGACACGTCTGGGGCCTGGAGCCAAAGCACCCTCGAAACAAGGCCGCGGTGTGCATGCTGGAAACGATCGACATGCCAAATCACTTCGAGACAAAGTGAGGTATGTGTGTTTAATTCTCCTCTACGCCCTGAGTATGTACAAATGGCCTTGCGTATATTACAATTGTTTTGTTCAGCTGATACAACTGATTGTTTCAAAAGCTCGTGCCGAAAAAGTTTTCTATATCAAAAAGAAAGGGCGCGGTATGAGACAATTATTCTATATCTAAGGTAGGCAGAGCATGGCGGCTTGAAGAAAGTGGCCTCTTGACGATCGGAACGAGCATTCCTCTGTAGATTTGCAATGACTCATGGCAAACTCCCAAAAAAAATTCACTTTATTTGATCTGGCTCCCAGTCCTTAATCAGATCTATCAAGCAAAAAGAAAAAAAAAGACAAGAGTGGCATTTATCATTGAGCATTCTCATGTTGAGCTTGCCTTCTCATGGTGAGAATCTAGGGAGAAACGAACCGGTATATTTAGGCGAGAGCCCGCGCAATCGAAACAGACTTAGCAGGCCAGCATAGAGACGAAACCCCCCGCCTAGATTCGACGATTTATTGCATTTCCATTCGTTTTGTAGTGCTGCCGGTAAATCCTTCTAAAAAATTCTCATCGTAGAAAATGCCTCGTTCTTTTATTTAAGTCGTAGCCAGTAAAGAAGGACTAGCCTTATCTCTCACCGTCGCTTCCAGACGCGGGGTCCAGATCAGGTGCTCGTTTCTCACAACCATCCTTCCTTGTGCACAGAGGCTGATCTCGCAAGCACCTCATAAACCACACAAACAGATCGCGAGAGACTCAAGCATCAAATAATGGCACACGATTCTGCCCCTGTATTGGGGCTAGATCCTCGGCCAAAGCAGCGAAATTTCATCACTAAAGGCCTTCATAAGATGACGGGCAAGACTCAGAAGGCCACCGCGAAACCAGCGTTGTCAGCTGACAAGCCAACTCCCAAAAGCTCAGAGCAGCCGCAAAATTTTCCCGTTGATATCGCTAAGGATAATTTCCAAGCTATCGGGTACGATACTGTGTCTGATTTATCTGAGCCAACACGCATGAAAATGCTACCGTATCGCGGCCCCTCTCTCGTTTCGCTCGTGTCTGAATCAGGATCGATGTCCTCGCATAATTCGCCTAAAAGACCGTCCTCGAGTTCTGACAATCACAGTACGAGAGGGAACTTGGAGAAGCAGCACATATTCCAACTACAGCTGCTGATTCGCGGAACCTACCCGTCTCATGACTCGCCAGAGATGGAGCCACATGATTCAGCAGCATTCGACTTATACCCAGCATCCGCCAACGGCAGCATCGCGAGTTTCGGCTCTCTCGACCCCAAAAATTCTCGCATACATGCACTGCTGCCGAATATGGTCACCGGGAGTCCCGAGTGTTTGCAAAGCGAACCGATTGCTCATCATGCCGCCCCTGCTGCTTCATCTCTTCTGCCTACTCTAGAAATGAGTGCATTGGGCCCTCCATATCTCAAATTCACCAAAACCACCTCGGGAGAAAATTCAAAACCAAGGCTTCCGAATTTACGGAGGGACGTGACCACTGGTTTGCCTGACTCTGCAGCAGGGAAAAAATCACAAGCTAATAGCACATTACATTCATTCGAGACTGTGAATGCAAACATCAATTCGATGCCCGAGCCTCATATTGTGGACGCTCTCTTCAAGAAGCTTTTGGCATCTCGCGTGTTTCCACAGCAGGCATTTCAGAGCATATCACATAAAAGGAAATGGGAACTTCTTTTGAGTGAAAATGAGACTAATCCCGAATTTGACCTCTCGAATTTAACCTCGCAGATATCTGTAAATCAGAAGCAGGTCCAACCGCCTAACAGCCCTGCCTTTCAATCTCAGGAGGCTCGGCTGACTACATTTCCTAAACGAAGTTCCTCGGGACTTCTAAACAGAAGCGCATCTTTCACTCGAAGTATCGGAAGCTCTCTCATGGGCGACCAATCACATTCTGAATTGGGAACACTTGGCGCTTTGTCGAAAAGGCTCAGAATCAATGAAGGGACTCCAAGCTGGTATGTGTCGCGAATTATGGCAAACAAGTTGACGTTGAAAGAGTATCGCAAATTGTTGAAAAGACTAGAAAGCAAAGGAAGCAGAACCTGGCTTTATGAATTTCAAGATGCACAGGGAGTGACAGCTCTATCAGTGATTCTACAACGCATTAACAAAAGGAGTATAAAGTCTAACGATGATATTCTCAGGGAACAATATATTTGCCATGCACTCAAGTTGCTTCTATCGACCGATCGAAGAGTATCAGAGGGAGACACTTCACGCGTCTTCAAAAGCGATGATGAGGCTTCAATAGAACCTCGGGCATCTGCCAAAGCTGAAATTTTAGTGATCGGTGCAATCATGCATTCTCTATTATCACCCAGCTCCACCACAAGACTTTTGGTGACTGAATTGTTGGTCTATTTGATACATAGTTCCAAGCTAGATTACTTTCCTCATATCATGGAAGGTTTCATCGCGCTTCAAGATGCTATGGGCGACTACGTGAAGTTTCAGCCTTGGCTTGATGTTTTCGAGACAGCAATTGATCAGCATTTCAATTTAACAGCAAGCCAAAGGAGCAGCAATGAGCTTAATTTCAAGAACTATGTGCTCACAACTTTGATCTTGATAAACCTGATTATTCATACATGCGATACTATCAATGATCGTGTCTTTACGCGGAAAGACTTGATTGATTCTAGATTGCCAATAATCTTTGATAAGCTCGAAGCCATGAAAGATGAAAACATCAAACAACAAATCCAGGAGTATGAAATTTCAGAGAACAGCGAGTACTCAGAATTCATGACTCATCAAATGGGAGATTATGAAGAAGAGAAAGAAATACACACACTTGGCGACCTCTACTCAAAGCTTAAAATAGGGCCAGAAGATCATTATTCCAGAGCGGTTGCTCATCAAGACCCAGCATCAGTTCATGTCAGCTCGATTGTCAAAAGATTGGCACGTCTTGAGTACTCCAGGCCTCCAAAGGAAGCACAAAAAGTTTTTGTTTTAATTGAGGCCATTCTCGATCACACTTTGTCAGACTCGAATATCAGTTTTGACCCGGATTCGGTTGTTTGCATTTCTGTAGAGCGGTTGATGGACCGCATGGAAACAGACGAAATGGCTAGGAGAGCGGTGATGGAGACAGTCATGTTAAGGAAGACAATTGAAGACTTGAAAGCAGCGCAACCTAGCTACTCGAATTTAATTGGCTCGGGAAACGATCATCGTTTCTCCGCAATGTCGCATGTTGCCGAAATCAGTAAAGACAAGCTAGAGATTGAGCGTCTCAGACGTGAGAAAGAAGAGCTCGCAACAATGATACGATTGAAAAGACAGGAGTTGAGCGAGGTGGAAAAGATCCCAAAGTCAAATACTTTGAAACATCTGGAAGAGGAAAAGACTCCTGATGAGCCCTTATCAAAGGTCGATGCCTTGAGCCGGCATCTCGTTGTTGATGAGCTAGCGCTTCAAAATCGCTCAAATGATCAGGTCAGTGGAATGTCAACCACTGAACAGCCACATCCAGGGATCTGCGAATCCACAGAATCTTTCAAGGGAGCAGAAACAGCCAATTCGAACGCCACGAAAGTTGAGCGCAATGAAAACTCAATATCTGCAGAGATTTCGTCAAATATCGAGCAGGAACTAGAATGCGACGTTGAAAACGCAGAACCGGCCTGCTCTTATGGTGGTTCGACAGCCACTGTTGACCTGTCAACGTCAGCTGTTCATACTATGAAGGAATCCTTAGTGTTTTCAAGAAAGTCGCGGCAGTCGCTCCTGAAGCCCGAGTTTAAGGAGCTCACACATCAAAAGCGAGCTCTCGAGGACCACCAGTTGGCGTCGTCAATTACCCCACCACCTCCCTTGCCTGCGTTCCTTCGTGAATTTAACCAGGCTTCACCAGGACCAAAGGTCGAAACAGATTTCTCCGCAGCAGCACCGCAGAAGAGTGACATCGCCGGTGCCGCTCCGCCCTTTTCAACATCACGTCGACCACCACCACCACCACCACCGCCGCCATTACCGCTGATGCTAGCACAAAGGTTCAAAACAAGTGAGCAATCACTACCACCGCCTCCCCCGCCTCTACCGTCATTGCTCACAAATGATTTGAAGCATAGCGAAGAACTGAACGCGCCGCCACGACCACCACCGCCGCCTCCACCGCTTCCATCATTATCGATGGTGAATGATGCTCACAGTCGACTCAAAGGGATGAAGTTGATCGATGCTTTCGATACTGATGAATCCTCGGTGAGACGAACAGGCGTCGAAATTCTGCATGGTGCTTCCTCCGAGAAGCAAATTAAACCCAAAACCAAACTCAAGCAAATGCACTGGAATAAAATCGAAAACATTGATAGAACCTTTTGGAACAACATTCCCAACAAAGAGATCATTGATGATCTACATCTGAAGGGAGTTTTGCAAGAGTTAGAAAAGGCATTTGTTGCAAAAACGTCTGTAATTAGGGTGAAGACCAAGGCAGATCATCGCTCGGCAAAAGGAGCTCAGAAAGTTTCTCTTCTTCCAAGGGACCTAGCCCAGCAGTTCGGGATAAACTTGCACATGTTCGGCAACTTGACGGTCGATGAGTTGATGGATAAGATTCTTCGGTGTGATCCATCAATCACAGAAAACGTCAGTGTTTTAGAATTTTTCAATAGTGATGCATTGAACGAAGTCCCAGATTCCGTGACAAGGGCGTTTTTGCCATATACGCAAGACTATTCTCGCCCAGAAAACACACCCCTGGAATCGTCTGAGAGCTTGGAGCGGGCAGATCGCATATTTTTGGAGATATTCAACATGAGAAAGTATTGGAAATCGAGATCGCGTGCCTTGCTCATACTTCACTCATTCAAGAAAGATTCGAGTGACTTGCTTCAAAAGTTGGATATGGTTCATCGAGGCGCAAGTTGCATCCAACTGAGCGAGAATTTGAAACAGGTCTTGGCTCTCATCCGATCGGTGGGAAACTTCATGAATGATTCGTCGAAACAAGCCATGGGTTTTAAAATTGATATCTTACAAAGATTGAGATTCATGAAGGATGACTCCAACTCCTTGACTTTTTTGCATTACGTCGAGAAGATAGTACGCAACAACTTCGCAGAGTTTGGCTCCTTTGTGGATGAATTGAGCATTTTGAATCACACGCAGAGGATTGCAATCGAGCAGTTGGAAGCAGACTGTTTGGAGTTCAAGAATAACATCTTAAATGTGGCCACGTCTTTAACAAAAGGAATCTTGAGTGAGAGCTGTCATTTTCACCCGAAAGATCGCATTTTAGAGGAGATCAAAACTCCTTTGGAAAAAGCAAAACAAAAAGTATTTCTCGTTGATACAAAGAAAGAAAGAACGTTCGCGTTATATTGTGAGGTGATGGATTATTTTGGAGAAAATTCATCTGACTCTCACAGTAAAAATTCTTTTTTTGGTAAGTTTTCCAACTTTGTACTGGAGTTCAAGAAGGTGCACACAGAAAATGTACAGAAAGAAGAAGACGAGAGAGTGTATGAGCAAAAGAAGCAGATGATAGAGAGGAAAGAGAATGTGCTCAAGGCCCAACGAACCAATGTCAATCGTCTGACGAGACTAAAATATGGGAACAGAGAAGAAAGTGGCAAACCGGGCCTGTGTGAGGTTCTCAACTCCAACGATGACGAAGATGTCTACGAGGGAGACGAGGGAGACGCATACGTTTACTCAGAGGGTGAAGATGAAAAGGAAAATACCAGCCCGGAAAGCATTGACGAATTGCTTCGCAGATTGAAGTATCAATCACCAATTCTTGGAGATAATAAATTGCGTCGCAATCCAAAAGGACTGTCTTACGCGGGGCTGAGGTCGCTATACTCCTATTCGATAGAGAACTTTACTGCTGCCGAAGACGACTTGGTTCTTAGAAGAGAAAAATCTTCAAATGAGTACGAAAGTGTTGAGACCTTGAGACGGAGAATGACGACTCGCAAGAAAGCGATGGAGCCGACGGCACAAGAGGCTAGACCCGAGCAATTTGATGTCGTGATGCTTAGAGCCCAAGCAATGTTGAGTCAATTGAGGGCAAAGACGATCCGGAAAAGCAAAATTGAGAACGACGAGGCTACGAAATTAGAATCTGCTAGCTCTCGTCTGGATGAATCGGTAGCATCGGAATGCATCTCGCATTCTCCCGCAGAAAAATATAATGTTTAGAAATCGCCGGTTGACGGTTAAAATGGGATACAAACGCTCTGGGAGAGCTAGGATTAATTAAGTACACAGTATCTCATCATCAGATTTTTATAGATAAGTCCGGTAGGGAACTTTCGGGTGTCAAGAGACCTTTTGCAAAAGAGAAGAGTTGATCAAATAAAAGATGAATAATCTTGCAAGAAAGGGCGAACCATGTATATCTTCAGACGAGAGTGCAAATCACAGGTGACTCGACGAATCCTCTTACACTCGCCCCTAGTCCTAATAAGTTTCAAAATACGTTTTCACGCCAATTGGCCCGAAACTTTTAAGAGCAGGTCATCATACTGTCGATTGCAGCGGACTTTCAACGCTGAGAGAGACTAACCAATTCTGATTTTTTTTGCGAGGAACAAAAGCATTTCTTCTCTCAACGTCATATGCGAGGTGTCACCAAATGACTGCGATTGTGCCGTACGCAGTCACTCCAAGCTGACTGCGCGCCCTTCTGACTGCGTTTTAGACTGATTTGAGACCGAGTCAGAGCCAGCATATGCAATGTTATCCCGGGTGCCTGAAAGCAGAGGTGAGTGGCATGAGTGGCTTTATCTTTTTGCAGCAATGCCTAAATTCGACCTCAAGCTCCTGCTTCATATCTCAAAAAGTATAGCAATGTTTCACAACTTGAGCCTGCACTTAAAGGGGCCACATTAGGGCAAATGCCTCGCGGAAAAAGGTGAGTCATTTTTGACCGGCACTTTTTTTCCGACGAACAAAATTTTCACCCAAGCAACCAGCGGGTGCAACTCATCGAAGTTCGGCATACAAGCTGCGCTATTGACAGCTAGGCATTATTTTCCAAGAATTAGCTTCGATTCGGTAGCGGCTTGAAAGGCGGAGATTGCATAATTTAAAATCAAGCACTTTTGCTCGGAGCTCCAAATTTACGAACATACAAAATGTTAAGAAGTGCCAGGGCCTACCAGGCGGCCATTAAACGGTTTCATACCAATACTCGTCTTTTCAACGCCAACATCGTGTCCGGAACGAAATTGGCCAAGACTATCAAGCAACAAATTGCACAGAAAGTAGTCGAATACAACAAGTCACAATACCCTGGTTTGGATTTACCTCTATCAAATGCAGAGGTTGACTTTGAGCAGCTTCGCTACAAACCTCAGCTCACCATCATCCAGGTTGGTGACAGACCGGACTCTTCTGCGTACGTGAGGTCCAAACTCAAGGCTGCCAAGTCTGCCAATATCAAGTCCAACTTGTTGAAGTTTGACGCAGAATTAAGCGAGGAGGCCTTGCTTGAAGAAGTCGACCGCTTAAATAAGGACCCCAAGGTGCACGGAATCTTGATCCAGCTCCCGTTGCCCAAGCATATTGACGAGACTTTGGTGACCAACTCTGTCGTTACAGAGAAAGACGTGGACGGCTTTGATCGCTACAATGCAGGAGAGCTTTCCAAGAGAGGTGGAAACCCTATGTTCAAGCCATGCACGCCCAACGGTATCATGGAATTGATCAAGACCACTGGCGTCCAGTTACGTGGGAAAAATGCTGTCGTTATTGGCCGCTCGGACATCGTTGGCACTCCGGTTGCTGCCATGTTGAGAAATGAGGACTGTACCGTCACCATCTGCCATCGTTACACATTGGACTTGCCATCGATTCTTCGCCAAGCCGATATCGTTGTCGCTGCGGTCGGTATTCCCGAGTTTGTCAAAGGTGACTGGATCAAAGACGGTGCTGTCGTCATAGACGTGGGTATTAACTACAAGGAGGACCCCTCTGCAAAGAATGGCAGAAAGCTTGTTGGAGACGTTGACTTTGACGATGTCGTCGGGAAGGCTTCTTTTCTCACGCCTGTCCCCGGTGGAGTTGGTCCTATGACTGTGGCCATGCTTTGTTCCAACGTTTATGACGCTGCTATCCACTCCTACAAGAAAGCACACGATCACAAGTTCAAACCCTTGCCACTCAAGCCATTGACCCCTGTGCCCCTGGACATAGCCATCTCGCGTGCTCAAAAGCCAAAGAAGATCACCAAAGTCGCTCAGGAACTTGGGCTCTTGGAGCGTGAGCTCGAACCCTACGGACACTACAAGGCCAAGGTAGACCCACAGCTCGTCATCGAGCGTTTGGACGAGGACCTGGAGGGTTCAAGGGCAGACCGTGGCCACTACGTCTTGGTTGCTGGAATAACCCCTACACCATTGGGCGAGGGCAAATCAACCACCACGATCGGTTTGACTCAGGCGCTCGGTGCCCATTTGGGCTTTAATTCCATTGCCAACGTGCGCCAGCCATCCATGGGCCCTACTTTTGGTGTCAAGGGTGGTGCTGCTGGTGGCGGTTACGCACAGGTAATCCCCATGGATGAGTTCAACATGCATTTGACTGGAGATATCCACGCCATCTCCGCAGCCCAGAACTTGTTGTGTGCCGCTGTTGACACACGCATGTTCCACGAGCACACAAGCAAGACCGTCAGTGGTTTCTACAAGAGGTTGGTACCAGCCAAAAAGGGTGTGCGCAAGTTCACCCGACAGATGTTGGCCCGTTTGGAAAAATTGGGCATCAACAAGACCAACCCAGACGATTTGACGAAAGAGGAGATCGAGAAGTTTGCCATGCTTAACATAGACCCAGAGTCCATCACCATCAAGCGTGTGGTTGACTGTAATGACCGTTTTGTGCGTGAGATCACTCTTGGCCAAGGCAAGAACGAAGCTTCAAAGTTCCCTCCACGTGTATCTGGATTTGATATTACTGTCGCGTCAGAAATCATGGCTATTTTAGCTTTGTCCACATCCCTTAAGGACTTGAGAGAAAGAGTTGGCCGTCTTGTCGTTGGCACACAAAGAGAAACTGGTGTGGCCATCACTGCCGAGGACGTTGGCTGTGCTGGAGCTATTACCGCCCTCTTGAAAGACGCGATCAAGCCCAACATGATGCAAACCCTTGAAGGAACACCTGTATTTGTGCACGCTGGTCCCTTCGCTAACATCTCCATCGGAGCATCCTCAGTCATTGCTGATCGCTTGGCTTTGAAATTAACTTCACCTTCAAATGCCACAAATAACGGCAAGAAAGGTTTTGTCATCACCGAGGCTGGTTTCGACTTTACGATGGGTGGAGAACGTTTCTTTAACATCAAGTGCCGTGCTCTGGGCATTTCCCCCGACACGGTCGTGCTCGTGGCCACTTCCAGGGCCTTGAAGTTGCATGGCGGGGCCCCAGACGTCAAGCCGGGACAAGAATTACCTGCTGAGTACACTACAGAGAACTTGGAATATTTGAGAACTGGATGTGCGAACATGGCCAAGCAGATTGCCAACATCAAGCAATACAATGTACCTGTTGTGGTGGCCATCAACGAGTTTGAGACCGACACGAAGAACGAACTTCGTGTGATCCAGGAAGAGGCACTTAAGGCAGGTGCAGATTTTGCTGTCCCATCAAACCACTGGGCCCAGGGCGGTTCTGGTTCTTTGCAATTAGCTGAAGCTGTTTCTAAGGCAGTTCTCCAGGCCAAGGCGACCGAGCAAACTTTCTTGTATAATGTTGAGGATTCAGTGGAGCAAAAATTGACCGCTATTGCCTCAAAGATGTACGGTGCCGCAAACATAGAATTGTCCCCTTTGGCCAAGAAGCAAATTGAGACCTATACTCGTCAAGGCTACGACAAGTTGCCCATCTGCATTGCCAAAACACAGTACTCTTTGTCGCATGACCCAAGCTTGAAAGGTGTGCCTTCTGGATTCACTGTTCCGATCAGAGAAGTGAGGTGTAGTGCTGGTGCTGGTTACTTGTACGCTTTGGCCGCAGAGATCATGACAATTCCTGGCTTACCCACACATGCGGGATATATGAACGTTGAGGTCAACGATGAAGGCGAGATTGAGGGTTTGTTCTAAAGGTAATCAAAACATAGAAATTCAGAGGATTACAAAAAGGGTATATCGTAGTGCCTTGCGTGGCAGACGCCTAAACTTTCTCATTCTCTTCTTTGTAGCTAAGATATACTTAGAGGAGGAGCACTCTAATCCTCTCCACTTCGGGCCCAAGTCTTCTCGGAGCTAATTTCAGAGTCACCAGCCTTGAAGTCGTATGCTCTACCATATGTGCTTTTCTTATCCAAAACTTCGAAGATCACTTGTGCCACATCTTGCCGGTCAATGTGTCCCAAGTCTTTCTCCCCTTTCAAAATAGCAACTTTGCCGGTCCCTTCCCCGTCAGTCAAGTGCGTGGGCCTTAAAATGGTGAAGTCCAACGAATCTTTAAATTCATTTTGCAAGATCCTGTCCGCGTAATGTTTTGCAATGTAGTAATCTCTGAGAGGCGAGGCTGCTCCAAACTCACGGTCAAAAGCATAAAGTGCACTGACCAATACCAATCTCCTTACTTTCGCCTGGACTGCAGCCTCGAACGCTTTCACGACGCCGTCTAAATCAACCTTGAGTAAACCTTTTCCCCCAGAACCCACGGTCAATACCACAGCGTTGTGGCCTTCAATTGTTTTTGCAAGTTTTTGAACGGAACTGTCGCCGATGTCAAGCTCTGTCGTGGAAACATTTTTTGTAGCCTGACTAATATTCTTGATTGTTTCGGCTTGCTCGGAGTTTCTGATGACAGCGGTCGTTTGGTATTTGTCAGCTTGAGCAAGCAATTTGATGAGTTTCTGTCCCACTTTTCCGTGAGATCCGAACACGATTACTTTTGACATCTCAATCAAGATTTGTTTTTTCCGCTTCAAAAATGAATTGAGTTGTATATGATATCGTCTTGACCGGCTCAGAGACTAAATCGCGCTTTTATGTGGATGTACATGCGTGCTACAAATTGTGGCTTAACATTGTTTATAGTTGCTATGGTACATGCCGTCCTCATCTAGAGGCGGTTATGATGCTATTTGGTGAGATCTCCTGCACTTTTCAAATTGCTGGAAACATGCTGCGCAGTCTTTGGAGCTGCAGATGCAGCGGTTGTCCGGGAAGCCCCGGCTGTGGAAGAGCTTTTCTTTTGCGCGAAAGGGCTCGGCAAACTATTATTTTGCTGGTTATGATGCTTGTACTGTTGCATGGCCAGTAATTGCTGGGCAGTGTATGACGCATGTGCTCGGTTCACGCTGCTCCCGAGCTTGCTGCTGCTACTCGCATAAGCTCCCTGTGAAGGAGTCTTCCGATAAAGAGTATTGGGCGGCAACGCAACTCCAGAGCTTCCGTTAGCCGGTTTGCTCCCTGATCCGTTGCTCGACGCGCCATTGCTGGCTGATTGCTGAGATCCACTACTGATGGACTGTATCGGCATTTGAGGCTGACTTCTCTGCACTTGATGCTGCTGTAATGCCCTTATTTTAGCTTGCTGTATAAGCACTTGTCTTTGATGCGCACTTTCTCTCAACAAATCGTAGGACTTTGAAAGAAGCATCGAGCCAAAACGAATTGACTGAGTGTCGTCGCTAATTGAGTTGAGCTTTGATGGGCTCAAACTGAACGGCTCGTGCAATCCTCTTTCATATCCGGAGTAGTCATCGTCGAATTTCCACCTTGAATCCAAGCGAGAGACAATGTCCTTTCTGTTATGATATGGATCCCTGCAGTAATCCTTCTCGGTATTTTGACCAGACGAGCCAGAGTTCTCGGGAAAAGAATTGACTTCATTGTCTTCCAATGTGAACCACCCGTCAATCTCCGTTGGCCGCTTAAAAAGCCCACGTCTATCAACGAAGCTTTGATTGGATCTTCCTATACGCTTTCGTAACCTGAAAATTGGCTCTGATGCCTCTGACCTCTCAGTGTCACCACTGAAATTCTTTTCTTTCCCGAAACCATTCGTATACGAACTGAAATCATTCTTTTCCACGCTCGATAGCAATCGAGACACGTAATTAGATGAGTCGTCGATTCTCTTACTGAGATGGTTTGTGAGCAAAGAATGTAATTGCGGAAAACCCTCGGAGGGTACAAGCTCGCCGCTGGACCCACTAAATGACTTCATTCCGGGAAAAGGCTTCGTATCATCTTCCAATACTTTCGAAAGCTGATCCCGTATCACATTAGTAGTATTGAACTGATGGATGTGGCTCGAAGCAATCGAAGAATACGGAATGTGGCTGAGCTCCAAGAGCTTGTTTCCTTTGTTAGTTGATATATTGAAAAATGGCTGGTGAGGATCGTAAGTGATATTCACGAATCCTTTATCATGCTCATTCCTCTTTTTCAATTTTTCCACAACTGCCCGCTTGATAGCTTCGGTTTTCTCGTTTATCACACAAGAAACTGTTACCAAATCCATATCGGGTATCTTCGAGGGCGGCAATTTGACGTAGGGCTGAGTGGAAGAAGCTTCTGGTTGAGCTTGACTTGTAAGATTTCCAGAATCTTTGGGGTGAGGGAAGGAGGAAGACTCCTGATTTTTCCTCTTGTCTTTCTTAGACCGCGCTATGTCTACCTCGTCGTCATCATCTTGTTCGATTCTCAAAATCTTTTTGCGCTTATGAGGGTAGAAAAGGTGATCATCACCCTTGATCCCTACGGATCGTTTCACACCTTTCGCATCCATGCGAAGTCTGAAAATGTCGTGATCAGCTTCCCAAGCTTCGAGTTTGAGCATTTCCCTCTTACAAACATCAAAAATAATGTCCCTCGCGCTTCGCAAGGACTTTTGCAACATCCTGATCCTCTCAGCGCCCAAGTTATCAGCTCTTCTGGTTTTTCTAGCCTGTCTAAACTCGCGCCTGCGGAAGCAAACATAAGGATCGTTATCATTATCCTTTTCGTTTGCGTTCGGATCTTCAAATTTGAGAGCTGGCGTGATAGATTTTCCCTTGCGAGCTAGTTTTCTATTTTTCCAGTGGGTGTAAATAGGTTCACCGAAAAGCTTTAATAATCTCGGAATAGAGCGTGTACCATTGGTCGTTTTTTGGTTCTTGTCAAAGGTAGTAACAAATGGCAGAAAACCAAGCTCTTTCGACAACTTTTCCTTGAGAGTTGAAGTCGAAATATACTTCTGATCTACTCCAGTTTGACCACCCGTAAAGTTGGAGGTTGCGCTTGAATTGAATTCATCAATGATCAAGGACGAGAGTTCAGCAAACAGAAGTATATTCGATGGATCCATGGATAAAAACGGTTGACGTTCCTCGATCTTCTTCTCAAATTTGTCGCAGATAGCCTCGAATTCGAGCATGGTGCATCTTTTTGCGTCTAACTTCTCGGTCAGCACATTTCCAACTTCATTCGAATCTTTCAGATCTTTTTCTGACGTTGCCTTGGGGTAATGGGTGCTAAGAACCTCTTCGAAAAACTTCTCGTCGATCTCGTCCATGTTGTATTCTATACCGAGAGTGTCTTCAACTGTTGCACTGAATTTAATGTAAGACTCTGGCTCAACAAACAACTCATCGGAGTAATACTTTTTCGCATCTGGCCAGATCTTGGAAGCATCAGGGGTAGGAATATATACAGACGATGGCTCCTTTCCCTTTTCAATTTCCTTATTTGAGCCTAGCAAGACGCGTTGTGCAGCATTTATAACCTGCTGCAAATGAACCTCATCTTCTTCATTTTTGTCGACGCCGGTCTCCACGTGATGTAGCTCCCGAGACTGCTGGGCTGCGGCATTAAGATGATGAAGTTGCGAAGGCTCCAAATCTTGATCTGTGGCTGAAATCTCGTTTCCGTTGTATATGGGCAATGATATCTTCACTGAGATTTTCCGCTGACGGAATCTTGCGCCAGCCGCAGCCTTCCCAGCACCGGCCGCTTTGGATGAAAGCACGGCCATTTTTCGAAAGTGCCGAAGCACTGATTGATGACAACAGGCTTTTCCCTTGATGGCCCGTATGAAGGGAAACGGATCGCGCTATGATGGTCGTGAGTGCCCCAGGCGTGCAGCTCAGCGTACTTCTTTGTGTGCGCGCCGAACGACAAAAAAAAATGTCGCTCTCTGCGGGCGTGTGTGGCGCTGAATCAACACAACAAAGAAAACCTGTCGCTAAAGTCTCTCTGCGTTCGTGGACAGTCCTCAAAATCGGCGTCAGTAAATTGATTGACCCTTTGCTTGATGAGATGACAAAAAAAAAGAGGGGTCCTCTGGGAAATTTGCGCTGAACTTGTGATGTCCTTTGCTCGGATTAAGGGGGTTTCTGAAGGAGAGTGCGATAAAAAAAATTTGACTGGGAGTGTGCTTGCCGCCGACAAATGTCGCACTGTCCAGGAGCGCGGGGGAAAAGGAGCTATGAGTCTTGTATGCATGACATATGAGGATAGATTCCATAGATTGTCTGAAGAGAGATGGTTTCGCGTATGAAAGTCATGATTAGCTGATGAAAGTGCAATCTGTTTTGCAAAAAGCTTCGAAAGTCCTGTGGCCTGAGTGAAATTGCCTTGGTGAAAACGCCATGCTCAAGTGGTTTTGTGGAATCATGAAACTCGGGGCAGCGTGACTTCTTTTAGGCACTGTAGCCTGTTCCGTTAGTTCCTATCAGATCCAGATACTGAAGCCATAGTGCTTCAAACTATGGAATCGCTTGCAAGAAAAACGCCCAAGATTGGTTTCTTGTAAGGCGTTTGCCACGTTCTTTGTTTTGTACTTTCCAGGATGAAGAAAACAAACCCTGCTCAAGAAAATAAATCCAGAGTGAAGAATGCAAGAAGCATGACAAGTACCAGAGTTGGTCGTTCGTGTGGGGAATATGGTAGCCGTGGAGGAATGAATTGAAATAAAGAAGGTAGTCATTTGAAGGCGTGCAGAGTCAATGGGTGCGCGATGTTTCCGGGCACGTGACAGAGCTTAATATGCAAGCGCCAGTTTATCTGTAATACAAGCTCCGGTGTGTTCTACATTGACATTTGAGACTAGCAGTTCGTGGGTTTTCTCGATATTTTTCAGAATTGCAAATTTTCTCTGTCTAATCCCATTTTAGTAAGGAGAGAGAATACAATTAATGAGAGTTATTTTGAGTGCCAATCAGTCTTTGTACGGTGAAAACCACCGATCTCGCCTCCGCGAAGTGCCCCGCGTTCTGCAGGAAATTAAAGTGAGATTCCGCACCATAAGCGAAAGTGGCTATTCTCGTTCATTGGATTATAGCCGATCACTTTCTAGACGGGCAATCTAGTTTGATGAGAAAACTTTTTAACAATCCTGACTTCAACAAGAAACAATTCCAATTCCGCAACCAAGAGAAGCACTTCGCATCTTGGTAGATTTCCCTGGGTTCAACCTATCAGTGGCCTTGCTTGACGATTCTTTACACTTTGCGCTTGGAGAACATTTGCTTGCTAAGATCAATAATTTTATTTTTTATTTCCATTGCACACGATAGAGAAATTCAATTCCCAAGGGGTGACGGACATGACGGAAATTCCGACAGCGTTTTCAAAGAGTACACCGTTGGCTGTGTTCCTTAGCTCGGTGTGTCCGGGACTCCCGTTTTTGGATGACAACACCCATTTCCGGCTCGTGGACAGTTTAAGCCCGTCCAAATTGCGTCTGATTGAAAACTTTAACTGGCCCTTGACTGGCCTGAATGGGCCAACCACGGTGCAGGCGCACTTAGATCCAACTTATTTAAACGTCTCACGGCCGCCATTCCAAGACGACGTGCACAAGAATATTGAGTCGACAACTTACGTTCCGTTGCCTCTCCATTACACAAGCCTCTTTGCAAAATTGGTCTCGGATGGGACCGACCACAAACAGGATGGGGCCAAGCATATAGGAGCAAATGTGAATCCGCTTCTGCATGACCCGTTTCGCTTGGTGCACCTAAATCCAGGCTGTCTTTCGTCTGTCATCACTCTAGATCGCCTGTCAGGGCCTCATGAGCACAAGCCAGATTTCAGAAACCCGTTTAATAAGATGACTAGCAGTCTCAATAAGCTTTTGCGTATGGGAGGCTCAGAGTCTTCACAAAACACCTGGTGGCAGTCGATACTTTCGGAAACCGATACTGAAGCACATTTCTCGCATTCCAAGAATATAAAACTGTCTGGCCATGAGCCACTGGTGATATCCTCGATTCTTGATTTTGACAAAAAGTACTACCTTGCGCATGTTTCTGCCCTGCGCGTGACTAAGCTCCTAGTCAGCGCCAATGTGAATGTACTCAACGTATTTGCTTTGAGTGATGAAAAAGGTTACGCGTGCACATCTACCATTCAGTCCAGTGGTCAAATCTACCCGCAACAAACATCAGCGGTCCCTACATCAGCTCATTCCTCTAGCGGCAGCTCGAGTCTGGTGCAATCAATTTCGACACCTTACACAAAGGTTATTGAACGTCCGATATTGAGAATTCAGTTGAGTGCTCACATCATAGTGACATCAATAGTAACCATCTCAAGCGACCTGCTCGTGGTTTTAGGCATGAGCAATGGTAATATTTTCATGTTAAACCTAAAAGACCTCACATATCGGCATTTTGACGACTTTGGGAACGCACTACAGCCTACCATTCTATCAAGCGCAAACGCGGTGACTAGCCTCTGCGCTGTGAGCCATCCCACTCACGGACTTTTATTGGTAGCTGGATACGCCACAGGCGAGGTTACTATAATCGACCCGACCAAGCCCCCGAAAAGTCTGGATGGCCACTACGTCAAAACAGTGAGGGGCAGTGACCGATTTGTGACTTATTTCAAAACTTTTGACCTAAGTGGATGGAGTGAGAAGCTGACAGATGATGATACATCTGCGGCATACCTTGTTGGCCACTTTAAGATTAGTCACAAGCCAATCACATCTATAGCGAGTACCATACCCAACCAAGGTCTGGTCAATAATTCTCACAAGCCTATGATCTTGGCCTTCGCCTCGGAGGATGGGCTTATCCGATTTGTTGATCTCATAGCTACATTTGGCAAAAACTATGGCACACCTGGTAATTCTTACAGTATGCCCATTGTCACTGACATTGTTTCGAATTACTTCCAGGATGGTGTGAGAGATATCGACTTTTCGCCTGATAACAAGTTCTTTGTTTCGTGCGGTAAAGGCGACTTGGTCGAAATCTTCAAAATGAGCTATTACAATGTGAACGCACTTCTACATAAAGATAGCGCCAATTTGGCCCATCAAGGAGGCAGGTCCAGAAGTGGTACGATCGCTAGTTCTAACTCCTCGAATTTTCAGCTGCTGGCATCCTTTCTAGCTCATGGTTCTACTTCGACCTCGTTTGACCTTCCTAGGGCAGCAACTCCCGAAAATTATTTCGCTCCAACTATAAAAGACATTGCCATAGTCAGTCGATTAAAAGGGCATTCAAACATCGTGCTGAAAGTCTCTTTTGTCGACGATGCCCAGTTATTCAGCCCGCGGAATGGGTCGGTGTCCGGGACCTACAATTTGATCACAAGTGGAAATGACGGGAAAGTCAATTTCTGGGAGTTCAATAATAAATCCCTTCCCAGGCTAAAAAAAAGTCATTTCACAACGAACGCAAAGAGACCATCGCTTCTCGCGGAATCCTCTCTGACACCTCAGTTGCAATCATTGTCCTCTCGAGGTAAATCAATTTCGGGAGCGACCAAAATGCACAAAGCAAGTCGATCATTCAACTTTTCCGATGATTCTCCCTTTCAGGCATCTTTTAGCAAGTTGGGTATCAACAATTTGCTCGCTCCTCATTCTCAAACTGCTGCTCCACGGGAAAACACAGAGGAGCAGCTTCAGATTGTCTTCTCGCTCTACAGGTCTTTGTACGAAATGAGGTTGAAAAAACACTACGCTAAGCAGAAAAAAGACTTGAGAACCAAATATCCTTGTGTGATCCATGGTGTGGTCAATGACAAGGACCTTCCTTCTATGCATGTTCCAATTATGACGATGGAGTTGTCTGGCTTAGTGAGAAACGGCCAGATCTCAGGGTATCATTGCGATTCGCACAATTTTCTTGTCTTTGGCAAAAGCGGGGACATATTTCGGTACAAAATCAGTTCATAGATAGACGAAAATGTTTTGATAAATAACTATACACATCAACAAGTACATTGCTTGTTGAACATTTTTCATAATGTTTCTTAAACCTCACGGCAGGGATGATATTTGGTTGACTGCTAATTATTATGCGCGCCTCCATCCATGCCATAACCCAACTCTTCCTCCAAATGAGACAAGTCTGGGTTTCCTTTTTGCGTCAATAGTGAGAATTCTTCAAGCTCCTGCGGTTTGGGCATAGAATCATAGTGCAGTAAAGTGCTAGCATTCTGTAATTGATCGGGGTTCATGAGGAGGCCAGCACTATTTAAGCCGGGCGCCACTGAGGGCAAGACGCTTGTAAATTGTGCATCGAAATCTGCGCCCGGAATACTTTTGGAGTTCATCAAGAATTGTTGATCTTGATAATGCTGATGATGCTGTTGCTGTTGCTGTTGAAGTTGCTGCTGAAGTTGCTGTTGCCGCTGTTGGATATATTGCTGCTGCCTCTCATGTTCCTGTTGTACCCGAAGCTGCTCTTGGTTGAGCTCTTGTTGCTGCTGTTCCTGTTGTAATTCAAGTTGTATTCTCTTTTGTTCTTTGATAGGCTTCCTTACAAATTCCCTAAAACTTTTGACTTCATCCACAATCAATTTCTTCATGGACTCCATGTCATCCACTGTCTCAAAGGTCTTGAAGTCGAACTTTATCTTGCTTTCGGGTTCGTCCTGAGGATCATGCCACACCGCAAGATACGGGTGGTCTAGAGCTTCTTCCACTGTGATTCTCTCATGAGGGTCAAAAGCAAGCAATTTTTCCAACAAGTCGAGCGCCAACGGATTAGCATTTGGAAGTATCTCCGCGTAGTGAACCTTTCTCATAATTGGCAAAGATCTCACGTAGTTCTGAGCGCGGGGTGAGCCAATTTTTGTGAGGGCGGACTCTTTTGGCGTTCCCAAGACCATCAAGATTTGATTCAATTGATCGACGTAATCTTTGCCGCGAAATAGCGGTTTGCCACCAAGAAGCTCTCCCAAAATGCATCCGACAGACCAAATATCTATGGCTTTCGTGTAGTTGGAAAATGAAAGCATGATCTCGGGTGCCCGATACCATCTGGTAGCAACATACTCTGTCATGAAGCCAGCGTTTTGCTCCACGTCCTCGGAGAACCCGCGTGCTAATCCGAAATCACAAATTTTCAAGTCGCACTCAACATTCACAAGCAAATTTCCAGGTTTCAAGTCTCGGTGAAGTACATCTGCGCTGTGAATGTATTTAAGGCCACAAAGAATCTGATAAATGAACAGCTGGTAGTGCAGGTCTGTGAGGGGTTGGCCCAGGCGTATGATTTGATGCATGTCACACTCCATTAGCTCTTCATAGAGATAGATATCGTTGAACACTCCGGTGACTGGATCAACGACGATGTCTAGGTCGTACAAACAAGTGATGTTTTTATGGCCCCTGAAGAACTGCAAGAGCTTCATCTCCCTGAGTGCTCGCTTGCATAGTATTTTCTTCGAGAAAATATTTGTGATCTTCTTGATGGCTACCACATTCCCATTTGAAGTGCCAGACCCATCGTCGTACTGTGCAGAACACACTATGCCATATGCGCCATGGCCCAACTCTTTGGTGATCTTGAATCTTCTGTCGATAATGAAATCCTGGTTGAAGACCTTATTGATAGTTCTTCCGTTCTGCATCATGTATAGCTGGACAGTATTGTTCAATCACGCCTTTGATCTTGAAGGTGTGAGCACGTCGAAACTAGATCGGCAGGGTAGGAATTATCGGATGCAAACCTAAATTTTGTTGTTCCACAAATTGAAATTTGAGCAACTGCCGCGAGTCGTATTTGCCTTTTTAAGTGAAAGAAAAACTGGATGGCGATCTGAATTATCTGAGCTCGAACACGCAAAATTGATTCTCGGGAAAGTGGGGCACGATCAGAATCTCACAGAAAAAAGAAAAAAAAAAATTAGAGCGCGCCTACCTGACGTAGCGACGCACGGAAGGTTTGGGGCTCAGCTCAAGCTAGAGTATTGTGTAGCGCTGAAATCTTTTTCCAGATGTCCGTGTGTTGCCAATCTATTGACTTGCCTTGCTTTCGGATTTCGGTTTTCCTCAAATCAAGCACCAAAACTCGATGACAACGACAAGACTGTGTATAGGCCCAAATCTGCAGGACTCAAGTTCCAGGCGTGAAGTAATCTTTGGACAAGAATCAGGGAAATCAAGTCCTTAACAAGCAAGTTTGCACGGGAAAACTTGAGAAATAGTCAACTGAGAGACACGCGGAACCGCTTTGCAATTGGTGTATGTGCTTTGTGCTAACACGGCGTTGTAGCGCGAATTATTTTCGTGTATGACTGTCCTTGCAATCCAGAGAATTCCCGCACTTTTTATATGAGTGCGATGGTGAGAATATGCTGGACATTACATAACCAACGAAGGCAGCTTTTTAATAATAGATCCGGTGTTAATTAATTCAAGTTATTTTTAGATTTGCCTTTCATGCAGATTGAAGCTCATAATATGAAGACCTTACTGCAGCCGCTTTGCGCGAATACACAAAAGTGCAGGTAAAGATTGGTTTAGACAGGATGATTATTTGTGAACGGCACCTCGCCAGGCATTTACCGCTATGAACTCTTGGGAGAAAGAAAAGAGTATTTTGCAGGCTGTACTGATACGTGAATTCAGGCATATAAAAGGATAGCCATCTCCCTGGGTGGCTGTCAACGAGGTGCGGCATATCAGAGAGGCTTAGAGATAGTTACTAAGTTGAGGCCCACAATTTATTGGCTTAGGAAGGTCGTATGCTGTGTTGCAGCAAAGCTTGACTGGAGCGTGTGTTTCTGAGAATGATATTGTAGCATTGAAATGCGAAACACATCGTCAACTTCTGATTTTTAGTATGAGTGTAGCCGATCGTCACCTAATAGATTCTCGACCCCAAAACAGGAAATTGTTTTAGCACGTAAAGATTCATTGATCGGAGGTACGCAATTGGCAGTTCACGTTTTTCGCAAACCGGGAGAGACGCTATGATTCTATGAGCTTAGGCATGGTTCCTCAAGGTGTGAAGTCTTTGATCTGAACGAGATACTTCCTTGTGCGATAGCCCATATTTATTCGTCGGACACTCATGCGAGATGCATCGAGCCTGCCAGTTGTATGTCATACGCATATTGATGCACTTTACAACTCCGGACTATGCGAGCCGCATTCTGACAGCCAATCCTCTTCTGCAATTGTATACTTGTAGGAGGTGACGACATTTGAAGTTATGCGCTATGTTTAGCGACAAAGTGTTACATAAGAGAGCACGTGGAATTTTTTGGAAAGGATTTGGTGCTACTTCCGAGTCGCTCGCCATTTTATCAGAAACTCTTGAATTTAGTAGAGCCAGACTACTCGCTCCCAAATTGATCAGTCGGGTCGATAGTTTAGCCACCCCAAAATTGCGTACTCAGAAGTGAATGAACTTCTAGGAAGTAGTATTTTGCAATGAACCCAATTGTTGAGTTTGACAAAATGATTTTGCGGTAACGTTTTAGTATGCAAACCGCAACACATACAAAACATATCGCAATACAGTGTGGGACACGGAAGGTACTCAAGTTCTCTAGACAAGTGATCGAGCTCATTCCACAGTTGCGTGTAAAGTCTGCGAAAGGTGTACTGAAAAGTGGGGCAGGTCGTCCGACCCGACACATCGTGACAGGTACACGTATGCCCTTTTCAGTCTGTTCATCCCTGAGAGCCACAATTCTGAGCGGCACTTTAAACTCAAAGGATTTACAGCAAATTTTGCCAAATTATTTGTATGGTAATGTCACTGTGCAAGTGCCTGGTCATGTCAGATCTTGTGATATGCGGCTATACGCATGCTTTCAAATCGACGCAAGTGCCGGTCTCGCAATAATGAGTCGCCCCTGCATCTCCTGCATACGCGGCGCCCCGGAACCGGCGAGATTTTTCACTCACAAGCTTTGACAGATCTACCATCCGAAACTAAGATAAATTCACATTCTCATCACATATGACCGAAAAGCCTCAAGCGAAGAAGACTCTCGCTCAAGAAGTGTCTCTCATCGGTGGTTTTATCGCTGGAGGTATTGCCGCATGTGGGGCTGTCACTTTCACGAACCCTATCGAGCTCATCAAGACGCGAATGCAGCTTCAAGGTGAGCTCTCGGCAAAGAGCGACGCCCCGAAACTATACAAAAATCCGTTGCAGGCCTCTGTGGTAATCTACAAGAACGAAGGTTTGCGTGGGTTGCAACAAGGTTTGTTGTGTGGATATGTATACCAGCTAGGGCTCAATGGGTGCAGAATCGGCCTTTACGAACCTAGCAGATATTATATAACGAGAGCTTTGTTTCCAAATCAATTTTCCGAGGATGTCTCGCGCATACCGCAGAATATACTCGTGAATGTTTTGTCAGGTATTGTCTCCGGTCTGGCTGGTGCCATTATCGCCAACCCCTTTTTCCTTATAAAGACGAGAATGCAATCGTATAATAAGTCTAAGGCTGGGGTCAATATCGGTCAACAAACATACTATAAAGGCCTCTTCGATGGCATCAGAACAATCTACACACAAGAAGGTATCAAGGGATTGTTTCGGGGTACCGATGCAGCCGTCTTGAGAACTGGGGCTGGCTCTGCTGCGCAATTGCCAGTATACAATTTGACCAAAAATTATCTTTTGAACCACGACTTGATGAAAGACGGATCCGTGGGTCTACACTTTGTGTCGTCATCCATGGCTGGCCTTGGTGTACTGATTGTGATGAACCCTTGGGATGTTGTGTTGACTAGGTTGTACAATCAAAAAGGGAACCTATACAAAGGCCCCGTTGACTGTTTTGCCAAAACTATAAGGACTGAGGGGCCAGCTGCCCTTTACAAGGGGTTCTGGGCGCAGTTATTCAGAGTGGGCCCGCATTCCATCTTGACCTTGATGTTTATGGAACAAGCCATGAAGCTCGTCCACACCGTAGAAAAAAGACTTGTATGAAGAGTTAGATCGCTAATTATAGACATGCGCTGAGTAGCGCCGTATAGATTTTTAATGCCACCCTGCACACCTTTCGAAACTCGGGAATCCCTTATCATCCAGCAAAGCAAAGCAAGAAATGGTTTTTTTTCACTCAAGTCGATTGGGGGAACGTGATCATTGCGCGAAATGGCCGCTCACCACCTGTCCGCACCAGCGAGTAGTAGACCCGCAACTTCGCACTGAGAAGGCAAAACTGTCAAACTTGATCAGCCCTACCATAATGTCGAAAGTAAGACCAGCCGCCAGGCTCATGGAGGCCAGCGCACAATGCTCCCAGCTCGGGGCTGCCTACGGGGATTGCGTTTACAAGTCATATAACAATATAGCAAAAGACGCGTGCCAGAAAGAGTTCTTGATGTTTAAAGAGTGCGTTCTGAGCAAGATCAAACGCAAGTGATTACAGAGAACTCAAGCGAACGGGTAAAGTATTGATGTGCGATAACAGAATCCCAACAACTCACGAACTGCCATTCGGTGCATTGTGATGCCAAGTCTGCACTTACTATGGCTCCTAGTGTCAGACCAAGACCTTTGTCGAAGCTAGGGGATATCATTGTCAAAATTGTGTACCTAGAGCCGAGGTGATATCGAAAAGTTATTTACAAAAGCAGAAATAGAATAGTTAAAGTCTTTAGTATATGAGTCACGTGACCAGCATCTATACATATACAATAACGAATCAAGCGTTTGTATCTTAGCTCGACTGTTGACTGGTAAAAGGGATCTGATTGAAAATAACAGTTCATGGACCAGTGAACAAAACGGAGTAATTATTTTTGAAGCTTTCGTACGAATTGCATGTCGCTGGAAAGTGTCACGGCATATCTGGTGTCGCAGCGTGTCATGTCGCCCTCAGGGTCAGGAGCCTCGGCCCAAATGTGGGGAAGATCACAGCTATAATTATAGGACTTTTTGTCAGCTTTCGAACTTTTTCCACAACCCTTTCTATACAATGACTCGCATATCTCGCCTCTCGTTCTACACTAAGAGTGACGTCCGCCAGCTTATCACAATTCTTAAGGAATTTATTCTCGTGTATAGAGATAATAAGGTGTCTCTCAATTATCAAAGTCGCCCCGTTGTGCTCTTCTGCACAACGGTGATAGGCACTTTCGGAATTGGAACATTCTTCACCATCAAATCGTTGCTCCATCAGTTGAACGAGTATAGAACCAGGCGTGGCTTGGAAAGATCCATTCTTACAAGGCAGAGCTCTTTGATATTGAAAAACGGCTCGAGGCAGATATTTATTCCCAAGGGCAAGAATCTGACGGCCAGAGTTGTCATTCCAAAATCTAGCTTGGACAGGTATGCCGCAGACAAATACTTGTACAAAAACTTTCACCTCGAGCAGAGAGTGAAGCTGCAAAGAAATCTACTCAACTCGAAATTCATCAATCAAATCGTCATCCTATGGCGCATACTCATTCCACGAGTGTATTCGAAAAACTCATCGTTACTTCTCACCCAGTGCTTGTTCCTCATTCTCAGAACATGGCTATCACTCATCATAGCCAAGCTTGACGGCCAGATCGTGAAGAATCTAATTTCGGCAAACGGGAAAAAATTCGCTCGCGACTTGATCTACTGGATTTTGATTGCCTTCCCAGCCTCTTACACCAATGCAGCTATCAAGTATCTAACAAATAGATTATCTTTGGGCTTCAGAACCAATTTGATCCGCTACATTCATGACATGTACTTGGACCGAGTCATGACCTATTACAAAATCCTGTTGAACCTGGATGACATCGAAAACATCGATCAGTACATAACAAACGACGTGGCCAAGTTCTGTGACTCTATTTGCGGACTCTTTTCTAGCATGGGAAAACCTTTCATTGATTTGGTCTTTTTTTCTGTGTACTTAAGAGATACTTTGGGGACCGGCGCGATTGTTGGAATTTTTGCTAATTACTTCTTGACGGCGCTAGTCTTAAAGCGTTTCACGCCACCGTTTGGGAAGTTGTCTTCGCAAAGAACTCATCTTGAAGGCAACTACTACAATCAGCATTTGAATTTGATCACCAATTCCGAAGAAGTCGCTTTCTACAAAGGGTCTTTGATCGAAAAGGCCAAATTGCGTGAAACGTTCGATAGCCTAATGCAACATGTTTCACAGGAGGTCAACTACTCGTTTACTTACTCTGCATTGGAAGATTATGTCTTGAAGTATACTTGGTCTGCTTGGGGTTATGTTTTTGCTGGATTACCGGTGTTTTTGGAGGACCTATGGCCAAGAGTGTCCACTGATCATATTGACGAAGGAGAGGCCCCACCCGCTTTCAGTCCCCAAAATGTTCCAGTTGATGAAAACCAGAATATGCGCCAGTTTATTATAAACAAAAGATTGTTGCTTTCGTTGGCCGATGCCGGATCGAGATTGATGTACTCTATAAAAGATATTTCCGACCTCACGGGATACACGGATCGAGTCTTTACGCTACTTACCAACTTGCATATGACACATTCTCCAACGTACAGTTTTCGTTCCAAGTATGGGCCAAGCGATATAAGCGGCACGATACAGAAAAACTATGATGGAGGCGTGCGTTTTGAAAACATCCCGGTGATCATTCCAAGCAAGGATGGGTCTGATGGTGAGATCTTGGTAAAAAATTTGAACTTCCAGCTTCTGAGAGAAAACACTCTCTTGATTTTGGGACCCAATGGTTGCGGGAAGACCTCCATAGGGAGAATCATGGCGGGACTCTGGCCGTTATACTACGGATTGTTGTCGAAACCCAGCGATGATGAGATCTTTTACTTGCCTCAAAAAACTTACTTCACAAACGGCAACCTCAGAGATCAGATTATTTATCCATCTTCATATGATGAAATGCTTGCCAATGGCTATAATGACGACCACTTATATCACATTTTGCGCGAGGTCAAATTGGACTACCTACTCACAAGAGAAGGAAACTTCAATGTGAAGAAAGACTGGAAAGATGTTTTCAGTGGAGGAGAAAAGCAAAGGATGAGCATTGCTCGAGTCCTCTACAAGAATCCCAAATTTGTCGTGTTGGATGAATCGACGAACGCAGTGAGCACCGATATCGAAGATTATCTTTTTGAGCTCTTGCAGAACAAAAATATCGCGTTTATAACTTTTTCACACAGACCTTTGTTGATGAAGTATCATGACTATGTTTTGGAGATCAAGAAGGGGACAAACAAGGATGGGTGGGTATTTCACGACTTGACTTCGGAGGAGAATTTGAAGACCATCGACAACGAAATACACGATATAGAGTCGAAGCTAGCTCGCATCGAAGAGTGGGAAGGACGCATTCAGGAAATTGAGAGTTATTTGGACGGAAACCACGACAACATTGGAGAGAGTCATCTCAACCTCGAAGAAGCCATTCTGTTTGAATTCTAACAGTTCGATCACGAATTATCTCGCTGGGCAGCGTCTTCTCTCATTGTCATATTCCTGACCCCACGTTTTCTCGGGTCGACACCAAAGTAAATCACATACACCGTTTGCTGAAATTCGTGTGAACTACTCACTTGCGAAACTGAATTTAAATGGCAAAATGACTTGCTTTCGAAAGGAGGAAGTTTGCCTGGTAATACATACTCTGCTATCTTCGAAATTGCCTAGGCTTTCTTTCTTGCGCCAGGCAGCCCAAATTGCGCAGTAAGCCGCGCGCTGGGCGGGGCCAGGCCACGTGACAGGCACCCCTCGTAGCGCCATCAGGAAGAGAACGAGAAAAAAGCACCGTGCAACTCTCAGCATATAACACATAACGCAAACATTCCTGGTTGCGGTATTACAGCATTCAACGTGAAGTATTGCATAATGTCGGAACCAATCAGAAAACCCAGCGATATTTCGAAAGCGCCCACTCCGCAAAACACGCCCTCGAGTGTGGCCAACTCGTATCTCAAACAGCAGCCCACTGTTTCGACCATCAATGAGGAGGATGAGAACGCCTTAAGTAAGCAGTTGGCCAACAACCCCGCGCTCTTATCGATGATTCAGGGCAAGTTGGGCACCTTGGTGGGTCAGCAAAGCGGGTACATTGAGCAGTTGCCTAAGCTTGTGAAGAAGAGAGTTTTAGGCTTGAAGGCGATTCAACAGCTGCAGATGAAAATGGAGGCCGAATTTCAGAAGGAATTGTTGGAGTTGGAGAAGAGGTATTTCAAAAAATACGAGCCGTTGTACGAGAGAAGGAAGGCGATCATTAACGGCGAGCAGGAACCCACAACCGCTGAGGTCGAGGTTGGCGAAGAGATCGAGGCCGAACACAAGGAGGAGGGCGACGACGCGGAACCTGAGGCTGATGCCGAGGGATCCGACGAAGAAATCAGTGGTGTGCCCAACTTCTGGTTGACGGCGTTGGAGAACTTGAGCACGGTGAGCGAGACCATCACGGAGCGCGACAGTGAGGTGTTGCAATACTTGCGTGATATCCGCATGGAATACTTGGAAACGCCCGGCTTCGAGTTGATTTTCGAGTTCAATCAGAACCCTTACTTGAGCAACCAGGTGTTGACGAAGACATATCACTACCAGGCCGAGTTGGGCTACTCTGGTGACTTTGTCTACGACCATGCAGACGGCTGCGAAATCAACTGGAAGTCCAAGGAGCATAATGTTACCATCAACATCGAGAGACGCAAGCAGAGAAATAAGAACACAAAGCAGACGAGAACCATCGAAAAATTGACCCCTAGCGAGTCCTTTTTCAATTTCTTCGACCCACCTAAGCCTCCTACTGCCAACTCGGACGAAGAGGGCGATGAGGATGAGGAGAATGAGGAGGACGCTGACTTGGAGGAGAGATTGGAGTTGGACTATCAATTAGGAGAAGAGATCAAGGATAGATTGATTCCTCGTGCCATTGATTGGTTCACAGGGGAAGCGGTTGGCGTCGGCTACCCTGACGATTTCGAGGGTGAGGATGAAGAGGAGGAATTTGATAGTGAGGAAGACGGTGATGATGATGATGATGAGGACGACGACGACGACATCAACGAAACCGGGCCCAAAGAGAACCCTCCCGAGTGCAAACAGCAGTAAGCCAGGTGTTCTGTCAAATATTGGCATTACTACTTGATATTAGATCTGTGTCCGAGAGTGGATTATACGTAAAATGATATATCGAAGAAAGTGATTCATTGCGTAGTGTGGCTGCCTGAAAGACTTTCGAAAATGTCGTACCGACACGCAACTCTCGAGCTGCAAGAGTGAATCTCAACCGAATCGTAATATCGGAAGCGTTTCTTAAGTTATTAAGCGCTACTTCCATGTACTTTTTTGAAGCTTACACTCAGAGTTTGCGACGCATGCCTATCTGGAGGAGTTGTTTATAGGATATACTCATGCTTCCCGAGCGATCTTGACAGAGCGCTTATATTTGCACCAGCCATAAAGAATTTGAGTGCCTGGTTCCTTGACTGCGTTTGAGATTTCTCGGCGTTCAAACTTTTAGCAGTTTTTGGACATTTTTCAATCTCACTCAAGATTACTCCTACTGGGCGTGACATGACTACAAAGACGTTCGTACCTTGGCATTTCTGAGTTAGCTTCACCTTCAGTTTGAGGAGGTTCATACTATCAGATGTCTCATCATAGATTATCTTTATGAATCGAATTTAGTATGAGGGCACGTGCTTCGATACGGATGTGAAGCTTCGTGCGTGTGTGTGGGGAGCCACACATTTCTGAAGATACCACCGCGATGTGTGCTGCCGCCGCGAATTAAGAAATCCTCCAAACCTTAATTATCCCTTAATGAGATGGATGATAATTGCATAAGTGATAAATATATCTGTACAAATAAAGCTTTTAATGAGTGTTGACTTTGCTCACATCATAATGCTCGGTTCTCTTATTGCGAACAATGGAAAAAAAGGTGTCTCACCAAAGGAAAGTTGGTATTGGTATTTGTTGTGGATGTGGTGAGGAACGTGTAAGACCCGCAAAGCAACAGGCGAGTGCATATGGAAAACGATGTGGTAGTGAAGCCTCTGTATACATGATATAGGTTCTGGTATCGTACAAAAATGGTGACTAAAATAATTACCCACCCTGTGAGCTACCCTTAAGCTCGGGGTATTTTCCTCGAGTAAAAGCTGATAAATGTGCAAGGGGTCGCGTCCAGCAAGCACGTTATCTGTAAAGCCACCGAGACAAACCGCAGCGTCGCTTGCTCTGTGTGACGATTATATGCAAGCGCGCTGCGCGACCTGTATATCACTATCTCATATCTTTAATTGGCATGTGCAATAATGGGGCGATGCTTTATTATCATCCCCTACTGGATATTATACAAACTGCCTAGTGTTTCATTTTTCCAACCCTGTGACACTTGAAATATAACTTCAGTGGCTTCGACTGTATAAAGACAATCCCACATTGCTTTTTTTCCAGTGTCGGTCTCGAATCTCCATTTCACCTTTTTAATCTGTTGATTAATAGCATCAATTCTTTTTGTGCCCTGAGAAACTACAAAAACCACCATGTCCAAGACTTTCTCCTCCAAAACTTTGGACCACCTTGGCTCCTACAGTATTGTGCAATCTGCAAAGTCCTACGTGTTGTCTTACAGGTACTTCGCCATTTTGGCCACCTACTCAGTTGCTCTCATCAATTACACTCAGGATAACGTGGTTGCCAGATTCCCTCTCGCTTTGGACTTGTTAAAGTTCAGCGACACCAAGTTTGATTCTTTGGTGCTCTCAAATATCGATGACATGCTTGCGTCAGAGCACTTTACCAAGGCTGAAGAGACGTTTGTATCCACCAAGCAACACGTGGAAAACGTGGTGAGTGCTTACAAAACCAAGGGAGCGCAAATTTACTCAGCGCTCTACAGTAGGGTCCAGAGCATCGTTTCTCCCTACCAAGAGAAAGCTGTGGAATATTCAAAGAATGCTCAGTCTGTTGTTGGCGACTACAAGAAGAAAGGCGAGGAAACCGTTTCTACGTACTTGAGACCACTCAATAATTTCGCTGTCTCAACTGTAGACAAGGTTTTACCCAAGAGCAAGAAAGTTGCTGAAAACACAAAAGCTGGTGCTGAGAACGAATTGGCCAAATCAATTGAGATTGTGAATGACACCTTTGAGAGATCAAAAGATTTGCTCACGTCTAAGTCCAGCGAAGTCACCAACGTTGTGTTGTCTACGTACCACAAAGAGTTCGAATCGACTCCCGAGAAGAACTATTATGTCAAAGTTGCGTCTGCCTCGGTCAACACGGGTGTTGCGTTGTTGAAGAATGTCAATTCGGACTATATACAACCATTGAAGGAGACCACTCAGACCTACGTTCAGGAAACTATCACGCATACAGAGGAAAAGGCAGAAGAGCTCGCGGCAGAAACTACGAAGACGGTTGAAAATGTTTCTGTCCAGTTAAATGGCTCACTGAACGGCGCAATTCCTGTGGTGAGTGCTTCTGCTTGATCATTGCAATCTGCATTCCACTCAGACTAGATAATCTTTACCCCCTTTACGTATTTTCCGGCTGAAAGCCGAGACGTCGCTTTCGATTCTTCGTTGGATTTAGTACGACACAATTGTATGCTCATCTTTTAGGGCATATTGATCTATCCTCCAGTTTCGCAACTGGGGTTGTATAAATGAAGGTAGTGTCTATATTTAATAAACTAAATGCAAACTCTTTTATTGGTGGCAGACTCGGCAGCAAGCGAGCGTTTTCCAAAAAGCAGAGAAACTTCTGGCAATGGTGTTGTCACCACTTTGGTGCCAATTTGATTGGCATAGTACTGCTTGAAGTGTACTTTCGTTTCATTCAAGGACCTGTCATCCATGCGCTCCAAGAATTTCTTCCAGCGACACAACTTAGAGGCATTCTCGTCTTTTGTACACCATGTCATGACCCCCAAAGTCACCTGGTGCAACGAAATGAATTCATATCCAAAAATCAAGAGCACATTGCACCAGTTTTCGTACTTCTTCCCATTTATGTAAAGATCGTAGCTGAGAAGAGAGAGGCAGTGGGCTTCAGATTCCCTCAACTTCTTGAGATTAAGACTTGAAGAGTCATCATCTTGTTTACATCCACAAATCTTAAGCCAAGTTTTGAACGAATAGTTGTGATCTTGGTTGAATTTGGATGCCAAAATGAGCATGCCTAGGAACAACTTCTTGGGGCAAAGCTTAACAGGGTGACTGTTTTTGTTGATAAGCTTGTAAAGGTAGTAGCAGCAAATCTGCAAAGATTGAGTTGTAGTTTTTGATCTTCTAACAAGCTCCACAATGAAAAACCTCAACTTGTGCTCCTCGAAATCTTGCTCTTTGGGGTAACTCAATTTGAGCAATCTCAACGCACAATTAATCAAAATCAAATTGAACTGAGATTCGCTCAAGTGCTCATTATAATATTTCAAGTTATTGGGCGAATAGTGCTCGGTTGGTGTGCTTGGAGTTTCTTCCTTAACCCTGGGCAGGTCAAGAAGCTGTTTTGGGGATGCAGAGCTTCCTGGGGTCGACATGCTAGGATACATGGCGGGCTTCAACAAGAATATGATGATAGAATTGTAGTGATGTGATAAATGCTTTCAGATCTGTTTTCAAGCGGGATCTTCAAATGGAACCAGACATTGCGTTAAACAATGAGCAAATGCGAATGAAGTGAAATGATGATTAAATGAACAAGAAGCGGGAACTTGGCCAGCAAGACGATCGATGACCAGCACGTAAATCTTTTTGAGGATGTTGTTAAACGTAAGTAACGCCAATGTTTTCCGAAATCAGGCTGAACTGAAACCTGAAGTGACCGTTGGCGTGTATTGTGCGACAACGGGTATGCTGAAAATGTGAGCAGCAAATGCTGATGCTAATTTGGCGCAGTGGTGAGAAAATCAAGGGTTGGTGTGTAAAAAGAAAAATTTCGGGGAGAGTGGGTCAAGATATGGCTTTATCTATGATAAGCTGGCGGAGGAAATGTGGCTCCATGAGCCGTAATATACTCCGCGAATTTCCCGCGCATCAGTACGTCAGTACCGATTACTCACTGATCATCCGTGCGTGAGTTAGTCATGTATTCGTCTGTGTCACGTGAGGTCACTTCGCTCCGGTCGCGGCCGCAATCGCCACGCCTTCGGACTTATGTGGCTCTGGTGACAAAGATAGAGACGACGTATACTTTATGAACGAGATACGATCTTGAGAACAATATGACCCTTCTATGGGAAATATTCGGCAAAAAATCAGCTCAACATTGCTCACTGATGTCTTTGAACGTGTGATTCCGCCAGCCAACGCTGTGGCTTCAAGCGACGGCGCTGCAGCGAAGATACGCATTCGCATTTGGTGGCGACTGCACACCGAGCAACGGCACTGAACCGACGCGGAAAAAAAGAAATGGGCGGCTGACTCTTCTGGAAAAGTCGCCTCGCAGCAATTGTGCCTATCGCTTGCCGCAACCGGCCTCAAACAGGTGTAATTCAATTCTATTGTCAGATATGCTTTCGATTTACATACAGTAATTGTTCATAACCAGTTCGTCATTATCATCTAATTAGCGCGCGGAAGCTCAGATCAAGAGAATCTTTGATTTCCTTGTAACTAACAATTATGCAGCTGTCTTCTTCACGTGAAATCAATAGTAACTTTTCATCAACACCCACATCCAATTTGTTCAAGTCGACTAGTATTCTCGACAAGTCTATTGCCGGTTTCCCATACTCATCGACCGTTTGAAACAAGTAGTCTCGAAATAGCCTGATTGCAAATGTGTTCCCGTTGGTATCACCTCGATTTTCTGGACGATCAAGAACCACATTTATCTTCGTTAAAAGCCTAAAAAGTCGTCCGTTTTCTACCTCTGAGTGAAGTTGGCCCTCAAAAAAATCTGCGGAGTCCTGGAGCCCATTGATGACATTGAATGACGCTCGGGCTAGGTGGGTGGAGTAAAACCCACCCAAGTCGAAGCTCTCATTAGCCTCTAGAAGTGCAGTCAAAGCATGCGTCAAGCTTTCACTGATCAGTGTTACCGTCGACTTCTGCAAATGTGCCATCAAGGACACTGTGGGAAGGCTTCTCAAGCTAGTCGGCAAAACCGTAATCGCCAAATCTGTCAATATCCTGCCCAAACGGATCACGTCCTGCAATTGCAAATTTCGAATAAACTTATCATATTCCGGCAGGCTATCGGGGTCCTCAAAAAGCTCGTAAGCCAAAATTTCGTCTACGCCCACAGCACCAAGCCTGACTCTGTTTTTATTTGTCACCAATACCTTGCTCATCGACATAGATGAACCGGCGTGTAATCCTGCTTCGTGAATCGCTATTAATGCCCCTGTTAGCTGCACGAGATAAATCCAGAGAATCTCCTCGGTCACTGGTTCAAGCTTACCTCCCAACTTTCTTGTGAGATGTTGCTCTTGCAACGTATTTGCTAAAGGGTAATAATCATAAGCGAGAAACAACAGTGGCTCACCGTTCGAGCTGAGACTCACGGATGTGAACGCGTCCACAAGTTGTACAACATTCGGACATTTCAAAGCTTTCCATTTCTTCACGTTGGCGAAAGGCAAATCGTTGGAGATTCGAAGCTTGGAACCTTGATCGATACGCCTTAGAGCATATGGAAGCCCGTCGTAGTTTGAAAGAACTTTGTAAACGAACGAAGGAAGATTGTATACACCTGAAATTTGATCAAAAGAGGAGTCGATTGGCACTAACGAGTGGTATACCCCCACATGGTCTGGAAGTGACAGTTGCGGTAAAGTTTGCAACGTGGCTTCGTTTTTCTTCGTGATTGTTTCCCGGAGACTATTAGGAATAAACATTGTGCTTGCATTTGTTTCGTGTGGCTTCAACGGGGCCACAAGCCTGGGAGGTGGGGCCGGTGCGTATAGATGATGATTCAAGGGGTACGACAGCGTGCCCTGTGCATGGAACATGAAATCCGACGCTCCAACAGGGCCAGTGTTAACGCTTGAGGAGGCCACAGCTGGTGTTGGAGAGTTTAAGTAGGGGTTTTGCTGTTTTGCTTGTGGTGGCTGAGTTACCTGCGGCGAGCTAGGAAATGCCAGTGTGTTGCTCGAGGAGTTCGACTGTGCGAAGTGTGAATTGAATCCATCGGAATTGCCTTGATTTGATGATGGGAATGAGAACCCGCCCTCGAAAGGACTGGAAGGGGTGAAAGAAGGCGTCGAAGTGTTGAACTTGCGTGCAGCGAATGAGTTTTGTGTAGCTGTGCTGTTCTCGACACTTGAAAGTGCTGCTGAGGATGCTGCAGTCGACTTTTCCATACCGGAGGGTACGAAGATAGGAATTTCCTTCACTTTTGGCGATAAAGTGGCGAATTTGTTCGTCATGCTTTGTACAGATGGCTGGAAGGAAGGAGTCTTCAAATTGAACTTCCGCTTTGACTCCATGGACGAGGCTTCGACTGTTTTGGTCGCCGGAAAATGTGAAGCTGTATTTGCAGTGTTGGTTTCAAACGACGTTTCGACGCCGGAAGCTGTGCTAGGAGTGTTTCTGGCCATTGTCCCTAGTTCAAGCGAAGAGGCGGGGAATGTGTTTTCCGACGTGGGCGACAGGGGATTTTCAGAGCTCGGGTGAGAAAAGACGCAGCCTTTGTTTTCAAACTTGCAAAAGCCGTATATGAGTACGTTCTTGCAGGGTATTTCTCTCGCCGTGTCGGGGTCAATGTTCATTCGATGTATTCACTGTATATGTTTGCGAAACCTAGTATCCATAATCAATCACGATCCTATCGGTGCGACCGCCTCGCGGTTTCGGCACGACAATCACTGACTCGCAGTCTACGGACTTGTATGCGGGTACACGTGTTTGCGCTCTTACGTGAATTCTGAGATGAAATAAAGAAAAAACGTTATATTCGTCAGACTGGACCAAAGTATGAGTACTTTGGGTCATTTAAATCAAAGTATATGTTTATCACGACGTGCTGTCAGTGCAGCTTGCGCACGCCAATTCGGGCCTCGAATCCGCAGCCTGCACCTCGGTCACAAATCTTCAATCCGCATCTGCTGTTTACCCCAACATTCAAAGCTGATTGTAATTTCACTTGCAACAAAACGCAAAATTCACCCAAGGCGCGCTTTGCTAAGTACTAGCCATGACGCACACAATGATTCTTACCGGCGCTTCTAGAGGTATGTGTACTCGCTATTGCTTGCCCTAAGAAGCATGCACTAACATGATCAGGAATTGGGGCTTCAATTGCAGAAATATACCTCGCGCAATCTTCTGAACACAAACTTGTGGCCGTTGCAAGATCCCAGGCGGCTCTTGAACAACTCGAATCACAATATGGTGACCGAGTTAAGGTACTTGTAGCTGACGTCTCCGAACCTGAAACGGCTGAAAAGGCGGTAGGATTAGCCTTGGAGCATTTTGGGTCAATAGACTCTGTGGTGGCAAATGCGGGAATTTTGGATCCTGTTGATTCGATTGAAAAGTCGGATGTGAACAAATGGCGGAAGCTTTTCGAGATTAATTTTTTTAGTGTCGCCCAGTTGGTCCAGGCTGCTCTTCCTCATTTGAAAAAGTCGCATGGAAGAGTGGTTGCTGTGCTGTCCGGCGCCTCCAAGAACGCATATTATGGCTGGGCCGCGTATGGAGCTTCGAAGGCTGCCTTGAATCACTTCATATCCACTCTTGTCGAGGAAAACATCGATATACAGGCCATTTCGGTGGCACCGGGTGTGGTTGCCACGAGTATGCAAAAAGACATTCGCGAAAAATTCGGGAAAAACATGTCAGAAGAATCGTTGAAGAAGTTTTTGGATTTGCACAAGAATGGGGACTTGTTGCCGCCCGAGATTCCTGCTACGGTGTACACTAACTTGGCTGTGAGAGGCTGGCCCAGAGAGCTCAATGGAAGGTACTACAGAGTCAATGACGAGGTCTTGAAAAAGTATTTAGCATAAATAGCGTAGCAATTTATGTCTCTTCGAATGCGAACCTAAAATTTGAAAGCTCCAGTAGGAAATACGCTCGCGCGTTTTGCAAGCATTCCTGCTGCCAATTTTGCTCTACTCGAGGAATAATTGTTGGGTTTTCTGTGATCTTCTCAGCTACACACGAATTAAATTGATTCCAGAAAGAAACAACATGAAGCTTGCCCTCCAATAATGAATTCCGGGTGATATGGTAAGTTTAATCTAGATTTGAGTATTTTTACATCCACTTTTCAAGCCTTTCAATTTTGTATTCACGCGTCAAAGATTTTGTTGCTCTACTTTTGATTCCTGATTATGAGAGTGCATGAGTAACAGCAAGACAGTTCTAATCGGGAGCAATGACAACGTCTCATGCTAAAAAGCAAAACATTTCGAGGCGCCCTGCATTTCACAATATCAATAAAGAACAAGGAGAAACAGAATTTCAATGACCTGTCAAATTTACGTCAATCCTCCATTTTCTCAGCTACGCAGTCGGCCGCCAATACGCTCACAGGTAATTACACAGTGCGCGTTCTGACTCAAATCTGCAATTGCACTTTATGAGATCGTCCTCACATTGCCAATCAATGCTTTCCAGTGTCAAACTCGCACCTCAACTATCGAGACAAATCGGACTTTTGTCCAGAGCTTCCCTTAGAGTTCCTTCCCGTTTGAACTCCACGGACAATCGCGAGGGCCCGTCCGAGAAGCTAAATCTGAATTCACCCTATGTGAACAAAACACTGGTGTTTGGGATCATTGCCGCGATGGCGGTGGGTGGTTATTTGATCAATCGATACCATCAGAGCAAAGTTCCGGAATCCATCAAGGAGACTGCTTCCACTGCCTTTTCTCCGGAGGATGTCAAGGTGATCTTTGTTCTTGGTGGACCTGGCTCAGGCAAGGGCACGCAGTGTAGTAAGCTAGTGAATGAGAAAGGCTTCGTTCATTTGTCTGCTGGTGACTTATTGAGGGCTGAGCAACTGAGAAAAGGCTCCGAATACGGAAAATTGATTGCTCAATGTATCAAAGAGGGTACGATTGTTCCGCAGGAGGTCACCATAGCCTTGCTCAAAAACGCAATCTCGTCGCATGTAGCGAAAGGTGACAAGCGTTTCTTGGTTGACGGCTTCCCTAGAAAGATGGACCAGGCGTTGACTTTTGAGAACGAAATTGTCAAATCTGCCTTCACACTTTTCTTTGAGTGCCCAGAACTGGTCATGCTTGAGAGGCTTTTGGAGAGAGGCAAGACCAGCGGCAGAACCGATGACAACATTGAAAGTATTAAAAAGAGATTCCGCGTTTTCATCGACACTTCGATGCCGGTCGTGAAGCATTTTGATGAGCAAGGTAAAGTGATAAAGGTCAAATGTGATGAGCCGGTGGAAATCGTTTCTGCCCACGTGAAGAAGGCTTTGGAGGACAAAGGCATCAATTAGAATTTAATTATATCAATCCATGATACACATCTTTCAACACAAGAGAATTACCTAGGCTGTATACAAATTTACGTCGCCATCATGTCAAGAGCCACGGTCTTTGAACCCAGAAGTCATCGTTGATGATGTCGATATGCAATTGACGTATCTCGGCCTTTTTTCTCATTTTCTCATTCCGCTGCTTTTGCAGCTTACTGAGCTCTGCCTCTCCGCGTGTCCAGTTTTCATACTCCCTCACAAGCACAGTGCCCTTTTTATAGATTTCCGGCTCGTTGTTATAGTTTATTCCACATCTTGAAAAAAGAATCTCATTTTTGTCCTTAGCCAAAGTTCCTTTGAGTTCATTCTCAGCATCTTGCGGTGATAGAGCGCACTTTTGAATTAAGCCCCAGAAGGACGTATTGTATAAGTTGTTGATGTGACAATCGACCTGACGCCAGCTAAAATAGTCCCTAACGACGTCTGAATTTGGATACATGACAGCCCTGGCATCAAAAGTGGGGAGACGCAGGCTATTTATGGGTTTGTTGGGGAATTCATCATTCCAATGCATGAGATAGTTGACAGACATGAAAGATGCAAATGTGGACACCAACTTCATTTCCCTGCGCTCGAAGAGGTCACAATCTTTGCGTAGTAGAAACGAGTATTCATCAGAGTCGCCATATGCTAACAACACATCCGGGAACTGCAGCATCATTGTGCGGGCGGTTTTGCTCATCACCGCCAAAGCTCGGGCATCGTTCGGCTTCTCAAACTCGTAAGTCTCTGAAAACTTGTGGAAGCCCTTTCCATCCACGCGAATCACAATGTATGTTTGTGGGAGAAGAAAATTCTCGCGTTCGAATTGCTTCACGTATTCGAATCTAGATTTGGCCATTCGTTATTTTGATGCTACAATTTTTTTTTTGACATTACTGTTTGAACGGAGAGGTCTCACCAGGGTTGATGCGTCTTCGCACCCAAGGGGGAGTGACGAGAGTGCTTGTCTCAACGCCATGAATCTAGAATATTTATGTGTAAGAACACAGCAGTTGGCTAACAAACTAGGAATTAATTCCAAGCCATAATATGAAATTTATAAGTCGAAAGCTTCCTCAACTTGACCTGGACCGATCCGAAGGAGTTCTAAATAGCTTTGTTATATGCACACCAGCGCACGCACCTCGCGCACGTGACCTCATCACAAAAATTTATCAAAATTCCTTTTCGGCCCAAGCTTCTCACTCCACAAGTATCATCATGGGTGCCCAATTTAGGACGCTAGAACGCGAGCAGCGGTTCCAAAACCCACCCAAAGATAAGTCGGCGTTTCCGCTTCTTACCGAGGCAGTTGCCCCACATATTGGCTCTTTCAATGCGTTGACGGAGGGGCCTAATGGAGGTCTTCTTAACGTTGGTGTCAAGGATATTGGCGCCAAGACAGTTTTCGACTCGAGCGATCCTGATAGATTGGGAAATAAATTAAGCATTAGAGTGGACTCGGTGTCGTTGGCGCGGCCATTGGTTCCCCCCACGGACAAGCTCTCCGTCAACAGGAAAACTTTTCCAAGCGAATGTAGAGAAAGAATGTCGTCATACCGCGCAAAGCTTGTCATGAAGCTCTCTTGGAGCGTCAACGATGGGCCCGAGGAATCCGAGACACGTGACGGAGGTAATGTGCCGATTATGTTGAAGTCGAACAGATGCCACTTGGAGAAAATGTCGCCTAAACAACTTGTGGACGCCAAAGAGGAGTCGGACGAGCTCGGTGGCTATTTTATCGTTAACGGTATCGAGAAGTTGGTTCGTATGTTGATTGTGCAGAGAAGAAATCACCCCATGGCGCTAATTCGTCCTTCTTTCGGCAACAGAGGCGCATCCTACACCAAGTTCGGTGTTCAGATTAGATGCGTCCGTCCAGATCAGACCTCGCAGACGAATGTGTTGCACTACTTGAAGGACGGTAATGTGACTTTTAGGTTCTCTTGGAGGAAAAACGAGTACTTAGTACCTGCAGTGATGATTTTGAAAGCCTTAATGGAGACCAGTGACCGTGACATTTTCGATGGCATTGTTGCCGCAGACACCTCAAATTCGTTTTTGACCGATCGTTTGGAATTGCTCTTGCGTACGTACAAGAGATACAACCTTCACTCGAAAAACGAGACTTTGGCCTATTTGGGTGACAAGTTCCGTATCGTGTTTGGTGCAACCCCGGATGTCTCCGATATCGAAGTTGGTAAGGAGGTTTTGCGTCGTATTGTGCTCGTGCACTTGACGGACAATGCTGATAAATTCAGAATGATCTTGTTTATGATCAGAAAGTTGTATACGCTTGTGGCTGGTGACTGCGCGCCCGACAATCCAGATGCGACCCAGCATCAGGAGGTTTTGTTGGGTGGTTTCTTATACGGCATGATTATCAAGGAAAAGATTGACGAGTATTTGCAAAGCATTCAGACGCAAATCTCTGCCGACGTGACTCGTGGCGCTAGAGTCAGTTTCTTCGACAGAACATACATGTCGAAGGTACTCGGTAGAGTGAACGGTAATATTGGACAAAAGTTGCAGTACTTTTTATCCACCGGTAACTTGGTCTCGCAGTCTGGTTTGGATTTGCAACAGGTGTCCGGCTACACGGTCGTGGCGGAGAAAATTAACTTCCACCGTTTTATCTCCCATTTTAGAATGGTGCATAGAGGATCATTTTTTGCAGAATTGAAGACGACTACCGTTAGAAAGTTGTTGCCAGAATCATGGGGCTTCTTGTGTCCTGTGCACACTCCCGATGGATCGCCATGTGGTTTGTTGAATCACTTGTCGCATAAGTGCAAAATTGCCACAGAGGCCTCTGATGTGTCTCAGGTTCCATTAGCTTTGGCCAAGTTGGGAGTTTCACCAGCTCATTCATTTGCCGCAGGCCCAGACTTATGTTGTGTCCAGTTGGACGGAAGAATTGTCGGCTGGACTACCCATGAACAAGGTAAGCTCGTTGCCGATGCTTTGCGCGTATGGAAGGTTGAGGGCGGCCATGGCTTACCTCTCGATTTAGAGATTGGATATGTCCCACCCTCTTCGAAGGGTCAATATCCAGGTTTGTACATTTTTGGTGGCCACTCCAGAATGATGAGACCCACAAAATACCTCCCACTTGGCAAGGAAGACATTGTTGGCCCCTTCGAGCAGGTTTACATGGACATTGCAGTGACGCCACAAGAAATTGAGAAGGGAGTTCACACACACGTGGAGTGGGCCCCAACGAATATCTTGTCCATTTTGGCCAATTTGACGCCTTTCTCAGACTTCAACCAGTCCCCAAGAAATATGTATCAGTGTCAAATGGGTAAGCAAACCATGGGAACCCCAGGTGTTGCCCTTGCGCACAGATCTGACAACAAGTTGTATCGCTTACAGAGTGGCCAGACGCCAATTGTCAAAGCAAACTTGTACGACGAATATGGAATGGATAACTTTCCAAATGGTACAAACGCTGTTGTTGCTGTCATTTCTTATACAGGTTACGATATGGACGACGCGATGATCATAAACAAATCTGCCGACGAAAGAGGGTTTGGCTACGGTACGGTGTACAAGGTTGAAAAGGTGGACCTTGCTATGGATAGAAGGAGAGGCGACCCCATTACGCAGCATTTTGGATTCGGTCCGGATGAGTGGCCGGAATCTTGGAAGGAGAAATTGGACGACGATGGCTTGCCACTCATTGGTGTCAAGGTGGAAGAAGGTGACCCTATTGTTGCTTACTACGACGAGACTTTGGGCAGAACGAAAGTCAAGACTTACCACTCCAGCGAGGCAGCATATATTGAGGAAGTGAAGCTTCTAGGGGACGATACTGCCGATCAGGAGGCCCAAAACCTTACTATCAAATTCAGAGTGACGAGACAGCCTTTGATTGGTGACAAGTTTTCTTCTAGACACGGACAAAAGGGTGTTTGCTCGCGGAAATGGCCTACAGTTGATATGCCTTTCTCAGAGTCTGGTATCCAACCAGATGTCATCATTAACCCCCATGCTTTCCCATCTCGTATGACAATTGGTATGTTTGTCGAATCGTTGGCGGGCAAAGCTGGTGCTTTGCATGGTATGGCTCACGATGCTACTCCTTGGACATTCAGTGAGAGTGACACTCCTGCCGACTACTTCGGCGAACAGTTGAAGATTGCAGGGTACAATTATCACGGAAATGAACCCATGTATTCTGGCGCGACTGGCGAAGAGCTTCGAGTTGACATATACATTGGTGTCGTCTACTACCAAAGATTGAGACACATGGTGAATGACAAATTTCAAGTGAGATCCACCGGACCGGTAACATCCTTGACAATGCAGCCCGTGAAGGGTCGTAAGAAGAATGGTGGTATTCGTGTGGGAGAGATGGAAAGAGATGCTTTGATTGGTCACGGAACCTCATATCTCCTTCAAGACAGATTGCTCAACTCTTCTGACTACGCTCAAACCCCTATCTGTCGCTCCTGTGGTTCCATGCTAAATACTCAAATGTCAGTACCACGCATAGGAAGCATAGCCTCGGTGAGGTGCCGTGGGTGCTCGGATAAATTGGAGGCCTACGTGAAGAAGGGCATTTACGTCAATGAAGCTGACATTTGGGTCGATGGTCACGGTGTGAAGTTTGTTGGCGGTGACGACACGACAACGATTGCAATTCCGTTTGTGTTGAAATACTTGGATTCCGAGTTGGCCGCGATGGGTATCAAGATGAAATACAACATTGAGCCAAGCTTATAAGATATGCATGGTTTGACATTTAGAAAGTAATAAGAAATTGAAATAGTCATAACTTGAAAAAATAACGATATTAGAGATTTCTTGGACCAAATCCGTCTGTGATAAACCTTCATTCAGCGGGCAGTCAATGCCGTCTCACACCAAGTTTGCGGCAGTAGCAGCCGAGGTGGCGGAGGTGAGGCGAAGTATATAAGGGAACCTGATTGGCTCACTTGACAGACTCAAAACGATGAAATGTTGCCACCGATCGCCACAATTATTTAATTGCAAGTACATGATGGCATACGCCTACATTACGGTTTCATTCATAATATTAATTAAACGATCTATAAAACAAACTTTCGACGTCCACCATTCATCTCATCTTACTTCTTCTTCTCTCTTGAACCTTTAGGAACTCTTGCCAACCAGTAGAAAAAGATGGTAAGAATCATGTTGATCGCAATAAAAGCAATAAAGATTCCCCAGTTTCTCCATCTCTCAGAATACAAGGAATTGACACTAGACAAGAAAGTGTCGGTAGAGGAAAGTCGACAGAACTGGCAGGCGGAGGTCGCATCGGGATTCGTGACATATCCACCTGCGGTTTTGATGTAGCTCTCCATATACTCGCCACAAGTCTGGCCTTGGAAAGGATTGAAACTTACCAATTCTCTTGCAGAACATTTCACAGTGTTTTTAGCCAACCCGGTACTCAACATGCCCTGGACCAAATAAGTGAAGGGATTGCATCTGTACATGAAAATCCAAAACCCTGGCAACACACCCGGGCCCGCCAAAACACCACAGAAGTTCAAGCACATAATGAACAAAAGATTCGCCAAGTTAGCTGCATTTTCCGCCGACTCATTAAAAGAACCCGCAACCTGCCCCAAAGTCGAAGCATAAACAAAGAAAGAGGTGATGAGAAGGTACATCAAACCACCACGCTCATGAACCGTGCCAGAAGGTACAGCGTTTTCGTACAATCCAAGCGGGTAGTACCAGCAAAAGAAGGCGATAGTACCAATACCGACTTGGAAAGGAACCTCCGCCGTTATTTGTGCGGTGATGAAAGCTGCCCAACTGAAAGTTCTTGAAGGAGCTTCTCTGACTTCATAAACTTCTCTTTGCTTCACGTAGTATGGCAACATTTGCTGAATCAATGTGTTCAACGGAATGAAAAACATAAAAATCGAGAACATTTGATTCTGCAAGCCTTGAAGAGAGGTACCAGCTTTAAAGAACGAGAAACCGTTGAATAGGGCAGACGAGCCAACCAAGAAGATTTTCGAGTAGATATAGCCAGGCAGTCTCCAATACTGCTGAAGTGCTCTTTGTGTGACGAAGAAGTATTGAGTCCAGAAGGGCGCAGCATAAGAAGACTCATCACCAGGTGTTTCTTCTGCCGGTACTTTCAGAAGCTCTGTTTCCATATACTCCAACTCCTTGTGAACTGCGGCGAACTCTTCGGAATTTCTCCACACCTCGAAATAATCCTGGGCAGCATGCGAGCCAGGTGCAGCACCCACTACCTCCAACATCCACTCCGCTGGATTGGCCTCCTTTGGACATGGATGAGCCCCGCTCTTCTCAAAGTAATCAATCAAAGTTTGACAGTTCTTTCCTAAATCGCCAAAGTAAGCAGTTTTACCCCCTTTCTGCAAAAACAACAAACGATCGAATTCCTGCATCAAGATGGCAGAAGGCTGATGGATAGTACACAAAATCGCTTGACCGTGATCTGCCAATTTTCTCATCAACTTACAAATAGACCATGCTGTCTGCGAGTCCAAGCCTGAGGTGGGCTCATCCAAGAATAAAAGCAATTTGGGTTTCGCAACCAACTCAACAGCGATAGTCAATCTCTTTCGCTGCTCAACGTTCAAACCTTCACCAGCAACACCAATCAAGGCATCTGCGTATATGTTCATGTCCAAGAGATCAATCACATAGTCAACATACTCGTCCTTCTCCTTTCTGGAGACCTCCTTTGGCTGTCTTAAGTGGGCAGAGAAGGCTAAAGCCTCACGAACAGTAGACGTTGGCAAGTGAATATCTTGCTGCTGCACGTAGCCGATGGTTCTCTGAAATGAAGTGTCCAACGGTTTTCCATCAACCATTCGCGTACCGTCCGTCACGACACCGGTCGTAAGACGTTCAGACAAACAGTTCAACAACGTTGTCTTACCGGCACCAGAGGCTCCCATCAAAGCTGTGACCTGGCCGGGTTTCACCCATCCATCAATCTGATTCAAGATGACCCTCTCTTCAGACTTGATCTTCACACTGTATGTCAAGTTCTTCCAGTGGAAGATCTTTGTTTGCTGGGAGCCCTTCTCGCTCGACGAGGAGTCTGACTTGTCCTTGTATTGCTCGAGAGACTCATCCATATTGATCTTTTCGTTCGGGAGATTGTTCTCAATGTCATTCGCAGAAGCCTCTCTTGCCTTCGCCTCTTTTCTGACTTTTTTCAACGAGCCTCTCAAGTACAAAACAAGCTCTCCCTTCTGCATGGCTCCTTTATTCCACTCAGTTAAACCAATGTAGACAAATAAGAAGAATACAATGTAAGCAATGATGACACCCATATTCCGCCATTTGTGAGAGTTGTAGTATTCATAAGACACCGCCAAAAACTCGCTTCCTTGCACGACCGCGCTGCCAGGCGTAGATCCTGTGGCACTGCACACATTGTTCATAGTTGCACCGGTATCATAGCCTGGACCGAATGGAATGAACTCACTACACTGGAATTCACGATTGGCAAACTCATTGACCATCAAAGACTCGAAAACGTAAGACACAGGGTTGACGTACTGAATCCACCTCGACCATCCCAACATACTTGGAGTTGGAATCACGAAACCCGTGAAGATGACCATGGCCAACAAGATCACAGTGGCCGGGGTCATGGCACCAGCCAAAGAAGTGGACACGGCACCCAACGATCTGAACATGTGAGACATCGCCAATGTACAAAGGCCACAGAACATCCAGTAGAAAAAGAATCTACCTGGTTCTCTTCTGAAGTTGACCATGAAGTAGAAGGCAAAGTTGAAAATGGAAGACATGGCAAGCTTGGTGGGCAACTCGGAGATGATGGAAGCCAACGCATCGGCCGATGGCCTATACAAAGCATATTTCTTGTGTTTCTCGACAATCGGACGACCCTCGAACAAAGACATGATTTCCAACAACGAGGCAAACGCATTGAATAAGACAGCAAAGAACATAGCAGCACCACGATAGTAAAACTTACCGGTGGTCGAGTTAAGGTTGTAGAACACAGACGACAACACCAAGCCCATGACACCCTGACCGAAAACCGAAAAAATGGTGATAGAAGGGTCACCCTTAATTCTCAAGAAGTTTCTGCCAATGATATACTTCACCTGCATGCCAAACGAGACAGTGTATGGAGATTTGCCTGAAAGATGGTTGGATTGTCTCGCCACGTGAGAGTTATGGTACTCCTCGCGAACACTTCCGGACTCAACCTCCTTAAAGTACGAATCGATCTTTGTAGTCAAGGCAGTGTACTCAGGCGAGTTACGCCAGTATTGGGAAAATTCCACCGCAGTTCTTGGAACCTTGTTCTCGAAACCAGGGCGAACAACTCTTTCCTCTGGGTTCGTCAACGAGGTCAAATAGTCAGCAGTGGTTTGACGCTGAGGACACTCAAATCCCATGTTCACGAAAAACTCCTTCGCCTTGCTGGCCTTACCAAAGAAAATCTGGTAGCCTTCGTAGAGAACAATTGTATTGTCAAACAAATCGTAAGCATCCTGAGAGCATTGATAGATAGCAATCAAGGGCGTGGCATCCAAAATTGCGGCCGAAGTCTTCAACGCGCGGATGAACTCAAGCGCAGTGGCTGCATCCAAACCTCTCGTCGCATTGTCCCAGCACTGCACATTGGCACCACATAAAGAGGCCTCGGCGATAGAAACACGCTTTCTCTCACCACCAGAGACACCACGAACAAAATCGTTTCCGACGTTGGTGTGCCTTGTGTGAGATAATCCATAGGTGGCCATGTACACGGCGGCCATGTGCTTGGCATACTCCTCTCGAGAGACCTCACCCCTATTTTGTGGGGTTTTCATTCTAGCAGCGAATTCTAGAGTATCACCAACAGACAACTGTGGAAAATGCACGTCTGACTCGGCGGAATATATAACATCACCCCTGTAATGCTTCTCGATTTCTGAAGGTGCGAGACCATCGTAAGTGATCTTGGACTCCTTGCCTATGTGAAAACCATAGGTGTGAGCAGCAATGGTCTTCAACAAGGTCGAGCAACCAGATCCAGGGCGACCCAAGACAACAGTGAGCTCACCTGGGTGAAAGTAGCCATCCATGGTTTTCAAAATATCGAAGTAGCGGTCACTACTCTTATTGAGGAAAGAGAGTTGGTCCGCGGCCAATTTGAAAAGTGCGTTAGTAACTGTTGGCTGGTAGTCAGCGCCAGCAGCCACACCGTAAGCCCTCAAATCTCTGTAGGCAAGACCCAACTTAGAAGGCTTGTAGTAGTCCGGGTCGGATTCAAACAATTTGCGCATGTTTTTGACCCAAAATTTCGAGTCGAACTTTTCGCTGTTAGGGTCCAAGGCCTCGTCAACGTCAGAGTAGGGCGAAACACCAGGCACTTCGGACATATGCGTGAGGTATTTCAATAAATCCGAAGTAGACTTGGTCCCGATACTTCCTGCATTTGAATACGTCCTTGCCAATTCACGGACCTCTTCCTCGGCTTGAGTGTCAAAACCCCGATATTCGTTGACCGAGTTTTCTTCATCGGAGCGGGCGAGATGCTCCGGCACTGGCTCGGGCCCAGTGAAGGCTGTGTCGGCACTGACAAACTTGTCACCATCAAGATTGGTAACACTATCTTGTCGTGCGTTCATAGCAAAAGAATTTGTGTTCGTTGCGCGTTGTAGTAGCTAAGGGGAAAAAAATAAAAATTTAGAGTTCGAGGCGGCGAAATCGTGGGCTTCTTATGGAAACGGCCCTAGGTGCTGATGGCATGCAGTGTCTGCGGGATTAAGACGCACGGCAGGTATCGTGCGTCCTCTCTGTAACAGAAGCTGGGCAAAGAGCAAAACAAAAATAAAAATGGCCCACACCCCTCGTAAAAGCAATGCGAAGACCCTGTTGTCGGAGAAACTCGAAGAAATCCCAGATATCTGCAACTACCGAGTTGATAACAAAATTCCCCTTCGTTGTTCTCATCGAAACTACAGCGAATAAATATTTAAGCGTTTCAATCTTATTAGACTAAGAATTTTTTTGCCTTCACGTTTTCACGGACGGGAGGAGAAGCAACTTGCCGCCCGGTTCCGCCTGCACACTAGACGGCGCGAGCTAGTTTTGTTTTCATTTTTCTCGAGCGCAAAATCCTGCACAATGTGCGGGACACGGGTGAATTTGATGAGCTGAGGTTCCGAGACGACCGTTGTGTCAGCCGCTCTCCATTTACTAGTGAGCTTTTGCAGTCCGTGCCTTCTCGAACGACTTTCGTATACACTTTGCAATATGCCATCCCTCGCTGCTCTATTTTTAGCCGGAGCTGCTACTTGTTTAAGTACAAATGTACTGAAAGGCTCTGTGTATTACCTTCTAAAGCCAAGATAAGCGATGTGAATACGAGCCCAATAGCCATCGGACTTGATATGATTGCGCATATTCATGCCGTTCCGTAAATGTATTTGCGGCATGGGTATTACCGCCGGAGAAAGCGTGTTTTCGGTTTGCCTCCCGGAAAGTGTGAATCATATGGGATGCCAATGACGCACCCGAATCCGCACCCGACCCGGTCCACGCGCGTATTTGGATACTCGGCTCTTTCTGGATTAGGTAAATCTCCGCATAGGCCTCCGCTTTATGGCACCGCGTGGTTATGCAGGTTCGAGCGCACATTGAGAGCTAATCAAATTGGACTAGGTCGCGCTCTAGCTAGTCAGTCAGCCACATCGCAACCGTTTTGATCACGTGCTTGTCGCGTGACTGAACCAAAACATTCGTGTAGATCAACAAAGAACGTGTGGTATCCAATCTACACTTCACATTCAGCGCGAAAATGGGGATTGATGAAAACTGTATTCCTCCATTCATAGAGGGGCTAGTCTCAAACTCAAACAATATCCCGTTGGCATGCAGTAACTGGGCTGAAGGCGGCTGTGATTTTGCAGCGTCTTTCTGCAAGTCTAATCAACCAGATGCCCTCTTTGTGATTGTGAGAGGCAATGAATATGAGTTGGCTTCGACGCTAGATCAAGTAAAAGTTCAATATGAACTGTTGATCTCCTTGATCAAGCTCGCAGGAGAGCTTGTGGAAAGCGTGCCGCTCATTGCGCAGATACACGTGATAAACATTCCCAACATAGAGCGTGCTATACCAGAACTGCAGCCATCGTCTAACGGCGACTCAAGCGACCGGCGAGTTGACGAGAGTAGCAAAGGAAGCCAAAAAGATGCCTATGGGCAAATAATGAGCATCGTTGCGTTGGCAATCGCCCCATATTTCGATTACGTCTCACAAAAGGAAGAACTGAAGTCATCATATGCATCGGTTTCCGCGACAAAAAAAAGCTTTAGCGAATTGGCTCTCTCTTTACGCCATCTCCAACATCGGATTCAAAGCCCTGAACTTCTCGCGGCCATACCGCTGGAACTCCGCCACCTACTTTCCAACCCAGATTCCTCCCAGGATCCTGAAATCGTGTCCGACCTGGGCACATTGAACAGTCTTACAAAGATCGTCAATTTGTGGATTCAGCAAATCCAAAGCATCACCACTATGACCAATACAGTTCATGAAGGATCTACGTTGCAGGATGAAGTACAATTCTGGGCCATTCTCGAAGTCACGCTCACCTCGCTTCGTGAACAGACTCGTCTCCCGGAAGTTAGATGCGCGATCGAGATACTCAATGCAGCCAAAAGATTTCAGGTTACGCTCGCCTTTCAGAATAATCTTGGTATCGCTGAGCTGTTGGAAGAAGTCAGATCATACAACGAGCTCTTAAAGGATCTCCCGCTCTCTGAGCTCGCAGTTACCAAAGAGAACATCAACGGTAGCTTAAATAGTATTGAACACCTTGACTCTGTCGTCAAAATGTTGTTCGGCAACCTCAAGCGCTGGAAGGGTCTGAGCTCCGTCTCTTTGACAAGAATGGTAGCGCTTATCGAGCTTTTGTTAGAGGCGATCGCCCAAAAACTTGCCAATTTGTTGATGTCTATTGATCTCGTGAGCATTATTCATTCGGAATTCGTCACAATCACAAGTGAGTCCTTGCCGCGAATCTTTCTGACCATAGATGACAATATCAAGTTTATGGTCAACCTCATACGCGAGCTCATGAGAAAGCGGCAGGAAAAATTCATGCCGGTGAAAATTGAATCGCCTCTTTTGACATTGATCAAAGAGAGACTTGAACACGTGCAATCCTTGAGACACCGGCATGAGGAACTTTCACGGGCGTTGACCTGTTTGGAAGGTTCGGAGCCTCACAAGCAGCAGTTGGCGTTAGCATACACAAAAGAAATCGTGACTTCAAATCCGTTTGATTTCTCCAGGCAGGGGCTCTCAGTATGGAGCGTCAGTCAACAGCTATATTTTCAGGCATTCACTAAAGTGCTGCAGAACTTGAGCGCCATGATGAATAGGAAGTTTGACCAGTGTCATGTCTTTGCTGAGTACGTGAGCTTGCTCGAAAATCTACAAGGAAACTCTAATTCAGATACATCAACGCTATTTCTACTGTTCATTGATGACCGACACAAGCTCGACATATTGGAGAAGGCCTCAACAGATATAGAGGATGTGATTGCCCTTTCGTACTCAATGGCTGAAGATGCGAGCAACGAACCCGCATTTTCATTTTATTCTTTTTTTGAATGGGAGCTTTCTGCGAAAGCACGATTGTCATTCTACACAGAGGGTCTAATGAAGCTTTTGGGTGAAAGTTGGCGCAATTATTCCGTTGGGTCCAAAATAGATTCGAAGATCACGTCTTTTTTGCAAAAGATGGGCTCATTGGACTCAAGTACAAAGTGGATCAATCATGCTTTGTCAGTGACTGAGCGTATGAATACCATGGGGAGCGTGCTTCGGGTCATTCGCCTAAGCCAATCTGATCGCTTCCAATTGGAAATGAACTGGGACACAAACTTGAACGATTTGTTGCATCAAGGAGAAAGCCTTTTAAGCATCGGGGTGGAAATACCCTCTGCATTGCGTATGCGTTTTGATCGTTGTAAAGCCTTGAAGCCCATTGTGTACTCAATTGAAGAACACTTATCATTGCTCGAAGAGATGGCGGAGAGCAGCGATGATAGAGAATGCGTGGCAAAGTTTGGTTTTCTCGTCGAGAACGTGGAAGCTCAGGTGTTTCAAAATTTGGAAGAAGTGCTGAAACTAACCTGGTCAATGATAGTTCTCGAAATGAGCCTTCACCAGTCTGACGATCCCCTAGCAAATGCCTTTCAGGTCGAGAAATCTAGTTTGACACAGATAAGCGTGTTTCAGGAAAGCGTTCACCAACTTCACCACCTTCGAAACGCTTTTCATAACGTTTATGACGTTTTGTACAATCGCCGTATCCCTGCGCTTTTGTCCTGCGAGTATTCACTAGGAGAGATTTCCGCTGGGATTCTGGAAATTCAAAGTGACGTGAATACAATCTTGAGAGCAGACTTCTGGAATCTAGACATGCTTGTGGAGACTGTGAATCGGGATATCTCGGCAGTGATTGCCGAAAAATGCAAACGAGAACTCGAGTCGATGTCAAGTCTACTCTCTGGAGTCAGCGACCGGCACTTGGATAGACACATGAATATCCGCAGTCATGTAATGATTTTTGAAGATGGCTTATTGCTGGTGACGCCGCCTCTCGAAAGCTCCAAACTGGCTTGGATCGAATCAGTGGGTGCCATTATAATGCTCACCGAGAAAGTATGTCTCGTTTCTAAGAGTGGTACAGCTCTGAGAATAGCGTTCAGCCGTGCTGAAGTGCAACAGGATGCAATTTTGAAAGTAATGTCAACCATCGAGAACGCTTACGTGCGCAGTTGCGACTACATTTCACAGTGGAAATCGATCGAGTCTCTTTTCTCGTTGGAAAATGATATAGAAGAGGCCTTCTTCCCACCTGACATGCCGTCTGAAAAGTGCTTGGGAGAAGTCGACAAGATTCTCAAGATGAGCAAAATTTTCGATGACAAAAGCGGGGTGTTCAGAGTGAACGATGCGATGCACATTTCGTTCCTGAAAATTGCTAAACATGTGTCGACACGATTTGACGCTATACAAGAAAAGGTCTTGCAGATACTCATACAACGCCTGCAGCTAGAGAGTAGGAAGTGTGCCGAGGATTTATCAGCAGCTCAGGCATCACTTTTGAAGATTCATTCTTTCACAGGCCCGAATCAGTCTGTGTTGGCTTCGGTCGGTCGCATCTACGCTATACAGTCCAGCCTTTCTAATTGGAGTGAGCTCATTCAGTCTCTTACGCGCTGTCAACTGTACTTGTACCGCCACAATGTGTCTGCTGCTGCAGGCTGCATTTATGTTGAGCAACTTGAGGGACAGCTCTCGACTGTGAAAGATCTTCATTCGAAGAAATTAGAGATGGTCAATTCGAATTTCGACTCCTTGACGTTGAAGCTTCGTTCGCTGTGGTCCGATGTTCTTGGTCAGGCAAGGGAGTTGAGCGAGGCTTGGTCGGAAAACAGGCCTATTTCTGCAGCGTTAGTTCCTCTGGCCGCTTTGGCGGTCATTGCGAGATACAGGTCGAACATTATCGATTTGATCGCCCAAAGAGATGGCTTGCTTGAGATTGCGGTTTTCATGACGATACAAGTAGAAAAGGAGGAATGTCTAGCTATACTCGAGGAGGATATCGAAGAGCTCAAATTTGTTTGGACGACCATACAAAGTTTGTGGGAGCGTCTCGAATTAGCAAAGAATCAGAATTGGGGCGAGACTCCTGTCAGGGAGTTCAAACATCAAATGGAAGGCATTTTAAACGACTGCAATGATTGTCATGTGGCAGTACGCCAGTACTCGGCTTTCAATACCTTGCAAAGTACAATCCGGGAAATCCTAAAAAATATTCCGATGTTACTCGAGTTGAAAAGCAGTGCTTTGGAAGATAGACACTGGGAGCAGATATTTGCTTTGGCAGGTTTGGAAAAAAGGAAGAGTGCTCGCCTCTCTGTGCGGGATGTATTGGAGATAAATCATCAAATGCACGAAGGAATCATCCGTGATGTCTTGGAGAAAGCTAATGGCGAACAACAGGTACAAGAGAGTTTAAACGGCATCCGAGATGACTGGTCTACTATCTCATTCGAAACATTCAACCATGGTGGAAAATGCCGCTTGATTAAGAACTGGAGCAGTTTGTTCGATCAATGTGCAGCAAATCTCGGAACTCTCGCCAATATCAAGCACTCCATGTTTCACGCACAATTTGAGAGGGAAAGAGATGAGCTCGAGAGTAAGTTAAACATTTTGATGAATCTTTTGAATACTTGGGTCGAAGTCCAGAAACAGTGGGTGTACTTGGATGGAGTGTTCGGGGATAATAGCGAGATCAAAACTTCACTTCCCCTCGAATCCTCGCGCTTCAACAATATATCCTTTGAGTTTTTAGCCTTACTCAAAAGAGTGAGCACGTTTGAACTAGTCATCGATGTGATTACCATCAAGGACTTACCAAAAACAATGAACCGTTTGTCCGTTTCGTTGATGAAGACTGTCAAAGGCTTGACGGACTTTCTTGATCAGCAAAGGGATCGTTTTCCTAGACTTTTCTTTCTTGGAAATGAAGATTTGTTGGAGCTTCTAGGCAGCGGCAACCACACTCAACGTATCAATAAGCACATGAGAAAGATGTTTCCAGGTGTGGCCCTGATTTCTATTGATCAGGAAACATCCCTGATCAGGGCTGTGTCGAGTCCGCAGGGCGAGGTAGTTGAGCTCATTAGCCCAGTATCACTAATTAAGAACCATGCCTTGACTCAATGGTTGACTGCTCTTGAAACGGAGATCAAATTTACGATGTCGGCTATGGCATGCCAGGCTGTCAAGGAGGTTGACGAGGTGTGCCTGACTAAACATCAGATCGAAGGAACCAATTTGAAAGGGATTTTAGACCGACTCTCGCATCAGATTTTGATTGTTGCGTTCCAAGTTCGTTTTACCAAGTCCATCGACAAAGCCATTGCAGCCAATGAACTCGAGACTCAACTCGAGTTCTACAACACTTTGATTGGCATTCTTTCCGACTTGGCCGCCAAATCAGAAGAATCGATATTTCAGAGCAAGATGAGATGTCTCCTCATCGAATCTCTACATCACAGAGATATTGTGGAAGCCTTGATTGGAGCCGATACAGCACAAAAGATTTCCATATGGAACTCTCAACAGTTGTTCTACTGTGACCCTGAGAATCAAGATCCCTTCAAGCGTGTTCTTGTGAAACAGGGTAGATTTGAGTTTGCATATGGGTTTGAGTATTTGGGGGTAGTAGATCGTTTGGCAAATACTCCTCTCGTCAGCAAGTGCTTTCTTGCCATGTCTCAAGCCTTGGCTCAAAAATTGGGGGGCTCTCCCTTTGGGCCGGCAGGAACCGGGAAAACTGAGTGTGTGAAGGCTCTTGGTCAAAATCTAGGCAGAATGGTTCTTGTGTTTTGCTGCGATGAATCATTCGACTACCAATCAATGGGTAGGCTTTTGTTGGGTATTTGCAAAGTCGGGTGCTGGGGATGCTTCGACGAGTTTAATCGACTAGAGGAAACCATTCTCAGTTCACTCTCAACTCAAATCGAACTCATTGAGACCTCTTTGCAACTCTCAGAAACCGTGGAGTTATCCAATAAAGAACTCATTGTCAATCCGCACACCGGCATATTTGTCACGATGAATCCGGAGTATTCTGGGAGAAACGAGTTGCCAGAAAACTTGAAAAAGCTTTTTAGAGGATTTGCAATGAATAAGCCTGACAAGGAAAAAATCGCTGAAATCATTTTGACATCACAAGGGTTTTCTTGCTCGAGGGAGTTGTCTGAAATCTTGATTCCGTTTTTCCTGAAACTTCAAGGTAGTGTGAGCCATCAGCGTCATTATGATTTTGGGTTGAGAGCCATCAAAAGCATTTTGAATAAAGCAGGAAGCATTCGAAAAGGGTCGACTTCTCTTCAACATAGCGCTGACTTGCGCTCAACTGAAATCTCAATCATCGTGCAGTCTTTGATAGAATCGGTGGCGCCCAAGCTTGTAAAGGCCGATGAAATCATTTTCGAAGATTTACTCTCTGAGTTTCAATTGAGTGACAGCGCAATCCTGGCTCTGGACACCTCTTTCACTGTTCAAATCAGCAAGCAACTTGAATTAGAGGGCTTGACGCCAACAACTGAAATCTTGCGCAAATGCACCCAATTATTTCAAATACAGCAATCACACCATGGGTTCATGTTGGTGGGGCACTCGGGCAGTGGAAAAACCACGGTAATGGACCTGGTTCTCAAAGCATTGCGCGAAGCCGAAGATGTTTCATTTCAAAAGTACACAATCGATAGTAAAGTTTTGACTAAAGAGAAATTATACGGGTCTTTGGACCCGATAACAAGGGAGTGGACCGACGGATTGCTCACAAAAATCATTCGTGAGATTGCTGCCAATGTGAAGGGAGAATTGGAGCGGCGAACCTGGGTTGTCTTCGACGGCGACATCGACCCTGAATGGGCAGAAAACCTCAATAGTTTACTTGACGATAACAAGCTCTTGACACTCCCCAACGGCGAGAGGCTCGAGTTACCCCCAATGATGAGGATTGTCTTTGAAGTTCTGAGCCTCGACTACGCAACACCTGCCACGGTTAGCAGATGTGCTATGGTTTGGTTCGACAAATCTTTAGTCGCAATGGGGCTTATCTGGAATCACCATCTTCACCTTCTCAGACTGTCATCAGAGGAAATCGCAGAGCTGGCAAGCTGGATGCAATCCACTAGAGTTCAGTACCTCTTGTCCGAGGTGGTTGAATTTATTCTGAGCCTTTTCTTGGAGCCGTTTATCGAGAAGACTTACGAATTTGCTTCGAGCCTATCTCACATAATGGATTTAAGTGCACATCGCGTGATAAACGGGCTTTTTGTGTACCTTAAAACTCATATCTCCGATCTCTACACACACGTCAGTTCTGACACTGCTATCGAAAACCTCGACGTGTTTGTGTGTAAAGCACTCGCTTTGTCGTTCATGTGGGCATTTGGCGGAGATTGCCGTCTCGAAGACAAGGAGAAGCTCCGCGAGTTTCTCTCGACCTCGGAATTGTTTTGTAAATTGGATTTGCCATCCAATGTGTTTCATTGCAAGATCGCATACCCTAGTTTTGAGTGGGACTCTTGGGCCGCTTCTGTGGAGCACGTCGATTTGGAACCTAATCAAGTCTTAGACCCCGGAGTGATTGTCCCAACTGTCGACACGGTTATGCACGAGACGTTGATTCACGGAGTCATCAACAAACATTCTCCCTTGATCTTGTGCGGCCCGCCAGGTTCGGGTAAGACAATGACCTTTCTCAAAGCCCTCAGAAGCTCTTCCAACCTTGAGTTGATCTCACTAAATTTCTCCAAAGATACAACCCCCGAGGCTCTCTTGAGCACATTGGAGCAGCACTGCGAGTACAAAGTCACCAATACAGGAGTTGAGTTGAGCCCTAAAGTGGAGGGAAAATGGGCCGTTGTGTTTTGCGATGAAATAAACTTGCCCTCAGTGGACAAGTTTGGAAGTCAACGTACAATATCGTTCATGAGGCAACTAGTCGAGCGATCTGGTTTTTGGCGGCCAAGTGATCTCACTTGGGTTGATCTCCGCCATATCCAGTTCGTTGGGGCATGTAACGATCCCAATGACCCAGGACGAAACAAATTAGAGCATCGCTTTATGCGCCATGTGACATTGGTGATGGTAGACTATCCTGGACAAGAGTCTTTGAGTCAGATTTACACCACTTTCAACCGGGCGTCTTTGAAATGCGCCCCCAGTGTGAGACATTTTTCTGATGCTTTGACAAACTCAATGATTGGTGTCTACGATGCGACGAGGCTTTTTTTGACGACCGAAAAACAGAGTCACTACATTTATTCACCAAGAGAATTGACAAGATGGTGTCGGGGAATTTTGGATGCATTGATGAATTTGTCTAATTTGAATCTTCGAGACTTGATTCGTCTATGGTACCATGAAGGATTGAGGTTGTTCTACGACAGAATTGTGGAGGAGGAACATCGGTTGTGGTGTCAAGAATTATTCTGGTCCATTGCGGCGAGACACTTCCCAAATCTGGATTTGGAATCAGCTCTCAAGTCACCCGTCCTTTATTCCATGTGGCTTACTGGACAATATGAGCCGGTCTCAGAGACAGCTTTATCTACGTTTATGAAGGAACGCTTAAGGGTCTTTAGTGAAGAAGAGATGGAGGTTGACTTGATTCTTTATGAAGATATGTTGGACCATGCCTTGAGGATTGATAGAGTTCTAAGGCAGCATCAAGGACACATGATCTTGGTAGGACCAAGCACTAGTGGAAAAACCTGCTTGACCAAATTTGTCACTTGGATGAATGGCATGAGACTTGTCCAATTGAAGGTTCACTCGGACTATACTGTTGAGGAGTTCGAACTGGCATTACGCGACGTATTGATAAGTTGTGCCAAGGGCGACCAAATTTGTTTTTTGATCGATGAGTCAAGTATACTAGAGGCATCTTTTATCGAGAGGATGAACTCATTGCTCGCCAACTCCGAGATTCCTGGTCTTTTTGAGGGCGAAGAGTTCGACAGCTTGGTGAAGTTATGCGCTACTGAAGCGTCTATGCAAGGTTTAATCTTGGACACTACCGACGAAATCTACAAGTGGTTTACGTCTCAAATAACGAAAAATCTTCATGTGGTTTTCACTATGAGCGAGTTGCAAAGCGAAAACAGGCCTCAGATCAATTCTTCTCCGGCTCTCTTCAATCGGTGTGTCATGAGCTGGATGGGCGACTGGTCTGATGCTTCTCTCGGAACAGTTGCCGAAAAGATGATTGGTGAAATTCCCTTAGACCAATCTAACTTCACAGTACCTTCCCAATTTGTTTCCTTTACTAAAAGAAGAGCCGCCTCATTTAGAGACATTGTCGTGGACACATTGGTCTGGATTCACCGAGAAGTCTATTTAACCGAAGTGGCGGTGCCCAAGCAGTTTCTTGACTTCTTGCTGCTTTTCAAAGATCTTTTCACTCAAACCGAGCGAGAGTTAGAGCAAACCCAAAGACAGACTAATATTGGTCTCGATAAATTGCGGGAGACTGTTCTTGAGGTTGGCGAAATGAAAAAAGTTTTGTCTGAGAAAAAGACAGACCTACAGGCGAAGGATCAATCGGCTCGCAAGATGCTCAACAAGATGATTCTGGATCAAAATGAGTCCGAGAGAAAACGAGAATTTTCAGTCGCCACAAAGGCCGAGCTCGAGAAGCAGGAGGCTGAAATTTCGACGAGAAGGGCAGCCGTGATGAGAGATCTCGAAGTAGCAGAGCCAGCAGTTATTGAGGCTCAAAGAGGCGTGCAAGACATCAAGAAGCAGCACCTCACGGAACTCAGAAGTATGTCAAACCCTCCAGCCTCAATCAAATTAGCGATGGAGTCTGTGTGTGTTCTCCTTGGTTATCAAGTGTCCAGTTGGCGAGATGTTCAATCGGTTGTTCGCCAGGATGATTTTATCGCAAAAATCGTGACCTTTGACAATGAGAGTCAATTGCTGCCCGAATTGAGAAATTACATGGAAGAGGTGTATCTTTCGCGCTCAGACTACAATTTTGAGACTATTCACCGAGCGAGCAAGGCATGCGGACCTCTTTTGCAATGGGTGATCGCCCAAATTAGATATTCTGAGATCTTGATCAGAGTTGGCCCCCTCAGGGAGGAAGTTGCCGCTTTGGAAACGTATGCGTTGAAGTCCAAAGCTAAGTTGATGGCGATTGCTGAGATGATCCAGGAGTTGGAGCAAAGCATCGAGACGTACAAGAATGAATACAGCGAAGTCATCAGGGAGGCTGAGAAAATTAAGTCCGAGATGAGCAATATTGAAGAAAAAGTAAGTCGCAGTTTGAAGCTCATAGAAAACTTGACTAAGGAGCGTCAAAGATGGCAAGAGAGTACGAAAGACTTTCAGAAAAAACGAGAGCAAGTCGTGGGGAACTCCATACTTGGTGCTGCTTTCTCCACGTACTGCGGTAATTTTGGACAGAAGGAAAGGAAAGAATTGGTCGACAAATGGAAACAAAGACTCAAGCTAGCCGAAATTCAATTCGACACATCTGTGAGTCTCACGTCAATGTTGACTACTAGTGCCGAAAAGGCTTGTTGGTCAAAAAGTGGGCTACCAGACGACGAGCTATTTGTTGAGAACTTTGCAATTCAGACTCGAAGTGACTTCCCGCTCATTATTGACCCCACAGGTGAGATCCAACCCGTCTTGGAAATGTCTTTGGGAAAAAAATATATCGCCACAAGCTTCTTGAGCGATTCCTTTATCAAAACTGTTGAGGATGCTTTGAAATTTGGCGGGGTTGTTTTGGTGCAAAACGCGGAGCTTTACAACCCTGTCTTGGATTCTGTGTTGCGAAATGACATTTCGCACAGAGGTGGGCGAAGAATGATTCAGATAGGGTCAAGATCAGTGGTTCTTCTGGAGCAGTTTGGTTTGATCCTCTACACCCGCGATTCAAGGGCATCCATCTCGGCATTTGTCAAGTCACGAACCACTCCCCTCAATTTCACCATCACACAAAGTAATCTCGAGAGTCGAGTCTTGAATGCTTCACTTGAACATTTTGATCCGGATTTAGAGAAGCAAAGAGTCGAGTTGGGCGTCTTGCACAGTGACTACAACAATCGCTTACTTAATCTTCGGAAACAATTTCTCTCGACCTTGAACAACATCAAGGGGACCATTCTTGACAATGATGATGTGATTGACTCTTTGGAAAAGATGGAAATCGAATCGAAAAGCATCGATGAGAAAATGGCACAAAGTGAAAAGACCATGATGTCTGTTGTTGATACTAGACTGCACTTCGGCAAGCTTGCGTCTCATCTGGAAAATATATTTGCGATCACTATGTCATTTGCCAAAATGAACCGGTTGTACAATTTCTCATTCAGGAGATTTATTGAATTGTTCAAAAAAGTGCTTGATACATTCAGCGAGGCTACTGAGATTGAAGCAGTTGTCAAGAAGCTATATGATATGGTCTATCGTATAATCTTTCCCACGCTTCGCAATCTGGATAAAGCGTCATTCTACGTGTGTCTTGCTGTGTCTAATCACACCGCGGAGGCAGATGGCAGGGTTAGGGATTCTATCATCAAGCTTTTGGAGTGGTCTGCGACCGAGCACAACATCTCAGAGATTCTTTTGACCTTGAATTCCCACTTGACTGGTAAGATGTCACCTGAGATAATTGACCACTGGGAAGAAAGCCTCGAAAAATTGAAAGGAGACAGGCAGCTTGAACCAATTCGCCACTTGCTTGACTGGTACGTCGATAAAAGTCGTAAAAAGAGCAGGCGTCTTGCGATTGAACAATACTGCTCGGCTGTTTTTGGTGGTAATCTCGCTAATGAGCCATCATTGACGGAATGGGTTAGGCAAAGCCACGGACCATACATGTTTCCAACTTCTGAGTCGTATGATATCACTTTCCAGATTAAGCTGCTCGCTCGACTGGTGAGTAAGAGTCTAGTCCAGGTTTCGATGGGTGCCAAAGAAGGTGTGAAAGCAGCCACGGGAGCTCTAGAAAGTGCCATGAGAAAAGGCACGTGGGTCTTGGTTCAAAATATACAGATGTCACCACTCTGGCTTACTCACCTACTGGGTATCTTGCAAAGCAGGGAGGCGAAAGAGGGATTCCAGCTATTCATGACATGCTCTTTGGAGGCAGCAGACATCCCGAATGAACTTATAGGAATGTGCAGCGTCTTCATTACTGAGGTACGGCCACAGTGGAAAACAATGCTCAGTGAAACTTTTGAGTCCTTAATCGATACGAAGAAATCCCTCCCGGAATTGCACGTGTGTTTCCTCTTAAGTTGGTATCACACAACAATTCAAGAAAGACTCAAGTACGCGCCCTTATCGTTTGAGAAGAATTACGATATAAATGAGTCTGATGTCATAGCCGCTGGTTTCACCATTGGCAAAATCTTTGAAAAGATCACATCAAAGTCGGAGTTGTGGGATGAGATTTCATGGACGGAAATTGCTTTCCGCGTGGGACAAATCATCTACGGGGGTAAGATCTCCAGTAGCGCAGATTCACTGTATTGCATTGAACTCGCGAATAGTCTCTTCTGTGAAGAGTCCCAAAAATCGGGTTTCAACCTTGTGAAGAACGATATCGCGGCAAAATCAAACATCGAGTTGATTATTCCAGATGCAACTTCCGCGGGTGAGTACCAACAGTGGATAGCAGAACTTCCTGCAACGATTCCCTTGGAGTGGATCGGGCTTGAAAGTGAGGTGAGCGATGAAGCCCGAGAGAGAGAGGCGGAGAGTGCTTCGACACGCGCTTCCAAGCTTTTACAAGACGACCTTTTATATTGGCAATGATTTCGAAGTCTTCAGACTGACCGTTGATTGAGCATATATGAGATAGATAGCAAATTGATTTGATTGTTTTATCCAAGGTCGATGTAGAACCATCAAGGGCGTCGCACAGTAGACGTCACCAGTGTGCTTACATAATCTGGACTACAGTACCCTTCACAAAGTACATTCAAGTCGAAGTTCCGTTGATGCTTCTAATTAAGAGATATACACATAGTACACGCATTTACTCGTCGTCCTCCTCCAAGGTCTGAGCAGCGATACGGTCCAAGTCTCTCTGGCCGTTCTCGGAGATTCTTCTACCACCCTTTGGAGAAATCTCAAGGACACCAATCTTCTCCAAGGCCTGGACAACTCTTCTGTTGACAGAGCCGGAGGCGTCGGCGTGCTTGTGTGGTCTGAAACCTCTGTTGATGGCACCGCCGTACAACTTGTTCAACTTACCGACACCGACGTTCTTTCTCATGTACACGTGTCTGGCAGCAGAAGCAGCTCTCTTGTAGAACCAGGTCTCAGATTCCTGTGGGGGCAACTCGTTACCGGCAGAGGTCTTGACAAGCTCAACGTAACCTGGAACCTCCAACTTACCTTGACGCTGCAAGAACTGAGCGTAAGCGTTGATAAAGTCTTGAGCTGGAACGTCTCTGATAATGTTAGTACAAGTTTTGGGCATGGTATTGAATCTGATCTTGAATTTACTTCGGGCTCTCTGACGAACATGAAATTGCGAGCATTACAATCCTCATTTTGTTTCTTTCCCTGTAGAGATTCCTCTTTGCATGTGAATTATGCTTGGTATAGCACATCACATGTCCATGTCCAATTTGAGGTCTGAGACGATGACCTGTTTTCTCTTTCGACTCCGTTTTTCGAGAGATTCCCCTGTGTCGCTTCATGATGCGTGGGTCCATTGACGTAGAGAGCCTGTTTGATCAGCGGTCGTGACGTGAACACATACTTGACGGTAACACCTGGCATCTTGTTGTTGTATTATGGAGAGTATTCGAGCACGATACAAATTTTTCTTTCACAAGTCTGTACGTGCGCGAGAATTTTCCGGCCTGCATGAGACGAAAAGGCCACAGCAGTCACATTGGTCATGTGATGCAGAGAGCCGCGCGAAAAAGTAATCGGAGGAAGAAAAAAATTTGTAAGATATGCGCGGCAACTGGAGCGACGGAAACCAGCTTAGAACTCGAGCCGAGGCCGATAACCGCTTTAGGTGCCGGAATGAGAAGACAGTGGCTGCAAAACGAATACCGCTGGCAGGCCATACAATGCTGCCATCATCTCATGAGAGCCATAAATCATTAGTAAGCATTATGCCTTTCTCTCAATGTCCAAAGATCCTACTTCTTCTTCATGAACTCGGGGTTTCATGAATCTGCGGCGTTGTCATTTACCAACATTTGTAAAGAGTTGTTTGTAAAAGAACGAGACGAGTGACTGAACTTGCTTCTATCACAATGACTTTTAGTTGCCACATTTATTGACAGTTTCATGGGCCGTTTATATCTTTTATATCCTATAAAAGCTCAAATCAATGTACCAATACATCACACTCCCCAAAAGCCTCGCAAAGCAAAAAAAACGGAAGCTCGCGAGACATAATGAATAATAAAACAGGCGTTTGCTAGTTTGCTAGCGCATGCGTTGAAATTTTGCATTAAGTAGTTCCAGAACTGATCAGCGCCATGCCTAATTTCTCAACGGCCTCTTTTAAAGTTCGCATAGCGAGCTTGATATGATATTGGAACGTATTGGCAAGCTGTGCTTTTGAGGTTATGTACAACATGGTTACAGACAACTTGACTTGATCAGCCGGGCTCTTGGCACCAACATTTTTGTCTGCTCCAAAACAGTATACAAGGATTTGGTCCAATGCATGACGAGAACAGAGCTCAAGAAGATTGATCTATGTATACAACGGATGTTTCCGGGGATCAGCCCAGCAAAATTATACGCGAGGCCAAAAAAAGGAGGCTACGGGCTCATTGAATTACTGACGCAGCTTTTAGGCCACAGAGCCGAGGTGATTGGAGAGACGTTGAGTCAGGCAAATGGGTGGTTCATCCAATACTTAAGGGTGAAAATGCTCCATCACATGGCTAAGATTCTCGCGGGGAATGAACACACGCGAGTCCTTAAAACCGGGGGGCTTCACTGGCTCCAATTTCTTCTTGAAAAGACTGATATATTTGAAAAGAATTTGCATTGGACGTTTTCTTCCAATGAAATCCACTACATCAGAGCCTGGCGCGAAGTAACTTACAAAAGCACAGAATATGATGTCACGAAACAGCCCTACATCACATCGGAGTCCACGCTTATGGAAACGGTGGCTGACGGTTGGTTGCCCCGAGCCGTGGCGGAAAAGGTCAGTCAGGTTCAGTATAAGTCTTTGAGTCGAAAGAAACAGGAAGCTTTGTTACCGCTTACCCCCAGACGGTTTCAGGAGATTTGCCCGGAGGTCGAATCGGTCAAAAGGTGGGAGAAATTCTGGAAAGTTTTGTACAAAGAAGAGTGGATACTCAGACACGATCTCACGGCCCTTCACCTCTTTAATTTCGGGTCCTTCGTACCGCTATTTGATGTGGTAGGCGACATGTCGGTGATGCGATGTCATCTCTGTCTCAGTCAAACCACCAAAGACGGCATACTCGCGCACATTTATAATCAGTGTGAGACTACCAGCATTTGGTGGCAACAAATAGGGCCTGAGGGCCCAATGCATCTTAACTCCATGTTGGCGCCGGTCAACGCATCATCGGATAACTTAAGAAAATTAAATTGGTTTGTGAAGACCGTCAAAAAAGTGTACTCTTTGAGACGGCGCGAATCACCGGATGGGCTCGCATTACTGACCCTTCTGTTGCGAGAGTTGAAGCGACAGGTGGGGGAAGTACAGCCTCTAGGGCGATGACAACCGAATTAGTTCTCATACGCAGCCACGCCGCTAGGCATGGTAGCGAAGCTGGCTAAGGTTTTATATATAGGCATATATAGTTTTTTGGAGAGCTAGGTAAGCAACTCTGGCTCCCAGTCCTTAATCAGATGTATCAAGCAAAAAAAAAAAAAAAGAATCACGACCAAAGACTCAGTAACACGCGCTCACGAGCGCTATAATGCTCCAAATCTCGCAAGGACGTTTCCACGGACCAGAATGATTCAGTTTCAAAGCAGGAATTCCATTTTACCATAGGCCAACTACCTTCTCTTTCACGGTCTTGGCCGACCTTGAAAGTCTCGCGCTGCTTGTAGCGCGAGGAAGTATTTGTAGGCGGTTCGGTCAGGCTAACGGAAACGATCTTTTGTTCGGCCAGTAATCGCTCATCAAGTGTCAAGTCGCTTCGCTTTGCGGTATCCAAAAGAGATTCGTAGTAGCTACGACAAATGCCATCATCGGACGCGGACCAGGCTTTGCTCAAATGGACCGTGTGTATGGCCAGATAGGGGGTTCGTCTCTCGTTATGCAGGCTCAAAAACAGTACCAAATCTCTAGTGACGCTGAGTGCCTGGAGTTGTGCTTGAGAAACCACTTCCCCGTAAACGAGAGCAATAGCATTCAGTTGCATTGCTTGGATGATATTCGCTACGACTTCACGCGGCCTCGGAGGAAGTTTGGGTACACTTAAAGCGTAGTCTACCAAAGTGAAGCAGATTTCTCCACCTGTGTGTGTTTTTTCAAGTTGTGGAACACGAAGAGCGGAACCACAATTGAGATTGTTCACCAATTCAAGATCCATAGTAAGGCTGCGGAGATTCCTGGCCGATGAAACTGCCATCACAAATCGCCTGCAACCTTCTAGTGGAGTGATGATTTCAGGCGTATTTTGCGACTCCGCATTCCCACAAGCTTTTTTGTTCACCCTTAAAGTTAGACTTTGTAATGACCCATTCAAAAGACTCTCCAAAAATGATAGGAATGCAGGGTACCTTAGACACTGCGCGTCAGACACAAACAAGTTGACTTGCTTGCAATGGCAAGACACAGGGGACTTTTGTAGATGAGGGAAGCAATGATTGGGATTACAGGTGTTAAAATCGCAAAAAAGATCGAGCCTGCTGCATGTGGCTGCAGATCTTATAAGACAAGGAGACATCATGAGTGTCTCGATGTTTATGGCTAGTGTCCGAAGCACCAAATTAGCCGGTAATTTTATCTGCTGATCGATCTTTGGAGGCTCTGCAAGGACAGCGAGATGTGCAAGGTTTGGAAAGGCAAGCAAATCATCGTTATACAACGACTCGTTTCGCGCCTCTAACTTTGTGACGAATGCTGTTATACCGCCATCTGCAAAATACAGCGACCCCAGCGAGGCCAACGTAGCGGATGTACCAACCAAATTCATGAACTCTGATCGATACTTCTCGCCATCACTCCACGAGTCCATTCGCCTAGGATGTGCCATCATGGAATCCATTTCGCTTCGCCGAACTAAGCTCACAAACAGAAATAAGTACCGGCCGACGAGTTTGCGGAGACCGGAGCATGTGCAAGAGAGATGTAGCATTCCCTGAAAGGCATCTTTGAGCCTTGCCCGAGTCGAACGATACCCATACTCACGGCCTTTCGCGTTTGCTGGGACGAAGAAAAAAATGACTAGGTGAAGAACTTCATTCGGCAATGTCAACAAGGGCATGCTCCTTTCGGCAGGTTGATGTTAACTCATTGACATAGCCAAGGGCCGACCGCGGTTTGACAGGTTTTGACAGGCCAACAATGCGGGGCAGGGCATCACGTGAAGCCCATCAGAATACCGAGCTCAACCACATTAAAATCTACATGAAAAAGGCAAAACCGACCGTTACGTATATTCGGACATTACAAATATTAAAGAGAAATCCGTGGATTAGTGATATAGAAGAATTGCAAGGAATGATGAGCTTAGACCTTGAAACCTCTGGAGTTTCTTCTACCTCTGGCCTTCTCGAACTTTCTACCCTTGGACATAACCTTAGGAGCCTTGTTCTTGTGAGGACCGAAGCCGAAGTGTCTGACAGCCTGTCTGGCGTTTCTTGGGCCTCTGACAAGGACAGTGTTCTGACCCTTAGGGGCTCTCAAAGCCAACTGGTCCAAGGTGATAGCCTCACCACCAGCCTTGAGAATCTTGGCCTTGGCGCTGCCAGTGAATCTCAAAGCAGCGACGGTGGCCTTGGGAACCTCCAACAATCTGATGTCGTCGGTGACGGTACCAACAACAACAACAGTCTTCTCGGCAGCACCCTTCTGAGCGACAACGGAGGCGATCTTGGAAAGAGACACAGGTGGTCTGTTGACCTTGGACAAGAACAAAGACTTCAACACAACCTTGTTGAATGGGGAGTCGGTACGGCCTGAATTGTTAGTATAAAATCCAGTGTTCTGCTCGAAAAAAGTCGCACACGTCAAGTGCACTCGCAGAAACTTTGCAGGCGCCGTTGCCTCTCTGAGCACCGAATCACCGGTATGTTCAGATGTGGCCGTTTCGCTGAAGTATATCCGAATCACCGGATAATCTTCAGGCGGAACATGGCATTTCACATCGACCAAGCTGACTGTCGGTCAAAAACTGCAAAAGGGAAAGCAATTTGCTTCATTGGAGAGTTGACTCTCAGACACTTTTGCCCCAAATTGAAGGCGCCGGGACACCAGGGAAGTGCCTCTAGAGATCAGCATGTGAAAGCGGAACTTGTGATGTCCAAGAAGTCCCGCAACACTCGAGGCACAAGTGTCTGGAGAAAACTCTCGATGAACCCGATTGGTCATCACGTTTCTGTCTATTGTTAAAGTGTCATAAGCCATGCGAAGACTTCATTCGAGGTTGGTATCAAGCTTGAATATACATACGAGCCAAGTAGGTGTACAACTTGACCAACAAGTCCAAGTAGACGTTGTTAGACTTTGGAGCAGTTCTGTGAGAAACTCTCTTGTGTTGCTTCTTGGTGTGATCTTTACCCATGACGACTTGTGAGGAATAGTTGGTGATGAATAATTTTCCCGCGCTCAGATTTTCTCTCTTCACCACCCGCGAATTTTTCCTACAGCGCAGCGCACATCACAGATTGATGTCACGTGCGCACGCATGCTCGCGGGCTTTTACCCTAAGGCCTCCGCGATACTCACTCACTGCACCCTGTCGTGAAGATCAAATATCAAAATGGTCGTTCGATATTGGCAATTACGCAAGAGCAGCAGTGACTTATAACTTCGGGAACGGTTTTGAACTGAAACACCGTTTGCCTTCTTCATGAAATCTCCTCACAGCTGTTCGTCTACCTAGCCCACTGTAAATACACATCCGTGCACCTAAGTGCCTAGAATCTGTCGCTAGCTCGGAGATACTGTAATAACTGATAAGCATGTTTCACCGCACACTTCACATCAGCGCTAAAAGGTTTCACGCCAAGGTGTTCGCCCCATTCGCTGATGGCAAGGCGCTTGAAACCTTCTTGAAGAGCCCAAAAGGAAAGGTGCATGACGTTATTCCAGGTCCAACCTCAGTAGTGGACTCCAAGGTAGTGCGCAAGATGCTCAAATTATCTGGATTGGACTCGGACATATCGGCCGAGACGGAACAAAAGTGGATCATGGCACTCAATACCCAAATAGGATTTATCAATCAACTTCTGGCTAGTAATGACGAAAGTCGCGGCACTGAAAGCGCAACTGCAGAAGTGTTCAGACTAATCGCTTCAGACCACCAACCCAGCAAGTCACTTGGTCTCAAAGAGCTAATGCAGCAAGTTGAAGAAAACCAGCAAATGCAATGTGAGGAGGTTTTTGAGGATTTTGACAAGTATATTGCCAGCAATGTTAAGTTGTAGGGCTTATGCGAGATAAGTCTGGCTCAGGCGTACCTGGCTACGCGCGAGTCCATACACATTCTGTCCGGGACACCGAGCTCAAATAGATTGTGCAATGTTGCCTGAAGAGTTGTCAAATCCTTCGTTCCTTTATTGATGAGATCCACACCTGCCCCTTTGGGAAAGGATATGTACGCTTTGATCTGAAAGGCATTTGAGTCGTCCAACAACTGGAGCTTGATTTTTGATTCCTGAAATGGTGCATCATCGTCTCTCACAAAGATCTTAAAAATTTCAATGACAATGTCGCCTTGGAAAAAGCGGATTCCCTTCATCCAATATTGATTCACCACGCCGTAGCCCAAATCATCGAGAAATTGGAGAAATGAGTCTTTGGTTTCGCTGGACGTTTCCGCCGTGTCCAACATTTCTACATCGTCCGTCGTGTTCGTTTGCTGAGGCGTAGGAACTGGAGAGACTTCAACTATATCGGCGTTCGGTTCCTCATGAAGGTTTCTGTTTGGCACTTGCTCAGTCACACTCGTATGGTGATGAACAACGGTACTTTCGTAGAAATTCTGAGCCGAAACCACATTCTTTCCCGCGTTTGGAATGTCCGCAATCTGTAACGTCCAATGTTTCACCTCTTTTCCCGCAAATAATCTGTCCACGCTAATGTCAGAGTCGCCTTCAACCACCGGTCTGGCGATATCAAGAATTTTCGACGCGTCGTCATTCCAGACTGTCGTGCACTTCATGTAGAATTGTTCAATCTGATTGACTTTGCCCGGCTCGAATTTCGGCTTGAATACGTTTTTTGGTTTCGTCAATATTGTATATGTAGCGATTGTTTGCGGGCTGTGGGAACCCGTCAAAGCCTGAAGCGTCGCCACGGTCTGTGTGTAGTGGCTATGTGGAATGCATGACGTGAGCAATAGCTGATGGCCCATTTTGTAGTAAGCTATAGGTCCGAGATAATTATTCGAGTGGGAGTTGTGTGAAACAATGCGTGCCCTCGTGAAGACTCGCGTGTGGTGTACGCGTCAATAGTGCGATCAGCCTGCAATAGCGGATGCAACTCCAGAGATCGATGAGCTAACACAGGCAAAAGGTTAAACCACTACAGGCTACTTCGAATACAAGCATCAAGCTTTACTGGGTATTGTTGCAATTTGCAAAAATTGCTCCCGTTTCCCGAATTTTCTTTTTTTTTTTTACTTTCTTCCGCAATGTCATTTGAGCGGCATCCGTGATCTTATATAGCAATCTTCCAATAGGTCATCATTATCTGCCAATGAAAGCAGTCTCGATATGAAGCTTGAAGACTCGAGTAAGCAAAGTCCCACGACTACTGATCTTTCTTCGATTCCGTCTCTGAGTCGCTACCAGTGTCCTCGGCAAACGCAACCACAATGTAAGAGATCAACACAAGGTTAGCTGCCAAAGCTGCAGAGCCGCCGCTCACCAAAGAGCTTTCAAAAAGATACTGGCATGTGAAGAAGGTCACCAAGGGGAGGAACACCATGGCGGCCGTGAAGAACATGAGCTTCTGTACCACAGAGCTGAGGGTTAGTATGGGCATCGTAATTGAGCAACATTACAAACCTTTGTCTGTGTAAGCTTTTCTTTGAGTGTGCAAATGCGAAGAAGATAACGAATATCGTTTAACATGTCTTGAGCCCCACAATGAAGTATTGGTTTCGCTATAGAAGAATAACGGTAGGCCATCTTGTCGCATAAGTTTCAAATCGGCGTAGGGCGCCTGACTATGAACGCAAACAATGTTCGAAATATCAGAATACATACGCAGGGACATCAACAGCCATGATCAGATGAATTATCAAGCGTATTAGAAATAGTTCTCACTACGACTATTCATCCCGGCCTGCACTCACAGAAAGAGACTGGCACAGCGGAGAGCCAGGCAATCAGCGAGCGCGGCGCACGTGACCAAGATAATACATAATCTCCGCCGGTATCTGGGTGGGCGCATTGTATCTTAACCCGAAACACACCCCGAAACGATATGAAGTTGACTGCCTTGGCTGCGTGCGCAAGTACTGCGTTGGCTTTCGCAGACACTGCCGCATTTTTTTCGTCAGTACAGCTTGAATCTGGCTCTTCGTACATCACCAAATCTGCCGACTTGGCCTCTGCTTTCGAAAGACTCACAGCCAAGTTTTGCTCGGAATCGCCAGATGAGAAATTGACCATTTTCCGTGTTGGACAATTGAGCCGGTCAGCTCCGGTCGATGTCGGTCCAGAGACAACATTTCTCAAGCATGTGCACTACCTAGCGGGATCGGAGATCGACTTGCCCGTGGCCAAGGAGTGCACGGTGGTTTATGTTGACGAATCGATTGCGGACCTCGACAGCTTGAATGCTAACGTCATTGTTGTTGATGTGGAGAACTCTCAGAAGCATACTGTGGAGGAATTCATGACCGGCGGTCATGTGATGGTGCAGGGCAAACCAGGATTTCACACGGCAGGCTCCCGTGGTGAGTCCATCCGCGAATTCCTTGGGGATAAATTGAATTTTGGCTTTGACACCCTCACAAAAAGAGGCAGTGATGACTCTGCTTTCCCGGTCTACTCTGATGCCACCTTGGAAGAGGTGGAGAACGATTTTGAGATTGCGGAGTCGTTACTTGCCGCTCAGGAATCTGATGCCGCCGTCACGGCCTTGAGTGATGAATCAAGAATTAAGGATTACTCAGGTTCGGCCAGGAACAGCACAACATCGAGGTCCAATCTCTTTACGAAGTATCAGTTCTTTACCCCTGGCGTGTGGCTGGTGTTGATTGTGTGCTTTTTCTTGGTGTACGTATCAATCACTGCTGTGGGCTGGATTACCTCGATCGACTTATCCTACCGAAGCTTCGAGAAGCAGGTTGAGTACGAGAAGAAAACAGAATAGATGGGACTATATAGACAGAACCGCGACCCACTAAAATAACATTAGATCAGTATATGTAGGGGACAATTTTGTATGGCACTCTCTTTTGGTATTCTTCCCAGGCCTTACCATATTTTTCGCTGCATTTAGCTTCATCCCTGGTTTGTCTGTGTATCAACAAGGTGGCAAAGTAAATGACGTAAAAGTACGTGAACGCAGTCATGGAGCCTGTAGGCAAGCACCATGACCACCCGATAATCCAATCTCCAAAATAGTTGATATGCTGACTGAGCTTCCACCATCCATCTACCAAGAGCTTGGAGCCAGTGGGAGTCGAGATGCTCTCCATTTTGTCCAATTTTCCATTCTTGAAGTCGGATTTCTGTTGGTTCGAAGACAGGAAAATATAGTAGCCAATAAAACTGGTGACAAGAATAAAGCCGGTTTTGAAGTAGCCCAATTCGTAGTAGTTCTGTGGGAGGGCCAAATAGCGAGCCTGCAATGAGTACGACCACGGGAGCCAAGCCAAATCGCCAAAAGCCAACATGAAGCCGAATCCGTCCGTGGCAATATCAATCATGGTCAAGCAGCCTTCTTCGTTTAAGACGCCGTCAAAAATGTAAAACGCCTGTAGGAAATTCACAAGAATCATAGCGTCCGTGACTTTACCTGTGGTCTGGTATTGGTTGTGGGCACATGACAAGTTGATTAAAAATAAAAGAAGCATGCCTGGTCTCAACTCGCAAAACAACTTGATGTCCCATGCACCGATCCTAGGGTTCAATTCACGGCCGATAAACCAGTCATAGATTGGATTCCCCGTATTTCCCGGAACAGCAAGTATTCTCTCTTTCGTGTTCACACCATTCTGATTGCGTAAGGGAATAAAAGAGATCGCGTAGACGAAAAACGACATGGCAAATGATGCGATGATAGTAGTCAATGTCAACTTCAATTGGTTATCGTAGAGAAATTGGAGTTCTGGCATGTAGTAGTTCTCCAGCGATAAAAGCCTGGCAGAAAGCAAAGCAAAAAGTAAGCCAGACATGGACTTGCCATTGATGCGATACATGAGCCTGGTTCCGTCTCTCAACTCCACACCAGGTATGTCCTTTCCAGGCATATAAATGTCCAAGACTGCAAGAATAGAGAACCATGCTGCGTATGCGGCCCAGCAGCTCTTATCAAAGCACAATTGCAAAAACTCATCTACATTTTGAGGAAGCTGGGCCTTCACTTGCTCAATATCAACGGTGATGCCTCTCACTGAGTATTGTTCATTGCAAAGGTAGTAAAAGACAACCAAGACGACGGGCAAGCCGGTAGCAATTCCCAATGCACCAGGTACGCCCGAAAATTCTCTATGTGCTGTTTTTGGATTGAGTTTAGACATTCAGGTGAGTGCTTATAGCTGATGGCAAAATGATACGGCGATTCTCTTATGCGTGCATTGCTTGCCAATTTATGCGACGCGTAAACGAGCAAACGAGATTTGTGGGACTGGAATGGGGCAATTCGCAGCAACACTCCAATGAGATCACTTGCCGCACGATGGCAAATAACAATCCCCTCCCCGACTCAAAATAATTCATTTTTGTTTCTTTTCCTTTTGCTTGATACAAACTGGCTATGCATCTTCAGTTGCATTTCATGTAATATGCTTTTCACAATAGCTCTCCCTCTTGAAAAGATTTTGTTTTTTAGATATTGACTCTGTTGGAACGAGTGTTCTCCAGTGTGCATACTTTCATGGACATCTTACATGTTTTTATGGTTTGAAAAGGCTTTAGCGCAAAACAGAGTAACGTATCAAGCGAAAACGAAAAAACATAAACTCTATCTTCGAGCGCTCTATCGTCGCAATTTTCCGGTTTTGGGGTTGGACCTTATAAGTATGGATTGAGGCATGTACAGTGTACACCTGACTCGCAATCTGAAGACGAACTTTCGTTCCTCGAAATTGGCCTCAGTGAAAGAAGGCGTTAATGAAGGAATTTGTTGAATTTACTTGACGAAACGCCTGCTAGCGGTTTGGCTTCCAAGAACAAAACCGTCAGTAGTTTTACTTCTTTGCAACCTTCATGATTCACATTTACGTATGGTTGTGATTCAGCGACGGAGGGCAATAAATTCTAGATCATCAAATTAACGTGCGCAGATTCGTGGTTTTTGCCGGAATGGCCTGGAGGTCATTTTATTTTTGGGACTTGAATTATGTCAATGCTCAGATCATTGCACGCAAAGCACGTCAATCTTATCGATATTGGGTGTTCTAATCGAGATTCCACAATGCATGTTCGTTTGAACGTAGTTCTTGGCACCGACCGGGATAATGCTTAATTCCCGAATTCAAAATTAACCAAGCCCCTTCAAAGATAAGAAGATGATTTGCGTAACTTGCCGCATGTCAAAAGAGTTCCGTAGGAAACGGGGGTTCAACATATTACTTATTCGTGATAATAATGAGGTATATGGCTGGTTGGGCTCTACGATGTCTAATCTCCCGACATTCAGGTGTCGCAGCCTCGCAGGCCGCATGAATGGCGGGCCGCCTAAATTGGTAAATTGTGTGCATAAATGTGCTCGCCCGCCTCGCCGTGCTCATATGCCTGAGCGTATCTATGAATGTATGGATTCGGAGTGTGGGAGTGAATATCAAAGGCTCTCTAAAAAGTTTAGATATTTCCTTTCTAATGAAAAACTGAAGCGCTAGATGGCCTCGTTTTCTGCAAAACTCGTTGTCAAGGAATCAATTCTTGTCGATCGTTCTTTCATCTTGACCCCTATCGCGCACGGCGTTGTCCGGGATGTCAGCGACATGGAGTATGACAACAAAGTTAGAGAGATGAACACCCAAATGTGCTTATGTACATCGATCTTTGAGTAAAAAAAAACAAGTGGCCAAGCTGATCTCCCGAAATTTCTTACATAAGACTTTCAAAAAAAGCTAAAATATACCCCTTCTCAACAGAACTCCCGTTATACGACATTAGGACTGCGTTTATGTCTCGGCGACACAGGCGCTGCGATCTGGGATGCACTTTAGCCACCATCACTTATTCACCTTCATTGTGTAAAGAGGATAACTCTCTCTTTTTTCTTGCGTTTGCCATACCGTACAGAAACCGCTCTATTGTTTGATCTGCTGAGTCGAGCCCTTCCATCACATTGTTCAAATTTTGTCGATATATGTCTGCCTCTATCAGTGCAAGTGTCTAAAATCCCGTCACTATCCTTCAATTCTCCAAATTCGTGTTTTCAAAGTCACCCATTCTTTCACTTCGACCATTGTGTTCCTTCCGTTTAATTTCATCAGTACTATTGCCGCCTTTCGATGTCCGAACCCATGGTCCAACCCAATCCTGTGAAGCGGAAGAGAGGCAGACCTCCAAAGGCCAATAAGCCAGAAGATGCCTTTCCGACCTTCACAATGCAGCTCAAGTCATCGCCTTTTTCCGGGGCCCCGAATGCTGAGCTCACATCTAGCCAGGTTGTGCGTATCGGCGAGCCGGACTCGTTCACGCCCATGATGAAGGTGTTACCCTCACCACACCGCAAAAAGCGAAGTAAATCAAGCAGCTTTTCTCTGCCGTTGGATCCATCTAGGTTTCCCAAACACAGTGAATCTCAGGAGCACGTATCGAAATCCTACGTGACGTCCACTGCTGACAGACGTCTTCCTTCCCGTGTGCTAGACGATTTGTCCGCAATAATGGATACTTCGCCACGGCAGCCACAGCATAAAGTGTCAATCAAAAGCCTCTTGGGGCCAGGCATCATCCTTCTGCCCGGGAAAGCAAAAGATCTGTTTGTGCATGTCGCCGATTCTCCCAGTCAAGCATCTGATATGCGCAATGTCGCTGAGTCTTCCGAGGCTTTCGAAAGAACAGAGCTGGACTGTCGAGCACAGCAATTTACATCCGCGCTTGAGCTGCCTTGGGACCCTAACTCTCACAGAGGCAGGCATGATGACCTTGACTTGTTTGGGTTTGATTTAATAATCGATGAAAGTGGTAAGGCGGAGCTCGTGAACAAGCAAAATTTTGCACCCGCAGATGAACATCGGTTCGTGGAACATCTGAAACATGATGAGACATCCCTGGGTGGAGGTAGATCTCCGGTGCCCAATGATGATGACCAGAAGCATGTGGTGGAACGAACGCGTTCTCTTTCAGCGCTTAGTCGCATTCATGATGAACATGAAACGCGACAAAGAGAAGATGCCAATGACTACGACATTAACCAGGTGAAGTCTTCTCCAAATGAAACTCCGGATATAGAACTACCACAAGATTATGGCTATCATCCCTCTATTTTGATGGGCCAGGAATTGTCGCCTTACCAGATGATCGTTTCTCCGGAGAAGTACTGTGAAACAGATGACACTTTGCAATATCAAAGCGAATTGCAATCTCGGAGTTTGTCTTTCTCCCATGAGAGGCATCATGATTTTGACTCGTATCTGGTGGATACAGAGCATCTCTCAATCGAGGGCCCCAGCTCAGAGGAAGCTCCACAAGATGCAAATATTCGCGATGCACACAGAGATATCAAAAGACGAGATTGATGGCTCGAATAATCATGTCTACGAAATACTTCTTGTATGGTCGAGAGACGAGATCGCTTCAATTTATATTCAGGAAAATATTGTTTGGCTGAAAAATTATTGTGTTCCCATCTTCACGCTAAGAACTCACGCCTATGGGTCGAATACGGCACATGTGAAGTACAGCAATGTAGCATTTTATTTTGCTGGTTTGAGCGGATTCAAAGTTTATTCTACATTTAGTTTTATTATATAATAAATTCCACTTTCTTTCTATTCTTGTTCGAACCACAACACATCATTTGACACGATCCGGCACATGAACTGAGGCCCAGCTCTCTCTCTGCACACCGTGCAATTTCCTGCATAGGCAAGTTTTTCACAGTTACCCGGCGCACGAGAAGAGCTTTTCTTCGCGAGAAAAAATGACAGAAAAATTTTCCACTCCTCACTTCATCAGTAAACATGTCTCACAGAAAGTACGAAGCACCAAGACACGGTTCGTTGGGTTTCCTCCCAAGAAAGAGAGCCTCCTCTCACAGAGGTAAGGTTAAGTCCTTCCCAAAGGACATCAAGTCTAAGCCAGTTGCTTTGACTGCCTTCCTTGGTTACAAGGCTGGTATGACCACTATTGTGAGAGACTTGGACAGACCTGGTTCCAAGATGCACAAGCGTGAGGTTGTCGAGGCTGCCACCGTTGTCGACACCCCAGCCATGGTTGTCGTTGGTGTTGTCGGTTACGTCGAGACCCCAAGAGGCTTGAGATCCTTGACCACTGTCTGGGCCGAGCACCTTTCTGACGAAGTCAAGAGAAGATTCTACAAGAACTGGTACAAGTCCAAGAAGAAGGCCTTCACCAAGTACTCTGCTAAGTACGCTCAGGGCGCTGACGAGATCAACCGTGAGTTGGCCAGAATCACCAAGTACGCTTCTGTTGTCAGAGTGTTGGTGCACACCCAGATCAAGAACACGCCATTGTCCCAGAAGAAGGCTCACTTGGCTGAGATCCAGATCAACGGTGGCTCCACTGAGGACAAGGTCAACTGGGCCAAGGAGCACTTTGAGAAGACCGTCTCCGTCGACACTGTTTTCGAGCAGAACGAGATGATTGACGTTGTTGCCGTCACCAAGGGTCACGGTTTCGAGGGTGTCACCCACAGATGGGGTACCAAGAAGTTGCCAAGAAAGACCCACAGAGGTTTGAGAAAGGTTGCCTGTATTGGTGCATGGCATCCAGCTAACGTTAACTGGACTGTTGCCAGAGCTGGTCAGAACGGTTACCACCACAGAACCTCGATCAACCACAAGGTCTACAGAGTCGGTTCCGGTGCTGACGAGTCTAACGGTGCCACCGAGTTCGACAGAACCAAGAAGACCATCAACCCATTGGGTGGCTTTGTCAGATACGGTAACGTCAAGAACGACTTTGTCTTGTTGAAGGGTTCCATCCCAGGTGTCAGAAAGAGAATTGTCACCTTGAGAAAGTCCTTGTACGTCGACACCTCCAGAAGAGCCTTGGAGAAGGTCAACTTGAAGTGGATCGACACTGCCTCTAAGTTCGGTAAGGGTAGATTCCAGACCCCAGCTGAGAAGAGAGCCTTCTTGGGTACCTTGAAGAAGGACTTGGAGAAGTAAGCGTTTTCGCTCAGCCCCTGTCTCCGCAAATGTATTGTATTTAGTTATGAAAAATGTATGATGCATGAAAACAAAAACTGTTTAGTAGGAATCTCGGACTCCGCAACAAGATTTAGTTGAGGCTTTTTTGGCTGTAGGCCCGCAATAGGTGTCTAACAAGACACGCAGGCAAACTCTGTCTTTGCTTTCTTAGCAAGCAAGCGAGTTTTTGAAAAAATGTGCAGTCATCTTTGAAATATTTTCTTCGTTTAGAATCAACGTACATTTCCTGGGTATTGATAGTAATTGAATCAGATGCATAACGGCTGACGCCTGCTTTCGAGAAAGTGACCGCCTGTTTGCTCGAAAGTCAAGAATCTATGGAACGCTCGCGTTTCTCGGCCGGCACGCGCACGCGCCCGAAACCCAATCTTTGGCCCATCGCACCCAAACAAAGAAACAACCCAACAAAGACAAGCGCATGACTACGGTAGTGAAGAGCTCAAGCTCGGTGTACAGCACATACATCTCCACGGTAGACCACTTGCCCTGCGATATTGTGCGGTCACTCTGGCTTGTACAGGCGTGCAATGTAGCAGCCGATACCGAGCGGCAGAAACTACATGAATATCTTCAAGAACACCCATATACTCTGCTCCACACGCTGCCCAAAATGCTGGAAGTTGCGAAGGTATACCAGGAGCTGCAACGGCGCATTCGGCGCTGGACACGGGAAGCGCTAGCGGAATTGGAGAACTTGGACATACAAATGCGGGCGCACGGCGAAATGCTCCGTCGCGGGGTCGAGCAACTCCGTCAAGCGGCGCTGGCGCCGCCCATGCCCGACCAGCAGGCGCGCAGCGAATTGCTTAAGCTGCAGTTAGATGCTCATTACCGCGAGAATCCTCTTGCATCGCAAGTCGAAGCACTTCAGGAACGCGTCTTGAAGGGCCTGCGCAATGTTATCATCAAGCACGTCCCCGGTCAGGGCTCCGGTGTCAAGATCATTCTCAAGCTCCCCAAGAATCTGATTCTAGCCCTGCGTAGTGCAAGCGGGCGCGTGGAAGAATCTGAATCAGCTAGCTTGGCAAAATCTGGTGCGGCCAGCACAAGCCAGGGCAGTCAGAAGGTGCTTCTGCCCATAAGAAAAAGGAAAACGCGTGGTGCCGAGGTTTCTGCAGCTCTTGAGGAGCAGGGAAGCGAGGCAGAGGTAGAAGCCTCCAAACCCAAGCCACAGCCGAAAGCCACGACTCTATTGAAACCACAGGCAAAGTCCTCGACTTTGGTGATAAAACCACCTTCTTCCGCGGTCCCGGCTGCTGTAGATGAGCTGGATGCTCTTGAGCGGTACTGTTTCTGCAATCAACCTTCATTTGGTGATATGATTGCCTGCGACCATATGAAGTGTCCAAACGGCGAATGGTTCCACTACAAATGTGTGAATCTTAGTCGCGCGGAGGCTACAAAGTACAAGACGCAGAAGTGGTACTGTTCAGAACAGTGTCGAGAAGGGGCGCAAAAACACAAGCCACGAAAGAAGAGACGTCGCGGCAAATGGTAATTTACATAAAGTAGAAATGATTGTCGATGCCGTCTATTATAATACACACCCTGAACCTGCTCTACACCGCCAACAACTCCAACATGCCACTAATCTCACTGGCCTCCTTACACTTTTTCATCTCCATGTTGATTCTCTTGGCCAAGCTGCCAAAGGCCTCCTCAAGGGCCACGCTTTTGTCCATGAGGCCGCCATACATCTCGAGAATCACGGCAATGAAATCGCAGATAATGTTAAACGACCTGACGTCGTCTAAGTGTTTTGTGAACCACAGTAGGATGGGCATGAGCGATATCTCGTCCCTACCGTACAACGAGATTCTGATCTTACCCCGCTTCTTGAGCTCATTCAAAAGAGTGACTGTCTGCTCTGCGGGCAATCCGTTTGAAACCGCGCTATCTAGCGCCTCGGTCCACTTGAACCCGTTCAAGAGCCTCTCAAACTGCTTGAGTTTTTTCGAGCGAGAGCTGGTGGAATTTACAATCCGGTGCTCCTCATCTCCTAGGTAGTCTGCACCCTTCACAATCCTGGCATAGGCACTGCTCTTTGCCTGTGCAGTGGGCGATGATTTGGGGTCTAATTTCCTTGTTCTGATCGAAAGCAAACCAGACGTCAACCCCGTGGCGAAATGCTTGAAGTTGGGTGAAACAGCGGAGCATAACACACCGCCAGAGCCAAATTTCCAGCCAAATTTGACGTCCCAGTTGGGTGTCGTGTAGTCGAAGATTTTCACGTGGCCGTCCAACGAGCCCACAAGCAAACCGCGGTCGCCTGTGTTGTGCAAGGTGGTGGCGGTCTTGGTAAAGTTATTGAATTCGTGGATTTTCGAGCCGCGAGAAAGGTCCCACACCTTGACCTGTGGGCCACCGGCTGAGACCAATGTCGTTGGCGAGATCGCGAGCACGTCTTCCACGGGGTTCTCGTGGTTGAATTTGGCCACAAGCAGCAGCAGCCGAGTATCAAAAATCCTCACAACGCCGTCGTAGCAACCAGTAGTAAGCAAGTTAGGGTTGCCAGGAATGAAGTTCACGCTACGGATGTAATCACCATGAAAAGACTCGTCGAATTGGGCAATGGGGCCCGATGTAGTTTGAGAAATGTCATAGAGTCTGAGAGAACGGTCATCAGAACCTGTCACCAATTGGTTGCCGATTGTCGAATGAAAACGTGCCACACGCGTTGGATGCGATGACGGGCTCAAGCTAATCAACAAACTTCTGGGCTGATAGGCATCGAAGATCGACACTAGGCCCAGGGCATCTGTGGCAACGAGAAGTTTTCCATCGTACCGATATTCGCCCGAGTACACAGTGTCCTTGAATCTCGAAAATGTTTTGATCACCTGTCTGGTCTTGGACGAGAAAACTTGAATTCTCGTGGAGGAAGTGACGGCAAAGTCATGTGGAGACACCGGGTTGAAATCTATGTGCGTGATAGGGAAGTTCTCCTTGATAAGTTGCGGGTTTATGTACCCCTTCCAATACTTTTGCTCGGGCGTTGCCTTGGCTGGCAAGACCGGGTTTTTGACCTGCTGAACCCTTTGCTTAGTGGACGACATTCGTATATTTTGCTTTGAAATATGCTCCGATGACTTGATATTTGTGCAAGTGAGGTAAAACTTTTAGGTCACGTGACAGTGATGCCTGCGATGAAGGGCTGCCCCTCGGCACGAAGACTTGATCTTACATGCCTTTCCTGAGAAATTTGCACATTTAACTACACTTTCCAATCAAAGCGTCTGGAAGATGGAATTGAGCTACATACTGAAAAACGTCCATCTGCACTAATTCATGCCAAAGGTGTCCCTTCCTCGCTCCCCACTCGAGCCTGGCGCAGCTCACTCACAATAGCGCAGTCACATGCGTATCTTTGGCACCACTTCCGCGCATTGCCATGTTTTAGCATACACTAAATCGCATTGCCAGTCAAGCCCAGATATTTTTCTTCAGCATATTCGCTGAAATAAGAAATTCATTTAAGAAACCGGTTCGAGTGCTGATCCAACTTCACATGATTCGAAAAGTCTCGGCCGTGTTCGTCCTCCCCGTGCTCACATTCGTGGTGAATCACATCCCCACATTCATTTGGGTTCTTATTGATTTCATGCTAGACATCTGGATGTTTTGGTTTAAGAAGCTCTATAATATGCATCGACAGCGTGATGAGTTGAAGGAAGCCTTAAAAGTGTTACAGAATGTGCAGAATTACAACGAGTTCAAAGATGTCGTGACGGAGATCGACAGGCTTACCAATATGGATTTGTGGAGACAAAACTTTGTCTCTCAGCACTATGATTACCTCCTCATTGATGATCGAATGTCTGTTCTCAAAGAGGCGCGACTAGATGGGGACACCAGGCTTATAATGTCTCTTTTGCGGTCGGGCCTAATTCGGAATTTTGCGGGCATTGCCCAAAAGAAGCTTTATACTAAAGCATATCTCGGCACTAAGTTCAAAATACAGGAGTATATTTTGGAGGTTTTGGACTGTTTAAATTACCTCAACGAGAGTATCAACTCCGAGCCTGAGGACGACTTTATCATGAACAGCAAGCAGCTCAAAATTAATTTCTTTCACGATGCACGCCAAAGCTTTGGCTGCACGGCGCTCATTCTCCAAGGCGGCTCCCTTTTTGGGTTGTGTCACTTGGGTGTAGTGAGAGCTTTATATTTCCGAGGCCTCCTTCCTAGAGTGATTGGCGGAAGCGCCATTGGCGCCGCTGTTGCTTCATTGGTTTGCACGATGCCCGATGCTGAACTCATTCCCGTTCTCGTGAGCATCACCGACGTCATGGGGAATGTTGACCAGCTAAATCATGATGTTGATGAGAGATATGGCAATGTTATCGAGAATGTTGTGAGGAAAGGCTATTCACAGGATATTCTCATATTTTTGAAATTTGTGCGGGACACAATTGGAGATATGACTTTCGAAGAAGCTTATTTAAAGACGCAGCGGATACTTAATATCGTTGTTCACCCGACTCATTTGGCGATTCCCAACCTACTCAACTACATCACAGCGCCCAATGTTATCATCTGGACTGCAATCTACGCATCGATTGGTACTGGCGTGCTTTCGGATAACGTGCAGCTATACGTCAAGGGGTTCAAGGGTGATATAGTTCCCATCGAGCCCGATTTAAACATATCTTTTCTAAAACCACAGGACGCAAGTTACCTGCAGCAGTATTTTCGATCGAGTGGCAATGGAGAGAACAGATCGGGCGATTCTTTCACGAAATTTCTGGACAACAATACACCGTACACCCGGCTCACCGAGCTTTTCAATGTTAATCATTTTATTAACAGTTTGGCGCGACCATATTTGGCGCCATTGATAAACAATGACTTGAAGCACCATAATACGTATGGAAGAATCAAGACTGACACTGCAGTACACGATCCAAGGAAAGTTGCTGGCTGGAATCTTGAAAAAGACTCACCCAAGCTAAAATTTTCTGTTTCGAAGATCAAACAAATGCCGCAGGATGCTGGATTTACTCTCTCGAAGCACGTCAAAAACGTAGTCGGTATGGAATTGCAACATCGGCTAGAGCTCTTGAACAAACTTGGCTTACTTCCTGAGATTGTGAAGAGACTTTGCATAGATGAGAAGCCAACCAATGCCCAAATGGCGACTAGCCTTCGCGAAATTACCGTTGTTCCAGAACTTCGATATTTGCTACGAGACTTTGGAAGAGTCTTCGATGTTCATCGCACCATGGAAAATATTCCTTATTGGGTGTTGGTGGGTGAAAGATCGGTATGGCCGTTATTTCCAATTCTTTGGTCTAGATGCGCCATTGAATACGCCTTGGACGACTTGTACAGCATCCACAAGCAAAACACGTTTATAGCTTAGGTAGTTAGGGTGATTTTAAGAATGTTCATAATGAGACCAATGCATCTTCGATATGCTCGTAATGTCATGCGATGATAAACTGTCCTTCGTATATGGTGCACTGTGATCACGGTAGAGCGTTTCAAGTGAAAATAAGCTTACGGCTGATAGGACCCGTGGCCAGTAGCTTTGTGTACCTGTGCATCAAAAGAGCAGAGACGCAAGTTGATTTGCGCCGGTGATCATGCAGATATCGAAACTTTCACTACTTCGGCACTGTTGTATTCACAGAGTTCGAAACGAGCTTCACGACAAACAACAGCTTTTTTGCAATCCTGTCCCAAATCATCTCGCTTTCAGCCAAACACTATAGCTTACAAGCTGAGAGAATTTTCGGCCCGAATGTTTACCACAATATTGTTGCAAAGCCATTTTTTTTGCGGGGCACCAAGTGGTTTGCCCTCTTGGACTTCACTTCTATGGTGTCAGCACTTGTCAAACTTCGACGTGCACGTGACCTTTTTTTTTTTTTTTCGTTTCTTCGCGCCCCCAACACCTATTGGTTACCGGATGCAAAAACTCCAGAATTCCATATTATGGCTCATATCGGAATAATTGCCGATTGATTAATCTTCGAGAGACTTCTAGTGAATTATTGTAGTATTCTGGATGCTGTAGATTTCCTTTTTCAAACTTTGTCTGTCGATTGGTCATTTTTTCTTGACGTTTTCAAAAATCGCATAGTCCATATTCACGCAAAGATATTCTTCAAACTTACTACCTTCGCTTGTGATAGAGAGTATGAATACGTTTTACTTTTACACACCTTTCCGCTTATGAAACCAGAAATCAGGAGAAAAGGGCTGTATTGAATCTAAAGCTATTAAGCTTATGTGATTAATTAGGCAAACAATCCTGGATCCGAGGCTTTAATCAGATAAGTCAAGCTAAAAAAGGCAACGGAAGTGAGGCGAGGCACAACTGTTTGAGCGATGACGGATAACTCAACTATCTAGGCGAATTTGGCTAGGGTCTTCAGTGTAGACATAGCTCTTTGAAAAGCTAAGCAAGCAATTTTGACTTTTTCAAAATCAAATATCTTAACTGAAGAAAAAAGAATAATAAACAGGCTTCGAGATTTACGGAGGCTCCTAAACCGAGAAGTCGAGCGCAGTGAGATGAGAGCTCATTAATCAGAAAGGCTAAACATAGTGAAAACCACTTATAAGGGGATCGTTATCTCAGGCTTTCCTTGTGGCTGTTTTGTGCACATCTCTTAGTTCTACTCTTCTTCAAGTTGTGCTTTATCCCGTGGGTGACTGAGCACGACTATTGGAAAATTCCGTATCTGTCTCACAAGACAAGATCGCGATATTTGGCGCGGAAGCACGCATCAAAGACAAAGGAAGCTCTTGTGTCAACGTAACCCGACAGACTGAAACCTAAAAAACAGAATGTGCAGAGGCAAGGTCGAAGAATATAGCCTTTGACTTGAAAAAGAGTCAAACCACGCAATCTTATTTCTCTTCTTTGCCTTCAGCTTTTCTGGAGTGAAAGCCACATCACTGGGAATATACGCGATGTCTATACACAGACATATCATCAAGGCAATCAACTCCTTCAAAGCTCACCATAGTACACTACCAAGGACAAGACTCTCTTTCCGCATCAATGCCAATTTATGGCTCTGCTCTTTTGTGTATAATTGAGCCCAAAAATAATTTGACTAATCTAGAGTCCAGGCCTTCATGAACTGACACAATCTGGGGCGAAGACGGTATCGCGTGGAACGGTACGCTGGCCTGTATAGCGAACAAATATTGGAAGGCGGGTTGTGCACAACAAAGTAAAGCTGGGTATTTCAGAGGGGTGCATTACGCTCACAGTAGCGTGTTTGCACCAATGCTAACGTCTGAACCTCAATGTCGTTGTAAGCTGCTTGATGCGGATTTCAAAAATGGACGGGTGTCAATCGATAGCTGGCCGATGAAGCTTGGCCGATGCCACTCACTGAAATTTTCATTATTCAAATCTTGGAAATACTCATAATGATTCCAGGCGTCTGCGCGGTGGGTTTGGTCATCGTCTACCTTCTTACATGGGTACTTGCAGTGGCTATCATAAGCAACACAGTGGAGATCTCAACCGGACACATATCATTGAGAGATCTAACTATAGACCCTGGGGTTTACTACTCAATTGTCAACAATGTCTTTACTACTTTGGTTGGATCTCTCGAAAATAAGGGCGGATTTTATGTGACAAGCGCAGATGGTTGGGGAGGATCTGTGACAATTAAAGGCTCGTCCATTGTTAATACCGGAACGCTCGCTTTTGAATCCCCTAGTACAAAAGTTCTGTCCACCTATACCATCGCATCGTTTGGCTCTTTCCTGAATACGGGAGTCATATATCTTGGGGTTTCTGGTGCCACTTTACGGGGCACGCCATTCACGATCACATCTGTGACTGATTGGTCCAACACGGGAATGATTGTCTTAGAACGAAGTTTGGGAATAGCAGCCCCTGTCGTCATTCAGCAAATATTAAGCTTGAGTGGTATACCATCCATTACCAATCATGGCGCCATTTGTTTGTACAATGTCGACTGGAAACAAACAACAAGTATTGATGGGAGCGGCTGCATAATAGTTGCCTCGGGATCGATATTGCATTTACAGGTTGCATTTGGGTCACTTGCGTATTCTGTATCAAGCTCACAGACGATTCACCTCTCGTCGCCCAAATCAGTTTTGAGTGTTCATGGGTTGAGCCCCGGCTTAAAGTCATATCCAAATTACAAAGTTTCTGGGTTTGGCGGGGGCAATGAAATCCGCATCAACCTCTACTTTACACGTTACTCATACTCCTCGAGCACTGGGGTCTTGACTCTTTCCTCTTTGCTCGTGTTTAAGATCGCCTTCAACATTGGCACGGGGTATTCGTCATCCTTGTTCAAGATATTTCAAGCCGAGACCGGAAGAGGAATTTCTTACATTGGAAACGGTCCAGATAATGCACCTTCCGCTTGCTCATGCATTCGATCTCCACCGAGGATTACCACGACAGCATCCACTTCTTCATCGTCATTTTTCAAACCAGCGACAAACATTTTACACAAAGCACGCAGCAGGGCTTCGGAAAAAACAGAAAGCTCGGCTGACCTGTCAACCGTTGCAGAATCATTTGGAGTTCTGTATCACACTCACTTTACAAATGAGAATGATACTTATACCACCCAAAGCAAAGCCACGTCACTATCAACATCAATATCAGTAGTATCGAGCCCTTCTATCGACGCAAAAGCCAAAGATTTTTCGAGTCGGTCAGAGCTTCCAGCTTACAAACTATCACATGCTCAAACATTATCTAGCGACTCGAGCTGTCCTCCGTTTGAGTCATACCATCTTTTGAACTCGTCAGGTCTGGTGGATTCTTTTGCAGCGTATGTTATACCTGACACGTTTTGGTATCCAGATGCTTCGACCTTGGTCACAATTGCTGAAAGCACTGACCAGCCTGGTTCAAGTAGATCTTCAACAGAGAAGGTGCTGGGCCGATTCATCAACCTCGCAGCTTCTGGACTATCGAGATCGCTCAATCTTAGTGACATATTGGGAAAAGGAGCTCGCTATACTACGCCAAGAGAATCGCGCCAGCTGGCTCACAACACAAACTTGATTGCGACTCCAGGTAGCACGCCTAATACCTTGATGATTCCGTCCTCCACCGTCGCGATGCCGACTAATCCTGATACTCGTATCTCGATGAACTCTGGGGGATTTATTGTGACACCTGATGGACCAAGTGCATTATCGACGACAATTTTTGAGTTGGAGGATAAGCAAGCCACATCCACTTTCGTGGCCCTCAGCGTTCAAGATTCTGCTTTTGCTACGACTGAAATATTGTTTTCGAATGCAACGACTATTTTAGCTAGCAAATTTCACAGAAGTTTTTGGCTCTCATCCAGCATGAAATCTAGCAACCTGTCAAAAATGGCTTTTAGCGGAAAGTCTTCTTCTAATTACCTCTTGTCCATCGGTGGACTGATCAGCACATCCATTGACTCATTACTCAGCTTTGCCAGCAGCTTTTCCACCAGCCATGCGAGCAGGACCGAGAGCGGTTTGTCTAATAGTGGTTGGGACGGTTCGTCATTCACAGGTGACACTCCTTCTCATAGTGAAGCTGTTGCAAGTGGCGATAAGATTTCCATTCCACCACAAAAAATGTTGGGCATTTTTTCGATGAAGCCGTCTATCAATGACTCAAGTCTGATCCTGGGTCAGATTTCTCGCTCCGTGACTTCAAAGGTATTGAGCAGTACATCTGGGGAGGCCTCCAGCAGTGAAGAAGGAGGAATCACAGGTGCGATAATGAGTGATTCGAGTATTTCCGCGGGTAAAACACCTGTCAACACTGCTACAAGTGCCCTTAGCAGCCCACTCGAAGAAACTTCAAAGAACACGTATGTCTATTTGTTGAGGAAAGTTTCCAGAAGTGAGCTGATACTTGGATCAGGAAGCTTCTTACCTGAGAGATCAGGTATTATCACGAGCAGCGAGTCAGGTAGCCATTCCATTGAGAGGTCAGGCGCAGGAGCAGACAGTGGTTCCAGTGGTGCTGCAACTGAAATTTCCGCCACATCCGTCATAAACCCTCTAGCCGTTCTTTCGAATGAAAAGACTACAAATGAACGCACTAGATTGTCAAAGGAAACTTCGATCGAAATAACCAGCAGAGCGAGCAAGGCTCTGGGAAAGGGACCAGAGAGTGGTGATATCGAATCCACAAATACCCATCTCGAGACGCTTCATACGGAAGAAGCCAAAGTTGGTCAAAGGAAGATCGAAATTTCGTACACGCCTCTTTCGTTGATTTTACTCAGCAATCAGCTGCGCTCCTCTTCAAATGATGTGTCAAGCACAAAAATGAGTGATGCTAACGGCACTTCTTGGCCCTTACAAAGTGAAGACACGAGTGCAGCTTTGAGTGACAGCATAGAATCAAGCAGTGGATTGCAAAACACTACCACCTCTCTTTTGGACACCGAAACTGACGGCTCTTTTGCGACTGTTTCACATCTTTTCTCGCAAAGTTTTGGCTCTACGGGCGAATTGCCGGCTACCTCTTTTCTATTCCCCCACATACTTATTTCGACTAGTGACAAGACATGCACTACCCTCACGAGCATGGGGACCAAGGCTCGCTTTTTTGATTCAGACAGTGCTGCATTCGATGCCAATTTCGTGGCAACTAATACAGCAGAATCATTTACGACTTCGATCGCTGTCTCGGAAATGCGACGGGTGTACACGACGGCCTACGAGCCCACCAAGTCTAATGTGTCTGTTGCCCGTGAACTGGAAGTAGTGGCCGTAGCGAGGATTTCGAAAATACAAAGTCTTGAAACGAGCTTGGATTCCACTGAAGCTGTCGCAAATCAATCAAGCGAATTGCAAGAAGTCGCCAATTATTTTGGACTATTGATCACTTCAAACTCATCGACTGCAGTCAGCGATGATACCGACGGGCTTATCAAAACACTGTTTAGCCACGAACTGAAATTCAAAATCAGCTTGCCGCGCACTGGAATGAACGAGAATTTCGAAAGTTCGTTGAGCCACGATTCGGCTATTCCCGAGCACGAAGTCACTAACAGCGCATTCAAAAGTAGCGCGGATAGCTCCTCGACTGAATTATCTCGGAGTGCCGCCAGCATCAAATCAAGCAGACTTTTTGATGGAAATTGGAGCATTGCACTGAGTGATCATCTCCCTTATGTTTCGAGCAAGACTGCGAATTTTGTCGCTCAAAGCAGGTCTCAAAGCTCACGAAACAGTGGTATAATCGAATTTCTCATTAGTATGAGTTCAAGTTACCCATTAGAAACTGGCCTGAAAAAATTTGAGCACATGACGTTCAAAAAGCTTAATAGCCGTGACTCTGGTACAGCCTCTAGCAAAGGCTCGCCGAAAGGCATTACAGAATTGGTGATCACTACATCCGATGCACTTGCTATGACTAATTTTGATGTTCCCTATTCACCTACTAGCTCAGCCTACCCAGCGCACGAGAGTGGCCGGCCGCATTCATTCAGCACTAAACAAAGCGACTCCTCAAACATGGTACCGGGAAGTGGGGTAAACTTCATCAATACACCACTGAACAGGGAACTGTCGGACTCTTCAGGTGAACTATTAGATAGTGAGATTCGATTGTGCTGGTCATTGCAAGACATGACCACTGCATCAAGTAAAGTGCTGAACGATGTTCTGCAGGTGGAAAACGCTGTCGTCCTGACCCTAGATTACTTACTCAAGACTGAATCATGCATCGCGGATGGTTGCATTAGGTCTGTTGACGAGCCTCGCGTGACCAATTTTTTCTCGACACTAAAAGACGAAATCGGGATTCATCCAAGCAAAGTGTTCAGAAATGGCCTGAACCCCATTCTCAGCTTGTCAGACAGTGTGTCAGAGAGGTCTTTCAGCGGTTCGCAGACTTGCGAATCAATTAGCCGCATGAGTGAGACAATAAACGGTGTCTCGAACAAGAATTTGAGCACCTCAGGTAATACATCAAGGAAGCCTTTGATTACTTTTTGGGGTGAGGGTCTTAGCAATCGATGGGACAGCAGATCGCAAGAGGGAAGAATTGAATCTATCCCAATACATCCTGACAGATTTCATGCGAATACATCTAGTGCCACCGACTTGATGAACTCTACTGGTCAAGCATACAACTGCACCTCGAGTTTGACATTATGTACTGCGTTTCAGGCACAAACTCTCGCCACAGTCACTACCTTTTCGATAGCACCGATCAAGTTGGGTTCGATGGTCGACAAGATGAACTATTCTTGGACTATCACTTCATTGATGACATCGTCTAATGTTGTCGGCGCCACTTCGCCCACCACAAATCCAGGCGCAAATTCTGCAGTGGTGAATGGTGCTATGGATGTGATGCGAAGTGCTAACCAGCTTCAAACGAATATTCCTATATCTTTATCAAGTAGCGCTCATCGAGTGCGCTCTGCTGAACTTACAGAAACGGACCTCAGTGGATCAGTTGCTAAGGTGCTGCTTTCATCAGATGTGAAAGCAAATTTCACTGATCAAAATTGCAAGACCTCCACTCTGTTTCGACAAGGGCGGCAATCTCAAACGCACACTACGTTATTCATTGGCCGTCTGAGAGAATATTTTAAGAAGCCAAAGAAAACCTACTTGTCGACTTATTTCGCTGAGCAAATGCAGACCCTCCCTACAACACATAGAGTTGGCAATTCGTCATTGAGAACAACAATGCCCCCCATGCCTCATTGCAATAGCTCAAGTGTGAGCCAGAACTGTCTGAAAGCCCGTTTGAGTCATCACATGGAATTCTCTGAGCAGCGATTTAGCTTTAGTGAGGGTTCTTCTGCGCCCAATTCGAGTTGCTTCGGTGATACAACATATGCTCCTTCGTCAAATGCTAGAACCGCTCTTTACTCTTCAGTTCACTCTGGTTGCAGAACCGCTGATCTATCATTCTGTGGTGAGGCTTTGAGTGAAAAGATTGTGAGTGTTGGCCATTTTGATGATCAAGCTTGGTCCGCTTCATCCTCACAATGTTTTACCAACGCATTGGCAACACTCCACCTGGATCCACACCTTAGTTGTGTTGGAGTGGATGGTGTTCGAAATTGTTCCAGGAGTGCCGGCCCTTTAGGTACATGCGTGACGAGAGCCAGATTCGAAAGCTCTGCTTGGAAATGTGGTGCAAGGTTTGAAACAATCATTATTTTTTCAATACTTGTATCTGCATTGTAAGTGTCGTTCTATGAATTGTAAATCCTGTCCCGGGAGGCACTCCATCTGCTTGAATGGTCAAATCTTGCGTTGAAGCCGCGTTTTGGATGGTCTTACGGCCATCTCAACATTATCTCGAGTTGCTTGCCATAAGCGCCCTGATGTTAACGGGTCTTGTCTTAAATTTTTGTGGAGGGGAAAGTGCGTATTGGAATATCGAATCACTTGACTTGTGAGATGACATTTGCATACACTATACATTGGGAAGGAAGGCAAAGAAATTGAAAGTGTCACGTATTGACAATCGCTTGACCAGATCCTCAAATTCAAAACACGTCAAGACAAGATCTCACAAAGCTATAGTAATAAGCACCTTAAACTCTGCACTTTTCATGCCGCTGATCACCGGCCCACGAATATCTTTGAAGCTAACTCATCCGTATATTTGGAAGCAAATTACGTGCCAAAATAACCTTCATGAACGCAGTTTCATTCGACAATATTGTAGTTTGTCGATCACATCAAAGTCAAGGTGTGATTCGATGTATGTGTCTGATTTTTATCATGCGCACCGCCACGGGATGGCTGGCTACGGTGATACGCGGCGTCGTCGCAGAGGGTGGCCCTGATAGGCTGTCTTCAATCGCGGCGCTCGCGGTCTGGCTTCCGTACATGTCTCCTACCTAACAATACTCGGGGAATGAATCAAGATACATTAAACGATATAATGCTCTAGGTATAGAGCTTTGAACACTAATTATTCGATCAATAGCGACCTTGAATTGGGGCTCTGTGAGGCGTCGCAACCATAAGCTATCCTCGGTGTCTCATTACTCCACACTGTTGGCCAAAACTGCTGAGTTTGTTTTCTTCACGCGACGATCCCAGGAACTCGAGAGCCCCTCTTTTGCCATATTTTAGGGTTTATCTCGTTGTGTATCCTGATCGCTTTAAGAAAATGTCACCGAATTACCACTTGTTCAAGTGAAATTCGCCTTGTTTCATCTGAACACCATTGTCTGTTTGCCAGTTCAAGGCATGGTCTCGCACATTCAGGACTCTACATGGGCCGGCTGGTGTGATTAATCGAAGCAAGGTTACCATAATCATAGAGTGGTTTTTGGGATCAGCGGCTCTCTGTGATTTCAAACGTGCGCTTTGTGTTGTGTTGCATCGCAGGCTGTTTCTTTTGCTGCTGTGTTTTCATGGGTGAGGTGAGCGAGAACGCCGATAAGCACGGATCTGAGTTTGTCATCGGCTGCAGTTTTGAGAAAGCAAGCATGGGATCGTTGGAGCGATGGGCTACCGGCCAAGACAAGTTGTACCCCTTGATACCTTGGTATTTGTGAGCGCCTGCAACGACTCATTGCTTGCTGAAACAGATGTTTCACATACCACGCGCTGTGTGGCCACCGGGCTCGGATGGCTGGTTCAACTACCGCAAGCTCACGGAAATGATAATTGGAAGCAAAGAAACGCAGTTGCAGGGATTCCTTGTTGGTATATTCCATCTGAATACTTCGATCTGTTGTCGAGGAAGTCGAATGATGCGCTTGTTGCACGTTTCGATGATCTTGCTCGCGAATTTGACTACGCAATCGATAGCTACATCCTGCGAGAAGTCATGAGTTTTGAAGGTATCTCGAAACTGGAATTTTCGATGAGTCTTGAGCCTTGAACTTGTGAACGAATATCACTCGAGCACAGAGAAGCTCAAGGAGAGTCTCTTCGAGCTCAGGCCGCTCAATCGTCAGACTCAAATGGCTCAAGTTCACGTAACTTCATTGGACGTCACCCAAATCTGGGCTTTTATAAAGTACTGAATGATTATTCATATTCCCGCAATCGAGCATCTACTGTAAGATCAAAAGAGTTTCCATTTGTGTTTTTCGGCGAATAAGCTTTCAATTGTGTAGCATGTGCTTGCCTGTCTGAGCAGTCCTCTTTGCGCCAATCGACTTACCTGAAAGACTGATTGAAAGAACTGTATGAATACAGTCCTCAGCGAAACGGCGTGTAAATTAATCGCAATTTTATGTTCAAGTCATCAAGGCCCACTTACACTGAGATCCCTTATCCGACGCAGTCACGGGATGGCACCCCTGAATGTTTTGATTGCTAGCGTCAGGATTCTGGCCAATTTACAAATAAACACCGACAACTCAACATCATGCCCGGAAAATTTCGCCAATCATTTTTCTATATGTGAAAAATCAATCACTGCATTTTTATGAAGCTAGAACTCCGAAATTTTGTCCGTGATCCTGAGGTGTTACACAAGTTGACCCCGACACGAACAATTTAACAAACAATCAACTTTGCTTAATGGACCACAAAGTGAGTATCATTCAAGCTTATATGATTATTGAAAAGCTGTTCTGAATACAACGCACCTCTTTTGCTTCAAAAGTAGCATTCCTGAGTCCTTCAACGGTGTGTCAGGTGAGACGAGATCAACCCTCAACAAAATAATTATCAGATTACTTGATATTGGCCTGAATTGCCACCACTTTTCTACTGATTTATGTCTGTAAATGACCTTTATGCCATAGACTGTACACCTAGATATTTGCAGCTACTGCTCCGTGCTTTCAAAGCTGTGTCCATAGTGGATTCGCAATTTAACAACATGATCTTACGACTGACCTCGAACACCTAAGACTGACTGAATTTGATCGCAAAGACTTTTTCTTTCTAAACTAAAATCGCCTTGTCGATTAGCTTAGTTTTGAAGCACTTTCCGCTGAAGTATCAGCGGATTTGTCCTGAACTTGTGCTGGGAAGAGATGCGGAGAGACCTGGTAATAAATGCTTTGGGTTTGAACAAATTTTGCTCAAATGTTTAGCAAATCACCGTGTGAGCCCAATGTCTCCCAAATTTTATCCTCGTGGTGTCTAGCGTCAATTAGACTGATCTTACCTTGAGCCGAATTTGCATACGCTGGGGTTGGGCACACAATAGAACAGCCGAATGCAACTTTCAAGTCTTCAAATATTCTTTTGTGACCTGTGAGAAGCGTTCGGGTGCTAGTCTTGTTCGTTGAATTGATAATGAGCACTCATGGTGTTGGATATTATGCAACACCGTGTCGAATGTGCTGCACACAGGTATTTACAATATAGTAGCACCGAGTTTTTAATGTGGTTCGACCCAAAACACCTCAGGTCTACGTCCACGTATCTATTTTATATAGCCTATCTCAAGCTTCAAGTAGAGAAAGAAATCTTTTCATTTCTTCCCTTGGTGAAAATCTTTTCTAGCCGCGAGCGCTAGCTCGGCGGGTCGTGCCCAGGCGTAATTAGGCTCTTACACTGGTGCCTAAAAACCAGCACATGGACTCGACAGAATGTTCACGTGATCTGAATCCCTCTTCGCAATTTGAGCCTGCTTCGAATTATCTTTTACACCGAAGCGCTATGAACTAGAGGGTCCTCGACGTTCATGACCTTTCTCTTCGAGAAGTAGGCGTCTTGACACTCTTGCTTGAAGCCAGTTTTTCTGCGATCACTCGCGTAAAGCCAAACTCGTGAACTATCATTATTCATCTTTCAATATGGAGCGACATTCTTCATGGATTATCAGCTGCCTTGCTAGTGGTTGGGAAGGCGACGTGGGTGTTTCTTTATCTTTACCTGCCAGCACATGTTTTTGGTTGACATCACGAGATACACCCACACTTTGCGTACATTCACACTAATTTGTGATGTGGGTTCAAATGGGCGAATGAGTGCCGTCTCTTCACTGTGGAGAATTCAGATCCGCTACAAGTTTTTTTTACACAGGTTAATCGTCCCTCCGACCTCAAAGTAGATCGTTTTCCACATCAAATTGGATGGAGGACACTGACAACCCATGCACTACCTGAAAATTGCTGCGCATTGGTCACATTGGTGAAATTAGTTGTTTGTGCGTGAAAATTGGGCTTTTTCCGGTCAGTCTGAAAACCTGACGTCGGACATGAGTCAGTGTAATAGGCATGCGGGTTTCTGAAGACTCCCTGAATTTGGATGCGGTATCGCTACAGAATTTCAAGACTCGAGCAATTTGTCTTTTAGAGGGCTTTGAAGCATTGAAACACAAACTTGTTTGCTACTCGTTTCATTCATTTCGACGTAGATAGCCCATATGAATGCTTCAGTCAAGCCCGTCCTGCTCTTATCCTGAAGACTTTCCTTGCTATAGGTCTTGCACACTTTGGTGGCTGAGTAAGCGGCACCAACTTCAAAAGCATTGATGAAAACTTGCGGACAATTTGTTGCATTATCTAGTAATGTTGATTACAAGTGTGCCAACCAGGATCGGCTTTCTTGATCATATGTTCCAAATTTCAGCCAAGCATTTTGTTTGGCCCTTGATCGCGGAATGTTCTGCTGACTTGCATATCGAGCACCACCATACTTTAGAAGATGTTGGCACTTCTTTGAGTTTGACCTTTGACGAAGCCTTGCTCCTGGGTCAAAGAGGTCAAACGTCCCCACCAAGCATGACAAAACTCAACAAAAATGACAGAGAGGTGATGATTCTGACTGTGAGGACTGAGCATCGCCAGAGTCTATTAGGCCAAAAGCACGGTTCATCAAATGAATGTCGGTATCGCGTCAACTATTAGCAGTCTGTACTTGATAGTCACTCGTTTGATTCTATTTCAGTCTGTTCTGGATATTGCGTACAATTTTATAGCCCTGTGAGTACCCACAAGCTCTCCACGGCCCATCGAGGCTTCTATCGTGCAGCGGCCTAAACTCTTATGATCCAAGGACAGCTCGACAAAGAGCTTGATAATCATGTATTCCAAGGCATGGGAGAATGAATATGGTGTCGATGACTGAATTGCCCAGGTGGCGCTGAGAGAGGCAAGCCAAACTCAGCGCTAGATAAGTTATGCCACAGTTATTAGAATTCTTCAAACATAAAGAGCCTTTCGTCTCTTATTTATTTCTGAGGACTGTGTGAATACAATGATTGAAAGTGTCTGACTGAGCCACGTAAGCTCCAAAACCTTGCGATGAGGTTTGAAGATCCAGGTAGGAGTTTTCAGACTTTCAAGTAACGAACACAAATCATAATGCACGCGATTACGAATAAATACACAAGGCCATATATATTTGAGAAAGCAAATCTTGTCAAAAGTGCCGGGGAAATAAGCATTTTGTGCGTAGACACCACTGTCCGAGGCGCGGGTAAACGCACACGCCGAGATATAATTTACCTAATCCCGAATTTTCTTTACACTCACCTGTAGATCTGTAATGCAATACTTTCCATAACATAATTTCGAATGTTATTTATACCAAAGTATGTTTATTTCTGAAAAATTCCTTCTCTGAGTATTTAATCTGGATCTTTTTAGACCTTTCAATTTCGCACTTAGGGCAAATCTCAACTTTCCAACCTAATACTTTAACCAGAATTTGAAAAGCACATCATTCATAGAAAGTTTATATATACTGGCTCGAATTACAAAATTTTGCAAGTTCACATAGTTGATCGCGGCATCTCGCTCTTACATGGGCTTTGAAGACTGTTCAGCCTCTAAATCTCATACGCTGCCACGCCAAAATTTCAACGCAAGGCATGGTAGCGAAGCTGGCTAAGGGTTTATATATAGTCATATATATAGTTTTGTGGAGAGCTAGGTAAGTGATTCTGGATCTCAGTCCAAAATCAGATGTATCAAGCAAAAAAAAAAAAAAGATTGCTAAAAATCACAGACTCGGGTGAAACTATCGATGGTGGTGCCCGATTGATGTCGCGAAGATACAACAAAACTGTGCCAGGATTTTACCGCAGAATGCACACGCGTGCTTTGAGCTAGCATATGTTTTATGACTGCAAAATTACTTAGAATGAACTTTGGCTTAAATGATGTTTTCATTTGATACTCTAATGGAGATCGTAATCGAAAGTTTTTCGAGAGTATGATGATTGAAAAACCGAAGTTTATGATCAATGGGCACATATTGCTTGATCACGAGGCTCAAATAGCTAGGGGCAGGCTCAGCTAGGCTTGTATTTGCGAGATAATGTCGGGGATTCTCAGATAAAGCATCAGCTTTTAGTTCTTAAACCCCTCCTATGCATGATAATTGACGTACGGAGCGAAGGTGCTAAGTTGTTGGGATTTTGAGTCAAGAAACACTTCGGAACCTAGAAACAGACGATCACATTTGAAAGAGTTGTCTTAGTGTAGACGCGTTTCGAAAAAATTACGTACTATAACAAAGATGAGAATGGTGCCTGGCACGTAAAAAATTTTCTTTTGACTTTGGACGAGAAAGGGTACGAAATAGCAATTGGAAAAATAGTTGCTCTGACGAAGAGTCGCCTTCCGGTCGTACAAAGAAAACATTTATAAATTGTTCATGGATGGCGGAGAAGCAGCACTTGTTTCAAGAAATCTCAACAAACATTTTGATCAACAAAGCGAAATTGATTGAAGCAGACACTTTAAAGAAACGACACGCGTCGCTCTCCGCTCACGAGTACATTAATTTCGCGGACATTCCGAGTTGTCTCCCTCGATCAGATCTCGTGTGACCCTAAGCTCCTATTCGGGCGAAATAGAGAAAATACAATTGGAGTTGTGTAAATTTGATTACTCGAAAATTTTTCATCATTCTAGGTGTCGATAAGGTATACACGCTTTACATTCACGAAAATCGGTAATCTGCAGCGCGGCTCTTGGTTTCTCGTCAAAATAAACAAATGCCATGTATATTATGTGATCCCAAGGAACAAAAATACATCGGACCTCTCTTTGACAAATTCTTTCCACGCTGGCGAGTACCTTGATTAAGATATTCTTCTCTCGATTGGGATGTTTGTCCAGAAGAAGGGAACTCTTCGAGCGGAGCAAGGAAGTTGTTGTGTTTGGTAATCAGGAAAACCTGGATTCGACCGCCATGCATATGTATCATGAAAGTACATGCAGGTTTGTTTTTTTTAGATTCAGGAATTGTATAAAGCCGGAGGTGCAAACACGTTCCATGACTTCCGACCTTTGCGCATTCTTACATGGTCCACTCTTCTCACTAAATTTTCGCTATGACTTCACTGTCTGATGAAACAAGTTATTCTAAAGTCATGGTAAGTCAGTTCCGTCTATCTGTTGCGCAAGGTGGTAAGTTCTGATCATCAGAAAGGAAAAAGTGCTACAAAAACTGTGGTAAAGAATGAACGAGAGCGGGCTCGGTCAGTGTAATTACCGTGACTGGCATGGTATTGCGATGAGCCAACTAACTTTTAATTACTCACGGGTCTGTGATTGTCGAAAGCAGCCCCTAATGCTTCTACTGAAGTAGAGGAACAGATCTTTTGATTACAGTGAGACATGTTTATAGGGATCACATCTATTAAGCGGCGATTTAAAGAGCACCCAGGCTCATTTTTTTCAAGAAACGCATACATGGTGTGAAAAAGTTTCTCCCGCGCTTTTTTTAGTAAAATATGGCCAGGTTATCTTTTCAACCAAGAACCTCATAAACAGGTCTTACTGTAATAGGTCAGCGAAAAAGAATTTTTGCCATAGCATATGCAGAGCCCACGTGTCAAAATCTGCGGACAGTTCCGGATTAATTATTTTGATCAGATTCTCATTGATGTGCAGGTTAAAATTATTCACGGCGGTCGAACACGGTCTTTTTCTAAAAATAAAAGCGACATGTAACATGAGTGTCGGCGGAGAACTTTAAATAGCTTACGCCGGATCTGAGATTGCTATTTTTCGTATTTGTAGAAATCCGCCGTGGACCAAAAGGTTATGCATTACACAATTTATTCAGGAAAAAAAGTCACAGACAAGCCATTGCGAAGCATCCCCGCTTGTATACTTGCTTTTGGGGGAATCCAGTCGTCAATGTCATGCTTGTCGTCAGCTTTGAGTGGGAAGTTCCCGTTTGAGCCGTAAAGCCTTGGATGGGGCGATTTTTGTTAAACTCATCATCTTAAAAATAGGCTGTTCTAAGCAGAGATCAAAACCTCGCATTTTCGTAATCTAGAATAGGGTGAGTATTGCCCGACGTGGTCATTTATGCATGTAGTTTGAATTAAGGTTTTGCCCAAGTCCGCGCACAGATTTGAGATCAAAGAAAAGCAAGTAATTAGCCCTAACATGGGGCTCAAAATCCACCCCATTTACTTAGTCTAGTAATCTCGCCACCTTCAAACCTAGATCATATCAACGTAAATTTTAACTTCCTTGCATTTGTCTGATGTCTGTTATTCGATACCTGTCAGATTATTATGTCGCGTTCAATTTGATACGTCTGGCACACAAGCAATCCAATGGTTGGCTGCGCGCTTAAAAATGCCTCATCGAAAAACCACCAAGTTGAGAATCGGCAAGCCTCAACGGGAAAATGCAAACAGGAGTCTTTTGATTGTGCCATTAAAGTGTTGGAATTCTTTAGCGGTAATGGACAAGCTGGATCTGCCTAGAGGCAGTATAATATATTTGGCTCCTTTGGTTCCATCAAATGAAGGAAGATTCATGAATACGATAACCTCCTAGCCGTTGAGTCGGAGTTATTGCAATGCAAGAAGCGCAAAGTCTTCTGCATGATATTGCATGATATCGCGTTATAAACGGCAAGAATTAGTTGCTGCGGTGTGTGTGGCCTTGCAGCATTGCATCTGTGTCGGCCAAGAGATTTGCACGTTTACGAATCATGCTAGAGGCCACATGAGTATAAATACGCCTATCTGTCACCTCCAGCCTTACCTCAGAACCTCTATATCTCTTGCTAAGCAAATTCATCCATGATTGAGATCTTGTGGCTCATTGGCGCTTTCATGGCGTCAACAGTCGCTGCGACCTCCGGATGCCCTCTTACAACCGTGACGAGAAATGGTTTTGACGTGACGTTTTACAAATACCCCCTTATCTCAACTGCAACTGTCGATCCAAAGTATAACGTTTCGACCTACAAAGACCATGGTGCTCTAGGGTCCACCAACGGCGTGACCGCGGCGAACTTCTTCAAACTGGGAAACGGGAAATTATCTGAACAATATGATTACGTATACAACTACTACGTTAGCTATACTAATTTTGCTGCGGAATTAAATGGTTACTTTTTGGCTACTCAAAATGGCCAGTACACATTCTCATTTTTCGGAGATGACAGTACTTCTCTTACCATTGGATCTGCCGGAAGTTGTTGCGGAATTTTCACGGACATCGTCAATGGCTCGGCTGCCGTCATTTCAGCTGGAAAAAGTGCATCGTTCTCGGTACAGCTCCAGAAAGGACTTTACTATCCAATGCAATTACTTTACTTGAATGTTCGTGGGGACGCCAGCATAAGCGTGCTGTATACGCAACCGGATGGGACTACAGTGCTGGAATTGGGAGGGAGTGTCTATCAAATTTCCTCGCCAGAGAATTGCTACACAACTCGAACGGAGTATTGGACAGGTTCTGAGTTGCTGACGACTACACAGACTGGTAGTGTGATCAAAACGGTGGTGGTCCGAATCCCTTATACAACCGCCACTAATTACTGGACCAACGACTACACTAGTACCACGACTACGACCCCTAGCGACGGCGGCAAGCCCACTGTGATCGTTGAATACCCTCCTGTCATCACCACATCATTCGGAACAGCTTCTTACACTACTACGACCACTGTCACTCCAACTGATGGGGGACAACCAACTGTTGTGGTTAAAGCGCCTTCGAGTGAGGGTAGTGGTTGTCTCGCAAGGTCGATCCTCAGCACAGGTGCTTATGTTAACTTTTACAAGTATCCGTTCCTGAGTCCCGTATACAAAACACAACCTGACTTTTACTTCACAGGATACAAACAGTTCGGGTACCTTTCGTCAGTGCCATCTGTCACCGCAATAAATTTCAACATTTGGCTTAATCATAAGGGGGAAGACTATTCCACGATCTACGGTTATGGGCTCTCTTATACCAATTTTGCAATGGACGTGTCAGGCTGGTTCAGAGCAGATCAAACGGGGTTGTATACTTTCACTTTGATGGCAGATGATGGCGGCTCAATTCAATTTGGTTCCGTAAGTGGTTGTTGTGGTAAAGCTTCATCCTTGGTCTCGGGGTCCAAACTTGACGCCCTGTATCCACTGGCCTCTACAGCTTCATTTTCACTCGTGAAAGGTGTATACTACCCTATCAAGATCGTCTATGTGAATCAACTTGAAAGGGCACGTTTCGAAGTCTCATATCGGGATCCAAGCGGCAATCTCGTCACCGAACTCGGCACTAAACTCTACCAAATCGAGCAAAGCGAAGAATGTGCCGTCACCACGACACATTACGGAACTGCTTCACACTTGAGCACCAGCACAGTCACACCTCCGGATGGCGATAGACCCACAGTCATCGTCGAGGTCCCTATTGCGCTGACATCTACTTCTACTTGGACTGGATCTTACACTACTTTGACCACTGTGACCGGCACTGACGGCATTCAGACGCCTGTTGTGGAGGTTCCTGGTGTGAAGACATCTACTTCTACTTGGACTGGTTCCTACACCACCACTGTGACAGTGACTGGTACTGACGGTGTGGCGACGCCTGTTGTGGAGGTTCCTGGTGTGAAGACATCGACGTCTACTTGGACTGGCTCTTACACTACTTTGACGACTGTGACTGGTACTGACGGCATTCAGACACCTGTTGTGGAGGTGCCAGGTGTGAAGACATCTACTTCTACTTGGACTGGATCTTACACTACTTTGACCACTGTGACCGGTACTGACGGCATTCAGACGCCTGTTGTGGAGGTTCCTGGTGTGAAGACATCGACGTCTACTTGGACTGGCTCTTACACTACTTTGACCACTGTGACCGGTACTGACGGCATTCAGACGCCTGTTGTGGAGGTTCCTGGTGTGAAGACATCGACGTCTACTTGGACTGGCTCTTACACTACTTTGACGACTGTGACCGGCACTGACGGCATTAAGACACCTGTTGTGGAGGTGCCAGGTGTGAAGACATCTACTTCTACTTGGACTGGTTCCTACACCACCACTGTGACAGTGACTGGTACTGACGGTGTGGCGACGCCTGTTGTTGAGGTGCCTGGTGTGAAGACATCTACTTCTACTTGGACTGGATCTTACACTACTTTGACGACTGTGACTGGTACTGACGGTGTGGCGACGCCTGTTGTTGAGGTGCCTGGTGTGAAGACATCTACTTCTACTTGGACTGGATCTTACACTACTTTGACCACTGTGACCGGTACTGACGGCATTCAGACGCCTGTTGTGGAGGTTCCTGGTGTGAAGACATCGACGTCTACTTGGACTGGCTCTTACACTACTTTGACCACTGTGACCGGTACTGACGGCATTCAGACGCCTGTTGTGGAGGTTCCTGGTGTGAAGACATCGACGTCTACTTGGACTGGCTCTTACACTACTTTGACCACTGTGACCGGTACTGACGGCATTAAGACGCCTGTTGTGGAGGTTCCTGGTGTGAAGACATCGACGTCTACTTGGACTGGCTCTTACACTACTTTGACGACTGTGACCGGCACTGACGGCATTAAGACACCTGTTGTGGAGGTGCCAGGTGTGAAGACATCTACTTCTACTTGGACTGGTTCCTACACCACCACTGTGACAGTGACTGGTACTGACGGTGTGGCGACGCCTGTTGTTGAGGTGCCTGGTGTGAAGACATCTACTTCTACTTGGACTGGCTCTTACACTACTTTGACGACTGTGACTGGTACTGACGGTGTGGCGACGCCTGTTGTTGAGGTGCCAGGTGTGAAGACATCTACTTCTACTTGGACTGGATCTTACACTACTTTGACCACTGTGACCGGTACTGACGGCATTCAGACGCCTGTTGTGGAGGTTCCTGGTGTGAAGACATCTACTTCTACTTGGACTGGTTCCTACACCACCACTGTGACAGTGACTGGTACTGACGGCATTCAGACGCCTGTTGTGGAGGTTCCTGGTGTGAAGACATCTACTTCTACTTGGACTGGATCTTACACTACTTTGACGACTGTGACTGGTACTGACGGTGTGGCGACGCCTGTTGTGGAGGTGCCAGGTGTGAAGACATCTACTTCTACTTGGACTGGCTCTTACACTACTTTGACCACTGTGACCGGTACTGACGGCATTCAGACGCCTGTTGTGGAGGTTCCTGGTGTGAAGACATCGACGTCTACTTGGACTGGCTCTTACACTACTTTGACGACTGTGACCGGCACTGACGGTGTGGCGACGCCTGTTGTGGAGGTGCCAGGTGTGAAGACATCTACTTCGACTTGGACTGGCTCTTACACTACTTTGACCACTGTGACTGGCACTGACGGCATTAAGACGCCTGTTGTTGAGGTGCCTGGTGTGAAGACATCTACTTCTACTTGGACTGGCTCTTACACTACTTTGACGACTGTGACCGGCACTGACGGTGTGGCAACGCCTGTTGTGGAGGTGCCAGGTGTGAAGACATCTACTTCTACTTGGACTGGCTCTTACACCACTTTGACCACTGTGACCGGCACTGACGGCATTAAGACGCCTGTTGTTGAGGTGCCTGGTGTGAAGACATCTACTTCTACTTGGACTGGCTCCTACACTACTTTGACGACTGTGACCGGCACTGACGGTGTGGCGACGCCTGTTGTGGAGGTGCCTGGTGTGAAGACATCTACTTCTACTTGGACTGGCTCTTACACTACTTTGACCACTGTGACCGGCACTGACGGCATTAAGACGCCTGTTGTTGAGGTGCCTGGTGTGAAGACATCTACTTCTACTTGGACTGGCTCTTACACTACTTTGACGACTGTGACTGGCACGGACGGTGTGGCGACGCCTGTTGTTGAGGTGCCAGGTGTGAAGACATCGACGTCTACTTGGACTGGATCTTACACTACTTTGACGACTGTGACTGGTACTGACGGTGTGGCGACGCCTGTTGTTGAGGTGCCAGGTGTGAAGACATCGACGTCTACTTGGACTGGCTCTTACACTACTTTGACGACTATGACTGGCACGGACGGTGTGGCGACGCCTGTTGTTGAGGTGCCAGGTGTGAAGACATCGACGTCTACTTGGACTGGATCTTACACTACTTTGACGACTGTGACCGGCACTGACGGTGTGGCGACGCCTGTTGTGGAGGTGCCAGGTGTGAAGACATCTACTTCTACTTGGACTGGCTCTTACACTACTTTGACGACTGTGACTGGCACTGACGGTGTGGCAACGCCTGTTGTGGAGGTGCCTGGTGTGAAGACATCTACTTCTACTTGGACTGGCTCCTACACTACTTTGACGACTGTGACCGGCACTGACGGTGTGGCGACGCCTGTTGTGGAGGTGCCAGGTGTGAAGACATCTACTTCCACTTGGACTGGCTCTTACACGACTACTGTGACTGTGACTGGTACTGACGGCGTTACGACTCCTGTTGTTGCGGTTCCTGTTAGCGCATCCTTCACATCATCAATGCCGTATCACTCGGGCGGCTGGAATCTGTCTTATGTTCAGTCCCTGATCACGAAACCAACTGGTGCCGGTTACAGTTCGAGTTCCAGGAGCCCTCCACCAGGCGCCGTGATTTCGTCTGTGTGGATGTCTCAATATTCCGAAGTCTCCAGTCCTGTCACCGAGACGCGTACTTTTGTGACAACGATATCTGGTGCATCTGGTGCGACAGAAGTCGTGACATCCACAATAACATCTACCTTTTGCCCCGAGAGCACGTCGAGCAAGCCTAGCTACACTACCGAAATCTTTACCTCTGTTGCCACGATCAACTATGGTCATGGATCATCCAAAGTTACAACTTTGACTGTTACGCTGACTTACTGTCCGGAAGTCGTTCATGATTCCACAGTCTCACCAGAGATTACTAACTTGTACCCGTCGTCTCAAATTTCCAGCAACCAGATTGTCTCTTCGACTGCCGTTAATGAAAACAATGGGAAAGGTGGTGCTGCATCTTCGGGATCATCCCCATCAAGTTCAGGTGATGCCACTTCTGTCATCACTCAGGAAGCCGGATCGGGTATGAGTTATTTGCAGCCAACTGCGAGCGTGACTGATAGCGACACTGAGAAGACAGGCGCTTACGGTGTGACAGGCACTCGTTCTTCCAACAGCGGGGCAAACCTGGACTCATTGATGACATCACTGGCGTCAACTATCTTGGGAGGAACGCTGCTGTCTTCGTCGGCTTCGACGTCCGGGCCTAAGCCATCATCTGTTCTGGTGTACGAAGGCAGTGCATCTGGAATATCAACCATTCTGCTCTTGTTCTTCATGCCCATCTTGGCTTTTACCTTTTAAGCTTTACTTGTTGACCTTGTCAACTTTTCGAGATTACTGCCGCTTTTTTAGCGGTGCCAATCTGCCTTTAGTCTTTAGACATTTCGAGCTTGTACGCTACATTGCGAATATACAGCAACTTTCTTTAACTGTTTTGTAATGATTATTAACCAAGCCGTATCATGGAGCAGACTGCGATAAGCATGAAGTCGTTTAAACAAGAATTCAAGTGGCGATGAAAAGAGAGAAAGGTAAGCATCGCCCATCGGGAAGTGCACAAAGGCAACTTCATGTCTGGAACTGCTTGCCCTAGCCGTTCTTGCACATTTGATTTTCAGGCCCCAATTGCAATTCTATGAAGGTGTTCTCTTAATAAGGAAATGTTGAACAAGTTCTCTTTTGAATTCGAAAGAACCAAGGCGCCTCTGGCGGGTCTTATCCAGGACCTCAGTGCAGATTCCGTTCAGTGTCCTCTGATGATAGCTTGCAGAGTCATGACTGTACACATTCTGGATAAGTTCGAGGGACCTTGCTGCTATACTCTCTCGAACGAAAATCAGCTAAAGGATTTCCGAATATTTTTGTCACAAAAAACATACGAACGCTGGTGTTTAGGTGTTGATATACCTAGAAACGCAGTGCTAGATACTTATTGAACAATGGCCACGCATATCGGCTTTCACACGAGACTGGCCTTCGGTTCTTCTGGACCTTCTGATTCGCTGTGTGCGCTTCGCAAAATCCACTTCATTCTTATATAGGGTGTGTGAACTTTGTTCAGCACCATGCCTGGGAAAGCTTCGCACCTCACTCGTACGTGACACGTGATCGCAGAGGATTGTCCATAATACTTAGTGTACACCTTGATCAGGTACTCCAATTTCAGAAAGAGACAAGTTTTCTGGAGCCTTGCCTGAAGTTTCTTATCACCAATGAACCTTTTAGAGGAATGGCAGCCACGCCTTGGAGCCACGATACCTCGACTACTGATAAAATTGGTCACTAGCGCTGGACCGGTCATCCGCTAAATGACTCTTTGATTTACTTCGAATCTGCCCTGCTGATTCAATGAGTATGTAGACTTTTTAGCCTAAGTTTTGGTCGAAATAAGCACTTGTTGACTTTAATACAAGAAAGTCACATATACCAGCAGACTGCAGTATCGAGAACAGTCGCGCGTCAAAACGTGATTTCCTGTGACAACACGTGATTGCGCATCTCGATGCGCATCACAGGTTCAACATCACGCCATCTATACAACATTCAGAATATATCTCAGGTTCAGTGGCTTCTCCAACAAAATCCTCATCACACCATTTCTTTCATTCTCAATTTTTTTCAAAAATGGTATTGCTGACTCAAGATGGGTTATGCGCATGTGATTCTCGAAAACACCCTTTAGACCAAAAGAATTCAGGTTAATATGTCTCACGAACGTGCAAACATCGGCGACGTACCGATCAAATATCAGGAGCTATGCTTTGAGCGAAGGCGTTCTTCAGTCTTCAGGAATCCAACAGCTGTACATTTTCGACTTTGAGAAGGTATCGCCATGCCTCCTGACAGCAGAACTGACTGGACTTCTGCTAACTCTCCGAGTGTCCTGTGTGCTTTATCGATTCGGTTCGATAGCTTGATGGGCTTTCAAAAGAGGACCTTAGTTCGCACATACTCCTGTCTGCCAATTGAACAGTCGTAATAACTTGCTTCTTTTTTTTGAGAAACGCGCAGTCTAATATGAGTCAGCATGTCCGATTGGACAGGTACTTCGATGAACATGTACGTAGTACGATGACAGCAGCGTATGTTTGCGGTGAGCCCTATTATCTTTCTCACGAGAAGAGATACTTCAAAGCTTACGCCTTCCTGTCGTATGGGCTTTCGTCTGCTCCGATCATCAAGTTGCACGAATCTCAAGCAAATTGATCAACGTGAATTGGGCGGGAGCGACGGAATGTTGTCAAAACAGTATGAAGTTCTTTTCGGGAGTTGGATTTTTAAGGCGCGTTCTTCACCTTTCAATGGTCATATTTTCCGAGCATGATGTTGGGCTATACGGCAGATGTACGGGATAATTTAACTGATTTTGATTTTTGCGCGTTGTTGAATGGTGGCCTTCATTTCTTTAGGAAGTATCAGGCGAAAGCTTCGAACGCCGTTTGCTCACAAGTCTGGGGCGAAATGTCGCAAACTACTCATCTGGCGCGACTCAGCTTTAAGAAAACGCTGGTCTTTTATTATACTTCGAAAGTGCCACAGCTCAAATCACCAGTTGTTTGATGTTCCGATCAGCTTCATCAAAAAAGCGAAATTTGCCGTTGTTAAGAAGTTCGTATATTTAGTAATATGAAACTGACCTCTCAATCGAAACTTCGAGAGAAAAGCCTTTTATCTCTAGATTCCAGTAGATCCACTACATACTAGAACAGCCAAACAGAGAAATTCCGATCGAAGGTATTCAGAGTATCATGCCTGTCATAAGCGGAGATATAGGAGACTCAAAGTCCGGTAATTCCGTCCTTCAGAATATCGGGGTTAGTGGTGTGCGCTCACGCGACCTGTGAGAGCCTGTGAGGAATGCTGTGTCGGCGCACACGCTCAATTCCTATGCACCAAAGTCTGAGTTTTCTCTGCCCTATCATCTTATTTTCGAGAATTATCTGTTGTATATTGTAGTCTCAAAGATTTTATACTATAACAAGAAATTTCATTAATAATCTCCTTTTTCCTGTATTTTTTCTAGATCTTTTTATGTATTTAGATTTCGCACTTCACACGAACCGTAACTTGTGACGTCAATATTCAACCATGTTTTGAGAAATATCATAATTTGCCAAACTGTATAGACAGCTAGATTTGTGTGATTATACAGAAAGACATAAGTGACATCGAGTCTCTATGATATTCAGAATTTTCTCAAGTTGGTGTATCAAGCAAATGGGCAGGCAAGGAAATATTGTTTTCTTTTGACAGGTAGGGCATGCGGCCTACGGTTGGCCACAGACTCTTCCACCACGACCACGACTTTTACTGGCGCTGACGGGGTGGAGACTCCTATTGTCGAGATTCCTGTGAGTGTGGCTCCAACCAATTCGTTGCTCTCATCGAGCAGTGTTTCCAGCAGTGGATTGCCATTCACGGCCTAGACAACTGTGGCGACGGTGACCAACTCTGATGGGTCTGTGTCGACTGATTTGGATGTGATTGTTGTGGCGACTGATTCAGCCGGTTCTTTGACCACTTCGACGTCAATTTTGGGTGCGTTCCAGGAGTTCACTACCACTTTTGTGACCACCAATTCTGACGGCTCTGTTGCGACTGACTCTGGTGTTGTCGATGTGACGACCAACTCTGCTGGCCTGTTGTTCACCACCACGTCGCTGTTCTCAGCTAGCGATCTGTTAATGGCAGTGTCTTCGACTTTGTCGAGCGTTCAAGGAGTCTCGAGCGTTCCTGTTATCCCATCTGGTAGATTTACTGGCTACCACAATTCAACAACGGGCTCGATTTCCTCGTCATTGTCTTTGAAGTCTATTGCCACAGTGTCCGAGAGTGCCTTAACGATTGCTCCTGAGAGTAGCCCGTCTTCTGATTTAAGTACTGCGTTTGACTCTGTGACCTCTTCTGTCTTTCCATCCTCCTTTTACTGGAAGTCGCACAGTATGTCTTTGTCTGCTACCACTGCCACTAGCCTGATCATTCCTTCTACATCCGCTTACCCCGGTGTGCCCGGTTCTATTGTGGTTTCTGTCAGTGGCGTATCGGGTACTCCAGCAATTGCGCCTGCCTCTGGAACTTCTGTTTCTTCCAGCGATGTGGAGTCCTATGATGGTACATCTATTGATGCTTCGAGCAGCGCCCTTGCGACCCCGGCTGTTGTATCTCTTGCCTCTGAAATTCCATCCGAGTCTGATTCTGTTGCCCAATCTGGAACCATATTTACTACCTCGGTTAGTGCTGGTCTCATTGAATCTAGATCAGGCTCTTCAACTGCTTCCGGGAACACGGCTAACCCTGAACATACTGAATGATCGGCTGTATCGAATTCTGGAGGTGACATCGTCTCGGTCACAGCTAAGTCGTCTGTCGCGATGAGTGCGGTTCCTTCTACATCTGGGACTGCTGCCCCAATTGGTGGCGGAAGTCGCGGGGAGGCCCAAGGCGCCAGTGAGTCCGAAACAGGCCTCTTATCTGCTTCAGCTGCGTCCACGGGCGATGCTTATGCCACAAGAACAAGTTTGCCTTTGATTTCACACTCCAGTCATGTTGTTTGGCAAAGCACTTGGACTTCTATGAATGTTGCGAGCTCAGAAACTGTCAGCACGGCCAGTGTTGAATTCGGCAATTCTGCCGGAAAATCTGGTATTAGTATGGCGATGATTATCATTTCGGTCATTGCTTTTGCGTTCTAATAGAATGCGCTTTCGTGTGTGAAGATGTCATTTCACACAATCAATTTCGTCTTGGGCTTTGTGTCCATCTATATTCTTTCACAATTTCGTCGCGAACAATATTCGCCTTTATATTTTAGTACAATTTCGATATCAAGTAAATTTCAAATGTACCCGCACTTCGGCGGAATTAAATCAAATGTTTTGAGGGAGGCTTCATCTCGAGCATGACGGCGTTCAAGAGCCCAAAATTTCTTCTGTCTTCAAAAACCATGGGATTAAACCGACGGACAAATTCGGCGGAGGATCTACTGCATAAGTAACTATACAACTCATATGCTTCTGAATAAGTCACATGGCTCTACAAGAAAAGACAGCCTTTTATCCAAGACAATACCTGGCACAAGTCACAAGCTGAGCGCACCTGTAAATGGTAGGCTTTTCAGAATTGCAATTAGAAGTCTGCCATACACTTTCAGCATGAGCAATTGAATACCTTTTCGCAAGCAGAAAGCTATAGATATCCGTATTATATGTCAGTCCACGGACGCCCCGAGGAACACTATATCGCGACATATCGTTGTGCTTAGCCCGAGCAATCTCGTCTTTGAAGAACAATAGCATGGATTGGAGATTACTTCTCGACTATCGACCAATAACCCGCTTCAGTTGGCCCGGAGGCCGCTTTGTAAGTTAGTTGTCGTTGGCTCATCGCGCATATTCTCGCCGGTTTTAGGGATAAACTGGCTCTCAGCAGATCATCGTGCTAAAAATCTAGAAACTGATTATTCAATGCGATTTAGCCAGACGCAACTTCCTACTATGGTTTCCGAATGCTTGAGGTGTTTGGGCTAAGATTCAAGATACATGATGTGATTTCCAGCATGATATCCCACGGCTTGGAGTACACAAAATTAGTTCTGCGCCGAGCTCGAGAAGCCTCGAAAACATGCAAATGTCACGTGATCGTCCCAGACTCTTGAATACTAATCGATTGTGACGTGTCCAGCTCACGAGGCACTGAGCATGTTTAAAAACGAGCTTGTTATAGCAGTAGCGTGTGTCAGTCATGTCAAAAACATTTGTTGCTTGAGTGAGGGAATTTAAGCGTTTCTGTCCCGATCAGGATGTCTTAAACCAAATAGGGTGATCAGTGCACGGGCGAATTTTTTCATAGTGCTCACTCATGTATGTTATGAATTGAGCTTAGCTTGGAGTTGTCACTATATATTTGAAGGACTTAACGGATGGGAACAAGTAACGGTGTTGCCCTTCTTTGCTTTCCGGCGCTACGGTGTGCTACCGATTTCGTGCCAGGACAAATACCATTGTATCACGTGACATTTTGGACTACGCGTTGACCATTCTTCCCATGCGGACAGCGAGTGCACGGAAAACTCGATCATCGCCAGTGATGTTCATCTTGAAAACAGTCTCAAAACCCCCTGAGATTGCCCAGCTAGTGTCTGCTTAATCGCCCGAATGTTCGTCAAAGAAGTGCGACACTTCCTCGCAAACCCACCCAGCGAACGAGTCATTTCGACCTGGGACCAACAAGACTCAATCTCGAACTGATAGATGATGTGGTTCCTGCTCTCCAAGTACGGTGATTTGAAAGTCAATGTTTCGTACCGTTCCAGCAACCCCACGCAAGGCGGCCTGGCTTACGGCGGTTATGACCCTGAGACTGTGCATGCCTCCTGCGGTCAAAGACAACCAATCAAGACGTTCGGTATGACCGAGGTGCTCGAAATAAAGCCCGAGATATTCAAAAGGGCTTTCTTTGAGCGCTACCTTTTACTAGGAGACAGGGCCCGTTGTTTTTGACACTTGTGTCAGAATTCTAAATTTGAAGTCGCCCTCATCTTAATGGCATCTGTCTGCGGCTAATGTCACGGGTATGATCGCGTACTTTGGTTTGAAGAAGATAGCCTTGTTGAAGAAGGGTCAAGCGGTGCTTCTTCCCGCTGCCTTTTGATGCAGCCGGATGGATCATTGCTCAACTCGGCAGGAAATATTTTCAGAAGTCGAATGATGTTGATGTTGCTTGAGAAGTACAAATCGATCGGATCTTTGAGTGCTGATTCATCTGTGAAGTTTAGGGATGACAGCTACCGACATGAATTGGAGATTCCAGTCGGATTGTGTCCCTTTGACGCTTACTTGACAACTTTGGAGGCGACACCACGAAGTAGGTCTTGAAGCATATCAGAAGATATTGCTGGACCGCCGTGTGGGATATCCTGGTAGGATTTAACAATAAATCTCAACTGGTGGTTGTGTCTGGAGCTAAGAACCTTATCAATCATCTGACCGTACAAGGCTTCTATGTTTTTGGCCACTCTTCCGAGATCCCAGAAGGCGTGTCCAAATTATAGTGGTTTTTGCCTCTTGGAACGGCGAGTTCTATGTTGGGGACTTTTTCTAGACTTGCATAACCTTTTAAGAGGGTTTCTCAGACGTGGTACATCTTGTTCACTGATGATAGCCAGAAGGCAGATTGATCAACAATTTTGTGTAAGTTGCATAGGTTTTCAGTACAATCAAGCATACATATCTTCGATAAACTCAAAGTATGAACTCAGAGAACAACACAAGTAGCCAAATCTGCCCACTTCTGCCTGCAAGTGATCGACGTTTGCGACCCATTGACACTTACCGGGCTTAAAATGCAGAACTCACCAGATCGTATGTTTAAAGAGGACACGCAAGAAGCCACATGGCATGTCAAGCAAGGCATTTTCAGCTGCGATCGGCCTTTTATCGTCATGAAAGATTAATCCATTGAGAATGTTCCCTCAAGTCTCGCTTATAATGGCACACTAATCGTTTTAGCCTTCAGTTTGCAAGATCCTTCCTTCGCTAAACCTGAGAGTTGATGAAGAAAAAAGCGTTTCGTTTCACATGACTCCTATTGGAGCTTGCATAACAGCGTGTGGCGAAGGTATGACATCACCAAGGAAAGAGAATTCAGACGTTTTGGTGGGCGCGTTTCGTGTATTTCAATTAGCAGAAAGAGGCTGGTCCAGCGATGATACGTGATGTACTACACAAATATATCAACACCACTTATCCCGACTTGGATGAGCTGGGTGGAACCGGTTTGTCATGGAAATGTGATCGGCACTTTCTGAGCCAGCGAGCTAACCATGAAAACGCTCGATTAGGGATTTAAGCGGCTTGTTCGCGCCCGCCTCAGGCATCACGTGACCTATCATTTTCGAGTGTTTTTCTTTTCTCTTCCAACGCTGATGCGTTGTTGTTTGTATTAAAACGCCTGATTTGTCTTATACTCGAGGGGTGAACCAAAATGCTTCAAATGCAATGATGCACTAGGGATTGAGCTTTGGGGACCAAATGTTCGACGAGACCACCCGAAAGTGACCCTTGAAAGCGGCTTTGGATTCAGATGCAAAACACATATATTCTTAAATCGCTGCAACCATCAGGCACCCTCGGTGTCTCATTACTCCACACTGCTGGCCGCAACTGCTGAGTTTATTTGTTTCCCATCCCATAGAAAACCTTGAGGAATTTCCTTTTCCAAAAACCGTCGCTACCCAAAACTTCCTTGACCTCTAAGACGCGGCAAAATCTTCGACCAGATGACCCAATAAATGGCGCCAACAGCAAAGATGGCCCACGTGAGGACAGGGTGAATTCAATACGGCAAGCTGTTGTAAATGCTTTGGCCATCCGTTGGAGGGATATAAGGCGTCACGATCAAGTACAAAGAACTGGGCCCAAAGAAAACAACCACAAGAAATCACGCGAGGATTCCAGGCACTCGAGAGCTCCTTCGTTCTCATTTCGAAAGGATGGTCTTGTTGTATATCCTGATCATTTCTAGAGAATGTCTACCAAGATACTACATCTTCAAGTGAAATTCGCCTTATTTCAACTGAAGACCATTGTCTGCGTGCCAGTTCAAGGCGTGGCCTCGCACAAAGGACTCTACATGAGCTTGCTGGCGTGATTAATTGAAGCAAAGTTACCATGAAGAGGTTTTTGAGTTCAGCGGCTATCTCTGATTTAATCGTGCAGTTTGTGTTGTGTTACATCGCCGCCCGTATTCATTTGATGCTGTGTTACCATGGCTGACTTGAGCCTGAACACCGATAAGCACGATTTTGGGTTCGTCAACGGCCGCGGGTTTGAAAAAGCATGGGATTTGGAAGCGACGGGCTACTGGCAGAGACAAGTTGTACTCATGCGCACCTTGGTTTTCATGAGCGCCTTCAATTACTCATTGCTTGCTGAAATAGGTTTTTCGTATACCACGCGTTCTCTGGCCACCGGTCTTAGATGGCTGGTTCAACTACCGCGAGCTCACGGAATTGATAATCGGAAGCAAAGAAACGCGTCTAGTTGCCGGGATTCATTGTTGGTATATTTCTTCTAGATACTTCGATCTGTCGTCGAGGAAGCCGAATGATTCAGCTGTATCTGTAAAAGCGTGTGCATGTTTCGAGAATCTTGCTCGCGAAATCAACTACGCAATTGATAGCTACATCCTGCGAGAAGTCATGATGCTTTGGAGAGGTGCTGAAAGTTGACTTTTTGGTGAATGTTGAGCCTGGAACTTGTTATCGTTCATGACTTTGTCACAAAGAAACTCAAGGAGAGTCTCTCCAAGCCATTGCCGCCCAATCGCTGAAATGACCTAGTGGCTCAATCATACGTAGCTTTATTGGGTGGACGTCTGAATTCAGGCTCTCAAAAGATACCGAACAATCATTCTTCTCCCGCAATCGAGCATTTACTGTAGGATCGTAAGAGTTTTGATTTGGTTCTTGGGCCAACAAGCTTTCAATATATTGCATAAGTTTGCCCGTCCTAGCAGTTTTCTTTGTGCTCAACGGCTCACTTGATAGACCAATAGACACAGGTGTATGAAAGTAATTTTACAGCCAAACGGAGGGTAGAAGATTAATCGCGTTTATCAAGGCCCTCATTGAAATATCTAATTTGACGTAGTCACGTGATGGCGCCCCTGAATGTTTTGATTGCCAGCGTCCGAGGTCTGCCCAACCCAAAAAGAAAAACCGAAAACTCAACATCATGCCCAGAAAATTTAGCCAATCATTTTTCTATATGTGATAACTCAATCACCGCAACCGGACGAAGCAAGAAATCCTCAATTGCGTCCACGCTCCCAGAGAATTCTACATCTTGTCCCCAACAAGCGCACTCTATCAAACAATCAACTTTGCTCAGTGGACCACAAAGAGAGTCTATCATTCGAGCTTTCATAATAATTCAAAGGCTGTTTTGAACACAATACGCATTTTTTTCCTCGCAGGTAGCATTGCTGAGCCCTGCTACGTTGCATCAGGTGAGACGAGATTAAGCCCTCGAGAAATTAATGATTAGATTACTTTGCGTTGGCCTCGATTGCCATCACATCCCTACTCAAATGTGTCTGGAACTGAACTTCATGCCATAGAACCTACTCCCAGATGTTTGCAGCTGCTATTAAGTGCTTTCGAAGGTGTGTGTTCATAGTGAATTCGCATTTGAACAACAATATCTTACGACAGCCCTCGAACTCCTAAAAATGACTGGACTTGATCGCAAAGAGGTGATCTCTCCTGAAATCAAATCACCTTGTCGATTATTTCAGCTTTGAGGCATTTTTCGCCGAAGTATCAGTGTTTTTGCCCTGAACTTGTGCTGGGAAGAGATAAGGAGAGACCCGCCAATAAATGCTTTGGGTTCGAACAAAAATCGCTCAAATGTTTAAAAAATCAACGTGTGAGCTAAATGCTTCCCAAAGTCTGGTCCTCGTGGTGTCTAGCGTCTGTTAGAGCGATCTTTTCTTGAGTCAAATTTGCATAAGGAAGAGTTGGGCACACAGTTCAGCAGCCGCAATGCAACGATTGAGTCTTCGAGTGTTTTCTTGTGACCTGTGAAGGGCGTTTTGTTGAATTCATTGTGGACACTCATATATTCGACAGAATGTTCTTGTTTCTTGATCCCTCTTCGCAATTCGAGCCTGCTCCGGGTCATCTTTGATTTTAAAGCGCCACGAACTTTAGAGCCCTCGAAATTCATGACCCCTCTCCACGAGAAGTGGGTGTCTGAACATTCTTGCTTGAGGCCATTTTCTCTGCGATCGCTCGCGTAAAGCCGAACTCGTGAACTATCGAAGATGGGGCGAAGTTCTATTCATAGAGTATTAGCTGCCTTACTGGTGGTTGAGAAAGCTACTTGGGTTTGCTTTCTGCAACTTCATGCACATGTTTATTGGTTGAGATTTCGCGAGATACTCCAACACTGTGCTTCCAAAAAGAATCAAACTGTGTTGTAAGGGGAGTTCAACGAGGTGGAATTATGTTGCACAAATTTGTCACACGATTCTTTCCATACAGGTTGATCGCCCTTTTGGCCCCGGATTCGATCGTTCTTTCAGATCAAACTGAATAGAGGACAATGACAACCCAGTCATTACCCGATAACTGCTGTAAATCGGCTGAAGCAGTCGTTCGGTGGTATATTGGGCTTTTTGTGGTCAGTCTGAAAATCTGACGTCGGACATGAGTCAGTGAAATAGGCTTGCGTGTTTCTGAAGACTTCCTGAATTTGGATACGGTATCGCCCAAGAATTACAAGACTCGAGCAATTTGTCTTGTAGGGCTTTGAAGCTTTGAAACGCGAACTTGTTTGCTACTCGCTTCACTCATCTCGACGTTGATGGCCCGTATGAACGCAGTTCAGCCAAGCCCGTTCTGCTCTTGTCCTGAAGACTTTTCTTGCTGGAGGTCTTGCACACCCTGGTGGCTGAGCGAGTGGTACCAATATCAAGAGGCATTAGTGACCACTTTCGGATAATCCGTGGCGCTATCTAGCAATGTTGATCACAATTGTGCCAACCCGGATCGGCTTTCCTGATGATATGTCCCATGCTTTCGCCAAGCATTCTGGTTGATCCTTGATCGTGAAATGTCCGGTGATTTACAATTCGATGACCGCCATGCTTTGGAAGATGTTGGCACTTCTTTGGGTTTGACCTTCCATGAAGCCGTGCCCCAGGTCAAGGGCGTCAAACGTTTTTTACCAATCATGACAAGGCACAACAAATATGACTAAATATAGGTTCTGGTGGTGTTTCTGAGTGTGAAGATTGGGCACCGCCAGAGTCTATGAAGCCAATGGCACCGTTTATAAAGTGAATATGTCGGGATCGCGTCAGCTATCAGCATACCGTACTTGATAATCAATTGTTTGATTTTAAATCAGCCTGTTCTGGACATCGCGCACAAATCTATAGCCCTGTGAGTACCCGCAAGCTCTGCTCTCCACAGACCGTCGAGGTTTCTACCGTGCAGCGCGTTCTACCCTCTATGATCAAATGACAGCTTGACAAAGAGTCATATTCATATGTGTTTCAAGGCATGAGAGAATGAATATGTTGTCGATGAATGAATTAGCCAGGTGGCGCTGGAAGGCAAGCAACATTTGACACTACATATACAATTCCACTGTTTCTGTAATTTTCCAAACATACAGAGATCTTAGTTTCTCGTTTATTTCTACGGACAGTGTAATGTTTCAATGATTGATAGTGTCTGACAGAGCCACGTAAGCTCCGAAACCTTTCGATGAGGTTTAGAGATTAAAGTAGCATAAATTCTCGGGTTTTTGAGCAACGAACATGAATGAAAACTCACGCAACTTAGACTAAGGGCTCACGGTAACATATATTTCGAGAATGCAAATGTCGTCAAAATTGTCGGGGAAATAAGCCCCTTATGCTGAGACACCACTGTCCTAGGCGCGGGTGAGCGCACACGCAGAAATATAATTTACCTAATCTCGATTTTTCTGCGCAATCATCGGTAAATCTGTGATACAATACTTTGCATAACATAATTTCAAATAATTTCTATACTAAAATATGTATTTTTACTAGAAATTCCTTTGTTGAGTATTTATTCTGGATCTTTTTAAATATTTTGATTTCGCACTTTAAACAGATCTCCATTTGCTAACTCAATACCTTAACCACATTTCACGGAAGACCAAGGTTAAAGAAAAAACATCTGCAATGGCTTGAACTACGAGATTGTGTAAAATAACAAATTTGCATTGAGCTCTCACAAGAGCCTGCAAGACACTTCAGTCTTTCTTAGGTCGCTTCTCATCTGCGTACGAATGCGGTCGTGAAAATCGCGTTTGAAATTGTCTTGAAATCATCCACAAGGTGACTTGATGGGGAGTGAAGTATCTAATATATATATGCCATATACGATTCAAGCAGACTCTACTCTCATGCACGCTACCAAAGACGTGAAATCGCTCATGAATTTCAGACAACGAATAGTTTGCCTTCATGCTGAGAACAAAAAGACCTTAGTCTCAGCAGAGTTGTTCAGGAACACAGATATCTTTAGGAATACGATTTTCAGATGCGCAATCCACTATTGAATCTAATAGGAGATCGATATAGGGTAAGCTACGTAACATACACATACTCATGTTATGCAAGGACGTCCGGATGTTGCCACGGGAACAGGCTCGCATAGTGTAGAACGCATGTCTGTGATTAAAAGGGTGTGACGAATGAAACCAGAAACCGGAAACCAGTAAGGTTCACAGAATTGAACGGACTAGAAGTCGAATTGATCAGGCGTCAAAATTTAGTGAGATGAATTTGCATCCGTGCTAATCCACTTTGAGTGCTCAGCTCTGAAAATTCAACGGATGTGTGGGTCCTACTTGACATCATTAGCCGTGTTCCATTAGTGACTGCCAACTTCTTGGGCTCCTTTTCAGAAACAATGGCTAAATGAAACGAAAATGAAGTAGTAGATAAGGAAGAGAGCGTTGTCATTGGCATCACCACAAATGAAACTCACAGAGCTTTCAGAGCCTACGAATGGATTTGCGAGAGATGGCTCTGGGATCAGTGCAGACCAACATTCACATAATACAACCAGATTTGAGCATAGTTAGTGAAGAGATCTGGAACTACTTACATGTCCACGAAAGACATTTTCATGCCCAATGTCATTAGATGCGCGCCTCCCTGAAAAATTTCCATTGGGAGACTATAAACACATCGGTACGCGGCTGAATTAAGGTGTTGCTGAACCGCGTGTTCCCTCTCAGGGCACAAATGTCAATGCACTTCCAACACACCCTGGAACATTCAGCATGTGGCTGGAAAAGATCTTCGATTTACATTGACTCTCTCCCATGCTTTTAGATACGGCTTCTAGTGGTAGATTGGTTGGCTTGGTTTAATTGCTAGTGGTATTAGGCTTACCACTATCTCGCTGGAGAAGAATTGCGAGCGTCACACCAGGTCTTGAGCTAGTGCTCGTTGAAGGAGGTCTGTAACCGAAACTGTGTTGTGCTTTATAGCTCAGTCGGAACTGAAAGTGAGCTCGGCGTTGTCTTTTTTGAAAAAGCTGTAGCTTTAAAGCGGCGAAACACATTTGTGCAACCTGATTGAATATAAAGTGTCTGAAATTCAATGATTGCGGTTCATATGTATCAATGCGGTTCTTGGCATTCACTAGATCCTGTTTTCAATCAAGTGCAAGTCTATGCAAGATACTAGGCGAGTGGAAGCCGGCTATTCATACCTCATGTCTCCCGCACACTAAAAGCAGAGAAACGTCGAGGCTCAGTGATATGAGCATGACCTATATCCGAATAAACTCTCACAGCATGGAGTCACGTTCAAAACTCCAAAATATCAGCAAACATGCACCTGAACTGTGGCATACCCTAAGAAAAAGCCTCTTTGTGGGCGAAGTTAGGCTGTGAGGGTTGCGAATCCATTCTAGAGCCGCGTATCATCAGAGCAGCAATCTCGACTATAGATTTACCTCCAATTTCGGCGACTCAGTAGTATTGTGAGCATATAGGCAAATAACCAAAAGATTGCTACTGGGGTGAAAAAGTAAAATGCAACACTTTTAGTTGCCGCCGACAGCATGTGACGGTGCGCGATGAACAAGCCCCTTCTCTCAAACCTAGCATACAGATGCGTTTCGACGACTTGAACACAAAGCGGTACCCACACGCATGACATCAAGCACTTTTTACACCCGTGTTTATTTTCACATCATTTACTGTCAGGTGCTGTTCTTATCCATACGTGCACTTGAATTGAACAACTGGTGATCGTCTCATCACAAGATGACGGCAAGTTTCACCTATAATCAAGACAAATAATGGCTAAACCGATAAATTTGACAGTCATTTAGGTGGATCGATCATGTCAAGCGCCATTGTGTTCGCCGTTGTTGTGTTAGTGAAGATGCGTGTTTTTCCCACAGGCACGGGGTGAACTGCTCTGCACACAATCGACGAGCCAAAACAAAACGAGCGCGACGCGTTTCTCTCGAACGTGTCCTCTCAGACCCGCGCCCAGCCTAAAGAATTTTCCACATCACTTTTTTTCACTACCATACAGCACAAACAACATGTTTTCCACAATAGACACCAAGACTTGATAATCTGAGTGAGAATTTACTCAACATGATCAAGCACCGAGCCCACCCAAGATCTGCTAGATACAAATGAGAACATTTGTTTACTTCACCCGTTGGGACCCCTTCAAGAGCTTTCAAGAACGCCAACTGCAATGATCAAATCTAAGCGTCTTTTATTCTAAACTAGAGGGATGAGTACCATCAGCGTACACCGTCGCCTTCGTCTTCTATCAGACAAATCCCAAAAATCAGATTGACCACATATCACAAAGACTCGGTTGCTAATGTCGCAGGCCTGATCGTTCGATGCCAGCAAACAAACACGAAGCCAAGCAGCAAAGTCTCGCAAATATTCTAGCTGCCACTGATAGAAAGGACGTGCCAGCAGCATATGACAATGTGTGAGGTCTGCCACTGCTATATTCATTGCTGTTGCTAACGAGAGTTCGCGTCTCGATCGTTTGTCTGATGCCGACTGTGTATAATTGGGCTCAGTAAGGCAAGGCTTTTAAGGTCGAGTGCGCCGAGCCTGTGTCGGCTATTCTGCACACCAGAGAAAAGATCTGGAGGCAAGGTGATTGATCACATTGTGCTTCAGAACCATAGCATGTTACGAGAAGTTACAGGAGACAATTGTTTGAACTTCTGTCGTCCGTGTCGCTGAGAAGCGATCGACAAATGCTGCCACTCTCTTGATAGGACGCGGGCGTAAAGCAAAGAGTTGTTTATCGCCACGAGTGTTCTGGAAGGGCCAACCAGATCGCCGGTCCGGACACAAGCGTGATCAGGTAAACTAGGTTTGGCCAGAAAGGAACTATATCGCTCTTCGCGGCTGCGTTGGTGCTTGATGCGAGTGTGCTTCTCGCCGAATGACAATCGTTGAGGCTAGTCAAGTTCATGCGAACATGCGAACATGCGAACAAGAGATACTTCTCGACGCGCCATTTTCAGATACATCAAGCTGTTTTTGTTGCCTTCCAAGCTTACTCTGTTTGAAGTGGATCTTTCGAGGGTGGTAGCGGAGAGCGTTTTGCCAAAAAAAGTACCCAGGCCACTCTTAATGAGAGAATTTAATGCTGATGAGGCTGATCTGCGATAAAAAACACACGGATGTCATCATTCCTGTGTTGGCCAGTGCTTCACGATGACGACATGATCCTTTCTTGTCCCAGTTTACTCAATGTGCCTGCCTAGACGAATCGGCCTTTCGTGATCTGATACTGCCTTCTTGCTAGATGATGTCTCGTGGAGGCAATCGGGTAGGGCCTGAGACACATCAAAGCTGGCGTATCTGTGACATTGTGGCAAGATCTATCGTTGCTGCACATGACGAGAGAAGGTCTACCTTCCAAGATAATGACGATGCGGTGCATCTTCTTGTGGTCTCAAGATGCTAGAGTTTTTTTTTGTCGAAGCCATGAGCATCCCTTCTACAACAGAGCTGTTGACCATGTCCGATGGCTGGATGCCTCGCAGCGCCTAGAAAACATGTGTTTGACTACAGCACGGACATTGGGCCAAGAAGATGGAATCAAGTTTGAAAAGGTCTGCAGAATTTAAATGCAGATATTTTGTGGCTGCAGTCTGAGTGAACCAAGCGATGACTCATCGGTAATACATGTTACACCTCCCTTCGATCAAAGGCCTCATTAAGGATTCTTGAGCCGTCCGTCCGTCTGCACAAGAGGCACCGACATCTACGTGGTCCGGTAGATGTCAAGCTACGCATGCGCTGCAAACGGAGCATTGGGTGCTCCACAATATGACACATGATCCAGGAAATACTTCAGAATCCATACATTGGTGCGGAGTGGACTCTTTGATAAGCCTTACCCTCGCACTCGTGCTGGTGCGAGAGAGGTAATGTCAGTTGCTCAACGGGTGTTGACCGAGCTTGACAGAGCTAGGTTTGGGCGTCCACCAGCATAATTGCGCTATGGCCTCTGAAGTGCAACTGTTGGCTGCGTCGGCGTACTTGTCGGGTGCGCTTCTCTAGCGAGGCCTGCTAAGTCGACTTGCCAGGCGGTTGCTTCGTTTAGTCATCGGATGTTTCGACAAAGTTTCATGCCGCAATGCGACATCATTTTCCGGTCAACTATTCGATCTCAGAACATCCCACAGGTTGCCAGCGTCACGTTTCGCACGAGAGAAAATGATCGCATCGTCGAAGGCTTGTCAGGGTAGTATGATAAGGTGTATAAGGCCTCTTGTTATCGAAGCTGTCGATGTGCTTGATGCCTATGAACAAGTCATTTTAAGGAACAGACAAACAGACAAGCCACTGACGACACATGTCTCCTGCTCATTGAACAAATGCATGAGACAGCAACCTTCCTATGTGAGAGCGTGTGTTTGCATGTCACATCTGTGTCACCAGATTGAATGAACACAAGGCCTGTGAAGCGAGGTTGCGACAATCACGCTGGCGGATACCGATGATGGCAGTGCCGTGAGTAGGGGTGAGCTATGAATGTGTTGAATGCTCAGTTGGTAGGCAATCGACTTGGCTTCCTGTCGCATGCGCGCAAGAAGCGATTCTTCGAGTGGACAATTGAGGCTTTGTTCGGAGCATAGGCCACATTGCTGGCACGACCTTGCAGTACCCTCTCGTGGTGAACAAAGGAAATGGTGTCTACGTACCCATCGGCTGGTGAAGTTAGATTTCAATGTCACGTTGGTGATACGGCAATGAGATGCACATGGACAAGCTATCGGATTTAACGATGAGGGCATAATATCGGGCAGATAGACTGTCTTTCGGAGATCTCAAGCCAGGTAGATAACTGAGTCTGCCTGAAAGATGTATGTCCGTTGGGTACCAAGACATGGCGTTAGCGACTGGACGAGCGGTTGTATCTCACTTAACTATCTTGGTGATCTGCTGCCAATTACCTTTACCACGGCACGAGGCTGGGATCGCTGATAGTTGTCATGATGGCGCGACGAGTGCTCAAATGGCCTGGTCGACGTCTTTGTCAGATAAGCTAAATTGGCCAGAGGTTTGTCATACCTAGCTGCCTAGTGCGTTGCCCTGTTTAGTCGTCGCTTCACTCCAGCAACATGGAGCACTACGTCCAGTTCTTTTTGCCTCATCTCCCTTTCATTGGACCTGAGCTCTGAATTCCCCACAAGCTGACAGGTCATATACCACTCAAAATGAACTATGATGAAGAGATGTGTCGCATTCTCGAAGGCTTGTCAAAAAAGGAGACAACTTGCGTTGAATGCCGAAGCATATGTACTTGCTATCGAAGCGAACCAATGATTTTGTTGCCTATGAAGGTGTTATATCGAAGTGAAGATAAGACAAGCCAACGACAATATGTGTTTCAGCAGAACTCAATGACAACGCGCGAGTCCAAACTGGCGACATGGCATATGTTTGTGAATCAGTGCTATGATTCGAGACTACATCAAGAAGGAACAAGGATGTTCGTGCACTGAAGTTGCTATAATGACACTGGCGGATGCTGATGACGACGCTATAATGGGTAAAGTTAAGCTGTTGGTTGCCAGTTGCGTAGAGCAATGACTCGCTCGTCGATTGCTTGCTGTTTGGATGTGCGTGTGTGGGGCAGCCCTTTTCGACTTGATCGTCGCAGGCTTGCTAGTTGTCCTTTCGAGGTTGCTGCTGCTTGACAGGGCCTATACCAGCTCGTTGTCGTTACGATCCAACGACATATCGTGTGGGGATCTGTCAGATGATGATGGCATGACTGTGAATTGGTTATTGAAGGCTGCACCATGGATGGTGAGTCAGATGAGAGTGTGGAGGTGAAGGCATAAGGTTGAGCAGATGAAAAACTCTCCGTATCATTACGCACGGTTCCAAGGGTTTCATGTTGCACTAAGACGGCCCGAGATCAAGACGTATAGTGAGAATGTCTTTAATGAAGCCCCTCGACCAGTGGCGTTGGCAGAGATGTGACGACTGATGTCGAAGGTGACATGGCGGGTCTCGATGTTCAAGATGCTGAGTGACGTGGCACCTACGTACCCTTGTTAACGGATGTTGACGGCATCAGTGGCACATAACTTTGAAGGTGAATGCGCTGGAGTAACGAGCATGGCATGAGTGCTTCGTCACAGCTACACATCGTTTGTAGAGACAAACATTAGTAAATTACGATTTTAGAAGTATGTAAGTTGTTATATTCATTCTATAAACGGTGTGTTAAAGTAACGAACGGTATTTGTACGTTCCATACTAACTAACTGAAGGATTTGCCGTAGGCACTAGACTAGGCCGCAGATATGCTGTAGTCGTAAGGTACGATTTACGAAGTCGTCACTAAAGATTACGATGAAGCGAGTAGACAAACCGTACACATCATCATACTTCGTAATGTCGCGTAGTAC